>JAPQWN010000005.1:15133671-16625338 GCA_028538565.1 Umbellularia californica
CTAAATCTGATCTCTGATTTTCCTGCTGAGTCAAACGCAAGTCCTCAAGGTTCAAAATCAACTGTCGATCAAGATAGAGGGATGTCTGTGATGAACTTGGGCTGATCTGTGGTGGGCCACAGCAATCAGACTTCAAGATGTTGATGAAAACTATGTTAACTTGCACGAACAGTCAAGGACAGAATGTCAATGACTGTTATCACCAAGATTCGACAAACAAGTCGAAGAAGAAGACTAGAAGAGAAGAGAATTATCAGAGCTCTGATACCATGACAAACGAAGCATGAAGTCAATAGACTTTGTGTTGTGAAAAACGTCCCCTTTCATTGGAGATTCTCTCCCATTATATAGAGTACAGTTTCCTTCTTTAAAGGCTACAAATCAGCTCTACCAATTAGCTATTCTAATTACAATCTAATTAGGGAAAGAAGGGAAAGAGTATCTAATTACAATCTATTTAAGAAAGAAAGAAAGAAAGAAAGAAAGAAAGCTGTACAAGGATTGATCACATCCAAACATCCAACGATATTGACACACCACCATATTGGGCCTGGGCCTGAGCCATCTTGGCCTGAGCCATCTTGTAGTTAACACAGGTTCGGTGGGCAAATCCAAGTGGAGAATTTCCACCCCAAAACTGATCTATCAAATTGTCAAACAAGATTGAAAATCATGATTTTAGAAGTCAAAGAACTAAAAGGACTAAACCTGTTCACCATGGCGGGGCATTTGGATCATTTGTTAAATGTAGTTTGACCAAAAATACAATAATAAATTGTAAAAGTCAACTAAAGAATAATTATAAATATTATAGGGACTTCTCAATGAATAGGGAAGGGACTATGGAATAAATTCCCCACCAAAAATTGGGTATGTATCCAATATTTGGACCTACTTTCAATTTGGGTCAGTCCGAGTCCACACCAATCAATCTCTCTCCATGAGCATATCTGAGTGAAAGAGAGAGTAAAAAGTTGCCTAGTCCACCACACTCTTAACGAAGACCCAACAAAATCCTCCTCCATTGTCACTTAACCAAATTATTTTAAGGTTTCCTTCACCAGTTTTGCATCTTCACTAGACTCTATTATACGACATGCTGTCAATCTTAATGAGATGTCTTTCCTCACCACTTCACCCTTCAATTCATCTCATCAGGTCTTATTCCAGTCTTCCCTGCCAATACCCATACCATCTCAAATGATAGTACTTGATTTTTTTATTTTTTATTTTATCTTTTTTTTACAGTAAACATAGGTTTCCTCTGACACACTTATTCCTAATTCTATCGTTACTGGAGATTTTAGACATCCTTCTTAGCACATGCATTTCAGCCACATTAGCTTATCTTAGCACATGCATTTCAGCCACATTAGCTTCTCGCTTCTTTGTTGAATAAAATTCAGCTCCATGCTCATGCACTTATCCTATTAGCCATATCAAACTCAAATCCTCTGCTTTGTTCCATGACCATTGCTAGATATCTAAATTTATCACTTCGGATACTTTAGAATGCTTCTCTTCATCACAGCCCTTTGGTCCTTGTGGAAAGAATGAAATAGTCAGTACTTCCAAATAAGTCATTGCTGCTACAACCCTAATCTCCTTGGTCTTCCATTGGGTTATATTGGACCTTAGTGACCAAGCAGTAATGAGATATGTTGCCTCTTTGCTTGATAGATCGTGGAACAAAGTCATAGCTGACTTCAGTTGCCATCCTCTTATTCTGCCAAAAGGGTCTCCACTGTCACCTGGATCATTAAAGCGTAGCCATGATGCCGGTGCATTTGGGATCCAGCCAATGTTGGATTCAGGGGTGTTATATAGGACTAAAATAAAATGATTGTCAGAAGTTACTAAGACCTGATTGGCTTCTATAGTACCAACAAAGAAAACCCTTTGCACTTGTCTCACTAGTAATGGAAGGTGTCCTATGGACAATCTCTTGGGCTAAGGATTCATAAGCACACCATGTCATGTTCAAAACATTCTTTATTAGCTTCATGATCTTTCTCATGCATTTACCATTTCCTTCTCCCATATACTCAAGGTGCAAATGGTAGTTGACACTCTAGTGAAAGGAGTTGGCGTTTTTTCATGGTGTAATCCCTTTACCAAAGAAGGTTTTTTATTTTTTATTTATTTAGACCACCCAAGCGTACATTTGAGCAGGTCCCCTGCCATAGCTCTTACATTCTATCCATGGCTTGTTGTGTCAATATTCTTTTACAAATAAAACCCTAGTTACCACTCACACACACAAACAGAGAGAGAGAGAGAGAGAGAGAGAGAGAGAGAGAGAGAGAGAACAAATCTACATAATACTTCAAAATCACTACTATTTAACATTCACCAAATTTGCAGAGAACAAATCTACATAATACTTCAAAATCACTACTATTTAAGATTCACCAAATTTGCCCATCATTCAAAATGGTGGTTGTGGCAGGCATAGCAGCCAGTAGCCAAAAGACACGCACACATTGTACTTCATCCACACAAATTCTGCAAGAGGAAGAAGGCCTAGAAGATACGCACACATGCCTCCTCGCGGCTGTCTAATCACTGTTATGTGTTAGATGGTGATTCTGGCAAAGATCCACCTTTGGATAGTGATTGTGGCAAAGATCCACCACTGAATCTTGATCCTGGAAAAGATCCACCGTTGGATCGTGATTCCAACAAGGATCCATCATTGGATCTTGATTTTGGAAAAGATCAACGGTTAGATCTAGTTCGATCTAATATCTGATAAAGATGATAAAGACCCTATGTGCCAAAATTAGGAAGACGCCACATTGGGATGTGCCACATGGGAGGGACCAACAAATAAGAGAATTGAAGATCGAGTAGGGCCCATTTGAGGGGGCCATCCAAGTATCAAGTATGTATGGTCAAATGGGCTGTACGACCCACCCAAGTTTACTTATTTCATTAATTTTCTTTTATTTGATTATTGATTTATTGGTTCAAGTGAAGTCTTTATTTAATTTTAACTTTTTTTGAGTTGGATGTTATGATCTTGGTCTTAGGAAGAGTTAGATTCTATTTTAGGGTTAGGTTTTCTTTATAGCCTCTTTCTCAGTTAATGAATGAATGCTTTTGGCTACTTTGCCTGGGAAAAAGGATCTGGTGTGAGACCATTGGGTTTGAGGCCTTGTGTGAGATCGCGAATCAAGTATCTTCTCCTTTTTCACTCTTACTTTTCGAGCATACCATCACCTATATCATTCTGTGCTGCCACAAACTGTTTTGAACAATTACAGCCGTGGGTTATTTCATGTGAATTGGAACATTATCTGTGAACCCTATTTTAGTTCTATTTTTTGCAAATAACCCCTTGGACCTAACCTTTTGTCAAATCCTCTAAAGGGGTAGTAATTCTTTTTGAAATTTGGATTGTTCCCTAAGCTAGTGGAAGACTTCTCTTCCATTTCAACTACCAATTTAGATTTGGGAGGTTCTCATTGCGGGATTGTGGCAAGGCCAGAGTCACCTCTTAATTCCCGAACTGAGTTTTTATATAAGAGGAGCAATCTGAATTTTTCAGTTTTATAATTTTAGTTGTGAATGTTGAGTGTTTTCTTGATCTCATATTATCATTTAGATTAGCCTTGCACTGTCCTGCATCACTAACTTTCAATCTATTCCACTCGAACACCTTTCTCCAAAGTTGTTATTTGCTTGCTTTCTTGTCTCTCTAAAACATACCACATCATCATGAACATCACACATGTCATATTAGACATCTCTTACTAAGTTGTCAATTGTCATAATCAAGACATAGGGGCTTGAAGCTAACCCTTGGTGTAAACCAACCCTAACAAGTAGCTCAGGTGAGACCGCACACATAATCATCCTGCGTGTTGCTTCCCCTTCATTCGTGTACCATTCCAATGTCACAATTAAGAATGTATCTTTTCTTCAATGACGTTCAAGTTAACTGCCTTGGCAGTTGTCACTCTACCAAATGCTTACTTGGTCAATGAAAACCATTTATGAACTTTTCCTTTCCTCTAAACTTGTTCATGAGCCGTCTTATTATGAAAATGAAGTATTAGAGACGTACTCGAGGAACTCTCCTCAAAGGCCATGAGACATTGACGAAGCACTATAATTTCTTCTTGGATAGACACAATACAGTCACCCAAACAACTCATGTTGAGAGAATTCATAAACACAGATCATCAACCTTGTACTTCTCACAAACCAAACTTCAGCAGCACGGGCCACCTTTCACATAATTAAACCACATTGCAACAGCAACTTGAGAAAATACTGAAGAAATTGTTCAAAAGTACTCCCCCTCAGCAGTGGTCAACCCTCAGAAACAGCAGGAGTGGACCACGCCCTTATCAGATAAACAAAGTGCATAGCTGCTTCTTTAAACCCATCAGATTTTTTTCCACCATTTGTTCAACTGACTTAGCATATAACCTAGAATCCCTGACAATCACAAAAGCAAGTTCAAACAAATACTTTAGATGCTCACTGTGAATCAGTAACTAGAAACTGGTGAGACCCTACTCCCCACATAAACAATGAATTAATCACCCAGGAAAAATCATCATAACATCCCAACACAGAGGTGTAAAATCTATTGCAACCAAGAAGCAGCTTAAAACAACCTTAAAACCAACCAACCAGCAGCATGAGTGCATGACCGATAAAAGTCAACTCAGCCAACAGGAACATATATGTTTGTCATTGATGCAGGAACCCCAATCACTTCAGAATTTGACCAGAAACAAATAAACACTTTGGGACAGTCACTACTTTTGACAGGAACAGACCTGCTAAGTGGGTATGGTCACTTAGATCTGGCCATGACAGGAATTTCATCTGAGAAATACAACTGCAGACATCAAATCGAACCAGTTCAGCTATCTGAGGAAGGAGCCTTCTAGGTACGTCCTTGAACCACTGCATGTGGCAGATTTAAAGGACAAAGCCATGTCACCTAATTGAACCTTCTGAACTACATCTAAACCTCTTAATACTGACAGGTGAACCAACCTCTGTGAAGGAGGAAGGGCTTACATAAATCTTTATCACTTCGTCGTGTAAGTCCTCGCCTTGTGTTACCAAGCTATACGATCAAGTCTCAGATACTAACTTGAAATGTTTTAATACCATTAAGATGTAAAAGGGAAGAGAAGAAGAGAGAAGACAAAAGAAGGAAGAGAGAGAGGAAGAAAGAAACGAAGAGAAAGAAGGGAAAGCGTGCATCACTTGTGCATGATCCCTCCTAGTATTTTCTTTTTAATCACTGATTGTGTTACGATTACATAAAACACCCATTACCCTTGAAATATATTCAATGACTATCATATTTCTATAGTTTTGTCCAAACAATGCCACTAAGTGTTAATTTAAACCCTGTTATAAGGCATAATAACAAAATAACCAACTTATTACACACACACACACACAGAGAGAGAGAGAGAGAGAGAGGATTACTTGACGTATTACTGTGGCTAACTTGGTCACAGTATTTCCCCATCGAAAATTGCAAAAGAAAGCCTTTTTCAGCTTCCAAGGAGAAATTTTAAACCATTGGGTGAATCCAATGGCGGAAGGGGGAAGTGTGCACAACATAAAGTGCAGACAGATCGGAATGAAAAATTGTTACATAAATACATATACACACATACATGAATATGCATATGTATATGCACAATATGTGTACGTATGTGTTCTTGAAATCATTGTCAGTGAGAAAGCATAGAGCAATTTTGCTCCTTTGGAGTACCATGTTATACCCGAATCTACACCAAAGTACACAATTCAGATTCACTCTATAATGCATATAGCTGTTTCATAAGATCATTATGATCTTGTTTGTATCGTCAAAGATGTGCATTATGTACATAAGGATCATTGGTCCGGCTGGCAAAATAGACATTCTCAATTATGTCTACAGTTTTATTCTTACCTTTTTTTCTGGATTCTTGCTTTTTATAATCTAAATCTTGGGTTCAGGCTCCTATTATGATGTCATTAGAGCAACCAAGCTTTTGATTTCCAAATTACAGCTATTCTTCTGCAATAAAGTCCTGACTATATTTTACTGTTTACTGGTAGGGTCCACTACAACTTATCTAAGGTCAGAATCTGGTAGAACCTTTCATGTCTTTTGAAAATGTTCAGGGAATTAGTGCACCAAAAGAACAGTTTTTCTTCAAAATACAGTTTAATCGTTACATTCTAGAGAATATGTCTGTTTTATCATGTTGGATATATCTCCCTCCACAATAGAAGGGCATCTTGAATTGACCATGAATGATATAGGGTAAAGTCCAGATGCAATGTCAAGCAAGGAACCATTTGCATAGACCTTGCAAGCAAGGGTACCTTCTCATTAGTGGAAATATCGAAAGCCAACAGCCCACCTCATTTCTTATGCTTCAACAGGCACAAGAAATTTGAAACAAGTTTCCAAAATAATGCAAAACATAAAAGGCAGACTTTTTTTTCAGCAACATAGGAGACTTGAACACACTCTCCAACTCACCCAGGGGCAAAAACAGAAAATTTTCCATGGGGCGGCCATTGTGTAGTAAAGAAACTCTTTTGGGCGATGCAAATGTAAAAGAATATGGAATTTTCTCTAAGTGTGAGGGGTTTTCTGAAAACCCAAGCCCCTTTCTGGTTCCGCCCCGGAACTCACCCACTCATGTCCCTAACCAACAGAGATAGAGCTGAGAGACGAGAAAAGACATAATGAGGATGGTCAAGAGAGAGAAAAAAAAGTCATAACCTTTACTGGCATTCTGCAAATACTAAAATTTCAAGGCTCAATTAGCACAATAAAAAAAAAAAAAGAACAAATATACCAAGGTTGTAGCATTACGTTGCACAAGGAATAAATAAACAGGCATCTCTGCAGGCATAGCCTGCTGGCAAAGGCATTTCCTACCATCAGAGAGGAAGATTTATGAGGCCTGCTTGGCCCATTGCTGAGCAAATGACTCAGCCAGTTAGCTGCTACCAACAACAACAACAGCAACAACAAACAAACAAATATACCCAGGTTTCGAGCGCATGCATTGCCAGAAAAGCTTGAATGGACCCGGAACCGTCTTAAATGGATTTCCTTCAAAACATGCCTACAATCCAAAAGACAAACCAATGTTGCTTGGTGAACACTTCACACACAATTTGATCATAGATAAGATTTTTTTTAATAGTAACATAATTTTATTCAATAAAATAAACCACAGACAAGGAAAGAACCTATAAAAAAGGGGGAAAGGGGGAAGATGAAGAAGAAGGAAAAAACTAATCAAGCACAAAGAGAAATCTTCTAATTAGAAGCCCAGAGAAAGGCTGCATTCACTATCCCCAGAATCCAAATAAGGTAAGGCCATTACAAATCATAAGAAACTCACATTACTGAATGACCAATGCTCCCTTCTCCTTCATCACTACAAAGTTAATAGAAATAGAATTATAAAGATTTAGCTATTCTCGTGTCACTATACCTGAGTTCTTTTCAGAAATCTCCATATATTAATTCTTGTTTAAACACTCTTCTAAAAAATCCCAAATTATCCTTATTTTTACCGAAACAAACTTCTACCAATTTGCCAACCTCCAATAGAATTACAAATATGCAATTCTTTAATGGACCCATTTTTGTTCTCAAGACTAATATGTTTCAGCAAGTTCGGTGTTTTGGTATTTCAATTCAAACTTTTGTTTCAATAAATCTTAAAAATTAAAAGAATAGATATAATTAGAAAATAGTAAAAATATGTGAAATTAATATATAAAGACTGTATATTATTTCCTTCAGCTAAATCAACAAAACAAAATGTAATTTATACATGTACAATAAATAATCTATTGACAGAAAATAGATGTATTATGAATAATTGTTTTTTAAGTTTATTTTTTATTTTAAAAGAAAAAAACACAAAACATATCCAATCTTACAATTCACGATACAATTCGATTGAACCCTCTGAACAATTTGCTATACGGTTTTGATTTTCAAACAACGGACCAAAGTACTTCTTGAGAAATGATTATAAAGAAAAGTTGCTACAGAGAACGGTCACCTGAATCACATCCTCCACTCGATCATTGCATCTATGTGCTTGAGGTTGACGATGGTCACCCTCTGATACTCCCCATGGGCTTTCCCTCCTTGGAACAGGTCTAGTACTCATCTGTGAAAATGAATTTTCAGTTGTGCATGGGTAATTATATTGTAAAAGGCAAAAGGCCACAATGAAAAATTGGTTTCTGGAAATGGTTAATCAATTTATTACTAAAATAGGATCTAGTGAATGGTGATCAACAATGTAGTAGATATTATATATATATATATAAGTATTTTAAAATGGTAACTAGATTTCATTGAAAAAGTAAGACATTACAAGAGAAATATACTGACCAGCTAAACACCCAAAGAAAAACCAGCAAAAAAAAAAAAAAATATATATATATATATAAAACTAAACAAACTTTGACGAGCCACTCCCTCAGCTAGATTATATGCCACCTCATTAGCAGATCTTGGAATATGATGAAAGATTTAGTCAAATTTCTAACTAAGTCCATCACTTCCTGCATCACATCCGCCATACTCCAAGGAAATTTAGAAGCACTGGAAGCCCACCAAATGACACACATGGAGGAGTTATTCAAGATGGCAGCGCTATTGGCAATCCAGGAAATGTGGGTTTTGGAGGAGTTGTTCCAGATAGGAATGCAAATCTTATTCTTTCCTGCTCCGGGCCAGCTGGTGTATTTTCAATGAATATGGTGGAAGTTTTAGCCTTGCTAACGGGTCTTCGAGAGGCTTTTGGGCTTAACCTGCATGGTTTTTTGGTGGAATCTAGTAGATAATATCACGTCACAAGCAATAACAGTGAGAAATATACTGTCTTTAGCCAACTTATCGCCATCCCAATGACTTCCCACAGACCCTGAAGAAGCATTATGACCTAAATCTAGTTTCATTGATCCAACCGCGGAGAGAGGTGGTCTAACTGATCCAACCAACTATCCTCATAACTTCCTATCTTGAAAAGCATCATGATTAGTCAATGAGAAATGTACCCTCTCATAATTTTAAAACTTGGCCAAGTATGAGTTGGCTCAGTGGACTCGACCCAAACTTGGTCCAATTGTAGCTAATGCTAGGCAAGCAATTTGATATGAAAGATCCGGAAATCTTCATTGTTTCTTAGGCATGGTAGTTCATTGTAATGTTGATGAACTTATCCTCACTCCAAAAAATAAATTTTGGATATTTTAAAAACATATGAACATACTTAGGGGAGACCTAATGATATTTCGTTGGGGCGTCCCCTACTTAGCGACGCGCTGTATAGTCCGAGTACAGTGATAAGTGAGCAAGGACCGCTGCATCGGCGCCCGGGTGCAGTGCTAAATAGGCAAGGGTCCCCACACTTTATTGGACGAGTGCGGGGGGTAAGGAAGCTAGCCCAAAATAGAAGGCTGAGATTAGGTACTTGGAACATTGGGAGCCTAACTGGGAAACTTTTGGAAGTGGTGGATACAATGGAAAGGAGACGAATCGCAATTGCCTGCTTGCAAGAGACAAGGTGGATGGGACAGAAAGCTAAAGAGATCGAGAGGACTGGGTATAAGTTATGGTATACGGGACTTAATAGAGCGAGGAATGGGGTTGGCATAGTAGTGAGCAAGGACTTAAAGGAAGATATAGTTAATGTAAAGCGTTGTGGAGATAGGATTATTGCAATTAAGTTAGTGTTAGGAGAAGAGATAGTGAACGTAATTAGTGCTTATGCCCCCCAGGTGGGCTTAGGAGATGGACATAAGGAGAAGTTTTGGGAAGATTTGGAAGGAGTGCTACTAGAGATACCCCAAGGCGAGATGGTCTTCATAGGAGGAGATTTGAATGGCCATGTAGGACGCGACGTAGATGGATATATAGGAGTACATGGGGGACTTGGATACGGTAATAGAAATGAAGAAGGGAAGGATATTTTGGACTTTTCAGTGGCTTATGATCTCATGGTGACTAACACCTTTTTTAGGAAGAGAGAGGAGCATTTGGTGACTTATAAGAGTGGCTCCTCAAGGACACAGATTGACTTCTTCTTAATTAGGAAAAGAGACCGCTTAGCTTGTAAAGATTGCAAGGTGATACCGGGGGAGAGCTTGACTTCCCAACATAGGTTGTTGATCATAGATGTGCAGCTACAAAGGTGGACTACAAAAAAGAAGTTGTATAGATGCTCAAAGACTAAATGGTGGAACTTGAAAGGTGATAAGCAACTAGCATTTAGGGATAGAGTACTAGAGGAAGACGTTTGGGCGATAAATGAGAGTGCAAATAATATGTGGGATAAGGTAGCAGAGTGTATTAGGAGGGTAGGGAAAGAAGTCTTAGGAGAATCCAAAGGGGGTGCTCCGGCACAGAAGGAGGCATGGTGGTGGAGCAAGGCCATTCAAGACAAGATAAGAGTTAAAAGAGAGAGTTTTAAAACTTGGCAAAGGGATCGAAATGCAGCAAACTTGGAAAAGTATAAAGAAGCAAAAAGAGAAACCAAAAAGGCAGTTAGTGAGGCCAAGGCAAAGGCATTTGAGGAGCTATATAGGCGACTTGACACTAAGGAAGGCGAAAGAGAGATATTCAAGCTTGCTAAAGCCAGAGATAGGCGGACCAAGGACTTAAACCAAGTTAAATGCATTAAGGATGAGGATGAAAAGGTATTAGTAAAGGACGATGAGATAAAGGAGCGTTGGAAGAGCTACTTCTACAAGTTATTTAACGAAAGCAGTAGTAGTGACATACAATTGGGACAGCTTACCATTTCTAGGGAAGAATCGAATCATATGTTCTATAGGAGAATCAGTAGGGAAGAAGTTAAAGAAGTATTGAAAAGGATGAAGAATGGGAAAGCGGTTGGGCCAGATGGTATCCCTATTGAGGTCTGGAGGTGCTTGGGGGAGAATGGCATAAATTGGTTGACAAAACTTTTTAATGTAGTGCTAAAGAGCAAGAAGATGCCTGATGCATGGAGGAAAAGTATTCTTATACCCATATACAAGAACAAAGGAGATATTCAGAACTGTGCGAACTACCGCGGGATTAAATTGATGAGCCATACGATGAAATTATGGGAGAGAGTTATTGAGAGAAGACTAAGAAGAACAACAAACATTTCAGATAATCAATTTGGTTTCATGCCTGGGAGATCAACCATGGAGGCTATCTTTCTCCTGAGGAGGTTAATGGAACAGTATAGAGAAGGCCAGAAAGATTTACATATGGTGTTCATTGACTTGGAGAAGGCCTATGACCGGGTTCCTAGGGAGATTCTATGGGGAGTACTGGAAAAGAAAAGAGTGTGTGTCGCATATATTGAGGCGATAAAGGATATGTATGATAGAGCCGTGACATCTATAAGGACGACTGGCGGAGAGACTAAGGAGTTTCCTATCACGATTGGTCTACACCAAGGCTCAGCGTTAAGCCCGTACTTATTTGCCCTAGTTATCGATGAGATTACAAGACATATTCAGGATGAGGTGCCGTGGTGTATGCTATTTGCAGATGACATTGTTTTAGTAGATGAGACGAGAGAAGGAGTGAATGCTAAGCTAGAAGTATGGCGGAAAACGTTAGAGACAAAAGGGTTTAGGCTAAGTCGATGCAAGACGGAATATATGGAGTGCAAGTTTAGCCAAAGTAGGACACTTGGTAACATAAAAGTAAGCTTAGGCACACAAAAGATTGTAGAGAAAGAAAACTTTAGGTACCTTGGATCGATGGTGCAACAGGATGGAGGGATTGATACTGATGTAAGTCACAGGATTCAGGCCGGGTGGACCAAATGGAGGAGTGCTTCGGGGGTCTTGTGTGATCGGAAAGTCCCCCTCAAGGTTAAAGGAAAGTATTATAAGGTGGCGGTAAGACCAGCATTGTTATATGGATCAGAGTGTTGGGCAGTAAAGCATAATCATGTTAAGAAGATGGAAGTTGCGGAGATGAGAATGCTAAGATGGATGTGCGGGATCACAAGGAGAGATAGGATTAGGAATGAGGAGATTAGGGGCAAAGTAGGAATAGCACCGATTGGAGATAAAATGAGAGAAAATCGACTAAGATGGTTTGGCCATGTTAGAAGGCGTCCAATGGAAGCACCTGTTAAAAGGTGTGAAGGCATAGAGATTGCCAGGAGTAGGAGAGGGAGAGGGAGACCCAAGAGAAGTTGGAAAGAAACTATTAAACATGACCTTGCCTACATGGATCTAACGGAGGACATGGCCCTAAACAGATTTGATTGGCGTCGTCAAATCCATATAGCCGACCCCACCTAGTGGGAAAAGGCTTGGTTTGGTTTGGTTTGGTTTATGAACATACTTAGGGAAAAGCCTCCAGTCCCATCACAAAAAGGTCCAAACTCTCTTTGACATGTAGATCCTCTTGTAATCTAACTAGTTACTGCAGCAAAATAGGGGCTTTGCAATATGTCACTAGGACCAAACCAGATAAATCCCATGATGTGAATACACATGTTAGATCATTGATGCTCCGACCACCGTTCATTTATCTAAAATGAAATTAATTTTATGCAATCTTCAAGGAATATTTATGATGAGAATGAGAATTACATAGTCTACTGATTGCTCTCTCCAAGCATTTTCAGTTGTGGACTGGGGTGTCCTGACAATCAAAGGTTTACATCTGGTTCATTTGCATTCCTTTGACCAAACCTAGTCTCCTTAAGCTCCTAAAAACGAAAGACTCTCTCACATTCTGGCACTAAAGCAGAATACTATGCTCTTGCTCATATATCCAAAGAATTATCGTGGAAGCAATTTATTAATCAGAATCTCAAAGCCTCTTATCACCACCTTCACTCTACTGTGACAACTTCAAAGCCACTTCTATTGTTATGAATCCTATCTTCCATTTCGGACCCAACAAATCAAGGCCCATTATAATTTTGTCCATGAAAGAGTGAGTTGTTGAGATCTTCATTTTCATTTCCAAGTGATAACCAAATTGTTGATGTCTTCACTAAAAAGCTTAAGATCAAGACATTCTAAATATCATCAATCTAGGCTAACTGTCGTCACTATCGCCAATCAGCTAGGGGGAGGATGCAAAAGATAAAACTTACCCTTTAAATTATAACAAGCTGTGTATCTAAGGCCATATCAAACTGTGTAAATATTATCCTAGTTGTCCAATGCATAAGAGTCATGATTGTACTTGGATCTCATGTCAAATACATAAAGAGGGTAAGATGTTGTACAAGTTCCTTCACATGGAAAACCAAACTAAATCAGGTCCTGGCCATCTGTATAAAACTAACCAGTAGCCTTAGTTGTATTTATTGGGGCCCATCTATATACAAATAACATGTTACCCACAATAACCAGCATATCCTAGTCCTACTGTGGATCATTTGATCAAAATAACAGGATAGTTGTTCAGCACATAACCATATCAACAGAATCAGCACTTAAAAACCATTTTTGGCTAACCAAGTCAAACAAATATTATTATAGACCATCAAAGCATACAATAATTTATCAGTTGAAATAAACCCTTAACTACATTGTAGAGATTTCTACCTCCATAGAAATCTAAGATAGAAGCAAAAGTAAATCCACAAAAATGTGCTCATGTGAGAAAGATTCAAAACTAAATATAAAAAAAGTACATGTTTCCCTAAAACAGATGGATGGGGTGGCGATCCTTTTCTACCAAATCAGATTTTTAAGAAAACTGGTGTTTCTCTTTATCCTTCTGCCTTTTTTTCTTCTCTTAAAAGAGAAGGGAAGAGACAGACATTGGAGAGGCCATACCTTGCAAGCCTGTGATCTTAATAAGACGTCAGAACCAACGCATCTATAAGCACGCAATCTCGGCGAACCTCCAACCCCAGCAACAACAATAGAGGGTAGATGACAGTGAATTTATTCGATCGAACAAGCCCCCAAAACCTCCTGCCCCAGCACTGTACCTCACCTCCCCCTTTTGCCCTTCCTTTTTAGGGAATGTTTCAAAAAGAGACCCAAATTGATATGAAATTCCAAAGTTTTAGGCTTATTTCAAAAAATGACAAGAAAATCCAAAGTCTACCCAAATTGAGTCAACGTCGTGGTTGGAAAAGTGTCTGAGTTGTCTCTTGACTCTTTTGAATCAATCTTGTTACGATGAATGGTGGAGTTAAAAATAGAAGAGACTCGATCGTTTAACAGGAGAGACTCGATCGAGTCATCTCATTTTAATAAGTTACTAGCCTAACTACCCATGCTGAGCATGGTAGCATTATAAATTAAATATTCGTATATTAAAAAAGTTATTTGGAGTACCTCTTTTCATCTATTAAGTAAATTATATAAATGAAAATAAATAAAAAAAATTGGACAGAAAGGGAGTAGAAGAGATGGGGTGGAGCAAGAGAACTTAAAAAGAGAAAGAAGTAGAACTAAAGTGGAGAGTAGTGTGTGGTTTGATGAGATAATGATACGAGTGGGTAGTTATAGGAAGAGAATGTGAAACATTTTAACAAAAAGGGATAATTATCATTCAAGATTATAACTGACCAACAAAATTAAAGCCAAAACCCTTAGCTTTAATATATAATAATTTGCATTCCAAAAATCATTTTATAGGCAAATCTAATTCCAAAAGACTTAGGTTTGTTTGGCAAATCCTATTTGTTTGAAATAGATCCGGCTCAAATAGTCTGTGTAAAATAGATATATTTCATATAGACTCCTATATAAATAGACCGTTTGATAATACATGCAGTATATCTAGTTTAAATAGAGCTATTTTATAAAACTTGTTAGGTAAACATACAAAGAAGAGCTTATTGCAAGGGCATTTCTTGTCTTTTTAAAAAATGTAAATTTATGATAGAAATTCAATATGACATCCATTATAAATTATATTTAAATTCAAACAGGCCATGTAAAATTCATAAATTGAATTTTAGGTGTCAAAACTACCAATATGAAAACTCTGTTTGAGAAAATGCAGTAATGAAGGTTCTGAAAGCAATATGAAAGTACTATCCACACAAATATATATACTGGCAACATTGTGTAAAGGATAAAATGTCAAAGATGCATACAACTATGGGCAAGGAAATGCCGGAACTTCAATTATTACTGCCAAAATTTTCATGATTGGAATGCGTTTCCCCATGAATCACTGCCAAAAGACATATGGAAGAGGACCATGACCAACTGCATGTTTAAATCCAATGACTGACTATTGCTCAGGGAGCGTTGATATTCAGGGAAACCCGCTTGGCATGAGGGAGATTGCTATCCAAGTATTTGCCTCAGACTAAAGTGAGCCCCATGGTTAAGATCTGATGCAAGTGCAGATTTGTCCTTTGCCATGCATGGTTTATAATTTGCTCCCACATTTTAGATACAACCATACCATACATCAGAATTTTAATTCTACAACTATTAGTATTATTGAGAAATGAAGTAGGGAACATAACCCATTGTTGCATACATATACACATACATACAAATGATGTTTACACATCTCTTACAACATGCAGATTGAACCTATCCTAGGACTCTTTATCGCTTGCTTTGATGATAACAATAGTTCAATTTCGACAAAAGCCAGAGACACATGTTTCCCCTTTCTGTGTCAATATTGTGTGGCAGGGTACATAACAATACAATCAGCATGCTACATTCATTTCAGCTCACAATAACAAATATGAAAATCTTAAGTTCCTACATTCATTCCATCTCACAATAACAAAGAAAATCATAAGCTCCTACATTCATTTCATCTCGTAATAAAAATGAATCATAAGTTCATATATTCATTTCATCCCACAATTTCAACAAAAAAAAAAAAAAAAAACCAGAGAGTTCTCACATTCATTACACAATCCCCCACTCCATAATTTCAAAAAGAAAAAAAAGAAAGCTACAAAAGTTATGACAAAAGTCTCATCAAATTTCAAAGATGAAAGGAGTGGTAATTGTTTGTTGCAACTGGATCAATTTCAGAACCCATGCTTTGTTACTTCGTAAAGATGTAGACCTAAGCTGAGTAAGGTAAAAAGGACACAAATAGTAATAGTCATATTCTGCTTTGTTTTTGGCTAAGTTCACCCCGCCCCTAACCTTGCAGACTTTGATGAACATGACTATCTAGCTGTGCAATGGTACAGATGAGAGCCCCCTTGCATCACTAGTCAGCACATCCAAGCACACAAAATAACATATAGTAGTGCATGCCTGTGTGATAAATCAATGGTGCATGGCCATTTAAAAAAAAAAGAGAAACCAACCAGCATAAGCCAAACCCTAAAATAAAATAACCAAATAAAAAAATCCACAAAAGAGAAAAACCCAAATGATAAAATGCACCAAAGAAAAGGCTCCAACTCACAAAATCAAACCCAAGTTTGCCAATACCATGGCTGTCAATCCTCCGGACACGCGAAAAAAAAAACCCTCCAAACCCAATAACACAAATGAAGAGAGGAATAGAGAGAGAAAGCAGGAAAATCACAGAGACCAAAAGAGCACATTAGGAGAGAAGTACCTAGTGGCTCTTAATAGAGGAATGGAGAAGAGGTGGAGCAAGGAAGAAGACAGCAGCTAGGGTTTTCTGCAAATGGACCGAGAGCATTCTTTGCTGCAAAAGAGAAGCGTGGTTAAACTTGTAAATCCCATAAAATTAAGAGGGCAAACTTGTCTGAAAAACATGACAAATGCGCTACCCGAATCAAACATCTTCATCTGAAAAAAAAAGGGGCTTGCTATTGGCACACAGAAAAATCCTTTTCCCACACAAGGAATCTAAATAATTTTTAATTACATTTTTACCCCTTTATGAAATGACCAAAATATCCAATCTCCCTCCAAAACTCAAAAACTCTCTTCTTTTCACACACACAGTCGATCTTCTTCTTCCCTCACTATACTCCCACACAGAAGTCATCTTCTCCACATCTCATTCTCCACTTCTCATTATTCTCCACTTCTCATTGTTGTTTTGGCATCTCATCTTCCTCCATTTCGTGTTCTTAGCCAACTCATTTTCCTCCATCTCCTTCTTGTAGTTAACTTTTTTCATTAGATCTATCTAGTGCAATGAAGGAAGAAAAGAACAATGAAATCGTGCCTATCAATCAGAGCAGCAGTGGAAAGGTCCGTTTCAATGTGATTTGTTCGTGTTTTTTGCTATTTTAGGGAAATTTTTCTCAACTGGGAAGTTGCAGACTCCCCGATATGTTCGGACTGTAAGGTCCGAACAAACTCAGTATGTTCGGACTATAAGGTCCGAACAAACTCAGTCTGTTCGGACGTATATGTCCGAACAAACTGAGTCTGTTCGGACATATATGTCCGAACAAAATGAGTCTGTTCGGATATAAAAGTCCGAACATTATTGGATAGTTCGGCTCTGTGTATCCGAACAGTTTGACTCCGAACATTTCTTCTGCAAGTGTCTACACAGGAAAGTCAAGTTGGATCGGAATTTGTCATGGATTATACTAGTGAATTTATAACTCAAGAGGTAAGACGTACTGTGGATTTATTACTCAAATTACAATTGTTCGTTACTAAGTTCGTAATAAATTTGTTTATTGTAGGTATTTCACAGTCGAGATTCCTTGATTAGTTGGGCTCGTGCTGTAGGAAGGAAAAACGGTTTTGTCATTGTCATAAAGGTTTCAAATGCTGCTCGGGTAGGTGTCAAAGCTAGAGTACTACTTGCATGCGAGAGAAGCGGACAATATAAGCATGAACATTGCCAAAAGCCAAAAAGGATGAAACAAACAGGTTCCAAAAAATGTGGATGCCCTTTCGCATTAAGGGGCAAAAAGTTAGACTCAAATGATGATTGGATGTTGGAGGTTGTATGTGGCGTGCATAATCACTCGGCCGCAGAACATTTAGAGGGGCATTCATTTGCAGGTAGATTGTCAGAGGAGGAAAGAAAGTTGCTGGTTGATATGTCTAATAGCATGGTTAGACCAAAAGAAATTTTGGTTACGTTGAAACAAAGAAGTGAATTAAACGTAACCACAATGAAGACAATATACAATACACGTTACAAATATAAAGTTAATGAGCGAGGTGGAAGAAGTCAGATGCAACAACTGCTCGGGAAGTTGGCAGAGCACAATTACATAGAATGGCATAAGAATTGTGAGAATAGCGAGACTGTAACTGACTTGATTTGGACACACCCAAGCAGTTTATATTTGTTGCGTGCATTTCCACATGTTTTAATAATGGATTGTACCTATAAGACCAATCGTTATCGCATGCCTCTGTTGGAGATTGTTGGAGTCACATCCACAAACATGACCTTCTCTGTATGCTTTGCATACCTTCAGGCGGAACGTGAAGAGAATTATGCATGGGCACTGGGTGTACTGCGTTCAATTATTGGTGATGGTATTCTTCCCGGTGTGATTGTGACGGACAGAGAATTAGCACTTATGAAAGCCATTAACACAGTATTCCCTGGTGCTACTCATTTATTATGCAAATGGCACATTAATAGAAATGTATTGGCAAGATGCAAGAAATTGTTCGAAACGAAAGAAAAATGGGACAGGTTTATTATGAGCTGGAATATGTTGGTGTCTTCATCCACAGAAGAGGAGTTTGGTGAACAACTCTGTAAGCTAAATCAAGAATTCAGTACGTATCCCGGTGCACTTTCTTACGTGAAAGGTACTTGGTTGGACGCTTACAAGGAAAGATTTGTCTCTGCATGGACAAATAAATGTATCTATTTTGGAAATACTACATCGAATAGGTATTTTTTAACGACTACTGATCATTTGAGTTATGCATATTAATTACTATGCCTCACCTTTTAATAATTCTATGCAGGGCCGAGAGTTCACATTCACAGCTCAAGAGGCAACTTGGATCAAGTCAAGGAAATTTTGAAGCTTATTGGAGCAAAATCCATAGTTTGCTTGAGTTGCAGCATACTGGTATCAAAGCTTCGTTCGAGAAAAGTAAGACAATTGTGCAACATAATTTCAAACCGGCTGAATACAAAGAACTTCGTGGAAATGTCTCAAAAAATGCACTTGAAAAAATCTTAACAAAAACCAAGAGAGCCAGCGTAGTTGGGATTAACGCCAGTGTTTGTGGTTGTGTTATTCGACACACACATGGATTACCCTGTGCGCACGAGATTGCAGAATATATAAGTCAAGGGCGGCCTATTCCTCTAAGTTGTGTACATCCACATTGGTGTAAGCTTGATATGTTGCAAACTGCCCCACCAAAAAGTCATTCTACGGGGTTGGATTGTAAGGCGGATTTGGAGTTACTTGAAAAACGGTTCAACGAGTATGACTCCACAAGAAAACTACAACTTCTAAAGAAGATACGAGAGCTAGTTATGCCAGAAAGTACTCATTTGATAGAACCCGAAGTAAAGTCAAGGCCGAGAGGTAGACCATCAATGAAAGTTGACACCTCAACTCGACGAGATCCAAGCGCTTTCGAGTTGGTACCATCTGTACAGGATAGCTACTCTCCTATATCTGTTTCAAAGACAGAGTCAAAGGATAAAGGACGATTGATGTGTAAACCGAATACAGTAAAAAAGGCTAAGGCGGTTCTTATGAGGTCAAAAAACACGAATAATTATGTGCTCTCATTTCCGGTGGGGTTGAGACCTTACATTCGACATGTAAAGGACGTCTCAGCTGATGGTAACTGTGGCTTCAGAGTCATCGCTGGATTGGTTGGCCTAACCGAGGATGGATGGAGACAAGTAAGGAGAGATTTATTACAGGAGCTGCTCTCACATGTGGATCATTACAAACAGTTATATGGGGTTGAGAACAGAGTTGAAGAATTGATTGATACATTATCATACTATGATGACAACCCACCAATGGATTACTGGATGACTATGCCTGACATGGGCCATCTCATTGCATCTCGTTACAATTTGGTTTTATACCACTTGAGTTTAGAACAGTGTCTGACTTTCCTCCCACTACGGTCTGTGCCAGTTCCTATGCTTTCTTGGAATGAGAGAACAATAGGTTTTGTTAATCAAAATCATTTTGTTCAATTGTTCTTAGAACTAGGACATCCAATTCCGCCTATTGCAAATAAGTGGATACAGTATCACCATTCCTGTGCTGATGGTTGGGAGTTATTGTACAGTAATCGGATCAAACGTTTCAAAGAGCTTGTAAATCCAGACGTCTCATTATGTGAGACAATAAATTTGGATTGAATGTAACAATTTTGAATGTAACAAGTTTTTTTTGGATATTTGAAATTTGAATGTAAACAGTTTGAATGTAACAATTATGTATGGTTCAAAGTTGCATGAATTGTACTCATTTTTTACTGTTATCATTAACATAAAAATTAAGTTTATCGGTGTGTTCGTACAACTCCATACACATTTGAAACAAACAGGGTATGTTCGGACCTGTATATCTGAATAAACTGGGTTTGTTCGGACCTGTATGTCCGAACAAACCACACTTGTTCGGACATACAGGTCCGAACAAACAACACTTGTTCGGACCTGTACGTCCGAACAAACAGGATTTGTTCGGACCTCTGTATCCGAACACTACATCTGTAATAAAAAGATAACAATTTCCAAAAGTATAAAAACTTGATTCATTCAAAGTAATTCATTCAAAGTAATTCAATCAAAGTAATTCATTCAAAGTAATTCATTCAATAGAAAAGTTTCCTAAGTACAACCATCGAAAGTACAACAAATTGATTGAAATACAAATTTTCAAATTTCTTCAAACTTCTTCAAATTTCTTCAGTTGTTCCTTCCCCGTGTTGACCTGCTACGGCTGTAGCTTTGTGAACTCATATGCGGATGTCGAATGGTTCGTTGAGCATCGGCTATTGACATTCCCCGCAATACATGGGCAACTTGATTCACATGAGTATATAGTCCCCGTGGGTCTTCAACCCAATGGTCCTCACCCCTTCCGAACACTTCATCAAGAATGAACAGTGCATCCGAATTACGCTGCTCATAGTCCACCATACTGCTAGACTGTGCTTCTTCCGGACGGGGAACAAAATTAGAGTGAGAGTTTGGGTTTTGTAATATCCTCCACGAGACTCGTTTATACCAATCCATATAACCGAGTACGCAATCTGCAGGACGCCTTACGGGTTGACTACGGTTCAATGCAGACAGTAGGTGATTAGGCCATCCCTCCCAAACTTGATTCATGTATTGATACACAATATGGTAGTCACGGGCAGTCGGGCCTCGCGTAGCTTGAATGGGGGCTAATGGCGGTGCAGGAATAGTTTGTACTCTCTCAAATTGTCTGAGCACCCTATCCGGATGATAAGGCCCAACCACGTCCATGCACTTGATGCATCCACAGTAGTATGAAACCTCATTGAAAGGGTGATAGCGCCTAACATCACGATATGGGTCCCAAGTGACCTGAAAATATTGAATCAAAGCATAAGAAATGAAGATACATAATAAAGAATAATAACTTCGGGTGATAGAAAATGAGTATGAAAGTATGCGTAATTACCAAGTCAGTGTTCATTGAATCAAGTCTCTCTCGTAGTGCTTGTAAAGGAGCAGACTCCCTACGAGGGACCCATCGATGGACTCGGGGATGATCTGGCTGATAGTGAATGTTTGGAGTTGGAGCCAAACATTCGAAGTGCTCGTACACCCAAGATTCCAATAGAGTTAGGTAACCGGCCATTTATTTAACTTCATGTCGAGTTGCTAGCCCCATCTGCCTGTATAAGTATGCCAGTGCAGCAGTACCCCATGCATATGAATGTACGTTGTCCAAATCCACCAGATGTGTAAGAAATATGATAGGCACCCGTGTGCAACTCTTGTCTGTGAACAACGTACATCCCAATAAGTACAAAAGGTAAGCTCTAACTGCGCAGTCAATCATCTCCTCCCCATCTTCGTCAGACATTCCACCAAACCTTTTCCGTAACCACTCCAATCTAACAGATTGGCCCCGCACTTGGATCAGCTCATCATGTGCCTCTATGGGCTCTACTCCCAGTGCATCAACAAGGAGTGCTTGAGTTTCCTCATATGCCATTCTATCATTATACGAGACAGTCCGTCCCCTCACTGGGATGCCTAAGATGGATGCAACATCATCTAAAGTGATGGTCATCTCACTAAATGGCATGTGAAAGGTGTTAGTCTCGGGTTGCCACCTCTCCACAAAACCCGATACAATAATCTTATTCACACTGCGGTATGATGCAGTCACTAAGAGAGCCAATCTGGATCTAGACATCCAATGCCTAAACTTATCAGACCCATTCAATTACCATTGCCACAATGGCACTTTCTGACCATGGCTTAGACACTTCAGTGCTCCTCGATCCTGCATTCAACAATTGATACATTATCGAAGATATTCCCCAATAAATAAATCAATCAATCTTGATATGGAACAAACGAAACACACCTGTCCACTCCAAATATACCCAGCTATATGTGTATCAAAGCTGGTCAATAAGGACCTGTCTTGTGGCCCCGGGCCTGGTTCCACATCCATATCAGGTTGTTCTTCAAGGCCCTCCTCACTAAGAAGAGGTTCTTCTGCAACCTCTTCCACTTGGTGGCGACGCCTTCTGTTTGAAGCGGTGGGTCGCACCCTAGAAGAGCTCGGTCGGTCCATATCTGAAATAAAAATACAAACATTGTAAGAGAATTCATATAGGTTTTGCAGTATTCTTTTCCAAACTGTGGGAGAGAAAAAAGTTGGATCGGAGTAACTACTAATTCTAGTAAGTTAGACATATTTACTTTATTTATCAAATTATTTAAGCCAATGCAAACAAACACCTCATGAGATAAAGAATCCATGGGTGAAAATTTATTTCAGCCCTCTTTGACTTTACTCTTTTTGCAAACAAACAGGCCCCACTTATGAATGATAGAATGGATGATCAAGTGGCTATCATTTTCTGTTTTGGGGTGTCAAGGAAATGATGTGCTGGTCAATTGCTTACATCACAGAATTGGATATAACATGATATGTAATGAAATGATGTGCTGGTCAATAGCCTTGATCACTGAACCCTGGGCTCAATGCACTAATATCAAAATGTTGTTCGGACCTGAAGGTCCGAACAACATTGTTTTGTTCGGACCTGAATGTCCGAACAAAATTAGTTTGTTCGGACCTTTAGGTCCGAACAACACGATCTCTGGGAGCGACAAAAGGCAGAAGACGATGGACCCAATGCATCAAAAAAAATCCTACATTGAATGAGAATCTATCCCCATAACAAGTTTGCATGAAAAAAAACACATCTAAGATGGATACAATGGTAAAGAATAAATGGTGAAGCAAAATGAAATGAAAATGGTGGAGATAGAGATTAACCTTTGGAAGAGGAGATAGTGTAGATGACTGGGAACGCCAGAGGAACAGAGACGCCGGAGAAGGAGGGAGTGTTCGATCGATTTTGTGTGTGGGGAGAAATAGAATGATATGTGTGTGGGAAGAAGAAAGAGGACGATGGAGAGGGGGCTAAAATGGGAATATTTGGTATGTGGGGAAAGAAAAAATATAAATTTTAAAATATTGTGATGTGTGTGGAGAGAAATTGTGTGGGAAAAGGATTTTTCTGTGTTCCAATAGCAAGCCCCCAAAAAAAAGCGGAGTTTTTGGGCCATTCTCAAATAGACAGAAAAAAAGAGAGTCTATTTTCTATTTTAGATAGACATATTAGTTGGTACATCCAAACAATCTAACAACTAAAAATATCTGTCATACAATTTTAAGAGATTTAGACTGAAAATTTTGACATACCAAACGGAAATTTATTTATAAGTAATTATGCATGAGGCTGGGAATCAGTACTTTTGAAATGATGACTGAAATCTAATTTGAAACTTATATTTGATATTTTATATTCGATATTTAGACTAACAAATTATATAATATGCAACTTTTTTTTTATTTTCCTTATTGTACTAGTTTTCTTTCATATAGAAATTTATTAATTTAAACTGATTATCATGAATCAAGTAAATAAATGTATTTTTTAGATTAAGTAATGGATTCATTTTTAAGTATTTTTTAAATTACTTTAAAAAAGGCATGACTCTCCCAAGTCCTCACGTTGACTCTATCTACGTCAATTTTTTTTGCATTTGATGAGTCAAGTCCAAGTCACGAGTTTTCAACCGTGCTTCTAAATGCACCCCGCATTTTTCTTTACACACACTCTCTCTACAACCACCATTGAATTTGAGATTTTCAAAATTTTCTTTGCACACACCCCATAATACCTAAACTAACCCCACCTCAAAGCCCAGCCACCACGGCCCCCTCTAGCAGCATTGAGGAGGGGGATGGGGAGGGAGAGAGATAGGGAGAGGGAGAGAGAAAGAGGGAGGGGGAAAGGAAGAGGGAGTGGGAGAGAGACTGGGAGAGGGAGCAAAAGAGAGACAAGGAGATGGAGAGGAGAGGGGCGATGGAGATGGAAAAGAAGGTGGAGAAGGGGAGGCGGCAAAGGGTAGAACCGTGGTGCTATTGAGCGATGGAGATCAGATGGATAAGGAGGTGCAGCAGGGGAGAGGGGAGTAGAGGTAGTTTGAGATTTATTATAAGGGTATATTTGTAATTAAAATTTTTAAAATGGCAGGTATGCAAGGAAAAATGGAGGGTGAAATTAGAAGCTCTCATGAATTTTATAGTATTTTTTTTAAATACCAAAATGTCCAGATAATTCCACAATATTAGATTATAATTCCTCATTTTATGTGGATTTGTGGACTTGATTATGTCAAATTGTATTCAATTTCATAGAATCTCTTCATTTCATGCATATAGGCATTCAAGTTGGAATTGAGGTAAAAATCAATCATAATCCATTAATTTGCATGATTTTATGATATCATTATTTTTGCATCACATTTGGTCACACCAATTGGCCTTTTGGATTTCAATTATACATGCCTCCTATTTTGGTACCATGGTGTAACTCATGAAAATTTGGTTAAATTGGTACATCATTAAGCATGTTTGGGTCCCATGCATGGCCTATGTGAATTTTCTACATAAGATTTTAGCTGAATTTATTTCTTTCAATTTGTAGGAAACATTCATAATTCGAGTCCAGCGCATTGATGAAACTAGAGAGAGGTCAAAGAAGAAGAGAAGAATTCAAGACACCTATGTGGGGTCCACCTTGGGCGTGAACCCCAAGGTGGGACGTCCGACTTGGTGTGATCTATTCCCCCTTTGGCAAGCACTATGGAGATTTGAAAAGCCAAGGTTGGAGCTCTAGTTGGAAACTTATTTTGGGAATCTCATTCACAAGAAGAAAATTCAGATTTAGAAAGAAGCCCTTGCTTACCAATTTAAAATTCAAATTCAAGCAAGAAAAATCAAGAAAAGAAAGTTTACTTAAAGAAGTTGACAAGTCAAA
Source organism: Umbellularia californica (assembly GCA_028538565.1). Lineage (NCBI taxonomy): Eukaryota > Viridiplantae > Streptophyta > Magnoliopsida > Laurales > Lauraceae > Umbellularia > Umbellularia californica. The sequence continues at coordinate 15,159,097 of JAPQWN010000005.1, forward strand.
CAAGCAAGCTAGAAATCAAGGCAAACTAGGAAAGATGATCAAGAAACACAGGAAGGAGGAGTTCCAAGGCCTCGTGAACATCCAAGATGGGTCCGTCCCACTTCCCTATGGACGTCCAACACAAGAAGACCCCTTGTAGCTATAAAATTTGATTTCCTTTGGAGTCCTTCTCTTTAGCAATCTTCGGAGATAGTTTGAGGAAACCTACATGGAAAGAGTTGCTCACCTAGAAACTAACTTTGGAATTGAATCTACTCAAATTCAAATTTGTTGCTAATCAAGAAGCTTGCTTGGAGTCTAAGCTAAGGAGTCTATGCAAATAAGGAAGGAGTGTCCAACTAGGAAACAAATATTGGCAAACCAAGAGAGCAAAATTCTATATAAAGGGCCAGCCACTATATGGGGCGTCCAAGCCTTTATTGTGCATAGTGTAGGACATCCAACACTCCATCCATCCCTTCCACCCTTTTTTTTTTTCTAATCCCCTTCTCCACTACCCCTTTTATTCATCTAGTTAGTAGTTGAAAGGCTTGTTTAGGAGAATAATGAAGAGGGAGTAATAGTTTTTTTTATGTAATTCAAGATTCGAGGAATGAAACCAGCTTTTGATTGATTTTGCGTGCGAACAACTTCTCTAAATATTGGGTAATTTGATTGTTTGTTTGTTTTTTTAATTTTTATCTAGGCCTTTGATATGTTATTTTTTAGAACAGATATATCATATACTTAGGGTGCTAATCATTGAGAAACTCTGGTCTTGGGAACTTCAATTCAAACATTCATATTTCTCCTATCTTTGAAAAGAGGGGAGAGAAGCTAAGTCGCCTTTGTTTTCAATGCTTAGGCATTAGTGGAGTTCCAAGGTCTTGAAATACATACCTTTGCCACCCTTTTGCCACCTTTATTTTCGGTTGTTTTTCAACCAGTTTAATTATGAATTGTTATCTCATTATCCATTGGTTGTTTTGATTAGATCTATATTTTTGCAAGTTCTAGGTTAATTAGAGTTGCATGGTTTAGTTTTTTTTTTTTTTCTTAGATTAGGTTTCTTTTATTTGTTGGAAAAGTTGTAATTAACTATTAATTTCAGTTATTTAGACTCTTTTGTATTTATTTAGTTCTTTAATTAGGTTAGAAATATCATTCAATAGGACAAGTTCAAGTGGCTACTTAACTGCTCCTTGTGGATTCAACCCCGTGCTCACCAGGATATACGGTTACGCACACTTGCACTTGGGACTGTTCAACATGCCCTTTTAGGTCTTTAATACAAAGAAAGGATCATCGTAGATTGCCATTGTCATCTCAGACATCGGCTCTTTTGAAGCTTGATAAGTCCACAAAACTAGGTCATTAAGTCATAATTGCATTAGCATTTGTGGACTTAATTAGGCTTAATTGCATAGAATTGCATTTAATTTTATGATTACATGCATTTGAGGATATTTTTTGAAACATGGTCAAAATTGGTCAAAATTCATTGAATTGCATGACTTTTATGAAATTAAGTTTTTCTCATCTCATTAATCACCCCAGAATTAGGCTTTTGGTTTCATCAATGCATATCTTGCTATTTTTGGCACCATGTGCTATTTTTGGGAAGTTGGTCATTTTGTTGCATCACTAGGCATGTGGGGTCCCATACATGATTCATAATTATTTTCTTACATATAATTAATGTTAAAATTGTCTCTTTCTATTTGTAGGAGAAAACAAGAAATGGGACCCGCATTGAAAAACAATTGAGTAGGAGGAGCCTCACTTTGTTAGCGTGAGAATTTATATTTTATGGGCCCACATGATGAAGAAAGAGATTTGTTCAAGAATGGAAAGAAGATTTAAAGAAGCTTAGAAGATTCAAACTTGGAAAAGAAGAAATCTAATCCAAGTAGGAATCCAACCAAAGATTGAAAGTAAATCAAGAAACAAGAGGAGAAACCCAAGATGTGTTGGACGTCCCACATATGGGTTGCACAAGAAAAGCACACAATCTGATTTTTTTGGAATCCTTCTCATGTGCAATCTTAAAATCCTTTTGAGGAGTCCAAAGATGGAAAGAATGGGACCACAAGACTTTATCATTATCAAGAAAAGTTGCCAAGAGGAGGATTGCTTGGAGTTCAAGCCAAGATGGAAGAGGAGTCTTACCAAACAAAGAAACAAAAAAAATTATAAAAAGGAGTCAGCCAAGAGGGCTGGACGTCGAATGCCTAGAAATTGAAAAACTTGGAAGTTTTCTCTCTCTTTCCACTCCCATCCACCCTTTCTCTCTAATCCCTTTCTTCTTCTTCTCCATTCTAATTCTTTAGACATAGATTGAGAGATCATGTTGAGAGAATAATGAAGAGAGAAGAATCTTAATTTTATGTACTTCAAGATCAAGGAATAAAGACACTACTTGGATTGATTCTGCGCATTCTTTTATGTAGGTGTGTTAAATTTTCTCATTCTAGTTCTTTTATGTGTTTTGATTGGAGACAATATTTCACATGATTAGATCTAGGGTTTGAAAATAAAATAAAAAGGATCAAAAGTCGAGAGACAACAAGTAACCACTTGCATTATTTTTTTCCTACTCTGAGAAGAGAAGATTGCATATAATCGCATTTTCAATACTTGTAGGATTGTCTAGTTTCTAGATCTTTGGTACTACTTTTCCGCTTTTTATTTTCCTACCCCTTTTGTTTTTATTTAAGTTACTATTCTGATTTTTTTATTTACAAATTCTAGATTTAAAAACCCCAACTTGCATATTTCCATGTTTAGTAGAAACTTTCTATTTTTGTTACTTGCATAGTATATGGGCTGAAAAGTGTCTTTGTGCATACATCATATTTGGAAATTGCATTAGAACATGGTTTTGTTGCTGAAATCACAAAATTATTAACTGATTAGAAAGACTAAATTCGGACCTGGTATGAGAACAGTGAAAATTCTGCACAGTTTCAGCAGAATTGGCCCAACTGAGTTACAAAAGTGCGCGATTTAAAAACCAGGTAAATGTGAATGTTTTGGTCCAAAAAATAGCAGGTTTAAACTACAATGATAGGACTTTGAAACCCCAGAATTTTAGCCAAAAATAACCTCGGGAACCTTGTCAACCAGAGGATCAAAGAGGGGTAGTTGGAAAGCCTGCGTTCAGATTTCAGCAGCAAAACAGTTCAAGTAGGCATCTTTAGATGATCATATCTTTTTCTTTTTAATTCATTTTTCCATTCTTCTTCTTTTCTTTTGTTCATGCATCATTATAGTAATGATTCTAGCCATTAGATTTAGGTTCATATCATTTTAGGCCTGTCGTACAGTCTAGTGAAATTGGGCCTATGCAAGAGTTTCCATACTTAGAATTTTTTACAGCATGCATCAGATTTTTAGAAACTTGCATAAAATTGTATTTTTAGTATTTAGGGAATTATAGATCATTCATATTTGCATAAAAAGTTATTTTGGTAATTAGGATCTAATTTAGGAAATTTTGTTTTGATTTATTTTATATTAAATTGGTTGTTTTGATGAGTTTGTTACTTTTGCAGGTTATAGTTAGAATATAGTTAAATAAACTAGGTTTCTTTACTTAGTATATGTTTACTTTTTATTTAGAAAGTTGTAATTGTTAATTTTCAGTTTTTAGGAATTTTCTTGTAATTTGATTAGCTTCTTTATTATGTTAGATTTAGTTTCTAAATTAGGACAGGTTAAAGTTGGAAAATTTATTTCAAAAGGCATTGCTCCCTGTGGATCAACTTGGACTCACCAGATTATTACTACGGTTGCACCCTACACTTGGGGTCCGATCAAAGCTCCTACTATTTTTGAGTTTGTTAAAGTTTCAGCACACGCACCGGAGGGGTTAGGTCAATAATGCTATGTAGGGTAGAATATTATTAGGAATATTCCTTTTATTAATGTTGTCATTTCTTTTGTTTTGTTTCCTATCTAGGCCAGGAGTTAACTTTAGCAAGTCTGCATAGGCTTTTCTATTTATATTGGTGGATGTGATGCATCAACTTTGGTTGCAAAGTGATGATGGTAGTCACTGAGGAAGATTTAGCCGCGGATGACTAGTGGTAAGGGGATGCTAACGAGCATGGGGGAGCCATTGATTAGGATGACTGGGCCCAGAGGCAAATTTCACGACAACCATTGAAATTGTTGAAACTTGTGAGTATACACTAACATCTCTATTGTATGGTACTCATGATGTTGTGTCTTCAAATCCTTAAGCTTGACAATCAAGTACAAGACCGTTTCAAGGAAGATGAATCAATGTTGGAGGTTGATCAATCAAGGATTGGATTAAGTCTTCAGGTACTAATAGATTCATAGGGGTTTGAAGATCCTGTGCTAGATTGTTTTAAGGAGTAGGAAATGAAAGAAGGGGAGGATAATCAGTCTGGGACTAGATCAGATCCTCAAGAGATGGTTTAAGAGACCATTGATGAAACCGTTGCTGAAGTTATTTCTTGTGACGTTTTAGAGACTTACACAAATGCATAACTGATCACACAGGAGATCAATGAGTGACACGAAACAATGGGTGCGAGGATTGTAGCTTGGTTGAGAAAGAGATATGGGAACTAGTACCATGTACAGAAGGTGTGATGACAGGACGACAAGAAAACTCAATTCAATAGGACCGCTGATCATCACACACAAGGGCGGACCCAGGAAACTCAACTTGGGAGTGGGGCTTAATGTAAAAGAAATATTGTGGGAATGGGAAAGTGTAAAAAAAAATACATTAATTACTAGAATTTGCAGGGGGGTTCTTTGAGATTTTTTAGGTAGGGTGGGGGCTTCAGGCCCAAGACCCTTGTACCTGGGTTCGCCATTGATTATACATCATGGTTAGAAGTAAAGGGGGTTCAACCAACAATATGAGTTTGATCCTGACGAAACCTTTGGTCCGGTTGCAAAGATCACTACTGTGTAAGCTCACATTGGCATCGAAGCTAGCAAGGGTAGAGAATTCAAACAGATGATAGTAAAAAAAAAAAAAAAATGCTTTTAGCATGGTGTATTTGACATGATGATCTACTTGAAGCAGCCACATGGTTTTGAAGACCAATAGGAGCTAGCACCGCGAGTATGGAGACTTTTTCATAAATTTGGAGAAGTGTGATGTCCAAGTAGAAGTGAAGAAAGCTCCATTGAAACCATCCGGACCCGGTCAGCTGTTTTCCTTGAGGGAGAACACTGCTTGTTTAACCTTAGATTTAGAAGGGGTGATTACAAGAGATTGGTTTTAGCTGTCAGTGACCTTGGGACTGTCAATATGAAACATGGAAGTTTGAACACAATCTTGGTTAGATTGAAAAGGGCTTGAAAAGTATTGGATTGCATGAGCCTGGATTGTAGCTGGGTCTTCAGTTGGGACTCCAACTATGCAAATGTGGTTGATTTGCCTGAAAGCACTTCTGATTTATGATGAGAGATGAAAGAAACTAGTGTTTTGGTCTCCTTCCCTCAACCAAATTATCCTCGATATTTGCTTCCAATGGATTTCTTGAACTTTGAGAACTTCATGGAGTTTGGTCTTTGCCAAGAGCAATTCATCACGCAAAGAATATGTTGGATTAGAATAAAAAGACTGTTGCATCTGCAAAACTTTGTTTTCAGCTGACATGATAATCTGGAGGAGATGACTGAAAGTAGTCATATTCCAAGTTTTAGGGCCTGTTTTAGGTTCTTCAACATTTGGGCAAGGACAACCTGAGGATCACCTTGAATTTCTTCCGCCCAACTTGATTGCACCACTTCAAAGAAAGATGTGTTTTGAAGCCATGTATTTTCAAATTTGAAGGGGGCTTTTGGGGTAGGAGTTGGATTGGCATGGGTTAAAAAAGAATGGGGCTATGGTAGGAAGAAAATCTAGATAAGTGATGGTGCAAGGATTATTGAAAGAGGAAAGCCAATGGAAATTTATAAGGGCTCGATCAAGTCTGGCGGCTACATAAGATTTACCTTTACAATTATTTGACTAGGTGTATTCGCTACTTATAAAGAGGAGGTCGAAGAGGCCGGCTATCATGACTGTTGAGTGGAAATCCCTTTACTAGGGATGATGAAGTGGTTGACCATAGGCTTAGCTTCTCATCATGAGATAAAATGGCATTGAAGTCCTTGAGCACACACCATGGGAAATTTATGGAGTGGTCGATCAATGTTTTCCATAAAGCTTTCCTTTGGGATTGGTTGGTGGAGCCATAAATACCAGTAATGAGAATAGGAAGGCTAGTAGCCGAGTTTAACAGGAGCATGGATAAATGTTGGGAGAAGAAGTCCAAGACTGAGATGGAGAAGGGGAGAGAGGATTTGCAGAAACACCACAGGTTGCCGCTGTGAGCTGTGAGATGGGGAAGAGTTGGAATGAAAAGTGTCAAAACAAAAAATGCATAGGGAGAGAGATTTGAAGGAGGTCATTGGCTTTGAAATGAAGACTAGGTCAGGGGAATGGGAGGAGACCTTCGATTGTAGGAGTGTTGGCCAGCCCACTACAAGTCCAGTAAAGTATTTTAAACATTGGAGACAGTGTGGCGGGGTGGCTTTACCACTAGATCTTTTAGTGATGGGGCCAAATGAGGAAGAGTTCTTGCCATTTTTGCTCTTTTTGGATGTTTTTCTTAGGTGTATGTTTCCAAAGTAGAAGCTAGAATGGTCCCCTGATGGGTAGGTTGAATGAAAATGTGGAAGACCTACCAGATGAGGTTGGGCTGTGGCTAGGATTGAAAAGGGTTCTAATGGGTTAGGGGTTGGTCCAATTTGGAGGTTTGGAGCTACTCTAAAGTTATTATAGGGATTGGAGCTTGACCAGGTGGTGAGAGTCTTTGGTTTTGAGACTGCTCTACATACGGCATAGATGAAACTGGTTGGGGAAGATGCCTACTAAGGTCAACAGTGGATGAAGTTAGGTCTAAGAAGGTGCAGTGTTCAATGATTAAGGAGTTAGAGGTGTATCTCAAGGGCTCGAATGTTGCTAAGAATCAAGGTCATTGAAAGAAGGGGTGGGGTTTTGTTATTGGGTTGTTGCAAGATGGCTTACCAAATCTTGTTCGCTTCTCTGGTTCAAGTTCGGGGCCTTGTCGATTGCAGCCTGCTTTTTTTTTTTCCTTCTGGTTTTGGGGTGGGGTGGGGGGGGTGTGTTGGTGGGGTTGTGACTGAAGTGTTTTGAGAAGCGTTTAGTGGTGGGAGAGAGGGGGGTTGTGACTGAAGTGTTTTGAGAAGCGTTTAGTGGTGGGAGAGAGGTAGGGAGGGATGAACTGATTGTGCATCCTCTGGTTCAGCAATGGGGTTATTGATTGGCAGAGCTGGCTGTTGGTTGGTTACCTGGGAGTGGGCCTTGGGACAGGTTGAAGGGGGATGACCAATTAGGAGGAAGAGATGACAAGGGCGGTTCTCATAGCTCACCTCTATTTCTAGTTCTCGCTCGCCTTCAAGCTCAGCAAGGATATTGTATTGCCTGGGTTTAGAGATATCTAGGTTGACAAGGACTAGGAAAGTGTGTGGACTGTTTCCACCGAAACCGATGTTGTCACGGCCTCGACAATGGTCCTAGTCAAAGAAGGCCTCCACAGCCGCATCTCAGCCGCTGTCAAGATGGGACTGGTCTTGGGCATGGTCTCGGTTGAAATACCGACCACGCCCTTCCGAGCTCAGCCTCGCCCTCACACCCCCGTCCGATCTAGGGTATAGCTGACCTCGGTGCATTCTCCAGTTCGGCCCCTAGGCCAAGGTGAACACTGGGCTTCCAAACTCCCATTATGAGATGGGACGGGTGCTTTATAGGGAGTCCCTGACAAGTAGGGTGGCCACCGCCATTTATAAGAGCTTGTTCCTATCAACAGATCACATCCACATTTATATAAGGGATTTGAGGGGATGTCTGATGGGACAAGTATCCTTACCTACCCCCACTAAGGATCCCAAGTGTGGACTGATGGGACAAGTATCCTCACCTACCTCCACTATGGAACCTTCTACTCTCCTCTATATATGCCTGCATGGAGAACCATGAACAGGTACATGCAATACACAGCCTGCACTGTTATTTTGCTAAGCACCTTCTCCTCCACTTCACCCTAGTTCAGTGACTGCACTAACTCAGGTGTCGGAGTGCCTTTGGCTGACAGCAGCCTCGGGCTCTGACTTTTCTTTCTTCCCTCTTTTCAGGATTCAGGCCGTCGGTGACTTCTCCGATCAGCTGAACAAGATCTTCCTAATCCCCTTCATCATTTAAACTAAGTCCGTAATAATTTAGGCACTTACAATTGGCGCCGTCTGTGGGGAACTCGAACCCACGACCTGCAAAATCCATACCTTCATCCTAATAGCCATGCCTCCTAAGGCTAAGAAGGGAAAGAGCGTTGTTGGACCATCCATGTCCAGCCAGCCAGAGATATTCTTTCCTCTCACGCCGCCTCCACTGGTGACGAACCAGGCAGGGGCATTGGTGACAAGACCACAAAGAGATATCAGGCGAACACCACCCAACCCTCAGTTAAAAAGAGCGGAAGGGGATCCTGGTGTTCGAAGCGTAGGGTCACCCGTCACGGTCACACACTCGTCGTCGAGAGGTGTACCAGTGTCTCCTCGGAGCGGTCCCGTAGCAGTACGGGCCCGGACAACGTCCTCCCAGGCGGAGCGTCCACGCCTGGAGGTCGTTTTCACCCAAGCACCCCGCAAGGACATTCCTCCTCAGGAACAGTCCCAGCGAGGTAGAGCTCCTGAGCAATCTCAACCTCTTCAGTCTCATCACGAAGACCACATGGAGGAGGACCATATCCACCTCGGTGACGAAGGTGACGACGACACGGCCCTAGAGGACGATGTTGAAGCCCAGGCTGAGGCAATCAAGGCTCAGAACCTCGTCATTGAGGAACAGAAGGCTCAGATCCTCCAGCTCCAGCGACAGCTGGAGGTCAAGGACGGACCCCAGCCCGAAGCCTCTCACACGCCCCCACCTCAGCGAAAAGCTCGGCGGGTCCCTGAGGGTCAGCCAGACCTAAGGGAGCAGCTAAACGAGAGACGTGCCCGAGCTCGGGAAGAAGGCTCAAGTAACACTCACGCCAGCGCCGACCAGCGTCAGCGCCAAAGGAAAAAGCGGGAGGTCGGTGCCGACCCCGACATGGCCGCTTATATTGATCAGCAGATTAAGCTGGCTGTGCAGCAGAACCTGGAGCATGCCGGCCTCGCTCGAGGTCGGTTGGCTACCAGATATGGCGACATCCACGGCACCTCCCCGTTTACTCGGGAGATCACAGACCATCCTCTCCCTGATAAATTAAGCGTCCCACGCTTCAATCTTTATGACGGGACGTCCGACCCCGAAGCTCACCTCGACACTTCACCCAGAAGATGTCGGTATTCAGCGGCGACGGGAACCTCGACTGCAAGGTTTTCTCCTCCAGCTTAGGTGACCTCCCGCTTCGGTGGTTCTGTGCACTCTCCGAGGGATCGATCTCGAGCTGGCGACAGCTCCGAAACTCGTTCGTCGAGAAGTTTCAAGCACATCGGGTCATCCCAAAGACTGACGCCGACCTAATCTCTATCAAGATGAGGCCGACAGAGAATATCACTCGATTCGCCAAAAGGTTCTGGACCATCTACAGCGTAATCGAGAATTCCAATAACGAGGTAGCCGTCACGGCTTTTCAACAAGGTTTGCTACCAGGAAATGAGCTTCGGAAGAAGTTGGCACGTCGCCCAGCGGACTCAGTGAAGACACTCATGGCCCGGGTGAACCAGTATGTTGAGCAAGAAGAGGACGAGCTCCGGGCTCGGGACAGCCATAATCTATGGCCCCCACTCCAAGAGGGCCAGCCTTCCGAGGGCCGACCTTCGGAAGGCCGATCTACGAGGAGGGAAAAGAGGCTTGCTAAGAGGGAGGTGGACCGAAGTCGAGAGCCATCCAGCTCGGCAGCGCGTTCTGCTCCCACTTCGGGAGGCAGCGCAAAGCCGAAGCCAAGTGGCGCCCCTCACAAAGCCGTAAACACCATCTTCAAAGAGCCCATTTACAAACTCCTGGGCAAAATCCAAGCCCAGCCTTTCTTCAAATGGCCCCAGCCTATGAAAGGTGACTCTGCCTTACGGGATCAGAGCAAGTTCTGTGCCTACCACAAAGATAGAGGACACAGAACCGAGGATTGCTACTCCTTCAAGAATCACCTTGAAAGGCTTGTAAAAGATGGGCACCTCAGAGATCATATCAAAGAGGAGGGAAGGGTAAACCAGGCCCAGCAGCACCACCTCGACGACAGGGACATCGATGGGCCTATAGGGACCATCGACGTCATTCACCTGGCTCCCGCTCCCAGAGGAAGTAATCAAGCGCGTGCCGAGGCCAGGAGGGCCCAGCACGGCAAACACGTGATGGCGGCCGAGCTCGGTCCCTCTGTGAAAAAGGCCCGCATAGAGAGACCAAAGATTTGGTTCTCAGACAAAGACTTGGCCGGGGTTCAGCTACCCCACAATGATCATCTTCTTTTGACTATGAGGTTGCAAAACTTCAACGTCAAAAGGATCCTAGTGGACCCCGGGAGCTCCTCAGAAATCCTTTATTTCGACTGCTTCAAAAGAATGGGTCTGAAGGAAGAGGATCTGCTCGAAGCTCGCACCCCTTTAGTGGGATTCAGCTCCAAGACGGTATATCCCAAAGGGAAGATTTCCCTCAAGGTCGAGGTCGGAGGAGCCCCCACGACGGCAGATTTTCTGGTGGTGGATGCACAATCCCCATACAATGCCATCATGGGAAGAACCTGGCTTCATAACATGGAGGCTGTTCCCTCGACCCATCACCAAAAGCTCAAGTTCCCTTTACAGAACAAGGATGGGAGCTTCGAAGTTATCATAGTCCGCGGCGACCAAGACATGGCCAAAGAATGTCTCTTGGCCGTGGTCCCCGGAGATACAGAGCCTCAGCGAGTCCACATGACCGAGCTCGAGGCTGAGCTCGATGCTGTGGGCCGGACTCCCGAGCAGAAGAGTATCGAGGACCTCACCCAGGTCGGGATCGACCCCAGCGATCCAGAGAAATTCTTCCTGCTCGGTAGTCAACTTGCTGACAAGGAAAGGGCCAGGATGCTCGACTTCCTGTTGCAAAATAGAGAGGTCTTCGCCTGGACCCCATACGAAATGTCTGTCATCAGCTCGGAGGTCATAAGCCACAAGCTAAATGTGGACCCTCAGCATAAACCTGTTGCCCAAAAGATTCGAAGGTCGGGTACCCAACAGACAGAGGCTGTGACCAAGGAGGTCAGCAAGTTACTAGAAGCCGAAGCCATTAGAGAAGTCCACTACCCTGTGTGGTTAGCCAACACGGTTGTGGTGAAAAAGAAGGATGGGAGCTGGAGGGTCTGCGTAGACTTCACCGACCTGAACAAAGCCCGCCCCAAAGACAGCTTTCCTCTACCGAAGATAGACCAGCTGATCGACGCCACTGCCGGGCATGAAAGGATGAGTTTCCTCGATGCCTACCGAGGTTACCATCAAATTCCAATGTATGAGCCTGACCAAGAGAAAACCGCGTTCATAACACCCAGGGGCACCTACTGTTACAAAGTAATGCCCTTCGGGTTAAAAAACGCCGGTGCCACTTACCAGAGGCTGGTGACCAAGATGTTTCAGGACCAGCTCGGCAGCACGGTCGAGGTATATATCGATGACATGGTCGTTAAGTCCAAACGGTCACAGGACCACTTGACTGACCTACATCAAACCTTCTCCATCCTCAAACAATACAAGCTCAAACTGAACGCCTCCAAGTGTGCATTTGGCGTCGGCTCGGGCAAGTTCCTAGGCAGCCTAGTTACTAGGCGAGGAATCGAGGCCAATCCCGATCAGATCTCGGCGATCAGAGCCCTACAGAGTCCGACCTCGACCAAACAGGTTCAGAGACTTACGGGGATGGCAGCAGCACTGAACCGCTTCATCAGTCGAGCCTCAGATAAATGCCATCCCTTCTTCCAGCTCTTGAAAAAGAGCTCCGGGTTCCAATGGACCCCGGAATGTGAAAGTGCTCTCCAGGAACTCAAAGCATACCTTTCTTCCCCTCCTCTGCTTTCCACCCCGGTTCGGGGTGAGGTCTTATACCTGTATCTGGCAATTTCGGACCATGCAGTAAGCTCTGTACTCGTGCGAGAAGATGACAGGCAGCAAAAGCCCATCTATTACACCAGCAAAATCCTGCTGGACGCCGAAACAAGATACCTGCCATTGGAGAAGCTCGCATTTGCACTCGTCAGCGCATCCCGCAAGCTTTCCCACTACTTCCTGACATATTCCATAGCGGTTGTGATAGAACACCCGCTCAAGTCCCTCTTTCAGAGAGCAGACTTCTCAGGCAGAGTGTCTAAATGGGCTGTCGAACTCGGGCAATATGATATCAATTATCAGCCCAGGACGGCCATTAAAGCCCAAGTATTGGCAGACTTTATTGTGGAATTCACCTCTCCTAGTTCGGCACCGAGCCATCTCGACACCGAACTGGGGGGCAAGGAGGGAAGCATTTCGGCTGAGACCGAACAGGAGCGGTCCTGGAAACAGTTCCTCGCCTCATGTTGGAAAGTCTTCGTCGATGGTTCCTCCACCTCCAAAAGGGCTGGCGCTGGCGTAGTCCTTCAATCTCCAGAGGGCCTCGTCATTGAGCAAGCCCTGACTCTTGACTTCAAAGCATCTAACAATGAAGCTGAGTATGAAGCACTAATTACAGGGCTGGACAGCGCAAAAATCCTGGGGGCACAACAACTGGTGATCTTCAGCGACTCACAGCTGGTGACAAACCAACTCAATGGGGATTACCAGGCCCGTGATGACAGGATGGCAGCCTACCTGGCCCACACCAAGCAACTCCTATCTCAGTTCCAAAAGGCTGAAGTCAGGCAGATAGGCAGGGACTCCTACTCTCACGCCGATGCCCTTGCAAACTTGGCCTCTGCTGTCGAGGCAGGAAAAAGAAGAACTGTCGAAGTAGAAGCACTAGACAGACCGAGTATACAACTTCAACCACCTCGGCAGCTCATGTGTATTGATCTCGGCCCGAGCTGGATGGATGAACTCATCTCCTATCTCAAGAATGACTAGCTGCCTGACGACAAGAACCGGGCTCACAAAATCAGGCTAAAAGCAGCCCGATTCTGGCTCTCTCCGGATGGCAAACTCTATAAAAAGTCCTACAATGGCCCTTACCTCCAGTGCGTACATCCGAGCAGAGTCGAGGACTTCCTTTATGAAATTCACGAAGGGATCTGCGGCAGCCACATTGGAGGTCGGTCACTGGCTTACCGAGCTATCAGTCAGGGATACTGGTGGCCCTATATGCAGAAGGACGCACAGGTCTACGCCAGGAAATGTGAGAAGTGCCAGAAGTTCTCCCACTCTCTCCATCAGCCAGCACATGACCTAAGTCCTCTCTCCAGCCCCTGGCCCTTTGCCCAATGGGGGCTGGACCTCGTGGGACCACTCCACCGAGCTCCAGGAAACAAAAGATGGTTGTTGGTAGCTACTGACTATTTTACCAAATGGATAGAAGCTGAAGCGTTGTCCTCCATCACTGAGAAGGATACCAAAAACTTCGTGTGGAGAAATATCGTGACTAGGTTCGGAGTTCCTCGAGCCTTGGTCACGGATAACGGGACCCAGTTCGACTCCAACTTCTTCAGAAGCTTCTGTCAAGACCTTGGCATCAGGAACTACTATTCTACCCCGGCTTACCCCCAGAGTAATGGACATGCTGAAATTTCGAACAAAGTGGTGCTTGACGGACTCAAAAAGAGACTAGATCGAGCCAAAGGCAGATTGGTAGAGGAACTTCCAAGTGTCCTCTGGGCGTACAGGACTACCCCGAGGCGCTCGACCTCGGCAACTCCCTTCTCCCTAGCCTACGGAATGGAAGCTGTAATTCCACTTGAGGTCGGTCTCCCGACTCTCAGGTCGGAACTGTTCGACCAAGGCCAAAATGATACAAACCTCGCCACAGAGCTCGACTTGGCTGAGGAACGAAGGGATGCTGCAGCCATCCACCTCGCTTCCTACCAAAGACAGTTGGCTAGAGGGTACAATCAAAGGGTCAAAGAGCGGAAGTTCTCCCCTGGAGAATTAGTCTTGAAAAAGACCCTTCCAGCAGACAGAAGCCCTAGCGAAGGAAAGTTTGCACCGAACTGGCACGGGCCATTCAAGGTGACTTCGGTAGCTGGGCAGTCTGCTTACAGGCTTGAGGACATGGAAGGCAAAGAGCTACCACGCCCGTGGAATGCCACCCACCTCAAGAAATTCTAGTTTTGAGATGTAATCTGATTTCGGAAGGTAATAAACTGGTTCTTTTTATAGAATAAGTTTGTATTCTCCAAATTATCTCCTATTCTCAATGAAGATGGCCGAGCTCGGCATATACACAGCACGGTTACTAGGGTCAATTACTTCGGCGCGGCCTTTGGGCCAGTCAAGTTTTGATGGTAAAACCGGACTCAACCTTGGTCATAGGACCGAGCACTTGTTGCCGAAGTCAGTGCCTGTTACGATTGCAGGATCAACACGGCATCTCGGGTTACAAAAAATACATTAAGCACGGCTATGGACCGAGCTCATTTACTTGTTTTATTTCCTACTTTATTCTGGTTGTTCAGCCAAATGCATAAAGAGAGAGGACAAGACAAGAAACATTCACCACGGATATTCGAAGTTGCAAGCAAAACCAATTCTATTCCAAAAGTGAAGATTGATTACAATTCTCTTCCGAGAACAAAAAAAATTTTTCCCCCAATACAGAAAGTCAAAAAAAAAAAGAAGAAAAATACATAAAGTTTTTCTCAAACCACGGCCTCCTCAGTACTACCAACAGCGGCGTCCCCCTCGGCCTCGGCAGTCACTTGTCCGGCATCGACATTAGCTCCAGGGACAGTGTCATCACCTTCCCCGACAGGGACCTCGGGAGCTTGATTCGGAGCGGGCCGGGGAGGAGGAAACTGGGGGATCTCTGTGAACACAGGGCTGTCCTCGGGGACCCCTGCTGCTCTTAACGAGCTCGTCCACCCCAGCCTCCAGGCTTTCAGGCTGACCTTCTTCACTTCGGCAATATAATGCTCGGTGGCTTCTGCCACCCCTTCGTCGAAAGCTTTTTCGACTTCAGTTCTCAGCTTCTCGACGTCGGCACGAAGTGCAGCCTCTACCTCCTCCCACTTTTTTTCGAGCTCGGCCGTTGTCCTGACTTGGTCTTCCAATTCTGCTCTGGCCTTGTCGAGCTCGTTTTTAAGGCCCGCGGCGTATGTTTCTTGCTCGGCCGCCTTCGCTCTTACTTCTCCGAGCTCCGCCTCAAGCTCCATTCCCTTTTTCTCCGCCCGCTCTGCCCGAGCAGCGCTCTGTTGGGCTTTCTCCGCCAATACAAGACCCCTTTGCAGGATCTGTGGAAACAAGTGTCACAAAGGGGTCAGTACTGGAAGTGCAGAAGTCAAAGGAGAAATACAAGCTCAGAGAAGAAGAAATTACCTTGATGGCGTCGCCCATCTGGGCCACATCCAGCTCCACCTCGCTCCGCTTCCAATACTCTGCCATATCTCCAGGCAGAGCGCAAGCATGCGCGAGGGCACTGACAACGGAAGTCCCGTCGGTCAACCGGGCGTCCGATGACAGTGGCTGGCCATCCTCCAGCAGAAAGATAGGTTTCCAGAGCGGAGGACCGAGCAGCGGAGAGTGCTGAGGAACTCGGTTGGGTTCATCCTCGGTTGAATCAGCGGTCCTAGGCCTTTTTCCCTTCCGAACTGAGTCCCCCTGGGATTTAGTGCGACGCTCAGTCGTCGAGGAAGGCTGAAGAGGAGATCGGCTTGGAGGAGAGACCACTGTTTCTTCCAGATTCGGAGGAAGAGCGGGTCCCGAGGGGGTGGGCGAGTCTCCAAAGACGACATCATCGAGGCTTATCATCGCCGCACGGCGTCGCCCCATCCCGACCTCGTCTGATCCGGAAGACTGAAGGTCCACAAGCTCTACTCTCCGAGCCTCCTCGGATTCACCCTGTGACTCGCGCTCCTCTTCGGAATCGGTCTCAGCAGCGGCCTCGGTCCGTGAAGGTCCGGCTTCAGCAGAAGCTCGAAAGGATGTGATCTCGGGGGGCACTTCTGCAGACCCTTCAGCTCGGGTTGTCTGCTCCTCGGCTTCGGCGAGAGTTAAAATCTGCGCCCCCCTAAGGTTCTCGTGCCGCCTTCTTATAAACGACCGGTACACAGGCTCGTACCCGAGAAGGGCTGAGGCTGATCTTGTCCGGTGACCCTTGTAGCTGTATATTCTCTTTAGCCAGGCAGTGTTTCTCCGCCACCTGGAGTTCTTTTTTTGCTGTTGTCTCTCTTTATGACCTGCACACCAAGAATTTGAGTGTCAGTTCGGCAAAACAGAAAAACAAAAAGACTAGAAATTCAGATATTTACTCGGTGGCACTCCGAGACGACGGGGTATGTGATCCACCCTGGGCTCTCCAGGGGCATACTCCCAACTCCCTTTGACGTACAGGCAGTCGTCCCCAGCATATTTTGTGTTGTCCTCAAGCTCGTTGATTATGGGGTTCCCCTTAGACCGAACTCGGAGGTAATAAGCGTCGTCCTTCGGAGATCGACAGAGGTCGTAGATGTCCTCGATGTCCTCAACGCCGAGGTCAATTTCCAAAATCCTATTGAGTTCGGCTGCACCCATAATTATCTTGAAGCCATTGGGCATTAGTTGGCAGGGGGTCAGGTTCCACCTCCTGAGACAGGCCCTCAGGAGAGGATGGACTGGGAATCTCACCCCACCCTCGATTATGGCCACTAGTGGGAAAGGCATCCACCCGTCTACAAGAACCAGAGGTCGGATTCGGTCTTCAGGCTCATCCGCCCTAATCTGGACGTTCTCTGGTATCTGGTATTTTTTCCTAAGCTCTGCTAGGGCGAGCTCTGTGTCTATCCAATGTTTATACACTCCCATTTTCCCCAACATAGACCGGAGTACAGGTCACGGCAACGGAGAAGGAGGACAGTACGAATCCCCAAAAGAAAAGAAAAATGCCCCAGAGAAGGAAAAATGGCAAAAGAAGGGCAGAGAGGGACTCACTGGGACGAAAGGCTGGACGGAATCTAGGGAGAACGGAAACCCCGGACTTCGAAAGGCAGAAAATGGACTTCTCGGACGACGAAGCTTCAGGCAAATCTCAGGTAGAGGCTCCGAACGCACGGACAGCAAAAGTAGTCCTCCTTCAGAGACGAAAGCTTTTATACAGGGATGACAAATCTTTTCGTATCCCGAAAAGCGCACGCGCAGACACTGCCTCGAGCACGCTATCCGTCTCCTCGATAAGACATCACGGCCATTAGGGACGAGACACGTGGCAGCACCGCGTCGCCTTCATAATGATATGAATGGGCTATCGAACCGCCTCCAGACAGCCAGGCGCTATTAAATGCGCCTCGGAAGACAAAACGGCACCCCACGCTTCTTTATAAGCTACGGAATCGGTTTCGGTAAATATTCGTCCTATCACTCCTAACCCCGTGTTGTCCAGGCCCCCGAGGTCAGGAGCAGGGGGGCAGTTGTGTGGACTGTTTCCACCGAAACCGATGTTGTCACGGCCTCGACAATGGTCCTAGTCAAAGAAGGCCTCCACAGCCGCATCTCAGCCGCTGTCAAGATGGGACTGGTCTTGGGCATGGTCTCGGTTGAAATACCGACCACGCCCTTCCGAGCTCAGCCTCGCCCTCACACCCCCGTCCGATCTCGGGTATAGCTGACCTCGGTGCATTCTCCAGTTCGGCCCCTAGGCCGAGGTGAACACTGGGCGTCCAAACTCCCATTATGAGATGGGACGGGTGCTTTATAGGGAGTCCTTGACAAGTAGGGTGGCCACCGCCATTTAAAAGAGCTTGTTCCTATCAACAGATCACATCCACATTTATGTAAGGGATTTGAGGGGATGTCTGATGGGACAAGTATCCTTACCTACCCCCACTAAGGATCCCAAGTGTGGACTGATGGGACAAGTATCCTCACCTACCTCCACTATGGAACCTTCTACTCTCCTCTATATATGCCTGCATGGAGAACCATGAACAGGTACATGCAATACACAGCCTGCACTGTTATTTTGCTAAGCACCTTCTCCTCCACTTCACCCTAGTTCAGTGACTGCACTAACTCAGGCGTCGGAGTGCCTTTGGCTGACAGCAGCCTCGAGCTCTGACTTTTCTTTCTTCCCTCTTTTCAGGATTCAGGCCGTCGGTGACTTCTCCGATCAGCTGAACAAGATCTTCCTAATCCCCTTCATCATTTAAACTAAGTCCGTAATAATTTAGGCACTTACAGAAAGGATTTTTTTAAATGTGGTAATGTCATCTAGCTTCATGGGTTTTCCTAAGGTGTTAGCAAGAGAAAAGATGATGTCCCTTCTCCAACAATGACCAAAACAAGGTCAAAGAAGGCCACTCAAAATTGTCCTAGCTAGGGGACCAAGGTAGGAGGTGAAGCCTGTTTTCTATAAAAAGAGGAAATAGGCCAAGGATGTGTTCTATGTCATGTATGGAGTAGAATCTAAAGATAAACTGGCCTTTGGTGGTTAAAGATACAAGACAGGCTCTTTAGATGTTCCAGAGTCTATTTTTCTGCTCTATCCTCTCCACCATGGGATGTTTTCCGACGCTGTAAAAGCAAAATGATTCTTTGTTAGTAGATATCATCTTTTGAGGGATGGTGACAGAAGGCATACCATTTTTCGGGGGGGGGGGGGGGGGGGGGTTGGGGGGGCGCACCATTAGAGTAGAGGTAAGCGGACCCCATGATTTTTCTTTGGGTGGGGCAAACAATGATCAACTAAAAAAGTGTACCATGCTTTTTGCTAGACTTTTTTTTTACACTAACACTATAACTAATATACCGTTCTCTCATCAAAAGTCATTTCAACTCTAAAACAAAGTTTTTACAATTGTCTTTAATGGTTTTCAAACATTAAAATAATATCTACACATTTTTCATTAGAAAACGTCAAACTTACGTGGAACTCAACTATGCACGACAATTATTGAAGATATGACAATGAAAAGGTTATGATGTTAATTAGAATTACAAAAAAGTATTACATGGACAAAAAATGATTTTAACCTTGATTTCAGACACTCAAACAACCAAACTTACACTAATCATGTTTCACTCAAATTTATATGTCAAATCTAATGTTCAATGGAGATCATCGCAAACTCAAAGTGAGTATAAATGTGTCCAAATTCAAGGTGAGTATATGTGTGGAAGAAAAAAAACTGAATACAGGAACATTTTGTATTCAAAACTTTTGTGGTAGTGGACATCCGTTCTTTCCATTTTCACTTCCTCAGTGCCTCCAACTTGTCGATAACAGGAGTGAAATTCCATCTTTAAATCATAGTGGGGTAGGAAGACATGATAATTTAGAACATCCAGTTTAATATACCTTTTTAAAACTAGTCATTCCTCAATCCCTCAATTTTTTTTTATATTTCCATAATAGACTTACCAAAAAAATTGCATAGGGATCAATTCCGCGGCACATTTCTAATGACTGAAAAAGATCCATGACGGAAAAAGATCCACTAACAAATAACCCACCATTGTTGGCCTACATTCAAGCATCAAACAATCCAATTCAGTTATGCATAAAAGTGATAGAATCCTATTTGGGGAAAAAACAACAGAGAAAATAGTTTGGTCGTCTTAGGGCTGCAATGGTTTCTTGTATATTTTCTTGTCTGGGCCTCTTTCGCTAGTAATATAATAGAATGACGAGAAAATAGAATTTCTGCACGAAAATAGAACGACACTCTTCGCGGGCACCGGAGGAGGATAGCCATCGCCGTCGCGTTGCCGCCTTGCTGTGCCCGGAGAGGAAGGAGACTCAGAAATCCGGACGGGTGCAGGCTTCTGGTTGCAGGTTTTGTTACAGAACCAGGAAGAAGAAGACGGTCGGTCCAGTTCCGGGTCGGGCTGACCTGACCGGTAGAGCAGAGCCCAGAAGCACATCAGGTGACGCCATCAGGGTTTAAACAGGTATGAGTAAGGCTTCGAGATTGTTTTGCTGAATTAAAAAAAAAAAAAAAAAAAAAGGTGATTTGGGTACACTCTCTCCTCTTCAATCCGGCGTTGGGAAGGTTGTAAACACCGAGAAAGTTGTTTTTGTTTGTGATCTGGTAATATGATTTGCACTTCCATCAGTCGTTTCAATATCTACCGATGTTTCTTCAAAAAGATCTTTCTTTTTCAACCACACTCTTCAAAATCACAACTTTTCCAATACCCATCTCGTATTTCCCCTTATTCTTCAAAACCCAGATCCCAATTTACAAGATCCAGATCAAAAAGCAAAGCACAAGCACAAGCATTAGCAGCAGCAGCACAAGACCTATTTCAGCAGTCCCTCTCTCAGCTTCCTCCAAGATTCACCACCCAAGATCTTTACAAGGCCCTCTCCCTCCAGAGAGACCCCAATGCCTGCCTCCTACTCTTCAATTGGGCCTCCCAACAACCCAGATTCCGCCATGATGTCTCCACCTTCCTCGTCATCATAAAGAAGCTTGGCGCAGCCCAGCTGGTCGACGAATTTGATGCCATCATCAGCCAAGCTCTCTCCCTCTCCGTCACCTCTGAAACTCTATTTAATACCATCATCTATTTCTACACTGAATCACGCAAGCTGTCGAAGGCGGTATCGGTCTACAAGCACATGAAGAAGTGCAAAGACCCCAATTGCCGCCCTTCTGTCCGGACCTACAATCTGCTCTTCTCTGCGATGCTGAGCCGTGGAACCAATTCATACATCAACTACATGTATATGGAAACAATTAGGTGCCTCTTCAAGCAGATGGTTGATGATGGGCTTGAGCCGGATGTGTTCTCCTTGAATGCCATGATCAAAGGATATGTTCTTTCTCTCCATGTGAACGATGCACTTCGGATATTTCATCAGATGGGGGCGGTTTATAAGTGTTTGCCTAATGCTTTCTCGTATGATTATCTTGTTCATGGGCTCTGTGCACAAGGGCGGTCAATGAATGCTCAGGAATTGTATGGGGAGATGAAGAGTAAGGGGTTTGTGCCGAGCAGGAAGGCATATAATTCGCTTGTGAACTGTTTAGCTATTGGTGGGGAGGTCGATGACGCAGTGAGGATTCTGTGGGAGATGGAAGAAATGAAGCGGGCGGTGGATTCTATTACTTACCAAACCGTGGTGGATGCTTTAGGAAGGCAGGGGAGGGACGAGGAGGCAGTGAGGTTGCTGAGGGAGTTGAGGGAGAAGGATATGTTGGATGGACAATTGTATGGGAAACTTATGCATCTTCTTGGAGATGATTTTGGTGGATCAGATGGAAGAAACGGGTTTGGTGAGAGGTGAGCTTATTTGCAGTTTTGGCGTGTTTGTGAGATATTTACTCATACTCAATGGATGATAGATGTGTAATTTTAATGTGACTAGATTCTAATCCGGTGATTGGAATCACAGGAATGGTGGAAAGATGAATCCTGAAATTAGTGCTCTTCCTTTTTGGTTAAAAGTCGGGTGATTGATCATGTTCTGATTCTTGATAATTCCAACTTATTGAGAGAGATCAATTGGACCCTTTTGATGGATGTGATTGGTAATAGCCTCCAATATGTTAAAAAATTCAAATCCTTTCTAGAGACTGGTTTGACAAATTGTTGCAACCCATATTTTAGTTCTTCGTTACTTTATATGTGTGCAAGCCTGGGAGAGCAATGAATTGTAATGAGTAAATATGGTCCAGCACTCCAGCTTTTAAAGGGTTTTTTTGTTGTTGTGGTTGAGATGGCCACAAAATGTTTTTTTTTTTTTTTCTTTTGTAAGGTCTAGCAATGAACCTGCCACTACATACCGTGTGAGTTAATTTGTATTAACCTGGCCATTGTTTTATCTGTGTAAAGTTCAGAAAAACAGCATGTTGGATTCCATGATTTAGTTTTCCAACAATTCAAATAATAATAATAATAGATAAAAGGGAAAAAATGATTCAGTCTTCCTTTTCGCGTTAATGAGTTGGAGAAGGGATCGAAGGAGAGGGAATCTGAAGTGAATGGGAAAGAACCTGAGAAGGAATCAAAAGAAAAGGAATTTGAGAAGAGGGTAAACATGATTTCAGAAGCCTTAAAGACTGTAACTGTACGAGTGCTGAGAAGAGACTGTAACTGTAAGAATGCTGAGAAGTAAGTTAATGTCTGCTTAATTTGCTTAATTTGGATCTTTGTGGTTCTTTTGGCTTGATAAACAGTTTTATTGGAACATAATTTTATAGTGATTGGTGGGGTTAATTTGTGTTTGTTGGTATGTTGTACATCTTTTGAGAGCGTGTGTTCTCAGCTACGGCTTGCTTTAGAAAGCTTACAGCTGCTTATATTAGAGACTTGTATTCCAATAATAGATGAGCTTATTGAACAAACATTTGCAAGAGTTTGAGATCTTCACTCTGTAAGATGGGTTGAGCTGGAAATTTGACTTTCTTTTGGTTCTGATTATCTTTTGTATTTGTTCAAAATGTTGAACCCTATTTTAATGTAATATTTTAAAATTCAAAATTTTCTGTGTGTTTAATTCAATCTCTGATGCTTAGGTAACTCGCAGCAATACGAGAAAAACAAATAGAGTAAGGATGAATTATCAAGGTCATGCATATAAACACCGAATGTGCCCTTTAAACCTTTTGTAGGTTGTTTCATATCTTGAAAAATCAAGATCCTACTCTTTTCTCGCCCAAGCAGATGAAAGAGGTCTGATCTTATTCTAGTCGAGATTGTTGAGTGGATAATGCGAGTGATGGTTTGATTTCTTAAAAAAAGCTCAGTTTGGAGCCACGTGAAAATCCTCCAACATTGCCTATTCCTCCACCAATGCATATTCAGAAAACACGGAGGAAACACAGAGGAGATGATGTGAGAATTTCTCATTCGACGCCCTCCAGGTAGGAGGAGACTGGAGATGGAGGTTGCTATATTGCATCCCTAAAACAGATGCCCTCAGAGCTCTTTCAAGCTATCAACAGAAATTTAGTCAAGACATCCTTTATTTCAACTAATCGACCACCGGGCCCAGTTCCTTCAGAGGAGCATGATGATGGTGATGGGATTCCCATGATGAAGTTTCTAGCTCTGCTGGTAGCTCCAGAAAATGTTGGAGCTTCTGATCCGAAGGACGATCCTCAGCCTGTTGATAATAGGACATCTAAAAATGACCTCGGAGGGATCATGGGTTCCAGGAAGCATAAAGTTAAAGTTGTTGATGAGTATGTGATTGATGGCCATACCTTCAAAAAGCAAAGAAACAGTTTAATGGATTCCGGGCTTTCTAACACTGCAAGAGTGATGTGGGAGTGGCGTCTGGCTAGAGGATGGCAATATCCTGCCTAGCAGAAGATGTTAGGAAGTCTGACAATGGAGAAGTTGGTTCTATTAATAGAAATGACACTAATGCCAATTTGAATGGGGCAAATGGTGGCGGCCAGCCGTTTGCAGTGACAGGTAATGAGCCTGTTTCATTGCCTTCTTTGTTGAAGGATATTAGTGTGAATCCAACTATGCTTATGCATTTAATTAAAATGGAACAAGAGAGATTGGCTGCAGAGAGTCGGCAGAAGCCTGCAAATACCGTCTAGCCTCCTTCATGCTCAAGTGTATTACCTGATTCAGGAAATGTTACTTCCTCCAAGCCCTCGTTACTAGAGCAAATACCAATTGACAAATCTCAAGGTCCATCCCAGACAACTTCTACGGTGAGATTTGCGATATGGCTTATGAGTGTTTGGTTATACTATCATGGATAATATTCAAGTGCATCTATCCCTCACCATTATTGGTCTTTTCAAGGCTTATTGGTGTGCACACAATTGTTTCCTGTCTGTGTTGCTATTTTTTCCTGCAACTTCAAAATTTTTTCCAAGTCAGTGATATTCATATTTCCTCGAAATAGAAAAGCTGACCAATGCCACACCAAGTTACATGTTATGACTCATCAGATTCCTTCCTAAGGCTTTGCTCTTTTTTTTCTTTTCTTTTTGAATATCTGTCTATCCGATCATTTCCAGATCTCCTGACCAATGGGAAGGAACAAATTCCAAAAGATATTGGAAAACTGCAAATTACATCTTATAGGCACCTATCCCCGGGCTCTAGCATCCTCATTAATTGATTATGTAACATTATCCAAACTCTATAACAAATTATAAAGATCCTTCACTAGAAACAGCATGTGTTAATGGGTGTACGCTCATGGTCGAAGTGTGCAATTCATCTAGATTGTATGTCTCATAATGGCGACAATTGCGATTCTAAGCTTTTTGAGACATTTATGCCCCAAACGCCAATACAAACAGTAATCCTACCATGACAATCGATACCAATAAATTAAAGAACTTCTCTCTATGGAAAAAAAGAAAAGAAAGAACATAAATCCATGCATCTACCGGAATTGTCCATGATTATCTTTTATAGCAATAACCTTTGATTTTTTATTGAGTGAGATGTTTCAACTTTCTGATATACTTACTGTGCTAACTTACAGATTTGCAGAAGCCTCTACAGCAAGTTCTCATTCCATGATAGATGAACGTGTGAAATTATATGCCTTTTTTATGATTTGGCTGGTGGAAACTGTTTATTATTTCATTTTGGCAGTGTACTGATAAAAAAGATTTTCATTTTGAGGATGTCTTTGCATATTGGTCACAATTCTCTTTTTTTTTGTTGGGTCTGATAAAAAGCTTGGAAGTTATGTATCTTAAAGCAGATATTTTCTATTGTATGATGTCAAAGAAACTCTCGGTCCCATTACTGTGTTATATATCCTGTATATCATTGCTTTGTCTGGCGTGCTTTGGTTTGTTTTCGATGGGCAAGGGTATCAATGATATCACTGACTTGACGCTTTTGGTTTTTGTAGATGTTTGTAGTCTCTGTGGGCTCTTGTAAGTAAATTAGTGTCTGTTGGTCTTATGATCTTTTAAGGTGTGTCTGTTGGTCTCATGATTATTTAACCTATCCACAGACCCTCGCCAGATACTTCCCAATAATATAGTTCAGAGGGGTGAGAACTCAGTTTCAGATCAGTTTAAAACAGCTGGAGCCAGTCCATCAATGCACAGGTTGGCAAGGACAATATAGCAGCTAGAAAGCAACAATATAGCAGCTAGAAAGCAAGGCAAGTAAGCAGTGATGAGTTTGCATTCTGAATCCACTCCTCTGCCTGATATTGCTCCACAGTTCGCCAAAAAGCTCAGGAATATTTCTGACATTTTTTCTAATTCCCAAGCTACTAATACGCCAGCGACCATTCCTACGAACATTGTCCAATCAATGCCATCAAAAAGATGGAGAAGCTCGACATTAGAGTTGCAACTGATTTAAATGATCAACCAAGTGGGACTGGTTTGGCAAGTGAAGAAGCCTCAACCACTGCTCAGCTTCCAAACCCATGGGGTGATGTAGACCATCTCCTTGAAGGGTATGATGACTAGCAGAAAGCTGCCATCCAAAGAGAGTTTTTTCTTCAGTTCATAGAAGTGGATAAAGTGTGTGATGAGATATTGAGAAAGAATGCAGAGTTGGATCTGGAGAAACCCAGAGACATCTTTTCCAGTTTCAGCATATGGGAATGTGGACCAAATTGCGGCCAGGAATCTGAAATTTTCTAAAGAAGGTATATTTGTTTATGATAGATGTTTCTGTGTATTACATGTCCAAAATAGCCAATTACAATTGCGAAGCATGAAATCTTTGGTCTCATAATATATGTAAGAGCTTTGCTTTATGTCTTTTTTTTTTAATGAAGTTTGTGTTTGGTGTAGGCTAGTAAACTTAATGAGCTACGTCTTTACACAATGGGAAACAAGTCATCAATCCCACTGGGACTGTGGTCATCATAGATGCTTCTGTAAGGGTCTGGGTGCATAACAAATCCCTTCCAATTTATACATCCATTTATCTGCTTTTTTTTTTTTCCTTCTAGACAGCTGTCGCTTTTTTTTTTTTCAAGTACAGATTCGATGAATGACATCTTCGTAACAGTAGATTTTGGGGAGTGATTTTTCTAGAGCAATTTGGTATGTACAGGACATTTCCCCCTTCTGGGTCCTTTTTTATTTAAGATTTACTTACATCGATCATGATGAGAGGCCAAAGATAGCACATCAGCGTACTTTTTGGTGCTCGACTCTAATATATTAAATAAATGCACTACTTTTTTGATCTACTTCCATTATTATCATTTGCCCTTGGAACGGGTCATTGAAAGAATCCATCAGAACTACTTCGCTCATGTGGATGTCAGAAACATCCTCGCCAATCCTCATCTACACCCATTGTGGCAGACATCGGAGCAATTTGGTGCTGTCTGCACGATTCAGATTGACGAACAAGTCACTCATGTGCCTGGCACTGACAAGATATTATTATGATAACAGAAAAATGGTATTAGGAAACTATACACTTACGTTGACATGTGAACGTGTTTAATAGTATGAGGGGTCCCATTCGGCAAATACCAATCATATATATATATATTTCTTTTTTATATTTGAATAATCTTAAATTTAAGGTAAATTATTTTTATTGAATATGAATTTGCATCACACAGGTGGGAGTGGCTTTAGTGTCCCAACCACAAGATTTGCATGTTACCATTAAAAATGGAAAAGAAAATGGGACCAATAAAAATTACAAATCCATTGTAAACATAAACGGTTCAGTATTTTTTTTTTTCAAAGTTCAAAGTATGAAATAGTGTGCAAAGCAATGATAAAATTAATGATAGAATAGATGGTGGAGTCCGGCATGGTCGAGGCACCAATACGTTGCTTTTAGGTAGTATATTTGAGTGTATGATTTATTTGGGATTGATTGATATGTGGTAGGTTATAAGTACAGTATTTTGGATCGCCTAATTAATCATTTTAAAATGATGATCTCTTTGTTTTTGTTAAACAAGGTGGAAGCATTGGCTTTGTTATATGGACGGGCAAATGAAGGTGGCTTTATCCCTTAATAAGTAAGGGTTATTAACAAAGTGTCATGCTTGGCGGTTTTGTATGCTCATGCAATTGCCCTCTTCACAGCCTATTTTTTATCTTATCGCTCGTGATTCCATTCGTCGACTTCTCCAGGCATTCCAAATCCAACCATATAGGCCCACTCCTATTTCACTGTACATACCATAAAGACAGAGCCCAGAGTATAGAAAAATTCTTGAAAGGGAGGAATGAAGAGGGATGGCTCCGTTCGCTCAGTTGGTCTTAGAATAGAGGGGGAATGATTGGTCATAGAAGGGGGGAATGAAAAAAAAAACGCATGCTCTGAATTTTGTTGACTTTTGACACTCAATCCGCGCACACGCTGAGCACGATTCAGCTTAATGGAATCCTCAGCTGCAGCTCAGGAGAACCATTCCCATCTTTAAAAGAAGTCCTAAAAATCTTGAAAGTCTAAATCCCTAAGAAGGAAAATTGAAAGGCAAGTAAAAGAGACTGATATTTTCAATTTGAAGCAAATGTTAATCGGGCATTCAGTTTAATTTTATTTGAATTGAGGCTTTAGTATTAATTAATCAAATAATATTAATCAAGTGTCAAATAGTATATTTTGGTTATATAAAAGTCTTCCAATCTGTTGTTTGTTTTGCATAGTTGTTGTTGTTGTTATTGTTAATGATTGTAGCTGCAGTTATTAGTAAATTTTGTTTTTATCATCGGTCCTCCCGAGCTCGTTAGCCGCGGTTATTAGTATTTTTTAATTACCATCGGTCCTCCCGAACTCGTTGTCTAAGTCCCTCTCTGGAATGCTGAAAATACCTGACGACAGAGTCTCCCTCTGCACACCTTTCTCCTCCAATGGCGGCTGCGGTTTTCAGTTCCCTCAAAACCCTTTTCAAAAACCCTAACCCTAACCCTAAAAACACCGTCTCTCTCCTCCTCTCCCTCTCCTCCTCCTTCCACGCCTCTGCAACTCCATTATCATCTCCTCTCCACCTTCTCTCCCTCTCTCCTCTCTCCACCTTTTCTCCCTTCCTCATCTCCTCTCACTCCACATTCATCTCCCCTTTCAGAACCAGATGGATCCCTTCTCCGGTCCTCTCTTCCTCTCCTCTCCTCCTTGGAAGCTGCTTCAGTTGGCCACTCCTCTCTATTTCCGTGGCCACAAAGTGGAGTCGTTGAATCTGCTCCCCAAGAGGAACTTCCCGATCAAATTGGGGTTTGGGTCGGTAGGGGGAGTCGAAGATGCTATCCGAATTGTTGATGCGAGGGAGTTGGTGGAGAGAGGAGGTGGGGCGGTGGTAGAGGGATTTGCGAACTTGCCCAATTTGATTTCGTTGAGTCGGATGGTTTCAGGACTGGTTGTTGGATGGATGATCCTGAATGAACGGTATCTTTCTTCATTTGTGGGTTTGGCCATATCTGGAGCAACTGATTGGCTGGATGGTTTTGTCGCTAGAAAGATGGGGATTAATTCAGTGATAGGTTCATACCTTGATCCACTTGCTGACAAGGTCCTGATTGGGTGCGTTGCTGTGACAATGGTGAAAATGGACCTTTTGCATCCTGGGCTTGTTGGACTAGTGGTGATCAGAGATGTTGGTCTTGTCAGTGGTGCAGTCTATAAAAGAGCATGTGCCTTGGGTTGGGAGTGGAAAAGTTTGTCCGATTTCATCAACCTTGATCAAATGCGTCCTGAGAAGGTGGAACCGCGCTTTCTCAGCAAGGTTAATACAGTAGTCCAGTTGGTTTTGGTAGCTGCTGCGCTTCTTCAACCGGAGTTTGGTACCAGTGAAACTCAATCATACATCACATACTTGAGCTGGTTGGTAGCTTCGACAACAGTTGCATCTTCAGTAGCCTATGGAGTACAACATATGCAGAATGGTTCTATAGCAGCCACCAAAATATTGCGATCTGTTTCAAAAAACAAATCCTGCTGATCTGAAGTTCACCATTCTAATAATCGATCCAGAAGCAAGAATGACGGTTGAAGATTAAGAATCAAGCTTTATGTCACTTAACCTGGAGGCATCCAAGTTATAACAGCTCAGCTTTGATCAAGAAATTACAAAACTTGGAATTTGAAGAAAGGCTACAATTCTTTCCAGTCATAAAACAACAAAGCGAGGCCCCTTTCATTGGGTAACTGTGGTCCAGAAGGCTGGAAATCAGCGTATGGAGGGAAACCTGATTTTACTCGCAGATACCATCTTGCAGGTATTTTAGAGCAATAAAATGCAGAGGGCTTAACATAAGTTAAATTATTGATATAATTAAGTACTTCTGATAATCAATGTTGTGTTCTGTAGATTTTGTTTTTTAAAAGTCAATTAGTTAAGGTGGAGAGGAGAAAAATATAGAAGAAAGCTCTTTTGCAAGATATGGAATCTGATCTGAAAGCTCTGATTCTATCCATTGTTTCTTTATAAAAATGGTAATACAGTTGACTGAATATTGAACAAAAAAAAAAAAAAAAAGTCCCTCTCTGGAGCCCAGCCACTGGGAATTTGATATGTTTTAACATATAATAAAAATTCTGGAGGTGGCCTTAATTCCAATTGGAGTGATAAACTGTTGTTGCTCTATTGGAAATAAGAATACTGTGTTTTTAGGTCATTCCGCTTTAAGGAGTGGGCTTCACACTGTTGTATCTTATGATTTACCTGGACTGACATGGAGTTTCATTGCATTCAGAAAAGGACAGTGAGAAGCATTCAATTTTATTATATCTCAAGGTGTTCTTGCGCTGTGCTGGGCTGGTGCATATCCAGGCCCAGCCCAAGCCTGAAACGGGCCATAAAAGTCTGGCCTGAACCTGCCCATTTAGTCAACTGGGCAGGCTGAACTGGGCTTTTGATTAGTTTCATGGGCTTGTAAGCAAATCTTTGGCCTGATTAGATTAAATTACATGCACTCTTTATACGGGTCAGGTTGAGCCGGGCTTTGTATTTTTCACATAATCCGATCCTGGCCCAATTGTTAAATGGACCCAAATTACATCTCCATGCCCTGCCTAAACCGGGCTGGGCCGGGATTGGGCTCGCCTGGCCCATGAACACCCCTAATTATATCAAATACAGTAGTTGGCCTACAACTGATTCACTGAGCTGAGGGCAGTCTTGAATATTGAAGTTGTGATGTTTTTTTATTATTTGTCTAGTCTTCATTTAAGAATATAAATTGCAGCCTCCCAGTCAAGCTTTCACACCATTAGATCACGAGTCATGTGGTATGAAAGCATTTTCATTATTAAATAAATTATTATACAAAACTAAAAATGATGAGAGTTTAAAAATTATGTAAAATTAAGAATGTTGACGTGAAATTCTAAATTTGATGGATCGTGAGTTGAATGGGTAAATCTTGATCGACTAAAAAGGATCATCAGATCATTAATACGAGGGATTAATTTTGTAGGGGTGTAACGGTTCAGTTAATGATTTGATTTTTAAAAACAGTAACCGTAACCAAACAGTGAAAAACTGTTAAAAACCGAACCGCGGTTAACCGCTGTTAATGGTTCGGTTACGGTTAATTGTTATGATGGAGTTGATGCATGCTCTAGTTTGGAAGCCTATGATCATTTTGGTTTTAGCGTATGAATTGAAAAAGGTGGAGAGAACGTCCAACTATTAATCTTGTTTATTGATCCAATTACTCTTGTTATTATTCATTTTGTAATGTAGAGTGATCTGATCTTGGACAAATACTAGCAAATATGAATTTTTCTTTTTTGATGAATAACATCTCATTAACATATTATTAGATAAATAGAGGATTCAGTTCAATTTTGAGCGCTATCTCTCAAATTTGACTTTTAACGGAGTGCATATCTTTTAAGACATTATCAGCACCTCTTTAATCAGTTATATATATTTTAAATTAATTTCTTCATCTTTAATGATCAAGATCTAATCACCAACTCTTCCAGTCTTCTTACTCTTTTAAAATATTTTTTTTTATTAAATCTTATGCCTCTTTAAAATATTTCCTCATTTTGACAAATTAAAACTACTAAATAAAATTCATCATTAAGATCTAAGTATTTTATACAATATTAATAACTTATAACTAAAATTATATAACTAACTCTAGACTTCATTGTAATCTACTTCTCTGCTTGAAGAAAAATTTAAATTATCATATTATATTAATTATTAATTCCACAATAAAATCACTTTAAAATCATTAAACATTATAAAATAGATAACAATAAACTAAAATGGATACAAAATGACACTAAATATGTTTATTTAAATAAGTAAAGAATATAATGATGATGACGATGATGATGAATACTTGTTTCCTTATAAATATAAAAACACCCGAATCGTTGTATTTTGTTTCTTACCAATAGTTTTCAAATATAACAATTACCTTATTTTTAGTTTTCTTCCAATACCTCAATCATTTTCTGATTGATTTCTTGAATTTGTTTGTTTTCTCACTACCTAAAAAATCTTTGAACATGTGTTTATGAATATAAGAGAGAAGAAGGATGTATTTTATATAGTGTTTACTATCATTCATAAATCATGCATAAATGTGATTTTTGTTTATCCACAACAAATTTATGATACTTCTAATATAATATTAATTTGATAATAAAATACTAATTGTATGATCTTTATATGATTAATTAATATAATACACCAAAATTCGAAATTAGAAACGCTGGTCCGAAACGGTGAAGAACCGTTCCTAATATGAAGCGGTTTTGACCCGTTTTAGGTGAATAAACCGTTTCAGAAATAAGAAAAATGGCCCCCGTATCACTAAATCGCTTCCGCACTAACGTTCCCTCCATTCCACGCTTTTTCCCTCCATTCCTTTCACTCTCCCGCCCTAATCCTTCCATTCCGCACTCGATCCCTCCATTCTTCCTAATCCCTCATTCCCTAGTCGTTCCCTCCATTCCCCCTAATCCCTCATCCTCCTCTATCTTCTTCTTCCACTGCACCAGCGCCACACACAGCAAACCCGACAAAACCGCCACCAACAACCCCCAATCACCGGAGCTACCAACCATGAACTTCCACCGCTTCTCTCTGGCATCTCCATCACCACTAGCAAGTCGTCTTCTTCTTCCTCGGCACCACCAACGACTCAGACTGTCTAAGCATGCACAGACGCTCAATGACGTAGAGCAGTCGGATCCCATTAGAAGCTGGGGTTTTGAAGATGTTGGTGAATCCGCATTCCATCAAACACCTCCTTGACGAATCAGTCTCTGATGTATCTCTCTCTTTCTCTCTCTACATTTATAACAATTCCCAAATCTCTCTCTCTCTCTCTCTCTCTCTCTCTCTCTTTCGTTGCCCTAGATCTCTAAAATCTTGATTATCTTCTTCTTCTTGTAGATCGTGATGAGTAGTGGATACTCTGAAGATGTGAGGCTGAGCAACATCAGATTGCTGTTAGGGATCATAATCATCGCCATCACTCTCGTCGCTCAGTTCTACCCAAAGAAGTTCCATCACAACAGAGATTTCCTCATCGGATGCATCTTATTGTATCCTCTTTATAAAAACCCTACTCTTTTCTCTCCTTTTCCCCCTCAATTTATGGTTTCTTGGTCTCAGAGAATCAAGAGGCGATTTGATTTGGTCTTTTTTTTTTTGAATATTTGTGTTTGGGTTTCTAATTTGACTCCCTTGAAAGTATATCTTTTTCAATGGACTGTTGCATTTGATCATCTACACAAAGGAGGAGAACGTGATCGTTTGCACAAACCATTACGTGTTTGTTTAGGGTCGTGAATGAGATTCACAGCTCTACAACCAAGAAGAACAAGGAATGGCAGGACAAACTTCCTCTTGTGGTCTTGAAGGCTGAAGAAATCATGTATTCTAAAGCTAATTCTGAGGTATTTGCTCTCGCTGTGAAATGGGTACCTGTCTCCTTCTGGGTATTCTAAAGTTTTGTTTTTTGGATCGTAGGTTGAGTATATGGACCTTGAAACGCTACCAGATCGAGCTAGTGATGCCATTAATCCTATAATTGGGAGGGATGAGGCTTCTGAGAGCGGGGACTTCTTGGCCGCCCCCCCCCCCCCCCGGGCATTGAAGGTACCCTTTTTCTTGTTCAAGTGTTCGTCCTTTTTCTTTTTATCTGAAATTTTAGGATTCTCATTTCCCCCTTCTTGTATTTCCTGAAATCTTCTACAACAACAACAATAGATATGTGTATATATATACGTTTTGAATGTGTATATATATACGTTTTGAATTTGAGCTTTTTTTTTTTATGAAGAACTTTAGTAATTAGCAATTAATGATAAGAACTCGAATATTTGCCAAATAAGGATAACAGACAGTTTGGGATTTGTTTTTTGAGTAAACTATCCAGAAGTTGCACGTCAAAGATCTAGCATAAATATATATAGACAGTACTGTGCTGCTACCCATTTGCTATTGGTAATGGGGAAGCCTTCACTTAAAAGCAACGGCAGGCTCTCCTGGACCAGTTTGTTTCAGTTGGGAGATGCTCCTATGAGTGTAAAGTAGTGTGAGAGTTACTCTCATAGGACTAGAGGTGAAAATTTGGGCCGTGCCAGCACACTGAAGAAGGGCACGGCCCATGTCATTATGTGGGCCGTGCCGTGCCTGA
Source organism: Umbellularia californica (assembly GCA_028538565.1). NCBI lineage: Eukaryota > Viridiplantae > Streptophyta > Magnoliopsida > Laurales > Lauraceae > Umbellularia > Umbellularia californica. The sequence goes on from JAPQWN010000005.1 coordinate 15,192,708, forward strand.
CCCAGGTCCACTGTGGTCAGCCCAGCACGGCCTAGGGCACGGCTCTGGTCTTGCCGTGCTGGGCCGGGCCCTAGTCGGGCTTGGGCCGTGCAGCCTGTGGGCGGCCCACATATCCCCCTCCCTTTTTTTTTTTAAATTTTTTTTTAAAGTTCTTTTAAGCCTTAGAGACTTAGACATTTAGACTCTTCACTCTTGGTCTTGGACCAATTTCATTAAAATAAAGAAATTAAAAGAAATAACAAGTAGAATAACACTAATGATGTTTTGAAAAAAAAGAGTTTCTTTCCGTTGTCCTGATCCTCGTGGCCCTTTTGGGTACAGTAAGGGCTTAGCTAATGTAGGATAGTAGATAACTTTCGCCCGGTCTAGCCTCGGCCAGCATATGTTAGGGTAGGTAAGGGTGGACATCGGCTAGGCCCCTTCCCAACCTTTCGCGAGCCCAAATTGATGGAATAAGGCTATGATATTGATTATGATTATGATTATGATATGCAAGTATGACTAGCTGGGTTAATGTGCCTTAAGAATGTTAGGCCCAAGAATATCCTGATTAAGGATCAGGCCTAATAACACTACTTATACTTAATCCAATGCAGGTTGAGCTAAGGTCAGGACAAAACATGTTCAATCTTAACCATTGCTAATAAAATATTCAGTGGAAAGAAAGAAGTGACATGTTAGCTTGTTTGGTGTACTTAAGAGAGATTAGTAGACAAGTAGGATTTAGCTTTTGATGATGATGATAAATATTAGTCTAAAAGAGCTCATCCTACTGTGTTTATACCATAAAAGATCAAGTCAATTGGTTGCACTACAGTAGTATTCCAAGCCACATTGTAGGGCCAACTCCAGCACCTATGTGGTTGGATAAAAAGCATTAAACGTTATCATCTCATTAATTATGATTAAAAGTGTAACTTCAAGCGATTAACGTTATCATCTCATTATTGGGGCCCCAAAATAAGTAGATAGAAAAATCCAACTCTCAACCATACTCTTGAAATGATTGTGATCATTAAATCATTTTGAAAATTTGGCCATATGCACTTAAATATTATATATATAATTCTTATCCAACCATCCACCATGCATATAATTAGCTTAAGTCTGCACCAAAAATAGCTTAAGAAATTCGTATTACCTTAACACCACCCCCCCCCCCCCCCCCCCCCCCCCCCCCCATTTGACCGTTTATATCTGTTGTGGGGGGGGGGGGGGGGGGGGGGGGGGGGGGGTTGGGGGTGGGGGTGGTGTGTTAAAAATGTAAAAAAGCCCATTTGACCCTTTTTTGAGGGAGGGAGGGAGGGAGGGAGGGGGGGGGGGGGGCAATTTTAAAAAAATAGAGCCGTTGGGCCGGGCCTGGCCTGTCTGTTCCTCGTGCCAGGCCGGGCCGCCGGTGGGCCTTGGGGACCTGGCCCAGCACGGCACGGATTTAAACCGTGCTGTGTCTCCGGCCTGGCAGCCCCTGGCCCAGTGGAACTGCCAGGCCGGCCCGGCCCGGCCCGTTGACCAAGTTTTTTTTCGTGCCGGGCCCATGCTGTTCCTGGGCTGCCCGCCTATATTTTCACCCCTACATAGGACTATAGGAGCATATCCCTGTATATATAATGTTACTATTCACTATGTCAAAAATCCAATGCCATTTTGATTGTGTAATGAGATCAGAAGTTTCATGATCTGAGTGGGTTTTCAACAATGTGACAGGTGGTAGTGCAGCTTATTTTTACGTTAATATAATGGTTTATGCAATTGGGTCGTTTTAAGTCTAAGCTAATCTAGTAATCTTTATTCAAACCAACCATTTAAAATGACTCAGGTCACCTTAACAATGTCACAGTTTCAAATATGGCATTGGTGCAAGCTCATGTGAGTGGGTGTCTGTCTAGAATCATGTTTTTAAATCATTTTTCACGAGCTTCTGGAATTTCTCATTGGACTTTTCATGGAAAAATGTCAAGTCTTTTGCTTTAAATATATCTTCATTCACCTTTTATTTTTTTGATCTGTAATCAGTTGATGCTGAACATGCTAGTATTTGTATGAAGTGAGAACAGGGTCGAAAAAAACTTAGATGCCTGGTGTAAGGATATACCAGAATAGTAGTACCAAGTTTTTTTTTTGCTTTAAGGGTAATTGTATTAAGAAGAAGAAGGAGAAACAAAGGAGTCCCACAGTGGTTGACATATGTTTACCCCTCTACATGGAGGGACATGATCTACTTTTAGCTTAACTTAGGTAAATCGTCTGGATTTTGGTCCACTTAGATGCATAACAATCATGGGACTTAGATGCATAACAATCATGGGAGTGGGACAGATTGCAAATATCTAGCTGCCCCTTATGGCTTTTGCTCACAGTTAGGATTTGAAAATCTAAAATACAATGTTTTGTAAAGCCATTAAGATTTGATATCCAAAGATCACGGGGTTTGAATGATCTTATGTGGTGATTTTTGATGGGCGTGGTGTTTCCAATTCCATCCGCCATCCCCATGATTGTCTTGCATCTAGGTAGGAACAAAATTGAACTAAGCATGATGCTTAGCAAATTATAGTCCTCCATATGCATGTATGCATGGGTACATACATACTGATGTCGGCCCTGTGGGGCCCACTTTGGGAACTCTTGTGTTGTGGCCCATTTTTAGATCCAATACATCTCTATCTTGATCATGATAGATGTGTTGGATCTAAAAATGGCCCCTCCACCTGCACCAATCTGTTGTTGCTCTTCCCAGTCGCCCATATGAACCTTGCAGGACACCCACATCTGAGAGGTATAGGTATACCAGACAAGAAGTTCTGAAAAGCAGCATGTACTTTATCTTTTTATAAAGATATCCCAACAGCTCCAACTTTTGAAAGATTAGGAGTTGCAAGTTGCAACTCAATCAAACTATGGGCCTTACATGGTCATTTAGACAATTAGACACTTGGACAACATGGCTTACATCTGATAGTTGACCTTTGGTAATGACCAATGAATTCATTTTCTTTCAGATTTTTGGATATGTTTGCACACAGAATTGCAAATGTTTTTGAAATAGTTTCAGGTACTAGAAGATTTACCTATTTTTCTATGCCTACGTATGCATTTAGGTGCAGTCAAGAACAGCATCTCCCTTAATATGACTTAAACTTCCTCACCATCTTGAATGCATGGCAAAACAGATTATCATTTGAGCTGCCAAGCTATTCAAACTGATTGTGGTTCCCAATCATAGCCATCTGACTTCTCATGACAGATGGTCATGCCTCTGCCTCGCTTGAATGCATAGCAAAACATATAAATCACTTGTGCTGCTAAGCCATTCAAACGGAATGTGGTATCCAATCGCTTGTGCTGCTAATCTATTCAGACTGAGTGTGGTTCCCAAACATAGCTGCCTCAGAGAAAGTGAAATAGAAACATGCAGGATGATCAGTGTCTTTGATCCCAATCATAGGTACCCCATCATTTATGGAGAAAGAGAGCTTTGAGAAATTTAATCATGGCATTTTCAAGTCTCTGTTTCAGTTTCTCTCCATGGATGCATTTATTGGCTAAGAGATAGTCCAACTTCCAATAGAGAACTTTGTTGATCCATTGTGGTTTTCTTTGAAGAAATTCTTACATATATTTATTCTCCTTCTGAAAGTGGGTTTTGTGCGGGCCTCATAGACTTAAAAGCTTAGATCCATCAAATCTTTTTTGTGCTAATCTCACATAAAATTTATCAGGGACGCTTCATTTTCCTGAAAGCTATGTGTTGGTGCATTGTGCACCATTTCTTTTGCCTAGGATAATGGATAATCCATTCATGAATAGAAATATAGCTTTATCAGATGAATAGAAGCACAATCATATCAGAAAAATGAAATTAGGTCCCACAAGCATAGGTGAGAATTGAGAGAAATGAAATTAGGTCCCCCAAGCATATGTGGATGTTGAGAGGTGGAGAAAGCAAGTTATGATTTCTTTTTGGTTTAGTATTTCAATGCTTTGGACATTTTCAAGATATTCACAGTTAATTTAGTAACTGGGCTTTCCTTTAAAGTTCAACCTTTATCTTTAGAATGCAGGCTAGCTGCCTTTTTTTAAATAAGGCATCCTCATATACTGAAGACTTGTTGGAACTTGAGGGTGTGCCTGTATAACGAGAGGATTCCATGCTGTGTATTTCCATTTCCATGGGAGAGAGGAATCTTGTATTCCTACGCCTCCCATACGAAATTCCTCTCCATTGAGGAAAATCAGTGCATTTTTTTAATCACTTTCTGCATGGAAAAAGTCACACCATATGAGGGAAGAGTGGGCTGCACAGAAATTAGAACAATTTGCCGCTCAAATGTACCCTGAAAATCACAGGTGATATGTTATCCTACTTATATCTAGCTTTCAACTATTCTCAATGCATCTAAGAGAAAACATTTAGAAACATGTATTTGCTAACTACAATGTTCTCACTGAATCTTTGACCTGGGCATTATTGATAGTAGTACCAAGTTGGCTCCCTGCTTATCCCATTGGCAGCACGCATGCTTTGTGATTCTTCATTTTGGCAGTCATATGTGTATCCTCTTTCTTTTATGTTCTTTATTATCTCTTCCATTTTGTTTTTCTTTTTGTAATCTTCTTTTAATTAATTAAGAAGTTTCAGTTACCGTTCAAAAAAATAAAATAAAAATGGCAGTTATATTTAAAAGTTTACTTTGATTTCTTTTGTAATTATAATATTTTGCTCATAAGTAAATTTGTTAAAATCATGTAATTTTTTTCAATTCTTCTACAGTCTAGATTTTACATGTGACTGAAGCTTTGACAGGCCTTTCAAGTGATGTCCTCTAACATCAACCAGATATTGTCATAGTAGCTTTATTTAGGAGAAAGATCCCTATTTATAGGATGAAATGTCAAGGAAATTTCAGATGTTATAAAATGAACAACTAGCTGGCTACACATTTATAAAATGAACATAAACTCTGAAGAAAGATGGAACAAACAAACAACAATACCTAGAATTATTTCATTAGCATTGGTAAGAAATCTCACCTCATAACGCACAAAATGAATGTAAATAAAATGCTTAAAGAAAAGTTATGAAGATTACATGTCTGTACTCCCACATTGACATGTCTAACAGGCAACACTTTTAGATGGGAGCGCTAGAAACACTGTCCTTGTTCAGTCCAAGTGTCAGAAATGTTCAACATATAATAGCAAAAGCTCGAAAGGTAGAATTGCCTCAGCAGCACTGACTTCTTCAATGCAGAAGAGGACATCATGTTTTTTGTTTTTTTGAGTGATCTTGAGTTTCCACACAGAGGACATCTACATACAGTGGAATAGCAGAAGATCATTGCATGATGATCACATTAATAGCATCCCGTTCTCTCTCAGATGTGGTCCACTTTGAACATTCCAGGCCAAAATTCTAGGATGGTCCAATCAACAGGTGGGCCGCCACACAAGTCCATTCCAGGCCAATAAATCTTGTACCAAAATTCAGAGGCCTGTTACAATACAATCCAATCAAACCTTTGTTGCAGTCTGATTCTCTTTGTGGGTCACACAATGGACCATCACAAATCACTGTGTAGGGGTGGATGAATATTGACTACAGATTACCTCTTGATTTAAGAGGCCAGTATGATTTAATCCCAAAAAAAAAAAAAAAATCTCTCTAATTAGGACCAAACATGGTCATTGCCAATAAGGGGCACCAAGTTAAGGGAGTTGGTTGGCATTACCATTAATTGGGAAGCTGGGCCCCACATATGCTCTTGAAAGGAATCTTTCCAAAAGCTCGATGATTGTTGTTTGGAAGGTTATCATATAGTAAGAGCGGATGAATCTTGGTTAAGTTCTAATCATAATTTCGAGACATAACTAAATTGATTAGGCTGGGCATTGGTTGAGGATGGCAAGCATAACTAAATTGATTAGGTTTTCATCAAACCCGCAGATAATCCATCTTAGATGATTAGTTGGTAACTTCTATTTGAGATTGCTGTATGTGATAGTTACATAATTTAAATTTAGTTTTTTATGCTTTTGAGTTAATCTCAAGCCTCTTGTGAGCTAGCTACACTTTACTGATTGAGGATGGCAAGCATAGTTGTTTCTTATTGGTGAACATTTTTATCCTGCTGAAATGTAAAGGTGGTTTGCTCTGTTTTGGAGAAGACATGTTGAATTTATAGACTGACATGGAGAGTTGCATATGTTTTTTTTTTTTTTTTTTTTTTCTTCCAAATAAAATGGTGGCATTTCTATATGACATCTTAGCATTTCTTTTTTATTTTTATATTGGTTTTTCTGATGATAAGAATGACATCTTGTTGTCATTTTAGCATTCAAAAAGAAGGGAAAAAAGGATTGGCATCATTGTTTTGATGGGTTCTTAATGTGTTTTAGGCAAGGATGTTCTTGCTAGAGAAAGGACAGGCACAGGAAAGACTGTAGCATTTCTGGTAAAAACCTTGACCTCTATATTCTGCATGCTGGTAGGTCCTGCAGGATGCAGCTATGTATATCTTTTTCAGCCCTCACCTACAATGGAACTCTTCTTGTTTTCAGCTTCCAGCAATTGAGGTAATTGTAAAATTGCCCCCTCCAGATCGTGACCAAAAGAGGGCCCAATAAATGTGCTAATTGTATGCCCAACTAGGGAGCTGGCAAATCAAGCTGCTGCTGAGGCAAACACACTGTTGAGATATCATCCTTCTATTGGTGTACAAGCTATAATAGGGGGCACAAGGATAGCTGTAGAACAAAAACGCATGCAAGCAAACCCTTGCCAGGTTGGATTTTTCTTTCTCGAATATTTTAATGCAAAGTGTACCTCATCATTTTCTCATAAGATCCGTAACCGATGCACTTGATCCATTGATTAAAACACACAGCTACTTGTGGCCACACCTGGAAGGCTTAGAGATCATATTGAAAATACACCAGGATTTGCAACTCGACTAATGGCTGTAAAAGTCCTTGATGAAGCTGACCATTTATTAGATATGGGATTTCGGAAAGACGTTGAAAAAATCGTTGCAGCTGTCCCGAAACAGCGAGCACGAGACTTTGTAAATGTATAATGTTAAGTCTTTTCTGATCTAAATACATCCAAAATTTTCAACTTGTGGAACTGACTAGATTGCTGATTTTAGGCCTACTCAATTTACTATGATGGGGTGCGGCTGCTGCTCCATAGAAAACTGTTAAGGCATCAGGCCCCACTTCATCTATGTCTTCTGGTGGAGTAGATGGCCTGCCGCGTGAAGATATAAGTAGAAAGATTGCCGAATTTGATAAAAAACCTTAGTAGCCCTGACTGGAAGGTTTGCTATAAATGTGATTGTATTTTTATTTGTTTATTAGTTGGGATGAGGTGGGGAGGGAATGTTAACTCTTTCAACATATGTATATATATTTGGTGGTTCTTCAGATTCGATTGGAGTCAGTTGATTCAATCAATAAAATTCTAGAAGAAGCCAATAAGCGCATTCAACCAACTAGCACAGGTATGGCATTGAACTGTATTCTGTTTCGCTATTATTCTGGTGGGGCATGATGGAGGGTTTTTTTTTTTTTTTTTGTTTAATAGTAGTATATCTGGAATGTTCCGTCGCTAAAAATGATTTTTGTCTAGTGATTCAGACATGTTTCATAAGCCAATCACATAGAACTGTGATGAAGAGGCGTTTGGAGCTAAATCTAGCATAAATTATGGCTACAGGCATGTGTCTTCTGTGTTTAGAGATGCTTCAAAAGAGAATATGAGCATTGAAGTGCCCGTCTATGTTAGAAGACATACAGGTGGTCATCTGGACAGCAGATGATGTGTAGAATCACTCAGTTTCAAGAAGCGAGCACGGGACCGAAGAGCATCCCAGCATTGCTGGCGCACATGTAAGAGATGATGTTCTCTCATTATAACCATGACTCGACCTGCTGCGTATTGATCATACCAGACGCGCTATTTGTTTTATGACTAACTATTGAAGACAGCCCCAGTCCTTCTTCCGAGAAAACTCTTTGATTTTTATTTCTTTTAGAAATGAGCTGGATGAACCTTCTTAGGAAGTTGTGGGTTGATTTTGTATTATATATTTATGAATTTCTAAATATTATAAATTGTACATTTAAATTCAAGCTAGTATATTGATTTTTAAAATAAACTAACTGATGGTGTGTGATATTAATGTGTAGTTGTGAATGCTACAATTTATGGGTTTTAATTTTTTTTTTTTTTTTGTGATTTAAAAAACTGAATTTAATGACAAATAAAAAAATTACGGCAACATTATTTAAAAAAATCAAATTAGGGATGGTTGAAAACCGACATTTAATACATTAAAAACCGTTCCAATATCAAAATATGGAATGGCTTTAAGCCCTTTTTGTCTATTCTGGACGAACTAGTAATTATTCCAAATATTAGAATTTGAAACGGATTTAGAAACTTTGGAAGCGTTTATAACCGTTCCAAAAAAGACTAAAAAGTGTTCCAAATAATTAAATTAGGATCGGTAAAGTAAAATCTGGCAGTGTTTGAAACCGTTTCAAAATTCATAATTTGGAACGGTTCTGAGAATATTGGAACGGTTTTAGACACTTCCAAAAATTTTCATTTGGAGCGGTTTAGAGCCGTTTCAATGGTTTAGGAATAGGGGGTTTAGCAGCGGTTTTGGACCATTCCTATTTCTATTAGGAATGGTTTTCAACACTTCCTATTCACTGTTTTTGGTGTAGCGTATGAAACATCATGGTAAGATTTTTATAACCTATAAAACTAAATTATACACCCATATTTAAGGTTCAAAGTCTTTTTAATGGGCGAAATCTAAGTTCATTATGTTAAATGGATTTGAAATCTTGTAATCTATTATGATTCATCTTTATCTAAGTTTCCCGACATGTATATAGGGTTGTAAATGTTCCAGTAAGGGTCCATGGTGGACTTGGAACTGGAACCGTTAAGGAGAATGTGGAACCGGATCTGGACTCGGAACCGTTTTGGAACCGGTTTCTTGGCTCCGGAACTAGAACCATATATGGGATGGGTCTAGATCCGGGTCCAGGCCTAGGTAGAGAATGATATTGAAAAACATGATTTTTAGGAGAGATTTTCGAAATTGAGGTAATATGTCAGGTCTCGGGTTCACGGGTTAGAATCAAGGTGGAACCGGACCCAAACCCATTTACGTATTAGGGCCTGAATAAGGACCCAAACTCGGTTTTTAACGGGTCGGGACCTCTGGGTAATCAGAGAGAATGGGTCTGGTTTTTAACAGGTCGGGACCTCCGGGTAATCGAAGAATTGGGGACCCATTTATATCCCTACATGTATAGCATCAACATTTCTCTTGTTTTTCTTTAAGTGTGATTCAACGTGATTCACCTTGTTTATTTTATCGAAGGGCAAAAACTTTCAATTAGGATTATATTATGGGTGCTTTATGTGGGGTTAGGGGTATAGGCGGCAAACGGGTCGAGTTGGGCTAAATGGGCGGGACCCGTTTATTAAACATGTTAGATGCTCCTAACTCATATCCGACCCGTTTATTAAACGGGTGCGGGTTAACCCGACTCGACCCACATTATCCCCATAACCCTTGCGGGTTACTGTGGGTCAAGTTTACCCGCGTACACCCAAACCTAAATTTATTAACAATCCTTTAAGGCATTAACCATACCCCAAGTTTAAATTGGACTCAAACCGATAAGTTGATTTATAAAAATGAGATAAGATCTAAAAGAACAATCCATAACTTCCTAAATCTTATTAGTGCAATTTAAAATCAATCGTGATAGGCAATATGTAATATGTACGAGCTCTATCTGGGTTATGATATGTCTATTGTCAATTTGTTTTATAATGAGATACACTCCATAGAATTAAGTATGAATATAAGTTTTAACTGCAATAAAAAAACAAATGGGTTGTGCGGGTTATGCAGGTTAAACGAGGTAACCCTAACCCGACTCGTTTAAATGCGGGTTAGGAAAGCTTGACCCGTAACCGACCAATATATTGTGCGGGTCGGGTCGGGCGGGTCGGTCTGTATTGGCGGGTTGGATTGGCTTTTGCCAGCTCTAGCTAAGGGGGTCATCCATGTCTAACTTTTTTGACAGTGGGTCAAGATTTCTTAACCCGTGACCTACAAGTTAAGATGGAGTCGTTTGTATGTGTCATATTTTGCCCATTTAAGGCATCCTATGTAGATACCTATATAGGATTGTGTTATGAGTGGTTTATAGAATTTGTATTCGATTCATTTAATTGTGGGTCAGGATTTCTTCGCGCCTAAGACCTACCAAATAATAGTACATCTCAAGCTCAGGTGTAGCCACCGATTCGAGTTATGTTATTATAGCGTAGGGTGTTCAGTTTAATTTTTCTGCTTTTCTTATATTCTCTAAATATCTATTGTTGTTGGTGACATATTATTTGGCACCTTTTGGATAGATTCTTTATAGTGAGAATGTTGTTTTTTATATCACTCTATTTTGAATTGTTTCTACAAATATAGTGAGCGGGCATGCTTTGGCTTGGCATGAATGAATTTTGTGCTAGTATTTGATAAAATGGATTAGTTATCAATTTGGTTTGGCAATCAAGTTGATCTCTTTTGCTAGTCAAGATCAAATATAATCAAAAGATACCAACCACCTCAATAATTGTCTAAAAACTCATGGTCCACATCATATTTAACAACCCAATTAACGGTTACTTCCCTTACCTTCTAATAACAATAACTTTGATTGACTATTAGGGGTCGTTTGTCTTTTACGCGTGGGATATGTAAATATAATTTACAGATTTAAATGATGAATATTCAAATTTTAAGTATGTAAGGTTTGCATATGCATTTCTTTTTACCATGTTTGTCTAATAACACCATTTTCATATCAATTACACATTTGATTCATTTTAGCATGTTTGCTTTAATGACACGTGTAAATATATTAAATGATCTTGTAAATGATAGTTATTAATTGAATAAAATTCTACTATAATAATATGAACAAGAGATGAAAATTTGATACATTTTATATCAAAGTTTTCATCTGCATTTTAGATCCTTCAAAAAGAACATATCTTTCAAAATAAATATGCGTTTAAAAAATATACATTTCTATCAATGATCAACTTCACAAAATGCATTCCAACATGTTTGGTAATCCACCTCACAAAATAAATATTTTAAAATAGAAGAATTCCATCTTCACAAAATATATATTTCGGATTTCATTTCAAAAAATGATAATATAGTCAGTCACCCACGAAAAAGGAGATTCATTGCATCTAATACTCATTTAACTGAATTCACTGCATCATTTGCGCTGCTGTAGCTCTTTTATTTACTGATGCATTCCATATATCTGACGCTATTGTATCTCTGAGGCGATAAGCATATTGGCTGTTAGACTCGTTGTCAATTGCATCATCTTCATTGTCTTCTTGATCAATATTTATCACTTTATGACAATGACATTGGCACAATTCATCATTGTTGGGATTTCGCATCATGATGAAATTGTGTATTACATCACATGCATCTACAATTTTTGCTTGTGTTTTTACGGGATAATTCCATGGTATATGTTTCAAAATAGGAAATCGCGTCCTAGGAGCTAATGCTTGAGGTCCATATTCCTTTAAGTGATATCGGGTTCCATGATATGGTCTAATAAAACCTCGCCTATGAGCATAATCAGCATCAACGAGAAAGTACTTTCCTATTAAGAATTAAAATGAGAAAGTTTAGTATATATATTATCTAAATATCACAATATATGTATAATTAAAATAGAACCACAATTTACCTTCTGGAACTTGCATATTATATATTCCCCGGTTTTGTAGAACATTAGACAAGACCTTTTGATCATTGGCTGAGCCTTCAAAATCGGCACATACAAATTAAAAGAGCATGTCAAAACCTACAGCTGCCATCATATTTTGGGCAATGAATCCCTTTCGACGACGATAACGTTGATGATCTTTAACTGGAACCCATGCTGGAACATAAGTGTCGTCAATAACACCAATACAATCCTGCGCCATCGTTAATAATTTAAACAGTTTGTCATAAAGAATTAAGAAAAAGTTGATAATCTGATTACTTAATTACCTATAAAAATAGGTAGAATATTCGATTTGAAGTAATATGTGTTGGTGTTGGAGTTTCAGGTTCAGGAAGTTTAACATAATCGGGACATATATATAAAAGTGCTTTGCAAACAACATTAAAGCACTTGCTAATTGTTTGTCCTGAATGTTGAAACTGAATTCGCATTACCCAATTATGTTCACTGTGGCCTACCGTATTTAGGAAGATGGCAACTTGTTCTTCTACGGTGACATTTTTAGTTGCACGAAGTAACCCTTCTCTTTTTAGTAAATCACATAACTCTAAGAACACATCGGTTCTCATACAAAGTAAATCATATGTTAAACGCTCATGACCATGAATGAGGTATTGTGTGAAGTCATGGCCAGTTAAAGATGAATTTGAAAGAACTAGTTGGTTCCAGATGGGTGTCGGAACCGAAGTCGCCGAGAACCTTGTCGTTCCAGTGTGGGGTAGACCTGCGAACTCGCTGCGAATGCTCTCAGATCTACTTGATAATCAAGCAAAGGTTCCCATCTCCCTTATATAGAGCAATCTTTAGGAGTCACGGCTACCAGGGACTTTACGCCTCTTGGAATCCCATATCTCCCGACAAACGTGGGAGTTTTGCCAACCGAGAGTCTGAACTTGATCCAAACTCTACCTCCAAGAGTTTGATCCTTATCTTACTCAATCAGATCAAGACTTGTTGGGAGTTCATCCGCGGCACACCGCCGGGCTTGATTTGGCATGGGCACAACGGAAGTCGGGCCACACAATTTTCCTAACAGAATTATGAACTCTCCTCCTTTTGACCCTTTTCTATTTACAATGATGGTCTAAAAGTATAAGGATGACCGTTGATAGTGCTACCAACTAGCAAAAAATGAACTTCTTCTTTAGCCCATTCATAGAAACATCAATTTCACATGATAAATTAACATTGTCAATCTAAAAGGAAAGCACACAAAAACATTGGATAGGAAAGAAAAGTCAAATAATACTAACATAACAATAAAATATAAAAGAGTGCCAAATTAAAAAAAATTAAATAGAGAAGTCACACTTGGTCCAACAAAACACTACAACATTAAATATTGTCCAAAATGCAAAAAAATAAAAAATAAAATATTATACTCCAAAAAAAGTCAAACTTGGTTCAACATAACACTACAATATTAAATGCAGTCCAAAATGCAATAAACGACTATGGTTAAAAAAGTCACACTTGGTCCAACATAACACTATTAGATTGAATCAATTAATTCCTCCAAAATCGAATCACGTCGATCTTCCTTGGTATGAAATGCAAGGAATTGACTTGACGCTTGTGGATTCCTTTGCATCCTAAGCGCCTTTCCACGTATAGGTTTTTCTAATTCTAAATCCTGAACAGCCGTGACAATATCTGCTTGATTTGGCCCTGATTGGTTTAGCTTTTCAACAACATAGACAAGTGTGGCAGTCATCTCCTTCACTGCACATGAACAATTTCACTAACAGAATTAGCTTCACTTCGTACATTATGTTGAGAATTTGCATTTATATCTTTTCTAGTATGTGGGGCTTTTGAACATTCAGCCATCTTATATGAACTAAATGAATGTACTGTGACTTCATCAATTGGTACTTGGGGGCCTGAGATTGGGTGTGGTGCGCATTGGTTTGTTAGTACCACATCTCTTCCATCTGCGATTGTATCTCCATATATAATGACCAACTTTTCATAATCGCTACAACTTTTTCCTCGATACTTTGTATAATCAGGATGTACCTGAAGTATATAAATTGGACAAAATAAAGTAAATAGTTTATAACTTAAACAATTGATGAAATATCATTTTAACTGAAAATTAATGATCCACTCACCTTGACATAGTCATCACAGACTTGGTCTTTTGCAGTAACCCTCTTCTCCTTGTCATCCCCATCCAAACCCACTTAGACACTACACCATAATAATCGATTAGTAACAGATCCACAGCCGTTACAAAAAAATTTAGTAACGGTTATTTTACGTTGACACAATTGCATTACAAATGAAAAGTAATGGAAGTTAGTAACACTTAATAACCGTTAGAAATATTACTAACGGTTATCAAATGTGACTGAAATTAATTTCAATAACACATCTTCAATCGTTACAATTTATTAGTAACGGTTATTGATTTTGTTTATAGTTTGTTCCCAACGGATAAAACTGTTGGTAATTCCCACTTTCTGACGCATATAATTCTATTTGTAACAGTTGATGTCCGTTACTAAGTATTCTATTCGTAACGGTTTATATCCGTTACTAAGTATTTGTTGTTTTTAAAAAAAAATAATGGAATTTCCTGATCCATTTCTGACAGGCCACCTGCAGTACTTCTGACTACATAAATACTCTCTCATCTGCATGTGTACCACAAATCCCACAATGTGAATATAGAAAACACACAAACAACACATTTCAGCAAATAAAAAAAAATAACAACAAAAAAAAGTAGAGTATGAAGAAGAAGAAGAGTAGTAGTACATCAGGGGTGCTCCTTGGGTAATGAATAGATCCTGAAATGAGAATCTTTCTTTGACCATTGATGATAATAGCCTTCCTATCATAAGTCACACTACACTGAATATACTTTATACCTCAAGCTATCTGTCAAGGCATGAAGAGCAGCTTTAGATGCAGCATAGGCACCTATTCATGGTCCAGGTGCCAAAACAGAGAAACTTCCAACATTGACTATCTTTTCCTTCCTCCTAGTTGCCATGTGAGGAACAGTAAGCCCATGACATATAATTACATGAAAAAGAAGAAAAAGATAAAACAAAACCTCATTTACAACTAACAGACATAAATAAAAGGTCTTTACCAATCAAAAAATTATAATAAAAGGTCTTTTTGGTTTAGCCCATAAGAGCAAAAAAAAAAGTTTACATAATTATAGATAGCTTTTTGAAAAGTCTCATAACCACCCCCTGAAAGATATAAAGAAAAGAACCCAATTACAAAAGAACATAAGAAGAAACATGTTCAATATAAAAAAAGTCATCATGTAATCAAACAAGAGTAGAAACTAAAAATGAGCATCTATCTAAAAATGGCAAAGAACACACAAAGTTGCCTATCTAATTGTGCAATTTAGTAATTAGCTATTCAGCAAAACAAAGGAGAAATTGGAATGTGAGTTTGATGAATTGTGGAATTTAGTGATGTGAGTTCAGAGTATGATTTTACTTAACTATTAAGTTGAACATATACATTCTATTAAAATCAAATTGGATTAAAATGCGTAGTACATAAGAATGTAATCATCATATACTAACTGTTTGATAAAATTACTTAACTAGTGAATGAGTGAGACAAAATGGATACACACATGAAGATGCTAATAACAAGAGGCCATCTTGATATTCTCATCAGCCTGGGTGGAAGAGGTGAATGACTATCACAAATCCTATTCTTAGTTGTGGAGAGGAGGATGGATGAGATGTGAAACTGCTTATCTGACTCTCAGCCCTGTATACTGAGTGAACATATGCAACCAAACAGTTTTAAAATGTTTAAATGTGCATGTTTCAACATCTTTCACGCACAAAATGTAATAAGTTTAGAGATACATAAGCACTAATGTACTTTCTAGTTGTAATGTGGTTAGTTTAACTGATTCAAATATGCCAGAATAATATCCGCTACACAAACATCAAAACAGGACATGATTCTAGACTACCCAAATTGCTTCTAAAGTTCAAACATGAGGTATACTTGCAAATAGGCAGTACTTGCAAATATATAGTTATTTCAATGGGCTTGCTCTAGAAATGGTGTAACAAACACAAATATAATGCAAATTCAACTTACTGTGATGATTCTCATTTCAATGTGCCTAGTTTGATTACTTCTTCTGGAGGTCATCATGGAGCCTAACATGCTGCAAGGTGGTGGGAATGCGTGGGCCATGGGTGGATAGGGCTTCAAGGAAAAGTCAACCCTGCCCAATCACTGCCATCTTGTGATTGGGGCTTGATGGTGGAAATTGAATGGGGGTGATATTTCAGCCACCCCTATCCACTTCATCTCATTAGGTCCCACCCAATGACCTGGCAAGTTTTCCTATGATTTTCATCTCACCATAATACCATATAATTAAACCAACCATTCACATTAAGAGTCTCAAAAGTATAAACAACTAAAATCATCGTGTTACTGTTACTGTTAGTTTTCCAAATGTCATAGTGTAGCTTAATTCCAACCATTCTAAATGCCAGAATTCATATGCAAACCAACTCTAATGGTGATTTATACATTCCAACCAAGGCTTCAAACCAAAGCATAAAAAAGTGGTGCTTGAGACAAAGCACTTTCAAGAGTAGTTTTCCACTCGTGCATATCCTCTGATGTTTTAGCCTGTTGCACAAAAAGGAAGGATACAGAAAGATAACAGAGAGAGTTGTCCAAATTAAAGCAAGGAGAAGCATGATATTTGTGAATAAGAGATAAAAAGGGATTTCAGCAGAAACTAGTAGCATTACAAAAAGAAAAAGTAACACAAAGGAAAGAAAACAAAAAACATTAGCATTTCCATAAGGAGAGGACAGAAGATTCAGCAGTCAATGGTATTGGAGTGATCAAGTGGCAAATTAAAGGATGAAGTTCAGAAGTCACTGACCCCTGGTGTGATCAAACTGCATAGTCAAATTCTTTTTTTTTTTCAAATCGGTCAAAAATGTTAAATTCTGAGTCATATTCTAGAGAAGAAGTTCACGGCCTGGATTAGATGGTTTGCGAATTTTGTCCTGTTAAGGATGGCTGCAAATCATTTGGAGGGATAAATGTGCACTGGACAAGATGAGTTATGAGTTTCTTTTAATATATTATGTATCATTCAGGTAACATTGGGAAAAGGACTGATTCTAGCAAGAGGTTCATGATGTTAACAGTTCTTGTCCCCAAAATCCAAATGCGAGCTTGCTGCAAAAACAAGACTTTTTTTCAGCTTATGAGTCTTATAGAAGTGCTTATAAAATTCTTTCCAAGACTCTTGCAGACAAGAGAATAATAAATATGCTCCAGCAAGCATTTGTTAAAGAGATGGTCTTGAAGTGCTTCATATTGATGACTAGTGTGTGGAAGATTGAAAGAATAAAAGGACCCTGAAATGCATACGAAATTAATAAGAAGGTGGCTTATGAAAGGATGATAAGTGGTTGGGGCAAGCATAGTTCAATGAAGGGGTATATTGATTTTCCCTTCCTACTAGTAATGAGGCACATGCAATCTGACACATAGGTGGTCCAATAGCTCCCATGCCATTTGTTTAGGAAACAGATCCCCTGTTTGGACAAATCAGGGGGTGACACCTGAGGGGGTAGAGAGGGGGCGGAGGACAGAGAAACCTTGCCTCCAAATTCATCATTGTAGGATTGGAGATCACCTTTTGGATCTCCCCCACAACGGTCTAAAATTCCAGTCTAATCTATATTCAGCACCAGATTGGGCAAATACAACTTAAACTCATTTTTCACATCATGTGTCCAGTTAAACAGCTAATCTTCCTCCAATTGACCTCAAATTTCGAGACTGTTGAATTCTCAGTTTAGATCCATATCATGTCATCCCCATTGTATGAAAACTTGATTTTATTAAGAAAATGTGATTAATTTGTGAATTAATCTACTTAATGATTGGGAATTTGGGGTGGTGGTAGTAGTTGTTGCTGCTGTTACTTCATGTCTACAATCAATCAAAACAGTTTTTCTCTAAAACAAACTAGTCAGCAAGCAGAAAGATAAAGAGTTGAGAGAAAAGGGGGGGGGGGGGGGGGGGGGGGGGGGGGGGGGTTGGGGAATGTGGGGCATACTAGTTGAGGCCTTTAGCGTTTCTTTGGCATTTTTCACAGCGAGTTCAACCAGATCAGGATTGATAGAAGACAATCCACCAGGCTCCTAGAGTTTCCTTTCAAGAAATTTAGCCAGCGCTGCAGCTTTGTTCATCGCCAGAGGACCCCCAGGATGAGCCAACCTGATCGAATCAATTAGAGAAAGATCAATAAAAACAACAATTGATTCATGGGTTGTTGTTAGTTAGCTACGGAAACGGCAAATCATTAAACAATTGAAGTGCAATACTAGAAAGAAAGAAAATGCAAAGAAACAGACCCCAGAAGAGGAGAGAAGAAATGGCAAATCATCAAACAGATGAAGTACAGGTAGTGGAAAGAGATGAAATACCTGCATATTAAAAGAGGATAAAAAAGGAAAAAAAAAAACCAAGATTCTATTATAAAAAAAAAACCTAGTTATAAAGAGGTGAAAAAAAAATCCCGAAGAGAGAAATAGAACAAAATGAGACTGGATTGGAAACTTGATTGCAAAATAGAATTAAAAGAGTAATTGTTAGAGTATTTATTTTGTTGCAATTTGATAGGATGCATTCATCTTCGTAAGCTTGTCCTCCCATTCATTCATGGATCATCATGCATTTTTATCCTCATGGTTTTTGGTCTTTCAAAGTTATGCATGGTTTTTCATCATACTCTTAGTTATCAAAGCTTTCAGTTCAGTCTTGGTATTCTTCCTTGTTTTCAAAAGCTTTG
Organism: Umbellularia californica; assembly: GCA_028538565.1. NCBI lineage: Eukaryota > Viridiplantae > Streptophyta > Magnoliopsida > Laurales > Lauraceae > Umbellularia > Umbellularia californica. The sequence goes on from JAPQWN010000005.1 coordinate 15,211,384, forward strand.
TATTTGTTCAGCTCTTTCAGTATTTTCTGGGTGTTTGGCCTGTCGGTCACCTGTCGGTCAAGTGTCGGCCAACCGACAGTGAACCGAGCCTAACCGAGACATTGTCGGTTAGAATTCCAGAGAGCTTCATTTTCAAAAATTTGTTGATACTCTCTGGTCGGTCAGGGTGTCGGTTAGGTGTCGGTTAACCGACCTTCATTCGAAACCTGACCGAAGTTCTCTCGGTTGGAATTCCAGAGAGCTGTTTTCTGAACCATTCTGATCTGTCGGTCATCGTGTCGGTCAGCCTTCGGTTAACCGAAAGAGTTCGGTCAACCGACCATGTTTCTTTTGGACAGCTATATTTTGAAATTATGACCGTTGGGGAGTGACCGTTGGGGTGTCGGTTAACCGACACATATATGTCGGCTAACCGACGCCTAGCCGTTAGAACAACTTTTTCTATAAAAAGTGGTTTTCTCTTTTGGAAAAGGGGCTGAACTTTGGGAGATTTTCAAGAGCAAGGAAGAGCAACTTTTCAAGCATCTTTGTGAAGGGATTATGAAGCCATCTCATTAGACTCAACCTTTGATCTTCAAATGGGTGTGCTTCTCTTCTCTTTAAATTTCAAAAACATGCTCTTTTCTTAAATCTTTATGTTTCTATTTAAAGCATGATCTTAGAGTTGCTTGTTTCCTTGTATAGTTGATTTTCATAACATGTTTCATCTTTTAAAGTCTATATGATTTATGAAATCAACTTAAGTCTTGTGTTCACATGAGTTTTTAAAAACCTAGTTTTCAAAATCAACTTGTTTATCTTGTGATTACATCTTTCAATATACAAGTTGAATCTTTATAAAAACCATGTGTAAATCATTCTACTCTTTGTCTCTCATATGATTAGCATCTTTGAATCATCTTGAATTTACTTTTCTAAAAAGAGTTTGAATGTACTTCTAGAACTTGCATCTACTCCACTCTTTGTCTTTCATTTGCATGCATCTAGAAGTTTAGTTTTTCACCTTCATATCAGCCTATTTAGAGGCAAATCTTAGTGCTTGATTAGTTCTCTTATTCATGCATGTTGAGGCATAATTCACAAGAGAAAAATCTAAGTTGTAAAGGTTAGTGCTTAGCCTTGAAAAGCATTTGTTGTGGTTGTAAAGGTTTATGCTTAGCCTTGAAAAGCATGGTGTTGTATGTGTAAGGTTTGAGGTGATCCTAAACCTTAAAATTGGTTAGTGAAAATCCGGTAGGATTACCGGGAGTGGATGTAGGCATTTTGGCCGAACCACTATAATTGATTGTGTTATGGTGATTGATCTTTTACTTTTATTTCATGAATGGTATATGAATGCTTAGGATTGAATATCTAGGAGTTCTCCTTTTTATCAAAGCATAATATATTTAAAAAGTGAAAGAAATTTAAAAGTTGCATAAGTTCTTAGGAGTAATCCTATTCACCCCCCCTCTAGGATTCGATCTTGGACTTTCAATTGGTATCAGAGCAAGGTTGCTCTTGATTAGGTCTTACCACCTAGAGTTAGAATCCTAGTGAGTGCTTTTATTTTGTTGCCACCATGCAATCTCATTTGGGTGAAGGAAATGCCACAAATAGACCACCCTTGTTTAATGGAACACACTATCGATATTGGAAAATTCGAATGCAAGTGTTCTTAGAATCCCAAAGTCTAGATGTTTGGAACATTATTGAAGAAGGCTATCATCTTCCCACTACCATAGAAAAGGATTCTGAAGGAAATGATATATCCATAAAACTCAAACCCAAGAGTGCTTGGACTCAAGGGGAGAAGGATAGAGCCAACTTGAATGCTAAAGCTAAGAACTCTCTATATTGTGCTTTATCTCAAGAAGAATTTAATAGAGTAGTAAATTGCAATACTGCTAAACAAGTTTGGGATACTCTAGAAACCACTCATGAAGGAACGGATCAAGTCAAGATAGCTAAAATACAAATGTTGACCTCTAAATTAGAAGACATTAAAATGCTTGAGGAAGAAACATTTGATGAGTTCTACACAAAGATAATGGAACTTGTCAACTCTCTCATAGGACTAGGAGAAGTCATGGATGAAGCTAAAACTGTTAGAAAAATTTTGAGATCTCTCCCTAAAAGATTCAAACCAAAAATTGTGGCTATAACTGAGAGTAAAGATGTTGACAAAATTAAAATTGAAGAACTAAGAGGAAATCTACTCACTTATGAATTAGATTTTGAAGTGCAAGACAAAAAGAAAGGAGTGGCCCTCTCATCTCAATTTAAGGAAAATAAAAGTGAATGTGACAGTGATGAGGACAATGCTCTGTTTGTTAAAAAATTTAAGAAATTCTTTAGAACAAACAAGAACATAAGAAATTCAGATGAAAGCAAGTCTCCAAAATTCCAAAGAAGCCCCAAGAGATCATTTGTTAAAAAGGATGTGCAATGTTACAATTGCAAAGGGTTTGGACATATTGCACAAAATTGCTCCACTCCTAAAGAATTTGAAAGAGGAGACAAGAAAGGAAAGAAAGCCTTAAACATAACTTGGGATGATGAAGATGAAGAAAGTAATAAATATGAATCCCAAGATGATGAAGATGAAAATTCCCCTAATTGGCTTCTCATGACACATATTGAAGAAATTAATGAGCATAATTCATTAATAGAGAATCTATTAGGGCAAGAAGAAACCAAAAATGAAAATGAAGATAATGAATTACAACAAGCTTATGATGAACTCTATGAAAATTGGGAGATTGTGATTAAGAAAAACAAATCACTAAAAGAAGTGTCAAAAAAGCTTGTCAATGAATTAAGCATCTTGAAGGATGACTTGAAATTAAGAGTTGTTGAGAAAGAGAGCATAGAACAAAAAGTCACCACTCTAAATGAAGATCTAAAGCTTGCTCAAAACAACATTCATAATTTACAATTCAAGTTAGAATCTAGTCAACTTGAAATTAACTCTCTACAATCAAAACTTAACAAAGGAAAATTCATTGTTGATAAATTCACCTTGGGAAGTGATAAAGCTTATCAAATGTTGGGCATGCATAAAATCTATGGTGATAAGAGTGGACTTGGGTTTGAAGGTTCCTCGAATAACATAAAGAATAACATTCAAAGCTTCACAAAAAATTCTCAAAAACCCTTAGTTGAAAGAAACTATCTCTCTAGATGGATTTGCCACTTTTGCAATCGTAGTGGACATTTAGTTCCTAATTGTCCCTACAAGGTTAGGTTGTCACTCAAAAATCCCTCTAAGATCTCATTCAAATTTGTCCCCAAGATCATTACTTCTAAACCTTTGTTAGCTAGTTGGGTTGTTGAAGAAACTAATCTTAAGAATCTTATAGTCCAAACTGCCTTGAAAGCTAAGGAAAATCCCACTTGGTTCTTAGATAGTGGGTGTTCTAAACATATGACTGGAGACCGATCTAGGTTCAGCTCCATAGTGGAATATGATGGTGGAAATGTCTCTTTTGGAGATAATAGCAAAGCTCAAATCATTGGCAAAGGAAGTGTGAAAGGGGATCAAATACCAACTCTAAATGATGTATTTCTAGTGGAAGGATTAAAACATAATCTTCTTAGCATAAGCCAATTATGTGACAAGGGAAACAAAGTAGTCTTTGACAGTCTTTCATGCAAAGTAGTTAATGACAAAACCAATCAAGTCATTCTTACTGGATCAAGGACAAAGGGAAATATTTACATCATTGAAGAATGTGATGACAATGAATCGAGGTGCTTGATAACCAAAGATCAAGAAAATTATTTATGGCATCAAAGGATGGGTCACATAAATTTCAAGTTGATGAAAATATTGTCGAAAAATGAAATTGTGAAAGGTATACCCAAGTTAAGTGGCGAAAAATCAGAAATATGCAAAGCTTGTCAGTTGGGCAAACAAATCAAGAAAAATTTCAAAGGATTAAAGGATATATCGTCGTCTCGTCCTCTAGAACTAATCCACATGGACTTGATTGGACCTGCACCCGTGCAGAGTATTGGAGGAAAGAAGTTCATATTAGTTATGGTAGATGATTATTCTCGTTTTGGATGGGTTGCATTTCTTCATGCAAAATCTGATGCCGTGGACAATATTATAAGGATTTGCAACAAGATTCAAATTGAAAAGGATTGTAAAATTCAGAAAATTAGAAGTGATCATGGAGGAGAGTTTGAAAATGAAAAATTCGCAAATTTTTGTGAGAATCATGGAATCAATCATCAATTCTCAGCTCCTAAGACTCCTCAACAAAATGGAGTGGCAGAAAGGAGAAATCGAGTGATTCAAGAAATGGCAAGGACCATGCTAAATGAAAAGGATCTTCCTCGAAATCTATGGGCTGAAGCTGTTAATACTGCTTGCTATCTTATCAACAGAGTTTATCTCACCAAGAATACCAACAAAACCCCCTATGAACTTTACTTTGAAAGGAAACCTAATTTGGGGTATTTGAAAGTGTTTGGAAGCAAATGTTATATTCTAAGAGATAGGGAGCAGCTGGAGAAATTTGAACCTAAATCTGATGAAGGAATTTTCTTAGGATATTCTGAAAGAAGCAAAGCCTATAGAGTATTCAATCATAGAACCATGACTATTATGGAATCAGCTCATGTGGTTATAGATGATATGAATCAAGTCGGAAGAACGCTACAAGAAGATGATGAAGTCGAGATTGAGTGTGAACAAACATCTCCTACAGATAAAAGTGATATCATTCCATCCAAAGCAATTATACCAGTCAAACTAATGAAAAATCATACCTTGGATGATATCATTGGAAATATCAGCAGTGGGGTTATGACCCGGAAACAAGTACAGAATCTTTGTGCTCATTATTCCTTTGTATCTCAAATTGAGCCCAAAAATTTTTCTGAGGCTGAATCCAAATCAGAATGGATGGAAGCAATGCAAGAAGAGTTAAATCAATTCAAGAAAAATGATGTTTGGGATCTTGTACCTTTACCTGCAGAGAAAAATCCCATAGGCACTAAGTGGATTTACAAGAATAAATCAGATGAGTCTGGAAATGTTGTGAGAAACAAGGCAAGACTTGTAGCTAAAGGATATGCTCAAATAGAAGGTATTGATTTTGAAGAAACCTTTGCTCCTGTAGCCAGACTAGAATCCATAAGAATCCTATTGAGCTATGCGAGTAGCATGAAAATCAAATTGTTTCAAATGGATGTCAAGAGTGCCTTCTTGAATGGAGAGATTGAGGAAGACGTATATGTTACTCAACCAGAAGGTTTTGAAGATCCTCACCATCCTGAATATGTGTATAAACTCAAGAAAGCTCTTTATGGATTAAAACAAGCCCCTAGGGCATGGTATGAGAAGCTTACAAATCATTTGATTGGAAATGAATTTGACTGTGGGAAGGTTGATAAGACGTTATTTATCAAAAAAATTGATCAAGATATTCTTGTTGCTCAAATCTATGTTGATGACATTGTTTTTGGATCCACATCAGAGAAGCTTGCCCAAGGATTTTCAGAATTAATGAGTTCCACTTTTGAGATGAGCCTGGTCGGTCCCCTTCAATTCTTCCTTGGTCTTCAGGTTAATCAAACTGAGAAAGGGATTTTTCTTAGCCAGTCCAAATTTGCCTTAGACATCATTAAGAAATTTGGCCTAGAAAACTCTAAACCTAGCAGCAATCCCATGGGATCCACTTCAAAACTTTCCAGTGATCCAAATGGCATTAAAGTGGACCAAAAACTTTACCGAAGTATGATAGGAAGTCTTCTCTACCTCACAGCTAGTAGACCAGATCTCTCCTTTAGTGTTGGGATTTGTGCTAGATATCAATCAGATCCTCGAGAGTCCCATCTCAAAGCAGTTAAACGTATTATCAAGTACGTCAATGGTACATCTCATTATGGTATCTGGTATCCTTGTGACTCAACTTTACAATTACTTGGTTATAGTGATGCTGATTGGGCCGGATCTATTGATGATAGGAAAAGCACCAGTGGATGTTGTTACTTCATAGGTAGTTGCCTAGTAGCTTGGCATAGCAAAAAGCAAAATTCTGTATCCCTCTCCACTGCAGAAGCTGAATACATTGCTGCAGGGAGCTGTTGTGCTCAATTATTGTGGATGAAACAAACCTTGTTAGATTATAATGTTCCACAACAATGTATGCCTATCATGTGTGATAACTCTAGTGCAATCAGCATTTCTAAAAATCCTGTTCAGCATTCTCGTACTAAACATATTGACATTCGTTATCACTTTTTACGTGATCATGCTGATCAAGGATCTATTGAGTTACTATTTGTTCCGACAGATTCTCAATTGGCTGACCTATTTACAAAGCCCCTAGGAAATGAAAGGTTCATCAAATTAAGACATCAATTGGGCATTGGCCCTTGCCCTGAATTTTAAACCCTGTTGACATATCCCCTGATTATTTCATTTCAGTTTTATCTTTTAATCAGGTGCTACTAACAAGGTTATGTGCTTTTCTTGTGGTTGGGCAGACTCCTTTGCAATTAGATGTCAAAGGGGGAGAGAGAGTGTCTCAAGTTAATCAAGTGGTCTCCAATTGAGGGGGAGTAGAATCAAGGTCTATCAAGTTGAGGGGGAGAATTTCTGGCCTATAGTTGCTCCTACAAGGAAAATCCAAAGCTCCAGAAAATCCAAATGCTCCCAAGCATCCAAAGCTCCTTAATATCCAAAGAAGTTAGTTTTTCAAGTTTCAAGGAGATTGAGAGAGAGTGTTCAAGCTTCTAAAGTTGCCATCAAATTGCAAAGGGGGAGATTGTTAGAGTATTTATTTTGTTGCAATTTGATAGGATGCATTCATCTTCGTAAGCTTGTCCTCCCATTCATTCATGGATCATCATGCATTTTTATCCTCATGGTTTTTGGTCTTTCAAAGTTATGCATGGTTTTTCATCATACTCTTAGTTATCAAAGCTTTCAGTTCAGTCTTGGTATTCTTCCTTGTTTTCAAAAGCTTTGTATTTGTTCAGCTCTTTCAGTATTTTCTGGGTGTTTGGCCTGTCGGTCACCTGTCGGTCAAGTGTCGGCCAACCGACAGTGAACCGAGCCTAACCGAGACATTGTCGGTTAGAATTCCAGAGAGCTTCATTTTCAAAAATTTGTTGATACTCTCTGGTCGGTCAGGGTGTCGGTTAGGTGTCGGTTAACCGACCTTCATTCGAAACCTGACCGAAGTTCTCTCGGTTGGAATTCCAGAGAGCTGTTTTCTGAACCATTCTGATCTGTCGGTCATCGTGTCGGTCAGCCTTCGGTTAACCGAAAGAGTTCGGTCAACCGACCATGTTTCTTTTGGACAGCTATATTTTGAAATTATGACCGTTGGGGAGTGACCGTTGGGGTGTCGGTTAACCGACACATATATGTCGGCTAACCGACGCCTAGCCGTTAGAACAACTTTTTCTATAAAAAGTGGTTTTCTCTTTTGGAAAAGGGGCTGAACTTTGGGAGATTTTCAAGAGCAAGGAAGAGCAACTTTTCAAGCATCTTTGTGAAGGGATTATGAAGCCATCTCATTAGACTCAACCTTTGATCTTCAAATGGGTGTGCTTCTCTTCTCTTTAAATTTCAAAAACATGCTCTTTTCTTAAATCTTTATGTTTCTATTTAAAGCATGATCTTAGAGTTGCTTGTTTCCTTGTATAGTTGATTTTCATAACATGTTTCATCTTTTAAAGTCTATATGATTTATGAAATCAACTTAAGTCTTGTGTTCACATGAGTTTTTAAAAACCTAGTTTTCAAAATCAACTTGTTTATCTTGTGATTACATCTTTCAATATACAAGTTGAATCTTTATAAAAACCATGTGTAAATCATTCTACTCTTTGTCTCTCATATGATTAGCATCTTTGAATCATCTTGAATTTACTTTTCTAAAAAGAGTTTGAATGTACTTCTAGAACTTGCATCTACTCCACTCTTTGTCTTTCATTTGCATGCATCTAGAAGTTTAGTTTTTCACCTTCATATCAGCCTATTTAGAGGCAAATCTTAGTGCTTGATTAGTTCTCTTATTCATGCATGTTGAGGCATAATTCACAAGAGAAAAATCTAAGTTGTAAAGGTTAGTGCTTAGCCTTGAAAAGCATTTGTTGTGGTTGTAAAGGTTTATGCTTAGCCTTGAAAAGCATGGTGTTGTATGTGTAAGGTTTGAGGTGATCCTAAACCTTAAAATTGGTTAGTGAAAATCCGGTAGGATTACCGGGAGTGGATGTAGGCATTTTGGCCGAACCACTATAATTGATTGTGTTATGGTGATTGATCTTTTACTTTTATTTCATGAATGGTATATGAATGCTTAGGATTGAATATCTAGGAGTTCTCCTTTTTATCAAAGCATAATATATTTAAAAAGTGAAAGAAATTTAAAAGTTGCATAAGTTCTTAGGAGTAATCCTATTCACCCCCCCCTCTAGGATTCGATCTTGGACTTTCAGTAATTACCAAAACCCATCCACTGAATGGGGAAACAGGGAGAGATGGAGTGGGCTGGTTCGCTGGAGATGGGGGAACTCGGCGGCGACGCAGTGGGTCCAGCGACGACGACGGTGAAGCTCCGGGATAGTGGGGCGGCAGTGAGTGAGGTGAGATGAGGGAGAAGAGAAAAGAGGAAAAAGAAAGAGGGATGGGGCAGTGAGCTGCTGCTGGGAAGAGGGAGAGATGAGTGAGAGAAATGAGAGATGAGAGAGTGGTGCTGGCCGGCGGCAGCGATGGTGGTGGCGTCGTCCGACGGCGGCTAGGAGAGTGAGAGGAAGAGAACGAGTGAGAAAGAGAGAGAGAGAAATGAGGGGGGAGCTACTGCTGTCGTTGTGAAAAAGGGGGGAAATGAGTTTGTGACCTAAAAGAAGGGATGGGGCGGGAATTACCAAACAACCCCTTGGGCCTTGGGTTGGGCTCGGGTCAAGTTTTGGGTCGGGTCCGGATCGGGCTGCAACAAAAGGGTATCCAAACGGGCTCGGACTCGCGCAAGACTTCGCACGCATGAGCCACATGTCAAACCCGACTCGGTAAGACTCTAAACACACTTACTAACTAATCACACAATTAATTAATATTAATAGGAGATTAAGGGACGGGGCATTACAATGTTTATGCCCGTTCCTTTTCATTGATTTTAAACCAATCCACACTGGAGAGGGAACACTTCAGTCCTTGCGCTTTTCTATCAACAGGGCCCACGATTTAGTGGCATGTTATGTTCTGTCTTCTGTTTTAGCGCGAGAACTAAAATAACTCCCGCTTCTGTTTTCATTTTTATTTTGTATTGTGATTTTTTCTCTTTTTATTTTGATACCATTGTAACGCATTACTAATCGTCACAAAATATCTAAGAAATGTTACAAAATAATTCAAGTATTTGTAAAGATACTTAGTGACGGTTATGAATATTGCTAACGGATAATAAATGTGACAAATTACCTAACGGCTAGATATGCGTTACTAATAAGAAATCTCAAATGTTGCAAAATCACCCAAATGGTGTAGTGGACCAATCAAAGTCTTGATCTGTTTGTAACAGATTTTTAATGTTCTAAGGCGATTTCTAATTTTACCTTTATCATAGTCATCTCCAAACTTTTTCATCATTTTTGGTTCTATCTCTTTCCACCCTTTGCCTACCTTCATCTTTCTCCCAAGCCTTACTTGTTCTATAAATAATTCCATCAAATAATCATTAGAGTAGTCCGTCCATGAACTATTCTTCGTTTCTCTTCTACCACGTTTGGTTCCGGTTGGTGCCTCACCTTGGATGGATTGAACACAATTTCTAACTATTTCATTATCCATTTCTAAAAAGTAACAAAATTGTTAAGAAAAATATACAACTTTATATAGATTGGCATTCATGAATTTGTAATTTCCCATTTAGTTACTCTCTCCCACTAATGATCATATGAACAAAATCTTACACTAGATTAACATATCAAAATAAATAAACACACATTGGAACCATCATTCTTAACATATAAAGAAACAGTTTGAAACATATCAAGGTAGACAATGATGTCCTCCATGCTATTAAAAAAATCTATTTGAATTTTAGAGTATCAATGAAAATGAGGGTTTTAGGGGTTAGGATTTATAGATTTTTTTTATATGGCGTTTTAGTATTTGTATTTGTTTTCTTTTTTCCTGATTATGAATTTGAAGATTTGAGTTTATATTGATGTATTTGGGGAAAGAGTGAAATTTGAGGGAAGAGCGTTACAATTAGAAAACTGCCCAAAAAAAGTTGGAATGTGCATTGTCTATATCTATCTAATTTTAATTTTTATGTTCAATCGAACATGGAATACGTACTTTGGGGATGACCACTAGAAATTGAAACTCTGTGTTGTGTGATGACCATTCCAAGTACTTGTTTTGGGATGCATACCACCCAACAGAAGTTGCTAATGTCATCATTGTAGACAAATTAATTGATGGGGAACAAAGAATCATTTCCCCAATGAACATTGGATAGCTCTACAACTACAGAAATTGATATCAAAACCTATATGTAAACACAAGATAAGGAAGCTACATTTCTATTTAACTGTGTTTCATGTAAAAGGTGTTGGCTACAAATCCTCAAAGAGGCATTCATTTGAGATATTCATAATAGAAATGTTTTGGACATGTACTCTAATACTGTTTAGGTTGAGCTGCTTTATGTAACAAGGGCATATGTTTGGTCTTCTTCTATATTTTCTTGTTATGACATAATTACATTGTGATACTCCTACCAATTTGAAGAATTCAAATACTGCAACAGCTTTCACCCCAATTCTTCGTGGGCCCCATATGGAAAAATACAAGAAGCATTGAGGGATTTATTAGGGCATGAAGTGAATTATTTTGGCACCAGATTCACCCCAGTTCCAATTGGCAACATGTTCAAATCCGGATCACTATAGTCTTCATCATCGGTCACCCATGCTGCCACTACAAAATTAATCTTGGTAGGCATAACTACTCCTTTCTTCATGGCCACATCCTAACCTTTGATTGCTATCCTCTTCTAATGTTTCCATCACTGCTCCTTTCTTCTCAACCCCTCCTTTTCCCAAATATGGTGCTCAATGCTAGATTTGTCATGAGTTTAATCATTTTGCATTCCAGTGTAGTGAACAACTTAATCATTCATACAGGTTTATTGCAAGGTCGATCTGGAAGAGTGTTTGTAATCATTGAATGAAAATTTGATAGAAGGGGCATTATTTAAGATGAAGATCGGAAAAGAATTGGAATATAGATTATATACTTGAATGCTGGGCAACCGGAAATTTCAAAATGACTAGAATACTATATACACATGGCAGGGACATGTTTGATAAGATGGGTGTGTGGAGTGGCAATGACGTAACACAGTTTATAGCAACGAAATGCAAGAACAGAAGTGACAAAGATGACCTAGGTTTGTTCTTAGCAGAGAGAGATGTTGCCTTAAGGAGACGAGAAGCCAGGCGGCTGCGCATGGAGAGAGAGATGCAACCACGTAGGGAGAAAGACGCAGGGCGAGGAGAAGAGACGCACGAGAAGGTTTGTGTTGTCGGGGGTTTTATCCGTTTTTTGAGGACTCTTGAATTTCTCTCTCTCTTTTTTTCTTCATGCATTTGGGGGGTAACCCATTACTTGTTTGACGGAAATGACCAATATGATACCGTTCGCTCCAACGGGTATTCTTTCAAATCCCACACATTTTGGTATTCTTTATTTTCCCACCTCAACAGGTATTCAAATTTTGGTACGAAAATGAGCATATTTTCACACCATTTATGTAACACTCCACCCTACACGCATGCATGATTATAGGGATTATCTCATTCAAGACAATACGAGACAAGTTATCTACATGATAATCCCTTAATATTAGCTAGTCATGTTTATCAATTACATGACACAGGGTCCTAAGGTACTTTAAGTCAGGTCTAAGTCCTAATTCTACAAGGATCTGTGTTTCATAATTAGTTAAGTGTGTTATGCCAAGAGAGTGTACAAGGAACGTCATATCAACGGATACAAGTAATAAGTCAAGGAAGAATTACAATCCAAACCTAGGCAAGTGATGTCATCCCTGTACCCCACATGTTCTAACGGAGTATGTGTGGAAATTGAATTAATGATGTTTCCAAGGAAATCCCTTGGTATACAATCGTGTTAAGCATTTATATATTGCGACAATTCCATACACATTCGGTTAAGTCATGCATAGTCACGAATATCTAGACAATCCATCGAAGCACACCAAGCCACGTGCTTTGATTTTAATCCCATTTACGGTCATGTAAGAGTAGGTTCGTGGTTGCCAACATCCAAACCTAGGTTAACAATCTCAGTCCAAAATAAACAAAGCAAACTGGTCATTTTGGCTCACCTTAGGTCAGCCTTCGGTTAACTGAACTCTTTTGTTCGGTCGACCAAACCTTGAGTTCGGCTGACCGACCATTGATAGAGAGCTAGAACATGCTCTCTGAAATTAGAACCGAGTTGTGTTCTGTTGACCGAACCTTGACCGAACTTCAACCGTACCGTCCTGCGAAGAAGTCTAGAATTCCAGACCTTCCGCCTCAATTCGGTCAGTTGTCGGTTCACCTTCAGTTGATTGAACTCCATTGTTCGGTTGACCAAAGCTGAATTTGGCTGACCGAAACCCATCAGGAGCTAAATGTCACTCTTTGGAATTGTAATCGAACTCGGATTCGGTTAACCGAACCTAACTTTGGCTGATCAAACCTTGATCAAAACCTGACCGACTTCACGCGTTCAGAACAGTTTTAGGCCATTTTATGAAGCTCTTTCATTCCAACTCATTTCCTCCATTTCTGAGCCTTTCCAAAGGCTACAACCTGCACAAGGAGAAGCCTCCATGCTCACCTCCATTCCATTCCTATCGTTTTACATCCATTCTAACAATTTTAAACATTATAGGGATACCAATTTCCAGTTAACAAATCCAATTCCCAAAAAAAAAAAACCTAATCTAGCATGTTAATCGCCAAATAAAAAACAGAAACAGGCTTGGAATTAGGGAAATCTAACATGAAAGTATAGGCAATCAATAGAAAACATATACACATGTTAAATCATAAATTGAAATCTATTTGCCTCAACCAATAAGAAGATGAAAATGGGAAAAACTAGAGGAGGAGCTTTCTACCACAAAAACTATGAATCCTACCCAATCAAACCAACCAAACTAGGAGAAATGGAAAGAGGAGATTGAGAGGATGAAGTTGTGCGGTTTGGATTTTCGAGGATGATCTTCCAAGGTGGAGTCGTGGGGAAGAGAAGACGAAGAGGAATGAGAAGAGGAATGAGAAGGGGCTGCTGTAGCTTCTTTTGTTGTAGAGAAGGAATAAGGGATTTAGGATTAATCCCTACTTAAGAAGAAGATAAGAGGGAAAGGACAAGTTTGCCTTTAAGTAGGTCTGGTGAAGGAATGGACCACTTGAAGGGTTTTTTATTGTCGTATTGCGACGAGCCAAGAGACAAAAATGATCAGCGCGACAAGACCTTTCTAACGAACCCAAATATCACGGCGATCGAAGTTTTTCGGAAAAACACTCAATTTTTCCTAAATTGCAAGTACCCCCTGCCAGGATCAAACGAACTCGGAATCGTACGAAACTCTGTAGGCACTATTCTAACACTAAAAGAAACTCGCTCATGATCTAAACCCACTTAAATATTTAAAATACAATCAATTATAATAATTACAAAATAAATGGGTCAACGAGCCTACTATTGGGCCCAACTGACCCAGTAAGGTCAGGGACCCTACATCGCCTACCAGCCCTCTTGGTCCGCCAACATGGAAATCCGCCCACATACACTAGACCACGGTAGGGGACCCACACTCGAACTAGTTGAGAGTACGTTCCCCAAACCCGATTAGAGAATAAACCAGATTTGGGGAGTGGAATTTAGGACTAATTAAAATTTTTGTCCTTTAGGCCCCATGATTGTAAGTCCGCTGTGAGGATATTATATTTCATGCTCTATGCCTAGCTTCGTTTTCCTTGTATTCATATGATTATGTACCCATCTTTATTCTGATACTTGATGCATGTCTTGTTTATTATATCTTACTTATCTATTGCTCAACATGTCGTTGACTCTGTTCATTAGTGTACAGACACCCCAGGTAACTACTACTACTATGAGGAGCAGGCCGGTGAGGAGATCCCAGAGGATCTTCAACCAGCAGAGGGGGAGCGAGAGTGACGTGCCGATGACGTAGAGTAGCATCATCATTCCCGGCATGAGAGAAATTCATATGGGACCCCACTAGATTTTTATTCACTCATTTATTATCTTCTCGTTGGACCTTTCTTATTGTTGACTTTATCTTTATTTCTTTTAAATGGCCTTGGATTTTGGGATGGCCATTGTAATTAAATTAACTTCTTCGTTTAGTCCTATTTATTCTTTTGTGTAACTTTAAATATTAAATGAAGTTATTATTCATTGTTTAACATTCCATATGCCTGGAGTTGTATGAATTCCGCAATTATTGTATGACTTGAGGCTTGAAATATAATATCCTCACAGCGGACTTACGATCCTTGGGCCTAAAGGACAAAATTTTTAATTAGTCCTAAATTTCACTCCCTGGATCTGGTTTATTCTCTAATCGGGTTTAGGGGATGTGATAATTTACACACCTTATTTACACACAAAATGCGTAAATAATAGTAGACAAACATGACTGATGTGTAAATATTACACATATTCTATATTTACATTTGTAAATTGGTGTAAACAAACGACCCCTAACGTCAGTCTTAAAATCAAAATACAAGAAAGATGATGAATAAATGATTGAATTTTTTTTATTTTTTTTATCATAATTGTGACGTACTCTAGATGTTGGGATGTCATCCTCATTGACTCGCATGTCTATGTGGCATTGGCCCCACTACATCGTCGTTTTCTATTTAGGTCATGTTCGGCAATCAAATCCTCCAGGAAAAGTTTATCGCTTTTCATGAAGTCTTGAAGAATCTATGTTTGCCAGTTGTAAATCTTTAAGAACTTGGGTCATTTGAGACTCTCATCTTTTAGTTTTCTTAGGTTGGACCCACACCCATCCCCTCCATAGGATGTGCAAATCCTCGGTTGAAAGGGAAAGGTATAAAATCCTAAAACATCTGTAGATTCTTTACCTATTACAAACGTAACCTAAGAAATGGTTAGCTATACAAATACTTAGTGACGAAAGCCCTATTGCAGGGGCATTAAGGAATACTGGCATTTGCAGATTTCTTAGTTGTGACCAAATGTGTCCATAGGAAACTTTTGTAAATGTGAGGATTTTGTGGAAGAGAGAATTTTTGACTCATTTATGTGAAGAAATTGTGCTTCTTTGAATTTCGACCATGTGTTGATCACATAGATAAGGAAATCCATAGAATGTGAAATCATATGTCTAGGCAACATTGGGAATTTTGGCTATACAGATGCCTTATGATCGGTTGCATGATAATATATAGGAACTCATGGTCGATTTAAGTGCCGCCAAAGATTATTAAAGAGGCGAAGATATGAGGTGGGGTGAAGGATATAAGATAGTGATATAGATGGGACCTTGCTTCCCTAGGATTTTTTTTTTTTTTTGGTATAAGACTTCCGTAGGATTTGAATTATTAGGGTGATGACTAGGTATTCATTTCCATTCTTTCCTTGATTCGCTTTTCATTTTGATGACCATTTTTACATATTCACCTTGGATCTTCATTTTTTACCTCCTATGTATTCTATGCAAACATGCCCTCAGATACATACATACATACATACATACATAAATACATATATACATATATATGGAGAGTATTCATGTGCATCCATCCCTCACCATAGGGTGGGAGATACTTACAAAATTGGAAATACTCATGTGCAAAAGAGGACAAGCCATATATGGTCATATGCAGAAAAAGAATATTCATGTGTACAGAAGGAAAGCCATATAAGTATCCCTTATCCTATGGTGAGGGATTGACGCACATGAATGTCCCCATATATATATATTTATATATGGGAGGCTGTCCCATAAGGACCGTCCTTTTGGTCTGCACCGTTCGGAACGCCTACTGGGGACCACCTTATGACCAATCCAAATTGACCACTCATTCATAACCCTCTTATACGCACCGAATCCCATGAATTTGCATGGATTCAGATGAACTAGACTGTTGGATTCATGGTCAATTTTTCTTTTTTGATATAAAGCTATTAAATTTGTGGACTATGAATGAAGGGGTTAGAGGTATTAGATTGGCTTCAAATTTGATATGTAAGTTGGCCCCCCTTGGATCTTTCAGTCCCCCTTATCCCATGACCAGTGGGGTCTCACAGTGGCCCCAATAGACCGTAAGGACGATCCGCACTGTAAACCGTAAGGACGGTCCACCGCCTCCTATATATATACATACATTTATATTTACTGGGCCATTGGATCGACTGTGTACTGATCATGGACTATTGATAATTAAACTTTTGGGGCCCAGATGGAGATGATAGGAATCACAATTGGAGCTAAATTTTTGCAAAGAGGACGGTCCTAGGGAATCCCTGAACCCCTCCAATGTAGGCCCCACCACACACTTGAGCTTACTTATCTTAAGCTTTAGCTTAAGAGAGCTGCCCCCATATACACACACAACATATATATATATATCTGGATGCCGAAGGCGTCCTTGGGGTGATCTCGTAGTTCCTACGGGGTGGAGACATCGGGATCGGTCCATGGAGTTTCCTTCCTTTTAACACATTTCGCTCAAAGGGTCGAAGGGAGACAGTGCATCAAGCTATTCGCAAGGGCTAACTTGTAAGACCCTGACCCGAGTGTCCACGATTAGTGCTAATTAAGTCGCGTGTTAGTGCTAAGCGTGATTAGTAAAATTTGACTAAGTTGGATTAGTATAGTTCTTGATATAGCTTTGGGGAATTTTAAGTGTCTTATGCTTCGTGGGACCCTTTGGGGGTTCTTTTTTGATAGTCTTGCATTTACTTGGGGGATTACTCGAGATTCCTATAATTCTTGTCTTGATCCCGTTTTACTCATCTCGTCGATCCCTACAACGTTCATGTTGATCCCGTACCCGTCTAGAACCCCGATACCCGACTTTCCTTGCACTGAGGGCAAAATAGTCTTTTTACACTAAATCTGTACCCAAAATTTGATATCCCCAAAACCCGCGAGAAATATAATTTTTGGAAACTAGATATTTCGGTGATCATTTTTCCCTTCTTCGTCGAATTCGTTCGAAGTCCCGATAGTCGTGATTTCAGCCTCCCAAGATCTCTAGTGGTGGAGTCCACACTCAACTTGTATATAAGAGAACCCATCTTCCTCTTCTTCCTTTTCCAGCACAACCTAACAAGAGCTAGGGCTTTTCCCTCTATTCTTTTCTCCTTGCTTCTCCACCACCAAATCACCGCCAAGCTTGCACCAATAGCACAAATGGAAGTCATCATCTTATTCTTCACCACTTGGGTTCTCCATTGATACAACTCTTGAAGAGAGACCTCCATTCCAAGTCCTTCCTTGAGCTAGTCTTACCCTTTTGAAGAACCCTCTGTTGTGATCTTGGCTTGGAGAAGTGTCTTGAGGCTTGATTTCTTGAGTAGAGACCCTAAGACAAGTGGAATGAATTGATGTTTGAGTTTTGAATCGTTTTTATGACAAAGATGATTGACTTTGCTATCTCCATTAATGTTTTGTTAACTTGCATTGAATTTGAATTTAATGCTCTTGAAAAGGTTGGTTAGTTCATTTATTGTCTTGAAAATGTGGTTATAGGCTTGGTTTTATCTCTTGTGTAAGACTTAGGTGAATCTTTGTGATGGTCGATGTTCTCCTTCTCTTTTGTGATTGTTTGAATGTGGAAGAGGAGATTGGGTTGAATGCTCATGGAAGTTTTGATGGGAGTTTTAGGTAGTGTTTGTAGGGATTTGGAGAATGATTGTTGGAGGCATGGAGGCCTTTTTGTTGCAGGTGAAAGGTGTAGAAGAAAAGGGGAAGAAAGGCCTATATGGCCATTCTCGGGCAGCTCAGTTGACTGCCCGCTCGAGCACATCTCAGGCGCTCTAGCGTGCAGTCAATCTAGCTGCAAACTCGGGCGGCAGATTGACTGCTCGCTCGAACAGACATATGGGTAGACTTGCTGTTTGCCCGACCTTGAGTGCAGTCCAGGTCCGCTCGAGCGCGTACCCCCTTGGGCCTAGACCACTTTTGGAGCTCGGAAAATGTTTTTAAAGGAACCCTTGACATCGGGGAGATCCATGAGGCAATGTTCGAAGTCCATTTGAGAAGAAAAACCACATTACAAAGATCCATTGAAGTTCTTTAGAAATTTCCAAGGTGCATAAGTATCCCGGAATGTCTCCAAATTCAAAGAGTACCAAGTTATTATTAAGATCGTCGTACGGGATCCCTATTCACCTTAAACAAATCTTGAACCTGATATTTTGCCCGAAACTCTAATAGTTCATTGTAATTCCTTGTACCCGAGATTTGCACTATGTGATTGTTATTCTCGAAAGCACTGAAAAAGATACTTGTGATAATTTCAAGTCCTGAAATACATACCCAACATGATATGTTAATTGTGCCCTTGAGCACGCCCGTCTTGCCCGATTATATTCTTGTACTTGATTTATTTTACACATGTCTTGATTTCCATGTTTTGAACTATGAATCAGTACCACTAAGCTTGGATGATCTCGCCAGTTTGATCAACCGACTTGGAGATCCCCCACTTGTCCCGCCAGCTGCAGCTTGGATCCCGCTACCCGGTTTATTAACCGTGGTCTTGTCCAGATACCGCGGATCGCTATCGTGGTTCCTGATGCCCAGCTCGCTACCGTGGTTATGTCCAATATATTATATATGTATATGTAAATTTCGTTGAACCTCCTCACTTCGGTGATTGAGGTCAATGCCTTGATATGCTTGTTTTTGTCACTTCGGTGATAGAGGATTTAACTTCGTGTGGTTGCTACATTGTTTCTTTTCCTGATTCCTTGGATACCAGTACATGTTTTATTACTGCATATATGTTTCCAGTAAATAATTCATTTCCTTTATGAAAGTTATTGTTTTAACAGGTGTAAATGTTTTTCAAGGTAAATGTATTTGTTTTACTATTGTGATATCTTTTCACTCACATGCCCGACCATCGTGTCTGATCCATTTCTTTGGTACTCAGGTCCCGTTGTTGGTTACCCCGAGGAGGAGCTCGAGGAGGTGGTCGGAGAACCGCAGCAGTTAGTTGAGTGGCGCGCCGATGATGTTGTTTAAACATCCGGTTGCCTCGAGAGACGTTACATTTTGGGTTGTGGCTAACTATTCTTTTGGTGGTTATTGTTTTGTTTATATTGGCCTTTGTTGGCCTCTATTTTTGGGGAATATATTTAAATGATATTTTGTTTAAACTTTAACATTACTTTTGGGAAACGCTAATGATCATTGCTCATTCTGATTCCTTATGTATTTAAATGTGTTATTAGTCTTCTTGATGGAAATGAATTTATGCATGTGATTTGCTACACGCTTCCGCAATTATACAAAATATTCATGTTGTTGTGATATCCTCACCGCGGACACCTGTGGGAAATCACGTGAACGGGTAATATTCGTTCTTTATTAGCTCGTGTGCGAATTGACACTAAACATTTATATATTTATCTCTCCATCACTCATTTAGTCCCGATTCCCGGATTAGGCCGCAAGCCCGGTCCGGGGTCGTGACACAACTTGATCCTCTTCCCCAGTGATCCATATGAGGGAACCCTAGGAGAGCCGCCGACTCCAACTATCGTCCATGTACGATCCATACTTGTCAGGCCCCGTCCTGAGTTAATCAAGATTAGCTCTAGTTAATTGAAATTAAATCTAATTAATCACATTTAATAAGATTGATGATGGTTAATGACTAAGCTCAATGAGACTAGTTCCAAATGAACTTAATGAATTGATAATGAGGAGATTAAGTGAATTGAATGAGAGTCAGACTTAAATAAAGGAGACAAGGACTTCTTCGTGAATATGGATTTACGTGTATTTTATCGAATACGGAAACTCTTGATACCAACGTGTGTATCTCGACGAGTACGTTAACTTTCATAATAGACTTGAAGATGTTTGACGAGGAATTCGTCAAGTAGTCCTTCATTTGACTTGATTTGAAAATAGGTGAGGAATAGAGGGCTTAAATGCAAAAGAGAACTTATATAAAAGGAATGAACTCCTTTGAGTTCATTCTACTCTGTTTCATTGAAGAAAAAGCCCTAGATACTCACTTCTTCTTCCTTCTTCCATTCCTCGTCATCAATGGTGATGTATGAGGTGATTTAAGAGACTTTTAAAGAGTTGCAACTCCTTCATCTTCTCCATCTTCTCCTTCCCTTTTCTAGAAGATAAAGCTTGTGGGAGGATCCAAACTTCTCTCAAAAAAGGTTACAAGGTTTGGAATTGGGGATTTAGTCTTGACATAAACTAAACAAGAGGGCCCTTTGCTAATTGACTTCAAGAGGCAAGTATTAATGCTCATTTATGATTGGAATGCTAGTTTATAAGTTTTCTTGAGTTATAAGAATTGGGTTCTCAAACCCTTTCTTTATTATAGAATGGAAATGATTAATGGTTATTCCAAATGTATGAGTTTTTCTTGGATTCTATAGATTGTGGAAGAGACTGGAGTTCAAGGAACTCAGTTTCAGAAATTTACTTCAGAAGTTCTGAAGCTCGAAAATGACATTCTGGGTGAGTTTCGGCTAGCCACTAGGCTAACCGTGAAGCCAACCGTCGAAATTTGTAAAATGGGTAAGCTTCTGGAAAGCTACCTCCAGATTTCGGTTAGCCGAAATTGGAATTTCGGCTAGCCGCGAGGTAGCCGTAAGTTGATCGAAACTGAGTCAGAATCCCTGTAAAAAATGCCAGCTTCTGGAAAGCTGACCGCGGGCGGACTGCTATTTGGCGGTCAGCCACATTGGAGATTTCGGCTAGCCACCGGCAAATTTCGGCTAGTCGCCAACTAGAATTCGGTTAGCCCCCGACCAGATTTCGGCTAGCCGTCGGCCAAGTTCGGCTAACCGCTAGGTAGCCGCCAAGCGAACTTGATACTGGCGAAGCATTAACTGTGAGTGAAAATTTGGGTCCAGTGGATTTTGGAAATTGTGGGTGAAAATTTTGGGAACTAAATGCACACATTAAATAAATAAATGTGATGTCCATCGAGAATAACACGTGCATTTGGTAACCAATATTCACACCTAAATAGTTGTTTAGATATGACAGAGAATTGAGTAGAAATGGAAATGAGTAGGAAGTTTTCTAACCCGTCTGGAATTAATCTAACTCGTATGGAACAATATTGACTAAATACAATGGACTAATGAACAGTTACTAAACGTAACAATGCAATGACTAATCCTACTGCAGTAGATGATTGGGGTGTTCCGGAGCTCCGTTGTGATGCCAGTGATCTCTGATCAAGACGCTGGTAGATTCCACACATAGACTGAAAAGTCACTGAATTGATAAGCCACATAATAATATTGGACTAAAGAGTCCCAAAATCCATCTAATAAATATTCAGTGTAATGAAATGAATGAAATAAACTGGCTAACTACTTCCATTGGGGAGAAACTGAATTGAATGAGAATAATACTATTGTAGTTGTAATTAGTCATTGATTATTAATTGGCCATACTATACAGGATATCGTACTATTCTAGATTTAATTGTCTAGAGTTATGGTATTGAGAAATGGACAGATTTAGCATGAATTATCATAAATTTGTTTGTACATTACTGAACCGTTGTGTTCATAGTATTATTTATGGCATTATAGGCTCAGTTGCCCGTCCCGGCCTTGCAAAGGTCATCCCGCCAGCGGAGAAGGCCCATCTGATACCTCCAGGAGGTCTAGCAGAATGGATATAATCGGAAGGCGAATGAATTTGAATATTTGGAAATACTTTGGAAATTATTTTGATAAATACTTTTGTCATAAATCATTTTGAGATGTAAATAGATGTCACCTGCATTGTATTTTGAATATGCAGTGGTAGACTTATTAGACTGAAATTTTGTATGTGCGAACTTTACTTTTAATGTAAAGTTAATTATTGTCAATGTATATATATTCCGGCAAAATTGTACATTTGACAGGTATGCATGATAGATCTCTTGTGAGTCTCGAGATAGTTCGGGATTTACGGGAGTAAGTATGATTGCCTTCGCGACCCGGGGTTAGGCCCGATTACTCTAATCTCGGGCCCGGGTCGTGACAATACTAGATCTGACCAACTGCCCATCCCACCTCCTCTACGTTCTTGACAGCCCATCTTTGTCTCAGTAGGGTCTTTCAGTGGCATGTTTCGGTCCTCTCCCCCATTACTTAGAAAAAGTGAGCCACCGGTTCAGGTACAAGATACTATCATTACCGCTTGGACAATTAGACATCCAACATATATATCTTATATAAGAAAATATTCATGTGCATCCATCCCTCACCATGTTATGGTGAGGGACAACATAGTAGGGTTAACTTTATAACACATCCGAACCATCCACACACATGGGACCCCCTTATATAAACAAGACCCATTGAATTTTCACCTATCCAATGGATTGGACCATTGGATTGAGGGTC
The DNA here is from genome assembly GCA_028538565.1 of Umbellularia californica. Taxonomy (NCBI): domain Eukaryota; kingdom Viridiplantae; phylum Streptophyta; class Magnoliopsida; order Laurales; family Lauraceae; genus Umbellularia; species Umbellularia californica. The sequence continues at coordinate 15,234,032 of JAPQWN010000005.1, forward strand.
AAATTTTTTTCTTTAATATAAACTCGTTAAATTTGTGGGCCGCGGATGAAGGGTAGGGGCATCGGATTGACCTCAAATTTGATATATGGGATCATCCAAGATGTCTCTTTCCATCTCCCACAAGTCCTATGATCAGTGGGTCCCTAGGAGGGCCCCACTAAGTGTGTCCCTCACTATCTGGTGAGGGAAGGAATATATATCACTATAATCTAACATCTTATATTTTTACTTGCTACGTTTTATGTTCTTAGTGCCTTTTCCTTTCTCCCAGTTTCTTACACCTATTATAGTTTATGTTAAGGATGTTATAATATGTGAGGGACAACATAGTAGGGGGCGAGTTTATTATACATCCAAACCACCTTCATACATGTGACTTCCTTAAGTACACTATATTTATCAAGTTTTCACTTATCCAAATGGATTTGTCCGTTGGATTGAAGGTCAAATCTTTTTCTTTAATATTAACTCGTTAAATTTTTAAGCCGCGGATGAAGGGGTTAGAAGCATGTGATTGGCCCCAAACTTGATATATAAGTCCATCCAAGAAGTTTCTTTTCATTCCCCCCAAGTCCCATGATCAATGGGTCCCTACGTGGGCCCATTAAGTTTGTCCCTCACGATATGGTGAGGGAATGATGCACATGAATATCCTCACCATATGGGTTAGACATTAATGTTGCAAATGGGTTGGCTTTGGGATGGAACCATGTTGGAACCAAATCCGGATTCGTTTATTGAAGGGTGGATCCCGATTGAGAAAAAGTTCAGTCATGGAATTTATGACATGCGTTCCATATCCAGTTCCGACTTCACCTGTGGTTCTGGCTTTGGCACAATTCCACTTGTGTTGGGCACTAGGGTTTAGAGAGAGAGAGAGGGGCGGACCCGGGCATAACCATGTGGGTACGGTCGCACCTGTTAAACTGCGGTGTATTTTAAAATACTAAAAGAAAATCATGAGTTCACTCTTAAAATCCATATGAAAATTCTCCATTTGCCCCAATACCAAATTACCTATTAAGATCTGCACCCCTCAAACAAAAATTCTCGAACCACCAGTGTAGAGAGAGAGAGAGAGAGAGAGAGAGAGAGAGAGAGAGAGAGTTGAGGTCCCACATGAACCAACAATTTTCACATTCAACATTTCAACTATCAATAAGTCCTCCCAAAAAAAAATAAATAAATAAACTATCAGTAAGTCCAAAGATACTATAATAGGGACAAGCTGTCAAGCTGCACGAAGAGTTTACAAGGATACAATTGATGCATGACGGAAACTACAAGGCACACAATCAATATCAACAGAGAAAAGGTTTGTTAATCTCCTTTCTGCTCATAAACACGTACAAACTCTACTGTCCACTATCAATATACCTATAAGAAATCCACATTGATGAACTAAAAATATAACACAAGCACTAGGAACTCAAGCCTAATTATTCCATGCAGCATGAAACTAACAGCAAGAACAGAAACCTGGATACGAAACCAATACTCCTAATGCTGGGAGTGGATTCATGATCGCAGCTAAGGTGTGGAAACGAAAGTGTGTCCTGATTGCTTCTTCCTCCGTTTGCTATGGCAGTCACCACCACCATGACCGGGGACGTACGTGCATGGGGAGTCTCCCGAAGGTGGCACGGGCCCTCTGGGAAGTGACTGGAAGAGCGACGAGTCTCTTTTCATTAACCACTCCCTTTCGAGTGGCCTCCATGCGTGGAGGGGTTCCACATTCATGATTATCAAGATGTAAAAGATGACATTTGTTATTATGAAGAGATCATTTTTGCGCAGACCCATCTTTACAATACAAGTAATGGGTCTTTCTCTTCTACTTCTATTTTTGTAATTTTGTTTATGATCTAGGTTGAGAGAGAGAGAGAGAGAGAGAGAGAGAGAGAGAGAGAGAGAGAGAGAGAGAGAGAGAGAGAGAGAGAGAGGCTTGCTCTTAGGTTAATGGAAATGGAGAGAACGGGGAAGTCTTTTATAGGCTGAGGCTTGAGACAGGTTCATGCTCTTAGGTTAATGGAAATGGAGAGAACGGGGAAGTCTTTTATAGGCTGAGGCTTGAGACAGGTTCAGTTGCCATCTAGTTCGTTGGTCTCCAAGGGTCGTGTTTTATGATATTTGATCCTCATTTGGACCAACAATGGTGGACTCTCTGATCCAGCTATGGGGCCCACAACAAGGACATTGCTCAGCTTACAATCGATGGAAGGACGACAGTTGAGCTCCACGTTAAACGTGAATCCAGATCCTGAATGTCTCACTCATACTTCCCTATTGATTAGAAAAGTGAAGCTCTAGAATGAAGGCGAGGCCCACCTAATGCCATAGTCTTACTGCACTTGGGAGTTCACGCCACGTAAGACTGTGCATGTACAAAACACCTGAATGAAATATAGAAGTTATTCATGTGTTTTAGACGTTATCGTTCACGTACAACTTTTCTTTTTCTTCTCCTTAACAGTAATAAAGAATATATTACCAATTTTTTTGTATGTTATAATATTGGGAATTTGATATTTCAATCCCACTTCAACACTCAATCCCCAATTCCCAATTTCATGGCTAAATGTCTCCAAATGTCACCAGTCATTTAACTCTGGTACACTTTTCCATTTTAGTCTATTGCCCTGGAACTCATGATAGCATAGGAGTTTAAAATCCCATGATATCATGGGTTTTTAAACTCGCGTGATATTATGGGATCGAGGGCAAAAAAGTTAAAAAAAAAAGTGTACTAGAGTCGAAATTGAACGTTAAAGGGGCATTAAAATGTTAAATCCCCTATAATATTCGATAAGGCGACTAACTATTGTGAGGCATATGGCAACCTAAAATGGAAAGAAGTAAACAAAAATCACAGGAGAAAAGCCAAGAATGGTCGGAGCAGCCCACAATCTGACTTGCTATAACAAGCAAAAATAACAGGGAAAAAGGCATTTATGTCCACATTCTACTACTCGAGGGAGTGGATTTCGCGGGCTGAAGCATTGTACATAAGGCCTGTTATGATTTCCTATACACAATAGCTCCTGGTGATAACAAATTTTATTTGAGTAAAATTTGAAAATATCAAATACAAGACCATGCTATGTGATTTTTGGTGTCCTGTGGAGTTCCTCCTTGGAGACTTTTGCATGGCCTCACCGTATCTCACGTTCCTGTTGCATTTACTCAAAACCGCGTAGCTGTCTTTCTCATTTGTAGCGTGCTGAGTGGGAGGGTGCTTCCTAATTCTGACTAAACAGAGACCAGATGAGGAAAGCATGCATGTGGCACATGCCTGTTGATTGTGGAGGCACATGTGGATCAACGGGCTCCTCCTTTAATAGTGCATGCCCAATATTTCCTTTGGCCTCATCATTCTAACCACCCAATTTATTCGGAGGAGGCCGTAGTCAATTAGGCTCCAAGTGCATGTGAAAATGAGTGAGATGAAGGCTTAGGAATAGATGAACTGAATGTTGACCTTATGGTCCTCATCAAAGTTTAGGATTTTTATAAATCTTTTCTGTAGGTCACACACCAAAGGTATATGTTTGTTTCCATTAAAATACATAGCAATTTATGTCATAAATTATTAAAAACCCAAGGTGAATATATGAACATGACATTAATCAAATAACCTGTCCTTTAAATGGAAGGTGAGTAAAGGGAAGAGGGAAAGTGAATGTCCATATGGTAATTCAGTTCCCTTATATTGCTACCTTATATCCTTCGTTCCTCATCTAAAATAATTAACATTTCACCTTGTGGAGCTCATTTGACCATGAATTTCTATATATTCTATTATAAACAAATAGGCCATAGGCAATATTCATGTTATTGCAAAGCTTCTGCAATGATATAGTCAATAATAAAAAAATTAATAACTAAAATTTTATATTAGTTTATGTAAAACACATGGATCGATTGAATGATGAATCCGTTTCTATAATTATCAAAATATAATTTATTTTATAATATAACTAATTAAAAAGAAGTCCATATATAGCACGGACCTGAACCCAAATTACTAATAGGCAGTGGCGGACCCAAGATTTTTATTTGGGTGGGACTAAAATTTTGCTAGACTTAACATTTAAAAAAAATAAATTTGTTAGACTCTTTTCACAATACCAAATAGCACGTAAACGATTTTTTAGAAAATGTCCAACTTATGGAACTCAACTAAGTGCATGACAATTATTGTAGATTGGGCAATGAAGATGTTATGATGTTAATAAGAAGTACCAAAAAGCATTAGATGGATAAAAAAAAAAATTCTAACATTGGTTTTAGATACTCAGACACACATTAGCGTGTTTCACTAAATTTATGTCAAAATCAATGCCCAATGGGGATCACAAATTCAAGTGAGTGAGTGTGTGAGAAAAGACCGAATACAATTACATTTTGAGGAAACCCACACTTTCCATATACACTCTCTAAAAGCCTTAAACTTTGACTAAAGGGAGTAGGATCCCATCTTTGAATCATAGTGGGGTAAGAAGACATGATAACATGAATGGATTTGGTCATCTTTGGGCTTGTAGATATGTTCGGATTTGGTGGTTTAGGGCTTAGGGTTTGGATTAGGATTTTGAGAATTCAAGGTTTGAGATTAGGATTTGGAGATAGAGATACGTTAGGCAGATGAAGACGCGTTAGCCTAAACGATACATAGGGACCGGCGATGACGAGCTCGATCGACAATCGGCGTGAAGAGGTAAGAAGAGGTGGAAGAAGTGGGAGCGTTGTATTGCCACAATGTTTTTTTCTTTTTTTTTTAATTCTTTTTTTTTTTTACCAATGAAACTTGACATATGTGGTGCTATCTTTAGACATATATGGAGTGACAAGTTTAGACATGTGGTGCATGCTCCAAGGCCCCATTCAACTCTATGAGCATTTGAGTTCTGACCTGGGGCAATCGCGCCAAATCACTCCAACGTATGTCCGCGCTCGATCCAAGGTCCCATTCAAGTCTAAGAGAATCTCAAGTCGCCCCAAGTCCCTACCACTCAGGTCCACCCCTGCTAATAGGGAACCTGAACTGGTTCGGGACCTGGCCGGCTTGTGGCAATAGAACAAATTTGGATAAGACCCAACCATATGCCTAGACCCATATATGCAAAATTACATTAGTCCTAGGATTGGGTTTGGGCTAGCTGATGTTGGCTTTCTACTGTACAACCCATATCCAATTCCAATCAGGGCTGGCTTGAGACAATTTGAGGCCTAAAGCAACGATCCTAAATGAGGCCTAAAACTATCTATTCTTCTTCTTCTTCTTCTCCTGCTTCTTTTTTTTTTTTTTTTTTTTTTTTTTTTTTTTTTAATTTTGAGTACCCATATTTGTAGTTTCTAATAGACATATTTATCATTTATAAATTATAACTAATAATATTTACAAATAAAAAGGACACTAACTATACAATACGAGTTTGGAATTAAAAAAGTCTTAAAAGCATAGAACAATATAACTTGATTTAGTGATTTATCATTGTTGGGCACAAGATTGTAGATGAAGATAAGTTTCGAATTTGATGCAGCCTTTTCAATATGAAGAAACAAAAACATATTTTAGTTAGTGAATTATGATTAACATATATTATAAAAAAAATACCAACATATATTATAAAAAATAGCCACTTATATTATTAAAAAAAAAAAGATAAAACCAAGTTAGTAAATTCTTAAAGGAGGTTGCTTTAGAAATAGTAAAAAGAATAGTTACAGAGAAATGCAATCTATGAGAGAGACAACCTGATATGGAAAATTTTTGGAGGAGATATAACTTTTAATTGAGATGTTTTAATATGGCAAGAGAAGTATTAATCTATAAGAGAAATCTTCATTTGAAAAACCTCACTGGTGAAGTGACATGGGCGGTAGAGATTTGTTATGTAGATAAAAAGGACGACAATTACTTTAATGCCTTTTGGAATATGAAAAGATGACTTTAGTGAGATGTGAATCATGTGATACTAATTACTATTATGGGATTTTATTCTTTGGGAGAAAAAAAAAAAAAAAAAAACTAAGGCAATTGCATTCATGCTTTTTTTAGAATGAAAAACATGAGTTTAATAGGATGTGATACTATAGGGCCTTATTATTATTATTATTATTATTATGTGTGTGTGTGTGTGTGTGTGTGTGTGTGTGGGGGGGGGGGGGGGGGGGGGGGGGGGGTTGCTTTTCTTACCTTGCCTTACTTGCCTTACGGTTGAGCCTTGGGTTAGGATGTAGGTCTAATTTAGGTTTGATGAGAGAGAGAGAGACAGAGAGAGGGGGAGAGAATACTTTACATATATAATATTTATATGCATGTATAATATATGAGGAATTCTCAAAAACAAGGAATTCTCAAAAACTCCCATTTAAAAAACTCCCCTTTTTTCTCCCCTATGTTTTTAGGGAGTGGAGACCACCTTTAGCCAATCCAATCATTCCACACATACTATCCTCATGAATTGGTAGAAAGCCCAAATTTGACACTCATCCAACTTTTACTTACTGTTGCATTGAAATAAAAAGAAAACAATGCCTCTAAAACAATTAAACTTTGAGGCCAAGGATCAAGGGGCTAGGATAATCTAATATTGAAGTTGAAAATTCTCATATAGGTAGATCTCATCTAGATTATTCCATCCAACAGCATTCCATGGTTGTCATACACCATAGTGGGCCCTGTTGGGAGGGGTTTTTTTTGTAAAAAAAAAAAAAAAATAGCGCTCCTCTATATATATATTTATACATAATATATAGAGGTACATAATATATATATTTTGCATACAAGAAAAGTTTTTAAGTATATGTAGTTATTATGATATAGATATTTATTTTAGATAGAGGTCCATGGATTTGGAACTACATGAGCCCAGACCCGATTTCATTAGATGTAATTCAGTGGACCTAAGTCCAGAGGTAAGTTCAATGCTACAAAACTCATCAAGTTGAGCTGTGACTTAGCTGAGTCACCTCATTTTGAAGATGGGCTTAATGAAATTTATGGGGGACTTTTTTTTTTCTTTTTGCTTGCTTGAAGGTAAGATTGTTTTAAAATGAAGAAGAAGAAGAATGGCCTCATAGCCCCTAGAAATAGGAAAAGAAAAAAAGGCTTTAGAGGCTTGAACTTGGGAACCAACCAAAACAAAACTGAAAGATTTAGGGTCCGCGATCTCTAGATTGGTCTAATCAAACAATCAAGTCAAAAGTGTGCATAAATAAACAATATGCAGTGGAAATTAAATCAACGTGCACACACCACAAGGACACCAAATTTAAGGTGGAAAACCCTAACCGGGTGAAAAACCACCGATTTGAACTGGATCAAATCAAACACTATGAATCTTGTAATTACAAGAAACTCAGATCTCTTCCCCAAATATCCCCTACCCAAGGATTGAAGTTACCTTGTTTCACTTCACTCTTCAACGACTTCACACCGTTGATTGCAACAGATTCAATATAGCGCTTGACTCCTCAAGTCTACTCTAAGATGATAATCTTCTACAAAGGATGTAGAAGAACTGGTTCTAGAGAACTTGTCAGTACAACTCCTTAATGAATCTCTAGAGAATAATTCTCTTAATAATAATCTCTAACTCAAAACTTTGAGAGGTGAGGTCACTTTTTAGAATATCCCTTGAGTCCTTTAAATAGCCCTTAGGTCATGCTTAAAATTGCCTAAGATGAGTAGGACTAAAACAAGCAGTTTGGGCACAATTAGAAATCAATTTCTAAATAAACCTGGACTCTGCCGCCTTGTTCGCTCGAGCGAATGAAGTTCTGTTTTAGCGTCTGGCTATTCTGACTCTGTCTGCTTGAGCGGATAATGGAGTCCGCTCGCTCGAGCGGACCCCATTATGGTTGATCCGGAATTTCTGCTTCTTTCTCTAGCTTTCTTTTTCTAATTCTTTCAGACTTTCTTCTTCCGAGTCCTTCCAATCTTCTATCTTTAGAGTCATTTTCTAAATAAAAAATACAACTCAAAAGTCCCCTAAAGTTTTGTCCAACCTATGAATTTATTCAACACTAAAAAACCTAACAATCTCCCCATTTGGCAATTCATGGACAAAACTCCCTAAGATAATACAAATTGATCTACAAAAAAGAAACCCAAAATACATTAATTTTTTTTTTAAAAAAACGATCAGTACAGAAATTTGCAATCATCAAATGTAGATCTGCATTGTCTTTGACTCAGTCTGAACTTCTTGTTCTTCCCCTTGATCTGTCACCTTTCTCCCCCTTTTTGTCCATAATTTGACAAAGATAAAAATAAGAACATGCAGCTTTCTGATTAATAGCTCCCCCTCAATAGCAACTCCCCCTGAATGTATCTTCGTAGCAGCGTTGGGGGTGAGAGTTTGATCTCCTTGATCAAGGCTTGTTATATGTTGCTACCCACACTTGTGTAGTTTGATCATTCAGCAAAGTGTAAGTAAACTCCTTAGGCAAATCAAATTTTCTAACCCAAATTTGAGCCATCTTGGGTAGAGAAAAATTCTTCCGCCATTGCTTAATCTTAGGTAGACTTTGCAGCTTCTTGCAATAGAGACGAATGTGTCCTTTTAATCCACAATGATGACAAGTGGATGTGCGTGCAACACATAACACATTCTCTTTCTTGGTACTACTCATCACATTATTAACGTATGAAGTTGATGGAGTAGTATGTGCAACATTTGAAACAAATTTTTTTTTAACTTTTAGAAACCGAAGTGGATGCAGCAGGATCATAACCGAGATCACTTCTGTCACAAGGAGACTTCTGACTGCACAAGATGTTTGTAAGAGCCTTCGAACCAGTGTTCATCTTGTTTAGAGAAGCTTGCTTGACTTCAAGCTCAGATAGAGTGATCTTCAATCTTCCTTGTAGGTTTTTGTTCTCAGCTTTCATCATCACTATATCTTTCTTCAGATTCACTACTTTTTCAGCCTTCTTAAGTTTTTGAACATCAGTAGTCAAATTTCTAGCCAAACAGTTTTTCTAGCTTTTCAAGAGATGAACTTATTTAAGTGCTTGCTCTAATTCAATTTTCAGTGCATGTATTTTTTCTTGAGCAGCCTTGTATTTGATAATGATCTTGTTACCATACTTGGTCATCTTGATACAATCAACATATGTAGTATGGTACAGTTCTTCCCAATCTTTCTTTTGATTTGACATTTCATCATTATCTTTATCAATATCATTGTCAGGCATAGACTCAGCCATGAACGCCATAAACTTGCCATTCACATTATCTGAAGGATCATCCTCACAATCTTTTGCTTTTTCCTTTTCTTCTTCAGAAGATTCTTCATCCCAAGTTATGTTGAGAGCCTTTTGCTTTATACCCTTTTTCTTGTTGGCACATTAATTAGCATATTGACCATAGCCTTGGCAATCAAAACACTCTGTACCTTTTACAAGATCCTTCTTCTCAGATTTGGAATTCTTTCTATTGGCTCGTTTTGTCTTCATGTATTTTTTGAAAATTTTTTTATAAACTCAGCCATATCTTCTTCAGCCTCAGATTCAGAATCAGACTCAATTTTCCTTGCATGCTTCTTTCTTGATTCTGAGATGGCTTTCAAAGCAATATCATTCTCTTTTGATTTTCTTTTATTCAAACGGTTTGCTTCAAACGTCAGAAGATTTCCAGCCAGTTCATTTACCTTGAGGGTATCCAGATTCTTATTTTCTCCAATAACATCAACTTTAAAATTGAACCTTGAAGGTAGAGACCTTAGAATTTTCTTGACAATCTTGTGTTCTGGTATTTCTTCCCCCAGAATGAAAACAAAATCGACCATCTTATTCATCTTTGCATTAAATTGATCAAATGTCTCATCTTCTTCCATCACGATGGTTTCAAATTCTTTATTCAGCATTTGCAATTTAGCTTGCTTCACCGCGTCTGTACCCTCATACACTGTCTGTAAGACTTCTTTCATCAGCAGATACTCCATTGTATATGCTATTCACAGCCTTGTTATTACAGGTGGATGTATGCTTCTCATCCTTAGTCCATTGGGCTTTAGGTTGTGGAACAGTTTGTCCATTAACCACAATTGTAGGTGTAGAGTAGCCCTATTCAACAGTATCCCAAACATTATCATCAATGGACTTAAGGAACCCAATCATCCTTTGCTTATAATATGCATAATTAGAACTATCAAACAAAGGAGGCTTGGAAGTTGATGTCCTTTCTCTATTAAGCACCATTCCAGAAATCTTATAAGATCAAATACAACAAGATAGTGCAACCCGCTCTGATAACAATTGAAAGATTTAGGGTCCGCGATCTCTAGATTGGTCTAATCAAACAATTAAGTCAAAAGTGTGAAAAAATAAGTAATATGCAGCGAAAATTAAATCAACAACCACACACCATAAGGACACCAAATTTAAGGTGAAAAACCTTATCGGGTGAAAAACCACCAATCCGAACTGGATCAAATCAGACACTATGAATCTCGCAATTACAAGAAACTCAGATCTCTTTCCTAAATATCCCCTACCCAAGGACTGAAGTTACCTTGTGTCGCTTCATGCTTCAATGACTTCACACTGTTGATTGCAACAAATTCAATACAGCGCTTGACTTCTCAAATCTTCTCGTAAGAAGATAATCTTCTACAAAGGATGCAGAAGAACTGACTTTAGAGAACTTGTCAGCACAATTCCTTAATAAATCTCTAGAGAATAATTCTCTCAATGATAATCTCTAACTCAAAACTTTGAGAGGTGAGGTCACTCTTTAGAATATTCTTTGAGTCCTTTAAATAACCCTTAGGTTGTGCTTAAGATTGCCTAAGATGAGTAGGACTAAAACAAGCAGTTTGGGCACAATTAGAAATCAGGTTCTAAATAAATTTTGACTCTGCCGCTTGTCGGCTCAAGCGGACCCACCATCTGCTCAAGCGGATGAGGTTCTGTTTCAGCGTCTAGCTATTCTAACTTGTTCGCTCGAGTGGATGATGTGGTCACTCGAGCGGACCCCATTCTGGTTGATTCGGAATTTCAGCTCTCTTTCTCTAGCTTTCTTTTTCTAATTTTTTCAGATTTTCTTCTTTTGAGTCCTTCCAATCTTCTATCTTCAGAGTTATTTTTTAAATAAAAAATACAACTCAAAAGTCCCCTGGAATTTTGCCCAACCCATGAATTTAGCCAACACTAAAAAACCTAACAAAAACAAATTATACTGCCACCCCTAATAGCACTAAGAAGGGGTGTGTAGTTAGTTTATTATTCAAAATAGGGAGAGCTAACCATACTCTTCATTCCATCCAGGAAAAGAAGCTTTGCTTCGTGCAGTGAAGGCTTTCGATCATAGTGCTTGGAATCATTTCTACGGGACCAAAGAATGGAGATGGCATGGAATAAGATGGTTGCTGCGCATTATCTTCTAGAATCATCTGCATCATAGGCGATAGCCGTCTAAATTGAAGTTGCAGAGAAAGGTAAGGTAGGAGAAGAACCATCAAGGCTAAGGAGCCAAGACCAAAATTGTTGAGCCAGGTTGCAAGAAAAAACTAGGTGTAAATCCGATTCCACATAGCTGAAGCAGGAATAGCATCTAGAGGCCATAAACATACATCTGAAACTCACCCAGGCATCTGTTGGAGTTTTCCTGTGGAGAAGACGCCAACTGAGGCATGCCAAACAAGGGGTTACAAAATTGTTCCAGATCAAACGGGCCCAAATCACTCCAGCTATTGTAGACCTTAAGAGGTTCCAGCCACTTTGAGTGAGAAAAGGTCTGAAGAATTTCCTTGCTAGGACAGGGTGTCCGGAGTTGAATGTTCTCCTAAGGAAATGTCTTCAGTAGAGTCTTGAAGAAAAACCTGAAGATCAGCTGGAAGATCATGACTTGAATGTGCCAGGAGTTGTCTTTGATGATAGTAGCCACTGAATCCTTGACTGAGAACTGGAAATTGGGGAATCTGGATGCTATGGGATCATGGTCAATCCATTTATCATGCCACAGACTGATAGAGTGCCCATTACCAAGAATCCATTTACTGTGATGCTGGAGTAAGAAGGACATGGCTCTGATTCTCTTCTAGATATAAGACCCCAGCCACTGGATTCGAAGGGTTCCATATTGAGGAACTTCTGAAGTATCTAGAGTGAAACCGCCAAGCCCAGATTGAATCTGAAGTAGCCGTAGACCAGCCCAAGTTCAGCATACAGGCTTCATTGAGTTCCTTGATCCTGCGCAAGCCAAGCCTCCTTCCAATTTTGGAAGACAAACTATTTCCCATCTAACCATATGGCTTCTCTTTCTCTCCGAATTTGCAGACCATAAAAAGTTCCTCATCAGCTTTTTCATAAGGTTGCAGGTTTTACTAGGAATGAAGATAGTAAGAGAAATGTGCAGAGGGATGGAAGATAAAACATGCTTGACTAGAATCAGTCTCCATGCAAAGGAAAGACATTTGGTCTTCCATCCTTCAAGATTAGCTCTCAAGGAATCCAACATTACAATGAAGTGAAAAAGTCTGGAACTTCCGAAGAATAAGGGGCCGGACTCCAAGATAGATTGAAGGAAGAGAAGTTTGAGGGATTGGAAGAAGACCTGTAACCATAGAAGCTCTCCTGACAGAACATTTACCTAGAAACAACTGGCTCTTTTGGAGGTTAAAGCATTGCTCGGAAGAATCTTGATATGTACTGAGAAGGTCTAGGAGTCTCCGCAGCCCTCTCTTATAGGCCTTCAAAAAGATCAGTATGTTATCGGCATATAGCAAGTGACGTGGAGTGGGTTGGACTGGAGAGATTGGGACAATGGCTCCTTCTAGCCTTAGCCCTTCAACCTTGAGGCTAAGGATCTCCTCAGCAAGAACAAAAAGATAAGGCGATAGGGGATCACCTTAGCGAAGGCCACAGCTGGAGCCAAAGAAGCCACATGGACTTTTATTAATAAGAATTGAACCTCTACTAGTACAAACCATTTCTCTCATCAAATTGATCCAATCTGAAGAGAACTTGAAGAAATGGAGAGCTCTGAAAAGGAAGTTCCACCTAAGCTTATCAAATGCCTTTGATATGTCCAATTTCAAACAAACCGATACCCCACTAAAGTTGGAGTTTAATTATTGAAAGAGTTCATGTGCTAGAGCTACATTGTGGTGAATGGACCATCCTTTAACAAAGGTTGACTGGTGGTTAGAGATGAAAAGAGGAAGACTGTTTGATAGCCTAGTTGCCAGGATCTTGGAGATGATTTTGCAGGTGAAGTTTAAGAGGCTAATTGTTCTAAAATCTGAAAAAGAGGTTGGGGATTGGCTTTTGGGAATGAGATATAGAAAGTATTCATTGGTTTCTCGCAAGAGTCTGCCTGAGGTGAAGAAGTGAGCCACTGCTTTATTCACATCTGAACCCACAATGTGCCAACAGTTAGTGAAAAATGCGACAGGAAAGCCATCAGGGCCTAGGGAACTGTTTTTCTTGAGCTGAAAGACTGCCTCTCTAATCTCTGTGGAGGATGGGATAGCTGTGAGTGACTTGTTTTGCTCTGGAGAGACAGAAGGCCCTATCATATCAAAAAGAGCTTCATCAAGAGTAGCTGAGGAGGACTGCAAAAGGTTCGAAAAGTAAACCTAAGCTTGGTCTTTATTTTCCTCTTCTTCCTAAAGAAGGTTACCACCAACTAAGATCCTGTCTATCCGGTTGTGAATACCTCTAGACTTTGCAGAGAAATGGAAAAACTTGGTGTTTTTTGTCTCCAACTTGAAGCCATCTGATTTTAGCTCTCTACTTCCAAACAGTAGTATCTGCATTCAGCCAATTATGAAGGGCAACTTTAGCAGAATTCAAGTCCAAGAGAATAGAGTCACCGGGATTAGAATCAAAGGCTGTTTGAGTATCCATCAGCTTCATCTCAGCTTTAGCAATATTAAGTTTCAACCGGCCAAATACTTCTTTGTTCCATGCCTTGAGATTAAACTTGAGGGTTTTCAACTTTTGGGCTAGAATAAATTGAGGGGTTCCTCTACAAGGAGTGGCCCAGCTGGTCTCCACCACCTTAGTGAAGGTGGCGTGAGTTAACCACATTTTCTCAAATTTGAAAGGAATGTTTTTAGGAGAGAAACATTTCCTATGGGATACAAGAAGAGGATTGTGATCAGAGGAAATCCTAGGGAGATGGTTCACTAAAGGATCCTCAAAGTTATCCAGCCAACCTAGATCCTTAAGGCCTGCTGCCAGAACCATATCATTAAAATCCTTGACTGAGAGGGAAGAGGGAGGGCAAGTATTGAACTTCTCATTGGTAAAGAGGATAGCATTAAAGTCTCCAATCACGCACCATGGTAAGGCAGTAGAAGAAGTGGTAACAAGATAATCCCAAAGAGTTCTCCTAACTCTGTAATCCTTAGACCCATAAACTCCAGTGATAAGGCTAGAGGAGGAAGTAGGACCAGAAGTTGAGATGGTAATATGCTAGGAGGAATGGTCTAAGAGAAAGAAAGTGAAGTCAGAACTAGGTTTACAAAAACATCAAAGAGACCTATTTGTGTTTGTGAAAGAGGAGATAAAGCCTAGAGACTGGATTAAAGTAGAATTGGAGGAATCAAAGAGGGCCTTTGGCTCCAAAAGGAAAAGGAGGTCCGGAGAATGAACAACAATTAAGTGATGCAACATGGTTTTCGTAGGGGTATTACAGATACCTCTACAATTCCAGTATAGGACCTTAATCATTAAACTAAGGTAGTGGGGGGAAGGGCCTTTGGAACTGCTAGTCTTGGGACCAAAAGATGTTGATCCCTTGTTCTTAGATTTCCTCTTTACTTTGACCTTGAATGGGGATAAATCGACCACAATGTTTGCTTCCTGGGGAATAACACATTCCTTATAACCATCATGGGTGATGATAACAGAGGGGTGGCTTGTTTCCGTCAAGATAGAAGAAGGATTGACTGAGTTGGAAGTAGAGACAGGAACTGTCACTAATGCCTGAGAATTGGAAGTTGTTACTTCCATTGTAGATTGGGCAGCTAGCAGGTTCTTAGATTTGGAAGTATTAGCAGTAGGTTTACCCAGGGTACAGAGCTCTAGGATTGAGAAGGGGTTGGAGCAGTCTAGGATTAGGACAGGAATTTTTCCAAGAATTTCATAGGCTAGATCTGAGGGAAGGGTTGCAATTGGATTGTCAAGCAGAGTCTCATTAACAGAACTAGACCCCTGGATGTGGGGACCATTGGGAGGATGAATTGGAGATGGGGAAGCTAAGGGATTACCACCGGAATTGGGAGCCACTGCATCTGTTGTGACAACTGAATCAGGGGAACCTGACTTCTCAGAGATTAAAGTTGCCTCTGAGAGCTGTTGATCCTCAGCACTGACTTCTGATTCTTTTGCAATTTCAGCGGATGCCAGGGTAGGAGTCGTCTTCAGCAAAGAGGCATTGGAAGGGGACTGGAACAGAGCTGGCTTAACTCGAAAAGGACACTTAGAAGTTAAGTGACCTGCTGAGAGACAATCTGCACACGGATAATTTTCATATTGGACTGCAACTTCCACCACTTCGTCTCCTTTCAAGTCAACAGTAGTAGAACTGGGACTAGCTTTGGCCACATTCAGGTTAACCAGCACTCTAGCATAGGACAGCAATCTTTGGGAAGCAGAAGAGGCTTGCTATGGAAAGAATAATGTCACTACTCCAGCAGTGACAGGGGATGCCTTTGAGGCGTATCCAGACCGTAGCAACTGCGGGTCAAGAGGCTTCGTCTTGGCCAGGGGACCATGGGAGAAGGAGCTTTCTCTTTTCCATAAACAGGGGACTCTTGCTGATCAAACCATCCCTATCTTCCTTAGAATTAAATCTGAATATGAAGTTCCCTTTCTCTGTGAGAGAAATAAGAGTCTTCACTCTTCAAGAAGTTTGAACCCAATGCTCCAATCCTTCCAAGGATGGACGTCTTCCCACAAATTTGCCTATAGCAGAAAAGGTGAAGGATTCGTTACTGTTAGCAACCATCTGTTGTAAAATCCTTAGGGATGGCTTCCCATCCTTCCAGACCGAGGGAGGTAGAAGAGGAGAGGGGATGATCATTGGGGTGAAGCAACTGGCAAAAGAATTCGGAGGAGATAGCTCTTGATCATATGAAGATACCGTAGGGGGTTGGCCATGGGTGGATTTAAGAAGACCGCCCAGGTGATGATGCAGGAGTTGTAACTGAGCAGGGTCCCAGTTCGCTGTAAATGGTGGTCCTTGAAGTGAAATGGGGGATGACTGGAGCTGGTGAGAGGTTTGGAGAAGGAGAAGCCGGGTGAGGTTTAGAGATAGTTTGCAAAAAGGCATTATTTACCTGATCTGAGGATCCGGGCAGGGAAACCGGGATTGGTGAAGGGAGAATAGGGATTTGGGAAGGGAGGAGAAGGGGGTTATGCGAGGCAAGGTTCACATTGGGAACAAAGAGGGGATTTAGCCGAGGAATCTTACCGGAGAGGGTGCGAGGGTCGGAGGGCCTAGATGAAGGTATGTGCTGCTGCGATGGCTGAATGGGAGGGAAAGCATTGCTATTCAAAACTGGAGGGGCTTTAAGGAGGGGATTTGAAGGTTTTGTGGGGTTCGCCCATGGAGCCGCTTCAGAGCGCTCAAATTTAGTGGGGGACTCGGGATATATTAAAAAGTATTATAAGGAATTTTTTTTCTATATATATTGTATTTTTATTATATAGATTTATTATTTTGATTAGTTAACATAAATGCATGTGAATTAATATATTTATAATTTTAACAACTTGGTGAAAATCAAATTAGTCCACAGTAAGCACCCAAACTCTATATATATCGGTTGGGTTTGGGTAAGAGCTCATATAAATGGCGGATAACTATTGCCACTCCTACACATACCAAATCTTGATACGACTTGAAAACCCAAATCCAATAAAGGGGCTAGCCTGAGACACAAACTAAAGACCCCATGTACTTATATTATATATTTAGAGCTTGTTAATTTGACAACTTTTTTTATATTATATGAAACAAATCTCTATGATATAGATCTGTTTCAAATTAAGCGGTTTGAAATAGATGTTTTATAAATAGACCATTTGATAGGACAAAAAAAAAAAAATGTTTGAGATAACTGTTTTATAACCCAATGGTTTAGGATATCCATTAGTTTTTGCAGATCCAAAACAAAGAATCAAGGGCTGATTTTTTAACATGTGGCCACTTTAAGCCTTCTAAAGAGGATTTATGGTTCGGGTCATGATTTTGAGAGGCCTACAAAATCCTAAAAATGTAGATTAATGTTCCTTTTTTTTTTTTTACCACAAATATCTTAAGATTCAAGATAGATCAACAATTCAAATTCAAATGCATCGTCGTGCTTGAGCTTATGAGCATTTCCAACGGTTTAGATCGTCATTTAGTGGCACACAATTCAAAAAAAAGGAAAAACTGGAACACAAAAAAAAAAAAAAAATCACATGGAAACTTACCACCTGTTCTTCTTTTGACCTTAGCCTATCAACCTATCAACGTGTTTTCTTAATCTTCTCGAGATTTGTAATGAATCAGAGGCTAAAACTTATACCCATAGTTGTTTTGAAAATCCCAAAGAGGATCAACAATTCAAATCTTGATTTTGTGGTCCACAAAAGTGAAAAATACATATTTAAGGTTTTGAGCTTTTACAAATATCTCGAGATTCTAGATAGATCAACGGCTCAAATTCCATGTTTGAGCTTGGGAATAGTTTTGACGGTTTGGATTGCCATTGAGTGCCCAAAACTCCAAGAAGAATAAGAAGAAGAAGAAGAAAAGAATAGAAAGAAAAGGAAAAATATAACCCAAAAATTCACGTGGAAACTATTGCTTTTCACCTAAAGCCTATTAGAAGGTTGATATTTTTTCTTAATTTTCTCTAGATGCATAATGAATCAGAGGCTGAGATTTTGTATGCAGCTGTTTTAAATATTCAAAAGAGGATCAAAGGATCGGCCCTTGATTGTGCGGCCCACAGAAGTCAAAAGGTTTAGATAAATGATTCTACGCCTTTTCAAAAATATCTCAAGATCTAAGACAAATCAATGGATCAAATTTTTATTGAAGTCGTGTTTGAGCTTAGGAACATTTCCAACACATTTCCAACAGTTCGGATCGTCATTTAGGATCCTACAATTTGAAAAAAAATTTGAAAATACGGTCTGCTTAAAAAGACCATCCGTTTCACTGTAGAAGAGCGCGTCTTATGTGCTCCATACTTTTTCACCTATTTGAAATGGGCATGATTCCACAGTTGTACCTAACAGAGGCAATGCCTCTTTATGTGGTTTGGAATAGAGGTGAGAAAAACGGATCCCAAATAGTCTAAAAGCATATTGAACCAGTATTAAGAGAACAATAGGCAGAAAATAGAGATGTCAAATGCCACCTTAAACACACTTATCTACATATAGAACATACAGTGAAAAGTACCTCAAATGCACTGAAAATGACTGATGGTAGCGGCAAAAATTGACGATTTTCATCCGTCGGGTTTTCGCGATTGTCATTTTAAATAGTGATAACTTTGGGCTTCGCTTACATTTTTGGTTAACCTGAATCTCCTCTTTCTCTCCCTGCTCTACTTTTCTATCTTCGGTCTTATCTCCCTACTCCAATCCTAGGGTTTTGTACAAATGTGCTTTGCTCTTTATATGCGTTCCGTTTCTCCACTCCTAGGATTAGAGTTTTGTCGGAATTACATTCTAATTGCAGTGGTGGTCTTTTGTCATTTTTTTAAAGATAATTTAAATGTGTATAGTTTAATTGGGGTTTTTTCACAAATCATCCCCCTTTTTTCTTAATGCTAGGTGTCAATTTAAGGAATTTCAAATAAATAAGTTTATTCATAAACTCACCCTGACTTGTATGAGAGGAATTCTTCTCAATTTATACACACCAATTTTAACAATAATTTTCAAATTCAAACTTAAACTTATTTGTATCGATAAGGATTCCTACTCTAACCTATCAATCTCTAACATCCCCTCAATTAAATTCGGTCCTTTCTTAGAAAAGATATATAATTATTAACATAAATAAAATAAAACCCTTTGATCTCTGAAAAGTAAATGGTAAATTTCTTAATAGAATTTCATGTCTACATATTGGAATATTAGATATCTTCCAGTAGTTTTTGATCATGCAATTCGACTCGACAAAGATGACGAGATCACAAGGTTTGGAAAATTGGATGGATGAAAGAAGATTCTTGATTTAATTTATTGAAGGGTTTGGAAAATTAGATGGATGAAAGATGATGCTTGATTTTATTGATGGATAGAGAGGCACTGATTATTATAGAAGCATGAAAGATAGGCCTAGTGTGCTCTCATACCATGTGAAAAAAGAGGCTTACTTTGGCATAAATTCATCCAGCATCTTATTGAGACGTCCTTCTCTTTTAATACAAGAGTGAGTATAATTCAAATCCTAACTTTTTTTTTTTTTTTTGAGAGAGAATATCATATCACATTAAGAATTATCAGGAATATCACATTCGAGGATTACAAGATCATGAATAAATTACGGAGCACAGTCTCTCCAAATATGATTTGTCGGTTCGAGTAAAACTTCGGTCGCCAATCTATGTGCTACTTTATTTGCATCTCTCTTGACATTTTCAACTTGCCATGACTGAAAGGAGTTTAAAACCGATTTAGCAGAGTCATTCAATTGTCCATAGCGATTGAAACTCCTTTCTTCACACCTAAGTGCTTTGACAATTTCCAATGAATCACTTTCTAATATCAATCGTTGAATCTGCAAAGACTTATAGAAATCTACAGCTACCTAAGCTGCCATAGCCTCAACTATGGTTGGATCACATATGTAGGGTTTTGCAACACTCTTACATGCCATAATTGCACCCTTGTGGTCACGAACAACTACACCAACTCCCATTAAGTGCCTTGATATATCTATGGACGCATCGCAGTTTGCCTTCCACAATCCCATCGGAGGACTTTCCCATCTTATAATTGAGTTATCTAGATTTGAATTAGTAGGATCCCTGATCAAGGGAGGCTTGGTAAAAATCTTCAACAGCTTCCTTGGCCTTACTCACCACCTGTGAAGGTTGAATAAAAACCCCTTCAAAAATGAAATTATTCCTTCGAAACCAAATCCTTCTACACATTGCAGCCACCAAAAGTACGTCTTCCTCTTCTAAAGATGACATTAAACCTTGAACAAGAATTAAAAAACCCTCATCTGCACATGTGAGCTTTTGAAGTTTCCTGCTGCATTCCATCCAACTATCCTTCGAAGATGGGCAATTCCATAGAACGCGAGTTACAGTTTTAACGTCTCTTTCACATATTGGACAAAGAG
The DNA here is from genome assembly GCA_028538565.1 of Umbellularia californica. Lineage (NCBI taxonomy): Eukaryota > Viridiplantae > Streptophyta > Magnoliopsida > Laurales > Lauraceae > Umbellularia > Umbellularia californica. Next base: position 15,254,350 of record JAPQWN010000005.1, read on the forward strand.
GGTTTGGTACCAAATGACGTGAAAATAAATTTTCTTCACATATTGGACAAAGACGGCTCGGTACCAAACGATGTGAAAATAAATTTTCTTTGGTGGGTAGCAAATTGTTGCATGCTCTCTAAAGAAACATTTTGTAAGTTCGAGGGATTTTTAGCCTCCAAATTTCTCTCCAAATCCCACAATGCAACGAAGTTGTTGTGCTTTCTCCAATATGTTGTCTCAACCTCTCTTTTTCCATATGATAGGCTCTAACCATCCTAACTAACGTCTATCTCTAACATGCCTCCCCAATCACATACCTTACAAATTAAGTCTTCTTAGTGATCATCTGTCTTTGGATCCATTACTATAACAACCCTCTCCTTTTGAATCCGTCGTGCCGATGGCCTGTTAGATCAGTTCCATCTAATCTCTTTAAGATGCTTAATTGTGTAATTTGATGAACATGGTGAGATTGTAGACGTAGGATAATTAGAGGCATTAATCGTGCAATGTGATGGAGATGGTGAGACTATAGAGCTTGGGTAATTAGATAGATGAGAGTGAATATTTGCATTTATTGAAAGAGAAGAAGTGAAACATGGCTTCAATACCATGACCACTTTTAAGAAAACGGATTCATTAATATAAAACTCAACATAAGTTTATTGTGGAAAAATATCCCAATTTATAGAAAGGTAATAGGAATCCCAAATTCAAACTAATCTTTATATGTAAGGATAAAAGTCAACGATAATCTCCTAAACTAACAAACTATATGTAATCTATAACATAATCAGGGTTTTATTTCTTATTCAATTTATTGGTCTTCTGCAGTCATCTTAGTGAAATTCCCTTACGTTATGGCACCGGGCCGTTTGGCTTTTTTTTTTTACCCAATCAAAGGGGCTGGGACCCAATTGAGAGCTCGCATACACACAGAAAGATAGCCCACTCAAGTGGGAAGAGAGCCTGCACATGCAGGAAGAAATGGAGTACCTAGGGTTTGAACTTGGGCAGCCAGGTGAAAACCACTACTCTTGACCACCCGGGTGAGGAGCCATTCTCGCATACGGCCATCTGATAATGCTCGTTGGTACTATGGACAATTGTGATTTATTTGTTTGTTTTGTGTAGTTGAATAATAATGCTTGTCAAAGTTTTTATTTGATGTAGTAGCCCGTGATTAAAGCATATAGATTATAGAAAAAGAAATGTCTTACAATGATAGGTTCATAGTTCAGCCGTTGTTGAGATTATTGTCACGTCCTCCGAACCCGATTAGAGAATAAACCGGATCCGGGAGTGAAATTTTGGGCCAATTAAAATTTTTTTGCCCTTTTTGGCCCAAGAATCGTAAGTCCGCTGTGAGGATAATGTATTTGAACCTCAAATCATAAAACAATAGCGGAATTCATACATTGATATTAACAATGGATAATAAATCTCAATTAAATTTAAAGTTGCAAGAAACAATTAAAGCTAAAAAGGAAGTTAGTTTAATTACAATGGCCATCCCAGAAACTAAGGCCATTAAATCAAATGAAAGCAATAAAGGAAGGTTCAAGGATGATAGCAATGACATAAATAAAATCTAATGAAATGTCCCCAAAATGAATCTCTCATGTGCCTGGTAGTGCTGATGTTACTCTACGTCATCGGCACTCCACTCTCGTGCCTCCTCTGCTGGTTGGAGATCCTCTGGGATCTCCTCACCGGCCTGCTCCTCATAGTAGTACTCACCTGATGAGTCTGCACACCAAGGAACAGAGTCAACGACATGTTGAGCAATAGATAAGCAAAATATAATTTAAACATAACATGCATCAAGTGAAAGAGTAATGACAAAACATAATCAAGTGAATACAAGGAACATAACTAGGCATAAAGCATGAGTAAATAATCATCAGAATCATAAACAGGAATCCTACCAATACTAACAATCACCACTACCAATGTAATGCAATGCACAAGAGGGAGACTCCGTGGATGTCCAAGCCACCTCACGGGGTACCAGTAACAATCCTATCCGGACTACTGATACCAAAGTCCGGCTCCAGGGGGATCCAAGCTCCTGGTCCTGGGAATAGTAGCACGGTCCAAGCCCGCTCCCAACTATTCAACGCCATGGAAGTCGTCCAAAGCCGACTGCCCACCCCGATGTCCGAGTAGCCGGCCCATCAATAAAACCCCAAACTGCAGCTAGCCATGATATGCAAATAATAATAAAGTGGTGTTGACACGCGGGGAAAATTAAGACAAGCAAGTCTGGCTAGCTCATCAAACAAGGCATGTTCTTAGGAATTATCTCATTCAAATCAATACAAGACAAACCCACACACGATAATCCCTTACATGCTAGCCAGTCATGTTTATCAATACACGATACACGGTTCCTAAGGTACACTCTAAGTCAGGTCCTTGTCTTAATTCTACAAGAGTTTATGTTTCATAATTAATTAGGTATTTTATGCCAAGAGAGTGTACAAGGAACGAAATCAACGGATGCAATTAACAAGTCAATGAGAGATTACAATCCAATTCTAGGCAAGTGTTGTCATCCATGTACCATATTTGTTTTAACGGAGTGCGTGGGGAATTCGAATCAACAATGTTTATAAAGAGTTCCTGGGTGTATAATCATGTTGAACACTGATTGATTCAACTCCATATGCATTCGGTTAAACCATACACAATACACGAATACCTAGACAACCTATCGAAGCACACCAAGCCACGTGCTATGATTTTAAAACCCCATTAATGGTCATGTGAGAGACTAGGTTCATGGTTTCCAATATCTAAGGCCCAAACCTAAGTTATTAGTCTCATTTACACTAAAACAAGAGCTGAAACAGTAATCTGAGTATTTACATTACTTTCCAACCTCCGATCGTGATGAAACTAGAACCATTGGATTCTACTTCTCGAGAGCTTTCCAACGGTATATTATATGTAGAATTCCAACGGACGGATTAAAAGATATTTCTTTTAGAAATCTGCCCCCTTTCACATGTATATAAATATTTTATATATATTTTTTATATTATTATATTCGCTACAGTACCCGCGCCGGACCCGTTCAGAACGTCTCAACGTGCAGAACGTTCTGAACGTTCTGGACGTGAGCAATGAGCATTTTTTTCTTTCATTTTTATTTTTTATTTTATTTTATTATAATGGCCTGCGCAAGACGTACATTCTGCTCATCTGAATCGCTGAACGATTCTAGCAGAGGACAATTATTTTATTTTATTTTATTTTTTATTTATTTATTTCCTTTTCACCCAAAACCTTTTCTCATCTACTCCAAATTCTTCCAAAAGTTTACCTGCACAAAACTGAGCCACCGTGCTCTCCCAAAAATCCATTCCATCCATCATCATATCCATAAATATTAATTAAAAGATAAATTACAATGTAATTAAAGATTACCCAAAATTATTTTTAGCATATTAACCCTTCCCAAATTAATAACAGGAACATGCTTGGAATTAGAGAAATCTAACAAGAAAGCACATCCAATCAATGAAAAACATACACACATGCTTAATTATAAAGTGCAGATCTACTTGCCTCAACCACGAAGAAGATTGGAATCGGAGAATTCGAGGAGAAGCTCTCTATCACAAAACCCACAAATCTAACCCGACCAAACGCAACCTAACACGCAAAGGAAAAGAAAAGAAAGGAAAATATCAAAATCTAACCTAAATCTAAACCAAAGAGAATCGATTGAAAAGATGAAAGTGAGGGAGATCTTACCAAACTGATGTCAATGAAAAGAGGAGATCGCGAGGAAGAAGATGAGCGGTTCGGATCTTCGAGATGGCCTTTCTGGGGAAGAGTTCCGGAGCCTTGGAAAAATGAGGAAGAAGAAATGACTGCGGTAGAGAAAACGTTCGTTGTAGAGAATGAAAAGAGATTAGGTTAATCTCTTGCTTAAGAAGAAAGGGAGGAGGAAAAGACAAGTTTACCCTTAAGTGGGTCCGGTGAAATAATGAATTATTAGAAGGGTTTCTGGTCGTCGGATCGCAACGAGCCAGAAGACAAAAACGATCAGCGCGACGAGACCTGTCCAACGAACCCCAAATTACGGCGATAGGAATTTTTCGGAAAAATACCCAATTTTCCCTAAATTGTAAACTACCCCCCTAATAGGGTCAAATCAACTCAAAATCCAACGAAACTCTGTAGGCACTATTCTAACGCTAAAAGAAACTCGCTCACCAACTAAACCCACCTAAATATCTAACAAAATAATAATAATAATATCAAAATAAATGGGTCAACGGGCCGGTTATTGGGCCCAACTGACCCAGTAAGGTCACGGACCTTACATCTATCATCTCTAAAAAGAACATTTGGTCCCCCAAATACCTAAACATACCTCATCAGGAAAGAGATAAGGATACGCCTTCTGCATCTGGTCTTTGAGCTCCCAGGTAGCTTCCTCCGGTGTATGATGCTCCCATTGTACCTTAACCCACTGAATGGTCTTGGTACGCAGCACTACTTCCTTGGTGCCAATGATCTGTGCCGGACGCTCCACATAGGTCGCATCTGCCTGTAACTGAAGTGGCTCATACTGCAACACATGAGCAGGATCTGGAACATATTTCCGAAGCATTGAGACATGGAAAACGTAGTGCACACCAGTTAACTCAGGCGGTAGCACGAGACGATAGGCCACATCTCCAATCCTGCTCTTAATCTCGAATGGTCCCACAAACCTCTGCGCAAGCTTCCCTTTCTGTCCGAATCTGACAACTCCTCTCATCGGTGACACCTTCAAAAACACCTTATCCCCCACTTGAAGTTCTAGAGGTCTCCGCCTCTTGTCTGCATAGCTCTTCTGACGATCGCGAGACTCTTTCATTCTCATCTGAACAATTCTGACTTTCTCACTGGAGTTAGCAATCTCTAAAGGTCCATGGAAATTCCGAACTCCTACTTCCTCCCAACACGCTGGAGTCCTACATCTCTGTTGACACCAAAAAAGTCAATATGTCTCCTCAACATCAAGAAGCCTCCTGAAGCTGCATCCTGCTAATAATAGGCAAGGCTACTTCAAGCATCAGATTTTGTCAGAATCAGACAAAAACTGCAAGATCCTTCAAGACAGCCAAGGGAGGAGTACACAAGGAGTTTCGGGCCATTTCAGAATCATTTGGCCTAACTTCGCTTCTCCGACAGCTAAATTGACGCTCCCGGCGGCGACATCATCGAAGACGTCAAAACTTCAATCAGAGCCTACGGATGACTCCAGCATGTCTCAAAAGGGCTCCATGCCAAATTTCAAGTCAAACCGACAACGTTTGACCCTCCATCAATGCTCGAGCAGCAAAATCAAGCCTCCCGGCGGCGGGAACCACCGAAGCCTTCGCTCATCAAACCAAATGCATGAGTGGCTTCAACATGCTTCCAAAAGGCTGCACGTCGAATTTCAGGTCATTCCGACAATGTTTGACCAGGTTTCGACGCTCCGAAAGAAAATCAAGCCTACCGGCGACGGAGCTCCCCGGGACCATGGTTTCCAAGACAGAGCCTGTGGATCATCTCAAAATGACTCCAATAGGTTCCCTGTCAAATTTCAGGTCAATCGGACATCGTTTGACATCACATCAACGCGCGGCATCTCCCTCGCGGCAAAATCAAGTCTACTGGCGACGGGACCCCAAACGGCTTCAAAACTCAAACAAAAGCCTATGGTTGGTCTTATTTATTGCTCAGGAGGCTTCACCTCAAATTTCAGGTCATTCCGACATCGTTTGACCAAGTTTCAGCTTCTGGCGGAAAATCAGCAGCTCTACGCGACAAAGTCTTCGGCTTTCTCGGAAAATTGGAAACTTTGCACTCTAAAAATGCAAGGATTCTCATCAGGTTTTCTACAGGGAAATCAAGCCAATAAATGAGAAGAAATGTCAGGAAAAATACAGAAGAAAACGGCGACCATGGAAGTCCGGGTCATCGGATTTTTCGCCGGTGACCCGTTTTTCCGTCCCTTTTCGCGTTTCGCTTACTTTGGCCCCTGTGGTTTCCTGAAAATGTAATTTTTAGTGCTTGAAATTGACTCATATCCGACGACATCTCAGATCCGCAGTCAAAAGCATAAAATCATCATTGATCGCTCCAAGATCGCCTACCGGTTGACCTAAAAAGTGCTCTTTCTGTCCGACCGATCGAGAAATCGACAAGACAGATGTCACCGGCCCGCTGCTAGCTATCAATGTCTGAAATTACACGGTCATCCGATGTCGATCAGCATGTAGATCCATCGGTGATCATCTCCAAAAGAATCCCAAAAGACGCGGCGCGGCCCGTGACTCTTCAACTGCTCGGCGACCATTTAATGCAGTTAATTGACTAGCTTTATGGCAGTCATTAATTCATTTCTTTGGACGGCCCAATCAGAAGCAAGCATCCAGGAGTTACAAATCAATTAAGTCATGGCATTCAAGCCATGAAACTCCTCCCATTATGGTAATTAAGGTGATTAAAAGCCCTTAATCTCCATCGGCCAATCAGATTCAAGGAAAAAGGAGTTACAAAATCAAGAAATAAATCTTGTAACTCCTCCCATTAAAGCCATTAAAGCCCATAAACTCTCCTAATGGCTACCAAGAGCCTATAAATAGGAGAGCTTTCCAAGAAGAAGGGGATCGGGAAAAGGACGAACGGAAAACCGAAGATCGAAAATCAAAAGGTGTAGAGAATCCCGAATTCCAGACAGACAGAGTCTAGAGAAAGAGAGAAAATTCTGCAGAAATTCTACATCAAGCACCACTACAAGGTGACAAAAAGTCCCTCAGCCCGTCTACTTAGCTTTTTATTGGACATAGGACCTTCTCTTGGTCTTTGTCCTCTAAAAACCTGAGGTTATAGCCAAGCCAAGCGAATCAAGAGCATCCTCTGTTCTCATCTGCATGGATGATGGCGAAGCCCATACATGGCTTGCGACCGTCAATCTGAACGAGTCCCCCACAATCTCCTGAAAAGTTAGATCATCCTTTTCTTGCTTTTCATTGTAGTTTGTATTTTTCTAAAAGAGACAAAAATCACAACTCTTGTCTTTCATTATTGATGAGAATTGTAAATCGGCTATAAACGCCAAAATCGGCTATAAATGCCAAACAAAATCGCCTTTCACGGCAAACCAAGAAAATGTCTCTTTTCTTAAATATTTGTGCAATGGAAAACTTGAAAGAAGTTGATTTCCTTTATACTTGCGAAGGTTGATCTTCGGATTACCATTTGCAATTCCAAGTAAAATAGAAAATCTGGCACACCCACACAAAGAAATGTTGATGCACGCTTCAACCCCCCGGGCGCGAAAGGGCCGGACCCGACGGACTCCCATGTCCGCCGACCCCGGTAGCACCCTCGGCAGGAGCGCGTTCCATCAAGCTGGCACACCCGGTGGGACTCGTTCATTTGAGAACACGGTGCTCGGAAATGAAATATTTGCATATCATACTTTTTGCTCTATGCTTATACTTCTTTTCCGGATTCCTTGGCTACTTTCTAGCTGGTAGCCTATGTTGGATTTTGCATCCTAAAAAAAAATGAGATGGGATTTTTTGGAAATTTCTATTTCTTTGAGTTTGTTTCCACTCTTTCTCTTTTCAAAAAAAAAAAAAATAAATAAAATAAAAAATCAGTTTTCTTAGTTTGAATTCAAAATTGAGAAACTTTGATCCTATCCTATCGTTCTTTGGTGCTTGCAGAAATGTTGAGCCCGTTCGACTAAGGTTTTGGGCCATCGTTTCTCTTCGATGAGTTCATTAGAGATTTCAAAAAAAAAAAATAAAAAAAAAATCAGTTTTCTTAGTTTGAATTTAAAATTGAGAAACTTTGATCCTATCCTATCGTTCTTTGGTGCTTGCAGAAATGTTGAGCCCGTTCGACTAAAGTTTTGGGCCATCGTTTCTCTTCGATGAGTTCATTAGAGATTTCAAAAAAAAAATAATAAGAAAATAATAAAAAAAATCAAAAAAATAAATAATCAGTTTTCTTAGTTTGAATTCAAAATTGAGAAACTTTGATCCTATCCTATCGTTCTTTGGTGCTTGTAGAAATGTTGAGCCCGTTCGACTAAGGTTTTGGGCCATCGTTTTTCTTCGATGAGTTCATTAGAGATTTCAAAAAAAAAAAAAAATCAAAAAAAAAAATCAGTTTTCTTAGTTTGAATTTAAAATTGAGAAACTTTGATCCTATCCTATCGTTCTTTGGTGCTTGCAGAAATGTTGAGCCCGTTCGACTAAGGTTTTGGGCCATCGTTTCTCTTCGATGAGTTTATTAGAGATTTAAAAAAAAAAAGATAATAAGAAAATAATAAAAAAAAATTAAAAAAAAAAAATCAGTTTTCTTAGTTTGAATTCAAAATTGAGAAACTTTGATCCTATCCTATTGTTCTTTGGTGCTTGCAGAAATGTTGAGCCCGTTCGACTTAGTTTTTGGGCCATCGTTTCTCTTCGATGAGTTCATTAGAGATTTAAAAAAATATATATATAAAAAAATAATAAAAAATCAAAAAATCAGTTTCCTTAGTTCTGATTCAAAATTGAGAAGCTTTGATCCTATCCTATCGTTCGTCGTGCTTGCAGAAATGTTGAACCCGTTCGACTAAGGTTTTGGGCCATCGTTTCTCTTCGATGAGTCTATTTGGGATTTGGAAAAAAAGACATAGACCACTAAGGTTAAACCAATTGCGTTCTTTGATCATGATTGACTCAAGAAAAGCCTTGTCCAGAGTGTGGAGACAGCTTGACTGTTCTAGGCAAGGGTCCTCCAAACGGGTTCATTAAGTAATCCTACCCTTACCTGGGGGCAATTCTATCAATTGAGGTTTCATAAGACCGGGTTAGGAGGCCTATGTGTACTCTCTCGTCTTTAAAAACCTTCAAAAAAATATATATATAAAAAAAAAATCTTCAAAAAAATAAAAATAAATAATCTTAAAAAAAAAATATTTTAAAAAAAATAATAAAATAAAAATAATAAAATAAAAAAAAATCATTTCAAAAAAAAAAAATCTTCAAAAACTCATCACTTTTGATTTCAGATCTGAGAAATTTTGGTTTCTTCTTTTCTGAGCACTGGCGCTCGCAGAAATCACCGAGACCGTGTTCAGATTGGAATACCATTTGCTCTCCTTGATGGAACCAATCTTGACATTTCAAAAAAAAAAAAAAACTCGTCACTTTTGGATTCAGATTCGAGAAATTGTGGTCTCTTTCCTTCTGAGTATTGGCGCTGACGGAAATCGTTGAGCCCGTATTTGAATCGGAATGCCACCTGCTCTCTTTGACGAATCCATTTCTGACCTTTCAAAACAGAGAATCCCATCTCATGGATGCGATCTCCAACATTTGTGCATAGCGGTACTAGTACGCCCTTTCAGGGTCTACTGTATCTGTGACCGGCACATTTGTAACTCCTACCTTATATTCTTCTTATCTCGAGCAAGCTCCGCTTCTCGATAAGTCGAATTTAGGTATACAATTGCTTCTAGCAGTCATTGGAACGCTCATTTCGAGCCTACCATGCTTGCAACCAGAACAATTGTACCCTCTATGGCCTTTTGCCTTCTTCATATTGCTTGGGTCATGTCCCTTGAGCGATTTGAAAAGACAAAATCATAGAATTCCCCATTTATGATCATCATATTCTTGTGATTACTAATGGATGTGGTCTTGTTTCAGAAATTTTGAAACTAACAATGGCAGCTTCACTGATCATCACCTTCGATGAAAACAAGCACCAGCTCATGCTTCAACAGAAGCAAACCGAGCGCACTTACAAGCGCCCTGCTAGCTGCCGAAGCACCAACTCCCTCAGCAACTCTCTGAACTCCGGGTCGACCTCGACTCCCCGGACCATCGTCTTCGGGACACTGGGACCATTCCCACTTCCCGAAGAAGAAACTGCTCCTGCCAAAAGGCAGAAGGTCGCCTCGCAACATGTCACTACTGTGACACCAAAGGCAACTGCCGAGAAGCAGAAGATCGCCCCTCAACGTGTCACTTCTGTGACACCAAGGGCGAACCCCAAGAATACTAAAACCCGCGGCATTCCCGCGAAACCTCAACCAACAACCAACCAGGTCTACCCTAAGACTTGGTCTCCAAGACCTTCCCCAAAACAAAGAAGGTCTCAAACCTCCACCAAGCCAGCATACCTGGCCCCACTCAAAGAGAACCAGTTCTACCCTCTTGCCTACATGAAAGAGGAGAGACCCATCTCCAACTTGACTCCCAAGTCAACCCAGCATGAACCGGCTTGCTCCCACAAGCCCAAAATCAGATCATGCATCACTAGGCCTCTACAAGCACCTGCCAAGGCCTACACTCCTTCAGTTCGACCCTTCATCTCTAATGGGGCCGAACTCGAAAGGTTCAAAGCTTCACTGCAACAGGCAAAGGACCGGGTCCGCATCCTGTCCTTGCCCAATTACAAAAAAGACAAGCTCGGCTGCTGCGCCCGAGGGAGTACATCCTTCATTGTTAAAGCCCAGCCAGAGCTGACTGAAGCTCAAATCGCTCGTCGAACACGCCGCCGTGCGTCATATCGACAAAAGAGACTAGAGAAGCAACGGACCCAGCCTCCTACACTTCAAGTCTCCCACAAATGGGTCGAAAAAGAAAGACCCGACCAAGTTGCTGCCATCCATATGGTTGGAAAAACCAGAAGACGCCAAAAGTCAGCATAAAAAATCCATGTCCGACGTCCGGTGACCCGTAGCGTCACCAGGACACGAAGACATTCCGAAGAATCTCCTGCCCCTTCAAGCCAAGGACGGGAGAGTAATCCTTCATCAAGCTCTTCATAAAAAAGAATGAGCCCCAGCTCAGTCACCAGGACGGTTTCTTCGTTTGAATCCCAAGGAATGAACGTCCTGGTTACAAATTCTGAGCCACCACCTCAGAATCCACCTCAAGATGATGTGCTCACACGCATCCAGCAGTTGGAACAAGGCCAGCAGAGGATTGAAACTCTGATGGAAAACCTTCTCCTTGTTGTCCAAAATCAGGTGAACAATGAGCCTCCTCTGAATCATCGCAATAACGAGGAAAATTGTGAAGAAAATGAGTCACGCACCCTTACCAAAAAGGACGTAGACAGTACCCTCGCCAAAGCTAAAGAAGAGGATATACTCAAAAAGCATGGGATCAAGCCACCATATCCCTTATGGATGGACTTAGTCCCATTCCCAACAAAATTCAAACATCCTACTCTCCAAACATATACGGGGAAAGGATCAGCCAGACAGCACGTCATCCACTTCAAGATCCTGACGGGAGCTATTGCAGATCAAGATGCCCTCAAGATTCGCCTCTTCGTAAGTACCCTAAAAGGTACAGCCTTCGATTGGTACTCCACTCTGCCGGAGAACTCTATCCAGAACTGGGCAATGCTAGAGACACGCTTCTTGACCCACTTCCAAGGTGAGGATCATCCTGTTACTATGGCTCAACTCTGCAGCCTAAAATAGGGAGAGAATGAGTCAACATACGACTTCATTCACAAATGGAAGGCAATGGCGTACAAATGCTCAGATGTGCTGCCACAAGCGTCGCTAGTCGACATCTGCCGTAACAATATAAGAGCAAAAATCCGCTCCATGATCATCGGCAACAAATCAAAGAATATGGGGGAACTCCTCGAAGCTTCCATGGAAGCTGAAATGGTGATCAAAGACCTCAACAGTCAGAAATCATCAAAGAAAGAGCCGACTACTGTTACAACCTCAAAACCAAAGAAAAAGGAGGTTCTCAATGTGCAGACTAAGTCAGCTCCTCAGCAGCCAAAGAAACCTCAAAACAAAACTGCAGGTAAAAGGCCTGAACTCTCTGATGCCTCCAAAGAACGTGTAGAAAAGAAATATCCGTTCGATGAAGACGTTGAAGAAATCTTTGAGGCTCTCCTAGCAAATGGCAAACTTATTTTGCCAGAGCCCAAAAGACCGGGAGATGTTGGCAAAACCAATGATCCCCGATACTGTCCATACCATCAGATGATCTAACATCCTCTCAATCAATGCTTCGTTGTGAGAGAGAAGATCAATGAGATGTGGAAAAATGGAGTCATAACCTTTGTTAAAAACTATGGCCCCGCCTCTGTCAACATGGTGTCATGTCGGTAAACTTCAAAATCACCGAAGAAGAAGATCACTACTTCCTTCATGGTGATAAACAAAATTCAAGCGTCCGAGGAGCTGGTTCCTTTCCCGTCACCAGACGGACAACCTATATGGGTACATCCCGATCTCCTAGAAGATGAAAATTGGGAGATTGTGAAAACAAAGCCGACCGCTCTACAGCGAAGGCTGGCTAGGAAACATCTCCTCAAGCTCAAACGGCAAGAGAAGACCCAGCCAAAACAAGAAGTCCATGAAAAAGCAGAGTCTTCCTCTACCGCTTCACAGGGGGCAACAAAAACGTCCCTTCCAGAGACTTCAAAGGGGGTAAGAAAACTCACTCTCAGTGATTTCATGCCACCTCAATTCAGAGAAGAAGCCACGCAGGGGGCATCATACTCTTGCAATTTAGTAGTCGGATTCTCCATGGAGGGATACGAATCCAGTGACACCGATGATGGATTCGAGTCCGGCTACACCGATGAGTGGGAGGAATCCCTTGAAACAAGAGAATATCTCTCCGATGAAGAATGGGTTCCTGAAACTCACCTTATGCCAGTAATCTGGTATAACCCTTTGCAACCATAAGGATCCTGGTCTGATGATGAAGAAGATCAAGTGGCTGCACAAGAAGATGCTGTTAACCCAGCACCTGTCATTGCTCCAGTGGAAATCAACTATGTTGAGCCACACGGAGAAGACGAAGAAGAGGATCTGGCTCCCATGCCTGATCTTGAAGAATATGCAAGGATCTAGCAGCGGCTTGCTCTAGAACAAGAGCAAGATCGTGTTAACGAGCCTCCTCGCAACCCAGAGCCTGAAGTCCCTGAAGATAATCAGGTACATCCACCCTTAACTCCTGAAAATGGAGAACATTGCTGGATAGACGATCCTCTTACATCCGAGGATGAGTCTGACTCCGAGCAGGCAACATCTCCTATCAGAGCTTCCTCTAATGTAATATATCAGGACTATAGCTCTTCTGAAGCGTCGTCTGATGAGATTACCTATACTCCGACGACGCCTAGCAATGTATCCTCTGGAGCTACCTCGTCTCACGTGACTTTCACAGAGATGACACCCTCTCAGGTTTCTTCTCCTGAGACTGTGACTTCAGGATACACATTCTTCCCGACTGATCATCATGAAGAAAACCCAGATAATGATGCTTGGGATGATGAAATAGTCAACACAGAAGAAAAGCTGCTGGATGCTGTTCAGGACTTGCTCCCGGAAAATGCTCCGTGCAACACAATCACTGAGGATGGCAACTCTGCTGCAGATACATCCCCAGTAGATGAAAAACGACAGCCTCTTGATCCTGAAGACAATCTTCCAAACGAAGATCCTTCTCAAGAAGCTCTCGAAGTTGGTAGAGGCACCCGCTCTGGCCGGGACTACCACAAGAATTACAATCAATCTTCCTTTACTTATGTAAATCCTTCGGGAAAAGATGTTGTAAGCGCCCCTAGTGGCAAAAACAATGAACATGTAGGCCCCAAGGAGGCTTTCAAGTATGACTTGGTTGAGCACTTCAAACACATACCTGCACGTCTGCACATCCTTGACTTATTGCGAATGTCTACACAGACTCGTGATAGTCTCATTTCAGAATTACAAAGGCTGAATACGGATGTCGACAAACATGTCCCACAAGTCCTACAAATCGAAATGGACTATAGGGTCAAAAAATCAAATACTCCCTCAAAGGGAGAAAAGAAGAAAACTGAGGGATCAAGCAATGAATGCCTCTCGGTAAAAAAAGCAGCAAGTGCAACAATTGCCTTCGACAAGGGTGACCTCCTCCTAGGCGAAGCAAAGCACAACCGTCCCTTGTACTTTACGGGGTACGTCAAAGAAATGCCAGTACAAAGAGTTCAGATCGATCCAGGTTCTGCACTCAACCTCATCTCTACTTTGGCACACGAAGAGCTGGGCATCCCACCTAGCAAGCTGAGTCACACGTCCGTATCCATCTTCGGATATGACGGTAGCGCTCAAAGGCCTATCGGCAAAATCAGGTTCAAATTGCAAATCGGTGATCTTATTTCTGAAGTCACTGTGTATGCAATAAGGACCCCTTCATGCTACAATATACTCCTTGGACGTCCCTGGATACATGAGAATGGTGTTGTCCCTTCAACTCTACATCAGTGCATCAAGTTCGTTGGCAACGATGGCTTGATACATCGAGTATTTGCAGACAAAAAGCCCTTCAAAGGCAGAGATGTCCATTTTGCAGATGCTCAAATGTACAAAGATGGAAAAGAAGAACAGGAGGAAAAAACAATTCGCTTTGTCGACAGTCTCCAGAAAGATAAAGGCAAGGCTCCTCAGCAATCATCGGAGGAAAACAAACCCTCCACCAAACTCGAAGTAAGCGGCCAAGCTCCCTTCGTCGTCTCCTTCAAATCTCCAAAGCCTTTGGTAATCACTACGAAAGCAAAGAAGACAAAACAAAAGACTGGGGGCAAGTTCACTGTCTCCTTTGTGTCTATTTTGCATGACACAGACTCAGAGTTAGAGCCAGAAGATGACACAGCATCGAGCCGAGCTGATACTCAGCAAGATGAGCCCGCTCTCACTCCATTGGAGACACCTGCAGACATAGAAGACCCTACGTCTGCTTCCTTTGTTATCCCGGCAACTTCGCCAGAAGAAAAAGCAATCTTCTTCCATAGATCGGGAGCATCTCCACCGGACTCTCTGCTTGAACCTTTCCAAAACGAAGGTATGCCTCAGCTATCCCTGTATAGTCCAATGGCACATGCTATCATGAAGAAAATGGGCTACGGCGCTCAAAATCCGACTGGTTTGGGAGGTGGCCGTGGTATTCTCACACCATTGGAACCCACCCTGACCAAAAGTCAACCAGAAGATTGGAAAATCCACCTTCAAAAAGGCAAGTCTTCATATGGGTTGGGGTATGATCCTACCGCTCCTATGAGACCGTTGACACCATGGCTGCAAAGTCGCTTTACCGACCAAGCCTCAACATCTCATGAAGACATCGATATCCCTGGATATCTCTTTGAGGAGTTACTCGTCAAAAATCCTGAAAGCTCCTCCAATTGGCATGATTTCTCTGATAATAAAGAGGAATTGCCCGATGATAGAGACGAGCGGTTCTCTGTCCCTAAAGAATCATCGTCTCCAAAAGAAGTACCCTACTTCAACCCAATTCCAGCAAATGATTGGGACCATCTCATTGCAAGCCTTGAGAAGGATAGCATTGAGAAGGATGCTGATCAAGAAGATTCATGGACAGAAATAGAGCCTCAGTCTGAAAATTTCTCTGGCACTCCAGAAGGTCTTGTTGAGTTGGAAGTCTCTGAAAATACTATGGAGGAACCACCTTCAAACCTTCCAACAGAAGATTCTATTCAAAAGATAGACTTGGGAACGCCTGATAACCCACGTCCTGTATTCATAAGCAAGAATATAAAGGATGATGAGTTACCCGAGTATATCTCTTTTCTTCGTGAGTTCGTTGATTGCTTTGCATGGTCTTATGCCGAAATGCCTGGCTTGGATCCCAAAGTAGCAGTCCACAAGCTCAACTTACAAAAAGAAATCAAGCCTATCAAACAAGGCCAAAGAAGATTCCGTCCCGACGTGATGGACAAAATTGAACAAGAAGTTCAGAAACTCAAAAACGTTGGTTTCATCCGCGAGGAACAGCATCCTGAATGGTTGGCCAACATTGTCCCCGTGACAAAGAAAAATGGGCAGATAAGGGTCTGTATTGACTACAGAGACCTGAATAGTGCATGTCCTAAAGATGAATTCCCGCTCCCCATACCAGAGGTGATGATTGACAATACCTATGGGTTCGAGCGAATGACGTTCATGGATGGATTCTCTGGCTACAATCAGATAAAGATGCTCCTGAAGATGAAAGGCATACATCGTTTCGGACACCATTCGGCGTGTATTGCTACACTGTTATGCCATTTGGCCTGAAAAATGCAGGTGCAACATATCAGAGGGCTATGATGAAAATATTCTAAGATATGCAGCACAAAACGGTCGAATGCTATGTTGACGACCTCGCCATAAAAAGCAGGAGAAAAGAAGACCATCTCGAAGATCTTCAAGAAGTCCTCCTCCGACTTCGCAAACACAAGTTGCGGATGAATCCACTAAAGTGCTTCTTCGGTGTCTCATCGGGTAAGTTTCTCGGATTCATAGTACGGAAAGTTGGAATAGAACTTGACCCCACCAAAGTCAAGGCTATCCTGGAAATGCCATCTCCCAGAACCCTAAGAGAATTAAAAGGGCTTCAAGGAAGGCTGGCCTACATTCGACGGTTCATCTCCAATCTATCAGGGAAATGCCGTCCATTCTCTCGCCTGATGAAGAAAGGCGTGGACTTTGTCTGGGATGCTGAATGTGAAAGTGCATTTCAAGACATCAAAGCATACCTCATCAAACCTCCAGTGCTGGCTGCCCCCCCTACTGGAAAACCATTTATCTTGTACACAAGAGCTCTCGACCACTCTTTGGGTACTTTGCTCGCACAAGAAAATGACGACGGAAAAGAAGCTGCTCTATATTACCTTAGCCGCATGATGGTAGGTGCAGAGCATCGCTACTCCCCAGTCGAAAAAGAATGCCTTGCAGTAATGTTCGCTGTACAAAAGCTGCGTCACTATCTGCTGTCGAACACAGTCTACCTGATTTCAAGGATTAACCTCCTAAAGGTCCTTGTCACAAAAGCAGGTTCTCTCAATGCCCGACTGACAAAATGGTCCATTCTTCTATCACAATTTGATATTAGGTATGTACCACAAAAAGCAATCAAAGGCCAAGCTCTAGCAGACTTCCTCGCAGAGCATCCATTGCCTAAAGATTCTCCACTCAGGGATGATCTCCCAGACGAATTTGTCTACAATGTGGAAACTTCCTTGTCAAATGCTTCCTGGGACATGTACTTTGACGGTACAATCAGGACAAATGAAAAAGGAAAGCAAATATCGGGAATCGGCATCCTCTTCGTCAGCCCCGACAAATATATGATTCCACACGCCTTCTCGCTACTGGAACCATGTTCAAACAATGCAGCTGAGTACCAAGCCCTGATTGTTGGATTGGAACTCGCCCTCGAATCCGGCATGACCATGTTGGAAGCTTTTGGAGACTCTCAACTGGTCGTCAACCAGATGAATCAGAAATATGAAGTCAGGAAGCCTGATTTGCTACCTTACTACAATAAGGCGCAGTCGCTTCGACAAAAATTCAATATCTGCCATATCACCCATATCCTTAGAGGTGAAAACATCCGTGCAGATGCCCTGGCTGGACTTGCCGCATCCATGGCAATCCAAGAAGGGGAAAACATGCAAGTCACAGTGTGTCAAAGAAGGATTTTCCCTCCTCTCAACACACACCAAGCAGTTGCTGAATGCCACCAAGTGGTTGGAAGTCGGATGTCCATCCTCAAACCTCCGATTGGCGACTGGAGAGATCCGTTCATTGATTATATTATGTTCGGAATACTACCTGAAGATCCAAAAGAGCGGGTATGCATCAAAAGACGAGCCCCAAACTTTCATTTGGATATACCTTCAAAAGCACTTTACAGAAAATCCTTCAACGGAGTACTCCTACGCTGCTTATCACAACAAGAGGCTGAGGAAACTCTCAAAGCAGTACATGCTGGTCTTTGTGGAGCCTATCAGGCTGGCCCTAAGCTCTACAACCAGATAAAAAGGTTAGGTTACTATTGGCCTACCATGGTAACTGATGCAATACAATTTGCCAAGCGCTGCCAAAAATGCCAGATTCACGGAGATTATGTCCACATGCCTCCAGAATGGCTACATCCAACAGCAATCTCATAGCCTTTCGAAGCCTGGGGTATGGACATCATAGGTCCTATTTCTCCCCCATCAAGCAAAGGTCATCGCTTCATCTTCGCCGCTACGGATTATTTCTCCAAGTGGTCGGAAGAATTTGCGCTCAGCGAAATGAAGACTTCATCAGTCCTTCAGTTCTTGCGCACCAACATTATTTGTCACTTCGGCATACCTAAAAGATTCGTCCATGATAACGGACCACAATTCCGGGATCACAGATTCTATAGGTTCTGCGACAAGTACAAAATCCAAAGTTGTCCTTCGACTCCATATAATCCAGCAGCGAACGGACTAGCAGAAGCCTTCAACAAGACACTCTGCAAAATTCTCAAGAAAATGGCCTCTAGTCACAAAAGAGACTGGGGTGACAAACTACTAAAAGCTTTGTGGGCCTATCGAACCACCGTTCGAGGACCAACCCATAGTACACCATTCTCTTTGGTCTATGGATGCGAAGCTGTTGTCCCTTTGGAAGTACAAATTCCTTCCTTAAGGGTATCTTTGCAAAATGACATGACGCAAGAAAGCAATGTCAAACTGAGACTCCAAGAGCTGGATAATCTCGATGAAAGACGACTCGAAGCTCTACAAAGCATTGAGTTGTACCAAGCACGCATGGCAGGATCTTTTGACAAAAAGGTTAGGCAGCGCGCCTACAAAAAGGGTGACTTGGTTCTTGCAGTAAAAAGACCCATAGTCTTTGCCCACAAATCCAAAGGCAAATTCGAACCAAAATGGGAGGGACCCTTCGTCATCGACAAAGTCTTCTCCAACGGTGCATACGCTCTTCTAAACATGGAAGGAGACAGATGTATGCTACCCATCAACGGCAAGTTCTTGAAGCGGTACTACCCTTGAAGACTTCCTCAAAACGGGTCAGAGCAATATCTACACGGCTAAAGCCTATTTCCAAGGTACTTGCTCGTCAAACCCACCTCTTTTGAAATTTTCATCTTTATGTTGAAGTTTTCAAAAAAAAAAAAAACAATCTCTCAAAACAATGCTTACTTTCATCGTTTCATTGTTCAAAAAGAAAAAAAAATCAGAATCCAAAAATCCAAGTTTAGGAGCCTCTTCCCAGACTTGACCAAAATTTTCGATCCTTGAACCCAAAATTCATGGTTTGAAACAAAAATCGGGACTTAGGAATTTTCACCCTAAACCGCCTCGGCTTTTACAACCAAAATGGTTTTAAGTCGAAATTTATGACCTCCGTGTCTTTAAACAAAAAATTTTGGTTTTTAGAAACTGCGGGGAAGCGACATTCAGTCGATACTCGCAAAACCCAAAAAACCGGAAGGATGCGAACCCCATTCGATACTTCCAAAACCCAAAAATCACAAGGAAGCGAACCCCATTCGATACTTGCAAATTTCAAAAATCGTGGAGAAGCAACATACCAGTTAATATCCACAACCCAAATTTCAAAAAAATCGTGGAGAAGCAACATACCAGTTGATATCCACAACCCAAATTTCAAAAATCGTGGAGACGCAACATACCAGTTGCTATCCACAACCCAAATTTCAAATGGTTCGAGAAAACCTCAAATTTCAAAAATCGCGGAGAAATGACATCAAGTCAGTACCCGCAAAACCAAAAGTTTCGGGAAAAGCAGGGAAGCGACGCTTAGTCGATATTTGCACCCCAATTCGCGAAGAAGCGACATTCCATCGATACTCGCAAAACCTAACCCGCGAGGAAGTGACATTCCATCAATACTCGCAAAACCGAATGAGTAAGGAAGCGACATTCCATCGATACTTGCAAGACCATTCAGCGGGGAGGCGACATTTAGTCGATACCTGCATTTTGAAAACCAAAACTCGGCTATAAACGCCAAATCCGACTATAAATGCCACAATTCGGCTATAAATGCCAAAAACAAAATTTTTCGGCTATAAACGCCAAAATCGGCTTTCATGCCATATCAAAATCGGCTTTCATGCCAACAAAACAAAACTTGGTTTTCAAAAAACTCGGCTATAAACACCAAAATCTGGCTATAAACGCCAAAACTCAGCTATAAACGCCAAATCCGGCTATAAATGCCAAAAACAAAAATTTTTCTGCTATAAACGCCAAAATCGGCTTTCATGCCATCTCAAAATCGGCTCTCATGCCACAAACAAAATTTTTGGCTCTCATGCCATCCCAAAATTCGGCTATAAATGCCAAAACAAAAAAAAATCGGCTATAAACGCCAAAATCTGGCTATAAATGCCAAAATTCGGCTATAAATGCCAAGACAAACAAAACAAAATTCGGTTTCTATGCCATTCTAAAATTCGGCTTTCACGCCATCCAAAAATTTTGGCTCCCATGCCGCAAAACAAATTTTGGCTCTTACGCCACAAAATTAGGCTTTCATGCCATCCAAAATTTTGGTTTTCAAACCATCAAAAATAAGGCTTTCCGCCACAAAATTGGCTTCCATGCCCAAAACAACCCTTTGACAAAAGATTTTCACAAAATGACAACCTTTTGATCAAATCCTTAAACAAACATTCCCATCAAACTTTTGTTCAAAATTGTTTTCGTCAAAAAATGATTTAAGTGAAAGGAAGGGGATACAAAATATAGTACCAAAATTGTTTATACATGGAGGTACCAAAAAAAAAAGAAAAAGAAAAAAGAGTTTGTTACAACTCAGGAGCTCAATCCTACATGGTCTTCAACAAAGGTTCAACTCCTCAAGCAGACCCTTGGCCTTAACTTCCAAAGTTTTTAGGCCACGCTCCTTCAAAATGTCCCCATAAAACGCGGCCGAATGCCGTGACCCATCTGCAGCACAAGGAAGCTCTTCCCAGAGGACCTGCCACTACTTATGCTCCTGAGTCTTCCTCCGGACATTACCTTCAGCTTCCTCAACCTGGCGAATGAGAGTTCCCTCCTTCTCCCAAGCCTGCTGAACGGCAGCATTGGAAGATCTAACAGACCGACGAGGTGCGTCAGTAACAGGACCTTTACCTTTGTTCGTTCTAGAAGAACTACCTGCAAAAAATGGAAGAGAAAAGATCAATCAACATCAAAATGACAGAGTTCTGCTACAAAAAAAATTCTAGCAAAATTTTGACATGGTTCCGAGGCAATTCCAAAGAAAAGGAAAATACTCCGAAAAAGACAGGAAGCCTGAAGATGAGCTCAACATCGCTGCGAGCTCATAGTCAGTGGAGAATTCTCAAAGAAGGCTCGAACTCAACATTGCTGCGAGAACGAGCCAATCTCATCAAACTTCCGCAAAATCTGGAAAAGAGCTCAACATTGCTGCGAGCTTCAGAATCCAAAAATTGCAAAACTTCCTCAAAATCCAGCAAGATCGAGAAAGAGCTCAACATCGCTGCGAGCTCAAAATCCCAACACTTGCAAAAGATTTTCAGGTATGCATCATCATACTTCCAAATCTATTTACCAAAAATCATGCATCAAAAATATATCATCATGCATTAGATGCTAGGAAAACCTTGACCAAAGTTTGACCAATTCCAACCCAATTTGGTCAAAACCAATCAAACTTTGTCCAAGTCAAAAATCATGTTGGCTTGACCTAGAGACTCTAGCCTTCTATCTTGATGCATCAAACAAAAAAATGCATACATATTGAAATTGCATAGCCTCATTATCATAGTGAGCAAACAAGGAAAAAAAAAAAAAGAAAGAAAAAAAAAGAGAAGTACGGAAAAAAAAAGAAAAACGTGCATGAAAAGAAAAGAAAAGAAAAAAAAAAGAAAAAAAAAAAGAGAAGCACGAAAAAAAAAAAAAAGAAAAACGTGCATGAAAAGAAAAGAAAAGAAAAGAAAAAAAAGAGAGAAGAAGAAAGAAAAGAAAAAAAAAAAATGAAGAAGCTACTTCTACAATGGAGATTCTTGATGAGGAAGAAAACTTACTTGAAGCCATTGATGGAGAAGAAGAAGAAAAGCTTGGAAATCCTTGAAGAAGAGAAATCACTTCTTATCTTGGAGAGCACTCTTGAAGATTTCTTACAAAAAGAAAGCAATAGAGCAAAAGCATCAACCCTCTTGCTTTTATAGAAGAGAGTAAGCCAAAAGAGGAAACAAGGAGAAAAGAAAGGAGGTAAGTGCTAAAATTTAGCTACTTTCCCAAAGAGAAAGATATTTTGAGAGAATCTTTCCACAAAAAGGAAACTTGAGAAATTCTCTCCAAGTAAAGATATTTTTAGATATTCTCTACACAAAAGAGATATTTTTGGATATTCTTTACAAATATGACACCATATGAGATCTAGGCCATCTCCAAAGCCTAAGGTTACATGGGTTAGCCCATATGAGCCAGGTTTGACCACCTAGGCACTAAAATTGGCTTTTAGTCAAAATATTCCTCTTACCAAGAGCAAAAAAAGAAAAGAGCAAAAAAAAAAGTCCCATGCCTCTTTTGAGTTGATGGGATCATTCAAAAAAAAAAAAAAAAAAAAAGATAAGCAAAAAGAAAGTCTCATGAGTTTCCAAAAACCAAACCATCCAACCTCATGAACCAAATTGAGCCAAAATCTTGAAATTGACATTTCACAAAACCAAATTCTGGTCCCCTAGCTCGCCACATACAGCTTGTTAGGTCACAAGACCAAAACCAAAATCAAAATCCAAAATCTACAAACCAAATCTGACCCCCCAACCTGCCACATACAGCTTGTTGGGTCACAAGGTCAAAATCAAAATCAAACCCCGACCCCCTAACCTGCCACATACAGCTTGTTAGGTCACAAGGTCAAAAACCAAAATCCAAAACCCAAAATCCAAATACCCCATGTCATTTTCAAAACTTTGCCTTGAGATGGTACGTGATCCCTCTCACTACCATAAAATTCCCCCGGAAACTCAGAAGGCTATTAAAAAAAAAAATGCTCAAGACACTTGGTCAAGTTGGAACCTTTCCTCCAAGTTTCTCTTCGAGGCATATCGACTCCAAAAAGCTACTCGTCGCTGTACCTCGAGGGGGCATTTGTTAACACCGAAAAAGTCAATATGTCTCCTCAACATCAAGAAGCCTCCTGAAGCTGCATCCTGCTAAAAATAGGCAAGGCTACTTCAAGCATCAGATTTTGTCAGAATCAGACAAAAACTGCAAGATCCTTCAAGACAGCCAAGGGAGGAGTACACAAGGAGTTTCGGGCCATTTCAGAATCATTTGGCCTAACTTCGCTTCTCCGATAGCTAAATTGGCGCTCCCGGCGGCGACATCATTGAAGACGTCAAAACTTCGATCAGAGCCTACGGATGACTCCAGCATGTCTCAAAAGGGCTCCATGCCAAATTTCAAGTCAAACTGACAACGTTTGACCCTCCATCAATGCTCGAGCAGCAAAATCAAGCTTCCTGGCGGCGGGAACCACCGAAGCCTTCGCTCATCAAACCAAATGCATGAGTGGCTTCAACATGCTTCCAAAAGGCTGCACGTCGAATTTCAGGTCATTCCGACAACGTTTGACCAGGTTTCGACGCTCCGAAAGAAAATCAAGCCTACCGGCGGCGGAGCTCCCCGGGACCATGGTTTCCAAGACAGAGCCTGTGGATCATCTCAAAATGACTCTAATAGGTTCCCTGTCAAATTTCAGGTCAATCGGACATCGTTTGGCCGCACATCAACGCGCGGCATCTCCCTCGCGGCAAAATCAAGTCTACTGGCGACGGGACCCCAAACTGCTTCAAAACTCAAACAAAAGCCTATGGTTGGTCTTATTTATTGCTCAGGAGGGTTCACCTCAAATTTCAGGTCATTCCGACATCGTTTGACCAAGTTTCAGCTTCTGGCGGAAAATCAGCAGCTCTACGCGACAAAGTCTTCGGCTTTCCCGGAAAATTGGAAACTTTGCACTCTAAAAATGCAAGGATTCTCATCAGGTTTTCTACAGGGAAATCATGCCAATAAATGAGAAGAAATGTCAGGAAAAATACAGAAGAAAACGACGACCATGGAAGTCCGGGTCACCGGATTTTTCGCCGGTGACCCGTTTTTCCGTCCCTTTTCGCGTTTCGCGCACTTTGGCCCCTGTGGTTTCCTGAAAATGTGATTTTTAGTGCTTGAAATTGACTCATATCCGACGACATCTCAGATCCGCCGTCAAAAGCATAAAATCATCATTGATCGCTCCAAGATCGCCGACCGGTTGACCTAAAAAGTGCTCTTTCTGTCCGACCGATCGAGAAATCGACAAGAGCCCGCTGCTAGCTATCAATGTCTGAAATTACACGGTCATCCGATGTCGATCAGCATGTAGATCCATCGGTGATCATCTCCAAAAGAATCCCAAAAGACGCGGCGCGGCCCGCGACTCTTCAACTGCTCGGCGACCATTTAATGCAGTTAATTGACTAGCTTTATGGCAGTCATTAATTCATTTCTTTGGACGGCCCAATCAGAAGCAAGCATTCAGGAGTTACAAATCAATTAAGTCATGGCATTCAAGCCATGAAACTCCTCCCATTATGGTAATTAAGGTGATTAAAAGCCCTTAATCTCCATCGGCCAATCAGATTCAAGGAAAAAGGAGTTACAAAATCAAGAAATAAATCTTGTAACTCCTCCCATTAAAGCCATTAAAGCCCATAAACTCTCCTAATGGCTAGCAAGAGCCTATAAATAGGAGAGCTTTCCAAGAAAAAAAGGATCGGGAAAAGGACAAACGGAAAACCGAAGATCGAAAATCAAAAGGTGTAGAGAATCCCGAATTCTAGACAGACAGAGTCTAGAGAAAGAGAGAAAATTCTGCAGAAATTCTACATCAAGCACCACTACAAGGTGACAAAAAGTCCCTTGGGGGGTACTCCCCCCCAAGGTCCTTGCCTTCTCCCGCTGCCTCCAATGGCTTAGACCTGGCTTTTCAGCCCGTCTACTTAGCTTTTTATTGGACATAGGACCTTCTCTTGGTCTTTGTCCTCTAAAAACCTGAGGTTATAGCCAAGCCAAGCGAATCAAGAGCATCCTCTATTCTCATCTGCATGGATGATGGCGAAGCCCATACATGGCTTGCGACCGTCAATCTGAACGAGTCCCCCACAATCTCCTGAAAAGTTAGATCCTCATTTTCTTGTTTTTCATTGTAGTTTGTATTTTTCTAAAAGAGACAAAAATCACAACTCTTGTCTTTCATTATTGATGAGAATTGTAAATCGGCTATAAACGCCAAAATCGGCTATAAATGCCAAACAAAATCGCCTTTCACGGCAAACCAAGAAAATGTCTCTTTTCTTAAATATTTGTGCAATGGAAAACTTGAAAGAAGTTGATTTCCTTTTTACTTGCGAAGGTTGATCTCCGGATTACCATTTGCAATTCCAAGTAAAATAGAAAATCTGGCACACCCACACAAAGAAATGTTGATGCACGCTTCAGCCCCCCCGGGCGCGAAAGGGCCGGACCCGACGGACTCCCACGTCCGCCGACCCCGGTAGCACCCTCGGCAGGAGCGCGTTCCATCAATCTCCGCCAGTACAATGCCTCAAACGGTGCCATACCAATACTTGAATGATAGCTGTTGTTGTAGGCAAACTCACATAAAGGCAAGCTTTCATCCCAACTCTCCTTAAAATCCAAAACACATGCTCGGAGAAGATCTTCCAATGTCTGGATGGTACGCTCAGACTGTCCATCTGTTTGAGGGTGGTAAGCTGTACTAAACTTCAACTGAATATCCATAGATGACTAGAAAGTAGATCAAAACCGAGAGACAAACTTAGGGTCTCGACCGGATACTATGGACTTAGGCACTCCATATAGCTTGACTATATTGTCCTTGTACAACACAATCATCTTGTTCATAAACTGACCAGTCTTGAATGGCAGAAAATGTGCCGACTTAGTCAATCTATCCACAATCACTCAAATCGCATCATTGCCTTTCCTGGTGTTTGGCAATCCCGATACAAAATCCATAGTGATGTGATCACACTTCCACTTCGGAATGTCCATCGGGTGAAGCAAACCAGGAGGCTTCTTGTGTTCTGCCTTAATCTGCTGACAAGTCATACACTTAGCGACAAATTCTGCAGTCTCTTTCTTCATTTTCACCCACCAATAGTGATTCTTCAAATTCTGATACATTTTGGTGCTCCCCGGGTAAACTGAATATCTGGTGTGGTGCGCATCCGTCATCAACTCTAACTTGATGTCTTGCACATCTGGTACACAAAGCCTGTCCTTGCAGTACAGAATTCCTTCAATCAATCTGAACTCTGAATGATCATCAACGTGATCAATAATTCTCTGCAACTCAGGATCATCCTTCTGAGCTTCCTTCATCCTATTAATTATTTCTGGCTCCCAAACTCCCAAAGTAGCAACCAATACTTTCTCCTTGACTGGCCACACTTCCACATCCATATCTCTGTACTGCTCTATCCATCTCCATTCTGGCATTACACACCCACTGAAGGCTACTTTCCTGCTGAGAGCATCTGCTACCACATTCACCTTATCAGGATGGTACTTGATCGGGAAATCATAATCCTTTATGTACTCAATCCATCTCCGCTGCCTGTTGTTCAAATCACCCTGTGTAAACAGGCATTGCAGACTCTTGTGATCTGTGTGCACCTCAAATCTCTCTCCATACAGATAATGCATCCACAATTTCAATGCAAACACCACTGCTGCCAGTTCTAAGTCATGTGTGGCATACTTTTTCTCATGATCCTTCAATTGCCTTGACCCATAGGCTATCACTTTATCATTCTACATAAGAACACAGCCCAATCCAATCCCTGATGCATCTGTGTAAACCACAAATCCTCCATTGCCAGAGGGTAAGGCAAGTATGGGTGTTGAAGTCAATCGAGTCTTCAATTCTTAGAAACTCTTCTCACACTCTTCTTTCCATACAAACGGAACATCCTTCCTTATCAACTTAGTGAGTAGAGATGCTATGGTTGAAAGTCCCTTCACAAACCTTCTGTAGTAGCCCACAAGTCCCAGAAAACTGCGAATCTCCGCTACATTCCGTGGACTACCCCAATTAACAACCGCTGCTACCTTCTTAGGGTCCACTGTCATCCATCCTTAGAAAAAATGTGGCCCAAAAATGCCACTTGCTCCAACCAAAACTCACATTTGCTTAACTTAGCATACAATTGGTTATCCCTCAAGAGCTGCAACGATGTCCTCAATTGATGCTCATGCTCTTCTTTAGACTTTGAGTACACCAATATATCATCAATGAAGACAACCACAAACTGGTCTAAGAAAGGAGTAAACACCTTATTCATCAATGCCATAAAAACAGCTGGTGCGTTTGTCAACCCGAAAGGCTTCACAAGAAACTCAAAATGGCCATATCTCGTCCTGAATGCAGTCTTAGGAATATCCTCCTTCCTGACTCGTAACTGATGATAATCGGAACGCAGATCTATCTTCGAAAAGAATTGGGCTCCCTGCAACTGATCAAACAGCTCATCAATCCTTAGCAACGGATACTTGTTCTTAACGGTCACCTGATTCAGCTGTCTGTAATCTATACACATCCTCATGGTTCCGTCCTTCTTCTTCACAAATATCACTGGAGCTCCCCACGGTGAAACACTGGGCCTGATGAATCCCTTATCCAACAGATCTTCTATTTGAGTCTTCAACTCCTTCAATTCTGCTGGAGTCATCCTATACGAAGCCTTAGAAATAGGTGCTGTACCCGGTTGCAATTCTATCGTGAAATCCAACTCACGAACAGGTGGCAAACCAGGGATCTCCTCCGGAAATAAATCCGGGAATTCTCGTACCACAAGAATCTCATCAACAGTCTTAGACTCTTTGTCTTCCGCGATAAACGCGATAAAACCTTCGCAATCGTTCCTCATCAACTGTTTTGCCTTCAACGCTGAAATTAACCGAGTGGTGATGGGTTTTTCTGCGCCAACAAATTCAACGCTACGGTCTGCACTCTGTAACTTCACGGTTAGTTCCAATACACCTCAAGCTAACAACAGAATGCTAGTAAGGACTACCAAGGTAACCTATTAACTAACGAAATCCTCACACGCGTCCTATGGTTTCTACAATTTTTACCCTGAGAAACCATCCATTGCTCTGATACCATTCTGTCACATCCCCCGAACCCGATTAGAGAATAAAACGGATCCGGGGAGTGAAATTTTGGGCCAATTAAAATTTTTTTGCCCTTTTTGGCCCAAGGATCGTAAGTCCGCTGTGAGGATAATGTATTTGAACCTCAAATCGTAAAACAATAGCAGAATTCATACATTGATATTAACAATGGATAATAAATCTCAATTAAATTTAAAGTTGCAAGAAACAATTAAAGCTAAAAAGGAAGTTAGTTTAATTACAATGGCCATCCCAGAAACTAAGGCCATTAAATCAAATGAAAGCAATAAAGGAAGGTTCAAGGATGATAGCAATGACATAAATAAAATCTAATGAAATGTCCCCAAAATGAATCTCTCATGTGCCTGGTAGTGATGATGTTACTCTACGTCATCGGCACTCCACTCTCGTGCCTCCTCTGTTGGTTGGAGATCCTCTGGGATCTCCTCACCGGCCTGCTCCTCGTAGTAGTACTCACCTGAGGAGTCTGCACACTAAGGAACAGAGTCAACGACATGTTGAGCAATAGATAAGCAAAATATAATTTAAACATAACATGCATCAAGTGAAAGAGTAATGACAAAACATAATCAAGTGAATATAAGGAATAGAACTAGGCATAAAGCATGAGTAAATAACCATCAGAATCATAAACATGAATCATAGCAATACTAACAATCACCACTACCAATGTAATGCAATGCACAAGAGGCAGACTCCGTGGATGTCCAAGCCACCTCACGGGGTACCAGTAACAATCCTATCCGGACTACTGATACCAAAGTCCGGCTCCAGGGGAATCCAAGCTCCCGGTCCTGGGAATACTAGCACGGTCCAAGCCCGCTCCCAACTATTCAACGCCATGGACGCCGTCCAAAGCCGACTGCCCACCTCGATGTCCGAGTAACCGGCCCATCAATAAAACCCCAAACTGCAGCTGGCCATGATATGCAAATAATAATAAAGTGGTGTTGACATGCGGGGAAAATCAAGACAAGCAAGTCTGGCTAGCTCATCAAACAAGGCATGTTCTTAGGAATTATCTCATTCAAATCAATACAAGACAAACCCACACACGATAATCCCTTACATGCTAGCCAGTCATATTTATCAATACACGATACACGGTTCCTAAGATACACTCTATGTCAGGTCCTTGTCTTAATTCTACAAGAGTTCATGTTTCATAATTAATTAGGTATTTTATGCCAAGAGAGTGTACAAGGAACGAAATCAACGGATGCAATTAACAAGTCAATGAGAGATTACAATCCAATCCTAGGCAAGTGTTGTCATCCGTGTACCATATTTGTTTTAACAGAGTGCGTGGGGAATTCGAATCAACAATGTTTATAAAGAGTTCCTGGGTGTACAATCATGTTAAACACTGATTGATTCAACTCCATATGCATTCGGTTAAATCATACACAATACACAAATACCTGGAAAACCTATCGAAGCACACCAAGCCACGTGCTACGATTTAAAAACCCGATAAATGGTCACGTGAGAGATTAGGTTCATGGTTTCCAATATCCAAGGCCCAAACCTAAGTTATTAGTCTCATTTACACTAAAACGAGAGCTAAAATAGTAATCTAAGTATTTACATCACTTCCCGACCTCCGATCGTGATGAAACTAGAACTATTGGATTCTACTTCTCAAGAGCTTTCCAACGGTATATTATATGTAGAATTCCAACGGACGGATTAAAAGATATGACTTTTAGAAATCTGCCCTTTTTCACATGTATATAAATATTTTATATATATTTTTTATATTATTATATTCGCTACAGTACCCGCGCCGGACCCGTTCAGAACGTCTCAACGTGCAGAACGTTCTGAACGTTCTGGACGTGAACAATGAGCATTTTTTTCTTTCATTTTTATTTTTTATTTTATTTTATTATAATGGCCTGCGCAAGACTTACATTCTGTTCCTCTGAATCGCTGAACGATTCTAACAGAGGACAATTATTTTATTTTATTTTATTTTATTTTTTATTTATTTCCTTTTCACCCAAAACATTTTCTCATCTACTCTAAATCCTTCCAAAAGTTTACCTGCACAAAACTGAGTAGGCACTATTCTAACGCTAAAAGAAACTCGCTCACCATTTAAACCCACCTAAATATCTAACAAAATAATAATAATAATATCAAAATAAATGGGTCAACGGGCCGGTTATTGGGCCCAACTGACCCATTAAGGTCACGGACGTTACAATTACATTCTTCAGTAATTTGTTCGGCCAGTATCAATGTCATTGCAAGTTTGATTCCTAGAGTCCTTCCCTTCACATTCATTGTGTCAGCTGGTCAAATTATAAGCCGATGGTGCTCCTATAGTGGCATGTGGTTTTGACAAGGATGCAGTCTATTTTCACTTGACGGTGGGGATTTAGTGTTTGATGTTATTGTAATGTAGTTTTGATTGGAATAGGGTTGTCTTAAATTAGATCCTTGACAGGAGTCCGGGGTTGGTAACCGGAGAAGGCTGCATGTTGGCAGATCTCACAATGGCAATGTCACAAATTAGCCCAAATTTAGGACCAACTTTTACTAGTTTGGTGTATTTTGTATTTTTTGTATTAAATTTGAATGATAGTGTAAACTTTGACCATTTGATGGATGGTTATATAGTTTTAAGAGTTCATATAAATATTATATGACTTATTTCAAATGGTTGTTTACGTGGATGCTTGAGTTGATGTGGATGTTGGATGTTTGTGTTGATGATTATTTGAATCGCAACATAGGCATAAAGATTAAAATTTTCAGATTTTGAAATATTTTTTCTTGGCTTTGTTTTATTCTAGGGGATTTTACCAAAAAATTAATTTTAAGTGGCTATTGCACCAAACAAGGAATTTTAGCTAGTAGTGCACCAAACTGGGAATCCGTATGAAAAAAGTAACTTTTTTCAAAAATTTTTCTGTGGTCGCTATCGACCTCATTTTTTGTGATGAAAGTCGACGGCGACCCTCACAAAAATTCATAAAAATGACGATGCACAACTGTCGTTTTTTAGTTACATTGTGGGATCCTGCAGTCCTTTTTGTATCGTAGGCATTTACTTTGACGTATGGGAACCTGAACTCCCATACAAATAAATATCTATTCCGGTTGATGCAGTAAACCAATATCCGGGCCCGATTAGTAATACACTGCAAAATGAAAAAGTGTACATGGACCTATCCATGTACCGATGCATTGACCAATCCCATGCAACTATTCTGGCGGGAGTTGAAAAGTTTGAAAAGTTGCATGAGATCGGTCCATGCATCGGTATATGGATCGGTCCATGTAGACTTACTCCTGCAAAATTAGCTAGCCAACTATTTGGTCTTTTTCCGTTCCTGAGTTACATTTGGGCTAACAGTACTCCAAGACTACTAAACTCAATGGGTCAAATGAGAGGTTAATTAAGACCACCATAAAACAATAACTAAGAAAATACTTTTGGTCTTGTTTTTCTTTGTTATTGTTAATTTTGGTAAGCACTTACCTGCATCTCCTGACACACTCACATTGTATCTTTAATGAAAATAATAAAATAAAATAGAAAGAGAAGTAAAAACAACTTAGGGCCTAATGAGTGTTCATTAATACAGAAACATCACTATTTATAGGGAGCGCCTCCAGGCGGGTCCCTGTTTAAACCCAACTCATTGCCATCCCAGTGATGATTCAGAAATGGCCAGTAATTTGCCCCTTATTAGAAACCTATACATATTTTTAACAAGTGAATGTGAATCCAGATGCTTGAGTCGGATTGTACAAGGATCCGGTTCCACATCCAAACGATCTAGATCCTATAATATGGATGGATTTGAATCTAGATCTAAATTTGCCCCAGATCCAAAATAGGTTCGATACTTGTTTTATACGACATTAGAGACTTTAGATACTCTAAAAATCAGATGCACATTTGCAGCCCTATAATTATATGTACTAACACCAACACTAACACCCCATTGATTGATCATTGGTAAGACATCTCCCAACATTCGACAAATAGAGATTAATTCCGGTTTGTTGTCTTGTTGGTTATGGACTTAAGTAGGGTGCATAGTTGGGTGGGTGAGTATTTAACAGGACAATGTATGCATTATATTCCCTGTTTGTTCCCAAGGACGTAGTGGGACCTGAAACAATAAATAAAAGTGGTCCATGTAAGTGCCTGAATATTATGGACTTGGTTTAGATAATGATGAAGCTTTTAATGATGCTGCTTATCAAGTCTGAGAGCTGCTGGAGGTGTCAATGGATATCCTGAACCTGAAAGATGAACAAAGGTCAGGGCCCCGGGCTGCTATCAGCCAAATGCACTCCGACGCCTGAGTTAGTGCAGTCACTGAACTAGGGTGAAGTTAGGAAGAAGGTTCAGGCAGGATAATATGAAAGTTATATCTTGCGTACCTGTGATGGGCTTACCATGTAGGTATATATAGAAGAGAGTGGAAGATTCCATAGTGGAGGTAGGTGAGGATACTTGTCCCATCAGCCCATACCTAGGACCCTCAGTGGGGGTAGGTGATGGTACTGTCCCATCGGATCTTTCCTCAAATCCCTCACATAAATGTGGATGTGATTAGCTGATAGAAAAGAGCTCTTATTGATGGCCAGCGGCCACCTTATCTGTCAGGGCTCTGTAATGTGGCCGTCCCATCTCATAATAGGGATTAGACGCTCAGTGTTCAACTCGGCCAAGAGATCGAACTGGAGAAGACACTGAGGTCAGCCGGGCCTGAGGTCGGACACGGATGTCGAGACGCACGAGTCCGGGGGGAGGTGGTTGGTACTTTTACCGAGACAAATTACATCTTGGTGCCAGTTGGCACACTGCCGTGATGGATAGATGAAGAGGCTTTTCCTGATTGGTACTGTTACCGAAGTCAGGAGTAACCTCGGTTTTGGTAAAACACTCCACACAATTGCCCCCCAGCTCCTCACTTCGAGGGTTCCTAACCTTTTGGGGGTCGGGAGCCAAGTAGAATGGGAATTTTCCGAAACCGAACCCGTAGCCCTTTAAGAAAGCGTATGGTGTCGTTTTGCTTTCCGAGGCGTATTGATGGCGCGCAGCTGTCTGGAGGCGGTTTAATAGCCTGTTCAAATCATTATGGAGGCGGTGTGGTGCCGACACATGTCGTACCCCTGCTGGCTGTTATGTCATATCGAGGGGACGAGTGGCGTGCCCGAGGCGGCGTCTGCGCGCGTCTTCCGGGATACGAAGAGATCTCCGTCCTGTATAAAGGGCTTCGTCCTCGAAGGGGGACTACTTTTGCTTCTGCTGGAAACCTCCTACGCCTGCGTCTTCGTCTGAGAAATCACGTCGCCTGAGAAGTCTCATCTGTTCTGAGATCCAAGTCTTTGTTCATCCCTCCGTCCGTCCAAGCCTTCGCTTTCCAGTGAGTTTCTTTCTTTTCTTTCTCTGTCATTTTTTCTTTTCTGGAGTTTCTCCTTGGGGTGTCTTTTCTGTTCTTCTTCTTCCCCGTCTTCGTCGCCTGTCTTTCCGTCCAAGCTGGGGAATATGGGGGTTTACAGATATTGGGTAGACACCGAATTAGCCGTAGCAGTGATGGAACGCGCTCCGAGGCGCCGTGGGGCGGCTACTGGGGTCGGCGGAACGTGGGAGTCCGTCGGGTCCGGCCCTTTCGCGCCCTGGCGGGCCTGAAGCGTGCATCAACATTTCTTTTGTGTGGGTGTGCCAGATTTTCTATTTTACTTGGAATTGCAAGTGGTAATCCGGAGATCAACCTTCGCAAGTAAAAAGGAAATCAACTTCTTTCAAGTTTTCCATTGCACAAATATTTAAGAAAAGAGACATTTTCTTGGTTTGCCGTGAAAGGCGATTTTGTTTGGCATTTATAGCCGATTTTGGCGTTTATAGCCGATTTACAATTCTCATCGATAATGAAAGACAAGAGTTGTGATTTTTGTCTCTTTTAGAAAAATACAAACTACAATGAAAAGCAAGAAAAGGAGGATCTAACTTCTCAGGAGATTGTGGGGGACTCGTTCAGATTGACGGTCGCAAGCCATGTATGGGCTTCGCCATCATCCATGCAGATGAGAACAGAAGATGCTCTTGATTCGCTTGGCTTGGCTATAACCTCAGATTTTTAGAGGACAAAGACCAAGAGAAGGTCCTATGTCCAATAAAAAGCTAAGTAGACGGGCTGAAAAGCCACGTCTAAGCCATTGGAGGCAGCGGGAGAAGGCAAGGACCTTGGGGGGGTACCCCCCAAGGGACTTTTGTCACCTTGTAGTGGTGGCCGGTGCAGAACTTCAGCAGAGTTTTTCTCTCTTTTTCTTTCTCTCAGATTTCTGGATCTGTGGTGCTTTGGAAGTGATCTCCGATTGATCGATCTCGATTTTTTTTTATCCCGATTTCAATGGAATGCTCTCCTATTTATAGGCTTTTGGTAGCCATTTAGGAGAGTTTATGGGCTTTAATGGCTTTAATGGGAGGAGTTACAAGATTTATTTCTTGATTTTGTAACTCCTTTTTCCTTGAATCTGATTGGCCGATGGAAATTAAGGGCTTTTAATCACCTTAATTACCATAATGGGAGGAGTTTCATGGTTTAAATGCCATGAATCAATTGACTTGTAACTCCCAAATGCTTGCTTCTGATTGGGCCGTCCAAAGAAATGAATTAATGACTGCAATAAAGCTAGTCAATTAACCACATTAATTGGTCGCCGAGCAGTCGAAGAGTCGCGGGCCGTGCCGTGTCTTCTGGAATTCTTCTGGCGATGATCATCGATGGATCTTCATGCTGATCGACATCGGATGAACATGTAACTTCAGACATTGATAGCTAAGAGCGGGCCGGTGACATCTGTCTTGTCGATTTCTCGATCGGTCGGACAGAAAGAGCACTTTTTTTGGTCGACCGGTTGGCGATCTTGGAGCGATCAATGATGATTTTGTGCTTTTGGAGGTTGACCTGTGATTTTGACGGATGTCGGAGGATATGAGTCAATTTCAAGCACTAAAAATCACATTTTCAGGAAACTACAGGGGCCAAAGTGCGCGAAACGCGAAAAAAGACGGAAAAACGGGTCACCGGCGGAAAATCCGGTGACCCGGACTTCCATGGTCGCCGGCGACCATGGGCCGGCGACCATGGACCATGGTCGCAGGGGCCTGCGACCATGGGCCATGGTCGCAGGGGGCTGCGACCATGGGCCATGGTCGCAGGGGCCTGCGACCTTGGGGGAATTTTTCCCTTCGGAGCCCGTTTTGCGGTCGTTTTGAGGTCTTTTTCGTCGCCGTTTTCTTCTGTATTTTTCTTGACATTTCTTCTCATTTATTGGCTTGATTTCCCTGTAGAAAACCTGATGAGAATCCTTGCATTTTTAGAGTGCAAAGTTTCCAATTTTCCGGGAAAGCCGAAGACTTTGTCGCGTAGAGCTGCTGATTTTCCGCCAGAAGCTGAAACTTGGTCAAACGATGTCGGAATGACCTGAAATTTGAGGTGAAGCCTCCTGAGCAATAAATAAGACCAACCATAGGCTTTTGTTTGAGTTTTGAAGCCGTTTGGGGTCCCGTCGATGCTTCACTTGATTTTGCTGCGGGGAAAATGCCGAGCTTTGATATGTGGTCAAACGATGTCCGATTGACCTGAAATTTGACGGGGAGCCTATTGGAGTCATTTTGAGACGTTCCATGGGCTCCGTTTTGGATGTCATGGTCCTGGGTTGCTCCGCCGCCGGTAGGCTTGATTTTCTCTCGGAGCATCGAAACCTGGTCAAACGTTGTCAGAATGACCTGAAATTTGACGTGCAGCCTTTTGGAAGCATGTTGAAGCCACTCATGCACTTGGTTTGATGAGCGAAGGCTTCGGTGGTTCCCGCCGCCGAGAGGCTTGATTTTGCTGCTCGAGCATTGATGGAGGGTCAAACGTTGTCGGTTTGACTTGAAATTTGGCGTGGAGCCCTTTTGAGACATGCTGGAGTCATCCGTAGGCTCTGATCGAAGTTTTGACGTCTCCGATGATGTCGCCGCCGGGAGCGCCATTTTAGCTGTCGGAGAAGCGAAGTTAGGCCAAATGATTCTGAAATGGCCCGAAACTTCATGTGTACTCTTCTCTTGGCTATCTTGAAGGATCTTGCAGTTTTTGTTTGATTCTGACAAGATTTGATTTTTTGGAGAAGTTGCATTGCCTATTTATGGCAGGTTGCCACTTCATGTAGCTTTCTTGATGTTGAAGAGGCAAAGTGACATTTTTTGTGTCAACAAGCAGAACTTAGGAATAAGTACCAGTTATCAGAGGACGTCCGCATTACGGCGGACAGCCCCAAAGAAGCAGTCCGATCTCGGATTTTTGTTGATGGGTGGATACCATTCCCTTTGGTGTCTATCATAGAGGGTGGGGTGAGGTTTCCGGTCCACCCACTCCTGAGGGCTTGCCTCAGGAAGTGGAACCTCACCCCCTGTTAGCTCATGCCCAACGGTTTCAAAGTCATTATGGGCATAGCCGAGCTGAACAAGATCTTGGGAACTGACCTCGGCGTCGAAGACATCGAGGACGTATATGATCTCTGTAAGTCTCCTATGGATGACGCGTACTATCTTCGGGCGCGGTCGAAGGAGATCCCCTTAATCAACGATCTCGAAGACTCCAGTAAGTATGCTGGGGATGACAGCCTTTATGTCTCGGGCAATTGGGAATTCGGCCTAGCCGAGTCTTGGGTGGACCGCGTTCCTCGCCGTCTCGGAGAGCCACCGAGTAAATATCTTCTCTCAATCTCTTTTAACGTGTATTCACATTCTGCCGAACTAACACTCACTGCTTGGTGTGCAGGCCACAAGGAGAGGAAGTAGCAGGCAAAGAGTACCGGTTGGCGGCGGAACGTCGCTTAGCTAAAAGGATCCACAACTATCGAGGCCACCAGGGGCGGGCAGCCTGGTCTCTTCTCGGATACGAGCTCGTGTACCGCTCCTTCACCAGGAGGCGACATGAGAATCTAAGGGGAGAGACAGTGTTGACCTTAGCCGAGGCTGAGCAGCAAGGAGCACCAGCCGCGGGGCCTCCTTAAGAGCAAACCGAGGCCGGGCCCTCCCAGGTCGGCAACGAAGAGGTCCGTGAGACAAACCTAGAGGCCGACTCCGTAGACGAAGCCGACTCCGAGGGCGGTTTCGAGGTGGCCGGGCCTGAGGACGCGATTGACCTCCGGTCGTCAAGCTCAGACGAGTAGACGATGGGGCGACGCCGTCCGAACCTCCGAAACCTCGACGCCGTCGTCTTTGGGGGCTCCCCTACCCCTGCCTTGGGAGCCGCCATCCCACTTAGCCCGGTGAATGCAGCTGCTGCCGGGACCTCCGCCCCCACTCAGCCCGCTTTTTCGGCGACGAGGAGCGCTCGACCGCGTCCAACCGAGACGAGATTCGGGAGGGGAAGAGGCTAAGGATCGTAGATTCGGCTGTGGGTGAACCCTACCAGACCTCTCTGCTCCCGCCACCCCTTGGAGGCCTAGCTTCTTACTAGAGGATGGCCAACCACTGTCGGTGGATGGCCGAGTGGGCGATGGCACCTCAGTCCTCAGTGCCCTTGCGCTCGCCTGTGCTCTGCCAAAAGACATGGCGGAGTACTGGGAGCTGAGTGACGTGGAGCTGTCGGTGGCTCATATGGGTGACGCCCTCAGGGTAAGTCTTCCTCTTCTTCTCAGCTTGTTCCTTAACTTTTTGACCTCTGTGATTTGTACTAACACTTGCCTTCGCACGTCCTGCAAAGGAGCCTGGTGCTGGCGGAGAAGACCCATCAGAGCGCTGCCCGGGCTGAGAGGGTGGAGAAGAGAAAAGCGGCCCTTGAGGTGGAGCTTGGTGAAGCTAAAAAGAAGGCGACCGAGCAGGAGGTGGTCGTCGCGGGCCTCAGGTCCGAGCTTGGAAAGGCCAGAGCTGAAGTGGAAGATTAGATTAAGAAAATGGTCGAGCTCGAAAAGAGGCGGTAGGAGGTGGAGGCCGAGGTCCGAGCTGAGGCTGACCGGTCATATGACGAAGGGGTGGAAGCAGCCTCGGAGCTGTATGTTGCTCAAGTTCGTGAGGTCAGCCAAAAGGCTTGGAGACTGGGGTGGACGGACGCGCTGAGAGCGGCAGGGGTCCCTGAGGACCACCCCGCTTATGCAGAGATCCCCCAGTGCCCTCCTCCATAGCCCGCGCCGAATCAACCTCCGGAGGCCCCTGCTGGAGACGCCGAGGTTAATGCTGCTGAGGGAAATGCTGAAGAGGCTACTGGTTGAGGAAAAATTTGATTTGTTGATGTGATTTTCTTTTTATTTATGCACCTAGGGAGGAACACCATTTGTATCTTTTTTCTTTTTGAAAGTAAAGACTTTTCGTATGTAATCATTTTTCAATGAATGAAATCGTCTTTTACTCCCAATGTGTTGAAGGCTTTCTTCTTTTCTTGTTCTTTTCTGTGTTTGGCTTTGTAACCAAGAATAAATAACAGGAAATAAGACAAGTAGTTGAGCTCAGCTCTATAGCCGAACTTAATAATATGCTAGGTTCATAACCAGAGATGAGTGTTTTAGCTAAGTTCTATAACCATAACAAAGCACTGGTCTCGGCAGAACGAAATGTGCCAGGTCCCATGACCATAGCTAGTGGGCTAGGTTCCATAACCGTAGCAAAATTTGGTTCTGTAACCAGAACTTGTGGCTGGTCCTATGACCGAATCGAAGTAGCTGACTTGGTAACCGAGCTGAAAATGACTAGTCCTGTGACCGAGCCGAGAAAGCTGGTTCCGTAATCGAGCTGGAGGTGGCTAGTCCTGTGACCGCGCGTATGCAAGCTGGTTCTGTAACCGAGCTGGAGGTGGCAGTTCTGTGACTGCGCCGTATGCAAGCTGGTTCTGTAACCGAGCTGGAGGTGGCTAGTCCTGTGACCGTGCCGTATGCAAGCTGGTTCTGTAACCGAGCTGTGTGCATGTGCCGAGTTCCATAACTTGGCTAGTTTTGAAAGTAAAAAACATCCTTTAAAAAGAATCAATTTTATTGGCTTCCAAAATCTGAATACATCTTAAAAGTAGTATTTCCTGAGGTGCGTGGCATTGCATGGACGTGGTAGCTCTCCACCTTCCATGTCCTCAAGCTTGTATGCAGACTGCCCAGCTGCCGAAGTCACCTTGAATGGCCCATGCCAGTTCGGTGCAAGTTTTCCTTCGGTGGGGTTTTTGTCTGCTAGGAGTGTCTTCTTTAAGACCAGTTCTCCAGGTGAGAACTTCCTTTCTTTGACCTTCTGATTGTATCCTCTGGCCAGTTGCTGCTGGTAGGAAGCGAGACAGATGGCTGCTACATCCCTTCGTTCCTCAGCCAGGTCGAACTCTTTAGCGAGGTTTACATCGTTTTGGCCTTGATCGAACAGTTCCGACCTGAGGGTTGGGAGGCCGACCTCAAGTGGGATCACAGCCTCCATCCCGTAAGCTAAGGAGAAGAGTGTAACCGAGGTCGAGCGCCTTGGGGTAGTCCTGTATACCCAAAGGGCACTCGGAAGTTCCTCTACCCATCTCCCTTTGGCTTGGTCCAGTCTCTTTTTGAGTTCGTCGAGCACCACCTTGTTAGAGATGTCAGCCTGACCATTGCTTTGAAGGTATGCCGGAGTGGAATAGTAGTTTCTGATGCCAAGCTCTTGACAAAAATTTTGGAAGAAGTTGAGTCGAACCGAGTCACGTTGTCCGAGACCAAGGCTCGAGGCACTCCAAATCTTGTCATGATGTTCCTCCACAAGAAGTTTTTAGTATTCTTTTTGGTGATGGAGGACAACGTTTCAGCTTCTATCCACTTTGTGAAGTAGTCAGTGGCTACTATTAGCCACCTTTTATTCCCTGGAGCTCGGTGAAGTGGTCCTACCAGGTCCAATCCCCATTGGACGAAAGGCCAAAGACTGGAAAGAGGACTCAGGTTGTGTGCTGGCTGATGAAGAGCGTAAGAGAACTTCTGGCACTTCTCACATTTCCTGACATAGACCTGGGCGTCCTTCTTCATGTAAGGCCACCAGTATCCTTGGCTGATAGCTCGGTAGGCCAGTGACCGACCTCCAATGTGACTGCCGCAGATTCCTTCATGGATTTCATAAAGGAAGTCTTCGACTTTGCTCGGGTGAACGCACTGGAGGTAGGGGCCATTGTAGGACTTTTTATAGAGCTTACCATCTGGAGAGAGCCAAAACTGAGCTGCTTTCAGCCAGATTTTGTGGGCCTGATTTTTGTCCTTGGGGAGCTGGTCGTCCTTGAGGTAGGAAATGAATTCGTCCATCCAGCTCGGACCAAGGTCGGCACACAGGATCTGCCGAGGTGGATGGAGCTCTATGCTAGGTTTGTCTAGTGCTTCCACTTCGACAGTCCTTTTTCTCCCGGCTTCGACGACAGAAGCCAAGTTGGAACTGAGAGAGGAATTGCTTGGTGTGGGCTAGGTAGGTTGCCATCCTATCGTCACGGGCTTAGTAATCTCCATTCAGTTGGCTCGTCACCAGCTGTGAATCACTGAAGACCACCAGTTGCCGTGCCCCTAGAATTTTTGTGCTGCCCGGCCCTACGATCAACGCTTCGTACTCAGCTTCGTTGTTTGATGCTTTGAAGTTGAGGGTCAGGGCTTGCTCGATGACAAGGCCCTTCGGAGATTGGAGAACTATGCTCGCGCCAGCCCTCTTGGAGGTCGAGGATCCATCGACGAAGGCCTTCTAGGATGAGTCGATGAACTGTTTCCAAGGCTGCTCTTGTTCTGTCTCAGTCTCGGTGGTTGCCCCACCCTCCTTGCCCCCCAGTTCGGTATCGAGTTGGCTCAGTGCCGAACTAGGAGAGGTGAACTCCACAATGAAGTCTGCCAGCACCTGGGCTTCGATTGCCGTTCTGGGTTGATATTGGATATCATATTGTCCCAGCTCGATAGCCCATTTGGACACTCTTCCAGAGAAGTCTGCTTTTCGGAACAGAGACTTGAATGGATGTTCAGTAACAACCACTATAGAGTATGTCTGGAAGTAGTGTGAGAGCTTGCGAGAGGCACTGATGAGCGCAAGTGCGAGCTTCTCCAATGGTAGGTATCTCGTCTCGGCATTCAGCAGGATCTTGTTCGCGTAATAGATAGGCCTTTGCTGCCTGTCTTCTTCTCTGATTAGCACCGAGCTCACTTCGTGGTCCGAGATGGCCAGCTACAAGTATAAGACCTCGCCCTGCGTCGGGGTGGACAGCAGGGAAGGTGAAGAGAGGTATCGTTTGAGCTCCTAGAGGGCGTTATCGTACTCTGGAGTCCATTGGAACCTCGAGCTCTTTTTCAAGAGCTAGAAGAAGGGGCGGCATTTATCTAAAGCTATACTAATGAAACGATTCAGTGCTGCTGCCATCCCTGTGAGTCTTTGAACTTATTTTGCCGTGGTCGGACTTTGGATGGCCTGAATCGCCGAGATCTGCTCGAGATTGGCTCTATCCCTCGTCGTGTGACCAGGCTGCCAAGGAACTTGCCAGAGCCGACACCAAACGCACATTTGGAAGCGTTTAGCTTGAGCTTGAACTCTTTGAGGACGGTGGAGGTTTGACTCAGGTCCGTCAAGTGGTCCTGTGACCTTTTAGACTTAACGACCATGTCGTCGATGTACACCTCAACCGTCTTGCCGAGCTGGGCCTGAAATATTTTTGTTACCAGCCTCTGGTAAGTGGCACCGGCGTTTTTTAACCCAAAGGGCATCACTTTGTAACAGTAGATGCCTCTGGGTGTTATGATCGCGGTCTTTTCTTCATCAGGCCCATTCATCGGAATTTGATGGTAACCTCGGTAAGCATCGAGGAAACTCATCCTGTCGTGCCCGGTAGTGGCTTCAATCAATTGGTCGATTTTTGGAAGCGGGAAGCTGTCTTTAGGACATGCTTTGTTAAGGTCGGTAAAATCGACACAGACCCTCCAGCTCCAATTCTTCTTCTTGACCACCACCGTGTTGGCCAGCCACACAGGATAGTGGACTTTCCTGATAGTTCAGCCTCTAACAGCTTCTTGACCTCTTCGGTCACTGCCTCTGCTTGCTGGATCCCAGTCTTACGGGTCTTTTGGACTACAGGCTTGTGTCCGGGATCCACATTTAGCTTGTGACTCATGACTTCAGGGTCGATGCCGGGCATCTCGTAGGGGGTCCAAGCGAAGACTTCCCTGTTCTGCAACAGGAAGTCGAGCAGCTCGGACCTCTCAGCTTCTACAAGCTGACTTCCGAGCAGGAAGTACCTCTCCGGATCGTTGGAATCGATCCTGACTTCAGTGAGGTCTTTTACACTCTTCTGCTCAGGCGCTCGGCCGACAGCTTCGAGCTCGGCCATGTGGACTCGCTGCGGCTTTGATTTGCCGGGGACCACGGCCATCAAGCATTCTTTGGCCATCTGCTGGTC
Source organism: Umbellularia californica (assembly GCA_028538565.1). Taxonomy (NCBI): domain Eukaryota; kingdom Viridiplantae; phylum Streptophyta; class Magnoliopsida; order Laurales; family Lauraceae; genus Umbellularia; species Umbellularia californica. The sequence goes on from JAPQWN010000005.1 coordinate 15,296,763, forward strand.
ACCGCGGACTATGATCACCTTGAAGCTACCATCTCTGTTCTGTAACGAGAACTTGAGCCTCTGGTGATGAGTGGAGGGAACAACTTCCATGTTGTGCAGCCAGATCCTTCCCATGATAGCATTGTAGGGGACGGTGCATCCACCACCAGGAAGTCTGCTGTCATGGAGGCTCCTCCCACTCCGACTTTGAGGGAAATCTTCCCTTTGGGGTATACAGACTTGGAGCTGAAACCCACTAGTGGGGTGCGGGCTTCTTGCAGGTCCTCCTCTTTCAGACCCAGTTTCTTGAAACAGTCGTAATAGAGGATTTCCGAGGAGCTCCCGGGGTCTACAAGGATCCTCTTGACATCAAAGTCCCCCAACCTTAGAGTCAATAGCAGGGGATCATTGTGGGGTAGCTGGACCTCGTCCAAGTCTTCGTCAGAGAACCAAATCTTTGGTCTCTCTTTCCTTGCCTTCTTTGTTGAGGGACCGAGCTCAGCCGTCATCACTTGTTTGCCGTACTGGGCCCTCCTGGCCTCAGTACGAGCCTGGCCGCTTCCCTTAGGAGCAGGAGCTAGGTGGATGATGTTGATGGTCCCTTCTAGCTCATCGCTGTCCCAATCATCGGGCTGGCGTTGTTGAGCGCGGTTTACTCTGCCCTCCTCCTTGATGAGGTCCTTCAGATGCCCGTCCTTCACGAGCCTTTCGAGGTGTGCCTTGAAGGCATGCAATCCTCGGTTCTGTGCCCATTCTGCTTATGGTAGCCACAAAACTTGCCCTGATCTCGGGAGGAAGCATCGCCTTTCATAGGCTGGGGCCATTTGAAGAAGGGTTGCGTCTGGATCTTGCCGAGGAGCTTGTAAATAGGCTCCTTGAAGATGGTATTGAAGGCCTTGTAAGAGGCACCACTTGACTTCGGCTTTTCGCTGCCTCCCGAGGTGGGAGCAAAGCGTGGTGCCAAGCCAGATGGTTCTCTGTTTTGGTCTGCCTCCCTTTTAGCTAGCTTCTTTTCCGTCTTGGAGGGTCGGTCCTCCTGCCAGAAGTCTTGGCTCTCCCGAGCTCGGGCCTCATCTTCTTCTTGCTCGACGAACTGATGCACCCGGGCCATCAGTGCTTTCACCGAGAACACGGGGAACCGCACCAGGTCCCTCCGAAGCTCGTTGCCTGGCAACAGAGCTTGTTGGAAGGACTTGATGGCTACTTCGTCATTAGCGTCCTCGATCTGGCTGTAAATGGTCCAGAACCTCTTGGCGAACCGAGTGATATTTTCGGCTGGCCTCATTCTGATGGCCATCAGGTCGGAGTCCGTCTTCGGGATGACCCGGTGCGCTTGAAACTTCTCGACGAAAGAGTTTCGGAGCTACTGCCAGCTCGAAATTGATCACTCGGAGAGCACACAGAACCACCGAAGTGGGAGTCACCCACACCGTCATTCATTGGGTGAAGTGTCGGAGATGCGCTTCCGGGTCCGAGGTCTCGTCATGAAGATTGAACCTCGGAACGCTGAACTTATCGGGGAGGTCGTGATCCCTGATCTCCCGAGAAAAAGGAGACGTGCCGTGATTGTCACTGTCTTTGGTAGCTAGCCGACCTCGGGTGAGGCCAGCAAACTCCATATTCTGCTGCACAGCCTGCTTGATTTGCTGATTGATCCAATCCATCATATCGGGGTCGGCCTCTTGTCTCCTCGGCCGCTGGCGCTGTTGCTGATGGTCAGCGCTGGCGTGGGTGCTGCTCGAGCCTTCGTCATGGGCTCGGTCACGCCTCTTATTGTCCAGGACTTGGCTCAAGTCCACACGAGCTTTAGGAACCTTCCGGGTGCTGCTGTATTGGAGACATAAGCGAAGTCCCAGCCAGGGCCTTCTCTCTCCCTCCGAGCTGTCGTTGGAGCTGGAGGATTTGGGCTCTTTACTCTTCAATGATGAGGTTTTGAGCCTCGATTGCTTCGACGTGTGCCTCGTCGTCCTCCTCCAGGACCATGTCGTCGTCGCCTTCGTCGTCAAGGTGCACGTGGTCCTCCACGTGGTCCTGGTGACGGGGCTGGCGTGATCTGGACAGCGCTGGGGTCTTGCCTTGTCGGGAACGTTCCTGAGGAGGAACATCCCTACGGGGCTGCTCCAGTAAGATGACGTCCTGACGAGGACGCTCCGCCTGAGAGGTATTCGGCCGAACTCGTTCCAGAACCGGGCCGTGACGGGGAGATGCTGTTGCACCTCTCGACGAGGAATGCGTTTGGGTGACAGGTGATCCCACGCTTCTCATGCTGGGTTTTCCGCCGACCATCCTTTGTCGGGGGACCGACGGTGTCTGCCTAGCTGCTTCCGCCTGGTTCGTCACCAATGGAGGCGGCATGATGGGCAAGAATGATTTTGGCGGTATGGACTTGGATGGTCCATTGCCCTTTCCCTTTCTATTCTTTGGAGGCATGGCTTTTCAAGGTGAAAATGTAGTTTTTTCAGATGGCTTTTTTTTGTTCCCACAGGCGGCGCCAATTGTAAGTGCCTGAATATTATGGACTTGGTTTAGACGATGATGAAGCTTTTGATGATGTTGCTTATCAAGTCAGAGAGCTGTTGGAGGTGTCAATGGATATCCTGAACCTGAAAGATGAACAAAGGTCAGGGCCCCGGGCTGCTATCAGCCAAAGGCACTCCGACGCCTGAGTTAGTGGAGTCACTGAACTAGGGTGAAGTGAGGAAGAAGGTTCAGGCAGGATAATATGAAAGTTATATCTTGCGTACCTGTGATGGGCTTACCATGCAGGTATATATAGAAGAGAGTGGAAGGTTCCATAGTGGAGGTAGGTGATGATATTTGTCCCATCAGCCCATACCTAGGACCCTCAGTGGGGGTAGGTGAGGGTACTGTCCCATCGGATCTTTCCTCAAATCCCTCACATAAATGTGGATGTGATTAGCTGATAGGAAAGAGCTCTTATTGATGGCCGGCGGCCACCCTATCTGTCAGGGCTCTGTAATGTGGCTGTCCCATCTCATAATGGGGATTAGACGCTCAGTGTTCACCTCGGCCAAGAGACCGAACTGGAGAAGGCACTGAGGTCGGCCGGGCCTGAGATCGGACACGGATGTCGAGACGCACGAGGCCGAGTTCGGAGGGAGGTGGTCGGTACTTTTACCGAGACGCACACTGCCGTGCTGGATAAATGAAGAGGCTTTTCCTGATTGGTACTGTTACCAAAGTCAGGAGTAACCTCGGTTTCGGTAAAACACTCCACACAGTCCACATTCAGCAAAAAAATGTGGTCTGTCTCAGTAGGCCAGTGTCGTGTAGAATCGTCCAAAACATGGCAGCATTTGAAGGTCTGTTCGAGACTCGGCTTTGCTCATCCTACAAAAATTGAATTAAATTTCTCCCCGCACATTTTGCGGATGTGCATTCTGTGCCCGAAATGATCCCTTTTGGTCCAAAAAGGGTAGGGTGCCACATGGGGGGAAAGGGATTTTTTTTATTGGAAAAAATGGGAAGTCATCTTATTTGACATCTTCCCCATGTGGCACTCCGGATTGGTCCAAAAAGGGTTATCCCGTTTGGTTCAAACAGGGGATCCGATCCTTCTGTGCCCTGCTGTACGAAGAAAAAGAAAATAAGTATTGGATTTGATGAGGGCAAGACAGACACAATTCTCATAACCCATTACTATAAATTCAAGAGCGGCTTCACCTTTCAGTCATGTCTATAACATGTGATGAAAGGATCACTGATTCACTGCATTTTGAAAACCTCAGTTTAAAACCTCCATTTTTTTTTATTCTGTGCAGTGGCCACATATCATGAATGAAGATCCCGCTGCTGGTGTACACCCCAAATTTATCCTGGCTTGATTGTTCTAAAATAAAATCAAGGACTCTGAAAATGACAAGTATTGAGCATCTAGAAGGATGATGGTTGGAGTGATATTTTTCTAACGAAAGCCGCTAAATACACACTGAAAATTGATCTCTACACAATGAAATATTGTTTATGAAAATACCCATGTTAGAAATTACCTAAAAGGTCATCTATCAAACTCCCTACATCCCCAACTTTTTTCTACACACCCTCCCCCACCCCAATCCCCAACGCCTCCTTTGGCATCACCGCCAGAGAGAGGGGAGGGGGTACAGGGAAGGGGAGAGAGGGAGAGGGACAGAGGGTGGCAGTAGGAAGGGAGAGAGAAAGAGGAGAGAGGGAGGGGGGGTTTGAGGCGGGTACGGAGAGGGACTGGGACAAGGAGGGGGAGAGATTGGGAGAGGGAGAGCGACGGCGGGCAGAGGGGAGCAGGGAGAGGGAGAGAGGTAGTGAGGGAAAGAGGAAAAGAGAAAGAGAAAGAGGGAGACAACCTCATAGAGAGAGAGAGAGAGGGTGGCCGTGAGCGGAGGTGGGTGGCGGCAGGCAGGGAGAGGGAGACAGGAAGAGAGAGGGAGTGTAGAGAGAAGTTGAAAGAGTAGAGGTTAGGGTATTTTGTGAAGTACAGGGTGTGTAGAGAGTAACCATGGTGAGTTTAGAGAGTAGCAGTGTGCAGAGGTTAATCTTCAGTGTGTATTTAACATTTTTTTTCCAGCTCCTAATTCACTGCATGCTCAGGTTGTTATATTGCATGTCCTAAATCGACGATGAGAATAAATTCATTTATTATCTTAATTGATTTATAAATTCATCCTTTATTCATGAGATGAATGGGATTTTATATTATGGTTGCACATGATTAATACAAAATGGTAGGATTGTTCATGAGATGAATAAGAGCGTCTAAGTATAATAAATGTGATTCATGTGTGTGGATGAGATTTACATGCAGGAGGCATAGATCATAACTCTTATACTTGAAGAGTTCTCACAACCAATCATGGGTGTCGGCATCTCATCTGAAAAGGCTGTAGTAGTGCATTCACTATGAGATAGTGTGGTTTATTTTGCCCATTAGAGTGGAAGACTTTGGATTGTTCTGATAGTACATTGGATGTACTGAAGGACCATAAGCAACACCTTAAAGCAAATACCGTCCCTAATTAAGGAATGCTCTCATAATTCCAAAGCAATAGGCTCTTAATCATGAAAGAGTAATGGACTCAAGTTTCTTCTATGCATTTACTTTAACTTACCAATGAGTGAGGCCTATTGTAGGTTAACACCTCGGTATCTTGGGTAGATGCTAGTGGGACTGTGGGATCATATATTCTTAAGATGGAACCTATCATTTAAAAGAGAAATATCCTCTTGTACTAATTAATGGAATTAATTTTCAGTAAGTGTGCACCCATCCTAATTAAGAGTTAATCAGATGGTATCGATGATCAGTGTGATTCATTAGGTCACAATGATAATAAGAGATGGATCCAATTTAGTGAGCAGCTCAATTCTAATAGATTCATGGATATAATTGATGGAGGCGCCTACTTGCAGTAATTGAAAAATTTTAGGGTCTTCGTGTAAATATTTCTAAGACTGGGGTGAAATTGCATTTATTTAGTGGATTTATTTGTAATTAACTGTGGGTCCGGAGTTTGCATGAGATGTGGGGTTCAGATGCTTTAGCTGGAGCCAAATCTAAGGAATCCTTAGTGGTTCCCATGTTAGCCCTAAGAAGGGAAAGTTAAATACTAATTGAAACTCTTAAGGAAAGGAGGAGTATCTTACATAAGAGAATTAGAAGTGAGACTTCTAAATATAGTCAGAGATGAGATTCTCAAAACCTATAAATCTGAGGCTAGGGCAAAACGTCCAACACATGAGTTGCACGCCCAGGGTTAGACGTATAACACATTTATGCATAGCTCAATGTGAATGGGCGGTGGCTGTTAACACACCCAGCTTGACGGCTAGGCACGGCCGACTTGGTCGGGTTAACCTAAATTGTGCCTGCTCAGCCTGGCTACCTAGCTGGATTGGCTGGGTCTGGGTCAGTGTCGGCTCGGTTGGCCCGGTCCGCCCACTCTAGGATAGAAACAAGTAAGGGACTAGGCTGGGTCAAGTTCCTTTGCACCAATCGTGGGTTAGGCCTGACCAGTTAAGGGCCTACTAAGCCCCTGTCAGTTTTAGGTAAAATTTGACAGAATGACCCGATCGTTAGATGGTACCTATTGTGTATATTCAATTGACCCAAATGAGATCCACAACTGACCAATTAAAGGCCCAAAAATGATCATTAAACTTGAGTTTTATACGTACATGCACTTACTGAAGCTTCAGTGTGACTTGAAGCTTTGATCATTCCGAACATAATTGTGGTTCTAAGAAAGTTGCACAAAATAAATCTAAGTCTTCATTGATTTCAAAGTAATATAGATGGGTCCATGATCTGGTCAAATCAGGCAATATTACTTGATTAAATAAAGGTTTAATTAATCTCGAATACAATTAGGTTATAATATTAGTACCATTAAAGTGGTTTATCAACACTACAATGTTTTTTGGATGTCACCGATCAAGATTTGTGCTGACCATATTAGTTAGAAATTGATGGCCCAGAATCTTTTATTTTATGTCTGTGGCGACAGAAGTCTCACGGATTTAAAACACGTCATGTGGGGTTAAGGCAAACAAAGTCATTACTATTCCACGACAACCTGTGCCCACTATCCACATTATGCTGTCCACTTCAACTGAAGTCTCAATACAATAAAATGTGTCATGTAGGGTTAAGCCCAATCCGTACATTTATGCCCAATATCAAGAGTTGGATGTAACTGATGTGAGACTTAGTGTAGTCCAAAGCCCCCCCCCTGAGAGACAAGCAAGCGTAGGCAGATTGGATCTCATACTAAAACAATAAGTGTATACTAGCTTGTAACTTGATTAATTATGCATTGGAATGCCCAACTGAGGTGATTTGATGGATGGATTATTGTAATTGGGTACCTATTGATCAATGTAGATGTCAAGTTGGACCATAAAGTAAAACAAAGGGATCCAATTAAAGATTTGACAAAAAAGTGTTATTATTATAATTCCAACTAGAGCTTGATAGTTTCGATTGACTTGGTACCAAAGCAATTCAATTGTGAAGACTTGTTTGATTTCTAGATTGAAGTTAAGGGCATATCACTATTATTTTTTGTGAATATAATAAAACAAAATTGCAATTTTGTAATGGATATGAGGACATGACTGAAGGTTCAATCTTTTATGGGATAGAAATTGGAGTAAGACATTGTTGATGTATGTGATATAATTAAGAACTCAGCTCCTTGGAACTTGGGGACCCCAAAGGCAGGTTCTTGCATTTGTTAGAAGATTAGGGCCCTCTCTCTGATCCTTCAAGATAGTAGAAAATGGAAGGTGGGTAATGGTTATAGGATCAGCTTGTGGCATGATAGATGGATTGATCGTGATCCTATCACAGCTCTTTTCTCGAACCTCGATTTCTCACCTTTTCCCAAGGTCTCTACTATTATAGAAGAAATTAGATGGAGAATCCCGATTTTTATTCCCCTAGTGCTCTAAGTCCATATGCAGCGTGTCAACTCAATTTCGATATGTCCCAATTCAATTGATCTTCTAGCTTAGCTGGATGGTGAATTTTCTCTATCAAAAGCTTGGAATCTCCTCCGCGTAGAGCTTTAAGGACCATATGGTCGGACTTGGTTTGGAACTATCGGATTCATCCTAGAATAGCATGCATGATTTGACGTCTTATGCATAGAAAGACCCCGACCGACGCTTGGACTAAATCAAAAGGGCTGGTCGTAGCTTCAAAATGCTCAATCTATGCATCTCAAGAGGAAACTGATACTTGTCTCTTTTTGAATGCTCTTTTGCCAATTTCTTGTGCTCTTGGCTTCTCTCTGCAATTGTTTCTCCATAGAGGATCTCTTCGTCTCCAGGGGCAATTTTGAAAGCTCTCTCTTTCGACAGAGATGAGAATGAAATAAACCAAGCATCTGCGATCTTCTCCCACATCATCTTTATCATTCGGGAAATGAGGATGACTCCAAATTCAATAACTCCAAGCCTTTGTTTCCTAGAGCTAAAGGCCTTTTCAAGACTTTTATCACTCTCCCGAATCAAGCTCGCAAGCTCATAATGTTGTGCGTGTGTATACGGAAACATAAATCAATGCGATCGAACGATCAATCAACCACACAAGAACAAGCAATCACACACAAGAGAATTACGTGGTTCAGCAAACTTGCCTACGCCTACGGGAAGGAAACTCGACTCTCCTTTTGGGTTCACTCTCTGTATGATCAGTTGTGTTACATCATGGGTTACACATTACATAATATATATATAGTGCTCTCTTTCTTATTCCCCAAGAAACCCTATCTTAGCCAATAAGAAAGTCTCGGTAAAATTACCATAATACCCAAGACCCTAAACCCAATTGGCCTGGACCCACTAGGCCAACAATCTCCCCTTCCAGACCATGGGGAAGACGCCTCTGAACCCCCTTACTAGGAGTCAAATCCCGCCAACTTTGAACAGAACTCCAGCTTTCCCTTAGACACAACCTTAGTCATCATGTCCGAGGGATTCTTGTCAGTATGAATCTTCTCCAGCTTTATGAGATTCTTTTCGATGACCTTACAAATTCAATGGTATCGTACATCAACATGCTTCGTGCGGGCATGGTAAGTAGCGTTCTTGCTAAGATCCATAGCACTTTGACTATCATAGTAGACTACATACTCTCCTTGCTTCAAAACCCAGTTCTTGAAAGAAATATATCAGCCAAATCATCTCCTTCCCTGCTTCATTAGCAGTTATGTATTTTGCTTCGGTTGTAGACAATGCTGTACACTGCTGCAACTTAGACTGCCAGTAAATAGCTCCCCTTGCAAAAGCAAATAAATACCCAGAAGTAGACAATCGACGATCAAGATCCCCTGCAAAATCAGCATCTGTAAAGCCTTCAAATATTGGTTTTGAGCCTCCGAAACACAAGCAGAAATGTGATGTACATCTTAAATATCTGAAGATCCACTCATGCTCTTTCCTAGGGTTAGAAAGAAATCTACTCACTAAATCCACTACATGAGCAATGTCTGACTGTGTACACACGATGGCATATATTAGACTCTCAACTGCTGAGGAATATGGAACAGATGTCATTCGTTCCTTTTTTTCATCTATAGTAGGAAATAATCTGTTACTGATCTTGAAGTTACTGGCTAAAGGCATGCTAACTGGCTTAACATCTTTCATGTTGAATCTCACTAGCACTTGTTTAACATAATTCTCCTGTAATAACCACAGCTTCTTAGCATTCCTGTCATGACATACTTGCATTCCCAATATCTATCTGCGGGACCCAAGTCCTTCATGTCAAAAGTCTTTGACATGTCCCTTTTCAACTTGTCAATCATCTTATTATCTTGTCCAGCAATTAATATATCATCTACATATAAAAGAAGGATGATAAATTTGCCAATACCAAATTTACGAACATAAGCATAGTGATCAGTAGCTGTCCTCGGGAACCCGTGACTCATTATGAATGAATCAAACTTCTTGTACCATTGCCTTGGCGCTTGTTTCAACCCGTAGAGACTATTTTTTAACCTACAAACCAACTGTTCTTTTCCTTCTACTTCTAACTCCTCTTGCTGAGTTATGTAGATCTTTTCTTTCAGATCACCGTGAAAAATACATTCTTCACATCCATCTGTTCAAGTTCAAGGTCCATGCTAGTGATTGGACCCAAGACAACTCTGATAGAAGTCATCTTCACGACTGGAGAGAAGATTTCTTCGAAGTCAATACCCTTCGTCTGCGCAAAGGCTTCTACCACTATCCGTGCTTTGTGCTTTGTCAGTTTTCCACTGTCTTCAGCTTGAACACCCATTTGTTCTTCAAAACCTTCCTGCCTTTTGAAAGTTCCACAAACTCAAAAGTATTGTTTTTTTTCAAAGAACTCATCTCATCCTGCATAGCCTTCATCTACTCGTCTTTATCTACATGAGTTTTTGCTTCTAGGTAGCTCTCTAGCTCCCCCTCATTAGTAAGCAAAATATAATCTGTTGTAGGATATCTTGTTGATGGTTGACGCTTTTGAGTAGATCTCCTAACCTGAGGTTCTGTGATTTTTGACTGAGGAGACTGCTCCCCCTGCTCAAGACCCTATTCGTCTAGCAACCCCCGCGCTTTATCATGAACTGGATTGTTTTGTCCACCTTCTCCACCTGTACTAGAAAAGAAGTCGGCGTGAGTTCAACCACTCAATCAACAACTTCCTTAGACTTTTCAGTTTTCTCAATATCTCCAAAGAACTGATCTTCATGAAACACCACATCTCTATTTCTGATAATTTTTCTATTCTCTGGATCTCATAATCTGTAGCCAAACTCAACTCCACTATAGCTAAAAAAAATGCACCATACTGGCTTATCATTCAGCTTTGAACGTTGCTCCTTTGGTACATGTGCAAAAACTTGCACCCAAACTCCTTCAAATGAGAATAAACAATATCTTTACTTGTCCATTTCCTCTCTGGAAGGTCAAAATTGAAAGGAACTGAGGGAGACCTATTAATCAGGTAAACAGCAGTCAAGACAACTTCACCCCAAAATGGCTTGAGTAGCTGTGCCACCCTAATCATGCATCTCATCCTTTCAAGAATAATGCGGTTCATTCTCTTTGCCACACCATTGTGCTGTGGAGTACCAGGAACTATTCTTTCATGTCGAATACCATTCTTCGAGTAATAGCCTTTAAACTGGTTGGATGTATACTCACCACCATTATTTGTGTGAAGACATTTTAGGAGTTTTCCAGTTTCTCTTTCAACCATGACATGAAACTGCTGAAATACCTGGAATACCTGATCCTTCGATTTCGATGCATGAACCCAGACTTTCCTGGATGCATCATCAATAAATGTGACAAAAAACTTATTTCCACCCAATGACTCCACCTCCATGGAACCACAAACATCAGAATATACCAAATCCAACACATTAGCTTTTATCGTTGATATTTTAGAGAAAGATACCCTGTGTTGTTTACCAAATAAGTAATAATTACAGGGGTCAAGGGATGTACTTTTGGAGTAATGAATTTGATCTTTCGTTGCCAATAACTACAGTTCTTTCTCACTCATATGTCCCAGTCTTTTGTGTCACAAATTTGGAGAGGATCTGTCTTTAATAGCATTTAACACACCTTTGTATAGCTTCACATGTGTCTTGTAAAACGCATTACACGGCTTCCCTCTTGTAACAATAAGAGACCCTTAAGTGAGTTTCCACCTACCATTTCCGAAGCAACTCTCAAAACCTGCATGGTCTAATGAAGTTCCGGAAATCAGATTCAACCGCAGATCAGGAATATGTCGCACATCTTTCAGTGTCATTGTGCAACCAATATCGGTTTGAATGCAGATATCACCGATCCCAACAATATCCGAATGACTTGTGTTGCCCATCTTCACAGTGTCAAAGTCTCCTGCTTTGTACATTGTCAACATCTCCTTAGAAGGAGTAACATGGTAGGATGCTGCTGTGTCAACAACCCACTCAGCCTGATCATCTGCAATACTCAAACACTCTTCATCTTCACTGGCTAGTACCACTACTTCATTATCCAATGTAGCCGTAGTGTTAGTTTCATTCTTTTGTTCATTACTCACTTCTTTCTTTTCCTTCAAGGCAAAGCAGTTCTTCTTAATGTGACCCTCCTTGCCACAATAAAAGCATTTTCTAGACTTTTTCTTAGTCTGTGATCCACCTCTTGTCTTGTCACAACCTCCCTTTGGTCCCCTACTCTTACTCCTCCCCATTTCCTCAGTAACAAAGGCCTGTGCATTATCTATCCTTGCAATTTTCTTTCTTGTTTCTTCATTTAACACACCATCTAGAGTAGAGTTGCTAACAGAAGCAATTAATGTTTTCCATGTATCTAGTAAAGAGTTTAGAATAAATAAAGCTTGCATCTCATTATCAAGGACCATTTTCGTTGTAGCCAGCTCATTCACAATGCATTGGAAATCATTTATGTGATCTTTAATTTTACCACCCTCCTTGAATTTCATGTTCACAAGCTTTATAATCAGAAAATTTTTGTTTATAGCAGTTTTCTTCTCATCTATTTCTTCTAACTTTTTCCAAAGGGTTCTTGCAATGGTGTCATTAGACACGTGATGAAATATGCTATTATCCACCCATTGTCTGATGTGACCAATGGTTTTCTATGCATCTTTTTCCAATCTGGATCAGACATCTCTTTTGGTCGAGATTATCCCCATCAATGGGATCATAGCAGGTTTTGCAATAGAGGAAATCCTTCATCTTAGGTTTCCAAATCAACCAATTGGTATGGTTAAGTTTGATCATGGTAGTGTTTACAGTGTTGTTCTCCATCTAAATTAAGTAACCAAGAAACATAAACAACTTTTAGTAACCTCAATTTCTGTACCAATATGTAAATCCCATCACCACGAGTACGCTGGAAGAAACGGATCTAAAATCCGACTTTGGATTAATCAAAACCTTTTTGTGAGCAAAAATAGTTTTCTGCGCTCCAATTAGTCAAACTTTTTTGTTGACCATCAAACTGCCAATCTTCTTCCATATTACGTAGATCTACTCGCAAAGAATCTGTAGGCACAAACGGATCTTCGATCTGATCTCGGATGATCAAGATATTTTGAGAACAATTCTCAGCTGTTAATCTGGTCAAACCCCTGTTGATCGTACTGTTTGCTGATGTGGCGATGACATCAGCAGTTGCTGGGAATGGGCTTCTCGCTTCACAGGTCAGGCGGAATTGACCCAAACCGAACCTGACCTGGTCTGGGCTGTGCGTTGGGCTTTTGTAGCAGATCAGGTCAAAACCAACCTGGAACAAACCCAACTTGGCCTGGGCGAGTCATCTTTTCTTTAGGTTTCTAGTTTTTGTAACCAGAACCGAGAACCAGCAACTCTGTTGCTTTTTCGTTCCTTGAGTCTAGCCTGACCTGGTCTGGACTGTGGGCTGGGCTTCCGTAGCAGATCAGGTCAAAACCGACCTGGAACAAACCCAACCTAGCCTAGGCGAGAGTCGTTTTCTCTTTTGGTTTCTGGTTTCTGTAACCAGAACCGAGAACTAGCAACTCTGTTGCTTTCTTGTTCCTCGTGTCCGATGATGGCATGGCACGGCGTCCGGTGACAATCCCCCTTCTCCGGCGACAAGCAAGAAGTGCGGCGATGATGTAGGTCCGGTGGCAATCTTGCAAATCAAGTAAACCAAGCAGCCCTTGTTTGCAGTCCTACTGTCTTGTTCCTTAGTCCTCACCGGCGAAGATGACTTAGCGGTGGCGGTTGTCATTTTCAGGTGGTGTACAGGATTTCCAGTTGAACCTTCTTCCCAAGTGACTAGTACCAGCGGCTAGGATTTCTGCAACTGGAATTTAACCCAACCTCTATGATGCAAACAGAGTTTGAACTTGTTTGTGAATTTCCGCAAGTGTACGGTTGTCTCAAGTAATATAGACTATGGAAATTCGAATATCGTTCCCATAAAGATCGTTACAAAGAAAATAACAATGAACAATGAAAAGTAATATCAACTCAAATATAGCTAACAAATGCAAATGAAGATAACAAAAACAACAGAAACACGAAACAAGATAATAAAGAGATGTTAGTAAAAATAGAAAAACTCAAGTAAAAACAAACCAAGAATAAGATTAGTAACAAGTTAATAACAAAATTAATAATAAAAGCAAAATGACAAGGTTAATATAAGAACAATAGAGCAATATTAGATAGATCAAGTGAATGAGTGTGTGAAAATAAGTGAATGATCAAGATAAAAAGAAACAAAAAGCATCCATGAAAACTAACTAATAAGGAGAACAAGATAGAAAATGAGTGGATGGAAATAAAAAGAAATGTGCTAAAAGTGTAAAATCAAAGGTGGAATTGGTGGTGTGAATAAATGGAGTATGAGAATTAAAATACGTGAATAAATATGTGAGAATGTGAATAGAATCTAACTAAAGTAAGTAAAATAAGCAACAAACAATATTAATGGATATATTGAACCATCTAGAATCCACTAAATGAAACTAATCCAACACTAATGCTTTTCTCTTTTTCCAAACAAATACTCAAATCTAATGAAAAATCAATGCTTATATTTGGAAAATATAACTTTAAAGCTCTAAGATAGAAATTAACAATCTAATAGCTAAGACTTTCTTCCATTTATAAAAGAAAAGATTCCTAATGACTATCTATCAAAAGTAAGCATAAACCATCAAAAGATATTAACTCCTAAGTATGATTTGTCAAACCTAAGCATAGATAGTAAATAGAATGCTAAGATAGAAAATAATCATGGAATGTAGCACATTGCAATGAAGAAAAATCTATTCTAATATGTTAAGCACATAAATAAAGGGAATTAAGAGCATAAGCAAAATGAATAGTATTAACTTAACTCCACTTAAAAGATCCAATCAAAGTGATTAGCCACCCATTGGAGAAGACAAAGCTTTCATGCCAAATCTTCAATTTTTACAAAGATTTCCTCACTTTCTCGATACAATTGTTCTTAATTATATGAATAGCTTAAGTAAAGAGAAGGAAGCTCTCCTTGTTTGTATGTATAATGCTTAGAGCTCCTTTTCTTATATAGAAACATTTGCCTTACTCTCTTTTGGTTTCTTTCCAATGTAGGACTTCACAAGAATGAAAATATGAACATATGAATGTAATTCCCGTGTTAGAAAATAGTCCCCAGATTGATGTGCGATTTTGACCCCCGAAATGTCCGAATTGGGAAAAATGTTATGAAATATGATTTGTAGATCTTAGAACAAGCTTTCCAATGCTTCTAAGATCACCTCAATCAGACACCTGAGTAAAAAGATATAGTCAAAATACCAACCTACGTCTTTCAGTTTTGCTCTTATTATTGGCATAGCTTTGTCATTCTTCATCCAATTATCTTCCAAACTTATCCTTACTCTCTGTAACTCTTGAATTTCAACTTTAATCTTCAAATTAATCTTCAATTAACACCTACAAAGAGAAATTAACATAATTGAGAGTATTTTCAAACATTTTTTGTATGAAAGCAATTAGAACTAATATAAATGCATACAAATGGTCATCTATAATGGAAAGATATGAGCAAAGCATGACGAGGAGGAAGTTTACGATTTTTATGCTAAAAACAGTATTTTGGGTTCTTTTATCTTTAGAAACTCATAAAATAATGATATGAAAGTGTATCTTTGTGAACTCATCAAAACTTTTTTGCAACATCGGATTTCTGCCAGAATCCAATTAGTGTGGCCCAATAGAGATTAGAAACGATCTCTCTTCTGTTTTTGCAACGAAAACCATGTGCAAAGGTCCGGATCAAAAATCTTGATCCGATCCGTCGATTGCAACGCAGCACAGTCTAATCTTAGAAAACCATAGGCTCTGATACTACTTGTGCGCGTGTATGTGGAAACGTGAATCAATGCGATCGAACGATCAATCAACCACACAAGAACCACTACAAGAAACTGCACTTTCAGTGACAAATTTTTTCGTCGCCAAAAGTCATAAAAACGTCGGTAAAAGTATTTACCGACGAAATTCCTTTCGTCGGCTAGACATCGCTAAGAAAAGGTCAGTGAAATGTTTCACCGACGAATTATTTTTCCATCGGAAAAAAGTTCGACTTTTACCGACGATTTTTTGAATTTTACCGACGTTTTAAATACGTTGGAAATACTATTTTATTTTTCTAAAAATTTAGTAAATACTTTTACCGACTTTTATTTTCGTTGGCAAAATAAACAATCAAAATAAATAAAAAAAATTCTGCACTTTTACCGACGAAAAACAACGTTGGTAAAAAAAAAAAAGGAAAAATAAACTAAAACAAAATGACTTTTACCGACGTTTAGTTTCGTCGGTAAAATAAAAAGGCAGAGTAAAAAAAAGCAAAACTAATTTTACCGACTTTTGTTTTCGTCGGTAAAATAAAAAGGAAAAATAAAACTAATGTTATTGACGTTTATTTTCGTCGGTAAAATAAAAAGGAAAAATAAAACAACTTTTACCGACGTTTATTTTCGTCGGTAAAATAAATAGCAAAAACTAAAAAAATAAATCGAATTTTACCGACGTTTATATTCGTCGGTAAAATAAATAAGAAAATTAAAAAAAATAAAACTTCTTTTACCGACGTTTATTTTCGTTGGTAAAATAAATAGGAAAAATTTAAAAAAATTAAACTACTTTTACCGACGTTTATTTTCGTCGGTAAAAGAAATAGAAAAAATAAAAAAATAAAACCACTTTTACCGACGAAAATAACACATCGGTAAAAGTGATTTTATTTTTTTAAAAAAATATAATATTCATTTTTTTAATATAATTTTCCTGTAAAGCTGTTTATACACCTGTATCAGAAGTAAACCTGTTCATTTATACACCTGTATCAGAAGTAAACCTGTTCATTTATACACTCGTATCATAAGTAAACCTGCTCATTTACCTATATTCAATGAGAAAAATACATTAAAACAAAAGTTGCTAAATTACCCAACAACCATCGCCATTTTTCATCTAATCATTCATCTCATTAACCGAATATTATAATCAACAATAATACAGACCATATAAATATCCAATATATACATATACAAATAAACAAAAAAGAATAAAACACCCCCAAAAGTCTGCATCCGACCGCAAATCGCCAATCAATCTGCAATGAAAAAAACAACATTAGAATCTTTTCAACGAATTAAATGATAAATGAAAGATAAACATGTATATATATAAATATCTTTTCCTAAGTTTTTCGGCAGCCTATTTTCCCGTCTAAGTACTGAGAATCGGGCGGTTTTTGTGTCTAATTCGATAACTAGAAGTCTGATTCACTAACCGTAAATTCCAACAAGTTACTTTGGCCTTGAACAAGGGTAATCGTGCTAGTTTCTGAGCTGTCCGATGGCCGATTCCCGTTTTCAACCTCCAACGGCCTATATTTCAAAACTAAGTGTTAAGAATCCAACGTTTTAGGTCTAATTCGTTAACTGGGAGTTCGATTCACGAGCCGTCAGTTCCTGCAAGTGAATTTCGACTCGAGCAAGGTGCTCGTGCGGGTTCCCGATTTTTCCGGCGGCCGTTTCCCATTTCGGACCCCCGGCGTGCCATTTTCGAGCCTAAGTATTAGGAAAATCCAATGTTTTCGCGTCTAAAACTCTAACCGGGAGTTCTATCTGTGAACCGACATTTCCTACAAGTCACTCTACCCTCGAGCGAGGTGCTCGTGCCGGTTTCCGATTTTTCCGGGGGCCGGTCCCCGTTCCGGACCGCCGGCGGGCCGTTTTCGAGCCTAAGTGTTAAGAAAATCGTCGATTTTCGCTTCTAATTCTCTAACTGGGAGTCCTATCAGCGAACCGTCAGATCCTTCAAGTCACTCTACCCTCCAGCGAGGTGCTCGTCCCGGTTCCCAATTTTTCCGGGGGCAGGTTCCCATTCCGGACCTTCGGCGGGCCATTTTCGAGCCCAAGTGTTGGAAAATCCGATGTTTACACCTCTAATTCTCTAACCGGGAGTCATATCTGCGAACCGTCAGTTACAATAAGTCAGTCTAACCTCGAGCGAGGTGCTCGTACCGATTACCGATTTTTCCTGGGGCCGTTTCCCGTTCCGGACCCCCGACGGGCAGTTTTCGAGCCTAAGTGTTGAAAAATCCGATGTTTACGCCTCTAATTCTCTAATCGGGAGTCATATCTGCGAACCGTTGATGGAACGCGCTTCGAGGCGCCGTGGGGCGGCTACCGGGGTCGGCGGAACGTGGGAGTCCGTCGGGTCCGGCCCTTTCGCCCCCTGGCGGGCCTGAAGCGTGTTTTAACATTTCTTTTGTGTGGGTGTGCCAGATTTTCTATTTTACTTGGAATTGCAAGTGGTAATCCGGAGATCAACCTTCGCAAGTAAAAAGGAAATCAACTTCTTTCAAGTTTTCCATTGCGCATATATTTAAGAAAAGAGACATTTTCTTGATTTGCCATGAAAGGCGATTTTGTTTGGCATTTATAACCGATTTTGGCGTTTATAGCCGATTTACAATTCTCATCAATAATGAAAAAGACAAGAGTTGTGATTTTTGTCTCTTTTAGAAAAATACAAACTACAATGAAAAGCAAGAAAAGGAAGATCTAACTTTTCAGGAGATTGTGGGGGACTCGTTCAGATTGACGGTCGCAAGCCATGTATGGGCTTCGCCATCATCCATGCAGATGAGAACAGAAGATGCTCTTGATTCGCTTGGCTTGGCTATAACCTCAGGTTTTTAGAGGACAAAGACCAAGAGAAGGTCCTATGTCCAATAAAAAGCTAAGTAGACGGGCTGAAAAGCCATGTCTAAGCCATTGGAGGCAGCAGGAGAAGGCAAGGACCTTGGGGGGGGTGGGGGGGGGGGGGGGTGCCCCCCAAGGGACTTTTGTCACCTTGTAGTGGTGGCCGGTGTAGAACTTCAGCAGAGTTTTTTCTCTCTTTTTTCTTTCTCTGGATACGAGCTCTGGATTCTTTCCGATCGATCGATCTCGATTTTCTGATTTCGATTTTCTCCCCTCTCATTTCAATGGAATGCTCTCCTATTTATAGGCCTTTGGTAGCCATTTAGGAGGGTTTATGAGCCTTAATGGCTTTAATGGGAGGAGTTACAAGATTTATTTCTTGATTTTGTAACTCCTTTTTCCTTGAATCTGATTGGCCGATGGAGATTAAGAGCTTTTAATCACCTTAATTACCATAATGGGAGGAGTTTCATGGTTTAAATGCCATGAATCAATTGACTTGTAACTCCCAAATGCTTGCTTCTGATTGGGCCGTCCAAAGAAATGAATTAATGACTATAATAAAGCTAGTCAATTAACCACATTAATTGGTCGCCGAGCAGTCGAAGAGTCGCGGGCCGTGCCGTGTCTTCTGGAATTCTTCTGGCGATGATCATCGATGGATCTTCATGCTGATCGACATCGGATGAACATGTAACTTCAGACATTGATAGCTAAGAGCGGGCCGGTGACATCTGTCTTGTCGATTTCTCGATCGGTCGGACAGAAAGAGCACTTTTTTTTGTCGACCGGTTGGCGATCTTGGAGCGATCAATGATGATTTTGTGCTTTTGGAGGTTGACCCGTGATTTTGACGGATGTCGGAGGATATGAGTCAATTTCAAGCACTAAAAATCACATTTTCAGGAAACCACAGGGGCCAAAGTGCGCGAAACGCGAAAAAAGATGGAAAAACGGGTCACCGGCGGAAAATCCGGTGACCCGGACTTCCATGGTCGCCGGCGACCATGGGCCATGGTCGCAGGGGCCTGCGACCCTGGGGGAATTTTCCCCTTCGGAGCCCGTTTTGCGGTCGTTTTGAGGTCTTTTTCGTCGCCGTTTTCTTCTGTATTTTTCTTGACATTTCTTCTCATTTATTGGATTGATTTCCCTGTAGAAAACCTGATGAGAATCCTTGCATTTTTAGAGTGCAAAGTTTCCAATTTTCCGGGAAAGCCGAAGACTTTGTCGCGTAAAGCTGCTGATTTTCCGCCAGAAGCTGAAACTTGGTCAAACGATGTCGGAATGACCTGAAATTTGAGGTGAAGCCTCCTGAGCAATAAATAAGACCAACCATAGGCTTTTGTTTGAGTTTTGAAGCCGTTTGGGGTCCCATCGATGCTTCACTTGATTTTGCTGCGGGGAAAATGCCGAGCTTTGATGTGCTGTCAAACGATGTCCGATTGACCTGAAATTTGACAGGGAACCTATTGGAGTCATTTTGAGATGATCCACAGGCTCTGTCTTGGAAACCATGGTCCCGGGGAGCTCCGCCGCCGGTAGGCTTGATTTTCTTTCGGAGCGTCGAAACCTGGTCAAACGTTGTCGGAATGACCTGAAATTCGACGTGCAGCCTTTTGGAAGCATGTTGAAGCCACTCATGCACTTGGTTTGATGAGCGAAGGCTTCGGTGGTTCCCGCCGCCGGGAGGCATGATTTTGCTGCTCGAGCATTGATGGAGGGTCAAACGTTGTCGGTTTGACTTGAAATTTGACATGGAGCCCTTTTGAGACATGCTGGAGTCATCCATAGGCTCTGATCGAAGTTTTGACGTCTCCGATGATGTCGCCGCCGGGAGCGCCATTTTAGCTGTCGGAGAAGCGAAGTTAGGCCAAATGATTCTGAAATGGCCCGAAACTTCATGTGTACTCTTCTCTTGGCTATCTTGAAGGATCTTGCAGTTTTTGTTTGATTCTGACAAGATTTGATTTTTTGGAGAAGTTGCATTGCCTATTTATGGCTGGTTGCGACTTCATGTAGCTTTCTTGATGTTGAAGAGGCAAAGTGACATTTTTGGTGTCAACAACCGTCAGTTCCTACAAGTCACTCTAACCTCGAGCAAAGTGCTCGTGCCGGTTCCCGATTTTTTCGAGGGCCATTTCCCATTCCGGTCCCCCGACGGGCTGTTTTCAAGCCTAAGTGTTGGAAAATTCGATGTTTACGCCTCTAATTCTCTAACCGGGAGTCATATCTACGAACCGCTAGTTCCTACAGGTCACTCTAACCTCGAGCGAGGTGCTCATTCCGGTTACCGATTTTTCCGGGGGCCGTTTCCCAATCCCGACCTCCGGCGGGCCGTTTTCGAGCCAAGTGTTGGAAAATCCGATGTTTACACCTCTAAAACTCTAACCGGGAGTCATATCTGCGAACCGTCAGTTCCTACAAGTCAGTCTAACCTCGAGCGAGGTGCTCGTGCCGATTCCTGATTTTTCTGGGGGCAGTTTCTCGTTCCGGACCCCCGGCGGGCCGTTTTCGAGCCAAAGTGTTGGAAAATCCGATGTTTACGCCTCTAATTCTCTAACCGGGAGTCATATCTGCGAACCGTCAGTTCCTACAAGTCACGCTAACCTCGAGAGAGGTGCTTGTGCCGGTTCCCAATTTTTCCGGGGCCCGTTCCCATTCCGGACCTCCGGCGGGCCGTTTTCGAGCCTAAGTGTTGGAAAATCCGATGTTTACACATCTAATTCTCTAACTGGGAGTCATATCTGCAAACCGTCAGTTCTTACAAGTCACTCTAACCTCGAGTGAGGTGCTCGTGCAGATTCCCGATTTTCCTAGGGCCGTTTCCCGTTCCGGACCCCCGGCGGGCCGTTTTCAAGCCTAAGTGTTGGAAAATCCGATGTTTACGCCTCTAATTCTCTAATCGGGAGTCATATCTGCGAACTGTCAGTTCCAACAAGTCATTATAAGATCATGCGAGTTGCTCGTGCTGGTTCCCGATTTTTTTGGGGGCCGTTTCCCGTTCTCGACCCCCGACGGGCAGTTTTCGTGCCAAAGTGCTGGAAAATCCGATGTTTACGCCTCTAATTCTCTAACCGGGAGTCATATCTGTGAACTGTCAGTTCCTACAAGTCACTCTAACCTCGAGAGAGGTGCTCGTACCGGTTCCCAATTTTTCCTGGGGCCGGTTCCCATTCCGGACCTCCGGCGGG
Organism: Umbellularia californica; assembly: GCA_028538565.1. Taxonomy (NCBI): domain Eukaryota; kingdom Viridiplantae; phylum Streptophyta; class Magnoliopsida; order Laurales; family Lauraceae; genus Umbellularia; species Umbellularia californica. The sequence goes on from JAPQWN010000005.1 coordinate 15,318,165, forward strand.
CCGTTTTCGAGCCTAAGTGTTGGAAAATCCGATGTTTACACCTCTAATTCTCTAACCGGGAGTCATATCTGCGAACCGTCAGTTCCTGTAAGTCACACTAACCTCGAGTGAGGTGCTCATGCCGATTCCCGATTTTTCCGGGGGCCGTTTCCCGTTCTGGACCCCCGGCGGGCCGTTTTCGAGCCAAAGTGTTGGAAAATCCGATGTTTACGCCTCTAATTCTCTAACCCTGAGTCATATCTGTGAACCGTTGGTTCCTACAAGTCATTCTAACCTCGAGCGAGGTGCTCGTACTAGTTCCCGATCTTTTCGGGGGCCGTTTCCCGTTCCGGACCCCCGGCGGGCCGTTTTCGAGCCAAAGTGTTGGAAAATCCGATGTTTACGCCTCTAATTCTCTAACCGGGAGTCATATCTGCGAACCGTTAGTTCCTACAAGTCACTCTAACCTCGAGCGAGGTGCTTGTGCCGGTTCCCGATTTTTCCGAGGGCCGTTTCCAAATCCGGATCTCCGGCGGGCCGTTTTCGAGCCCAAGTGTTGGAAAATCCGATGTTTACACCTCTAATTCTCTAACCGGGAGTCATATTTGCGAACCGTCAGTTCTTACAAGTCACTCTAACCTCGAGCGAGGTGCTCGTGCCAGTTCCAGATTTTTTTGGGGGCCGTTTCCCGTTTCGGACCCCCTGCGGGCCGTTTTCAAGCCTAAGTGTTGGAAAATCCGATGTTTACGCCTCTAATTCTCTAACCGGGAGTCATATCTGCGAACCGTCAGTTCCTACAAGTCACTCTAACCTCAAGAGAGGTGCTCGTGCCGGTTCCCATTTTTTCCAGGGGCCGGTTCCCATTCCGGACATCCGGCGGGCCGTTTTCGAGCCTAAGTGTTGGAAAATCCGATGTTTACACCTCTAATTCTCTAACCGGGAGTCATATCAGCGAACCGTTAGTTCCTACAAGTCACTCTAACCTCGAGCGAGGTGCTCGTGCCGGTTCCCAATTTTTTCGGGGGCCGTTTCCCGTTCCGGACCCCCGGCGGGCCGTTTTCGAGCCTAAGTGTTGGAAAATCCGATGTTTACGCCTGTAATTCTCTAACTGGGAGTCGTATTTGCGAACCGTCAGTTCCTACAAGTTACTTTAACCTCGTGCAAGGTGCTGGTGCCGGTTCCCGATTTTTCCGGGGGCCGTTTCCCATTCCGGACTTCTGGCGGGCCGTTTTCGAGCCTAAGTGTTGGAAAATCCGATGTTTACGCATCTAATTCTCTAACCGGGAGTCATATCTACGAACCGTCAGTTCTTACAAGTCACTCTAACCTCGAACGAGGTGCTCGTGCCGGTTCCCGATTTTTTAGGGGTCCGTTTCCCATTCCGGACCCCGGCAGGCCGTTTTCAAGCCTAAGTGTTGGAAAATCCGATATTTACGCCTCTAATTCTCTAACCGGGAGTCATATCTATGAACCGTCAGTTCCTACAAGTCACTCTAACCTCGAGCGAGGTGCTCGTGCTGGTTCCGGATTTTTCCCGGGGCCGTTTCCCATTCCAGACCTCCAGCGGGCCATTTTCGAGCCAAGTGTTTGAAAATCCGATGTTTACACCTCTAAAACTCTAACCGGGAGTCATATATGTGAACCGTCAGTTCCTACAATTCATTCTAACCTCGAGCGAGGTGCTCGTGCCGATTCTTGATTTTTCCGGGGGCCGTTTCCCGTTCCGAACCCCCGGCGGGCCGTTTTCGAGCCTAAGTGTTGGAAAATCCGATGTTTACGCCTCTAATTCTCTAACCGGGAGTCATATTAAGGTCCTATTAAGAAGATAAAATATGAACCCCTTTGGTAATGGATCACAATTGTTTTTTGGGTTCTCTAATCTATTAGTTTTTTGGGTTCTCTTAGGTGGGACTCATCCTTGAGTATTCACACAGTCAATCTGCAACACTAGATGACTAATGCATGAGTCTAGTCCTAGGAAAATTAAATTTGCATACGATATCAAATTGTGACATGATCAAGGCAAACAAGCAAGACCTACATCTTTAAATGATTCAATTGTATATGATAACCTGTGTGCACTAACACATTTAAATCTTGCTGATCATCCATACTTCATGCAACAGTGCAATCCAAATTACTAAGAAAGTGAGGATGATTATTGTTATATATTCAAAACCAAAAAAAAAAAAGGGTTGTCTACCTGCCCTTAAGAGCATCCATCATGATCTCCAGTAGCTGTACCATCACCAGCAGAAGTGGTCCCTCCCGTGATGTCGAAATAGGTGGTCAGATCTATCCCTGCCGCAGCTGCCAACTGTTGAACAAGGGCCTCAAGTGCAGCATGCTTCCTGTCCTGCTCAGCCTGCCTCTTAGCTTGCTCAGCTAGCTGCTCCCGCAGGGCGATCACCTCAGGATCCAGTGCCCGAGACTGTGTGGAACATGCAGAGGTCCTAGTGTATATCCCATACCCTTTTAAATATCCCGACCTCTTTCCAAGCACATCAACAACAATCTGTTCCTCAGTCATCGGAGCTATGACAGAGGGCTGCGACTGCTCCTTAGTCCGCTGCACCAAGGCCTCCTGCCATTTAAATCAATAAGGGACTTAGAATGCTTTTATGGCATTATTGATCATAATTGAATTAATAGCATACGTACATGTCTCTGCTGAGCCACCTCATTTACCCACTCATTACTTTTTTCTCTATAGTGGGTGTCGCGGAAGAACTGAGTAATAGGCAGCGCTTGACTGGCATTCTGTGCCATCTGTCATTTGAAATGGCTTTGTATTAGATATGAACCCAGCTACATATTGATAAATTAATAAACTTAATCAAGTTTATTCATATGAATATAATTAGTACCATCAGAGATATCCTCGATGCAAATGACCTAGAGCCACTAGTATGATTATATGGCAGCTTGGCTCGACTCTCTTGAGCTTTTTTCGACTTCGACTATATAGAAAAACAATAATACAGTAGCAATTTTTTATAAAATCATTACCAATAGAATTACGTTGGAATATAATTAATTGTTGTAGGTAACATCCCAAAGTTACCTTCTAGGCTGGTGATTCCCAGCACTGTGAGACCATCAACTGCCAATCAGCCGGATCACAACCCCCCGCCGGGTGGTCCTGGGGTCGGGGAACCCCCTGCTCCAACAACTCGAGATAGTGACTATGCAACTCATACTTCCAGTTCCTATACAAAAACCTGCATTGGTGGTCAATGTCCGCCCTGAGCTGCATATCGCCCTCATAGTCCCCGATATCAAAAATTTGCTGCAATTAGGGGAGAGCCATATAAAGATTAGTAATAACAAACTATAATATATTAAACTGCAATTGGTGTCAGACAAGCATCCAGTCATAAAACTTCATTGGATCAAAATTTGAGTCTACATTTTTATGAAACTAGCTCTCAACTTCATTGGAATTAAATTTTTCTTTTTGAAATGGCAAGTCAGATATTCTCAAGAGCAAACTTATAATATAGTCATACAACAACTATCATAGATTTTCTCCAACATTCACAAAATACTTTATAAGCCAATTTCATGCATGTCACATACCCAACATCATCTCTAAGAGTGTATCAAAATGAAATTCATAAGTATCAACATCCCATATAATCCTATTACAAGACATACAAAAAATTAGATGAAAAAAAAAAAAAAAGCAAATCATGATTGAGAGAAGACATCTGCAATAGCTTCTGTGACATTCCAAGTAACAACACATAAAAGTTCGCATGTTTGTGCCAAGATTTAGTTATCAAAATGATGTTTCTTCAAGATGGGAACATCCATGGTGAGCATAGTATTTCAAATTATTTTTACTATGTAAGATAATGATTCCTCTATCAATTAAACAATGAGGATAGCAATTTCAATGACTTTGCAGATATCCAAATACAAGTTAGCTCAAAGAAAACAATAACAAAAACATTAATACACAAAACTTAACCACCCCAAGTAAAATAACAACAACACCCTGCCCCAACCAACTAATAATATTGATCAATTAAATACTTCTCTGTCATCCAAAAACCAAATCAAATCCATCCAGTAAAAAATCAAATGACAATAAAAAAACCCCAACAAAAAGAACCCAAAACACAAAGCCCCACCCAAAAGCACCTAAAAGAAAACAAAAGGAACTTAGAAAACAAGTACCAAAGAGAGGGGAAAAATCACCCTAATTGATATCCTTATTCATGGCATTAGATTAGATTGTGGCTAAGAAAACACCCCAAATTCCTACCTGCATTCATCAACTAACCAAAATTCTAAGACCCATAATTAGTTTGAGATGAAACCTAAATACATGAAGAGATTGAAAGTCAATTGAGCAAAAGAGCTAATACCAAGAACTTGCTTGAGTAGAAAACCAATTCCCGCACTCGAATAGCTGGAGCGCGCGCGAGAGAGAGAGAGAGAGAGAGAGAGAGAGAGAGAGAGAGAGAGAGAGAGGGCAGCTGAGAAGGAGAGCGGGAAAGAGCCTTATGGGTGAACATCAAGTGGACTCCAATATGGGTGAACACTATGCACAAGTTGTGCATGGGATATTTTTCTTACCCTTGGTCCTTGTTACGAGAGAAAGCTAGAGGGATATGGAGACCAAAGGGGTGTGGAAGAGAAGGTGGTGTTAGAGTAAGGTTGATAAAAATTGAAATACTCTCAAAAAAATTGAAATAGAAATTGATTTGAGATAAAAATTGGTTGATATTTCTCGTTGAAGTTTACCTGAACTGCAGCAATGACGGCAAGCTTGATCCCACTGTCAAGCTTCTTCCATCCATGGGGCCTGACTGGGGCAACCTCTCTAATGGCTAACCCAAGATGGTTAACCAGTGATGGGGCATGTTCCCCTTCTGGTCTATGACTAGAGATGGGGATCGGGACTGGGATGTTCTGACCCAGCTGTCTCCTCAGCTTTGTCACATTCTTCCCTCGTGTAACACCCCTTACACGGCTCGGAACCTCCAAGACTGGGGTTGATGCTGGTAAGATGAAAGTGATAAATGAGTTAGTGAACACAAATCATTAAATTGAGGTGAACCATTCTGAATCTTAAAAGGTCATAATTTTCTCATCTACGCTGCTCCCGACTGTATGAGGACTCGTCGGAAGCTAGGACGACTGAGGCTGGGTCGGCGAGGGCTGTGTGGTCAGAGGCTGAATTGGCAGAGGCTGGGGGGCTGCCAAATCAGGGGTGCTCCCTGATCCTCCAGACCGTGTAACTAGAAGAGCAGCCGGCGGAGGCTGTGTTGAGGCCTCAGGTGTTACCGTAAGTGAAGCTGCGATCCTCCGAGCACGTTTCACCCTACTTTCCCGAGGCATATCTGTAATCTGACATAACGCAAAGTGACAAGGAAAATAAATAATTATTAGCAAAAATCAATAATATTAGTAAAGTGAATGTCAACAATTTACATTAAATGAAAATGGAAATCATTTTAGCATGAGTGTCACCGTCAAAACTAATATTTTGAAGTACACGTCATAGACATTCACAGAAAGATTACCTCATCCGATTGAGACCAAAATGTCTCGTCATCTACATCATCTTCGCGGGGAATGTAGTTCTCATCCTTATCATTTACACTAACATTCCTCTTTCCCTTCTCGTTTGTCCCTTTATCCAAACCAAATATAATACATGCTGTCGGCGGGAGCCCTAGAGATGCAAGTTTTTCTGCATTCTGCTTAATTTTTTTTTTCTCTTTAATAAATAATTGGATGCTTGCACTTGACGGGACAACTCTCCTGGTTTGACCCATTTTTTCTCTCCGTTTGGCATCTTTTGCAACTATGATATATAGAAGTAAGAATAAAATATGAAATGTAGAAATGTCTTATCCATATATGAACAAATCATAAGAGAAAATGAAATTGAAGACAATGTCATTATGTAAGACAAGATTTTTATTAATTTACTTAAAGATTACATATGTAAAACGTGAAACAAACACTACATGTCATATTCCATGTCATCATCTTCCTGACTATGAACATCATTTTCTTCTTCATCTTTGTACTCCGCCAGTGTATCATCCTCGTCTTGGCCATCCACGTTTGCTGACTCATCACTAAGAACGATCTCAGGATCTAGATCATCCCTAGAGTATTGGACACTAGTACCATCGACAAGAACTGGGACAACAAATGTCGTTTCGTGTTGCTGAAATGCACATTAGGCACATCGTCATCGTCATCGTCGTCATCCCGCTTAGCGGGTACATCCTATACTCCCCGATGCTTGACCCGTTCTACGACTCTCCAATTTTTTCCTTTGCTGGTGTCATTGACGTAGAAAACTTGTGTCACCTGACTTGGTAGGACAAATGGATCATCCGTACACCAACGACCCGTGATATCAATGCTTGTAACATGGTCTTCGATGTTTATCTTGTGCTTGGTACTAGTGTTGTACCATTCACATTCAAATAAGACCACCTTACCCCCGTGCCGATAGGACAATTCCCAGACTTTGCAGATGTAGTCATAGTAGTCATGCTTCGCCCCTTGGTATTCCCCTTCCACGACCAATCCACTGCTCTGGCTCCTACGGCATTTCTCACGGTCTTTAGTGTGGTATCGGACGCAATTGCAATCACATCCTTGATAAAGATTCACTAGGGATCTAGGGCCATTTGCTAATGACTACATCTCATCAAATGCTTCTGGTGACCTAGAGTTCGCAATTGATTAATCTACATAAGCAGATTAAGACAAATGTATTAGACTAATGTTATTTGAAGTGCAATCCAATAATATGTAGCAATTAAAATGATGATATTTCATATGTCTTACACGCTGTTTGAACCATCCTGCAAATTCTTTTCGTTGTATTTGACCGACATCTCCAGTTCTTTGATCTTACACTAAATGCTTGTGTTCCCTACTGAAGATAGCTTTTAATGAATAAGTAAGAGTAGAGAATGAATAAAGGAGTTAACAAGCAATGCAAGAATAATCTACTAGATTGAAGCACATACTTTAGATAGGGCTCCACTTCGGGGCAATTATTCAACACAAACCATTGAGCCATATCACGCATTTTTTAAGAATGATCATGTGCTCTTGGCTTCGGTCTGATGGGACGGACGGTTTGTGTGAATACCGACATCCCCAGGCCACGTTCGCCACCATCATCATAGCGCTCTACTCGATCAGTCTGCCTTAAATACATTGAGCAAAAAGTGAGGCACTCTTTAATAATGTAAGCCTCAGCGATCGAACCTTCAGGCCGAGCTCGGTTGCGAACGTACCCTTTTAGGGTCTTCAGAAACCTTTAGATAGCGAATGATAACAATTACAATTTTCAATGCAAGGCAATTTGTTGCACTAATACATAAATAATTAATCAATGGTCATCAACTATTACCTTTCTATCGGGTACATCTACCGATATTGCACCGGTCCACCAAGCATGACCTCGCGCGGCAAATGAACCGATAGATGAACCATCACATCAAAGAAAGCAGGAGGAAAAATCCTCTCAAACTTGCACAATATCAAAACTATCTGCTCCTCCAATTTTTTCAAATCATCGTGTCTCTGTGTTTTCGAGCAAAGGTCTTGGAAAAAGCTGCCTAACTCAAACAATGTTGTACAGATATCCTTATTCAAAAAGCCGCGCATGCCACTAGGAAGGATGCATTGTATAAGGATGTGGCAATCATGGCTCTTTAAACCAGCTAATTTATCATTTTTCGAGGTTACACACCTCGAAAGGTTCGCCGCATAGCCGTCTGGGTATTTGATCAACTTCAAGAATTCATAAAATCCATCTCCATGTTTTGTTTCCAAAGTGTAAGAGGCATGCGGCTTCGCGCTGGATCCATTGCCCCTCTCCACTAGATGCAACTCTGGCCTGACGCCCATATTTTTCAAATCCTTACATGCTTTCTTGGTGTCCTTGTTTTTGCCCTTTATGCCCAAAATTGTTCTAACCAAAGCTACACAGATGTTCTTCTCAATATGCATAGGATCAAGGTTGTGTCGGAGTTTTTTGCACTTCCAGTAGGGCCATTCAAATAGAATGCTTTTCTTTGTTCAATTCAGTTCTCCGGAGTCACGCGGTCTTTTGTTATTCTTGCCAAACTTGACCGGCACTAGTTCTTCTAGCTGGTCTAGTACCTTTTGCCCCGTAAATCCAAATACTTCTTTTCACGCTCAGGCTGACCGTTGAAGGCCTTGCTTCTACACCATTGGTGGTTCAGTTCCAAGTATTTTCGATGGCCAATATACCCAATCTTATCTTTCAACTTCACCCCTAACGAGCTGTCGTTACACGAGGGGCAAGCATTATAACCTTTTGTGCTCCACCCAGACAAGTTACCATACGCAGGAAAGTCATTTATCGTCCACATTACAGTCGCATGCATTTGAAAGGTCTGTTTAGTGGAGGCATCATAAGTCGATACACCATGATCCCACAGCTCCTTCAACTCATCAACCAAGGGCCTAAGATATACATCGATATCGTTTCCCGGTGAGCTTGGTCCTGGAATAAGTAATGACATCATCAAAAATGGCTCCTTCATGCACATCCATGGTGGCAAATTATAGGGCATAAGTATGACAGGCCACATGCTATAAGAGGTGCTCATGTTACCGAAAGGATTGAATCCATCGGTGGCTAACCCCAGCCTCACATTACGTGTCTCTTGGGCAAACTCGGGATATTTCTTATCAAATTCTTTCCATTCCACTGAATTAGCCGGATATTGCGCTATCCCATCGTCAACGCGCTTATCACTGTGCCATCTCATCTCTATGGTTGTCTTCCTTGACATATACAATCTGCGTAACCTCGGTGTCAATGGGAAGTAACGAGCACCTTATGAGGGATTTTCTTTCGCTTGCCATCATTGACCTTGTACCTAGGCTCTTCACATTCTGGACATTTATCCAATTGAGCATTCTTCTTCTAGTACAACACACAATTGTGTTTGCAGGCATCTATGTTCTTGTATCCCATGCCCAAGTCACGTAATAATTTCTTTGCCTCGTAAACTGAGGCCGGCATCACATGACCTTCAGGTAAGAAGTCCTTAAAAATCTGCAGAACCTTGTCAAACGACTTGTTGCTACACCCACTTTCTACCTTCACATGTAATATCTTGATGACAAACGATAACAGAGTATCTGAGCTTTTGCATCCTGGGTACAGGCCACGCTGTGAAGCCTTCAACAAATTTTCAAAACCTTCCGATTCATCATCACTCTCATTTGAATCATCGGGTTGAACTATAGGTTCCCCGTGAAATATCCACCGTAGGTATGAGACCATCATTCCATGAATGTGCAAATGACTTCTCATGGTTGCATAGTCCTGCTTTCGATAGTTACAGCAATCATTACACCGGCAGTTAATCAACACTGCCCCGCCCGAATTCGCCTTTGCAAAATCAATAAATGAGAGCACCCCAGCTATGTACTCCGCACTAAATCGGTTCTGATAACGTAATATCCAACTCCTGTCCATATCTGACCTAATCACAAGTAATTAGAAATTAGAAATAGAAATAGCCCAAAAATGAAAGTGAGGTTTTTTTGTCACTTTCATGACTCATGTTTAAGTTACAAGTTTTTCTTTTCTACCAGCATAATTTCAAGTTTCTGTGTTGTTTTCGAGAATGACTTTATGTTTCATGAGTTTTGACTTATGGTGAGAAGGACTAATGTTTTAAGTTATGATCTTTTTTGTTTACTGGTGATAATTTGCAATTTGTTTGTATTGTTTGATGTTTTCAAGAATGATTTTAACATTTGCAACTTGTTTTTAGCATTTGATACAACAAAAGAAACAGGCTCAGATTCATTAGGGTTGTTGTTTGGTGTAACAAGCTAACAACAGATTCCTTGATGATTCCTATGTGTCGGTGTTTCGTACAACATATTTCTACATGGGAAAATAATTATACAAGTATTTTTTACCTAATATAACACATGATAAACTTGACTACATTCATCAAATTATACTAGCGAAAAGCCCCCGTGTTAAACACCGGCAGCGTGATTCATAATATTAAATATCAAACATATATATCATAAAATCTAAACTATATTGTGGTGCAGGAAAATCATTATTAAGACATGTATTGGCAATATTAAATATACTCTGAAGTCTAAAGGACTACCACAACAGTAATAATTGGAACCTATGGGTTGATGCATCATATGGATTAGATGAAATCATCCTGGGTGTAGTTATCAAGAACATTGCTCTAATAGTTCCCATTGTAGATATATATGATGGAGAAATCCTCTTGATGGGACTTGATTTATAGGCTAATGCTTGGCCCACTACCGTAAATCCATGACCCATAAATCCATGACCCAAGTTCATGTACTTTCCAGTCCAGTATGGAGTGGTCAGCTCACTATCATCCTTCATTCAACCATTAAACTTATTGAATCTTGTACATTAAAAGATGTTAAAATATGGCAATACTGAGCAGAGCCACCACCAACCCCATGCTTGCCCATTCATTGTTATTCTATAACTCTTTTCACATATTAAAGATGGTGGTTTTTCACAATCTAAAAGTACAGTTTCTTGTAGTGTTCCAGGAGGTTGTGTATGGCTTTATGCAGGAGATTTTGATGACATTTCATTTCATCAGTATACTAGGGTTTTTTTATTTTTTTTTATTATTTTTTTTTCAGTGTACTAGAAAAACTTGCAGGATGTTTATTTGCAATTGGGATATTAAAAAAGGAATGCAATTGGACCATCTTTGCAAGAAATATGGAGCATGGTTTCTGTTGACAAGAGTATGCAACATCTAAATAGTGGAGGGTAATGTTCTCATGTGAAAAAAGATTTCTCAACCTTTCCCTATGAAAATGAATCCTATCTGCTAAGATTTTATGGTTTCCACTCTTCCCCGGCACCTCTTACCTCTCCCCACCCCAAGAATATCAAACTACACAGTGCAGATTGAGCTAGCAAACCGGTCCATCATATTCAACAGGCTTGTTTGTGTAGACTCATTAAGAAATGATATGTAATGGGAATGGAATTTTCCTTGGCATGCATTCTAGCCAACACTAAACCCTATTATTTAATCTGGCATTCAAATCAGCTGGCTTGGTAGGTGAGTGAGGGCAAATCAGCAATCAATGACCGGGTTGATCTCTTGTAGATTTGAAGTTTTGATGTGGTACATGCATAACAGTCGATATGAGTGGAGCTCTGCCCCATGTTCTAAATCAATTGGCTAAATTCTCAGCATAAACAGTCTCAACACTCCTAAGCCCCAACTGCCAATTTTGTGTTCCAACTTGTTAGCAGCCATGCCTTAATATTAAAAAGATAAAATACAGATATTGATGTTACACACATGCCAGTTACTGGGAACCAATTTTTTCCACTCTTTTGTTTTGGAATTATCTTGTGTGCTCATGGGAAAGATTGCTGCCATCTTCTGCCAGCAGGTCCCAACACTTGATATTTAACATGCATGAAGGTAGTGCCGGTTCAAAATTCCCATTCCACCAAAGATGGCCTGAGAAAACAACAGATACCAAAAGCTATAACTAAGCTGTGAAAATATTTGCTGAGGACATTGCAGAGGCCCTTGCTGAGGACATTTCACCTACGGATGGACCTTGCCAAAAATGGAGACCCAAAGACAAGCATATCTTATTCCTCCAAGATGGACTTGTTCTAAGAAAAAGAACAAACTTTTCTTCTTCCTAAACGGGAACCCATTTCTATTTCACCTACCTACCTGTTGTTCTTGCCAAAAAAACCGAAACCAATAAATGGGTATCACTTATTTTCGATTGTGAGCATGATACAGATCGAAAATTCAAAAGAAACGAAAAATCACTTCCTGAACGGAAACCCATTTCTATTTCACCTACCCACCTGTTGATCTTGCCCAAAAAAACAGAAACTAAGAAATGGGTATCACTTATTTTCGATTGTGAGCATGATACAGATCGAAAATTCAAAAGAAACAAAAAATCACTGACCTGATTTGCAGCTGGAGAACCTGCGATTGCTGCCCACTTCTTCTCGCTTTCTTTCTGGTTATGAATTATAATAGAGAAAAGATCAGTGAAATGGAATGGGTTTTTTGTCTTAAAAGCATTGAAATGATTCGATCAAAAAGGGAGTAATCAATGAGAGATGAAATGGTGAGAATCCGAGATTTGGGAGACAAAGGGTTTATGGGGTTTTAACAAGAGAGAACAGAGAAGAAAGAGATGGGGTGTGAGGTGTGTCCGGAATGCAGGAAGAGTGAGGGGTGTACCTGGTGCAGGGGAGGCGTCTGGCGGCGCAAGGAGGAAAATGAAGATGGGTTCTGTGGTGCAGGGGAGGCGTCTGGCGGCGTGAGTGAGGTGTCCGGGGGCTGCTGCTGTGGAGAGATCTGGAGAACGAGGGAGAGAAAGGAAGGGCGATGGAGATGGGTTCTGTGGTCGTCGTGCGCAGAGATCTGGAGAGGGTCCGAGCAGAGAGGGCAATGGAAGAGATGGGCCAGAGAGGGCGATGGAAGAGATGGGCCAGAGAGGGTCCGAGCAGAGAGAGATGGGTTGTGGAGGCGGGAGAGAGAAATGACTGAGGAGGGAAAATAGAGATTTCGAGGGCGGGAGAGCCAAAAAGAAAAAAGGGATTTGCCGACGTTTAATAACGTCGGTAAAAAGTATTTTATTTTTCTTATTTAAAAATTAGTAAAAAATCAAAAACCTTTACCGACACAACTTTTCGTCGGAAAATAAACAATTCGACGGTAAATGTCTCTATTTTTAATTTTTTTAAAAATAATATTTAAACTTTACCGACGCTTAATATAAAACGTTGCTAAAAGTTCATTTTAATATTTATTTTCAAGTTCATGCTAAAATTGACATTTGCTGACGTTTTATTTTCGTCGGCAAAATAAATAAGAAAAGTAAATAAAAAATAAAAACCTTTCACCGACGTTTATTTTCGTCGGTAAAATAAAAAATAATTAAAAAATAAAAAATAAAAATACTTTTACCGACGTTTGTTTTTTTCGTCGGCCAAAAAAAAAAGAAAAATAATTAAAAATAAAAAGACTTTTAAAGAACGAATAAAATCGTCGGTAAAACCTAGGAAACGTCGCTAAATTCAATTTTACCGATGTTTTTAATTCGTCGGTAATAATCTCTGATTTTCACCTCTCTCAACTGCCAAGTTAATTTCAAGATTCAACTTTGCCGATGGTAAAATGCCACTTTTAGCAACGCTTTGTAAAATGTCGCCAAAAAACGTCGGTAAAAGGGGACTTTTAGCGACGTTTTCTAAAAGTGTCGCCGAAAAACGTCGCTAAAAGTGCAACTTGTTGTAGTGTAACAAGCAATCACACATAAGAGAATTACGTAGTTCGGCAAACTTGCCTACGTCTACGGGAATGAAACTCGACTCTCCTTTGGGTTCACTCTCTTTATGATCAGTTGTGTTACATCATGGATTACACATTACATTATATATATAATGCTTACTTTCTTATCCCTCAAGAAATCCTATCTTAGTTAATAAGAAAGTCCCAGTATAATTACCATAATACCCATAACCTTGAACCCAATCGGTCTGGACCCACTAGGCCAACACATAAGTCACCCTTAGTTGCACTTTCTGAATAGGGCATATCCCATAGTATAGAAGTAGTTGCTTGTCTGTCATCGGCTTTTCTTGTTATCTTGGCTCTTCATGTGGGGGCTTGTCCCTTGTATAGGCTTTAGCCCATCTTCCTTTCTTCTTTTAATATAATTTACCTTAAGTGAAAAAAAATTAAAAATGATTTATGCCGGAAGGAATATTCTTAATCACACCATATTATCAAATTACAAGCTACATTGGTCAATAGTTACATTAATTGTAATAACCATCCATCAATTCATCTCAATTTGGCATCACAATTCATAGTTAATCAAATTACAAGCTAATATACATTTTGATTGCATAAAATAATTTATCCAAAAAGCATAAATAAGACTTTAATGACTTAACTTAGCACTTAAAATAAACCCCAGTAATAAAGACTTTTGGTGATTGATCCAAACCGTTCAGACCGTAGATTTCATCTATACGGACCCACAAGGTAAAACGGAATGAAATTCCTAGTTTGTATGAGTCTAATAAGATTAAAATAAGTTTTGGGTCATCCATTTCTAGCTAATATATTCAACACAATTCAGTGACATCCAGAAAGTTTTGTAGTGCTGATAATCCGCTTTAACAGTCCGATCTTATCAAATTAATTGTACTCATGATTAAATTATATCTTTACTTAATCAAGTAATAATGCTTAATTTGATCTGATCGGGGACCCATTTACCTTACCAGAATTCAATTAAGACTTAAATACATCTAGCACATATTTCACAGAACCATAGTTATATTCATAATGATTAGAACACCAAGTCACTCTGAAGCCTCAGTAAGTGCTGGTATGTACAAAATTCAGGGTTAAGGATTAAGTTTGAGTCTTTAATTGGGCTTGCTCTGGATCTCATTCGGGCCTAATAAGTGGGTCGTTCTGAAAACTTTTACCCAAAACTGAATCTTTTTCAGATTTGGAAATATTCCTATGATTGGAGGTGGATCACAACTGGGCCCATCACAGATGCCAACGGATTATTCCTCATTCATGTAGGTGTCTTTAACTAAAGATAGTAGTAGTTCAGCTTGTTATAGTGTTATAGATCTCCTCAGATGGGGACAGTACATAGGAAAGAGTTGGCTTACAAAGTCATGTTTTTTAATGTACATTTTGAGTTTTCTTATTTGTTGTAACTCCCCGCGCGCTGTCTTTTATAATAGTTCGCCACTTTAGAGAAAAAGAACCCCTTCTCTTCTTCTGATGCCAAGTTTATATAGAGTAGTTTTTTTAAATACGACCCTATCCTTCTAAAATCATCAACCCCTACCTTTTGAAACCAATTATTATTACCCTCAGGGTATAACTTGATTCCTTTCTATTTGATTATCCAAAATCTACCCTAATTAAGTGTTTTTCTTTGTAAATGTTAGAAAAACTAGAGTAATCGTATGCGTAAGGTTCGCATGGAGCTTTCCTAGGTGGGCCCTACTGTGTATGGTGGGTGACAAGGGCTTACATAATCATCCTAAACCCTTAATAAATGGTCTATAAAATTTTCACCATTGAAAATCAATGCACAGTCGATCCAGTGGTGCACTCTATTTGGATGGATGTAAAAACATGATATTGGTGTAATTCGGGTGCAAAAAACAATGATATTGGTGTAATTGGGTGGGGGAGGGGCTTTAACAGTCTGATGGGTGATCAGGTGAGCCCCACTATGTGAGCAATGGATCATTGGCGTATATTATATGTACACGGACTTATTAGAAAATGTAGAAAAATATTATATAAATAAATTGCATACAGAGGGAGAGACAAAATAAATATAAAACTCACAAACAAAAAGCTTTAGAAAAAGTAAAAGATTGGCTCGTTTATTTACTTTCCTTTGAATTCGTTAGAAGTCACGGTAAAGCAGATTTTATCAAAAGAGAACAAAGAGATGAGCTGTGAAGCTGTAAGCTGGAGATGAAAAGGGCCTTCACTTTCTTATTATTTGATTTATTGCAGTAGATCCTTTTGATGGAAAGATATTACTTTAATTTCTTAAAACTTTTATTCATATCCAGTGGCGGACTTAGAATTTTCATTTGGGGGGGGGGGGGGGGGGGGGGGGGGGGGGGGCTCATGATAGCCAATTGATAAACTCAAATAATGGAGAAGAATATGAAATCCTATACTTGAGAATAGTGAAGAAGAATATGAAATGCATCAATATCCTACTTAAGCCCAATAATCATAGAAATGCACACTCCAATATACACTCAATGGTCTAAACAAGAATAGTTAGAGCATAATTTTAGCCTAGAAAAATTTGGTTTAAAGAGATATATTCATTTAGTCAAAACCATTTAATTCTCAAATAATCAATTTCCACTAAATAAAATAAAATTTCAAGAACAAAGAACACAAACAAGTAGACCACTCCATTTGCATCATTTATGCATGGACATAACCATAAAAATACACACATCAATAAAAATTTAAGACACCCTTAGTAAAAAAAAATTGAGAGTTTAATTTCCTCTGTCATCAATAAAAAATGAGGGAAATGATCTAAGGCACCTTTGGTTAAAAAAAATATACACATCAATAATTTCTCCATTGTCGTTTTTTTTTTAATAAAGATTTCATAAATTGAGAGAAATAAAACTAAGAGTTACAAGTAGTAAAGTTGTCTTACGCGAAAAGAATATTTCTTTTGCGATTACAAAATGCTACGGCAATCCATGGTTTGAAATTTATACTATCGGCTTCAAGGAAGAGTTGGAAGGGATATTTTAGTCACTTTTAATGGGTTATAGAGATGGAAAACCTTACTAAGCAGAGACGAGAGTATTTATTGACTGAGAAAGAGGAAGAGTGGAATAGGTCATTTGGAACTGGGGAATGAGAAGGGGACTTTGGTCTCATTTGCGTGGGGGCTGGGCCATGCGGGCCTTAAGCCCTTATGGGCATTTTTAAGTTGGGTGGGGGCTGAAGCCCCCAGCCAATATCACATGGGTCGCCCCTGTTCATATCAAGAGCCCACTTGTTTGCCCGAATTGGATACTTCAAACTTCTTGGTGAAATGGGCTCCAAATTTAGATCATAAAAAAACTAAAAGTAAAGGGTAAAGGATACAAAGTGGTGATTCATCATGACCCGACTTTGCTAGAACTTTATTTAGTAGAATGATGGCTGGAAACTCATTTTCCATCTCACATTGTGAATACACTTCTTATAATATCTAGGAATTCAATTCCCCGCAAATAAATTTGCCCCAGAGAGAATGAAGGGCAGCCCAATTAATTGGAAAGCCCGCCTCTCACTCGTTTGCCAAGGCATAGATCCTTAGATATATTGCTCTCCCTACTTGTGTGGGCTTGCTTTGCTACCAGCTAAGTATACCCAGCCCTGGAAAAACAGAAAAAAAAGACCCCTAGAGTAATCGCTGTAAGAATAAAACTAAATTTATTAGAATAATAATTTCAAAAAAAAAAAAATCTCAATAATTTCAAAATATCACAGACGCGTGCACCATGGCTACTAGCCTCCTAAGTCTTCTCCCGAGTGTGTGAGTCACTTGCTACGTGGCACCTACGCACTTGCCATGCAGAAACCTATCCCTCACGTTACTCCCTCTGCATTCCACCACACGTTTCGTTGAATCAATGCCTGTGAACATACGAAGCAAAATCAAATATGGTGGCATGCCCTCAAACTACCCTTCGTAACCCTAATTAAGACCTTTATTATAATTTTCCGTTTCTAGCAATGATCTTTATTGTTAAGCGTACCAAATGGGCGAATCTGGTCAGACATTGGCTCAACCTCGCACCAACCGGAATTGTTTGTTGGTCAACTCTTCGATTTAATTTTTAATTTTATTTCATTTCACTCCACACTGCAAACAAACAGGCTCAAAGGCTTTAAACTCGGACAAATGAAACTAGAGCATGAAGTGGTAGACGGATCGTAGCCTCTAGGGATGACTCGGGTTTGATATGCTTGAGTTTTATCCAGGCTGAGTTTAGGGGGGCTGCGTAAATGAGTTTCTAGGTTTAGTGTGTGGTTACATTTTAACATAATATGATATGAAGTAAACCGAACAAGACCAGAGCTCTTCATGTTTAGGTATTAGTATCCAGACTCCAGAGTCCAGACTTGCCTGACTTGAACCCAAAAATCTCCAACAGAAACTTTACGTCAAGTGAGTCTGGGTCAAGGGGTTTCGAGTTTCGGCTGACCCGGCCAAGTTGCGCCCCTGAAAAAATAAAGGATGAACTATGAAAGCCATGGAATTAAAATTTAAATCATGCCCTTTTTCTGTTATGACCAGTTCTATTCCTCTCCCCCAAGAATCCCCCGAGTCAACACTCAAAACCACATGGAATGGAATGAGAGATTGGTCAGAGCTTACCTATAAATACTCTAATTCATGACTGAATTGAACACTCAGTATTCATCAATCTCTGGGGCTCAAGAAATGGGGGTCATGAGGAAGATCTTGGGGATTATTATCATAGTTCTTACACTTCAAAGAATCCATTCAACCACTGCAATTAGAGTTCTACAAGGAGATGAGCAAGTATGGCAGCTTAGGATGGGGCCTGTGTTGGGGTCCCTACAAAAGGGCACTGACCCATCCCCTGGGCGTTCTGGCTGCACCAATGTTCCCGGGAACCCAGGTCCTAAATGCCCTCCAACAAAATGATGTGGGCCATGCGTTTAATCATGACAGTACTTATCTCTTGACAACTAGACCACATCTTGCGGCAATTAAAGCCTCAACGGCTCAGATATATTGACTGTTTTGTTCAAGATTCATTTGAGAAATTTTTCTCAAATGACTTGATGCCTGGAGAGAAATAGAGATACTGGATCCGTTTTCTACCAAAGAAAATAAGCTAAAAATCCGAACAGGTTAGGTGTTTAAGCAGATGCTAGCCATGGAATCACCAGCCATGGATCAACGGCGAAGTTGTTGATTGTGCTGATGATCAGCATGGTGTTTGATGGAAATTGGACATCTAAATCTCAAGTACGGGCGATTAACGTATGCTAAAACTGAGATAGGACCTGCTTCTGATTTATTGTATTCCTCCTCTTTTGTTTTTACGATTCTTTTCCTCATATTGGGCGTATATTTATCTGACATTTTTACAGTTTGTATACTTGTTGAATGTGTATGTACAGTATTGGTTATTGTTGTATCATCAAAGATTTGAAAGGAAAATAAGGAATAAAACTCTTCAAAAAATTCAAATGGGAACTATATGTATGGTGATTATGTGTGGTCCATCCTATTTCTTGGTCACTAGTTCACCTGTGATGGCGTTACCCCACTTCATATTTATAACATCTATGGTTAATTGCCACAATCCCGGATTTCCTACACATCTAATCGGTACCCACCGTTGGATGGGAAAAAAAAAAAATTGATGCATTAAAAAACCATGAGACATGAAGGCCATATATGATATATCAATGGGGTAGGATGATCTAATATGATGATATTTCTCACACTCCTAGATCTTATTGAGATCTTTCCTTCCCTTAATGCCCAATTATAGGCATGCTAAGGTGGGAAAAAATCGTCAAGAAAACAATCTTACTTGCCAAGGAATTAAGCTGAGCTATAGAATAGGGCTACCCTATTAAATCCTCTAGAAATAAAAGAGAACTTAACACATTCAAAGGACTTAGCAATATTCAAAATGTCGTTGATGAGGGTAATTAAGGACCAATCTATCGATCCATTGATACATTGAGCCACCTCCAAGGCATTGAATCCTTGGAAATCCTTTAGCCGCAACATAATTTAGTGCAAAGATGATTGCGAGTGTTTAGCCCCTTTGGGAAAGTTGGAGACACAAGCTCTTGCAGCCCCTACACATAAAAAAGAATCATAAAAAATTAAGACATAGAAAAACCACATCCAGCCCTACCATCCGGCCGGTTAAAAGCTGCGTCAGTAGAAATTAGAATACTATTTTTTTCGCTCAATGGTAAATTTTTATTAAAGAAAGGAAAGGAAACGGGCTAAAAGCCCCCATTACAGAAAGAAGAACAGAAGAGCAAAACCAAAATAGAGAAACAAGGCCAAATAGGGCCTTAAACCGAAAACAAAAACCAAAGAAAATTTACTGGGACTTAAATTAGCACCCTTAATTGAACAAGGATAGGATGACCTTGTCTTGGAAGGCTCTACATTGGCATAGAGCTAGCTAATTAGATCACTCAGTCCAGGAAGATGATCTTCACTCTAGGCATAGAGGGCTTCCAATTTGAGTGTTTAGACTCAATCCAAAGAAACTAGAGAACAGAGATGGAGAGGAAGAAGATGGTTGCTGCGATTTTTCTTCCGGGGACATTCCACCTTGAGTAATAGCCAACCAAAAAACAGAAGGGGAAAGGGGGGAAGAAAGGGAGAGACCCATAAGGCAAAGGAGCCAGGACCATAACTGCAGAGCTAAAAGATATTCAAAGATTAGATGACCATTTGATTCTTCAGCACGGAAGCAAGAATAGTATATAGATGCCAATTGGATACCTCTGAACTTCACCTAGAGGAAGATCTAGAATAAGTATCATTCTTGGGGGAAGAAAATATAACATCTTTTGGAGCCATAATATCACACTCCGCTAACATGCTAGCTTCCCTCAATATTTGTTTTGGAGGAACCCCTAAAAATATAATTATTCCTCGTTTTCTAAATGGTCCACCATAGGACAAAGACCCGAGCGACCAACTACAAATTAAGGATTGAATTGGTATGATTAATGGAATTAATAACATTTTTCCACCAATCCAAAATTTGAATGTTGTTGTCTCCCATGGGGATTAATCCCGAGTTGGAACCAAACCAAACAATTCTAACATATTCACATAGAAAAAGGGCATGGAAAATAAATTCCTTCTCCTACCATAGATAGGGCAAATATCATTGTCAATATTAAACTTAGAGAAGAGAAGCTTAAACATTTCCATCCAAAATTAAAAGAGTAATTAATGGGGGTAGGCAAAGCTTCCAAAAATTTGTCCATTTAAAATGCTTCAATAAGTGATCAACACATCTGTTACCTTCACAAATGATTTTGTACGTAGATTTTGTGGTCAAATTACCATGTTTAGTATGTGCGCAAATTCTTATATCTTTGTTTCTATTATGAGGAATGTAAATATTCAAAATTGCAAAAACATCTCTCGAAACGAAAAAGATACTCTTAATCAACTCAAAATTCCATTGGCCATCTAGCCAAAGAACTTTAGCAACCATATTTGGTTATCGAATTGGGAAAAGGGTTTACGAAGGCCATTATCAGCTCGTATCCATAAGTTGTTCCAAACAGATACAGTTTGCATTCTACTTACTGCATTTGACTGTTGTGGTTCTGATGAGAATGAAAAATGTTATATTTTTCTCCATTAATATTTAGTCCTTTGTATCTATTTGATGTCCAATTGCACTCATTATTCTTATATTTTGATTCAGGATGCAAATTGAGGCATTAAGTGCAAAACGAAGCTAATTGGGCGATTATGGACAGTTTGGACATCACTTCGTAATCTGGGCATAACTCTCTCATCCGAGCTCCAATTGAGATGATTCAAGATGCTATGGAACGCCAAGAAAAAGATCTACAACTTTCATGTTTTGAGTTTTGAGAAATACTGGCTGCATCAAGGTCGAATTCGGGCTAGAAGTTACTGCTCGTACCTGATGCTAAATGGATGAAAAATCAAGCAGAAGGGCATTATGGTAAATTTGAAGAAATCAGATTTCATCGAAATATATCCAATATTGGGCTTATATTGTGCAGAACGAAAAATAGTACAACTTTAATTCTTGGGTTGAGTCCAACAGAAGCCCGAGTGAGAAGATATGGTCAAGAAGAAGATGTTGACTAAGTTAGAATTTAATTGATTATTTTATTCCCATCTCCAATCCCACTCCACTTCAAAGTCTCTCAAAACTCATGGTTGTATTCCCATCTCCAACGTCCTATTTCTATTTTATCTTTCATCTCTCATCTTCTCCTACTTTATCTCTCCCTCATTCCTTTTCTCTCCATCACATGCAGCCACTCCTCTCTCCCACATCAATCAGAAGTCATAACCCATCATATCTCTCTTTCCTCTTCACCCACGTTTCATACTCCTAGTGGTTCTCTCTCTCTCTCATCCCTAATAGTTTATTTTAAAAAGGAGAAGAAACCAAGGCATGAAGACCACTTTTTGTCTCCATAAAGAAACCACCGATCTGAAGGAAAGAAGGTGATCTCTCGGACTGCTGGACGTCCTCTCTCTTTCTTCATTCTTCTTCTTCTTTTCTTTTCTTAATTTTGCAAGTCTTTTTATGGCCCTGCGTGGTTAATTCTTTGTAATTGGTCGAAGGAGACTGAAGCCTCTGAATAAATACTGTGAGATCTAATTTATTTTCATTGTTCAATTTATGCTTTGAATATGGGTTGTTCTTCTATGCTTAATTTGTTATCATGATTGTTTCGTTTAATTGCTAGGATGCATACTAGTATATTTTTCATTGCAATCTATTGCTAAATTAGAAATCAAATCCGTAATTGTTTGATTCCTCTAATTTGCGAAGCAACTGATATTTAATAATTTACTGCGTCAGTAATTGTTAGATATTAGGAAGAACACTTGGCTAAATTAAATGCAACCGCATGTGCTTGTGTTATTTGGGTTCATCGATCTCTCTAATTTTAATGCTGTTGCTAAATTAAATCTATAGCGCTTGTCTTAGGTTGTTTAGTAATTAGGGTTAATTAGAGCGCGTGTTTTCTAATCAACTAATTAAGGAGGTAGGAATTTTAATTCCAACGATGAATATTCAAAGTGTTAATTGATTTATTTTTGCATCAATGATCAGTTCTGAATTTCCGATGGTGGATGTTGACTTTGACCAATGCTTGCTCATTTAATTGAATTCGTTACTTTATTGATCTTTATTTGCTTTTATTTATTTATTTATTTTTTTTAGTATAATCAAAACCCCCATCTTTGATCACATAGCATAAAATTTAGTTAAACACTCTCCGTGGGAACGATCCTTACTTGCACTACTACATATATTTTTAGGAGTAAAGGTTTTATTATTTTTGGGTGCCTACGACAGCACGACCAGGTTCTCATTAGAATAAAATTATATAACCCTAGCATGAGGAAATGCATAGTAGAGCCTTGAGTATGTGCAAGTGCAGCCCATCATTTGGTGGGCCACGCCATTGATCACAGCAGCTAATAAGCATATCCTAAAGCCACACAGTGAGAAACTTCCACTTCCAAATTAAGAATTACAACAGTAGCCCTTGTAAAAAACTACAAAAGTCAGAAGTATTGTAATCTAGGGCCTACCAGAAGAGATCAATTACGCACAAGAACACATATTTACTTGGTTCGGCTTTTGACCTACGTCCACCTGGAAGACAAGAGAAATTACTATGCAATCAGAGGTGTGTACAACCTAGAGACTCTGGTCTCTATTTATAATATCAGCCCTAAACCCTGTTACACCCAAATCCAACTTCTAATCACAGTAGAACTACGATAATAGACCTACTTCTAATCAGAGTACCAGGGGCCCGGTTAACCAAGAGTTGCTGATTTCAATTGAGCCATATAAATTAACAAATCTCCACCTTGGGGAACATTGAAGCTGTCCTCATCATAAAACACGTCTCACCATCTCCACCTGCCCCTAAGGGCACTCAAGTACTGATCACGTTGATCAAGTCCAAGCAATGCTTGAACTTGTCTGCTGGAATAGTCTTGGTCATCTGTCTGCTGGATTCTCCGTCGTAGCAATCTTAATAATTGCAATAGCACCCTCGGCGATGGCATCTTGAATGAAGTGTTCCCTAACATCAATGTGTTTGGTCTTTTCATGATACTTAGGATTGTGTGTCAGATCGATCACCCTCTGACTATCACAGAAAACAGTTGTCAGGTTTTGTTCCAATCCCAAATCTCCAACCAAGCCTGTCAGCCAAATAGCTTCTTTCACTGCCTCTGTAGCTGCCATATATTCTGCTTCAGTGGTAGACAATACAACTTTGGTTTGCTGCCTTCCAACTAATAGCACCGCTAGCAAAAGTGAAGACATAACCTGTCAAGGACCTTCTTCTGTCTAACTCTCTAGTAAAATCTGAATCAACATATCCAATAACACTTCTAGAAGTGTTGTTGCTTCTGTCATATACTATCCCAACATCAGTAGTACCTTTCAAGTAACGGAGTATCCATTTCACTGCCTGCCAATGGGCCTTCCCGGGGTTATCCATGTATCTGCTAACTCCACTAACCGCTTGAGAAATATCTGGCATTGTGCAAACCATGGCATACATGATACTCCCAACTGCACTAGCATAAGGAACTCGAGACATGTGCTCCACCTCTTCCTCAGTTTGTGGTGACAAAGCAGCGGAAAGTTTCAAATTGGCTGCCAATGGAGTGTTCACAGGTTTCAAACTTTGTATATCAAAGCGCTCCAGAACCTTCTCAAGGTACCCCTTTTGTGACAAAGACAATTTGCCCGCTTTCCGGTCCCTTCGTATTCCATTCTAAGAATTTTCTTCGCAGCACCGAAGTCCTTCATCTGATATTCACCATTTAACTGAGCCTTTAACCTGTTGATCTTAGACATATCCTTTGTAGCAATCAACATGTCATCAACATATAACAACTGTTGACACTAAAAAAGTCACTATGTCTCCTCAACATGAAGAAGCCACATGAAGCTGCATCCTGCTACAAAACAGGCAAAGCTACTTCAAGCATCAGATCTTGTCAGAATCAAACAAAAACTGCAAGATCCTTCAAGACAGCCAAAAGAGGGGTACACCTCAAGTTTCGGGCCATTCCGACATCGTTTGGCCTAATATCACTTCTCCGAAAGCTAAACAAGTGCTCCCGGCGGCGATATCATCGAAGACACCAAAACTTCGATCAGAGCCTACGGATGATTCCAAAATACCCCCAAAGGACTCCTTGCCAAATTTCAAGTCAAACTGACAACGTTTGACCCTCCATCAACCCTCGAGCAGCAAAATCAAGCCTCTCGGAGGCGAGAACCACCGAGGCCATCACTCATCAAACAAAGCATATGAGTGACTTCAACATGCTTCCAAAAGGCTGTGCGTTGAATTTCAGGTCATTCTGACAGCGTTTGACCAGGCTTCGACGCTCCAAAACAAAATTAAGCCTACCGGCGGCGGAGCACTCCGGAACCATGACATCCAAATCAGAGCTAAGGGATCATCTCTACATGACTCCAATAGGATTCCTGTCAAATTTCAGGTCAATCGGACATCGTTTGACCACATATCAGAGCTCGGCATTTTCCCCGCAACAAAATCAAGTCAAGCATCGACGGGACCCCAAACGGCTTCAAAACTCAAATAAAAGCCCATGCTTGGTTCTATCCACTGCTCAAGAAGCTTCACCTCAATTTTCAGGTCATTCCGACATCGTTTGACCTATTTTCGACTCTTGACGGAAAATCGGCTACAAAGTCTTCGGCTTTCCTGAAAAATGGGAAACTTTGTGCTCCGGTTTTGCGCGGGTTCTCATTAAGTTTTCTTGAAGAAAATCAAGTCAATAATTGAGGAAAAATGTCAAGAAAAATACAGAAGAAAAAAGGAACGAAAAAGAAGGAAAAACGGCCGAAAAAACCACTCGGCAACCAAGGGGGCCAAAACCCCATGGTCGTCGGCGACCCTGGAAATCCAGGTCGCCAGATTTTTCGCCGGATGGCCCGATTTCCGATCGTTTTCGCGTTTCGAGTGTTCCTGCCTCTGTGATTTTCTGAAAATCCAATTTTTGATGCTTGAAAACCGTTGATCTTCACCGACATCTCGGATCCGCCGTCAAGAGTATGAAATCATCACTGATCGCTCCAAGATCGCCAATCGGCTGACCAAGAAAGTACACTTTCTGTCCGACTGATCGTGAAATCGATAAGACAGATGTCACCGGCCCACCAACTTCAATCAATGTCTGAAATTGCACTGCAATCTGACATCAAACGACGTGTGGATCCACCTGTGATGATCACAAGAAGAATCCCAAAAGACGAGGCGCGGCCCGCGACTCTTCACATGCCCTGGCGACCACTTAATGTCGTTAATTGACCCGTTTATGACAACTTAATGCAGTCATTAACTCATTATTTTGGACGGCCCAATCAGATTCAAGCATTTGGGAGTTACAAATCCAAGCAATCATGGCATTAAACCCATGAAACTCCCATCATCATGAAGATTAAAGGCGATTAAATGCCAATTATCCTTCATCGGCCAATCACAAGCCAAGAAAAAGGAGTTACAAAATCAAGAAATAAAACTTGTAACTCCTCTCATCAATACCATCATTTCTCTTATCATGGCCATCAATGCCAATAAACACCTCATGGCTACCAAAAGCCCATAAAAGGACGTCCATTCCAAAGAGAGAGACGACTTTCCACCTACCAAAAAACGATCAACTGGTCTGCACACTTGCATTCTTCTGAAGAAATCCTGACGAAGTCCTGTTGCTCTGCTGCCAAAAGCACTACAAGGTGATCAAAGTCCCTTAGGGGGCCACCCCCCCAAGGTCCCCTTCTGCTATCCAACATGGCCTAAACGCTGCTTTTTAGCCCGTTTACTTGGTTTTTTATTGGATATAAGACCTCCTCTTAGTCCTTATCCTCTAAAAAACTGAGGTGGGAGCCAAGTCGAAGAATCGAAGCATCAAGCGTTCTCATTTGAAGGACGATGGCGAAGTCCATACATGACTTGTGACCGTCGATCTGAACGTGTCCCCACAATCTCCTGAGAAGTTAGATCCATTTTCTTTCTTTTCTATTGTAATTTGTATTTTTTAAAGAGACAAAAAGAAATCACAATTTTTGTCTTTCATATTTGATGAGATTTGTAAATCGCCTTTCACTGCAAAATCACCTTTCACGGCAAAATCGCCTTTCACGGCAAACAAACAAAAAAACGCCTCCTATGGTATTCTAAAAAAAAAAAACAAACTTGTCTCTTTTCTTAAATATTTATGCAATTTGAAAAGTTAGAAAGAATGATTGATTTCCTTTCTACTTGTGAAGGTAAATCTCCGGACACCATTCC
The DNA here is from genome assembly GCA_028538565.1 of Umbellularia californica. Taxonomy (NCBI): domain Eukaryota; kingdom Viridiplantae; phylum Streptophyta; class Magnoliopsida; order Laurales; family Lauraceae; genus Umbellularia; species Umbellularia californica. The sequence continues at coordinate 15,344,861 of JAPQWN010000005.1, forward strand.
AAATTCCAAGTAGAATAGTAAATTTGGCATACCCGTACAAAAAAGTTGATACCCAGATTTCCTCCTCCGCCGAGACCCAGGCAGCCCCCGGGGTGGAAGGAGAGGACGGAAATCCGAGGGTCCATCAACAGCAAATAGACATACGAGTCATTTGAGTGATTCTTGTGATAGACACAATTGTCGTATGTACTCCTGCAATAACCGTTTCCAACCATAAAGGTAACGAAACGCTTGTACCACTGCCTAGGAGATTGTTTCAGGCCATACAATGATTTCTTCAGCAAACATACGTGGTCTTCCTTTCCATGAATTTCAAACCCCTCTGGTTGATGCATATAAATCTATTCATCTAGCTCGCCATGCAAAAACGCTGTCTTGACATCAAGCTGCTTTAGCTCTAAATTCAATTTAGCAACCATAGTAAGTAGCACCCAGATAGAACTATGTTTCACCACATGTGAGAACACTTCATTGAATTCAACACCCTCCCTCTGAGTATAGCCTTTTGCAACCAGTCGTGCTTTGAACCTAGCATATTCTACCACTGGAGTTCCTTTCTTTTTCTTGAAGACCCATTTGCAACCAACAATTTTCTGACCTTTCGGAGGTCTCACCAGCTCCCAAGTTTGATTCTTGTGAGGAGATTCAATCTCCTCACCCATGCCTACAGCCCATCTTGCTGATTCTTTGCTAGTGATGGCACCCCAATATGTAACTGGCTTTGACTCAATACTCTCAGCTGTATTAAGAGCGTAGGCAACATATCTTCATACCTGTATCTCTGAGGTTGCTTAATATGCCTCCTCTCTCTGTCCCTAGTAAGCATGTAATCATTTGGAACTGCAGTTTCCTCGTTTGAGCTTTGCATCTCCTCTACATCCTGTAGAACTGGGACATCTGCTTGTACCTTATTCTGTAAGTTTTCTGAAGCTTCCTTCTCAAGTTCCACCTGTTTACTGACACCGTTTTTATCCTCCACCTTTTTACTGACATCATTTTCCTTTCCAGCATCATGGCACTCCTTTGGTTTGAACATAGCAGACTCATCAAAGGTCACATCTCTGCTTATAATGCATTTGGGAGATTTTCCATCTAGGCACCACATCCTATATCCTTTCACACCATCTTAATATCCTAGAAATATGCACTTTCTTGCCCTTGGTTCAAGCTTTCCATCATTCACATGAGCATAGGCAGGACAACCAAATATCCGCAAGTTGGTGTAATCAGCAGGAGATCCAGACCATACCTCTACAAGAGTTTTATATTCTATAACTGTTGATGGAGACCGGTTAATCAGATAACAAGCTGTGTTAACAGCTTCCGCCCAGAACTTCCTTGGGAACCCTGCATTAGAGATAATGCATTGAGTCTTCTCTAGAATTTTCCTGTTCATCCGTTCTACAACTTCGTTCTGTTGCGGTGTATTTCTGACTGTGCGATGTCCTACAATCCCTTCATTCTTGTAGAACTCATTAAAAGCACTATTACAGAATCCCTGTCAGTTCTCAAGCGCTTGATTTGTTTACATGTCTGTTTTTCAATCATAACCTTCCATTGCTTGAACTATGCAAAAGCTTCATGTTTGTGCTTTAAGATATACACCCAGTCCTTCCGAGAATATTCATCAATGAAAGTCAACATGTATAAACCACCACCAAGAGACAGAACACGAGAAGGACCCCAAAGATTAGAGTGGATGTAATCCAAAGTACCTTTGGTCCGATGAACAGCTGTCTTGAACTTGACTCTACACTGCTTTCCGAAGACACGATGTTCACAAAAGTCCAGCTTTTCTGTTTTCTGACCACACAACAAACCCTGTTTAGTCAACTCATCCATACCCCTCTATCTCATATGCCCAAGCCGCATATGCCATAACTTGGTAGTTTCTAAATCTAAATCTGAGGACGACACAGCTGCAGCACTTGTAATTGTATTACCTTGAAGAGACTAAAGGCCATTCTGCTTTAGTCCCTTCATCATTACAGGAGCACCCTTCGATATTCTCGTAACTCCACCTCCAGCTTTGTAGGTACAACTGTTGGAGTCAAGTGTACCCAAGGAAATCATATTTTTCTTCAACTCCAGAATATGCCTGACATCTGACAAAGTTCTCACAATACCGTCATACATTTTGATTTTGATTGCACCTATCCCAACAACCTCACATGCTGCATTATTTCTCATAAGCATTTTACCACCATCAATAAATTGATAATTGGTAAACCATTCTCTGTAAGGGCACATATGATAGGAACATCCTGAATCAAGAATCCATTAAGTATCTGAGCTACCAACAGTAACCGAAAGAACTTCTGCACCATTAAAATGAATCTCTGCAACTTCGGTTGCAACTACGGCAATTTCTCCAGAATCAGATTTAAGCTCCCCTTTCCGCTCTGGATAATCTTTTCTAAAGTGCCATTCCTTGTGACATTTGAAGCACTTTAATTTTCTAGTTTTTGATTTGGACCTAGATCGGCCTCTTCTATTCTGCCCTTTCTTCTTTGTTCTGCCACGCGCTACCAAACCCTCTCCAGAACTGTTAGTGTTTTCAGATGCAACTTTTTTCTTCAACTCCTTAGAGTTAAAGGCTGACTCAACATCTTCCTTAGAAAGAGTTTCTCTACCATACATCATGGTATCAACAAAGCTCTCATACGAGGGTGGTAAAGAGTATAGCAACATGATGGCTTGGTCCTCATCATCAATGTGAACATCTATGTTTTCAAGATCCATAATAGCTTTTGTAAAAGAATCAAGGTGGGTTGAAATAGACGTACATTCCTGCATTTGTAAGGTAAACAATTGCTTTGTCAGATACAAGCGATTCGTGAGAGACTTCGTGATGTACAAGTTCTCCAACTTCTGTCATATGCCGGCAACAGTTTTCTCCTGAGCAACCTTTCGCAGTACACCATCGCTAAAAAACAGCAAAATTTGACCGTATGCCTTCTCTAACAACTCATCCTTTTCATCATCTGACAGTTTATCAGACAAAGCATTCTTTCCTTTCAAAGCTTTTTGCAGCCCATTTTGTGCCAGCAAAGCGTGCATCTTCAAACGCCATAAATCGAAGTCATTGTTTTCGTCGAATTTTTCAATCTCAAATTTAGGAGTAATTCCACAAATCTTTCACAGTAACTGTGTAGATCTCCTCGAAACGAGTCCGTAGGTTCAAACGGATCTCAAATCGGACTCCGGATCGTCAAGATATCGCGAAAACAATTTATGCCGTTGATCGATCAAAACAACCTTTGATCGTACAGAATTGATGACGTCAGCACTGACGTCAGCACCTTAATGTTGCTGGGCTTTGCTGTAAACGGGTCAGGTCTGACCTGGACTTCTTTGCTATTGGGCTTCTTCTGTAAACGGGTTGGGCTGACCTGGGTCTAACCCGGAAACATTGCAGGCCCAAGCCCAAATCGGTCTTCTCCTTCCTCAAGGTCTGTTCTAGTTCAGAACTAGAACGACGCACATAACCTCTTTTTTTTTTTTCTTCCTCGCTCCGACCACGAGACAATGGCAGCACGGACTTCGGCGACGCGCAGCGGCGGCGAGCGACGATTCCGGCTGTCTTCTTCCTCATTCTCTGCGGTTGATCAGATGATCGTCTGATGTGGCCCACCGAGATAAAAAGAGTCTGATCCTCTATTTCCTCAAACGCAGAACCCTATCCTCTTCTCCGATCTCTTCTCCGACCAACCCTCTCAAATCCGATCCGTCGGATTTCTTCCGATCACGCCAAATAGCTCTGATACCATTTTGTTGTGATCTAGGGCCTACCAGAAGAGATCAATCACGCACAAGAATACAGATTTACGTGGTTCGACTTTTGGCCTACGTCCACGGGGAAGACAGGAGAAATCACTATGCAATCAGAGGTGTGTACAACCTAGAGATTCTGGTCTCTATTTATAATATCAGCCACAAACCATGTTACACCCAAACCCAACTTCTAATCACAGTAGAACTACTATAATAGACCTACTTCTAATCAGAGTACAACTTGGGCAATCCAGGAGCCCGGTTAACCAAGACTTGCTAATTTCAATTGAGCCATACAAATTAACAGGAAGGTTTGTGATAAAAAAGGAACCAAGTAGGCCCACAAGTCCAACTCATGATGAGTGTAAGTGCCTAAAATCTTATGGGAGGCGAGTATAAAAATCGTGGTATTGTTGTTAAGCTTCTTTGAAGAGACTGGATGCCTTAGACCTGAAAGGGAAGGAGAAACAAAGGTCAGAACCCTGACTGCAATTAGCCAAAGGCACTCTGATGCCTAAGTTAGTGCAGACACTGAACAGAGGATGAGTGAGTGGAGAAGAATGGAGAATTCAGAGTTTGAGTGCATGAAAGCATCTGTTTGTGCGTACCTATTCAGGATTTACCTCTTGTATATATATAGGTGGAAGTCCCATTGAGCCTTCCCCGAGTGGAGGTAGTTGGAGGCACTGTCCCATCGGACCATACCATGATTCCTTAGTGGAGGTAGGTGGAGGCACTATCCCATCGGACCATACCTCAATCTCATACATAATTGCGGACGTGACTGTCGGATAGAGACAACTCCTTATCTATATCCAGCACCTATCCTATCTGACAGTACGTTCTGTAACGTAGCCGTACTTTTACATAATTACGACTGACACTCAGTGTTTATCTCGGTTGATCGGCCCGAACTGGAGATGGTATCGAGATCAAACATATACGCATCTTGGCACCATTGCCGAGGTGCGTGAAACCGAGACCGTAGTAAGTCCAGCTGGTACTTTTACTGAAGCTCGCTTAAGCTCGGTACAGGCTGGCACCATTGCTAAGCTGCATTAGACCGAGATCAAGACTAGTTGGTGTTCTTACCGAAACTAGCATAATCTTGGAATTACGAGAATACTCCCACACAATGAGTATCCAAGCCCAAAAGGATCAAATGGACCTAATATATATGTGGGGCATCCGGCACCTTAAAACTCATGTGTGCCACCATGTGGTCTACATTTCCAATAACGCTTCAAAGACTTCAACTGTTCGAAGGAGTTTCCCAAACAACAAATCTTATGGAAAAATGTGTACAAAAAAGGAAGTTTTTCTAAAATAAAGGATTTCAGAGGTTGAGGAGGACTTTCCACACATTATTTGGTGTCCTCTTTCTCTTCGGAACTCTCCAAAATTATACTCAATAATATAAAATTTTCATTGAGGCTCGCCATTCAAAAGCCTTGGAACAATTAGACTTCGGAAACTTGGGAGGAAGAAGATAAAAGTGATGGATGTTTTCCGTATGAGATTCTTCTTTTCAAACCTGCCTTGTGATGTAAAAGAATTGAGGAGTAGGGAATTACGGGTTGGCCCAGTGGTAACGGCTCCCACTCCCATCCCTCCCATCAGGAATCGATCCCTGGTGGGAGGCTTTACCCCTCTCCAACTTGGCCACTGAACCAAGCAGCCAAAAAAAAAAAAAAGGAATTGAGGAGGAGAATAGAAAGATTTTCTTGTGTGGGCTATTAATTGGTGTTTTATTTCCGTAGGGAAAATGAGATGAGTTCGAATAGTGAGGCATGTAGAGATGAGGAGACATATACACATGGGTGGAGCTCTTATTCAAGGGCGGCTCCAGGGATTTGAGTCGGTGGGGTCAACAAAAGACATATCTTCCGCAAATCGAATACATTTATTTTCTCTTTTATCAACATCTGTCATCTACTTTTGATAATTCGACAAACATAATATAAAATTTTTAAATAATCTATTTTCAAGAATATGACAAAGATAATATTGAATTCTCAAACAAAAAAATAAAAAAAAAAAAACCTTAATACATTATTGCCAATAGTTCTTAATCCAAAAAGAAAATTCAAATACATAAACTCCAAATAGCTATGGACAGACAAACCTGAGGGCAAAAGAAATATTAAATTTGACATGTATTAAGGTATATGCACATACATTTAGTGCATAGTAGAGGGGAAAATTCAATTAATTGGAAAAATCAATGGTTTAGATCTGTTTGAAATAGTATACCTAGGAGACCAGGACAAAATAAAGTAGTACTGTAGTAGTCTAGTCTCTTGACCCAACAAGGCACCACTGCAATCATGGCACAAAAGAAAGAAATGTAAAAAGGTTAGATACAAGTATTTAAGGACAAAAAGATAATAAAAGGTAGAGGACTTGAAATGGGTTAAACTTTTGCAAGAGAGAATATGTCAACAACAACGAGTGGCTGTTGGAGGACATGAAAATGTTTAAACTTTTAAATTGAGTGGGATCAAAAAAGAATTTTTAATATTGTTTCATATCTCAGTGGGGTCAGTTGACCCCACTGTGAACCAAGTAGCGCCGCCCCTGTTCTTATTTGTGTGAAGTATTGGGGATTTTCAAAAATAAGAAATCCAAGGTTTTGATTTTATTTTCTTAGAAGGTACTTTTCATAGTCATGCAATTTTGATTTAGAAAAAGTATTAAGATCCCTTGAAAAACAACCCTTTTGAGAACCCAATTCATACTTGAAAACTTTCATTTATTTATTTATATGTAGTTAATTGGGTTGAGCCAATGATGATTATGGGTGATGTTGGACCTAATGACCAAGAAGGTGGTTATGGTTTTATTAACTACCATCGGTAGTTATGTCCTAATAGACATACCCTTTCGCAATGGTTTTCTCCAAACCCCTTTCAAATTAAGAGGCACATCTCTTCATAGAAATATCCTTTCACAATGACTATTTAGTTTTTATAAATTGAAACATGGAGAAACAATTTATTTGAATCATCATTATGTGGGTCTTATTTATCATGCATTATGATTGTTTGAAAATCATTACCACTAGCATGAAAGACCCTGCAATCCAAATGAAATAGTAAAGTAATGTTAATATTCAAAATAATCATTAATAAAATAAAGGACAAAGATCATTCAATTAATATTCAGTAACAGGAGAAGGCCCTGTGCACTGCGCTGTTAAGTCCCACATATATTGATTTATAAATTAAAACTAATATATAAAATGAATAATAATTAATAAAAATGCATGGTTTGGGTGAGTGATTTAATGATAATTCAGTCGGACTCTTTGAAGCTTACCCAAATGCATATCAGGGGTCCGGCCCAACCATCAAATTGCCACTCGGTTGCAGGAAATAAAAGCTAAACTTCTTGACATCTCAGAGAGTGACAGGCCATTACCATGCCATGATAGATCAAGTTCACATGATGCTGATGGAAGTTGGTCATATTATGTTGAATCCCATATTGCAATATAAGAAGAATTTGCGGGGATTAAGAAAATTAGAAAGAAATTGTTGAGATGATTGAAAGATAAAGAGCCATAACGCAGGGTCCTTTCAGTGGTAGAGGGTTCTTTTAGTGGTGGGAATGAGCGGCGACGGTAAAAATATAGAGCATTTTATGTATGGTGCGGCACTTCAGATATGTACAATATGTAAAAGACTGTTCTCAAGGGTAAAAGGTGTTCTTGAATGGTTTTCAGTTAAGTGAAATGTTAAGAGGGCATGATTTAAGAGGCATGACTTAAAAGGCATCAGTAAAAGGATGCAATGCTGATGTGGCACAAGGAAATAAGAGCTTGGAGTATATTTTTCAAAAGGACTTGCCACTGTTGGGTCCATAAAGGGTGATGAGTTCAGGGCTGATCTTAGGGCCAGCAAATGCAGATCAACAATGTTTTTAGCTGGGTTTCATTGTATTTTGGAGGTGGTCCACCTGTTAACCCATTGTTGACTTGGTCCCACCAAGGGAGTGGCAGAAAACTTCTTTTTTAGGTTAAGAAAGCGATAATGTGCCTTAAAGCATTCTTTTTTTTTTTTTTTTTTGTCTCTTTTCTCATATCCACTTCTACCGACACCAACATGTAGAGCTTCCGAATCAATGCCACTTGAAACCTGTATACCTCGACGTAAACCGAGTCAAATCCATGGTTTGACCTCAAACGCAGGTCAAAGAAATGGACCGGAAAGTTTATAACAAGACATGGTAGTAGTGCACCTATGAAGGTGGTTGTATTTTTCAGTTGCGATAATTGTAGGGTACACAGAAATATGAAATATTTCAATGATTGGATTTTGGTTTCCAGAAATATCCTCTTTTTTTTTTTTTTAATAATACATTTCTCGCGTAGAAAAGGTAGTGAAAATCCCATGAAATGTAGCCATTTTGAGAATTCATTTATTACGTGGATACACTTCTTTTATATAAAATCCCATAAAATCCCACATTAGGTAAATTGAGGGAAAAATAGACATTTATTAGAAATGTGTTAAATAAAATGACAGTTTAGTAGATTTGGACCCTTTAAAAATTTAACAGAGTTTAGTGGCGGAGCTAGGATTTTCTTGTAGGGGGACAAAGACGATCATCCAATAATCCCTGTAAACTCATTTATGTAGAACATAAACCATTAAATAAATGGTCCTTCCCTACACGCACTGAGAATGATGGCTTTTAAGACACTAAAATAAATGTTATTTTTTTGGTAGAATGCTTAGATAAAATATTATAAAAATGAAAATACATTGCGGAGATCGACCAGTTCTAAGCCTACATCATATTTGAGTGAACTTTCTCATAGAAAAAGGAGCAAATGTTTTTTTTGGCCTGATAGTGATTTCAAGGCCCCAATAATATCTACTTAATAGAGACACTAAACAAAGAAGATAAATCATTAATGAATCACGAAAGAGTTCCACAATAGTGGGCCTAATTATGAAACATATAAATTATCGAAATATGGCCTCCCCATGTAGTGTAAAGTGTTAGGTTGTATGGCTCAATGGAACTAATAAATCTGGTGAACCGGGCCCCGGCATTATCCATATTTTACTGTGATTAGAAGTATGTCTATTATTGTAGGCCCACTGTGATTAGAAGTAGTGTTTGAGTATAATAGGGTTTTCATCTGATTGCATAATGAATTCTCCCATCTTCCCCGTGGAGGTAGGCCAAAAGCTGAACTATGTGAATCTCTTTATTCTCTTGTCTCTTCTCGTTGGCCATAGATCACAACAAATTAATATTAGAGCAATGTGCGTGATCGAAGGAGATCCATTGAATCGGATTTCGAGAGGGCCACGAATCTTGAAAATTGATTGCAGAAGATTAGCCGATCACAAATTGGGCCACAGATAGTTTCAGAGAAGAAACCGAGGTAGACTTTGGTTATGCTTTCTGCAACAGAAAATCCAGAGTTTGATCAAAGATCCGTTTGAACCTACAGACTCATTGAGAGCATATGTACGCGGTTGTGGAAGAAGATTGACTGTCCAACGATCAATGAAAGAGGTTAACTAATCGGAGTGTAGAAATTTATTTCTGCGATATCTTAGCCATTCGGATTTGGATTTTAGATTCGTTTCTTCCAGCGTGCTTTTGGTGACCAGATCTACACAGATACAGTGAAAGAGTAACGGAATGGCTGCGAAGTTTGAAATTGAGAAATCCAATAAAGACAAAGACTTTAGTATTTGGCGTTTGAATATGCATGCCTTGCTGGTTCAGAATGATTTGCATAAACCTTTTAAGGGAAATAGTGTTTTGTTTGAAAAATTGTCAGATGAAAAGAAGGATGAGTTAATGGAAAAGGCGTATGGTTAGTTTTTGAGCGATGGTGTATTGCGAATTAAAGGTTGCTCAAGAAAAAACTATTGTTGCAATATGGCAGAAGTTGGAGAACTTGTATATTACGAAGTCTCTCACGAATCACTTGCATCTGAAGAAGCGGTTGTTCATGTTACAAATGTAGGAAGATACGTCTGTTCCAACCCACCTTGTTGAAATTAATGGTGAGGACCAAGATATTATGTTGTTGTGTTCGTTACCACCCTCATATGAGCATTTTGTTGATACCATGATGTATGGTAGAGATACTCTCTCCAAAGGATATAAAGGCAGCCGTGAACTCTAAGGAGTTGAAGTGAAAGGTTGCGACTGACAATGTTGGTTCAAGTGAGGGTTTGGTAGTACGAGGAAGAGCAAAAGACTCCATATTAAGAGCAAACATAGATCAAATAGAAAAAACATTGAATGTTATTATTGCCATAAGAAAGGGCACATCTAAAAAAATTATCCTGAAAGGCAGAGGAAAGGGAAAGAAATAATAAAAGATTCATCATTTGATGATTTAGTCGGTGTTGTAGATGGAAGATCATATTATGTTTTTGACAATGCACTTTCTGTGATTGAAAATGGTATTCGTTGTAAGAATGAATGGATTCTTGATTCAGGTTGTTCCTATCACATGTGTCTCAATAGGGACTGGTTTACCACTTATAGAGACATCAATGGTGGTAATATTTTGATGGGCAACAATGTTGCATGTAAGACGGTTGGAATTGGAACAGTCAAAATCAAGATGCATGATGGAATCATTAAAATATGGGTAGAGGTTCGGCATGTTCCTAATTTGAAAAAGAACATTATTTCTCTTAGTGCCTTGGACTTCGATGGTTGTAAGTTCTCAGCTGAAGGTGGAGTTATGAAGGTTGTGAAAGGTACTTTAATTCTTATGAGATTCAATAGAGTTGGAAACTTATATGTTTTGTCCAGAAATACTGTTATAGGTGGAGTTGCAGTGTCTTCCTCAGATGACCATGAATCTATCTCAATGCGTTTATAGCACTTGCGCTTGGGTCACATGAGTGAGAAGGGATTGGCAATATTGAGTAATCGGAATTTGCTATGTGGCATGAATACAACCAAGTTTGATTCTGTGAGAAATGCATCTTCAGAAAGCATTGAAAAGTCAGTTTCAAAACAGGTATTCATCGCACAAAAGGTATCATTGATTATATTCATTCATCTGTATGGGGGCCTTCTAAGGTACTCTAAGGGCGGGTCCCGATTTATGCTGACTTTTATTAATTATTATTCAAGGAAACTCTAGGTTTATACTCTAAAGCGAAGGATCAGACCTTTGTTATGCTCAAAAAATGGAAGGAAATGGTTGAGAAACAGATTGACAGGAAGGTGAAGACATTGATGATAGACAATGTCAAGGATACAAAATGACAGAGTTTGAGAACTATTGCAAAGATCATGGCATAGTTCGGCATCACCCCACTTGGAAAGAGGATGAACAGAAACTCTACAGCAAAATGGAGTTACAAAGAGGATGAACATAACGATCTTGGAAAGAGATCGTTGTATGTTGTTTACTGCAGGATTGTCTGAGGCAATAATTGCTGCATGCTACTTGATAAATAGGTCTCCACACATAGATTGGTTGCAAACACTAAAAGAAATGAGGTCAGGTAATTCAACTGATTATTCTAATTTGAGGATCGTTGTTTGTTCGGCTTATGCTTGCATGAAAACCGGTAAGTTAGACCCAATGGCTGTGAAGTGCATCTTGGTGAGATATGAATTTAGGGTGAAAGGATACAGGTTGTGGTGTACCGATCAGTATTCACCCAGATTTATCATCAACAGGGATGTTATATTTCATAAGAATGCTTTACCAGATGTGAGAAAGCAGGTGGAGAAGACAAAAGTAGGTAGCAGCAGTGACACCATTCAGGTGGAGTCTGACATCTTAGTGAGGAAAGAGAGTGCATCTGGCTCCTCCTGGGATATAAGGGAGAGTCAGACTGTGCATTAAATACAGCAAACTGAGCCGTAGATGTTGCAGATGGGTAAACATCAAAGAGAAAGGAAACCGCCAATTAGATACGGTTTCGAGGATATGACGACGTACGCGTCGACATCAGATAGTGGCTATGATGATATGGTTGCATACACATTGATGACTAAGTCTTTTGAATTAATGGAAGGATTGGAAAGTAGTCAACAGGCAGCAACTATGACTGAAAAGATGGAGTCTCTTGGTAAGGAAAATCAGGTCATCGGATGCAAAAGGTTCTACGAGGAAGAAAAAGGAGCTTCCAGTGCAGGTAGAGTGCAGTTTAAGGTTCCTGATCATGTATGCAATTTAAAGAAATCATTGTACGAGTCGAAGCAAGCTTCTGGACAATGATACAAGCGATTTGGTACATTCATGAAGGAATGGGTTAAATTCAAGTACAATTATTGCTTGGACTTGATCGGTGTGCTCAGTACCTGACCGCTTTTAAAGGGTAGGTGGTGACGGTGAGACATGTTTTGTACATGAGGATCAGCTTTAATGTTAGCCAAGGTGGAGATTTGTCAGGTTGTATGGCTCAATAGAAGTAATAAATCTGGTAAATCGGGCCCCTGCATTGTCCATGTTCTACTGTGATTAGAAGTAGGTCTATTGTTGTAGGTCCACTGTGATTAGAAGTAGTGTTTGGGTGTAACAGATTTTTTGGGGTGATATTATAAATAGAGACTATGAGTCTCTATGATGTACACCTCTTCTGATTGCATAGTGAATTCTACCGTCTTCCCTGTGGACATAAGCCAAAAGCCAAACTACATAAATCTCTGCTTTCTCTTGTCTCTTCTTGTAAGCCCTAGATCACAACATAAAGCCCATCAAACTTCACTCAAGTGACCTACGTTTGGATGGTGTCTTTTAGAATACTCAAATAATATATTATAAATTATCCAAATCAATTGACATTGGGCTTAGATCATGTTGAGTCAAAATCTTCATAGAGTATAAGGGGTTTCTTTTGTAAGTTAAAGACTCTTTTAAATGGACCCCACTCAGAAGATCAACCTTTTAGGATCCGCCTTTGGGTCTATTTTCATTTTTCTCAAGTGGCCCCTATTCAAGAGGATCATAAACTCTATTCGCAAGGACTTGTGGGATGCCTATTTTAACACTGTATGGATAATAGAAAAAATTTCCTCCAAGCAATGGAGATATGATAAATTTGTTCCTTTTACATTCTTTATAAGAAAGAAAAAGAAAAGACAAGTATACCCTTATTGTTTAGCTAAAATTCTCTCTTTTTTTAAACGAAAAGAAAAAGTGAGGAGGAACAAACAGACATAAAATTAAAATGTCCATAGCAACTCCTAAAATCTCTCTTCTTTGTTCCATGTAAAGAGGAAATTGAGGAGGGGTCCTGGACCTCCCCTCCCTCTCCACTGACGAGTTCAAGCTGACTTGTCTAGGAGTTGGCACATGCTATTATTTGGGAAAATTACTAATTGAGTGGAGTCAAGTAAGTATCATTTTGAAGAGAGAATAAAATATAACTGGGTTATGATGGTATTTTATTTTTAGTTGTTTTGTATGGAATTTTTTTTACTTTTATTTTATTAAAAAGTGGAAATTTTTGTCTTTTAGTGGAGAAAGGAGGTTGCTTTTTTACTTTAAAAAATGGTGGAAATTTTGAATTAAAGTGCTTTTGATGTGACTTATTTTTAAGATATGGGGGCTTTACTTTACTAAACTCTATTAGTAGAGTTACCAAACGACTGTCTTTCATCCTAAGAAGAGGTTGAAGTTGAGATGAAGATAACCCATTTGAGGTGGCCTCTTTGAAGGAGAGACCCGGGTTACCCATGAGGTTTTCGAATACCTTTCTTTTCCTTCAATGAGACTTGACGAGCAGCATTGAGCTTGGCCTAGTCATCGATCAAACCCGACCCAGTCAGAGTTGGAGTCCAATTTTTGAATCATACTAATTGGTGGACTTGGGCTTGAGTTAATTAACTTAGGCCACGATGAGGAGGCCTTTCTTTTTGGCAGCTTATTGGACTGACCAAGGTTGACCCAATCGCTTATTAGGTTGAGTCATATTGTTTCTGGTCGGGTTGAGTTTTATGGCCTTACAATTAGTCATGGATAGTTATTAACTATCAAAAGTAATTGTTGTCCAAATGTTGGTTTTCCTGATGGATTCAAGGTTAGTTTTCAGCCCAACTACAAATAGAAAAACATCAACAATTTTTGCCTCTATCGCCATCGTAATTAGGGGTGTTTATGGGTTGGGTTGGGCTAGACTAAGCCATATTTAAGCCAAGCTCTACTTTAGAAATACATGCCCTTATGGCCTTATCCATCTCAAGCCCGACATGGTCTGTAAATGTGAGGCCTAAGCCTACCTGTTTAATATATTGGACTGCGGCGAACTAGGTTTTTTATTACTTTTTTGGGCTTTATAGTAGTTTTTGGACAAACTAATTACTAAATTACAAGCATTCCTTATTTGGACCGTGCCGGGCTAGCCTTTGGGCTTTCTATCACTTAATCTAAGCCTAACACTAATATTAAACAAGCCTATATTATATATCCAAGCACAGTATGATGCAGGTTAGGCTGCATAATTCCCAAGCTGGCCCATCCCATTAGCACCCCTAATTGTAAGGCGTTGAAGGATCCATTTGTTCTCTTTTCTTTCTCAAATCTTTGGATCCACATATACCAACATTGTTAAGATGTTTTTTTATGTTTTTTTAATGGCTGAATTTGGATGATCTGAGATTGAGTCTTACGGCTGAGAGATTGAGTCTTACGGCTGAATCATCTAAAATGGAGCTTCCTACTATCGGATCTTCTCAATATACGTTTCAAATAGGAAATCAAGATGTGTTGTGCCTTGATTGCTTCAATGGCTGCAACTTCAAGTGATGACAACATCGGTTAAAGCTAGTTCTCACTTCACTTCAAGTAAATACATTCCAAGGTTCTCATTTCACTTCAAATAGATTGTTGATGACTCAACCCGCTTCCAAGGATATCAAGAAGACAGTAGGCTGAAAGATAGTGACGATGATGCAAGGGACCCTTGTCCCCCAGACCTTGCCCGTCTCTCAGCCCCCTCCTCCCATTCCTGATCCCCTCTGCCCCAATCACTCTCCGGATCCCACTTCTCAACCGGGTGTCCCCATCTTGGCCTCAGAAGTTCTTGGTATTCTGAAGGTAGAGTCGCTTTCCTCTGGCCTTCCCTTATAAAACCTCTCTGTAGATCAATTACACAAGCTCTCAACCCTATTGCTCAAGGCTCAGAGCAGCACTGACAAAATCATATGCCTCCTCTCTCAATCGTACTTAGCCCCTCCTCAATCGCTGCCCCTACATCTTGGATCGATGGGAAACCCTCAGTCCAAATCCCAAATGACATGATCTCATCTAGTAAGGAGTCTTTCACCTTTGCAGCTATTGGAAGATTTGAAGGGAGAAGACCTTCCCTGGAATGGGTAGAGCAGCACACTCACCAATCCTGGAATCTCCCCTTCAGGAGCTTGATTTCCCTAACTGATAAGGGATACTTAATCTTTAGATTTCATAGTCCTCAAGAAAGAGATTCTCTACTCTCTTCCTCCACTCTCTCCCTTGGTCATAGAAAGCTTCATCTTCCACCTTGGTCTCCAGGTATGGATTCTTTCACCTGGCCTTCTCTAGCTCCAGTCTGGATCAGGCTCAAAGGGTTACCCTTTCAATGTTGGAGTCAAAACATCCTCTTCTCCATAGCCAGCTCTATTGGTAACCCCATTATGGTAGATGAAATTATTGCATCCCAAAGATTCTTTTCCTATGTTAGGATTTGTGTCAACCTAGACCTCAAAAACCAAAGCCCTCATCAGTGTTAGTAGATCTGGCAGGTGTTTATCAGGTGGAAGTGGAAATTGGCTAAGAAAACTTACCTTTCTCCTCGTCTTGGCTATGGTCATAGAGATGGATTGTGTCGGGTTAACAACAAAAAGGAAAAGTCTGGGCTCAGGCTCCCTCCTCCTCGCAGTGCTAGTCCTGGTATTCTTCAAACTCTTCTTTCGGCTAATCAGAAGCTATAACGCCCCAATTCTAAATACTGAGAAAACCGTCAAGATACCTGAAGTTGGTGCCCTACTTCCCGGAAAATCCGATAACTCCCAAGATTGTAGGTCCGCTGTGAGGTCCAATTTAAAACTTTTTGGCCGACATATATATAATCAATAGTTAAAATTGAGGATATATCAAGTATAATAGGGCTAAAATCCAGCCTAAATCTCAAGGTATGATTAAGAACATGTTTTAAACATAACATACTATCTCCCTGCTCATAACATAAAGATACTCAAACCCAAAAGAAAGATAAACACTCAAGCCCCTGGTGCTGGCTCTTCGTCCTCCAGCTTGACCTCCTGGTTGGCTGATCTCCATCCGTGGTCACTAGCTATGGGCGCCTCGACGAGTGCAAGCGCACCATCCTCGTAGTCGGGGCCGAATCCTAAGCACAGAGAATGGGTCGGATCTAAAGATCTGGCAAGCTACAGTAGACAAATAACATAGGATGTATGCATCAAAAGAGTAGAAACAGTAATGTGATCAATAAGAATATCCAAGGTACATATGCTAGGCAATTGAGCATGATAGACATTTAAAATTAGGTTAATAAGATAAGCTAATCTAACAATACAACATGGCACATTCACACAAGTTGGATACCACTAGATATTATGCCGCGGCCCTCCTATACTGAACACAATCATGGTGCAGAAATCTCATCAGTGCTAGGGATGACTAACCCCGCAAATCACTCATCAATCTCAAACACTCATCACTTAGCACTCTTCACTCGAGAGACCGGACCCGGTATCACACCATCCATCTAAAACATAACTCATCATGATAGCCCACTCAACACTCATAAATAGCTCCTACTAGTGATGATCAGTCAACATGGTGGGTTTAGAACAACTGAGTGAATGTTTGTGCCAACTCAAAGGAATATAAATATAGGTATGTTTCTATCTAGGCTTTGCCTTGCGCAAGCAAGGTTCTAACGAGTCCCTAAAAGGTCCACATACAAGTTCAACATCACGGAACACGGTCCAAGTCCAATCATTTGATCCATACTAAGGCCTATCAAGCCATGGCCTTAGTCTAAACAGTCCAGGAGAGACCACCTGTCTCAATCCTATATCAATCAGTTCATTCTCATCCAAAATAAGTTACAAGTCTAATCACAACCACCTCTTCATTATAGGGTTCCACACATCCAAACTTAGGCCATAAAAGGGCCCGCCTAGACACAGACACGGGTCAAAGTTCACCCAATCACATCACCAGGTCACCTCTAAGAAATCCTAGGTTCAGGTCCTTCATTTTCCTTTTAATTAACATGTATGGACAACAATAAGGATACTAGAGTTACAATAATGTAATAAACCTCTAAATCAAAGAATCAACGAAAGAAATAGCAAAGTCCAATCCTAAGTAATGGTCCACATTCAGGTCCAGGTCTATTTTAGTTAATTGGGTCCTTAAATGAAGTTTTGGATGCCAAGGATACTGTATTTGGTGCTCCAGAAGTTACGGGCATTTTCGACGACGTTTAAGGATCAAATCGACATTAAATCCAAACCTTAGACCCTACTTAGTAGTCCCCATGAGTCAAGGTCGAGCCACAGCATTGACTCGTGCTAGGCACATCGATCAAAGTCTATTTGGATGGTCAATGGGCCCCCACAGTAGATTACAACATAGAATAGAGTCTGGGCCCAGATAGTGGTATCTACAGTAGGGCAAGTCGGGGGCTGAAATATGGCTTGGTCTCTGGAATTTCTAGTGTATCAGGACGATCGGGTGGCCAGCCGGTCAACCCGATACACAGGTTTCCTACATCAGATAGAATACAGGCCAGTTCCTAGATCTTGAACTTCCCTATGTATCCGATCGATCGGACTACAAGTTCAATCGATCAGACCTGAACACTATCCAACTAATGACACTGTCCGACTGCAGTTAGCTGAGACAAATTTGCAGTCCAATCGATCTGACCTAGGTGCCCAATCGATCAGACAGAGAACTGTCATCCCAAAATTGAGTTTTCTGCAACTTCTTCCCCAAACCATCCCATGGCTAAACCTGCAAAAATGAGCCTCCATGCTCCCCATTCATCACATAAACATCCCAAAACAACAGAAACACTTTTATCACCATCCATCGATCATCAATCCAGGCCATTGATCTTCCAAATGAGCAAAAACTCATCCATCAATTGCCAAAATCCCAATAAAACAAGCTCAAAGGTAAATCTAAGCATTTCGAGCATAATATGAATAGAATTTTAGAATAAAAATAGTAAACATACATTCTATGCTAAGTGAGTATATTGCACTTGCCTCAAATCCGAATTTGCAAAAAGGTTAAATGACAAGAAGAAGCAATCCAATCTATCCAAACCTCTAATGGCCTTCTCACACCCAAACCAATCCAATCTACAGCTCCTAATGCCCAATCCACAAAAGAACCAAGACTTAGAAAGGAAGTCTAAGGAGAAAAGAATCCTAGAGAATCAAATGGAATTTAAACTAAGGAAGAAGGCTTACCTTGAATTTGTAGAAGAAGAAGAAGTGAACAAGGGAGGATTCCTTAAGAGACTGTAGTAGCAATAGTAGGAGGTGACCTCTTTCTTCTCCTAGTCGCTAGGGTTATAGAGTTAGGGTTTTTGGGAAATGAGAGGTAAATGAGAGATAAATGAGAGTGAATCTAGGGTTCAATTCCCAATGCAATAGTTTAGTTTATATAGGCTAAAGTTTGGACAATTACCAAAAGGCCTTTGGGGTGAAATAGAGATATAGATGAGGACATGGGCAAAAAGGGTCTTTTGGTAGGGTCTAGAATGTTCTCAAGTGTGGGAAACCGCTACTATAAAGTCCTATTTATTAGTAAGGCCTCAACACCTAAAACCCTATAAAAATTACCAAAGACACCCAAAGGATTCTATAAAATACACAATAGGCCTAAATCCTATAAAATGGGTTAAGACTTGCGAAAATATCTATTTACCCTTACTAATCCCTATTAATTAGTACAAATATGCTACTATTACTATAATTAATAATATTCATATTCAAATTGAAAATGAGGGAACACCAAGGGCGGGGCCTCACAGAAGCCCCTAGCAACTGAGTCTTCACCCCATTCCTCTCCAGAAGTTATGCCTACCCATCTGGTAGTAGAAACAGTCCATCTAGTAGCAAAGTCTTTCCCTGTAGTTCTAGAGTCAGTTTGTGTGGAGGACATTCACTCCCCTACAGCCTTTGCAGTTGATATTCACAACCCCTTCTCTATGTTGGAGAAAGCTACCCTAGTTGATTTTTTTCCTCTTCCAGATCATACAGACATTACTCCCCTTAAGCCTATTTCTCCTCCTGTTGTCATCAGTGCATTGGCAGACATCTCCAATAACCTATCTGTTGATCTCAACATCTAGACTACGACATTCTCTCCAAAATCCCATTCCATACTGTCTCCCTCCAAAGACAATCCCCAAACTCTAATCTAGTCCCCTTTTTCTGCTAATTTTGCCTCTGCTACCTTGCCCCTAAAAAAGAAAAAGAAAACAAAAGGGAAAACGAAATACAAGGAAATACAGGACATCTCCTCTCTTAAACCCACATCTGGCCCCAACTCTTCGTCATCTCTCCATGTTTAAAGTGCTCTATTGGAATTGTAGGGGTATAGCAAATGCCCTAACCTCCAGATCTCTTCTGTTCCTGGTTAAATCCCATTCCCCTGACATCTCTTTCTCCCTGCACGTAAAACTTCTTCTTCCCAAGCCCTTTCATAGAAGCTAGAACCCCTGGCTTCTCCTCCTTTTTCTCTAATACCTCCTAATCCTTTGCTCCTCCTTCGATCTGGTGCTTCACTAAAAGTTCTCCTAATGCCTCTTTTTCTATGGTTGACCACTCAGCTCAACACCTTACTGTTTCGCTCAATTTCCCCTTTAATGGGTCAACTGCTTTCATTACTGGGATTTATGCTTCCACTTCCTTCATCCAAAGAAGACTACTATGGCAATATCTTATATCCCCCTCTTTGCCTAACCAAACTCCCTGGGTAGTAATTGGTGACTTCAATGCTGTTTATTCAGCATCAGAAAAGCTTAGTATTCATCCCAGCTACTCCCCTGCTACTTCTGACTTCAACAACATGATTGCTTCCTCTGGGCTTCTAGATCTAGGCTTCTTTGGAAACGAATTTACTTGGTCTAACAATAGAGGGAACTCCTATGTTGCACCTAGGTTAGATCGGTCCCTCATCAATCAATCCTGGACTTTCTCCTTCCCAGATTCCTTCATTCAGCATTTAGTTAGACAAAATTCTAATCTCAGTCCAATCCTTCTTTCCAGTTGCCCTACCATTATTGTTAAATATATGCCCTTCAAATTTGAGGAAATGTGGATCGGGCATCCAAGTTTCAAGGACTTGGTGGCTAAGGAGTGGAGTATTTCTACCTATGGCAATCCTCAGTTTATTCTTTGGAAGAAGCTCAAGTCTCTGAAAACCATCCTTAGGTCTTGGAACAGGGAAGTTTTTTGGAAACCTCAAAATTAATATCTTTGTAGCAAAATCCCCCATTCTGAATTTGCAAGCTAGTATGGATGCAAACCCTCTTGACTCTACTAATGCTGCTCTCAGAATAGCCAGAAACTCTCTCCAAAATCTGCTTCAAGCTGAAGAAACCGACTGGAAGCAAAAAGCTAGGATAAATTGGCTGAAGGAAGGGGATAGGAATACCGGTTTTTCCCATCTAGCAGCAAAAGTTAAAGGATCCAGGAATTGTATTGAAAAGATTGATTATAATGGAAAGATTCTGGAGGATCACCTTCTAATCAAAGATGCTGCTGTTGAATTCTTCTTAAATGCTTATAAGTCTTCCCCTGGGTAGTGGGATCCTGTGCTCTTCCAAGTCAACATGGGCAGATATCTACAGTTCAGAATGTTCTGCTTCAATCCATCTCTTCCAATGAAGAAATCAGAGCTACTGTTTTTAGCCTCAAAAGGTCCAGTTCTCCCGGTCCTGACGGCTTTTTGGGGATCTTTTTCTGTCACTATTGGGATATAGTGGGTGCTTCTGTTATAGCTGTTGTTCATAATTTTTTCAGCTCTAAAAGGATGTGGAAGGCTTCAAACTCTTTTTTTTCTCTCGCTTATTCCTAAAGTGGCTTCTCCTTCTTTTGGAGACTATCGCCCTATAAGTTTGCTCAATTTCATTCACGAAGTTTCCTCTAAGATCCTTGCTTCAAGGTTGGCCTCTGTTCTTCCGGATCTCATTTCCAATCATCAAGTTGCTTTCCTTAAGAAGAGAAAGATTAAGGATCTCATAGCTTTGGCGCAAGAGTTGACTCAGAAACTTCAAAAGGGGGCTAATGGTAAAGGTAATTGTCTTAAGTTGGATATTTCCAAAGCTTTTGACAAATTAAATTGGTCCTATCTATTTAGAGTGTTGGAATTTTTTGGTTTTAACAGTGCTTGGATATCTCTCATTAAAGAATGTGTTTCTACTCCAAAATGCTCGGTTCTTGTAAATAGACAGCATGCTGGCTATTTTACTTTGGAGTGTGGTCTTAGATAGGGTGATCCTCTTTCTCCTTACCTTTTTATCCTAGTTGAAGAAATCCTCAGTTTAAATATAATGAAGCTAGTTAACCTAAAGAAAATCACTCCGATCTACAGAGCCCCCTCTTCTCCTTCTATCTGTCACTTGTTGTTTGCTGATGATATTCTTCTCTTCGTCCAAGCAACCCTTACTAGTATCAAGGTTATCAAAGGAGTCTTGAATTCCTATCAATTCGCAGCTGGTCAACACTTCAATATGGGAAAGAGTAGGGTGATTTTTGGTAATGGCGGGCAATCTTTCAAAAACAGGATCTCAAAGAGTTTTGGCATTCCTCAAGCTTCTTTTCCAGTGATATACCTTGGTGTCCTTCTCTTTATAGACAGTCCTAAAGCTATATATTTTGAAAGTTTAAAGGCTTCTTTCAAGAAAAGATTGGTTAGCTGGAAATGCATGATGTTTTCCTTTGCAGGGAGGGTGATTTTGGTTAAGCAGGTCCTCCAAAGCCTTCCTATTCATGTGTTACTTGTGCTTCCCATCCGAAGTCAATTTGCAAATTCATGGAAAAATGGCTGAGGAATTTCCTTTGGTCAGAAGGGTCTTTTCAAGTTAAGAGATGTCTCATTAGCTGGCAAACAGTTTGTCTCCCCAAGTTAGAATGTGGTATGGGTTTGTCGTAGGCTGCAGGATATAATTAATGCTAGTATGGTCCGCTTAGGCTGGGCAACCCTCTCTTCCTCATCTCTTTGGGCTTCTTGGTTCAAAGCTAAATATTTTAAAGGGTTTTCTCCATGGCACCAGAGTTCTTTACTCTTAGGCACCTGTTTTTCGAGGCATATCAAGAGGATATCTCACTTCCTTTTTCAAAACAAGCACTGGAATCTGGGAGATGGGAGAAATCTTAGCTTTTGGCATGATAGATGGCATGGTCCTCTTTCGATGGCATACCAATTTCCGGGTGTCTCCCTCCCTTGGTTTGATACAGTTCAAGGCATTATCAATAACCCCTAGCGGATTTTAACTTCATATCTCCCTCAACAGGTGGTCTCCTTCTCTTCTTCTCTTTTGGTGGACTTCTCCCTCTCTAATGTTCCGGATAAGGTGATATGGTCGAGCTCTAACTCTTGCCATCTTTCATTTTTTGTTGCTTGGGACTCAGTTAGACTCAAGGGCCAGCCCAGAAGTTGGTCCAAGTTTTCCTGGAACAGTCTGCTCAAGCCCTCCATTGCTTGTTTTGCTTGGAAATATCTCCACAACAAACTCCCCACCAATGATTGGGCGCGGTCCATTGGTGTTTAGCTGGCGTCTACATGCTACCTCTGTGGCAAGCATCAAGAGTCAGCCTTCAGCCTTTTCTTCCTTTGTCCCTTTGCTTTGCTCTTTTGGGAATGATTTTAGCTCCAAGGAAACTTCAGTGCTCCTCCTGCAGTCACTGCCTCTTCTATATGGAGCTCTCTCAGCTACTTCTTGTACTAATGCTAAAAAGGGCCTGGTTGCGATCTTTCTGATTGCTCTGTTCCGTTTGTGGGAGGTCAGGAACCTTGTTCTCCATAGCAATTTGAAGCCTTCCCAAGAAGCTGTTATCAATTTCTTCATGGCAGATGCCTCCTTCTCTCTTGGTAAAATGACTTCCTCTTTTAGCTTCTCTTTAGATTCTTTCTTTGCTTTATATAATCAACACTATCCTAGTTTGAGATAGTTGGCTGGCTTTCCTGTTGGTGTTCCCTTTTGTTCTTTCTTTTGGCTGTGTTTTCTTTTGTTTATCAATTCAATTTTGCAACTTAGCAAAAAAAAAAAGTAGATACATTCAAATAAGTTGTATTGATTTGTATAACAACATTTTGTTGGCTTGCTCATATTCATTCCAAATCATAAATAATTGAGGTGAGGTAACTTCAAACTTCTCAAAATCAAACTGAAGACCCCTATATTTTCTATGTTTCTTGGTGGATCTAAGGTTAAATCTGAACTGTTTATTATGCTTAGAGTGCCCAAAATGTAAGAGTGTAAATTTTTAGATTTTAGATCCTCCTAGATCTCGAAAGATCCTTGAAAAATACAAAAACTTGCCCTTTCATCTATTGACCTATTCTTTGCACTCTTGGATTGCGTCATGTAGGGACCCACTATTTTCTTCTTGATTGCATTATGTTAGGGATCCATGCTTAAGAAGTCATAGTAAAATAATATTTATCAAAAGAGTATTAAAAGAATGAGGTGTGGAGTGTGTAAGGTGGAGATATATACGGAGGGGACAATCACTTCATCAATATTTAATTCACAAGACTATTGAGGAGTGAGCTCCACTCCAACGGGAGTACTAAGAGTATTTATGCTGTCTTTACTAACACCTCAAGGTTTTGGTAACAAGGATTAGCTAAGGAAACTTAATTGGTATAAGAGCCAACCGATAGTGAGTTCGAGTCCAAAGAGGAATGACTCGGCGTAAAAAAAGAAATATGCGTGTCACCTAAAGTGCGTCACTGGGTTCCACCTATGAAGGAGTATTGAGGAGTGAGGTCCACCTGAATGGGAGTATGGTTTTTGTGGAAATGGTTAGTTAAAGAAACTTAATTCAGACTAATAGACTCCTTTGAAAGAAGGCACTGCTTTCAATTCTTATGAATTTCATTCATGTTAGAAGCCCATCTGTTTGGAATTCAAGGTAAACTAGGTTCCAAAATATGCGAGGGTGAAGGAAACAAAGTGAGGTGATTCAACACAACCTCCAATGTGACTGCATTATAAGTGGAAATTCCAATTAGAGATAAAATCAAATCTTTCTCGCAAATTTTGTTACCCATATGAATAGCTTTAAGATGGCCATCGTAAGACTTCAAATCAATATCCACTATTGTAAATAGATTTTCTTCTAAATCGGAGATTAATCCCCCATATAAGAGAATGGCAAGTCGAAATCATCTCCAAGATCTACAAACAAATAAGAATGTGACAATATAAATTCCTTAATAGGAGCGGAAGTGTTTTTGGACCCCATATTAGCTCGTGTCTTGACCGGTTTGAGCCTGCATTTGAATTCAATGTAGTACATTTCAATTATTGTATTCGTAAAAGAATACCAAAAAAAAAAAAAAAAAAGAGGAAAAAGGTATAGTATTGCATACCTAGGAGATGGTATTGTAGAAGACCAAGCCGCATCCTCATATGGCACAAATAGCGGCTTCATGTGTTTAACTACACTTTAGAAACATTTCACTAGCATCCCTACATATTTAGGCACAGAAGTGGAGGTTAAAGTTATGATTGGTAAGCATTAACACTAATATAGTAGTGTCTTTGATGTGCAATTACCTATTTTCCAAGAATTGAAGATGTCTTGGCCTATTGAACATCTTTATACTTCGATCTCTATATAGATATGAAGTTAAACCTTATCAGTAAGTACAGAGATCTGGTGGTGAGAGCTACAAATACACATATCGCACACTTTGAAAATTTCCATCAAAGATCCACTTCATTGTTGGAGTTCACATTGATATAAAAGCACGCTATACTTGTCTTCCCTCGAGATTCTCTAAACATGATCCCTACATGATCATTTGTTATGCAAACTAAAGTGCGTATTTGCCCATTTTGATAAATGTATTGTACAAATGGGTTGTCTTGATTCATAACTAAATTTGTCGCATCATAAATTTTTGTTGCTTGTAAGTGCCTAAAAATTACAGACTTGGTTAGGCGTATATAAAACTCTTAATATTGCTGATAAACTGCTTTGAATGGACTGGATGCCCCAAACCTGAAAGGGAGAAGGGAAACGAAGGTCAGAGCCCCTGGCTGCTGTTAGCCGAAGGCACTCTGATGCCTAAGTGAGTGCAATCACTGAACTAAGGGAGAATGAATGGAGAAGAAGGGAGTTCAGGCAATGAGAGAGGAGTATTGTGTATTGCGTACCTTTCATGGATCTTACCGTGCATATAGATGAGTGTCCCATCAGAAGCTTCCTGAGTGGAGGTATGTGAGAACACTGCCCCATCGGTCCCTACCTCGGATCCTCAGTGGGGGTAGGTGAGAGTATCGTCCCATCGGATCTTACCTCAATCCCACACATAAATGCGGACGTGATCGTTGGATAGGGATAACCTCTTATTGATATCCGGCGGCCACCCTATCTGTCAGTACGCTCTGCAACGTAGCTGTCCCGTCACATAATTGGGATTCAACGTTCACCTCGGTTAATAGAGCCAAACTGGAGAAGTCACCGAGGTCGCAGGCATGGGTTCAGACACTACTGCCGAGATGTGCGAGGCCGAACTCACAGGACCGTACTCGGTACTCCGACCGAGGTGGGCTCAAGCTCGGTGTCAGCTGGCGCAGTCGCCGAGCGAGACGAGGCCGAGATCAAAGTAAACCTAGTCGGTACTTTTACCCAAAACTAGGGAGTAATTTCAGTATCATGAAAATGCCCCTCACAATTGGCCCCTAGCTCCTGATCTTTAGAGAGTTCTATAACTCTCTGAGGTCGGGAGCTAAGGATTAGGGAGTTCCCATGCTGAGCTTGTAGCTCTTTATCTCGATATTGATTGCTGACATTTGATCCTTATTGCGCTGTTTTGCTAGCCCGAAAGCGTCGATGTCACTTCGCTTGCCCGAGAAAATCAATTACCTGTTGACACCAAAAATGTCACTTTGCCTCTTCAACATCAAGAAAGCTGCATGAAGTCGCAACCTGCCATAAATAGGCAATGCAACTTCTCCAAAAAATCAAATCTTGTCAGAATCAAACAAAAACTGCAAGATCCTTCAAGATAGCCAAGAGAAGAGTACACATGAAGTTTCGGGCCATTTCAGAATCATTTGGCCTAACTTCGCTTCTCCGACAGCTAAAATGGCGCTCCCGGCGGCGACATCATCGGAGACGTCAAAACTTCGATCAGAGCCTACGGATGACTCCAGCATGTCTCAAAAGGGCTCCATGTCAAATTTCAAGTCAAACCGACAACGTTTGACCCTCCATCAATGCTCGAGCAGCAAAATCAAGCCTCCCGGCGGCGGGAACCACCGAAGCCTTCGCTCATCAAACCAAGTGCATGAGTGGCTTCAACATCCTTCCAAAAGGCTGCACGTCGAATTTCAGGTCATTCCGACAACGTTTGACCAGGTTTCGACGCTCCGAAAGAAAATCAAGCCTACCGGCGGCGGAGCTCCCCGGGACCATGGTTTCCAAGACAGAGCCTGTGGATCATCTCAAAATGACTCCAATAGGTTCCCTGTCAAATTTCAGGTCAATCGGACATCGTTTGACCACACATCAAAGCTCGGCATTTTCCCCGCAGCAAAATCAAGTGAAGCATCGATGGGACCCCAAACGGCTTCAAAACTCAAACAAAAGCCTATGGTTGGTCTTATTTATTGCTCAGGAGGCTTCACCTCAAATTTCAGGTCATTCCGACATCGTTTGACCAAGTTTCAACTTCTGGCGGAAAAACAGCAGCTCTATGCGACAAAGTCTTCGGCTTTCCCGGAAAATTGGAAACTTTGCACTCTAAAAATGCAAGGATTCTCATCAGGTTTTCTACAGGAAAATCAAGCCAATAAATGAGAAGAAATGTCAGGAAAAATACAGAAGAAAACGGCGACGAAAAAGACCTCAAAACGACCGCAAAACGGGCTCCGAAGGGAAAAATTCCCCCAAGGTCGCAGGCCCCTGCGACCATGGCCCATGGTCGCCGGCCCATGGTCGCCGGCGACCATGGAAGTCCGGGTCACCGGATTTTCCGCCGGTGACCCGTTTTTTCCGTCTTTTTTCGCGTTTCGCGCACTTTGGCCCCTGTGGTTTCCTGAAAATGTGATTTTTAGTGCTTGAAATTGACTCATATCCTCCGACATCCGTCAAAATCACGGGTCAACCTCCAAAAGCATAAAATCATCATTGATCGCTCCAAGATCGCCAACCGGTCGACCAAAAAAAAGTGCTCTTTCTGTCCGACCGATCGAGAAATCGACAAGACAGATGTCACCGGCCCGCTCTTAGCTATCAATGTCTGAAGTTACATGTTCATCCGATGTCGATCAGCATGAAGATCCATTGATGATCATCGCCAGAAGAATTCCAGAAGACACGGCACGGCCCGCGACTCTTCGACTGCTCGGCGACCAATTAATGTGGTTAATTGACTAGCTTTATTGCAGTCATTAATTCATTTCTTTGGACGGCCCAATCAGAAGCAAGCATTTGGGAGTTACAAGTCAATTGATTCATGGCATTTAAACCATGAAACTCCTCCCATTATGGTAATTAAGTTGATTAAAAGCCCTTAATCTCCATCGGCCAATCAGATTCAAGGAAAAAGGAGTTACAAAATCAAGAAATAAATCTTGTAACTCCTCCCATTAAAGCCATTAAAGCCCATAAACTCTCCTAAATGGCTACCAAAAGCCTATAAATAGGAGAGCATTCCATTGAAATGGGGATCAGAAAAAAAGAGATCGGATCAGAAAATCGAGATCGATCGATCGGAAAGAATCCAGAGCTCGTATCCAGAGAAAGAAAAAGAGAGAAAAACTCTGCTGAAGTTCTGCACCGGCCACCACTACAAGGTGACAAAAGTCCCTTGGGGGGCACCCCCCCCAAGGTCCTTGCCTTCTCCCGCTGCCTCCAATGGCTTAGACGTGGCTTTTCAGCCCGTCTACTTAGCTTTTTATTGGACATAGGACCTTCTCTTGGTCTTTGTCCTCTAAAAACCTGAGGTTATAGCCAAGCCAAGCGAATCAAGAGCATCCTCTGTTCTCATCTGCATGGATGATGGCGAAGCCCATACATGGCTTGCGACCGTCAATCTGAACGAGTCCCCCACAATCTCCTGAAAAGTTAGATCTTCCTTTTCTTGCTTTTCATTGTAGTTTGTATTTTTCTAAAGAGACAAAAAATCACAACTCTTGTCTTTCATTTTTGATAAGAATTGTAAATCGGCTATAAACGCCACAAAATCGGCTATAAATGCCAAACAAAATCGCCTTTCACGGCAAACCAAGAAAATGTCTCTTTTCTTAAATATTTGTGCAATGGAAAACTTGAAAGAAGTTGATTTCCTTTTAACTTGCGAAGGTTGATCTCCGGATTACCACTTGCAATTCCAAGTAAAATAGAAAATCTGGCACACCCACACAAAGAAATGTTGATGCACGCTTCAGGCCCGCCAGGGCGCGAAAGGGCCGGACCCGACGGACTCCCACGTTCCGCCGACCCCGGTAGCCGCCCCACAGCGCCTCGGAGCGCGTTCCATCATTACCCTGCGACATTACTGCGGAAGGTGTACCGCCCTTGATACGTGCCACCATCCGATCTGCTGTATGGCTCCCGAAGCGTCGGTTTGAACTCGCGTCCTCGAAATTCGAAAGGGCGCCTCTCTGCTCTATATATACAGTACACCCTTCTCTGTTCTTCTACTTTGGCATTCAAAAGAGATAACCTTCTTGTGAAAGGATCCTCCTACGACAGCGTCTTCCAGCAAAAAATCCCAGAGCCTTTCGGACCACCCTTCCCGTCTTCGTGAGTCTCTCTTCCACCTTCCCTTTCTTGTTTTTGCGTTCCAGCGTCCTTTCCAGAGCCCTTGTTAGGACCCCTGTCTTGTCTTTCTCTGTTTTCTAAAAATTTTCTTTCCGCCCTTAGCCTTAGAAATGGGAGCGTATAGGCATTGGGTAGACACCCCACAGGCCCTAGAAGGGTTTAGAAATATGTATAGAATCCCCGAAGAGGTCCTACTCAGGATATACGACCCAGATGATGCCTTTGATGGCAGAATCTTCCGGAATGGCTGGATGCTGTTCCCTTTGGTGTCGATCGTAGAGGGGGGAGTTAGGTTCCCGATCCACCCACTTCTGAGGACTTGTCTTCAGAAGTGGAACATTTACCCATGTCAGCTCATACCCAATAGTTTTAAGATAATAATGGGCACTGCCGAGTTGAATAGGATATTAGGGATCCATATATGACCTATGCAAAGTCGCGGGGGTCGACGACAGCTACTACCTTCGCAGGAAGCCGAAGTGGGAGCCGTTCGTCCATGACCTGGAGGATCGAGCAGGCACTCCAAGGATGACCGCCTGTTCGTCTCCGGGGACTAGGAGTTTTGGGAATCCGAGCCTGCGGAGGCCAGAATATTCAGGGTCCCCCGTCATCTCGGGAAAGCCCCAAGTAAATATCGAGCTCACTGCCTTGTTTCCTTTATTTTTGTTTTGTTTTTGCCGAACTCATGGGTCTTGGGTGCCGAGTTGGTCACAGCGAGAGGAAGAAGGAGGCAAGCCGGGTCGGGTGGAGGAGGAATGACGAGTGGCTGAAGGTGGTGAAGAAGTACTAGGGCCGCCACGGTCGGGTGGCCTAGGATCTACTTGGGTACCAGCCCGTGTATCTCTCCTTCATTTCGCGAAGGACCAGAGCTCCCCTTCCGATCTAGGAGCCTGAGGACGTAAAGCCCGTGCTTGCCCTGGGAGCGGGACGCTCCACTTCGAGAGTTGAGCAGGAACCCGCCGACCCCCAGCAGGCAGTAGAGGCGTTCCCTTCTAGCTCCAAAGAAGAAGAGACGCCGCTGGAACGCTGCCAGCCCCCTCTGTTAACCTCGGACCTGAAGTCCAAGGTGTTAGGGGGCCAAGTTCCTCCACTTTCTTTGCCTCCGAGCTCCAGCCCTGCCTCCTCATCCACGGCCTATGGCGCCGCTGGGTTATTTGCTGCGATTGGCGCCCCTTCGAGCTGAGCCCAGAAGCGTCCCTCCGAGGCCGGCAAGAAAGGCGCCCCGGTAGAGAAGACAGAGAAGAGGCAGAGGCTAGAGGGGCCAGCGGAGTAGGCCCCGGGGAAGAAGGGCGCCCCACAAGAGAAGGCGCCGAGATTGGAGGGGTCGACGGAGGAGGGACCCGGCCCGAACCCTGCGCCTCGGTACATCTGCGCAGAGCCATTTAAGTCGGACCTAATGCTAGAGCCAAGGAGGCCCTTAACAGTGGAGGATAGGCTGGCCGCCAACTCCTTTGTCCTTGCCGCGCTCACCAGGGCCTGTGCTCTCCCACGCGACATGGAGAGGCACCGGAAGGCAGAGGATGCGGCTCTGGTGATGGCAACGATGCAGGCATCTATTGTGGTGAGTCCTGCTTCATTGTGAATATTGTAGTTTCTGACCTCGGTACCTTTCTGACTTCGGTCTTCTTTTTGCAGAACGTACAAAGACTTGAAGTGGTATTGGAGAGGGTCCTTCAGGGCTCCTCCAAGGTCTCTCAGTTGGAGGAGGAGAAGAGGAGAATTGCGTCCACCCTGGAGGCGAGCAGTGAGAGGGCGCGGGAACTGGAGGAAAAGAACGCCAAACTCGCTGCAGAGATGGACTCGGCGGCAGCCGAGATCATCAGACTGAGGGCCGAGATGCGTGACTTGAGGGGGGCGGCTGAGGAAAAGGCAAAGAGGGCTGCCCAGCTCGAGGTCGAGATAATGAAGCAAAAGACTGAGCTAGCAACCCTGGCAAAATTGAAAGCCGAAGTCGAAGCCCAGCTGCAGTCTGAGAGGGAACCCATGGCGAAGGAAAAGCCTAAGCTCGAGGAATCATTGTAGGCCGAGGTGGATGCTGCCTACAAGGATGCAGTGGGTGACACAATGAGAAACTACGAGGCTCAATTAGATGAGCTGAGCAAAACGCTATTCGAGCTTGGGTACAGGGCTGCACTAAAGGAAGCGGGGATCTCCGAAGATCACCAAGCATTTCGGAACCCTCCCAAGTTCATTCCTCGCGCGCCCGAGCCTGCGTCCACTCCTGTTCCTCCCCTCGAGCCTCCCTCCGGTTCCAGCGCTCAAATTCCCTCCTCCTCGGGAGTTCCTCCCACTGCCAAGATGCTTGCTAAAGAGGTTCGCGACACCAGCACCGGGGGCCCCAAAAAGGATGTCCATTGATGTATTTGCTTTTCTTTTCTTTCACTGTACTTGGGGGGAAATTCAAACTTGTAATTTCTTTTTTGCTCAGATGTAAAGACCTTAAAAAATGTATACAATCTTCTTTCTTCATCTTTGTGTGCAATGTGCTTCTTTTGTCTTGATGAATATAATTAATCATTTTTCTTTCTCATTTCTGCTTCCAAGCTTGGCCTCATAACTAGAATAAAGATGAGTATCAAGGACAAGGGCAGGCTACGAACTTGGTTCCATAACCAAAACCGGGTAGTAAAGCTAGGTTCCTTGACCAGAGCAAAGTAGTAAGCTAGGTTCTATAACCAGAGCTAAGGAATCGACTTCGGTTCCACAACCAGAACTAGATAAGCTGGGTTCCATAACCAGAACTAAAGAACTGAGTTTGGTTCCACAACTAGAACTAGATAAGCTAGGATCCATAACCAGAGCTAAAGAATTGAGTTCGGTTCCACAACTAGAACTAGATAAACTAGGTTCCATAACCAGAGCTAAGGAATTGAGTTCGGTTCCATAACCAGACCTAAATAAGCTAGGTTCCATAACCAAAGCTAAGAAATTGAGTTCGGTTCCACAACCAGAACTAAATAAGCTAGGTTCCATATCCAGAGCTAAGCTTGGTTCCATAACAGAGCTAAGGAATCGAGTTCGGTTCCACAACCAGAACTAGATAAGCTAAGTTCCACAACCAGAGCTAAGGAATTGAGTTCGGTTTCACAGCCAGAACTAAATAAGCTAGGTTCCATAACCAGAGCGAAGATGGTTGGTTTTTTAACCAAGCCGATGTAAGATGGTTCTTTAACCGAGTTGAGTGCAGATGCCGAGTTCCGTAACTTGGCCAAAATTTGAAAGCAACAAAATGCATCATTCTATAAGAATTAATTTTATTGACTTCAAAGATTGAGTACAGTCTAAAAATAGTACTTTTTAAGGGGCGTGGCATTCCATGGACGTGGTAGCTCCCTATCCTCTATGTCCTCAAGTTTGTAGGCTGACTGCCCAGCTGCCGAGATCACTTTGAATGGCCCGTGCAAGTTCGGTGCGAGCTTTCCTTCACTAGGATTTTTATCTGCTGGAAGTGTCTTCTTCAAGACCAATTCTCTAGTTGAGAACTTTCTTTCTTTGACCCTTTGATTGTATCCTCTGGCCAGTCGCTGCTGGTAAGAAGCTAAGCGAATGGCCGCTGCATCCCTTCGTTCTTCAGCCAGATCAAGATCTTTGGCGAGGTTTACTTCGTTTTGGCCTTGGTCAAAAAGTTCCGACCTAAGTGTGGGGAGGCCGACCTCGAGTGGGATCACAACCTCCATCCCATAGGCCAGGGAGAAAGGCGTTGCCGAAGTGGAGTACCTTGGGGTAGTCCTATACGCCCAAAGGACAATCAGAAGTTCTTCTACCCATCTCCCTTTTGCTCAGTCAAGTCTCTTCTTGAGCCCGTCGAGCACCACTTTATTAGAGATTTCAGCCTGACCGTTGCTTTGTGGGTAGGCCGTAGTGGAATAGTAGTTTTTGATGCCGAGCTCTTGGTAGAAGTTTTTGAAGAAATTGGAGTCGAACTGGGTCCCGTTATCCGAGATCAGGGCTCGAGGCACTCCAAATCTTGTAACGATGTTCCTCCACACAAAGTTTTTGGTATCCTGCTCGGTGATGGAAGACAATGCTTCGGCTTCTATTCATTTGGTGAAATAATCGGTGGCTACTATTAGCCACCTTTTATTCCCCAGAGCTCGGTGAAGTGGCCCCACTAGGTCCAAACCCCACTGGGCGAAAGGCCATGGACTAGAGAGCGAACTCAGGTCCTATGCTGGCTGGTGGAGAGAGTGAGAGAACTTCTGACACTTCTCACATTTCCTGGCATAGAGCCGAGCATCCTTCTGCATGTAAGGCCACCAGTAGCCCTGACTGATAGCTCGATATGCCAGTGACCGACCTCTTATGTGGCTGCCGCAGATTCCTTCGTGGATTTTGTAAAGAAAATCTTTAACTTTGCTCGGCTGAACCCACTAGAGGTAGGGGCCAGTGTAGGATTTTTTGTAGAGCTTGCCAACTGGAGACAACCAAAATCGAGCTGACTTTAGCCTGATTTTGTGAGCATC
Organism: Umbellularia californica; assembly: GCA_028538565.1. NCBI lineage: Eukaryota > Viridiplantae > Streptophyta > Magnoliopsida > Laurales > Lauraceae > Umbellularia > Umbellularia californica. The sequence continues at coordinate 15,378,076 of JAPQWN010000005.1, forward strand.
GCTCTTATCTTCGGGAAGCTGATCATTCTTGAGGTAGGAGATGATTGGGTTTATCCAGCTCGGGCCAAGGTCAGCGTACAAGACCTAGCGAGGTGGGTGGAGCTCTGTGCTCTGTCTGTCTAGTGCTTTCACTTCGACAGTTCTTTTCCTTCTTGCTTCAATAGCAGAGCCCAAGTTGGCGAGAGCGTCGGCGTGAGAATTGGAGTCTCTGCCGATTTGGCTAACTTTAACCTTCTCGAACTGAGAGAGGAGTTGCTTCGCGTGAGCTAAGTAGGCTGCCATCCTGTCGTCTCGGGCTTGGTATTCTCCATTTAGCTGGCTTGTCACCAGCTGAGAGTCGCTGAAGACCACCAGTTGCCTTGCCCCCAGGATTTTAGCACTGCCGAGCCCTGCGATCAGCGCTTCATACTCAGCTTCGTTATTGGATGCTTTGAAGTCAAGTGTTAGGGCTTGCTCAATGACAAAGCCCTCCGGAGATTTGAGGACTATGCCTGCGCCAGCCCTTTTCGAGGTTGAGGACCCATCGACGAAGACCTTCAAGGCTGAATCGAGGAACTGCTTCCAAGATCGCTCTTGTTCCGTTTCAGTCTCGGTGACTTTTTCACCCCAGTTCGGTATCGAACTGTCTCGGTGCCAAACTAGGAGAGGTAAACTCCACAATGAAATCTGCCAAGACCTGGGCTTTGATCACCGTTCTGGGTTGATACTGAATATCATATTGCCCCAGCTCGACGGCCCATTTAGATATTCTTCCAGAAAAGTCTGCCTTTCTGAAAAAAGACTTGAGTGGATGTTCTGTAACAACCACTATGGAGTACGTCTGGAAGTAATGGGAGAGCTTGCGGGAGGTGCTGATGAGCACACGTGCGAGCTTCTCCAGTGGCAGATATCATGTCTAGGCGTCGAGCAGGATCTTGCTCGATTAGTAGATAGGCCTCTGTTGCCTGTCTTCCTCTTTGATGAGCACTCAGCTCACTGCATGATCCAAGACTGCCAGGTATAAGTACAGGGTCTCTCCCTGCTTTGGAGTGGACACAAGGGAGGTGAAGACAAATAGCCTTTGAGTTCCTGAAGGGCTTTGTTGCACTCCGGGGTCCATTGGAACTTTGAACTTTTCTTTAAAAACTGAAAGAAGGGACGATACTTGTCCGATGCTCAGCTGACGGAGCGGTTGAGCGCGGCGGCCATCCCTGTTAGCCTCTGGACCTGTTTTACCGTGGTTGGACTCTGGATAGCTTGGATCGCTGAGATCTGCTCGGGATTGGCTTCAATTCCTCGTCTGGTGACTAGGCTTCCCAGGAATTTGCCAGAGTCAACGCCAAACGCGCACTTGGACGCATTTAGTTTTAGCAAGAACTGCTTGAGGACAGCAAACGTCTGACTTAGGTCGGTCATGTGGTCCTATGACCTTTTAGACTTGACGACCATGTCGTCGATGTATACTTCCACTGTCTTGCTGAGCTGGGCCTGAAACATTTTCGTCACCAGCCTCTAGTGAATTGCACTGGCGTTCTTGATCCCAAAGGGCATCACTTTGTAGCAGTAGATTCCTCTAGGTGTTATGAATGCGATCTTTTCTTCGTCAGGCCCGTTCATCGGGATCTGATGGTAACCTCGGTAGGTATCGAGGAAACTTATCCTGTCGTGCCCGGCAGTGGCATCGATTAACTGGTTGATCTTTGTGAGCGGGAAGCTGTCCTTGGGGCAGGCCTTGTTGAGGTCGGTGAAGTTCATGCAAACCCTCCAGCTCCCGTTCTTTTCCTTGACCACTACCGTGTTGGCCAGCCATTTAGGGTAGTTGACTTCCCTAATTGCTTCGGCCTCCAACAATTTTTTGACCTCTTCGATCACGGCTTCTGCCTACTGGACCCCAGTTCTGCGAGCCTTTTGGACTACAGGTTTGTACCTGGGATCCACTTTCAACTTATGGCTCATGACCTTGGGGTCGACGCTAGGCATCTCATAGGGGGTCCAAGCAATGACTTCTTTGTTCCGTAACAAGAAGTCAAACAGCTCGAACCTCTCTGTCTCTATAAGCTGACTGTCGAGTAGGAAGTATCTCTCTGGATCGCTGGGATAGATCCTGACCTCGGTGAAGTCCTTGACGCTCTTCTGCTTGGGAGCTCAGTCAACAACCTCAAGCTCTGCTTCCAGCTCGGCCATGTGGATCTGTTGCGGCTCTGTTTTGCCAGGAACCACTGCCATCATGCACTACTTGGCCATCTGCTGGTCGCCTTGGACTATGATCACCTCAACTCTTCCATTCACGTTTTCCAACGGGAACTTGAGCTTCTGGTGGTGGGTGGAGGGCACCGCTTCGATTTTGTGCAGCCAAGTTCTCCCCATTATTGCATTGTATCGGGATGGTGCATCCACCACTAGGAAGTCGGCTATCATGGAGGCACCCCTAACTTCGACTTGGAGGGAGACCTTCCCCTTGGGGTACACTGGTTTGGAACTGAAGCCTACCAGTGGAGTGCGGGCTTCTTGCAGGTCCTCCTCTTTCAGACCAATCTTTTTAAAGCAGTCGTAATAGAGGATTTCCAACGAGCTCCCGGGGTCCACGAGGATCCTCCTGACTTTGAAGTTCCTTAACCTCAGGGTCAGGAGCAATGGATCGTTATGGGGAAGCTGGACCCCGTCCAGGTCATCATCAGAGAACCAAATCTTTGGTCTCTCTTTCCGCGCTCTCTTGGGAGACGGGCCGAGCTCGGCCGTCATCACCTGCTTGCCGTGCAGGGCCCTCCTAGCCTCGGCACGAGCCTGGTTGCTTCCCCTGGGAGTGGGAGCTAGGTGGATGACGTTGATTATACCCTTTGGCTCATCGTGTCCCGATCATCTTTGGGCTGGCACTGGTCAGCTCGGTGGACCTTGCCCTCTTCTTTGATGAAGTCTTTGAGGTGCCCGTCCTTCACGAGCTTTTCGAGGTGGGCCTTGAAAGCCATGCAGTCCTCGGTTCTGTGTCTGTTTTGCTTGTGGTAAGCACAGAACTTGCTATGATCGCGGGTTGAGGGGTCACCCTTCATGGGCTGGGGCCACTTGAAGAAAGGCTACGTCCTGATGCTGCCAAGGAGCTTGTAAATGGGCTCCTTGAAGATTGTGTTGATGGCCTTGTAGGAGGCACCAGTTGGTTTCGGCTTTACGCTGTCCCCCGAGGTGGGAGCCGAGCGTATTGCCGAGCTCACTAGTGCTCTGTTCCGGTCCACCTCCTCCCTCCTGGATAACTTTTTATCCTTTTTGGAGGGTCTGTCTTCTTTCCAGGTGCCGAAGCTCTCCCGAGCTCGGGCCTCATCCTCTTCCTGCTCGATGAAATGGTTCACCTGAGCCATCAGTGCTTTCACAGTGACCATAGGGAACCGCACCAGGTCCTTGCGAAGCTCGTTGCCTAGCAACAAAGCCTGTTTGAAGGACCTGATGGCCACTCTGTTAGTGGCATCTTCTACTGGCTGTAGATGGTCCAGAACCTTTTGGCGAACTGAGTGATGCTTTCAGTCTGCCTCATTCTGATGGCCATCATGTCATCGTCTGTCTTCGGGATGACCCTAGGTGCCTGAAACTTTTCTACGAAGGAGTTTCGGAGCTGCCGCCATCTCGAAACTGATCCCTTAGAAAGCGAACAGAACCACCGCAGGGGGGTCGCCCAGACTGGAGGAGAAGACCTTACAGTTCAAATTGCCGACGTCGCCCCATACCAATATCCTCTGGGTGAAATGCCGGAGGTGCGCGGCTGGGTCCGAGGTCCCGTCGTACAGATTGAATCTTGGGACATTGAACTTTTTAGGGAGTATATAGTCCCTGATCTCCTGAGAGAATGGAGACGCGCCATGGTCATCAGTGTTGTAGGTGTTTAGCCAATCTCGGGTGAAACCGACCACCTCCATGTTCTGCTGGACTGTTTGTTTGACCTGCTGATTGAGGCATGTCCTCAGGTCGGGGTCGTTTTCCGGTCTCCGGCGCTGCTTCCTTGAGTCAACACTGAGATGAGTGCTGCTCGAGCCTTCATCATAGGCTCGGTTGTGGCGCTTGCTGGTCAGGATAGAGGTGGCGGTAAGGACCTGGATGGCCCAACGTCCTTCCCTTTCTTAGTCTTTGGAGACATGGTTTTGATGATGATTTGTTTTTTTTTTTTTTAAACGTTCCCACAGACGGTGCCAATTGTAAGTGCTTAAAAATTACGAACTTGGTTAGGCATATATAAAACTTTTAATATTGCTAATAAACTGCTTTAAATGGATTGGATGCCTCGAACCTGAAATGGAGAAAGGAAACGAAGGTCAGAGCCCCTGGCTGCTGCTAGCCGAAGGGAGAATGAATGGAGAAAAAAGGAGTTTAGGCAATGAGAGAGGAGTATTGTGTATTGCGTACCTTTCATGGATCTTACCATGCATATATATATATATATATAGATGGGTGTCCCATCAGAAGCTTCCTAAGTGGAGGTAGGTGAGAGTATTATCCCATCAGCCCCTACCTCGGATCCTTAGTAGGGGTAGGTGAGAGTACTGTCCCATTGGATCTTACCTTAATCCCACACATAAATGCGGACATGATCGTCGGATAGGGATAACCTCTTATCGATATCCGGCGGCCACCCTATCTGTAAGTACGCTCTGCAACGTAGCTATTCCGTCACATAATTGGGATTCGACATTTAGTGTTCACCTCAATCAATAGAGCCGAACTGGATAAGCCACCGAGGTCGCAGGTGTGGGTTCGGACACTGTTGCCGAGATGCGCGAGGCCGAACTCACAGGAGCGTACTTGGTACTCTTACCGAGGTGGGCTCAAGCTCAGTGTCAGCTGACATAGTCACCGAGCCGGACGAGGCCGAGATCAAAGCAAACCTAGTCGGTACTTTTACCCAAAACTACCCCGCACATTACTAGTTGGGAATATGTTAGGTTTCGATTCAAAAGGACCATTTTTTGTTTGCCACCATTGTAAACTGGATTTTTGTTGTCTCCAACAATTTTTTTCTCCAAAGTGGTTAATATGGTTAATGCCTCAAAGTCTCACATCTTGTTCCTGAACGCAAAGAATTATAAGTCAAATATAAAAATATAAAGAACTAATTGATTCAAATAATATATTCCAATAGGCTTGTATGTTGTACCTGCAAATACAACAATAAGTTCTTTGGCCTTATGAGAGTAGTATGGATCTAGATCTCTTTTGTAATTGACGGTGAAAATGATACTTTTTCTATTTTAATATGGCCTCAAGAGCGATAATGCATTTGTTTTGCACAAAGTGTAAGACCCCGACCCTCAATTTTCGGGTTTAGCATTGTTTTAATCATGATTTAGCTTTTTAAACAAGATTAGAGTTGATTTGACTTTGTTTTTGAGTTTGAATAGATTTTTCATAACTTTGGAGAGTTTTAAAAGACCGTTGACTTTGTTTTGACCCAACCCTTGTAAATTGTATTTTTGTGAGAATTTATTCTTGGTTTCTAAAAATTCCAATTTTTATTCCTTTTAACTCATTTTATTGTTTTTAACAACTTTCATGTTTTGACCATCTTGATTTAATACTCAGAAATCGTGTTTTTCGAGAAAAAGGGGCAAAAATGACAATTTTCACTAAATTTGTCCATAAGTTTCGAAAATTCCAGAAATTGGGGAAATATACTTTTTGGAAACGAGATTTTTCGAACGATCGTTTTGTTCTTCTTCGTCGTTTCCATCCGGGGTCCACAAGACCATGTTTTAATCTTTTCAAGTTCTACTGCATTTGGGACCCACTTCCAGACACTATATATACCCTCCTATTCTCTCTCCTCTATTCCTTCTTCCCCATTTTTCCTGCACCGGTCTTGACCTAGAGTGAAGAAGAGAGAAAGGGTTTTTCTCTTGGTCTCTTTCCCTTGAAACATCCATCTAGAGAGCTCCAATCCCCGATCCGACTCCGTCAATCTCTTCCTCTCTTCTCAAGCTTCGTTTGGAGTGTTGTTGGAGCCAAACCATTTCACTATTCATCATCTTCAACCTCTCTTCACCTTGTTCAGCTAGCTCAAGGTTAGAGCTTGGAACCATCTTTTCATTTATGTTCTTTTAGTTCATTTAGAACTTGTTTTCCATGTTTTCAAACCCATTTTCGAAATGGGGGTTTGTGATGACCAAAAATGTGATTTTTATGTGCTCTATTTTGGGGCTTTTGTGTAGATTTCGTGGATCTTCCCTTTGGTTGAGTTTTTGTGGAGTTTTCCTTGGCATTGGATTGAGGCAAGTGATCTTTATAGGATTTCTTATGTATATTGCTTTATGTTTTCATTATGGTTTCAATATTTCATTAAGACATGTTTTCTATATTTAATTTCATAATGCAAGTCATGTTTATGCTCTTTCAAGTCATGGGTTTAGTTTCTTCACTTGTATTGTTACTAATGATTTTTCAAGTCTTTAGAATCATGTTGATCTTGTAAGCTTTTATGATTTTGTACATGGAAATGTCGTGATGTTTCTCAATGGAATGAATGGTTTATTTATGGATTGAATGATGTTAAATGTTGTGATTTATCCCTTGGAAAGCATGGTGGCTTAGGGAGTGCAGGTTACTCAGAAATAGGAGTGAAGAAGGAAAGAAGTCGTGAAAAATCTGACTCGAAATGCACTGTCCGTGTACTGTTGATCAGGTGTCGGTCGGCTGTCGGTTGACCGATAGGTCGACCGACAACCAACCGAGACCTGTCGGTTCAAATTCCAGAGGGCAACATTTTGTCAGGAGGACTGTCGGTCAGCTGTCGGTGGACCGATAGGTCGACCGACAGCCAACCGAGGACTTGTCGGTCCTTTTTCCCGAGAGCTACATTTATGGACTGAAACTTGTTGGCCAGCCGTCGGCCGGCTGTCGGTCAACCGACACATCAACCTCGGTTGACCGACAGGTAGCTGAGGACTGACTGAGATTTTACCAAAAGTACTGTTTTGAAGGATTTTTGCGATAATGAAAACTAGACTAGGTTTTAGACCTTTTTATTGACTTTGTGCACTTGGAACTCCAAAATGTACTATAACTTCTGGAGCACCAAACCTTGTCGAAACTCCGACATTTGGGCTTCAACTACACAAGGGTCAATGAATGGTCTTTAGCCTAAACTTGATAGATTTCGTGTTTGAACTTCTGTTTTGATGTTACGTACATCATATGTACTCGCCTTGAATTTCAAGTACAAGTTTGTTTGAAGATTTGTTTCAGGAACCAAGACTCTTGTTTTGATGCTTCATGTATCATCGTGCATTCGTTTGAATTTCAAGTATAAGCTCGTTTTAAGACGTGTTTCAAGAATAAGAAAAAAGGAATCATTTCTTAAGTTTGATAAGCATTTATATTATGTTATTTTGCTAGTCTCGTCGTGTTGTGCTTGTTAAATTATTTCCCTCTTGTTTTGTCGTGTTCTCGAACGTGTATCGCCATGTTTTGTGCATTCATGATATAAGCGAGTACCACTGAGCTTGGATTGCCCTTTTATCTTGATCCACTACCTGGGGGTCCTTAAACATGTGGACTGACTGCAGACTAGTCGTGTATTGTATTACACATCGTGCGTGTTCGTGTTCCGGTTCCGCGGCCGGAAATTCCCCGTGTATGTGGGATCGTGTCGTGCTTGTCGTGCGTGTTTACTCTTGTCATCATGTATGATGGAGAAATGATGGGCTCTTTGTGGATTTACTAAGCAGGATATTATATGTATTCATGTCTTGTTTCGTATATCGTTCATGCACTAGTGATTTCTTGATAAGTATCTTATTCATGCATTGTTTTTAAATCTTGTAAACTTGTTTCAAGTTCAATAAAGTGTTTTTAGTAATTGTTTCCTTTAAACTTTAATTTTGTTTATGCTCTTGCCTAAATTGTTCACCTGCCAGACGGCCGTGTCTGATATTCTTCTGCTTTGGTGCTCTAGATAGCAGGTCTTTACTTTGAGCTAGTTCGTGTGCAGAGGGTTGTTGAGCCACGAGTTTGCAAGCTTGTTGTGTCAGCGATATCATGTAGACGTCATGCTTGACTCCAGAGTTACGTTACACCCTTGTGTAGTATTTGTTTTAGCTTGCTATTTTGTACGGCTTTTGTTAGCCTTTTCTTGAGAATTGTAATTAATGCACTCGTTAATTTGTAACTTGAATATGTTTGGGTAATGACTAGCCTGTTACTGTCAGCTCTGTATATTTTGATATTATGAATTGTTTCAGTCTAAGCTTGAATATTATTATGACAATCTTATGCTGACAGATTGAGTACGATACGGAACCCGATGAATACGAATTCCGGATCGTAACGTCTTGTAGAGCTTCCGCGAATATTTTGATGTGTTGTGAATTTTTTCATCCTCATACACGTAGATCCTGGGGAGAAATACACTAATTTCCCAAATTCGCGTCCCCGAGATCGGATCCAAATTTTGGGGGCGTGACACAAAGAAACTATAGTTTTTTCGAAAGAGAATGAGAAACGAAAATGGAGGAAAGATTGGTTTCGACTCGTAGAGAGCACAAGAGAACAGAAGGGGAGACAAAAACAATGGGTCTCATTTCTCTAGGTGGGAAGAAGTGGGAAATGACAGCTCCTAATGATATCATCCGGGGAAGACAGTAAGGACGTTTTGAAAGAAGCCCTAATGATATAGTTCCGAGGTAAATTGACTTTTGACTTCGTACAACACTATAATTTGGTGTTTTAATTTTTTCCTTAATAGATTCATACAATCAGGATTTAGGACTAGTTTTTCATAAAAGTCCCTTAAATCAAATTTATAATAATAATATATTCATTCAGAGTTTATAGAAAAAACATATGAACATAATTTCAAAATATTTCTGATGCTTGCAACATGGCGAGCAATCCAACCATAGCCCTGAATATATGAATCTTCTCCCGAGCGTGTGAGCCACTGAACGGGGCACCTTCGCACGTGCCATACAGAAACCTATCCTTCACGGAACTCGCCGCGTGCACCAAACATCTCGCTCCTACACCGAAGGTTCATTCCGTTGACCAAAATGCTCAAGAAGATACCAAGCAAAGTCAAATAGCATAACATGCCCAAACTACCCTTGGTAACGTTAAATTAAGACTTTTATGTTTTCATTTTTGAGAAAAGGGCTATATATTTATTTTATTTTATTTTAGAAAAGACTCGTATTGTTAACGTACCGAATTGGGCGGTCCGAAGCTCAATATAATTTTTTTGGCACACCAACCACACAAGAGAACTTGCACATGTGGAAAGGAAAGCCTTCACATGTGGAAAAGGAAGCCTGCACATGCGGAAAGATGACATATATATCAGGTTCAAACCTTGATAGCTAGGTGAGAATGGACACTCCTTACAACTTATGTAAGGAGCCATTCTCAGCTCATTATTTAACTAAGACCTGAGCTCTCCATGTTTAGGTGTCAGTGCTATCCAGACCTCACACTGATATGAAGTCTGAAGCCAAACTTCACTTTATGTTAGTCCGGGTCAAAGAGTTTTGAGTTTGGCCAGACCAGGTTGTACCCTTAAATAATAAAAGGATAATGAACGATGAAAGCCATGAAATTCAAATTCAAAACATGCCTTTTTCCCCTAAGACCAGTTCTATTCCTCTCCCCCAAGAATGCCTACAGTCAACAGTCAAAACCATATGGAATATAAAATCAGAAGTTGGTTAGAACTCGTCTATAAATACTATCTTTATGACAGAATCCAACACTGAGTAATCACCGTGGCTCGAGAAATGGGGCTTGTGAGCAAGATATTGAGGATTATTGTAGTAGTTCTTACTCTTCAAAGCGTGATAAGCATTCATTCAGCCATGGCAATCAGAGCTCTACACGGAGATGAGCAAGTGTGGCAGGTAAAGAGAGGACTTGTTTTGGTGTCCCTACAAAAGGGCTCTATCCCACCTCCTGGGCATTCTGGGTGCACCTATGTTCCAGGGAACCCAGGTCCTAAATGCCCGCCAACAAGATGATGTGGGCCATCATGTGTTTAATCATGACAATGCATCTCTGTTGACAAGTGGGCCAATTTTTGACGCCATTAAAGCCTCAACGGTTCTGATATATTGACTCTTGGTTCGAGATTCATACGAATGTTTTTTGCTCAAATTGTTGGAAAATTGTGTGGCACGATTGCCATTGGGCCCACGCCAGATCGAGCCCAGTAGTGTACCGTGGATGAACTCCCAACAAGTCTTAATCTAACTGAGTCAGATAAGGATCAAACTCTTAGTAGTAGAGTTTAGATCGAGTTGAGCCTCCCGGTTTGGCAACTTTCCCACGTTGGTCAGGAGGTGTGGGATTCCAGGGGAGGTAGTATCCTAATAGAGCAGTAATTCCTACAGATTACTCTATTTAAGGGAGATGGGAACCCTTGCTTCTGATCATCCAGAGATCTGAGAGTATTTCCAGCGAGTTCGCAGGTCTATCTCACAACGGAACGTACAAGGTTCTCGGCGAGTTCGGTTCCGACACCCTTGAAGAAGATGCAATCCATGAAATTAGCTTCTTATCAGCATCCATTTTAATTGGCCCCCATCTCACCATCAGTTTTGGTGTGGCCAAGGATCAACGGCGAAGTAGTTGATTGTGCTGATCATCATGGATTTTGATGAAAGTTGGACATCAAAATCTCAAGCACAGGCCATTAATTTACTAAAATTAAGATTAGGACCTGTTTCTCATTTATTGTATTCTGTTTCTCTTTTTTTCTTTTTTTCTATTCCTTCATGTGTGGGCGTGCATTTGCTAAACATTTTGTACCAGTTCATTTACTTGTTGAATGTGTACAATATTGATTATTGTTGTATCATCAAATATTTTAAAGGAAAATAATGAATATAACTTTTCAAAAATATTCAGATGAGATTTGTTTGTATGGTGCTGTCCATCCTAATTTTTGTGTAACTGTCTCGCCTAAGAGGCCATGATAATGTTACCCCCCTCAAATACAATACCCTCCTGCGAATAACCATAAGCCCGAATTTGCTACTCATCTAAGCACCATTCACTGTTGGTTAAAATTAAAAAAGAGTTCCTAATGCCACTTTCTAACCTTCACTGACCAGATTTCTTCTCTCTACACACCCCAAGTAAGTGGAAAAACTCTCAAAATTTTTCTCTACACACCCCAATTAAGTGGAAAAACTCTCAAAATTTTTCTTTACAGCCCCAATGTTCCCAAAATACCCATCTCACTCCACCCTCAATTTCTTAACTCACTCACCTTCTTCCCCCCTCTCCCTCCTGCCACCTTCTCCCCGCCGCAGCCCTCCCTCCCTCCCTCTCCCTGCTCGCGGACCTCCACCCACCGCCCTCTATCCCTCTCCTTATTTGTCCCTCTCCCCCTCTGGCGGTGTTATCAGAGGGGACGGTGGTGGCCAGGCTGGAAGGTTGAGGTAGGTGAGTGTTGAAAGGAGTTGGGCAGGAAGAGACTTTTGATAGATATCCTTTTACCTAATTTTACAATGAGATATATTAGTAAAAATGAAAAATGGGATGTGCTTAGAGAACATCCCTTCCCTAGACAATTCAGTGAGAACCGTCACTCCTTATCAATTGGGCTACGAGCTATTCCCTTGATAATAAAGTTCTTTACCTCTTTGGTTAAGGAATCAATGTGACTTGGAACTGTTATATAACCTCGAGGGAAGCCGAGTCAAATACTTGGTTTGACCTCGAGATGGGTCAAAGCACTCGACCGGAAAGCTTATAACAACGCATAGTAACAGTCCACCAAGTTGTAGTATTTTATTTTACAATTGCGGTAATTGCACAGTGTTGGAAAAATTTTAAAATATGAAATTTAATGTTTGGATTTTGGTTTCTTGAATTTTCTTTTTTCAATAACATGCATTTGTCGGAAAAGTGTTGAAAATCTCATGAAACATAGCCTATGTGAGAATTATTGTTTGGAAACTTGTGTTTCGATTTCTTTTATATAGAGTCTCTCATTAGATAAATTGATTAGAAAGTAGTACGGTGGGTGGGTATTATCACCCCTCCCCTTCCCCCAAATTAAGTTTCTTATTTTTTTATTGAAAATTGCTGGTCGTTATTGAAAATTTACATTTGTTTATTTAATTTTAACCATTTTAGTAAAGCCTTTAAGTTCTTAATATGTGAATCTAGTACTGCTTAGATAACAATATAACAAATAAATCATCGGATGTTGGATTCTTTGAGAGTACCTATGCACCCGTAGCTTGTTTGTTTGTAGTGTCGAATAAAATGAAATAAAATTAAGTGTCGAATCAAGAGGAAAAAAAAGTAAAAGGGGTTGGAAGTAAAATCACATTTTTTTCATTTTGTGCCTTTTAAAACTACCTTGTTTTCATTTTATGCTTCTACAACTAACTAACTCCTCCTACTTTCTTTTTCTTCAGATTTGACACTCCATTTAGGGTAAAAGTACCTTTTTGCCGTTTTGTGTTTTTTTCTTTTGTGCTTTCAAGAGGGTTTTTTTTTTTTTTTTTTTTTTTTTTTTTTTTTTGGCATTTTGTACTTTTTAGAGGTGCGTTCTTTGTCATTTTTTTTAATTAAAGTATATTTTTGTCATGTTATGCTTTTACGACCAGCTCTCTCAACTTTATTGTTTCCTTGATTTGAAACATAAATTCATTTTATTTTACTCCTTTCTACAAACAAATGAAAAAAGATGGGAGTGTCAAATGAAAAAGAAAAGAAAGTGGAGGAAGTTGGAAGTAAAAGAACTTTTTGTATTATTTTGTGTTTTTTAGGAGTACCTGTTTGTTATTTAATGCTGTTTAAAAGCATCATTTTGTCATTTTGTGATTTTAAAAGTATCATTTTTTGTCATTTTATGCTTCTACAACTAACTACCCCCCACTTTTTTTCTGTTCTAGGTTTGATGCTCAATTTTGTTTCATTTTATACTTCCGTACAAACAAACAAGCCATTTTATTAAGAGCAGAGAATTTAATGAGGAATCTTATTTCATTTGTCTTTATAATGAGTGATGAACACGGAAGAAAGTTTGATGGACCCTAATGAACTGGTTGGATAAAAGGGAACCTAATTAACTTGTGATAAATAAAAGACCTTGAAAACATTGAAATTATAACTTCAATTCTGATTTGTATAATCTCTTAATAGAAGGGGATTGAAAAAAAAAAAAAAAAAAAACTTATGTATATTGCATTAGGTAATCCATAAACCTATTCTAAGGCCATCAAATCATAGGAACTGGCATTTTGCAAGAAGACTATAGGAGATGAAATGAATTCCATCAAATCATCAAGTTTGTTAGAACTTTTTTTTTTTGGCTAACGGAGGGTTCCCAATCATTTGGGCTAGACTATTCCCTTCGGGCCCAGAGAAAAGTTGGGTAAAACCTCTGTGACCCCTAAGTGGTAGCATAAGTAGACTCAACATTCGGTACCTGAAGAGGGGGGAACCAGGGGTTGATACCTAGACCTCTAGCTCCAGAAGAGGGGGGAGCCGTGGTCCTGGCCACTCAAAAGTTTGTTAAAACTCATTTTCAAGTGTGGTGTGTAAATGAAGTATAGAAATGGTGTGCAAATAAGGTCATTTATATGCCCAAATTTTCACAACTATACAAGTGTGGAGTGATTCACATTTCTCTTACAAAAAAGGCAGTACAATCTCTAGATAGTAATCGCATTCTTATCGTACCCATCATCACCTTTATTTTTTTCCATTCCTGTGCGCCACACATTTGCAATCCAAGAGGTTCATTTTGTTTATTGGGCTAATAAATCCCAAAACGTCAAGCTTATTTTCTTCCTGGACTTTTAGTAATTTGTGAAAAAGTCCAAGCCTACATATCTAATTTTCTTTCACTTTTATGTCGGCGTCTAATTCACGATCCAAAATATTCAACATGGATTTTGCTAAATTTGTGAACATGTCAAAGCCAATCTAAATATATCTAAAATCATTGGAATTACTCATTTACTCAATTGAAAATAGTGATTTTGACAAACAAGATAATGTGGTTCACAAGTGCAACATTTGCATATGTAGCATTTACATGTCATTTTTATTTTCCCATAGCATACGTAAAAGCCAAACAACCATATCAGGATTTGTTGTTCCGGCCAAAACCAAAGATATGCGTCCATTAAACCAAACCCAGATACTTTTGAATGGTTAAAAAAAAAAGAATAGACGAATCTGAGTTGATGCTTATATGCTTGCCATACTCTTATTCAACAAATTTTTATTTTTTGTAAAAACACTGTGCAATTCTTTCATAATAAAATCTAAAAGTAAATAATGCTTGGAACATCAATTCATGGGAAGCCAGTGTGTTTGTGAAAGTTTGGAATGATTATAGGTAAGCTTCATGTATGAAACTCAGAAGCATTTTCAAAAGTGTGTTTGCAGTAAGATTGCACATATATATTTGTAAATTTTAACATTATGCTGAAGTTTGACAAGGGGATGCTCAATTGATTGTCAATCCAGCATGTCACTCAGCTACTTAGATTTATCACTGGGTGGATCTATCTCTAGGTATGCTACTATTCGCACATGTGTTGGCTTCACTTCACTTTGTGGGCTTCTCTTTCCACTTGTATAGGTTATCCTTTCGAGTTGGTGGGATTCCGCTTCCCACTTGAATGCAACTGCATAATAAGAGCATGTTTGTTTCAAATGGTTAAACTCCAAGGACTTCTAAGACTCTCTACTTCTGTAAGTGGTTATAAATAAAGAAAAACAACAACAGAACAACACAAACCCCAGTAGATAAGAATTTTAAAGTCTCATCTACATCCTATATTATGTCCTTCAGTCCTCACCTCTAAGTGAGTCTCAATTTACCATGAGTTCCTATATATATATATATGTATATTCTATTCAAACAAATATGCCTACCCGTTTCTTATTAAAAGAATGGATTTGACGGACCCTGTCCATTTCTTGGCCGAGCTGAAATCCTCTGCTTTGTGTCAACCAGACCAGACAGTCCAATGTACATGCTGAGTTTCCATCACATCCTTCCACCAGGCAGAGGTCCCTTCTTGTTATGGGCCGATAGAAATGGTTCAGTAATCAACTAGCTGACAGACCAAAATCATAAAACTAGAGTCTTAGAAAATAATGAGTATGGATTGGCAACCAGTATCCCGTGTTTGGAAGGAGTGAACCCACGGGCCCTTGCCAAAATGAAATTCCAAACAACTCACAATAAATATCTGCCATGTTTATAAGATGTCTTTAAATTTTACTCCAAAATGAATTGGTCCGATTGTAAAATTAAATATATCATTGATGACACAATTAATGAATATGATTGGTAATGCATGCGATTATGTTAATCATATTATCAATGATATGCTCAATTATGGTGGGACCGTGGGACAAACTCATTTTGGAATAAATCTGAGGACATCCATGAACAGGGCCGGCATTGATTTTAAGTGGCTCAGATTCTCAATAAATGTGTTCCACTGTGGATTCAGAGGCTCCCCAGGGTACCCTGACTCCTCTGTTTCTATGTAGTGCAGGACTTCATCTTCTCGTTTTCCATCCACTTTCGAGGAATCTACTGTGACCCTCTTGAGTTGCAGGGCTTCATCCTCCATCTTCCATCAATTTACAAGGAAACCACTATGACTCTTTCTCTCAACTGCAAGGCTTAATCCTCTCTTTCGAAAGTGCAGAGCTTCATCCATTCATCTACAGGGAAAAACCACTGCCTCTTTCCGTCACCCAGACGCGTTTCCAGGCTGTAGAATACCACACCTATGTTACTCATGTCCCATTCAGTAATCAAATAAGAAACAATTTCTTTTTATCTTACCATAAGTCTTGTCCTCTAGAAAACCCACATCAAAGTAAATAAGAAAAATAAGAAGAAAGAAAAAACCCATTTCTACATCCTTACTTTCATTATCTTACAAGGAAACCACAGAGAATTTCTCTGTCAACTGCAGGGCTTCGTCCTTTCCTCTTCCATTAGTCTACAGTGAAAATCTCCTCTCTCTCTCTCTACACAAACGTTTCGTGGCTGTATAAGACCACCTGTATTCTTCATCTCCTATCCTCTCTCCCAACTTTCAATAATCAAATAAGAAACCTTCTCTAACTCTTAATTATACTTAGAAACCCCACATCAAACTAAAAAGGAAGAAACAAAAGAGCCATGTCTTCGTCCTCTGCTTCCATTAACTTGCAGGGAAGCTACAGCGACTCTGTCTCTCGACTGAAGGGCTTCATCCTTTCCTACTCCATCAATATACAAAGAAATATCACTGCCTCCTCTCTCTCCATCCCTCTCTACCTCCCTATTGGCTATAAAGTCCTGTCCCTTCTTCTCCTATTATCAATCCATTACTTCTATCTTCCTCTTACTGTCGTCCTTTATAAAATCCAAATCAAAGAAGAAGAGAAAGACCCACATTTCTTTCGTTAAGATGGTCCTCCGCAGAAAAGAAGCAACAGTCATCTTTCTCGTCCTGGTCATGAACGCGGAATCTCTCCTAGCATTGAGGCCTCTGGAAAGGGAGTTGTTACTGCCAAGGGACTCTTCGTTCTTCAATTCACTTCCCAAAGCGCCCTCGCCGCCTTTAGGACACTCCAATTGTACACACATGCCTAGTCCGGGTGGTGGTCAGTGCCATAACAAAAGCAGAAGCAAGCCATCAGGACGCCCTTTCGTTTCCGTTCCCTAGCATGATCAGGATTCCTCTCTTATCTGATACCATGGCCACAAACACAAGATCCAGAATTTGGGGTCTTCTTTTCAGCTATTACTTCCCACTTATATCTGCTTTCTTCCGGTGTATGCAGGCTCCTTTTTCACTTGAGTGGACGGCTTTCCCATGTGGGGGGGGGGCTCTCACGCTGCTTTGGCTGGGTAAAAAAAAGGAATTCTTATGGATTAATACCTCCTAAATTTGATTTTCACTTACAAATAACAAAATACATATAAATCTCACCAGAGTGCTTTCGTTGCAATTCTTTACTATGGTACGTTCATGACCCACGATATCAATATCACAGATTAAAGATAAGCCGCAGAGAATTGCAATCAAAGCACATGGTGGCATTTTCATGTCTTTTGTTTTTACATTTGGAAATCTTTTTTTTCAAAAGGGCACTAATTCGTAAGAACTCTTACTTAAAAACGAGGGGCCATTTTTTGCATTAGAATATATAAGAATTCAATACATTGGGTGGTTGAAAATGAGTATCAAAGGTGAATTTCCAAAAAAGAACATAATATAACAATTTTTTTAGTAAAATAGAATCAAAAGAAGAAGTTATTTTATGCTAGTTTTTAAAAATTTACCTTTGATCTTCATTTTTAACCACCCTATGTATTCAATTTCTATATATTTTAATGCAAACAAATATAGTCTAGTTTAGATATATTTAGATGTTTTCAATAGGGTTGAATTAGAGTAAGTTTCTTATTTACTCTTATGTATTGTTCTTTATTTGTTATTGAAATTGAAAATAATAAATTTATTTAAAAGTACCCAATTTCTTTTTTTCAATGGCATCAGACCCATCTTACTTGTAACCACGTTCTCACAAATGGGGTGCCATCATCCCACCATATCTCTTCTCCCACTCTCTATTTTTATCATTGTAAATAAAAAAGATTGACAGACTTAAGTACTAGTAATTAGTGAGTCACCTATTTTGCCAGATCAAAATGAGCGAGATGCATCTGATGGGACATATAATTGCAAAACCGTTTCTTTTAATTTGTATCATCATATTGCAAGAAATAGGCATTCATTTGCAGTATTTCTGTTAGATTTGTTCATCTATGTTGGCAAGGAATGCAAAGGGTTGGGTTTAAATGGAACCTGCATATATCCACTTTTATTACGGGTAGGTTTGGTAGTGTTTTTCTTGAAGTGGGGACAACTACATATGGATTTTTATTTATTATATAGCCGAGTTGGGTTTGGAGCAGGTTTGTGGTTTTGTTTGTCTACCTCAACCCTGCCCTGTGTATATAATTATGGAAATATTTATTAGTGAAGTTATGCAAGAACTTATCCAGTGTTGAGCAGCAGCTTTAGGCATTAGGATGAAAAATGTGTGTTTGATCTCTACAACACTTGCTCATGTCATGCATTATATATTTTCAAATTTGAGAACATTTAAAATTAGAGCCGACCCGATCCCATCGAGAGTTTGATATCACATTCAAATGACCCATCATGGGGCGGGTCGGATTTGAATGAGATAAATTTTTTGATTGGGTAGGTTTAGGTTTAGGTTTAATTCGATGGCTCGATCCATGTCAATCCGTGTGTGGTGTCACATCTTGGTCTCGAAATTACCTGGTCAAGGGTAATTCCCAAGGTGCGACACATTTACTCCCGTGCTCGTCACACCTGTTTCAGATCAAGTGTGAGTCACGGTGGAGATAAATCCACTTTTCACATGTGTGACATGCTCACAGACACATGTCTTTGTACATTTAATAGCGGAAGCATCAAACAGAATATACAAGGTATCATATCATGAGATGTCCCATTTTCAAGTTCATTACACAAAAGATAAATTCATTACTATTAAGAAGTAGAGAATTAAAAGTTACTCTACCTCAATAATACAAAAGTATCTATATAAATCAATACTAAAAGTAATATCTAGTTCAACTTCACAAAAGTATTCTATCAACAAAGAGGAAATATGACCCTCTCCGAAGACGAGCTAGACAACTCCCTTAGCTATCCACTCTTCTAAGCCTAGAGATACATCGATGGCCTAGTCCTCTCCCTCCTCGGTCTCCACAGGACTGGGATTGGGACCTGTGTCTGTAACACCTGTTAGTATTATGGACCACTACAGACTCCACATTGGTATGATATTGTCCACTTTGGGCCCAAGCCCTCATGGTTTTGCTTCTGATGGGCCTCAACCCATCAAAAGGGCTCGTACCAATGGAGTACTTAGTCCAACTTATATGCCCATGATCTTTCCCATGTTTAGCCGATGTGGGACTTTGGTTGCACATCCCCAACAATCATCCCCTCAAACAAAGGACCATATCTCTTTGGATATTTTTACCGAGCCTCCCCTCAAACGATCATCCATCCGTCCGCTCCATCGAGGAGAGCCAACTCGAGAGCCTCACCACAGATCCACCGATCGTGAGTACCGTGCTTTTTTGCACATCATCGAGGCCCACCACCTTTGTTTGACTCCTGGCTAAGTTTGGGCCTGGGCTCTGATACCACTTGTTAGTACTATGGACCAATACGGACTCCACATTGGTATGATATTGTCCACTTTGGGCCCAAGCCCTCATGGTTTTGCTTCTGATGGGCCTCAACCCATCAAAAGGCCTCGTACCAATGGAGTACTTAGTCCAACTTATATGCCCATGATCTTTCCCATGTTTAGCCGATGTGGGACTTTGGTTGCACATCCCCAACAACACCAAGAATAACTAGTGAATACAACGATTCAGCTGAGTATATATCAAATTTAGAATTAATGACATAAGATTATATAAGAGATCATGTGAAGTAAAACTAGGCAATTGTGCAATGAGATTTAAATCATGCTTAAAGATTCAATAATGATTATAAGTTAATAAACTAGTTAGTAACTACATTAGCTAAATCCCCTCAAAGAGGGCATGCGTTTTGGGATATCACCAGTGACTTGGCCAAAGGTTCAACTGACTACCTGGGTTCTGGAGTTCCGGTGCTCCAGACTGTCTACTGCACAACGACATTCACAATCTAAACCAAAAGTTAACCACATTTGGTATCGTCCGATCGAAGCTAAGTAGTACCGACTCATTTAAATCAATATGAAACTGAACTTGAATAGACCACACTAATCATTTCATACTACAATTCAATTCATATACATTCACAAATCTACTCAAGACTTCTCAATTTATGATACAATTAAAACACACTAACACTAAGATGACAATGCAAATAATAATATAAACGGAGTACAATATATATATATATATATATATGGGAGCTGCTCTGGTGAGAGAGCCTCTCACCATATCTACGAGTGAGCTCAATTTCGGCCATCCTTTTTCATTTCAAATCCAACGGTTCGTGATAAAAATAAAAAAGCAACCCTGCAGGAGAGAAACGTCACATGCGCATGTCAGAACTTTCGCCCAAATTTGTGCGAAACCCTATCCATTCTCTTCCCAGTCGCTGTACCCCTCCATTCTCTTCTGCCACACGACCACACTGCTTAGACCAACCAAAAATGCCGCCCAAGAGAGAAGCTTGATGTCGTTGCGACGATCCATCGTTTCCTCTTCAAAGCTCGACAACGCTGCACCACTCCATTCTCCATTCTGAGATGCACCGGACGACGCTTTGAAGCCTCCTGATGAAGCTGCAAAGCCCAATCAAAACTGCCAAAGCGAGAGCAGTTCGCTGTGAAGCCTAAAAGAGAAGCCCAACGATGCTATGATAATCCATTATATTCTCTACGAAGCCCGACGACGCTGCGACGATCATTTCTCCAATGCCGACGATGGATTCTGGGACACAAGATTGTCAGGTGAGTTTTCTTCCTTTACAACTCAAGATTGATGTGGGTTTTGAACTCTTTTTTTTTCTTGTTTCTTCCTTTACAACTTTCATTCTTGTATGTTGCTTTTCTATTTGTGTGGGATTTAGGTCATTACTCATTAATGTATTGTTTTGTGTGGGATTTCTTGTTCTTGTTTCTTCCTTTACAACTTTCATTACTATATCTTGTTTAGACATTTGTGTGGGATTTCAGTCTACTTTCATTACTGTACTGTTGGTGTGGGATTTCATTCATTACTTTCAATTGGATTTGTTGTCATTGTTGAAAAAATGGAGAGGTTTCCACTTAAAGTTATGTGGTTTATTCTTTGGATGGTCACTTCCTTTGGCAAGTGATTGTGGTTGAATATTCACCATTTTGAATCTTAATACATAGATACACACACACACACACACACACACACACACACACACACACACAGATATATATATATATATATATATATATATATATATATATGAAATCAGCCATCTTGGCAGTTAATGGTCATCCAATTCAAAGCGATGAATTGGATGGTTTTCAATTTTCATGATAACAATTGGATCACTCATGTCAAAGTTGAACTATTGGAAACATCAATAAAATAATAGATGCATAATTCACAAATGTTTTCTATTTTTATTTTTTATGATAATGAAAGGAAGGTGGATCCACTCTATCATCAAACATCCGTTTATTGATTGCCATTTCCTAATACCCTATGTATATTAGTGAATTAGACGGCTCACTTAATGAGAAAACCTTTCATCCACCATGTCTCCGCTATGGATACATCTAAGTGGGATCCACCATTAGATTTATTTCTTTGAAATCCCAAAAAAATTAAGAATATGGGCATGTTTGTGGCATTGAGAAATCAAAGGAAATCAATGTTTTTCCCTCTTTCCTTTATTGATTTCCTTAAGTGTTGGGTCTAGCTAAAAAAGAAGTATACGAAAGCCTCTCTTTCTATGCAAGAAAGAAATGTGATGGTTGAAGGGTTAGCCTATTCCTTTTGATGTGGGTTATTATTGCTTATGGTGTGCGGTTTTTTTAGTTATTACACATGTTTTATTATTGCTTAACCTTGTTCTTAATTGACAACATCATTTAGAATGAATCAGCTAACATAACTGAGACGGAGCCTTTGCCTCTATCGGTTCAAAGGCCTACGATGTATTTCTCACAACATATGCCCATCATGCATTCCTCACATCAGTCGCAATATCCAATGCCATAGCAAATGCGCGTCATCGCTGTCACAAATTCCTCAGCCCAGTCAGTTCAAATGCCTGTGATGTATTTCTCACAGCAAACGTCGATCATTCATTCATCACAATACCTGCAACATCCAACAACACAACAAATGCCCTTCATTGCTGTCATGGATTCCTCGTCCCATTCGGTTGAAATTCCTGTCCATTTATCGCAACATGTGCAACATTCATCCACTAGTGCAAGTCAAGTAAGTCCTGTTTCTTATATATTTTCAGCTAATAACATGTGCTTCTTATATTCTCCTCTGATGTTTTCTTTTTTCTATTTCGGTGTGCATTTGGAACATTATTTAGAAAGAATCATGCACATCTTTAACAATTAGATCATTTGCTCCAGATGTAGAAGAGAAAAAAATACCAAGAGTAGGGATGTTGGTGGAAAGTATTGAGGAGGCTTACCACCTCTATAATACTTATTCTAGAGCTGCCGGGTTAGTGTTCGAAAAAGCTTTGATGCAAGACGTAAGAACGAAGTGATTTGGAAGAAGTTTGTGTGTTCCAAAGAAGGCCAAAAAGTAGAGAAGATGTGCTTTGCAAATGTTGTACAGAGGCGTGTTACAGATATTGGAGAGAATTGTGGGGCTAAGTTACGAGTGAGGAGAAATGCATCCGAGCAATGGTTTGTAAGCAAATTTGTTGTGGAACATTGTCATAATTTAAGTTCTCCTCGAAAGACTCATATATTACGATTACACCGTGATGTGACTGCACCGAAGAAAAAATTGATAGATTCATTTAGTGCCACAAATATACAAACCTGTAGTCAAATGGATATATTTGAAGTTCAAGCGGGTAGTCGTCCTGACTTGGTTGGTTTCACATAAAAAGATGTCCGAAATTATGGTAGAGACAAAAAGATGAATAACATGAGCAAAGATGGTCAGAGGTTATATGAACATTTCAAGCATCTAAAAGAAATAAGTCGATCACTACTTATTTCAATAGAATTAGATTCAGAGGGTCATGTGAAACATGTGTTTCGGACCGAGAAAAAACTATTTCGAGCATCAAATAGGGAGTTTGGGGACGTCGTTGGATTTGACACGACGTATCAAACGAATAAATTTGAACTGATTTTTGGTGTATTCACAGGTGTGAATCAGCATGGGCAAATAACAATATTTGGTTGTGGATTTCTTTCAAATGAAACATTTGAAACTTTTGTGTGGTTATTTAAGACTTGGCTCGTAGCTATGCTCGTAGACCCACCAAAAGCGATCTTAATTGATCAGGACCCTGCGATGAAAAAAGTAATTAAGTTTGCACTTCCCACCACATGTCATCTGTTTTATGTCTGGCACATAATGCAAAAGCTAAATGTTAAACTAGGTGGAGTTGCAATCCATTATGGAGAATTGGTTTGGAGAATAAAAGATATTGTATATAACTCTAAAACAAAGGAATAGTTTGTTTCTAAGTGGGAGAAGACATTGGTAGACTATAAAGTGCTTAACAATAAGTGGCTGAATGAAATTTTCGAAAACCGTGAGTTGTGGGTACCAATATTTATGCGAGGTGTGTTCTTTGCAGGGATGATATCTACT
The DNA here is from genome assembly GCA_028538565.1 of Umbellularia californica. Taxonomy (NCBI): domain Eukaryota; kingdom Viridiplantae; phylum Streptophyta; class Magnoliopsida; order Laurales; family Lauraceae; genus Umbellularia; species Umbellularia californica. The sequence continues at coordinate 15,401,390 of JAPQWN010000005.1, forward strand.
CAAAGAAACGAAAGTATAAATGCCTTCATCAAGCAATTACAGACAGAAAAGGAGGGTTTGTGTGATTTTTTTAATTTTTATTTATTTATTTATTTATTTATTTGCGGTTGGAAGGAGCCATTGCTAGACTAGGAAGAAACAAGCTAAAAGCTAATCATGAAACATTAAATGGGAAGCCGATTTTGAAGACTGAATGACCAATGGAGAAACAAATGGCGGAGATATATACAAGAAAATTTTTTTACAAGTTTTACGAACAATTCATGTAAATGGCAACTAGCATTGTACAACTTCAAAAGGAATCACCAAGTGAAAGAATTTATAATGTTTCAGAATTTAAACGTGAAAAGGAAATTGTAAGAAGGGTCATTTTTATAAAAGATATGAAGCATGTAAATTGTTCCTATCAAATGTTTGAGTTTGAAGGAATCTCATGTAATCATATTCTCTGCATCGTTAAACAAGAAAGGATATTTGTATTGACGGACCAATATATTTTGAGAAGATGGACTATTCAAGCGAGAAAGGGTCTAATGTATACATGAGTCTCTTCAAGCAGACAATATCATTTGATAACTCATTGGTTGCATAACATGGGGATTTATTATATTATGCGACAATGGCCATTGATGAATCGTCGATGTCTGTGAAGGCATACGAAAATGCTAAACAAGTCTTAGTGGACCTTATACAAACATCTCATGTGATCAATGAAACCGCAGGGACTGGAGATAAGAAAGGGGGGAACTCTTGTGATAAAGAAGTGGATAAATCCTTCAATGCAAAACAGTATCTCAAGCCAAAGCATATTATCACAAGAGGTGCAAAGAGACTTAAATCATCCAAATAAAAAGCACTAAAAAAGGCCCGGCTATGTCAAGGTTGCAACAGGCGTGGTGTTTCGCATGACAGGCGCAACTGCCTTGCGCTATTTAATAGGTAATCTATTACTTGAAATTTACTATTTTAATTATTATACTAAACCATCAACTACAATTTATTATTTTTGAATTGCATTTTAACATCTTAGGGCTACTATTCAAGAGTCTGCAATTTCTTAAGGTATAGCAGGAGATGATTCAAGCTCCTTTGATCAGGATGACGCTTCTATCAATACAAGTTTCAATGATGAAATTGAGGCTATATTTTAGGTAAACATTTAAGTTTGATTCTCTACATATCATTTTAATGGGAATGCTTTGTATTTGAGATTTTATTATATTTTTCTTTACTTTCTCCATTGCTCTTTTGTCTTTGCAGCATATGAGGCTATTGATACAATGCAGCCGATGTGAAGGAGCTTACAAGTTAATGACTGAAGGACTAGACATCAAGCCCAGACCCATTTCTTTTTGTTTTGTTTCTAGTGTAATGGTTGTCTCCAGTGTATTGGATAAGCCTGTGTGGCCTTGTTTCTAGTGTTATGGTTCTCTCACTGTCTTTGTTTGTTTTGTTCTAGTATGGGTAAGGCTATGTGAAGTGGATAAGTTTATAATATTGGATATTGTAATGAATTTGCATACCAAACAATGTTCTTCACATTTTGATTCCTTGTAGGTTCTTATGATGCTATTCATGTCTGGATGTATTGAGGGGAGTAGAGATTTCTTTAGATTTCATTGAGGAATGTATTGGGATTAATGTTTCTATATACTTGCTGATATGTACAAAAAGTTGGGACTCATAGATCCCAGGCATGGGACTCTGCTCTTGTTTGAGATCCATGCCAATCATTGAACCTTGAAACCTTTTCTTGTTCTAAAACTTATGTCTTGTTAGATTCTATTTGACTATAGTAGGCTAGAGAAGTAGCACGAATGATATCCTTTTCGCTGCTCAATCCTACCACCATTCCAGTTGGTCCTGTAACTTTTTACATAATCACTTGAATTTTAGAATGTTCACTCATACGACAAGGTTGTCTGTATTAATTCTTGTTTGAAAAATAATATCTCAGAGGGGGAAGTGTATCCCAGCAGATGTACAATCTGGCTTTATTAATTGAGCTGGAGAATGGTTTTTGGTGGATACGAGTGCTTTTGCGACTGTTCCTATAGATTCAACTAAAGTAAAAGTTGGTCTAACAGAATAATGAAATAATGAACCAGTGCAGAAAGCTCTCACTCTCTTATCTGCGTCTTGCATCAACTGTTTAAGGCCTCAATTGGAATGGAATTATTAGAATGCCCTTGAGCATCTGAGCATGAGCACAGTTTAAATTCTTTTTGGCCATTGCTATGATTATATACATCCAAATACAGGTCACTGATTTGATGGTTAGGCACATGCTATTCTTATCACTTTCATGTTATGGCTACATGCAGTTCTTGTCACTTTCATGTTATTGTTACATAAACAAGTCTTCTTGAACGAATTGGAAAACGCATAATTCATTCACCCATTTAAACAGCATATGACATTAGGTGTTCTCAACTACACCCATTTAAACACAGATTCATTCACAAATTCATTTACACCCGGAATGATATAAAAACTAAAATACAACACATGATCATCAATAAACGACATATAGCCATGAAAATGTGATGTATTTTTCATAAATACATATTCCTTAAATTTTCGCTCTCAATATGTGCACGCATGAGTCAGTTTTGTGCCTTTAAAGCTTCTTTAATTCCTTCAACAGATGATCTCAAGTTTCCATTGACTATTTCAAGCCTTGAGTTAGGTGGATGCTCCCTTAAGACTTGATCTTTCCAGAAAAATGCATCACATCCATTGTCATCCTACAATCAAGTGAGTTTTTTTTTTTCTTTTTAGCAAAATGACATTTATTTGAATCACAAATTGAGTATTTCAGTAATTACCACAAATAAGATCTTTTATAGCACACTTACATTCCAATTTGGACATCTCCAAAACTTCCAAATCAGATTGGTCTCCGTATGACTTGTAAATAATCTCATGTCTCCACTCCCACAAGGGCATTTTGGGGCCCAATTAGTGTTCCTGGACTTGGATGATGACATCTTGTCCACCCACTTTTAACCTACAAATCAATCAAATTTATTTTCTGAGAAAAATAGTATCAACTCCATACATGCCACTTGTAAATGAGTGACGGCCACATCCTTCAGCTTGAAAAAAAAAAAAAAAACTGTGGGTATTAAAATTTATCCCAATTGCTGTTTACATTGTTTAAATTATGTCTCATTCAGCTATCACTAAGTTGCCACATGCTGCCATGTTTGAAAATCAGCTTGCACATAGGCATATTATCAAACACCATTTCTGCATACGACAGTAGAACGTACATTCTGCATACAACAGTAACACACTTTCTGCAGCCCACTTCTATCATCTAAACCATCTCCATATGTCCATTGATACCATTACACCAAAACCATCACAGGATAACCCATAAAAAAAATCCATACAAACACATAAAAGCCATACAAACAGTGAGCAGAGGATTGCAGACTGAAGGAAGAAGAAAAGAGTTCTTTCTGCCGAGCACTACCGGTGCAAGAACAAAAATGCCTAGCGGTGTGAGGCAGTTTCACCGTTTTCACGTTTCTGACGCTCTGCCGAAGCGAGAGCAGCAGTGCTTGCCGGAGAAGATCATTGCTCTATCTTGTAGCCAGACCCTCTTCTCTGTTTTCACGCCTTTGACGCACTACCGGAGCAAAAGCAGTGGTGCCTGCTGATGAGTGTTAAATATTGCATAATTTACCATTCATTAGTTCAAGTTTTATCAACATCTCATATGTATATCATTTGCTTTACATGGAAATTTTATATTTCTATCACATTAACGGATTATCATGCATAAATCCGATTATTTATAGCGCATTTTTATATAAATTCTCTTCTGTAGGTGAACCCCGCAACTACCCCAACCTTCAGATTAGTAGTGTGTGAAGTTTAGTATAATTAAAGTGTTTATTATTAGTTAATCATATTTATATTTAAAATGAGATTAGTGGCTAAGAGAGTTTAGTATAGTGTGTGAAGTGTGTTTTTTTTTTTTTTAGGGGGTGGGGTGGGGTGGGGTGGTTATTTCCCACATTTCCACATTTTCTATTGAGGACGCGTCTCGATTTGGCCCTCCAAAGCCGTTCGTTTTCCATCATTTCATTTTAAGTCTTTAAGTGGCCAGGACTTCTTTGGAATATCAATACACCCACTTGCCACCCTCCCTACATAAGAGAATCGATTCCTTCCTCATTTCAACTTCTTCATCTATCATCTTCACTTGTTATTCGTTATTTCTTTCTTCTTCTCCAACTTCCTTGCTATCATTGATGGATTCAAGCCTTCCAAGCCACCATTGTTGACCTCCAAGCCCCTAAGAATCATATCTTCTTTCCACAAACTCTACTCACCACTTTCCTCGGGTTGGGTAAGCTCTATTCTATCCATTCATTGAGATTCCATCCCATTTTATGTAGGGTTTTTGCATGCATGCTTAGATACTTCTTTTCTCTTTGCGTTATTATAAGTTTTGAGGTGTTGGTTGGCTTTTGTGAGTTGTGAACAAAAGATGGCTTTTCCAATTAGGGTTCCCATTTCAAAGTGCTCATAAGATAAAGCAAGTGAACAAATGCAATTACATTGGAGTTGATTCCCTCATTTAGTTCCATGTTAGTTGACCTTTTGTAAGCTCATTTATGAATGGTGGTTGTACATGTAATGGAATTGAGGATTTTTATTATTGGGTTCAATAAGGGGCTGGGTATGCCCAATAGAAGGTGGCTTTGAGACCCATGTGTGAGAAGGGAAGAAATTCCCCTGAATTTGAACGGATTCAAATTTTGGCAGTCAGTTTCGAAGCCTTACGGTTAACCATGGAGACGAGTATCTAAGATGTAAGAATCCATAAAACCAACCATGGGTTACATAACGGTTCCTAAGTAAGAACATGACTTTTACTACAGCTAGCTATGGGGCTAACTGCAGCTGGTAATAGAACAAAGCCATGGCTAATCTAACAGGCTCTTGCTATAGTATTAGGTTGTTGGATTTTAGACTTAAAAGCTAATCGTAAGTGGGCTTTGTGAAACTGTAGAGGACCCAATGGCTAACCATACAGAGGTTACAACTGACCATTGAAGACCTAGAATTTCTTCCTTAATGGATCTTTGACTTAGGTTTGTGGGTTAGTTTGCGGACTGTGAGCCTTGTCTATTGACGACCAATTAGGAGACCAAAAGAAATGGATGTTTGAACTGATATATCCTCATGGATCGTCTGAGAATTATATGGGGTGTATACCACATCGGAGGTGTCATTGTATTGATGAATGTGATGTCATAAACTATCAAAAGCACCAAGGTATTATGATGATGAGATGCCCATAACCCCAGTATCACACGAATTGAATAGTGATGATTTTCATATGTAAAAGGCAATCAAGGACTTTATTGCTTGGCATGTGTGTAGATGATTATCTTGCATATTCCTTTATTGATTATCTAGTGTAATTGATTATAGAGTCATTGCTCTGTGCAATAGTAATAGTCTTGGGTGCCATGCGTGATAAGTAATAATGCTTGTTTGAGGCAACCGCTTTGTGTAAAATTTCTAAAGGTTAGGTCTATCTCCAATCTGGAGCCTCATCTGCATTGAGTATTAATTCATGGCTTGGTTTGTTTAGCCATTTGTTACCACCATTGGGACTTGTAAGTGTTTGAGGCTAGGTGGCTTTGACCGTAAGGCTTTGAGAGGGTCACTCAGGATGTTGACTTTGATAGACTTTGATAAAATTTGATGGATTGATAGTAGTTCCTCATTCGTTTGATAAATTTTGTTTACGCAAAAGACGTCTAACCCGTCACATAGCTATTGGCCACGTTCTTTGAGGCAGGTGCCACTTAATTGTTAACGTCTTACACAGTTAGGGCATCTCTATGGAAGGACATTTATTATGTTATTAATGTATTATCTTGCTAATGGTTATAACAACTCGGTACCGCGAAGAGAACTTTAATGTTTTTTTTCCTTGGTACCGTATTGGACGGTATATTCCGTGCAATCGCTGGCTGGGCTTTTATCTCCCACATATTCTCTACCACAACTCGGTCAAAGTATGCAGAGGGCAGGATACTATCTCGTGGTGTATTTAGCTTTAATGGTTTTCCTATTTGTTAGGATATTGATGTTTAGTTTATTGTCCTGATTATCTAATTCTGAAATTGTATCTATTTATTGCACTATTACATATATACCTTTCTTTTCTATCCATTTGATATCATTGTAATCATTCTATTTGATGCCTTATATAGATCCTTCTATTTATCCTTCTATTTATATTTTCTTACCTATCAGGTACTGTAGTCTGATAATACCAGTCTTAATGCTTAGGTATCGAGATTGAGACGGTCTAAAAGAATTTGTCAGATGAGCATCTGGAGTGGAGTGCCGATGACATAATTTGAGCCATCATGCTCAACTCCTAAGAGCTTCGTCATAGCATTATACGTATTGGAAGTCCCACATCCCACATCGCCCAAGTCCTGTGTTTGATAGATTTCATGGATGGGCCTGTCACATGGACTACACAGGAACGTCGGGATCGAAACCCGCTCTGATACCATTTACCAACTCAAAAGCTTAAGTTGATAGGTGAAAGTCCCAAACAAGTATATGAAGCCTCGTTGAACCCCGTGATGAGGGACGTGGGACTTCACAACAATGGGGACGCCCTAAATTCTTTTTGTAGGTCTTTTTTTAGGGCTTAGGTTTTTCGGATAGCTCTTGTAACTATAATACTTCTGTATATTTTGTGTCTGCTTTAACTTATGCTTTGCTCTTTAAATTATTTATACTACTATTATCTAATATTTGTTATTGCTGAAGCTTACACGACGAATCTTACTTGACCTCATAACAGACTTTGATCCCTGCAATTTAGGGGCTACCATCATAATAACGTGGGAAAATTTTTAGTTGTCCCTTAATTTCGCACCCCTCGAGATGTGGTTTAATGCCTAATTGGGTTGGAGGACATGATGTCAAGCTGCTTGTAGATCCCTATCCTAAAACCCATTATCCTTAACATCAATGGTATTTCCTTCTACTCTCCCGGACCTTTCCCGAATAGAAGCCATTTCCCTCTAACTGACCCAGTTGTCCAACCAGATACAGTAGTCCAAACTACTGTGATACTAGACCTTGCAATCCCAGCTACTGTGATACCAAGTCCAACCACCAACCATATCCCTGTTGCCTCCTTGTCTAACCTCAATTCTACTAAGCATTGTCCCTCAACCTCCAACCTCTCCCCTGGCCAGAACCCTAGTCCCAACACCAATCTAGAAGATTTACGACAAGATATTAAGTTCAAAATACTGGGAAAATTCCAAGCACCAACAGTAGACACCTCGAATCCTTTCTCCATTCTGAAAAACCGCACTTTCATAGAACTAACGTCTACTACTCCTTTCTCCAGTTTTGTCCCCTCTCTTCTCATACCATCAGAAGGAAAGGAATCTTCAAATTCTTCAGCTTAGGCCCTTGCCAACCCCCAGCCCTCAGGAATCTCCTTGGAAGTAGACTTTACTCCTTTCTCAAAGAAAAAGAAGAATAAAGCCAAAGCCAAACATGGCACATTCAATTCCCAGCCCAAAACTAGGAGCTCAGATGGTCTTCCCTCTCATCTTCAAAATTCTAAATGATTTGGGTCCTTTTCTTGAACTGCAGGGGAATTCAAACTCCCCAACTATCAGAGCTCTCCATCACTTGGCCTTCTCCATAACCCCTGATGTCGTTTTTATCTCTGAACCAATGAGCATCCCCCCCTCCCCTCTGCTGTCCTCTATGGGTTACGATGGTTTCTTCTTAAATAACCCTCTTTCTACTGCCTCCATTTGGTGCTTCTTCAAAACAAACACCAACCTCGGTATATCCCTCGGTAGAAAGAGGGTTATTTGAGAAGAGAAAAGTAGTCAAGGATTGGGTAGAGAATTCGTAAGAGAGAAGTGGTCAAGAATTGGGTAGAGAATTTGTAAGAGAGAAAGCCATCAAGCAATTCTTTGTTCTTCTCCATATTCCTTTCTTTTATTATGCTCGCCATACTCTTATTCGGGAATTTTTTTTTTTTTTTGTAAAAACACTGTGCAATTATTTTATAATAAAATCTAAAAGTAAATAATTCTTGGAGCATCAATTCATGGGGAGCCAGTGTGTTTGTGAGAGTTAGGAATTGTTAGAGGTAAGCTTCATGTTTGAAACTCAAAGGCATTTTCAATAGTGTGTTTGCAGTAAGATTGCACATATATATTTGAAAATTTCAACACTATATTTGAAAATTTCAACACTATGCTGAAGTTTGCAAGGGGGTGCTCAGTTGATTGTCAATCACGCATGTCACTTAGCTACCCGGATCTATCCCTGGGTATGCTTCTCTTCGCACCTGTGTTGGCTTCCCTTCACTTTGCGGGCTTCTCTTTCCACTTGAATAGGTTTTCCTTTCCAATTTGTTGGCTTCGTCTTCCCACTTACATGGGCTCTTAGGTTCCAGCCCTCTATGTTGGGGTGAAAAAACAAAAAATACATCATTGCTAAAATCTGAATTTGAATGCAACTGCATAATAAGAGCATGTTTGTTTCAACTAGTTAAACTCCAAGGACTTCCAAGACTCTGTACTTCTATAAGTGGTGATAAATAAAGGAAAACAACGACAAAACAACACAAAACCCAAGTGCATAAGAATTTCAAAGTCTAATCTACATCCTATATTATGTCGTTCACTCCTCACCTCTAAGCGAAGTCTCATTTTACCATGAGTTCCAATATATATTCTATGTAAACGAATATGCCTACATGTTTCTTATTAAAAGAATGGATTTGACGGATCCTGTCCATTTCTTGGCCGAGCTGAAATCCTCTGCTCTGTGTGAACCAGACTAGACAGTCCAATGTACATGCTGAGTTTCCATCGCATCCTTCCACCAGGCAGAGGTCCCTTCTTGTTATGGGCCCGATAGAAATGGTTCAGTAATCAACTAGCTGACAAACCTAAATCATAAAACTAGAGTCTTGGAAAATCCTGAGTATGGTGGGACAAACTCATTTTGGAATAAATTTGAGGACATCCATGAACAGGGCCGGCATTGATTTTAAGTGGCTCAGATTCTCAATAAGTGGGTTCCACTGTGGATTCAGAGAGGCTCCCCAGGGGACCCTGACTCCTCTGTTTCTCTGTAGTGCAGGACTTCATCTTCTCCTTTTCCATCCACTTTCAAGGAAGCTACTGTGACCCTCTTGAGATGCAGGGCTTTATCCCCCGTCTTCCATCAATTTACAAGGAAACCACTGACTCTCTCTCTCTCTCAACTGCAAGGCTTTATCCTCTCTTTCGAAAGTGCAGAGCTTCATCCATTCATCTACAAGGAAAAACCACTGCCTCTTTCCGTCGCCCAGACGCGTTTCCAGGCTGTAGAAGACCACACCTATGTTATTCATGTCCCATTCAGTAATCAAATAAGAAAAGATCTCTTTTCATCTTACCGTAATTCTTGTCCTCTATAAAACCCACATCAAAGTAAATAAGAAAAATAAGAAGAAAAGAAAAAACCCATTTCTACGTCCTTTCTTTCATTATGTTACAAGGAAGCAACAGAGAATTTCCTCTTCCATTAGTCTACAATGAAAATCTCCTCTCTCTCTACACGCGTTTCGTGGCTGTATAAGACCACCTGTATTCTTCATCTCCTATTCTCTCTCTCTCTCCCAACTTTCAATAATCAAATAAGAAACCATCTCTTACTCTTAATTATCCTTAGAAACCCCACATCAAATTAAAAAAGAAGAAGAAGAAACAAAAGACCCATGACTTTATCCTGTGCTTCCATTAACTTGCAGGGAAGCTACAGCGACTCTGTCTCTCGACTGCAGGACTTCATCCAAACCTACTCCATCAATCTACAAGGTAATATCAGTGCCTCTTCTCTCTCTCTCTCTCCCTCCCTCCCTCCCTCTTGGCTATAAAATCATGTACCTTCTTCTCCTATTATCACTCCCATCTTTCTACAATCAAATAAAAAGTCATTACTTCTATCTTCCTCTTACTGTCGTCCTTTATAAAATCCAAATCAAAGAAGAAGAAGAGAATGACCCAAATCTTCTTTTGTTAAGATGGCCCTCCGCAGAAAAGAAGCAACAGTCATCTTTCTCGTCGTGATCATGAACGCGGGATCTCTCCTAGCATTGAGGCCTCGAGTTGTTACTGCCAAGAGGCTCTTCGTTCTCCAATTCACTTCCCAAAGCGCCCTCTCCACCTTTAGTACACTCCAATTAGGCATGTCAAACGGGCGTGCCGGCCCCAACCTCGGCCCGCCTGGCACGGCCCACCATGGGCCGGGCTGGAGCGGACCGGGCCGTGCTGGGCCTCCGTGCCAAGCGGGCCTCCTTCATCTTTTTTCCTTATTTTTTTTATTTTCAGTATTAAAATTAAAAATTAGAACACAACCAAGAAGAATGACAAAGATATTTAGTGGTTCGGTCAAACTCGACCTACTCATATTCAAATAATTAATATTAATTCAACAAAAAATCCTTTTAAAAAGCCTTATTCTCTCACCTAAATTTATATTTATTATGGCTAGGGCTGTATATATATGGGTTGGTTGGGACCTAATATCTAATTGGATACATTCCAAAGAGATACCTATGAGTCCAAGACAAGATCCATGATCTAAAGCACAAGTGAAGAGACCAAACTATACTTAGAGCCGATTATGTTTTAATGGGATAATATAATCATAATAAAAGTAAAAGTAACAATATATATATATATATATATATATATCTTGGATTACTATTATAAGTTTATAACTATTGACCAGGCCAGAGAATAATATTATAAAAGAGATGTAATTTTGGTCAATAAATTTAGTTTTGGTTTCAATTAGACCCAAGTTCCCAACCTATTTCCAAGCTTACCTGGCCAAACAAAGCCATCTAAAAGCCTTATTCTCTCACCTAAATTTATATTCATTATGACTAGAGCTGTATATATATGGGTTGGTTGGGACCTAATATCTAATTGGACACATTCCAAAGAGACACCTATGAGTCCAAGACGAGATCCATGATCTGAGGCACAAGTGAAGAGACCAAACTATACTTAGAACTGATTATGTTTTAATGGGATAATATAATCATAATAAAAGTAAAAGTAACATTATATATATATATATATATATATATATATTTCTTGGACTACTATTATAAGTTTATAACTATTGACCAGGCCAGAGAAGGATATTATAAAAGGCATGTAATTTTGGTCAATAAATTTAGGTTTGGTTTCAATTAGACCCAAGTTTTCCCAACCTATTTCCAAGCTTACCTGGCCAAACAAAGCCATTTGAAAGCCTTATTCTCTCGCCTAAATTTATATTCATTATGACTAGAGCTGTATATATATGGGTTGGTTGGGACCTAATATCTAATTGGACACATTCCAAAGAGACACCTGTGTGTCCAAGACGAGATCTATGGTTTGAGGCACAAGTGAGGAGACCAAACTATACTTAGAGCTGATTATATTTTAATGAGATAATATAATCATAATAAAAGTAAAAGTAACATTATATATATATATATATATATATATATATATATATTTCTTGGATTACTATTATAAGTTTATAACTATTGACCAGGCCAGAAAAGAATATTATGAAAGGGATGTAATTTGGGTCCATAAATTTAGGTTTGGTTTCAATTAGACCAAAGTTCCCAACCTATTTCTAAGCTTACCTGGCCAAACAAAGCTATCTAGTGATGTTTGGTAAGTGCCAAAATAAAAAATGCACAGAAGAAGTTTGTGTTCTATTTGGGCTCAATCTCCACAGTGATTTTGTCACAATGGGACCACCTGTTATACAATAATTGACATCGTTTGTATTTTTTTTTTTTGGTAAATAAAACTTTGATTAAAAGAAAAGGAATGGGAGGGTTAGAGTATTTATAGACTTTGTAAAATTGAAAATGGCACAAAATACCCCTTATATGACTGTTTTATGGCCATTGGTGGGTTAAAATGAATAATTTTTTAAAAAAATAATCATTTTTGGGTGGGCCAGGCCAGTCGTGCCTAGCAGGCCAATCCTGGCCGGCCTAGCCTGCAGCAAGGGGCAGCTCACGTGCCAGGCGTGCCTGGCGGGCCAAGCCAAACGGGCCCAGGCACCTCGGCATGGGCCGTGCAAGGCCGCAACCCGTTGACTGACAGTTCCGCATGGCCCGCCCCATTTGGCATGCCTAACTCCAATTGTACACACGTGCATAGTCCTGGTGGTGGTCAGTGCCATAACAAAAGTAGAAGCAAGCCATCCAGACGCCCTTTAATTCGTATTCATTCCCTAGCTTGATCATGATTCCTCTCTTATTAGCTGATGCCATAGCCAATCTAGTGGATGATGGAATAAATTAATTTATTTCTTTATTTATTAATATAATCATTTTCATTTAATGAGATGAATAGTATTTTATTATTTACTTGCACAAAACCAATACGAATGACATGATGGTTCATAAGATTAACTGGAGCCCACAACAATATTAGATGTGATACATGTGTGTGGATGGGATCCACACACGGAGGACATATGTCACAAATCTTAAACTTAAATTGATTCACAACCGGTGATGAGAATGGACATCTCATAGGACAAAGTTAAAGTATTATGATCACTATAAGAAAGTGTGACTTGTCTTAATCATCGAAGTGTAAGACTCTAAATCATTATGCTGGTAAATTAGACGTACCAAAAGACCATGAGATGCACTTTATGAAACACCGTCTATGATTTAAGGTCTACTCTCATAATTCCCTAGCAATAAGCTATTAATCATGAGAGATTGGTGAACTCAAGTTTCTGTTAATTTATTTATTTATTTACTTTGAGTCACCAATGAGTGAGGCCAATTGTATGTCAACATCTCAATGTCTTGGGCACGTGGTAGTAGGACTGTGAGAACATACAATTGTCAAGATATAATCTATCTTGTTATTAGATATATCCCCTTGTCACAGACTGGGCCACCTACATATGGCAAAACCAATGAAAATGATCAAGGGGAGTGCAATAATGAACCATGGGCAAAACATTAGCCAGCATAAAATAGGAAAATAAAAAACCCAATAGAATAACTACGAAAGAAAACATCCAGTCGAGTCCCACCATACATCCAGCCACAGGGTCCTAATATTTACCATAAATATAACAATACAAGAACGTTGAACAATATGGGTCATGAATTGGGGTCCCACAAAGGATGCAAAAAATTAGATCTTGAAATTTTCACAAAATTGATGAAGATATAAGATAATCGGCTTTTAGATCTTAAAATATTAGTTCAATAAACAAAATGAACTGTTTGGATTACAAACACAAGGCCAATAGGAATGAGAAAAAATAAAGGTGGTTGACGAGGCAAAAATTTAAAAAAAAAAAAAAGAAAAAGAAAAAACACAATCGTTGTCTAGGAGACTACTAATCCCTTTGGAAGGGTATGAAATTGATTTTCACACTTATTCAGGTGAAAAGTTTTGGTGTGTAAATGGCGTTATTTACACACTATTTTTACACTTCATTTACACACTATGTGTAAATTGGAGACTGGAATGTCTATTGCATACTTTCCATGTAACAAATGTCCAGAACTCCTCCGTACAAGCCACATAATTATAATCTTGACTGGTCAAGATCAACGAATGTCATCCCCACCAATGGCGGATCTTCAAATTTTACTTCAATAGGAGTGGGTCCCACCATCAGAATGAACACGTGACAGATAACGGATTAAGGCATATGATGAGTACCATATAAGATTATGCTAAATACATTATCGATCAAGTTCTCCCTCTGACGTTGGGACCTACTTCTACTGAATTGGATTTTGAGGATATCTCACTGGATGCGATGAACTATGATTCATACTGAATAGTCCAAATTATTATTTTGTGGGTCCTACAATAGAGTTTGGGACTTCTATTCTAGAGGAAGTGTCATGTCATGGACGACTCAGATCGTGTAAATAAGTGCAAGCAAATGTGATGATGTTACACGTTAAAATTATTTACGTATGTAAGTGAAGTAAACAAACTACCTCTAAAGAGCTGATATCTACTACGGCTTGATGGTTTAAACCTTTGGTTTATAACATTATTGTTAATTTGTATTGCTCAATTGAAATTAGCAAGTCTTGGTTAATCGGGCCCCTAGATTGCCCAAGTTGTACTCTAATTAGAAGTAGGTCTATTATAGTAGTTCTACTGTGATTAGAAGTTAGGTTTGGGTGTAACAGGGTTTGGGGCCGATATTATAAATAGATACCCAGAGTCTCTAGGATGTACACCTCTGATTGCATAGTAATTTCTCCTGTCTTCCCCGTGGATGTAGGCCAAAAGCCGAACCACGTAAATCTCTGTTCTTCTTGTGCGTGATTAAATTTCTTCTGGTAGGCCCAAGATAAACCGGTATCAGAGCTATTTGGCGTGATTGGAAGAAATCCGATGGTTGAGGCTTGATCGGAGAAGAGAACTGGTGGCATGTTTGCAACCTGGGTCCGATCTAAGATCAGATCGGAAAACGTGTTTTCGGCTTGGTGCTTTCGTTGAGATAAGATCGATTTGATCTGTTGTCTCTATTGTCTCCTTGATGATCCTGCTGCTGCGCCAGAGAAAGAGAAAAATCGCAGAACAAGAACAGACAATTTGGGCTCCATTCTCATCTTCTTTTTTTTTTGTCCTCATCGGGTCCCACGCCGCCGTCGTCGCATGTCGTCTGCCGCTGCGCGTCGCCGGAGCCCGTACTGCCGTCTTCCCGTGGTCGGAGCGAGGCAAGAAGATCGAAAGAAAAAGGCGTCTGGCGACTGGGTTTCTGTTGCAAAAACATAAACTTGAAGAAGAAGGAGATCTGGGCCAGGCCAAGCTTTGGGTCCAGTCCAGTTTGGCCCAACCTGTTTGCAGAGGAAGCCTAGTAGCCAGCCAATCCAGGTTGCCGGTCCAAGTCAGCCCAACCCTCGTGCAGCAAAGCCCAGAAGAAGCAGAAGGACGCTGACATCAGGGCGGTATGGTCAAAGGCAAATTTGACCAAATCAATGGCTGAAATTGTTTTCGCGATATCTTGACGATTCGGAGTCCTATTTGAGATCTGTTTGAACCTACGAACTCGTCTCAAGTAGATCTACGTAGTTACTGTGAAAGATTTGCGGAATGGCTACCAAATTTGAGATTGAGAAATTCGACGGAAACAATGACTTCGGTCTATGGCGTTTGAAGATGCACGCTTTGGTGGTATAGAATGAGATGGATAAAGCTTTGAAAGGAAAGAATGCTTTGTCTAACAAACTGTCAGATGATAAGAAGGATGAGTTGCTGGAGAAGGCGTATGGTCAAATTCTGCTATTTCTAAGCGATGGTGTACTGCGAAAAGTTGCTCAGGAGAGAACTGTTGCTGGCATATGGTGGAAGTTGGAGAACTTGTACATCACGAAATCTCTCACGAATCGCTTATACCTGAAGAATCGATTGTTCACCCTACAAATGCAGGAAGGTACGTCTATTTTAACCCATCTTGATTCTTTTACAAAAGCTATTTTGGATCTTGAAAACATAGATATTGCTATGCTCTTTACCACCCACGTATAGGAATTTTGTTGATACAATGATGTATGGTAGAGAAACTCTTTCTAAAGAAGATGTTAAGTCAGCCTTGAACTCTAAGGAGTTGAAAAAAAAGGTTGCAATTGAAAACACTGACAGTTCTGGTGAGGGTTTGGTAGCGCGTGGCAGAACAGAGAAGAAAGAGCAGAATAGAAGAGGCCGATCTAAGTCCAAATAAAAAACTAGAAAATTAAAGTGCTTCAAATGTCACAAGGAAGGGTACTTTAGAAAAGATTGTCCAGAGCATAAAGGGTAGCAGAAATCTGATTCTGGAGAAATTGCTGGAGCTGCAACCGAAGTTGCAGAGAATAATTCTGATGGTGTAGAAGTTCTTACTGTTACTGTTGGTAGCTCAGCTACTGAGTGGATTCTTGATTCGGGGTGTTCCTATCATATGTGTCCTTACAGATATTGGTTTACCAATTATCAATCGATTGATGGTGGTAAAGAAATTATGGGAAATAATGCAGCCTGTAAGATTGTTGGGATAGGTGCAATCAAAATCAAAATGTATGACGGTATTGTGAGAACTTTGTCAGATATTAGGCATGTTCTGGAGTTGAAGAAAAATCTAATTTCCTTGGGTGCGCTTGACTCCAATGGTTGCACCTACAAAGCTGGAGGTGGAGTTATGAAAATTTCGAAGGGTGCTTTTGGAGTGATGAAGGGACTGAAGCAAAATGGCATTTACTTTCTTCAAGGTAGTACAATTACAGGTGCTGCAGCTGTGTCGTCCTCAAATTCAGATTCAAAAACTACCAAGTTATGGCATATTCGGCTTGGGCATATGAGTGAGAGGGGTATGGATGAGTTGACTAAACAAGGTTTGCTGTGTGGTCAAAAAACAAGAAAACTGGACTTTTGTGAGCATTGTGTATTCGGAAAGCAGTGTAGGGTCAAGTTCAGGACAGCTGTTCATCGGATCAAAGGTACTTTGGATTACATCCACTTTGATCTTTGGGGTCCCTCTCGTGTTCCGTCTCTTGGTGGTGGTTTATACATGTTGACTTTCATTGATGACTATTCTCGGAAGGTCTGGGTGTATATCTTAAAGCACAAACATGAAGCTTTTGCACAATTCAAGTAATGGAAGGCTATGATTAAAGAGCGGACAGATAAACAAATCAAGCGCTTGAGAACTGATAATGGCTTGGAATTCTGTAATAATGCTTTTAATGAGTTCTGCAAGAATGAAGGGATTGTGAGACATCGCATAGTCAGAAATACACCGCAACAAAACGAAGTTGCATAATGGATGAACAGGACTATTCTAGGGAAGACTCGGTAAATTCTCTCTAATGTAGGGCTACCTAAAAAGTTCTGGGTTGAAGTTGTTAACACAGCTTGTTATCTGATTAACCGGTCTCCATCAACAGCTATAGAATGTAAAACTCCTGTAGAGGTATGGTTTGGATCTCCTGCTGATTACACCAACTTGCAGATATTTGGTTGTCCTACTTATGCTCATGTAAATGATGGAAAGCTTGAATCAAGGGCAAGAAAGTACATATTTCTAGGATATGCGGATGGTGTGAAAGGATATAGGCTATGGTGCCTAGATGGGAAATCTCCCAAATGCATTATAAGCAAAGATGTGACCTTTGATGAGTTTGTTATATTCAAACCAAAGGAGTGCCATGATGCTGGAAAGGAAAATGATGTCAGTAAAAAGATGGAGGATAAAAGTAGTGTCAGTAAACAGGTGGAGCTTGAGAACGAAGCTTCAAAAAACTTGCAGGATAAGGTGCAAGCAGATGTTCCAGTTCGACAGGATGTAGAGGAGATGCAAAACTCAAATGAGGAAACTGCAGTTCCAAATGATTACATGCTTACCAGGGACAAAAAGAAGAGGCAAATTAAGCAACCTCATAGATATAGGTATGAAGATATTGTTGACTACGCTCTTAATACTGCTGAAAGTGTTAAGTCAGAGCCGGTTACATATCGGGATGTCGTCACTAGCAAAGAATCAGCAAGATGGGCTGTAGCCATGGGTGAGGAGATTGAATCTCTTCACAAGAATCAAACTTGGGAGCTGGTGAAACCTCCGAATGGTCAGAAAATTATTGGTTGCAAATGGGTCTTCAAGAAAAAGGAAGGAACTCAAGGGGTAGAAGATGCTAGGTTCAAAGCACGACTGGTTGCAAAAGGCTATACTCAGAGGGAGGGTGTTAACTTCAATGAAGTGTTCTCTCCTATGGTGAAACATAGTTCTGTCCGGGTGATACTTGCTATGGTTGCTAAATTGAATTTAGAGTCAGAGCAGCTTGATGTCAAGACAGCGTTTTTACATGGCGAGCTAGATGAACAGATATTATATGCATCAACCGGAGGGGTTTGAAATTCATGGAAAGGAAGACCACGTATGTTTGCTGAAGAAATCATTGTATGGCCTGAAGCAGTCTCCTAGGCAATGGTACAAGCGTTTCGATACCTTTATGGTTGGAAACGGTTATTGCAGGAGTGCATATGACAGTTGTGTTTATCACAAGAAGCAGTCAAATGGCTCGTATGTCTATTTGTTGTTATATGTTGATGACATATTGATTGCTGCAAAGGACATGTCTGAGATCAACGGGTTAGAGGCTCAGTTAAATGGTGAATTTGAGATGAAGGACTTATGTGCTGTAAAGAAAATTCTTGGAATGGATATTCGAAGGGACCGGAAAGCGGGCAAGTTGTCTTTGTCACAAAAGGGGTATATTGAAAAGGTTCTGGAGTGCTTTGGTATGCAAAGTTCGAAACCTGTGAACACTCCATTGGCAGCCCATTTCAAACTTTCCATTGCTCTGTCACCACAAACTGAGGAAGAGGTGGAGCATATGTCTCGTGTTCCTTCTGCTAGTGCAATTGGAAGTATCATGTATGCCATGTTTTGCACAAGGCCAGATATTTCTCATGCGGTTAGTGTACTTAGCAGATACATGGATAACCCTGGGAAGGCCCATTGGCAGGCAGTGAAATGGATACTCCGTTACTTGAAAGGTACTATTGATGTTGGGATGGTATATGACAGAAGTAACAACACTTCTGGAAGTGTTATTGGATATATTGATTCAGATTTTGCTGGAGATTTAGACAGAAGAAGGTCCTTGACAGGTTATGTCTTCACTTTTGCTAGCAGTGCCATTAGTTGGAAGGCAGCATTGCAATCCAAAGTTGTCTTATCTACCACTGAAGCAGAATATATGGCAGCTAAAGAGGCAGTGAAGGAAGCTATTTGGCTGACAGGCTTGGTTGGAGATCTGGGATTGGAACAGAAGTTAACTACTGTTTTCTGTGACAGTCAGAGTGCGATCGATCTGACACACAATCCTAAGTATCATGAAAAGACCAAACACATTAATGTTAGGGCACACTTCATTCAAGATGTCATCGCTGAGGGTGCTATTGCAATGATTAAGATTGCTATGGTGGAGAATCCAGCAGACATGATGACCAAGACTATTCTAGCAGTCAAGTTCAAGCATTGGTTGGACTTGATCAACGTGATCAGTACCTGAGTGCCCTTAGGGGCAGGTGGAGACGGTGAGACGTGTTTTATAAAGAGGGTTAGCTTTAATGTTCGTCAAGGTGCAAATTTGTTAATTTGTATGGCTCAATTGAAATTAGCAAGTCTTGGTTAATCGGGCCCTTAGATTGCCCAAGTTGTACTCTGATTAGAAGTAGGTTTATTATAGTAGTTCTACTGTAATTAGAAGTTGGGTTTGGGTGTAACAGGGTTTGGGGTTGATATTATAAATAGAGACCCAGAGTCTCTAAGACTTACACCTCTGATTGCATAGTGATTTCTCCTATCTTTTTCGTAGACGTAGGCCAAAAGCCGAACCACGTAAATCTGTGTTCTTCTTGTGCGTAATTGAATCTTTTCTGGTAGGCCCTAGAAAATAACAATTACTGTCATGGGTTTGGGATATGGCACCAAAAGAGAGAGACAGGGGCGAAAAGAACCTACCGATAAAGAGAAGAAAATTTTGGGTCGTTAGTAATCAGCTGAAATTGCATGCCGAGTTCTCTAGTCAAAGTTGGCTATACACCGACTTTTACTCAAATGCGCATTAAACTGCTCCGACCTTTACGGGAAGTTACAAATGATTACAACCACAGAGAAAGGAACCTGAGAAGATATATATATATATATATATATGTATAGAAAAGTGCTCCTGTGAGAGACACTCTCACCAACTTAGTGAGAGATGGGTGGGGGCCCTCACATTTAATTTGAGGGTCCTTGCATTTAAGTTGGTGAGAGTGGATATGGAAGTGAGGGCCCCCACCCATCTCTCACCAAGTTGGTGAGAGTGTCTCTCATAGGAGCACTTCCCATATATATATGGCCAGACCAAGATGCATTTTTAGGGTTGAAAAGGTCTTAACAGGATGAATCCGAGCTTATGATCATGCTTGTTATGCTCTTATTCAATAAATTATGATTTTTTAATTATGATAAAATCAAATTATAAATAATGTTTGGAACCTTAATTTAGGGGAGCCAATGTATTATGAAAAGGTTTGAATGGATTATCGGTAGGCCCCACATATGAACACTCAAAAAGAGGCATTTCAAAAATGGGTTATTAGCTTATAAGTTTTAAAGTTTGGGTTTGGATGCAAGTATCTATGTACCAAGCCCCCATATGTTTCATGTATTTGAATTCCTCATAATTCTACAATTTTGTATTTCTATAACTGGTAAAAAATGAAAAATCAAATCTAAATAGTAGAAAATGACCATCAAATGAAAATAGAGGATTTTATTGGGAAAAAAAAAATCCCTGAAATGTCCGGTGCACGAAAAGAGTTCCAATAGATTTTTTTATTGGGAAAAAAAAAATCCCTGAAATGTCCGGTGCACGAAAAGAGTTCCAATAGATTTTTACGGACGGTAAAGGCCCTCCCACCACTTGAGTTTTTCTTTTTAGCCTAAGCATCAATATCAATTATCAAGCGTTGTTGGTTTGAAACCCCATTTGTAGGTACGTGTTTTCACTTGCCATTTTAGATGTCTAGACAAGTTTTTCTTTTGAAAATCCATCTTTTACCTTCTGCCTTCTTGGTTTTATTATTACTTTAACTCCAATAATGTCACATCCCGGTCCCGAATCACCCTGGCCTAGGGTAATCCCCGAGGTGAAACACACGTACTCCCGTGTGATTGTACCTGTCGCGAGGCAAATACAAGCACACGAAGGAGAAGACCATTCCACTCGTGAGTCGAACTCACTGGTAACTATCCATCAACAGTTCATATAGCGGAAGCTTATATCAAATGATCATCATAACCCTGTACAATCCCATATATAAACATAACATTCGAGTTTAAACAAAAGAATTATACAATGTTTGTATCAAAGAAGGTTCTATATATCGTTATCAAAATACATAACAAAATGAATTGAATTTGGGGTGACTTCAAAAAAAACATTAGTCACACATCTACTATGCTCTCAAAATGTCTTGGCGCTCTCTGAACCGAGGAGTCTCTACATGGGCCCTACCCCAGGCCACTCCTCTAGTCCCGAAGGTACCTCCTGGGTACCCTTAACTCCCTCCGCGGTCTCTGTAGGACCGGGGGCTGCGTCTGTGCCTGTGACACCAAGAATAGTATCTCAATACAACTATTTAGCAAGCATAAACAGTAAACAGGGATACAATGAAGTTTTTAAGGACAATAACAAATTGAGAATAAAAAAAATAAGACGAGTAAAAGAGAAATTAAATAGTCCATTTTCATGAATAAATCCTATATGTCATTCCTTTTAAAACCATTAAAGAAACTATAATACAAAAATTGGCAACTACATAAAGCTCATCCTCTCATTGAGAGCAAATCGTGTTGGGATGTCACTAGGGGTTCGGCCAAAGATCCTCCTAGCTACCCGGGTCCTGGAGTTCCGGTACTCCAGTCTGTCAACTGCGCAGCGACGTTCAATAATAAACCAAGACTTAACCACGTCGAGTACCGTCCGGTCGAAGCTAAGTAGTGCTGACTTATTCAAATCAATTTCGTTTGCAATTCAAATTGAGTAACTATTCAAATATTTGGATACACCCAATGGCGTTATCCATATCAATATCACATAATGTATAACAAATGAAGGGCATTGTATATATGCCAATTTATCGAAAATTGATGTAATTACAATTCTCGTTTTCAATACTTAAAGCAATTATTTAACGACTATAACAATTGATAATAAATTATTATTCATATAATCTATTGTCATCCAATACAAGATTAATTCATAAAATCCACATGTTACTGTTTTCTTAGTGTCACTTATGATGATCTCATGTTGGATTTCTAAATTAATCTTCATGGCTTAACAATAGGTTAATGATTTTCCTTTGGGCTTAATTAGTAGGATCATGGTTCCAATACTAAGACATAATGAAACCTAAGTTCCTATGGTAAGGGGGTGTACATCCTAATTATCCATTTGGGATTGATTAGGAGGGTTAATTATGGACTAGGAGTAATAATATACCTTTAATGAGCCATAAAGAGGTCCAGCAGAAAGGTTTAGGCAGTTCTACCGGTAGAAATTCCGGTAGAAGAAGTTCTACCGGTAGAACTACCGGTTGAGGCGTTTCTACCGGTAGAACTTCCGGTAGAGACAGTTCTACCGGTAGAACTACCGGTTTAAGCATCTAGATTTCCTTCTCCAGGCTCTCTGCCAGATTTTTGACTGTTTCTATCGGTAGAACTTCCGGTAGAACAGGGGTTCACAGTTTTCTTCAACTCTCTGTGTGATTTCGAGCCGTTTCTACCGGTAGAACTTCCGGTAGAACGTCTCGAGTCCCATTTTTCTTCTTCTTTTCTATTTTAATCTCTTCCAAATGAGCCTCCTTGCTCTCCAAACACATACACAATAATTCTATACTTCTCAAAACAACTACAAAAGGAAATCCAACTCATTTACCTTCTATAAACATAAAAACCCAATTTTATGGAAAAAGAAAGAGAATACTTGAATCAAATGGAAATGTACAAAATGCAAACCCAATTTATGTTTATACTTGCCTCAATGAAGAGTTTATAACTTCACACCCACTTGACTTGAGGAAAAACCCAAAAGCCCCAATATTCAAACCCTAATCATCATAAACACATAGAAATGGATGAGGATGTAATGCATGTATAAGGATGGGTCTATTCATCTCTAAGATGCTCAAAATCATGGTCAAAGGGTTTTGCTACTCACCTTTAGTAGGGATTTCGAATTTGAGATGGAATAGAGAGTGTTGGAAGATGTCTCTTGTCACAAGGTGAAGAAGAAATGGAGAAGATGAAGATGATGATGCCCACTCCACTCTTAAAGCACATGCAATAGTTCTTGAAGGATTGAATGAGGAGAGTGAGTAGAGGAGAAATGGTATGGAGGGTTGTAGAGATAATGAAGTGGAATGAAATGAATGAAAAGGAAAGAGGTTCATGTCTCATATATGAAATGAAATGAACTTTTTGCAAATCAACCCATTTGTTAAGAACATTTCCAAATCAAGTCAATTGAGAGTCCACTTCCTCAATGAGTGGTCAAATGAGGTCAAGTCTATTATGAAGGTTGATAGGGTCGACAAAATACACGTGTTAGTGGAAAAATGACGTGCAAATGATGCAATTTGTGAAAATCAAGAATTACGAAAAAGCTCTTAATTGCATTAAACCGAGTCAATCGGTGTCAACTCATCTATTTAGGGTTCAAAACTCACCCAACTCAATCAAATGCATTAATCAATACTAATTCATCATAATTAGGAGTCAAGCATAGTTAATTTGGCTAATATTCAATTAATTAGCAATAATTAAGGTAAATTAAGCTTGGGGTGTAACAAATAAAGAGGTGGGTGGACAAATTTAAACCAAAAACCATTTCTCTTATAGCCATGCAGAACACAAAAGAAGAAGATGGAGATAAGAGGATACCTCTACATGTTTCAAAGCTTCCAAAGGTGATGGAAAGTTGAAAGAAAATGGTGCAAATTGATGCTTGGGATCCCATACTAAAACGGAAAAAAAAGGAGCATATATAAATATATATAGAATTGGCCCATATATAGGACCATGGCCATTTACAGTGGCGGACTCAGGATTTTGGTTTGAGGGGGGCTTATGGTAGTCACTTGAAAAAAGCGACGATATTGTTGCTCAATTTCGATATTAAGCAAAGATATTATCACTAGTTGAAAAGGAAAAAAAATCGGCAGGAAGACCAATTTTGTTTCATAAAACTATAAAGGCCCTTTTGGTGCATTGTACCTCACCTGTGATTTTTTTCGGGTAAATTCCTCGACATTTGTACTAGTGTTTTAAAGTTCGTTTTTCAAAACCCATATTCCAATTGTAGAAGATTAGAGCAATTTGCGAATCATTTGTGGGTCTCAATTTCTTTATCCAAATCACCAACATTCTTAGATTAATGATAATCACCAATACGCTCAGTTTCATATCTTTTAAGTTTTAATGGATTTTGAGAATTTGTGAAATGTATTCAAATATTAATCCGAACATATTTAAACCACTGAATGTATTCATTTATCATTTATAACATAAACAGCGAAAATGATAATTTGAGAAGCATAATAGAGTGTTCAATGATCCCTAATTCCAAATTAGGATTTTGAGCTAATTCTATGATTGCAATCCTATGATTGTGCATTGAGTGGACCGAATACATGATTGTAATCTCATTCATGTCAATTCCCAAGACCTAAAGAAAACTCTCACAACTAACTCGAAAATACCTAATAACTCCGAATGGAGGAATAGCGGGGTGTGCCAATGCCGGGGACGGAGGGTTAGCCTATTTGAGGGTTTTTTGAGAGAGGAGAAAAGAGAACGAAAAAGTGGATTTTTTGAATTGAGGAAAGGGAGGTGGGGGCTATAGGTTATTTTAAGTGGGGGCTGGGCACACTTCCTTTAAAGCCTTATGGGCTTTTTTCAATTTTGGAGGGGACTTCAACCCCCAACATGAGACATTTAGGTCCGCCTCTGGCCATTCACATATATTTATTAGGGCCCCTTTCCTTCACCGAACATCTTAGGGGCCGGGCCTTTTCTCGTAAAATCCTCTAAAATATACAAAGTGCAGGTGAGAAAATTGAATCAAGAAAGGATGAGGCATTAACAGCCATACAGGAATTTCAAAGTCTCATTTACATGGCTGCTTTATATAGTTTACCCCTCACCTTTTTAATAGTAGTTTACACGTAAAACTCTTTTGACAACGAATTCAGATGTATTCCATAGAAACAAACCTACCGTTCATGTTTTGTGTGAAAAAAAAGAGGGTTTTGACAGCCACGTAAATGACTTTGGTCAAAATATGCATGCCGTCTGTGTAAGTCTTCAACCAGCAGGAATCCTCTGCTTTCTTTCTACGAACTAGACCCACCGACGTGCATGTGGAGTTCACATCGCGACCTTCCACTAGTTACAGATGACCGCGCTCCTCCTCCTTGTGGGTCCTGTAGAAGGTGTAGCAATCGACCTGATTATTTTTCTTAACGCACAAGCCTGGAAAATAACATACGGGAGAGCCTCTGCCGTGCCTCTTCCAAATGCTACACTCGTTCCTTTCCTCTTCCAATCACTTGCAAGGAAGCCACTCCAACTCTCCCCCTCACCTGCGAGGCTTCTTCCTCTCTTCTTCTGTGAATCAACAAGCTGACCCCTTTCTCCTTCACGTTACCTATTTTATAATGGTCCTATGCTCCTATTTTTTTCATCTCTCCTTGTCACATTCCCTACTTTCTATAACCAGATCTAAGAGACCGCTGCTTCTATCTCTCTCTAACTCTCGTCCTCATCAAAGAAAAGAAAACGAAGAAGAAGAGGAGGAGAAGGACCGACGTCTTCTTTTGTTAAGATGGGCCTCAGCAGAAAAGAAACAACAGTCCTCATCTTTCTCGTCCTGATCGTGAATGTGGGAACTCTCCAAGCATGGAGGCCTCTGGAAAGGGAGTTGTTACTGCAAAGAGATGCGGTCGTTCTTCAAGAGCCGATGCCACCTTCAGGGGACTCCCATTGTACGAACGTCCCAGGTCAAGGTGGTGGTGACTGCCATAACAAAAGAAGGAACCCATGAGAGGAAGCTCTTTTGTTTCCAGCCCCTTGCTATGATTAGTTTTTTTGGAGGGGTTTTGCATGCGTAGGCAAGTGCCCTTAAAAATCATGCTTTTGCTTCATAGGTGTTGACTTTTAAAATATTTTCTTCCTACCAAATAAGATTGGCAGAAATCACCATTTTGGCCTTAAGAAATTTGATATTGGGTGCGAGATATCACACAAAATCCTCCTCAATTTTTTTTTCCCTCCCCTCTTTAAAACCCAAAAGGAGCCCTAAGTTTATTTGGAAAATTTTAGTTTTACTGTAAATGTTCTTCCATCTTTTCCTATTCTTTCTTTTCACCTTGCCACCATGCCCCTCATATCGTACAAAATTAAAATTTGATTTTTCATCCATGGAAAACTAAAGAATTTTTTTTATACCACACTAAACTTCCTTTCCTACATCTCGAAGCTATGAGTTTAGGGCATGCATACCTTTTTATGATGAGGGACATAGAACAATAGGAGGAGAGGAGAATAATATTATAGGAGTTCGGGTTAAGGTTTTCACAAATTAAAAAGGAGAAGACAGAGAGAAAAAGGACTTTTCAGAACGTACTAAAATAAAACGTTGTATATGCTTGAAATCTGACAAACACATGTTATCGCACGAAGTAAGAGCAAAAAGGTCATTTTCAACCATCCTACTTTTCATCAACCCATTCAGATTTTCTTCAAAAGTCAACAGCTGTCATTCAAAAGTCGGAATTAAGGACAATTGTACGACCAAAATCCCTTCTTAAAACTAACTTAATTAGGCATATTAAGATATATTTTCAATAGGATTGAATTAGAGTTTTAATTAGATTAAGTCTGCTATTTTATCTCATTCATTGTTTGTTTTTTCTTTTTTCTATATTGATGGTAAGTGTGTATTGAAGATCTCGATCATTCATTACTGTTCATTATTTCTTAGTGAAATTGAAAATAATAAATTTATGGAGATGCAGTTTCTAAACATATAGTCTCTAAAATCTTTTCTTTTAATTAATGATATCAAAACCAACATTATTCCAGCCCCTGAGGGCATCCCACCATCTTCTCTCTGTTTCTTTTTATCTTTTCTCTTTAAAGGACACTATTGACAGATTTGAATTCGTGAGTCACCAGTTGTGGTAGACTCAAAATGAGCAACATGCATTGGATGACGCAACACTGCAAGGACACCAAATTTATGTGGCTCTCCGCATGCTTTCCGTGTGTGGGATTTGTGGAACTCTATCGTGGAGCTCACGTGTTGATAATCCCAACCATTCAAGATTGAGCACATGAATGATAATATGATTAGAAGAATTATATGCATTTATCACATGTATCACTAGATGTGCTTAATTTTATGGTGGACCAACTCCTATTGAATTAAAATTTGAGGACGTCACCGGAGGAGAGGACATTCATTTTGAACAGATGAATCATCTATAAGTGTACCCCACAGTGGTGCTCTACATATCTCATTCATGGAAAGCGCGTAGGATTCAATTTCACGACCCTTTTTGGCATTATGTTGCATGAAATTAGCATTCATTAGTATGTTGCAGATCAAGAATAGTTTGCCATATTTTATAAGTATAGACGAGGCTTGCAATCCATATATCGTGATCTAGATTGTGTCTCTAGTGGGACCTTCGCTCAGGCACTCTCTGTAGCTAGTTTTGAAGCTAGTTTTGGCTATGGGATCATAGGATTTATTACAGTTGGGAATTAAATGTACTGAGTTCCTCATCATCATTCTGAAGGGCCCATATCTTTCTAAAGATCATGGTGGGCTGCCCCATCAGATATGGACGATTAAGTTCACCATGGTGATGTAGTGGGCCGCCTCCAGCTTCACTTCAACGATTACATAATGATCACCTTGCAAGGCACCTTATCATCGTAAGGTGGGTTTCACTTCACCATGGCCCAATCATGCAGTTCGGTGATCAACAGTGAATTTATACAGGTGCAATTGTGAGCAATTGTCTTATGTTGCCAGCAGCCATCCATCAACTTATTGATTCAAAATGGACCCTCTATATTGTAACTGGGCAAAACTTCACTACAAATGGCTGGGGTGATACACAAGTAGGTAGAATATATATATATATATATATATATATATAGAGCATGGCTCTCCTAAGCTGCAGCTTAACTTATCATAAGCTGGAATATGTCTGGTCTCACAAATTAAACTTGATTATATCTATTTTTTACATAATGGAACTGAAAAATCCAGTTCTGATTGGATTTATCTTGATTTTGGAGATGATCATCATCCAAAAAAAAACATAATCGACTTCGATTTTGTGGGACTAGCCATGTTTCAGTTTAGGATAAGCTAAGCTGCAGCTTAGGAGAGCTGGCCCCATATATATATATATATATATTAGGGGCGAGAAGATCTCCTGGAAAATAGGTGTATTCAGAATAAATTGAATTTATTTTCTATAACTAAACATGAGCTGGCATAATTTTATTGGACAAATCAAAAGAGGCATAAGTTCCTATTCTTAAATAGGGAGTTTTTGATAATTTCTCTATATATAAAAAAAAAATTATATATAAGGGACCCCATGGTATTTCACACAACAAGACTAATCCCCTTAGCCTTAATTGATAAAGTTCATCTATAGAGTCATAAATTTTAAAATATTTCAAACCACTCGTGTACCTCATCCGACAAGACTAATCCTCGGGCCATAATTTTTAGGGATTTTAACGGGAAAAACCCTCATACATGGGCATTTCATTGATTTGGACCCAATAAAAATGGGCAAATAGAAAGGGGCCTAACTTTAGGTTTCTCTTTTTATTTTCGTCTTTTAGCGTTATAGTCGATATCGACGCTCAAAAGAAAGAAAGAAAGAAAGAAAGAGGTGTGCACCGGTGTGGAGTGCAGTGGATGGCAAATGGCAGTGCAGGGAGAAGGAGAGGGGGAGGAAGAAAGAAAGGAAAAAGGAGGAAAGCCGTGCGGTGGCCCATCAAGGCTCATCTCCTTCATCTCATCTTCACCATCCCAGGACGCAGACCTCTCCCTCCTTCTCCTTCGTCCTCTCCGGCTAGCCAACCCATCACTCCTTCATCCTTTCCATCTCCCTACCATCAACCTCCATCTCACCTTATCTGTAGCCCCCACGCATCTCCCTTATCTCCACGCGGTCCATCATTATCTCTTCTTCATAACATCCTTTTCACTGCAAAAAACAGAAACCCACATTAGAATTAGGATTTCAGGACCTGTAAACAACAATAGAGGCCAGTAAAAAGCCACAAGTGGTAGCTTCACCTTCCTAAAACCTTGGCTAAGGTCTTGACGTAACATCTGATTTTGAAGAAACCTCATCTAGGGGTTTCTCCATGACAACAATCCATTGAGTAGAAGGGAGAACCCCAAATGGGGAATTCGATTCCTTCGTTGTCGTCTCTTCTGTAGTTGATGATAAGGCATTGGTGGAGGCGATGGATGTTGTTGGATTGAGAACCCAATAAGGGGTGGGTCTGGGAGAATGGGTTGAAAGGGAAAATGGGGTTTTGGAAAAGAAGAGATTGGAATTGGAGAAATGGGTTTTGGGTGTAGAAGAAAGAGGAAGGTGGGTAAGAGTTTTGCATTTGAAAGTGAGGGTCTCCACCGTGGCAGCCCTCTGGATCTTAATTTCCCTCACGCTCATCACCATCTCATGAGGATGATGCAGATGCAGTGGGTGTATGTTGTTTTTTATGTTTCAACGAAATAGTCGATATCGACTATGACTGTGTTTTTTATGTTTCAGGTAAATAGTCGATATCGACTATAGCGCTAAAAGACAAAAAAAGAAAGTTAAATGTACATTTAGGACCTATTCTGTCTGCCCATTTTTATTGGGACCAAATTAAAGAAATGCCCGTGTAGAAGGATTTTTTCCGTTAAATCTCCTAATTTTTAAAGTTCCATCTATAGAGTCATAATTTTTAAATTTCAAACCCTCGAGACTACTCAGTAAATTACATATTCCCATGTTTCAGCTCTTCGTCAAACCTCACTCCAACACCATGGTGGATCCAAGAATTCTTCCTTGTGGGCCACTAAGTAGAAAAAGAATTCTTGGGGGGCCACATATAAAAAATACATGTAGTTTTCAAAATATATAGTAGCATTTTTTAAAATTTTGGGGGTCCATATGTAAACAATTAGAAAAGATTTTTAAAGAAAAAAGGCATCTTCAGAAACTTTGGGGGGTCCTTGCGCACAAGATTATAAAATTTTCTAAAGAAAAAGGGGGTTTTCCAGAATTTTGGAAGTAGCATATGTAAAAGTTTATAAAGTTTTCTAACGAAAGAAGGGATTTCCAGAAATCTTAGAGGGATCAAATGTAAAATTTCATTGGATTTTTTTAAAAAAAAGGGTGTTTCCAGAAATTATGACCCCCGATTTGGACCTGGCCCAACCACAAAACTCCTGTGGAGATGCGTTGCGGTAGAGTACATTTTTTTCTCATAGATGAGAAAGAAAGCACGTTGCATATTGTACATAGCGTGTCTGTTCTTGTTCGCATTTCTCAAGTCAAAGACTTCAATTTCATGTCTAGACATCACGTTCCGTTTCAGGACCAAATCAACAGAAGGTAAGTTTGTATCCAGGACTATGGTGCCAGATCCATACGATACTCAAATCTAAATGGACCCAGATAGACGCATAGATTGGGACAAAGTTGTGACCCAAATACTTTTATATTTAAACTTAATATCTTGAACGTAGAGAAAATTCTTGAAATGCTAGCTACCATCATTTATGTAATAGTCTTTGAGTTGTTTGTTTACTGGATATATGAGACCAAGTAGGGAAAACAAAAGGATTAGGTTTACTGTAGATCCCATGATATCATAGCTTAATGGATAAGACCAACAAAAGATAAAAGGGACGAGACTCAAATGGCTCTCACGCAATTCAGTTTTCAGACTGACCTTTTTTTATTATCACGCTTCGTTTAGGTCAAAACTTATGACCTGATCAATGAATGGCTAGGGCTCCAATTTCGTACTTGCTATTCTGCCCAACGACCCACCCTGCCTAAACTCAACACATAGACAGACCAAGTCATTGTTACAAAAGGGTTTGGGTTGACCCTCTTAACATTATTTTTGTGACTTGAGCCCATAAATGCTAGCTATTGCAATGCTCAACCATACCTGTAGAGCCTAACCTGAGTACCTGACCCATCACCACCCCCTAATAATTACTCATTGTGCTCACCAATTGAATGGCCAGGAAGCACCTTTCCAGCTAGACAAAGATTTTGGCTACGCAACTCAGCTTAAGCAAATACAAGGTGCCAAAGTACATAAAAAAGCACGTGATTAAGATGACTTGAGTCGGATGCTGTTCAAGATGTCGAGAGAGAGAAGCAATGTAATCTTATCTATAAAATTGAAGGTGAAGCGTTCAATTTTAAAAGTGAAGCAATGAAACTCCAAAGGGTAGCTCAGTTGGCTTAGGACCATAGTTTACACCCGAAAGTTGTAGATTCGAAATTGCACTACCACACTAAGACTACATGGGAGTTTACCCAGCTTCCCTTTGGACTCAGAGGGATAAGTCCAACCCAAAGGATTGGGAACCCTCTAATAGCAGCAAAAAAAAAAAAAAAAGAGGTTAAGCGATGGAATAAATAGGAACTCATCTAACTTTTATTTATAGGATAAGCACATGAGAAACTAGTTATTTAGTTTTCATATGGGCACAGAGGCGGATGCATATAACATTCACTGGGGGGCTGGCCCCCAGTGAATTTTTGGAAATATATATATATATATATATATACTAAGTTAGACCCAATGTAACCAGGCCCCCAGTAAAAAATATTAGGCCCATTCAGGAATGAACATTGTCAAGACAGATTTGCGCAATCGAATGAGTGATCAATTTATGAATGATTGTCTAGTATGTTTTATAGAAAAAGAGTTGCTTGGAACTATTACTAATGATATTGTAATAGAACTTTTTCAGAATATCAAAACTCGGAGGGAACAATTGTAATAAATAAAGATTTCTTTGTTTTATTGCTTGAAACTATTACATTATATTCGTCCCATATAAATAACCAAAAAAAAAAAAAAATCCAGGGCCGTTGCCCCCGGACCCCCACTACTTAATCATATCCCCAGTGAGTTTGAATCCTGGATCCGCCACATAATGGGCATCCCGCCCCTTTCATACTAGTACACACATATATATTGTAAAATTACATAAACACTCCTAGTTTTGAATCATATGCTCATCATAAGCTCTAACCAATCTGAGGCACCCTTGTTACAATGCCGGTCTCATCAACCCAAACCCTATCACAACGAAAATCTGTGATGATGATTGTTCCTTCCGTGACAATTTGGGCAGCAACCAATGAATTTTCTTCCTCGATCGTTCTTTTTGCCACCTCCCCAACCACACCCAACAATTCCGGCCACACGCTTTTGCCTAAAAGAGACCATCAACACACACACATGAGCGTAAATTAGCTATGATTATATAGAAGTTTAACACAGTTTAATTATCAGGATCAAGTATCTTACAGCTCTACCTCACAAGAGCTATAAGTTTATTCCAGCAATGCGATCACAGTCGTGTACATGCTTGTCTGTTAAAAAAGTATAGAAAGTACAAAAAGAAAATTCCTAAAATTCATGTTTGGTTCAGCAACTAGCAGAGAAAGTAATCAGACTTTTCTACATTTCTGATGGATGGGGTCAGCAGTTCAGTTTCAGCAAGCTTTTGTTTTTCTTTTTTTCTTTTTTTTTTTCTTTTTTAAATGTCCGTCTTATCTGACACTAGCCCTTCTTTCTTTGAACTTAAAAATTATATACAGCGGGACGATCAATATGTGGAAGACCAGCATTAGGAGACAAGGGATACTTACCCATGCATTCAGATGCCATCTTTTCTTCTCTTTTGCCTTGTGATCTCAATGGTTATGAAAGAACAGAGGCG
Source organism: Umbellularia californica (assembly GCA_028538565.1). Classification (NCBI taxonomy): domain Eukaryota; kingdom Viridiplantae; phylum Streptophyta; class Magnoliopsida; order Laurales; family Lauraceae; genus Umbellularia; species Umbellularia californica. Next base: position 15,434,079 of record JAPQWN010000005.1, read on the forward strand.
GGTATTTATAGAGCTAAGCCATGGGACCGTGGCTTTGCGTATGTAGACTAGCTATCCGTTATACATCATGTTTGAATTTTGAAGTTGGGTGGTGGCAGAGAAGTTTGACCTGTGAAGGAGCCACCTATCTACTTCCATGGTTATCCTGTGTTAGGAAAATTGTCAATACAAGGAAGCTGTTCCATTTTGTTGTTCTCTTAACTTCTTGGTGTGGAAGAATAATACTAATATACTATAATTTTACCCAGCAACAAGCCCACCTATAATTAATCCAAACGTTAAGATGCATAAGTATATTAGATTTTCAAAGTTGACATATTAGTACACAGATATTTGGTTGGTTTGGGCCGAAGTGCATGCCTTTACCGATGGTTCGAGTCCTATGTTCAAATCTTTGATTTGAATTCTGGTGCAAGCACACGCCTTTATAACCTGGGCGATGCACCTAGGCCCAAGTATATTACATATTCAAATTTGACATACTAGTCCCAAAGTATGTGGTCCGTTTGGGCTGAAGTGCATGACCTTTATATTTTGATTCCAGTCCTAGGTTCAAGTCTTCTACTTGAATTCAGGTATACACACAGGGTTGAGGTTGAGGTTTAGATGCAGGAAGAAATGTTCTACTCGGGGCGACTATTGGAGTCTCCTTAGCGAAACTCACGGCGTACCTAGGGCTCGCGATGCATTAAAGGTGAGGATGCAGTTTTGTGCATATAACCTACGGCTGTCAATGTAGCCGTTTGACGAGGGGGCTAAGCTCGGCTTAGCCCTTAAAAACCCACAAAGTCGCGGGTTTTCTTTTTGAGCCTTGGTTCAAAATTATGGTACGGTCGTGATATTGGCCAGGCCAAAAAACTGATACGGCACCGGTATCAGTCCGTCACGGTCGTCGATGTGTGAATTTTTTTTAATCCAAAAAAATTAACAAAAATATCCAAAAAAATCCAGAATATTAGAAAATGTTAGAAACAATATTTTTTTTTCCATTAGTAACAACAATAATATCAAAATATCGGTCACCTTAAGTAATAAGCCCTGTGTAGCTATCTTCTCTAGTATTTCATAAAAGCAGCCATTATTTTGGCTCATGATCTATTTGTTAGTGTGAAATATAAGAAAATGAAGATAACATATCAATTGTCAGTCACTCAATCATCAAATAATTAGTTGTGAAAATCAAGAGCACGAAGATAACATATTAACATTGATAAAAGTAGAAGATTTAATTTTTAGAAAAAATCCAAAATCATGTATGTATATGAGTAGATCTAGTATAAAGTGTGTAAATCTAAGAGAAGAACACAACCCAAAGCCAAAAATAACATGCTAATGATTTTTTCATTCATTTCAAAGCTTTTTCTAAAAAGTAAAAAAATAAAAACACATAATAGTAAAAATAAGTGAGTTGAGTTGATTTTATCTTACCATATAAAATGATTTTTTAAAGGCTTAAGAGTAGTTGGAACTTGGAAGAGAAGGAGGCAACGAGGAGGGGCTGCTAAGGAGATGAGGGGAAAGGAAGAAGTTGAGGGAGTGAGAAAAAGAAAAAAAAACTAGGATAATGTTCCTCGGCCGATATTTTCACCGATATTTTGAAAATATCAACCAAGATATCGATTAGGCCGATATTTTAAAAATATCGACCGATATTGGCCTATATTTTTGGGGATATTTTTGCAGTCGATAACGAGACCGGTATCCCACCAAAATATCGTACCGGTATCGGCCGAGATTTTAATCCATGTTTTGACCTAAAGGCCGAAGGTTAAGAAGGGCCCAATTTTGAAAGGCCCACATACTTGGGACCCTAAATAGAGCTTGACTCGGGCCGGCCTAGTCCTTTATCTATCAATATAAAAAATAAATAATATATATATATATAATATAATAGATATATAGGGGTTAACAAAAAAACTATATAAAAAACCCTTAAAAAAATGGAGAGTTTTTGAGAATTTCTCTATATATATTAAAAACATTTATTGACAAGGGACCCCATGGTATTTCACCCGACGAAACTAATCCCCCTGGCCATAATTTCTAAAATTCATTTATAGAGCTATAATGTTTAAAATCCAGACCAGTCGTGTAATAACACTTGAGACTACTTAGTAAATTACATATTCCCATGTTTTAGCTCTTGGCCAAATCTTACTTCAACACCAAGGAGGATCCAAGAATTCTTCCTTGGGGACCACTATGTAGAAAAATGGATCTCGGGGGCCCACATGAAAAATGCATGTAGTTTTTAAAACATATAGTAGCATTTTTCCAAATTTCGGGGGTCCATATGTAAATAATTATAAAACTTCCTAAAGAAAAAAGGGGTTTTAGAAATCTTGGGGGTCCATATGTACAAAATTATAAAGTCTTCTAAAGAAAAAGGGGGTTTTCAAAAATTTTGGAAGGGACATATGTGAAAGTTCATAAAAAATTTTAACGAGAAATGAGATTTTCATAAATCTTGGAGGGACCATATGTAAAATTTCATAATTTTTCTTAAAGAATAGGGAGTTTCCAGACTCGTTCCACCAGTTCTCCAACCGGAGTTGGGCTTACATGAGATCAGTTTGATGGTGTGCCAACAACTATAGGTGATTATTTGCTAGTCATTTATAGATCTTTACATTTATATCTTCAATTTTATGTTCTCAGATAAATAGGCATATGTTACTGGCTTTTAAAAATTGAATCCCAAGAAAAAGGGATAATATACTGAATGCTGTAAAAATATTCATTAATCTTAAAAATGAAATCAATTTCACAACTGGATAAAGAGTCCAATATTGATGCTTGATCTTAAAACTCTTTATATGATTTCTTAAATTGATGGGACAATAATAAGATGTCAAACCAATAACTAGAGTGGCATGTGAGATTTGGACCCGACCCTACCACAAAACTCCGGTGGAGATGCTATTGTAAATTGTATTGCATGGATAAGAAAGAATGCACATTGCCACATTTTATGTGGTACATATCGTGTTAATTTTTGTTCGCATTACTCAAGTCGAAGACTTCAATTTCATGTCTAGACCTTTACCCAAAAAACAAAAAGTCATATCTAGACATCACGTTCCGTTTCAGGACCAAATCAACCGAAGGGAAGTTTGAATCCAATACTATGGTGCCAGATCCATACGATACTCAAATCTAAATGGATCTAGATAGACACATAGATTGGGACCGAGTTGAGAGCCAAATACTTATATGTTTAAACTTAATATCTTGTACATAGAGAAATTTTTCGAAATGGTGGTAACTACCATCATCTTTGTAATAGTCTTTGAATTGTTTGTATGCTGGATATATAAGAATAAATAAGGAAAACAAATTAACGAATTAGGATTACTGTAGGTCCCATGATATCATGACTAACAAAAGAGAAAAGGGACCAGAGTCAAACGATTCCGGTGACATTTTTAAAAATGTCGTCATTAACTCGTGGAAAATGGGATTAAGGGGAAGGTAATCTACAAAAAAAACCCCAAAATTAGAAACCAAAACTTCTTAGTTTGAGTAATTTTAATTTTCTCTCCTCTTAAATAAATCTTGTCATAGAATTTTAAGATTGATATATATATATCATAAGCTGAAGCTTAGGATGAGGCAAGCTGAAATAAACTCAATTGCATGGTGGAGCCCACTTGGGGACCCAAATGGGGATGGGGGTGGGGGGGATTTCAAGGATTCCCTAGGACCCTCCTTCCTGTAAAAAAATCAACAACAACCGTAGTTTCTATCATCTCCATCTAAGCACCAAAAGTTTAAATGGTCCATTCGGATCGGTGCATAGTCGATCCAACGGTCTAGAAAATTTGGATCTGACCAAAAGTTGATGGGCATGTGCAATTTACAGTCTGTTTGGGAAGGGGGGAAAAAGGCCGGGGGGGGGAAATGAGGGGGGTAGGCAGAGGGAAAATGGGGGAAAAGTGTGCAAAAATTTTCCCCCCAAAACATGGGGGAAAATGAGGGAGGGAGAGGGAAAAGTGTGGGAAAGGACCAAACTGCCCTTTTTGTCCTTTTTTGTCCTTTTGAAACTTTTGCAAAAGTAAGGACAAAATGGTAATTTTCCCTCTACCCACAAACAAACAAAATCCTACTTTTTCACTTTTCTTCCCCTTACTTTTTTACTTCCCAAATAAGAGGAGGTAAAATTAATTTTCCCTCCCCTCCCCTCCCCTTCATTTTCCTTCCCCCTCAAATTTTCCCTCCCCTCCCCTCCCCCCTTCCCAAACACAGCATTAGGGTGGTCGTGTGTTTGATCCATTTGGATGGACTAAGGATGGGCCCCAGAAGCGTTAACTTACAAAATCTTATCCTAAGCTTAAGCTTAGGAGAGCCTAGCCATATCCACATATATATATATATATATATATATATATGAATTAAACATTTCCTTATTTAATTAATTCAGGCCTCCCGCTAGAAGAATATTGTTAATATTTTTTTCTTCTTTAAGCTGTTGGCACCTCGGACATTTGCCTATTTCAATCGGTTGAGACACTGAGCATCCTATTCAAGAGTGGCTGTTTCTTAGCAAGCCCACCAACCCAATCCGAACTGAAACCAGTAATTTTGTTTTCAGACTGACCATTTTTTATAATCACGATGGGGTCAAGTTGAAACTTTCGACCTGATTAATAGATGGCTAGGGTTCGTATTCAGTTATTCCGAACCAGCTAATCTACGTACCCTCCAAACTTGCCTAAACCCAACCCATACACAGCCCAACGTACGTAAGTGTTACAAAAGGGTTTGCGTTGACCCCTTGATCTTATCTTTGCGGGTTGAGCACATAAATGCTATTGCAGTGATCAACCAAACCTGTAGAGCCTAACCTGAGTACATACCTGACCCATCGCCAGCCCCAAGCAATTACGCATTTTGCTCACCAAGTGAAAGGCCAGGAAGCACCTTTCTAACTAGACAAAGATTTTGTCTACGTAACTCAGCTTAAGAAATACAAGGCCCCAAAGCATCAAAATAGCTTGTGATTATGATGAATTCAGTTGTAATATGGGTGGACCTAGGTGTAGGCCCGGGGGGGGGGGGGGGGGGGGAGGGAGGGGGACCTCATTATTTGCACAAAGTAAAAATTAAAAAATTAAAAAATAAAAACAACAAATCGTCTCTTCATCTCCTATTCTCCTCATCTGACGTCTCCCAAAACCCTAAGTCCGGTCCAAACAGCTCTTTCCAGAAGGAGATGGCGATTGATTGCAGCTCGCAGCCATTTCTTGCCTCCCTCATTTGACCCCCAATACCCCAAAACCACATGTCTTCACCGGGTATGAAAATCATTCATTTCCTCCTTTAACCCTCTCTTACGCTGTATTTGATTTGTTAGTGTAGATCATTTTCGGCCATGAGCCTTATTAAAAACTATACTTCACAGCAAAATGGAGGATGACTTTCTCACAGACAGTTGTCTTATGTACATTGAGAGGGAGATTGCGGAGAAGTTTAGCACAAAATCAACTATTGAAGGCTTTCAAGATTTAAAAGAACGTCGAGTTCCATTTTGATGAATTATGAAAGTTGGAATGTACTAAAATACAATTATTTATGTCAGCTGGATCCTGGTTTTATTTTTAATACAAAATTTAGTCTTTGATTTTAATATATTTATCATGCTTGAACTTACTTGGAGATATGTCCAGAAAAAAATATAAAAAAAATTAGCTTTCTTGATATGTTAACCCCCTCCCCCCTAACCCCCCGAGATGAAATCATGGGTCCGCCCCTTGTTGTATATGATTGATAAAGAGGTCAAAACAAATTCAGCTAATAATTCTAAAAGCCTCATTGTTGTGTGTGTCTGCCCGAGAGAGAGAGAGAGAGAGAGAGAGAGAGAGAGAGAGGGGAGTAACTATGTAATAACTAAGTGATGGAATAAATAAGAACTCCAACTTTTATTTATAGGATAAGTACATGAAAAACAAGTTATTCAGTTTACATATGGGCATCCCCTTTCATTCTAATACACACACAGAAACAATGTAAAATTATATAAACACTCCCAGTTTGAATCATATATTCATCATAAGCTCTAACCAATCTTAGGCACCCTTGTTACAATGCCAGTCTCATCAACCCAAACCCAAACCCTATCACAACGAACATCCAAGATGATGGATGATCCTTCCGACACGATTTTGGCCGTAACCAATGGATTTTCTTCCTCGATCGTTCTTTTTGCCACCTCCCCAGCCACTCCCAACAATTCCTGCCACACACTTTTACCTAAAAGAGACCATCAACACACACATTAGCTTGAATTAGCTATGATTATATAGAAGTTTAACATAGTTAAGTAGGATCAAGTAACTTATGTAGCTCTATCTTACAAAAGCTATAAATTTATTCCAATAATGCAAGTCACAGTTGTGTACATGCTTTTCTGTTAAAAAAACATAGAAAGTAAAGAAAAAGGTTTTCCATGCAATTGTAAAATTCATGTTTGGTGCACCAAAAAGAAAAAAAAAATAATAATAATAATTATGGACCAGGGTCTCCGCAGCGCTGCACAAGCAGTTTCGGCAAGCACAAATATCTGTCTTAATTCTTATCTGACACTAACCCTCCTTTCCTTGAACTTAAGACCGACTACAGCGGGACGGTCAATTGTAACATGTCGAAGACTAGCATTATGAGACAAGGGATACTCACCCATGCATTCAGATGCCATCTTTTCTTGTCTTTTGCCTTTTGATCTCAATGGTTATGAAAGAACTTTGGCGGGTATTTATAGAGCTATGCCTTGGATGGCTTTGCCTATGTTGACTAGCTATCCGTTATAGTTCATGTTTGAATTTTGAAGTTGGGTGGTGGCAGAGAAGTTTGACCTGTGAAGGAGCCACCTATGTGGGTTTACCACTTCCATGCTTATCTTTTGTTAGGATAATTGTCAATACAAGCAAGCTGTTCCATTTTGTTTTTCTCTTTATTTCTTGATGTGGAAGAATAATACTGATTAATATAATCTTATACAAGTTACATTATCTGTAGAATACCTCCAGCAACAAGCCCACCTATAATTAACCCAAACATTCTGATGCACCTAGGCCCAAGTATATTACATATTCAAATTTGACATCTTAGTACAAAAATACTTGGTTGGTTTGGGCCTGAAGTCCATGCCTCTACTTATGGTTTGGGCCGAAGTGCATGCCTATACTTATGGTTCGAGTCCTAGGTTCAAATCTTTGATTTGAATTCCGGTATAGGTACAGGCCTTTTGTAACCTGGGCGATGCACCTTGGCCCAAGTATATACTACATGATCAAATTCCGGTGTACAGGCTCGAGTTTAGGTTTAGGTTTAGATGTAAGGAGAAATGTTCTACTCCGGACGTCTTGGAGTTCCTGAGCAAAACTCACGGCCTACCTTTATTGCAAAGGGCCAGGCCATGCATTAAAGGTGGGGATGCAGGATACAGTTTCGTGCAATAACCTGTCACGTCCCAATATTATCATTATGGTTAACATGAGATTAAGAGTCAAATTAGAAATATACAAACCAGATTAAATGTTAATCTGACCCTCAATCATAGTCCACGGGATCGAAGTCCGTGGTGATCAGGTTATAAAATCGTTTAAATTATATTATTAACAAAAGTTACTATATATACATCATCAGAGTAAACCTAAATAAACTTTAGATTAAAGTTTACAAATCACTACAAAATTTAATTACAAAGATCTATAAATATACAAATCTACAAATTGATAAAGTTCAATATTAAGAGTGAGGCTCTCTTGTGCAATTATGACGTATCAGTTAACATCATTTGCACACCACTCATGCTCTTCAAACTGATATGTCTAAAACGTCTCCTCCTCCTCCTCCTGGGTGTAGGTGTGTTCGGTACATGTTTATCAAGCATAGTACCATTAATCAAAAGAGTTGCAAGTAGACATACATATTTTGTAACAAATATGTAATAGAAAACAATTAAAATCAGAAACTCTAAATTTCCAAATCAAATCAATTTCATAAGTTTCAAAGAAATCACAGTTTCATATCATAAAATACAATACACCAATTAGGCCTTTACCATGACAAGATGTCATGGCACTTCGGGTCCTTACCCTGTCCTTAATTTCTTTTATCCACGAGATATTACGAGTATTTGACCTTATTCAAATATTCTTTTCTTCAGACTATCCGGGAACTTGTTACCCTGTTCATATTTTCTTTTCACGGTGATCAATCATTCTCAGATTCTCACGGGAATCTATAACCCTATTCAAATCGAGCTGTGCACTCTTTAAATTCATACGTGGATTAGATTAGTGGTGTTCATTCAAATAAATAGAAATGCACACTTTAAATAAAATAAAAAAATAAAAATACAATTTTCATTAAATCGGTGATGAGTCATCTAAAATGGGTTTAAAGGGTAACAAATAGGGTAGCGTCTGGATCGCTAGAATGGTTTTAGGCAGAAATGGATTGGAGAGTGGAATGAGTCTGTAATGGAATGAGGCAAGAATAGTCATTCCCATTCCGACGTTTGGTTTTACCAAAGAATCAATCCAATAATGGAATGACCATTCCTGTTCTTGCGCTTGGTACACTGGAATGATGCTCGGAATGGAATAAAAAATACATTTGACTGACCAAAATACCCTCCTCCTCCCAATCATCAGCTGGGAAGGTGACCAGATGGCAGCCCCAACCGGCCTCCCTCCGCACCCCTCTCTCTTTGTGGTTGACTCCTCTCCCTCTCAACCATCTTCCTCTCCCAGGTGCAGAGCAAATTGGAGGGGATCTGGTCTTGCTGGAGAAGGAGAACCCTTGTTTTGTTCTTGATTGATTTGCAGGAGCAAATTGTCACCGGAGTTGAAAAAGAACACAATAATATTGTTTCCATTGCAACTCAAGGTCGGTTGCAGAGGTTCACATTGCAGATCTATCTCAGCGTTGCCAGAGAAGAATAGATTTGGGTTCTTGTTTTCGGCTTGGTCCCACGTCGCTGTGAATAACCACCGGAGATTATCGTCGCTACCTCCCCCATTGTCGACGGTTACAGACACTGCAGCCTTGTGCCACAGCCGAAGAGGTCGAACTTCGAAAGTGGGGCTGTTGGTTCTGGTTACAGAACCAGAACGAATGGGAGGAAGAGGATCCAGGGTTCTCATAGTCGCCAAAAGAAGAACGGAGAAGGATTGGCAGACTTGGTTCCGTTTTCTGCACCAAACAAAGGATTGGAACTGGGAGGAGGAAGGTCGCCATTGGTATTGCTGCGCCTTGCAGTGGCTGGTGGGGGGAGGCCAACTGGGGTTGCCGTCGGGGCCTTTTGGCTGGTCTCCTTCCCAACTGGTGACTGGGAGGAGAGGTTGATGTGATAAAGGGCATTTTGTTCTCAACGAAACATTACAAAGGAATGGAATGGCGATTCCTCTACCTCTCCAGTGCAATGATCATTCCTCCACATAAAGAAATGGTGATTCTGGAAGTAAAAGTTATTCCGCCACTTTTATATGAACCAAACGCGGTAATGATTATTTCGTTGGAATGACTATTCCATTCCGACCTTCATTACAATGAACCAAACGCTTCCTAGGTCATAAAAATCTAAGGAAAAGATCATGTTTTCTTTTACATAGTCCTCGGTTAACCGACCAACTCGATTAACCATGAAGGTGACCGACAGGTACCCGCGAAGGTGACAGACAGGTAACCCGCCTGTACAAAAGTCTCCAAATTTAATAGTATGGATTTGTGACCGCCAGGTCACCGAGGGATAGGTCAGTTAACCGATCATCAGGCGTTGTTAACCGCCTGATCCTAGAAACTTCATTTCTAAAACTTTGTCAAGTTTCAGTTTCAGGAAATTGTCTCCTTATTTCTCCTTCACCTGCATAGAAATTCGGGGCCTAAGCCCCTGTACTATCAATTCAACACTTCCAACACTTCTTTCATTCCATAAGCAACCTTTAAATTCATCATTCTGAACCATTCTTCATTTCATTTAAACATCAAAACCTATTTCATAAGAAAATCATCAATTCATTTGAAATCTAAACAACAGAATATAAAATTACAAACTGGATTTCTGAGTTAAAACATGCATATCAATTCCAAGAAATGTATTGATACTTGCCTTAGCTTAGGGAAATCTCAAAATCACAAACCTAGCTCCCAAGTCACGTCCAAACCCTATGAAATAGAAACAAACCCACCTAATTAACCATACAATATAACTAAAAGAAAGCTAGTTAACACTTCTATAACTTTAGAATAAAAAAACTCCAAACAAATCCTAACCTAATCAAGAAGAATCTCTTACCTATTGATGGAGAAGTGATGGAATTCCACAAAAAATGAATCAATGGAGAGCTTGAACCTTAAGGAGGAGGATGATGAAGAGAATTTGGGAAGAGGATGACTTCAAAGCTTATATGCATCATAATTTTCCAAGGAAAATGAAGAAGAAAGAAAGGAAATGAAAGATAAAGTTTGCCGGAATGAAATGAGTAACGTGGGATCGATGGTGATAAAAATGGACTTATGGAAAAATTGTATTTAAACCCAACTTTTCATGAATATTTCTATTTGAGTCAAAAATCCGATTTGGGTCCCATTTGATGATGATCTAAGGTCCAAATTAAAATGAGATAGAAGACAAATATGAATGAAATTAAAACATCTACCCAATGACACCAAAATCTCAAAAATCTAAAATACGAAAAACTCCGTTAAACTCTTCTAATTTGCACACTAACCCCCTACTATGGTCTAACGAACTCATATCTCAATGAAATTTCGCACACACGTTTCTAATATTAATTCGGACTCATTTGGCTCTTAAACGAACTTAATTAACTAACAATGTAATCAAATAGGCTAATTACACACTTTGAGTTTCAAGACTTTACTTTTCCTCCCTCTTAAAGAACCTTTGGTCCTCCAAAGGCCTAAACTAAACATACCTTTGCTAAAAGATGGGGATAATCCTTCTCCACTTGATCTCGCAAGTCCCAAGTGGCTTCACGGTCACTTTGATGCTCCCATTTTTCTTTGACCCAATGGATAGTCTTCGTTCTTAGCACTTGCTCTTTAGTATCTACAATCCTCACTGGTTGCTCTACATAGGTAGCATCTTCTTGAATATCCAAAGGTTGATATGGTAACACATGAGAAGGGCGAGCAATGTACTTCCTTAACATTGAAACATGGAATACATTACGAAATCTAGAAAGCTGTCCTGGTAACCTTAAACTAAAAGCGACTTCTCCAACAAAATGAGTAATCTCAACTGAACCAATGTATTTGCGTGCTAACTACCCTTTCTGTCCAAATCTCACTGTGCCACTAACTGGTGAAACCTTGAGAAACACGAAATCTCCTTTCTAAAATTGAAAATCTCTTCTACGAAGATCAGCATAGCTCTTTTGACGACTTCGAGAAACTTTCAATCTGTCATGAATCACCTTCACCTTCTCACTAGTATCATTAATAATAGTTAGTCCATGAAATCTTCTAATACCAATCTCCTCCCAACAAATTGGAGTTCTACACTTACATCCATAAAGTGCAACTGTTGGCGCGCCCAAGTATACAAAACCACTTAGGCGCCCACATAGGTGCGCCCAAGTCTACTGTCTGGTCCATGTCACGAATTCCGGTTGCATTTTGAGTTCCGGACTTTAAACATTGAAGTAAAAACAACCCATAACCTAAAACAACACTAAAACAAAAAACTTACATCGACTAAAACTCCTTTGAATTCCGAAATAAAGTCGAAATCGCCGTCAGTTGCCAAATCGTACCGAACTAAGTCATCCAAAGTCACTTAAATTTAAACCCACTCTTGCCAAGGGATTTGAAAGGGGTACTTGGGAACAGGGGCCGATCCTCTTCTTAAATATTTGGCGCACACCCCTCCCTCCTATTTTATTTTCTTTACTTTAGGTTTTTTTTTAAACTAGGATTCACTATATATGATTAAGCTATGTGAGGACTCAACCTTATTTGGACCTTAACTCATGACCCTGAATTGACCCAATGTTAAAGAGACCCAAATCAATGTGACATGATCATAACCGTCATGTGTTGCCGGCAGCTCATTAGACGAGAGGAAGAACCACCTTATTTATTTTCTCCCCATCTTTCTTCGACTTTTGTTGAAGAACGGTGTTACGGCAATACCGTAGCTGGCGATCATGATACGTCAATTTTAAAGGTAGTCGAAATCCTCATTTTCGATGTATAAATTTAAATAGCATATATATAGATGAATTGAGATTTCTCAGGCCATGTCCTTTTGGGGGTCGAAATTCACATCCGACACGTGGAGTGACATGGCTCTCTCGATTGTGTGCACTCGAGCGGGATTGTGTGCTCGAGCGCACTATCAATTGTGCGATTTTCATGCGTGTTGAGCTCTGTTCCCTTCTACGACAAGGGTATTCCAAACCTTTTCTTCCGAACTCCATACATGGGTCCAAAACCTGCAATTAGAGCCTCCAACGCTCTCCAAAACCATTATGAACAATATTTTCCTCAAATCAAAACCCTAAATCAATTTATTATCAAACCCCTTCACAAATAAAAAAGGCAAATTGAATCAAATGAACAAAATGAGCTGTAACTTGGGTAATCTAGCATGAAATCCATACAAGAATAAAAAAATGAAGAGAAACATGCACATTTTATAATTGTTTATTTGCCTTGGGTGCTAGCAGGGGCAGACCCAAGTGTTATCACTCGAGTGTGACTAATTTGAGATAGATAATATCTTATAAGATTGGATTTCGTCATTTAATGCCTTAACTTGACCATATACCATACCACCCAAACTAAAATTCTGGTTCCGCCATTGGGTGCTTGACTAACCAATATCTACCAATTCCAAGCCTGAGCCACTTGCTATCAAGCTTCTAAAAACAAAACCCCCAAAACCATAGCTCCCAAAACAAAACCCTACACATAAAAGAAATGGAATGATGATTGAAATGGCTTGTCTCACTAGATCTAGAAATGGAGAAGAAGTTTGAGAGTGATAGCTTACCCAAGTAGGTGAAATGATGAAAAGAAGGCCGGGAGAAGATGGGTGCTTGAAAGAAATGGGTTCTTGCTTGAAGAAGATGAAGTAAAAGACTCTCAATCTCTCTATTAGGTGTTTGTTTCAGCTTATATGTACCTTTCTACTTATCTCCTCTGTAGCTGAAGGGCCTTCTGTGACCCTCAGCAAAACCGTTTTGCTAATATAAGAGCACCTTTCTTAGCCAAAAAATGAATAAATAAATAAAATTGGAGCCATTCTTGTTCTGTCACTTGACTACACAATCTAAAGAGTGAAACAAAGAATCATGACAATTTTCATTGAAAGCATATGTGAACAGAAGTAGTTTAGATAGCTTGTTGAACAATTTCGCAACTCATGACAAAAATTCATTAGGTGACAATCTGAATAAGAAAAATGATCGGGAGAGGGTGACATGATGTATGAAATCCAAGTAAAACAAGAGCGAATGCTTGAAAATTGGATCAAGTATTCAGGTCTCAATCAACTTCATAATGTACGAGAGAAAGCTTCTCCAAAAAAAAATAATCCATAGCACTCATATTTTTATAACATCGATAGCAATCATTTAATTCTTGCAATTTGGGACTGCATCAAAGCCTCCATATCATGATGTTGTTGGGCAGTGCATTTTTTAATATAAAACCAACCTAATTCCAGAACAGGAGCGCATTCAATGATATCGTGGCAAATTGAGTAATATCGGGGATTGTTTTAAGCAGGGATATGAGACCATTTTTTATTTATTTATTTATTTATTCGCTTTATGCTGTTAGCACCTTGGACATTTGACTATTTCAAATCGGTTGACAAACTAATCATCCTAATTCGAGAGTAGCAGTTTCTTACCAGACCCACCAACCCAATCCGAACTTAAACCAGTAATTTAGTTTTCAGACTTGCCATTTTTATCATCACGTTGGGTTCAGGTTGAAATCATTGCTAGGGCTCCAACTCCATACTTGCTATTTTGCCCACCAACCTTGCGTAAACCCAACCCATACGCAGACCAACATTAGCGTTACAAAAGGGCTTGAGTTGAACTTTTAACTTTATCTTTGCAGGTTGAGCTGATAAATGCTATTACAGTGCTCAACCAAACCTGTTCAGCCTAACTGGACCTCACCACCCCCTAATAACTCATTGGGCTGACCAAGTGATCAATGGCCAGGAACAGTTCCAGCTGGACAAAGATTTTGTCTACATAACTCGGCTTAAGCAAGATACAAGGTACCAAAACATCAAAACAGCACCTGAGTTAAATATTGATCAAGATGTCAAACTAAATCCAGCTAAGCCTCCAGCTTTTATGTGTGTGTGTGTGAGAGAGAGGGAGAGAGAGAGAGGAGTAGCTATGCAATTTTAACTGTAAAATTGAGGCTGAAATTAATGATGGAACAAATAGGAACTCCAACTTTTATTTATAGGGATAAGTACATGAGAAACAATTTATTTAGTTTTCATATGGGCCTCCCCTTTCATACCAGTACACACAGATACACATTATAAAATTAAATAAACACTCCCAATTTTGAATCATATGTTCATCATAAGCTCTAACCAATCTGAGGCACCCTTGTTACAATGCCAGTACTCTCATCTACCCAAACCCAAACCCTATCACAACGAAAATCTGCGGTGATGATCGTTCCTTCCTTCACGATTTGTACCGTAACCAATGAATTTTCTTCCTCGATCGTTCTTTTGGCCACCTCCCCAGCCACACCCAACAGTTCCGGCCACACGCTTTTGCCTAAAAGAGACCATCAACACACTCATTAGCTTAAATTAGTTAAGATTATAAAGAAGTTTAACATAGTTTAATTAGCAGGATTAACTATCTTATAGCTCTATCTCACTAGAGATCTAAACTTATTCCAACAATGCAAGTCACAGTTGCGTAAATGTTTTTTGTTTAAAAAGCATAGAAAGTGAAAAAAAGAAAAAAAAGTCATATTTTCCATGCAACAGTAAAATTCATGTTTGGTGCAGCCAAATCCGAAAAAAGTAATTGACTTTCCCACGTAATTTCGAGGGAAGCATTTTTTTTTTTTTTTTTCTGTTTTTTCAAATGTCTGTCTTATCTTAAAAATTATGTCGAAGACTAGCATTATGAGAAAAGGGGCACTTACCCACGCATTCAGATGCCATCTTTTCTTCTCTTTTGCCTTGTGAGGATCTCAATGGTTATGCAAGAACTGAGGCGGGTATTTTTAGAGCTATGCCATGGCACGTGGCTTTGCGTATGTAGACTAGCTATCCGTTATATAGTTCATGTTTGAATTTTGTAGTTAGCTGGTGGCAGAGAAATTTGACCTGTAAAGGAGCCACCTATGTGGATTTACCACTTCCTTGCTTATCCTTTGTTAGGAAAATTGTCGATACAAGAAAGCAGTTCCATTTTATTTTTCTCTTTATTTCTTGGTGTGGAAGAATAATACTAATTACTATAATCTTACACATACGTCACATTATCTACTGTAGCTAACCTCTTGTAACAAGTCCACCTATAATTAATCCAAACATTTGGATTGCACCTAGGCCAAGTATATTACATTTTCAAATTTGACATATTAGTAAAAAAATATTTGGTTGGTTTGGGCCGAAGTCCATGCCTTTAATTATGGTTCGAGTCCTAGGTTCAAATCTTTGATTTGAATTCTGATATACGTACATGACTTGTAACCTGGGCCCAAGTTGAGGTTTAGGTTGTTGGGAAGTCTCACATTCCACATCGCCTAAGTAATAGGCTTGACATGTCTTAATATACAAGTATGGGCCTTCCACATATCAACTTAAGCTTTTTTATTGGTATATGGTTTCTTACATAGGATGTTTATAACGTTTGTTAATAAGTCCTGTACATAGTTTAATTACATCACTGCATGACTCGTAATTTCATTTAGATTTGATTGCTGGCAATGTTTTTTGAAGCCGGTTTTTTTTTTTTGACTGATTTTAAATACACAACTCTTTTGTTTTCTAGAACCTTTAGGGCCAATTAATAATTTCATGCGTTACATGATTATTAGGTCAAGGCTAAGAAATCTTACATGACAAGTTATACATAGTTTTCCCCAGCCACAGGAGGCAAACTTTCTAGTTAATTGTATGGTATGATTTAATCAGCTTTCGGTTCTAGGTGGGCCACATGATGACATCTTAAGGAGTGAGAAGGGTGCAATGCAAGTGCAATTAGATGGGCCAAATAATTCAGTCCTAGTTATAGTTATAAGGCCTAAGCAACTCAACCATACCAAAAATCAGATTTCTCAGCCCGACCCAAGTTACGAACAAGCACCAACCTTCATTTGCACTTCTCTCATCTCTTCTTTCTCGATCTAGTTTTCTTTTGGAATTTCAATTTTTAGTTATTTTTAGGCACTCTTTCAAAAATGGGAAGTGTAAGTGCCTAAAAATAACGGACTTAGTTTAGATGATAATGAAGCTTCTGATGGTGCTGTTTAGCTGGTTTGGAAGTCATTAGAAGTCCTGAACTTGAAAGAGAGACAAAAGTCAGGGCCCCGGGCTGCTGTCAGCCAAAGGCACTCCGACGTCTGAGTTAGTGCAATCACTGAACTAGGGGTGAAGTGAGGAAGAAGAAGGTTCAGGCAAAAGAGTGGTCTATTGCACAGTGCATAATGCGTACCTGTTATTGGCTTACCATGCAGGTATATATAGACGAGTGGAAACTTCCTGAGTGGAGGTAGGTGAGGGAGCTTGTTCCATCAGCCCATACCTAGGATCCTCAGTGGGGGTAGGTGAGGGTACTGTCCCATCGGATCGCCCCTCAATCTCACACATAAATGCAGACGTGACCGCCTGATAGGGACGACCCCTTATCAGTATTCGGCGGCCACCCTATCTGCCAGTACGTTCTGCAATGTAGCTATCCCGTCACATAATGAGGATTCGACGTCCAGTGTTCACATCGGTCAAGAGAGCCGAATTGGAGAAGTCACTGAAGTCGTGGGCGCGAGCTCGGGCGCTGTAGCTGAGCTGCGCGATGCCGACTCAATGGAACGGGCTCGGTACTCTTTCCGAGGTGGGCTCGGACTCGAAACCAGCTGGCGCGGTCGTCAAGCTGAGCGAGGCCGGGCCCAAAGCAAGCCCAGTTGGTACTCTTACCTAAGATTGGGAGTAATTTCGGGATCACGGAAATACCCCGCACAATTGCCCCTAGCTCCTGACCTCGGGAGTTCCGCAACTCGGTGGTTGGGAGCTATGAACTAGGGGTTTTCCTTGTGCCGAGCTCGTAGCTCTAGTAGTTGTTCATGTCCAATCTTCATCGCGTTGCTCTGCTGGCCGAAGGCGCTAACGTCGCTTCGTTTGCCCGAGGCAATTGATTGTCCCGGCTGCACGGCTGTGAAAGGTGTACCGTTCCGTTACGTGTCACCGCTTGATCGGTTGTACGGCTAATCCGAAGCGACGCTCTGACAGCGTGCCCTAGAAACTCGAACGGGCGCCTCTCTGTTCTATAAAAATAGGACGTCTTCTCCATTCTTCTACTTTGGTATTCTGAGAAAAGAGAGGATCCTTGCAGCGAGAGCCTTCTGCGAAAGAGACCCTTGCTCGTTCTTGCAGCCCTCCGCGCTTTCTCCGATCTTTGTGAGTCTATCCTCGCCCTTTCCAGGATTCCCGTTACGGTTTCTATCTGCCTTCCTTTCTGTCCAACTTTTTCTGCCCCGGGCCTTAGAGATGGGAGCATATTGGCACTGGGTAGATACCCCACAGGCCCTGGAAAACTTTAGGAGCATGTATAGGATACCTGAGGAGGTCCCCATTAGGATAGATGACCTAGAGGACGGCTTTGACGGCAAGAACTACCGGAATGGCTAGATGCCATTCCCTCTAGTGTCCATCGTGGAAGGAGGGGTCCGGTTCCCTGTCCATCCACTTCTGAGGGAGTGCCTCGGGACGTGGAAACTCTGTCCGTGCCAGCTGATGCCCAATAGCTTTAAATTAAAAATGGGCACAGCCGAGCTCAATAAAATACTCGGGATCAACCTCGGTGTCCATGACATTGAGGACGTATATGACTTGTGCAAGGCCGCGAGGGCCGAGGACAGCTATTACCTCCGCGGGAAGCCAAAAATAGAGCTCTTTGTCCACGATTTAGAGGATTCGAGCCGGCATGCCGAGGACGACCGCTTGTTTGTCTCCAGAGAATGGGAGCTCGCGGCATCTGAGCCTACGGCGGCCAGATTCTTCAAGATCCCCCGCCGTCTCAGGAAACCCCCAAGTAAATGCCGAGCTTGCTAATCTTTCCTTTTATCATTTCCTATTTTTCCGAACTCATGGGTTTTACGTGCCGAGCAAGTCACAGCGAGAGGAAAAAGGAGGCGATCAGGGTCGGGTGGAGGCGGAACAACGAGTGGCTGAAAGCTGTGAAGAAGTACCAAGGCCACAGTGGTCGTGCGGCTGAGACCTTCTCGGATATCAACCCGTCTACCGTTCGTTCATCCCCCGAAGGACCGGCGACCTTCCTCCGATCGAAGAACCCGAGAACGAGAAGCCGGTGCTCGCCCTGGGAGTTGGGGCTTCCGCCTCGGCATCTGCGCAGCAACCCGTCGACCCCCAACAAGCGGTGGACGCCTTCCCTTCAAGCTCTGAAGAAGTGGAGGAAGAGGAAATTCCGCTGCAAAGGCGTCGGCCTGCTGTCGAGTTCTTGGACTTGGAGTCCCAGGCACTCGGTAACCCAGCTCCCCTGGCGTCGATGCTCCCGGCCTCCGGTGTCAAAGGGTCTTCCGCCGCGCTTAGCGTTCCATCGGGTGGCCCTCTAAAGCGCCCTGCCGAGGGCCCTCAAAAGCGCCATACCGAGGGCAGGGAAAAGGGAGGCCCGGTAGAGAAGAGGCCCCAGCAGGAGGGGCCAACGGGGAAGGAGCCCGGGAAGGGGGGCGTCCCCTTGGAGAAGAAGAGCGCGCTTCTAGAGAAAGGGCGCCGGTGAAGGAGAGCGTCCCGCCGATGAAAGAGAGCGTTTCCTAGGACAAGGGCCCCGAGGTCGACCCGACGGCTAGGAGCATCTGTGGCCCAGCATTCCTGTCAAACCTGATGCTGGAGCCCGGGAGGCCCCTGACGATCCATGATAAGCTGTGTGACAACTCTGTTATTCTGGTCGCGATCACTAGAGCCTGCTGCCTCCCACGTGACATGGAGAGGCACGAGAAGCTGGAGGACGCGGCTCTGGTGATGTCGGCGATGCAGGCAACGGTAGCGGTGAGTCTTGCCCCTTTTCTTTTGAGAAACTTGTTTTCGATCTCGGTGGTCTTCTAACTCGTCTTCTCTGTGCAGAATGTTCAGAAGCTCGAGGTGGTACTGGCGAGGGCCCTTCAGGGCTCCTCCAAGGCCTCTCAACTAGAGGAGGAGAAGAGGAGGATCGCATCCGCACTTGAGGCGAGCAGCGAGCGGGTGCGCGAGCTGGAGGAGAAGAACGCGAAGCTCGCCATAGAGATGGACTCAGCGGCAGCCGAGATCATCAAGCTGAGGGCAGAGACGTGCGATCTAAAGGGGGCGGTCGATGTGAAGGCGAAGAGGGCTGCCCAGCTCGAGGTCGAGCTACTGAAACTACAGACCGAGCTCGCAGCCCTAACCAAATCTAAAGCTGAAGCTGAAGCCCGTGTGTAGGCCGAGAGGAAGACCATGCGAAAAAAGGAGCAATCCGAACTCGAGGAATCACTGCAGGATGAGGTGGATGCATCGTACTAGGATGGAGTGAGGGACGCGACCAGAACTTATGAGGCCCAATTAGATGGGTTGTGCAAGAAAGTATTCGAGCTTGAGTGCATGGCTGCACTAAAAGAGGCGGGGGTCTCAGAAGATCACCCGGTGTTCCGTGATCCTTCCAAGTTCGTCCGTCGTGCGCCTGAGTCTGCGTCCACTCCAGTTCCTCCCCCCGAGGATCCCCCTAGCTCCAGCGCCCCAACTTCCTCTTTGGTCGTCACTCCTACTGAGACTCCTGCTGAAGGGGATCGCGACTCCAAAGCCGGGGGCGGCTCAGAAAGATTGATGATGATGTATTTGTTTTCTTTTATTTCATTGTACTCTAGGAAAGCTTGAACTTCTGTATTTGCGTGTAAAGATCTCAAAATGAATGAAATCAGTTTTGTCTCTATCTTCATGCAATGTGATTGTTCATGTTCTTTTTTGCTTCTGTATTTGCATTCGGTCTCGTAACCAAAATGAAGAAAGCAATAAGAAAAAGAACAAGTAATTGAGATCGACTATACAGCTAGAGTCGGTAGTGAGCTAGGTTTTATTACCAGGGCTAAGTGACCGAGCTAGGTTCCGCAACCGTAACAAGTCACCGGGTTCGGTATAACAAAATGAGCTAGGTCCCATGACCAGAGCTAGAGAGCTAGGTTCCACAACCGTAGCTAAACTTAGTTCCGTAACCAGAGCTAAAAATGGCTGGTCCTATGACCGGACCGATGCTGCTGGTTCCATAACCAGAGCTAAGTAACTGAGCTAGGTTCCATAACCAGAGTATAAGTTACTGAGTTCGGTTCTATAACCAGAACTGAGGGTGGCTGGTCCTGTGACCGCGCCAAGGCAGCTGGTTCTTTAACCGAGCTGAGGGTGGCTAGTCCTGTGACTGCGCCAAGGTAGCTGGTTCCGTAACCGAGCTGAAGGTGGCTGGTCCTGTGACCGCGCCAATGCAAGCTGGTTCCGTAACTGAGCTGAAGGTGACTGGTCCTGTGACCACGCCAATGCAAGCTGGTTCTATAACCGAGCTGATGGTGGCTAGTCCTGTGATCGTGCCAATGCAAAGATGGTTCTGTAACCGAGCTGAAGGTGGTTGGTCCTGTGACCGCACCAAGGCAGCTGGTTCTTTAACCGAGCTGAGGAGTGGCTGGTCCTGTGACCGCGCCAAGGCAGCTGGTTCTGTAACCGAGCTGAAGGTGGCTGGTCCTGTAACTTGGCGAAATTCTGAAAGTGACAACACAAATCCTTTCACAAGAATTTATTTTTATTGACTTTCGAGATTGAGTATAGCCTAAAAATAGTACTTCCTGAGGTGCGTGGCATTCCATGGGCGTGGTAGCTCTCTACCCTCCATGTCCTCAAGTTTCTACGCTGACTGCCCAGCTGCCGAGATTACTTTGAATGGCCCATGCCAGTTTGGAGCAAGCTTTCCTTCGTTGGGATTTTTATCTGCTGGAAGTGTCTTCTTTAAGACCAATTCTCCTGTTGAGAACATCCTTTCTTTGACTCTCTGGTTGTATCCTCTGGCCAACTGCTGCTGGTAAGAAACGAGGCGAATGGTTGCTGCATCCCTTCGTTCTTCAGCTGGGTCGAGCTCTTTGGCGAGGTTCACTTCGTTTTGACCCTGATCAAACAGTTTTGATCTGAGAGTTGGGAGGCGGACCTCAAGTGGGATCACTACTTCCATCCCAAAGGCCAGGGAGAAAGGTGTTGCCGAAGTGGAGTGCCTCGGGGTAGTCCTATAAGCCCAAAGGACACTCAGAAGCTCTTCTACCCATCTCCCTTTGGCTCGATCAAGCCTCTTCTTGAGCCCGTCGATCACTACTTTATTGGAGATTTCGGCCTAACCGTTGCTCGGCGGGTAGGCCGGAGTGGAATAGTAGTTCCTGATGCCGAGCTCTTGGCAGAAGTTTTTAAAGAAGTTGGAGTCGAACTGAGTCCCATTGTCCGAGATCAAAGCTCGAGGCACTCCAAACCTTGTAACAATGTTCCTCCATATGAAGTTTTTGGTATCCAGCTCGGTAATGGAAGACAATGCCTCCGCTTCTATCCATTTGGTGAAATAGTCAGTGGCTACTAGTAGCCACCTCTTATTCCCTGGAGCCCGGTGGAGTGGTCCCACCAGGTCTAATCCCCATTGGGCGAAAGGCCATGGACTAGAGAGAGGACTCAGGTCGTGTGCTGGCTGATGGAGAGAGTGGGAGAATTTCTGGCACTTCTCGCATTTCCTGGCATAGACCTGGGCGTCCTTCTGCATGTAAGGCCACCAGTAGCCCTGACTGATGGCTCGATACGCCAATGACCGACCCCTAATGTGACTGCCTCAGATCCCTTCATGGATTTCATAAAGGAAGTCTTCGACCTTCATGGGGTGAACGCACTGGAGGTAGGGTCCATTATAGGACTTCTTATAGAGCTTTTCGTCTAAAGACAGCTTAAACCGAGCTGCCTTCAGCCTGATTTTATGGGCTTCACTCTTGTCTTCGGGGAGCTGGTCATCCTTGAGGTAGGATATATATTGGTCCATCCAGCTCGGGCCGAGGTCAACGCATAAGACCTGCCGAGGTGGATGGAGCTCTGTGCTCGGTCTGTCTAGTGCTTCCACTTCGACAGTCCTTTTTCTTCCAGCTTCAACAGCAGAGGCCAAGTTGGGAAGGGCTTCGGCGTGAGAATTGGAGTCTCTGCCGATTTGCCTGACTTCAACTTTTTCGAACTGAGAGAGGAGTTGCTTTGCGTGAGGTAGGTAGGCTGCCATCTTGTCGTCATGTGCTTAGTAGTCTCCATTCAGTTGGCTCGTCACCAGCTGAGAATCGCTGAAGATGACCAGTTGCCGTGCCCCCAGGATTTTAGCACTGCTAAGCCCAGCGATCAGCGCCTCGTACTCAACTTCATTGTTTGATGCCTTGAAGTCAAGTGTCAGGGCTTGCTCGACGACAAGGCCCTCCGGAGATTAGAGGACTATGCCTGCGCCACCCTTTTTGGCGGTTGAGGATCCGTTGACGAAGACCTTCAAGGATGAGTCGAGGAACTGTTTCCAGGATCGTTCTTGTTCCATCTCAGTCTCGGTGACTTCTCCCACCTCCTTGCCCCCCAGTTCGGTATCGACCTGTCTCTGTGCCGAACTAGAGGAGGTGAACTCTACGATGAAATCTGCCAGGACTTAGGCTTTGATCGCCGTTCTGGGCTGACACTGAATATCATATTGCCCTAGCTCGGCGGCCCATTTGGACACCCTTCCAGAGAAGTCTGCTTTTCGGAAAAGAGACTTAGCGGATGTTATGTAACAACCACTACGGAGTAGGTCTGGAAGTAGTGGGAGAGTTTGCGAGAAGCACTGACGAGTGCTAGTGCAAGTTTCTCCAATGGCAGGTATCTCGTCTCGGCATCTAGCAGGATCTTGCTCGCGTAGTAGATAAGCCTTTTTGCCTGTCTTCTTCTCTAATGAGCACCGAGCTCACTGCGTGGTCCGAGACTGCCAGATACAAGTACAAGACCTCTCCCTGTGTTGGAGTGGACAACAGGGGAGGTGAAGATAGGTACCCTTTGAGTTCCTCAAGGTCTCTGTTGCACTCCGGCGTCCATTGGAATTTCGAGCTTTTCTTTAAAAGCTGAAAGAAGGGGTGGAACTTGTCTGAAGCTCTGCTGATGAAGCGGTTCAGTGCTGCTGCCATCCCTGTGAGCCTCTGGACTTGCTTCGTCGTGGTCGAACTTTGGATAGCTTGGATTGCTGAGATCTGCTCGGGATTGGCTTCAATTCCACGTCTAGTGACCAGGCTTCCCAGGAACTTGCCGGAGCCGACGCCAAATGCGCATTTGGACGCGTTCAGCTTGAGCTTGAACTCTTTGAGGACGGTGAAGGTCTGACTCAGGTCAGTCAAGTGGTCCTGTGACCTTTTAGACTTGACGACCATATCGTCGATGTACACTTCAAGGGTCTTGCCGAGTTGAGCCTGAAACATCTTCGTTACCGGCCTCTGGTAAATTGCACCAGCGTTTTTTAACTCAAAGGGCATCACTTTGTAACAGTAGATGCCTCTAGGTGTTATGAACGCGGTCTTTTCTTTGTCAGGCCCATGCATCGGGATCTGATGGTAACGTTGGTAGGCGTCGAGGAAACTCATCCTGCCGTGCCCGGCGGTGGCGTCGATTAGTCGGTCAATCTTTGGGAGCGGGAAGCTGTCCTTGGGGCAAGCCTTGTTGAGGTCGGTGAAGTCCACGCAGACCCTCCAGCTCCCGTTCTTCTTTTCAACCACTACTGTGTTAGCCAGCCACGCAGGGTAGTTGACTTCCCTGATTGTTTCGGCCTCAAACAGTTTTTTGACCTCTTCGATCACTGCCTCTGCTTGTTGGACCCCGGTCCTACGAGCCTTTTGGACTACAAGCTTGTGTCTGGGATCCACATTCAGCTTATGGCTCTTGACCTCGGGGTCGATGCCGGGCATCTCATATGGGGTCCAAGTGAAGACCTCTCTGTTCTGTAACAGGAAGTCGAGCAGCTCGGACCTTTCAGCTTCTACAAGCTGACTTCCGAGCAGGAAGTATCTCTCCGGATCGCTAGGATCGATCCTGACCTCGGTGAGATCTTCGACACTCTTCTGCTCAGGGGCTCAGCTATCATGGAGGCACCCCCTACTTTGACTTGGAGGGAGATCTTCCCCTTGGGGTAGGCTGGCTTGGAGCTGAAGCCCACTAGCGGGGTGCGGGCTTCCTGCAGGTCCTCCTCTTTCAGACCCATCTTCTTGAAGCAGTCGTAGTAGAGGATTTCCGAGGAGCTCCCGGCCCACGAGGATCCTCTTGACTTTGAAGTTTCTTAACCTCAGAGTCAAGAGCAGAGGATCGTTGTGGGGCAGCTGGACCTCGTCCAAGTCTTCATCAAAGAACCAAATCTTTGGTCTCTCTTTCCATGCCTTCTTTAGAGAGGGGCCGAAGTCAGCCGACATTACCTGCTTGCCATGTAGGGTCCTCCTGGCCTCGGCAAGAGCCTGGTTGCTCCCCTAGGAGAGGGAGCTAGGTGGATGACGTTAATGGTCCATTCTCGGTCGGCCTCATTCAGATGGCCATCAGGTCGTCGTCCGTCTTTGGGATGACCCGATGCACTTGGAACTTCTCGATGAAGGAGTTTCGGAGCTGTCGCCAGCTCAAAATCGATCCCTTGGAGAGTGCACAGAACCACCAAAGTGGGAGGTCGGGGGCATCAACCTGAACTTCTCAGGGAGGACGTGATCCCTGATCTCCCTAGAGAATGGAGACGCTCCACGTCTATCAGTGTCATCGGCAGTAAGCTGACCTTGGGTGAAGCCGACGAACTCCATGTTCTGCTGCACAGCCTGTGTTACCTGCTGGTTGAGCCATACTCTCAGGTCGGGGTCGGTCCCCAGTCTCCTCGGTCTCTAGCGCTGCTGCTGAGGGTCAATGCTGAGATGAGTGCTGCTCGAGCCTTCATCATAGGCTCGGTTGCGCCTCTTGTTGGTCAGGACTTGCCTTAAGTCCTATCTAGCCTCGGGGACCCGCCGGGCTCGCTGGCGTGTGGGAGGCATGACAGAGGCCCCGGCTGGGACCTTCTCATTCTCTTCTAGCTTCTCTTGGAGTCGGAGGATCAGAGCACCCTGCTCTTGAATAAGGAGGTTTTGAGCCCTGATATCCGCGATGTGGGCCTCGTCGGCCTCCTCTAGGATTACGTCGTCGTCGTCCTTGTCAGAAAACAGGTCGTCCTCGTCGTCAAGGAGCACGTGGTCGTCTTCCACGTGGTCCTGGTGACGAGACTGGTGCTACTTAGACAACACTGGTGTTTTATCTCGTCGGGAACGTCCCGGAGGGGGAACATCCTGATGGGGTCGCTCCTGTAAGGTAGTGTCCTGACGAGGATGCTCTGTCTGAGAGGGAGCTTGCCGGATACGCTCCAGAGCAGGGTCATAATGATGAGATGGTGCTGTCACCCCTCTCGACGATGAGCCCGACTGGGTAACTGGTTCTCCCACGCTCATCACGCCGGGCCCTCCCACAGTCCTCTTCTGGCGAGGGACGAACGACAGAACTCAATAAACCCAAAATACTCAAAAGCCATAATGCTTCTTGGTCAATGGTCAAACTCCTTTCTAATCTACCTAATCAAGCCCAAATACATTCAAAACATCCATTAGGTATCTAATTAGGATTAATTAAATACTAAATACGATTAGGTTAGGATAAGGATATTACACCCACTTCCTCTTTTGTTATAGTTTGTGGAGGAATCTTTAGCCACTTAAAACAGTCGCTGATCTTCTGTCGCCTGACTATTATAAAAACACGGGGATTTGACATATTCATTCCCCTTAAACCCTGTTCTCCTAATTTCATGACTGAAAATCTGTTAATGTCATCAAAGTCGTTTGACTTCGGTCCACACTTTTTTTTTTTTTTTTTTTTTTTTGTGCCCAAGATCCCATGATATGGGATCCGAATGTAAAAATCCATGATATCATGGGATCCAGGTCTAGATAAGAAGACGGTCTAGAATTTTTTTTTTATTGTACGACTTTTCAACTTTTTACATTTGGACCAAAGTCAAATGACTCTAGTGACATTAATAAGTTTCCAATCGTGAAATTAGGGATGCAGGGTTTAAGGGGGATTAAAATGTCAAACCCCCCAAAAGAATAACAACAATTGGAGCCATTCTTGACACCAATGGCTTTTGTTGGTTTTATCTACTTTTACTGTGTTCTTATGGCCCCGTTTCTTTACTAGAATTCATGACAGGAATTCAGATTGTCTGAGAATTTAGAATTCCTGTCAGGAATTCTGTGTTTCATTACTAGAATTCATGGGCATTTGAAATTCCAAAAAAATCAGCATTTGAAAAACAACTTTAACAAGGAGGATTTGGAAATCTCACTTGGCATTGGAATTTCTGGAGAGGGACAACGACATTCCGAGAGCTTAGGCAGGAATTCGGGCCACGAATGAAACAACGAATTTAGAATTCCAGAATTTGGCAGCATTTCAAATCCCAGCATTTCAAATTTCCAAACAACCACCAGACATGAATTTTATGAATTCTAGTAAAGAAACGGGCCCTATGTTTCAACTTATATGTACCTTTCCACTTATCTCCTCTGTAGCTGAAGGGCCTTCTGTGACCCTCAGCAAAACCGTTTTGCTAATATAAGAGCTCCTTTTTGAGCCAAAAAATGAATAAATAAATAAAAAAAATTGGAGCCATTCTTGTTCTGTCACTTGACTACACAATCTAAAGAGTGAAACAAAGAATCATGACGATTTTCATTGAAAGCATCTGTGAACGGAAGTAGTTTAGATAGCTTGTTGAACAATTTCGCAACTCATGACAAAAATTCATTAGGTGACAGTCTGAACAAGAAAAATGATCGGGAGAGGGTGAAATGATGTATGAAATCCGAGTAAAACAAGAGCGAATGCATGAAAATTGGATCAAGTATTCAGGTCTCAATCAACTTCATAATGTACGAGAGAAAGCTTCTCCAAAAAAAATAATCCATAGCACTCATATTTTTATAACATCGATAGCAATCATTTAATTCTTACAACTTGGGACTACATCAAAGCCTCCATATCATGATGTTGTTGGGCAGTGCATTTTTGAATATAAAACTACCCTAATTCCAGAACAGGAGCGCGTTCAATGATATCGTGGCAAATTGAGTAATATCGGGGATTGTTTTAAGCAGGGATATGAGACCATTTTTTATTTTGTGACCCTCATGTGAAGAGTCGCGGGCCGCGCTGCGCCTTTTGAGATTCTTCTTGCGATCATCACAGGTGGATCCACGCATTGTTTGATGTCAGATTGCGATGCAATTTCAGACATTGATTGATGTTGGCGGGCCGGTGACATCTGTCTTGTCGATTTCACGATCGGTCGGACAGAAAGTGCACTTTCTTGGTCAGCCGGTTGGCGATCTTGAGGCGATCGGTGATGATTTCATGCTTTTGACGGCGGATCCGAGATGTCGACGAAGATCAGTAGTTTTCAAGCATCAAACATTGCATTTTCTGAAAATCACAGAGGCCGGAACACCCGAAACGCGAAAAGAATCGGAAAACGGACACTTTGGAGCAAAATCCGGCGACCCTGGGCCAGGGTCGCCGGCGACCTTGGGCCAAGGTCGCCGGCAACCATAGGGCTTCGGTCCGTTTGGTCGCCAAGCGTCGTTTTCGGCCGTTTTTTGGTCTTTTTCGTTCCTTTTTTGTTCTGTATTTTTCTTGACATTTTTCCTCAATTATTGACTTGATTTTCTTGGAGAAATCTTGACGAGAACCCTCGCGAAATCGGAGCACAAAGTTTCCTATTTTTCGGGAAAGCCGAAGACTTTGTAGCCGATTTTCCGTCAACCGTCGAAACTAGGTCAAACGATGTCGGAATGACCTGAAAATTGAGGTGAAGCTTCTTGAGCAGTGGATAGCACCAACCATGGGCTTTTATTTGAGTTTTGAAGCTGTTTGGGGTCCCATCGATGCTTCACTTGATTTTGCTGCGGGGAAAATGCCGAGCTTTGATATGTGGTCAAACGATGTCCGATTGACCTGAAATTTGACGGGGAGCCTATTGGAGTCATTTTGAGACTTTTCATGGGCTCCGTTTTGGATGTCATGGTCCCGGGTTGCTCCGCCGTTGGTAGGCTTGATTTTCTCTCGGAGCATCGAAACCTGGTCAAACGTTGTCGGAATGACCTGAAATTTGACGTGCAGCCTTTTGGAAGCATGTTGAAGCCACTCATGTATTTTGTTTGATGAGTGATGGCTTCGGTGGTTGCCGCCGCCGGGAGGCTTGATTTTGCTGCTCGAGCATTGATGGAGGGTCAAATGTTGTCGGTTTGACTTGAAATTTGGCATGGAGCCCTTTGGAGACATTCTGGAGTCATCCGTAGGCTTTGATCAAAGTTTTGGTGTCTTTGATGATGTTGCCGCCGGGAGCGCCTGTTTAGCTGTCGGAGCGGCGAAGTTGGGCCAAACGATGTCGGAATGACCCGAAACCTCAGGTGTACCCCTCTTTTAGCTGTCTTGTAGGATCTTTGAGTTTCTGTCTGATTCTGACAAAATCTGATGCTTGAAGTAGCCTTGCCTATTTTTAGCAGGATGCAGCTTCGGAGGCTTCTTGATGTTGAGGAGACATATTGACTTTTTTGGTGTCAACAAATGCCCCCTCGAGGTACAGCGACGAGTAGCTTTTTGGAGTCGATGTGCCTCGAAGAGAAACTTGGAGGAGAGATTCCAACTTGACCAAGAGTCTTGAGCATTTTTTTTTAATAGCCTTCTGAGTTTCCGGGGGAATTTTATGGTAGTGAGAGGGATCACGTACCGTCTGAAGGCAAAGTTTTGAAAATGACATGGGGTATTTGGATTTTGGGTTTTGGATTTTGGTTTTTGACCTTGTGACCTAACAAGCTGTATGTGGCAGGTTAGGGGGTCGGGGTTTGATTTTGATTTTGACCTTGTGACCCAACAAGCTGTATGTGGCAAGTTGGGGGGTCAGATTTGGTTTGTTGGTTTTGGATTTTGATTTTGGTTTTGGTCTTGTGACCTAACAAGCTGTATGTGGCGAGCTAGGGGACCGGACTTTGGTTTTGTGAAATGTCAATTTCAAGATTTTGGCTCAATTTGGTTCATGAGGTTGGATGGTTTGGTTTTTTGAAACTCATGGGACTTTCTCTTCTTTTTTTTTTTTTTTTTTCTTTTGAATGATCCCATCAACTCAAAAGAGGCACGGGACTTTTTTTACTCTTTTCTTTTTTTGCTCTTGGTAAGAGGAATACTTTGACTAAAAGCCAATTTTAGTGCCTAGGTGGTCAAACCTGGCTCATATGGGCTAACCCATGGGACCTTAGGCTTTGGAGATGGCCTAGATCTCATATGGTGTCATATTTGTAAAGAATATCTAAAAATATCTCTTTTGTGTAGAGAATATCTAAAAATATCTTTACTTGGAGAGAATTTCTCAAGTTTTCTTTTTGTGGAAAGATTCTCTCAAAATATCTTTCTCTTTGGGAAAGTAGCTAAATTTTAGCACTTACCTCCTTTCTTTCTCTTTGTTTCCTCTTTTGGCTTGCTCTCTTCTTATAAAAGCAAAGAGGGTTGGTGCTTTTGCTCCATTACTTTCTTTTTAAAAGAAATCTTCAAGAGTGCTCCCCAAGACAAGAAGTGCTTTCTCTTCTTCAAGGATCTCCAAGCTTTTCTTCTTCTTCTCCATCAATGGCTTCAAGTAAGTTTTCTTCCTCGTCAAGAATCTCCATTGTAGAAGTAGCTTCTTCATCATTTTTTTCTTCTTTTTCTTTTCTTCTTCTTTCTTCTTTTCTTTTTTTTTTTCTTTTCTTTTCTTTTCATGCACGTTTTTCTTTTTTTTTTTTTTTTCGTGCTTCTCTTTTTTTCTCTTTTTTTTTCTTTTCACGGTTTTCTCATTTTCTTTTTTTTTTTTAAACTGTGTACTCTTTTTTTTCTGTTTTTTTTTTTCCACGCTGATTTCTCTTTTTTTTTTTTCAGCGTCTTTCTTTTCTCTCTTTTTTTTTCTGTTTTTTTTTTCTTTCTGGCTGTACGGACAGGTCCGTACGGACCTGACCGTACTGCCACGTGGCAGTGGGCCACGGCCTGTGGGCCAAATTTTTTTTCTCTCTTTCTTTTTCTTTTTCTTTTTCCTTGTTTGCTCACTATGATAATGAGGCTATGCAATTTCAATATGTATGCATTTTTTTATTTGATGCATCAAGATAGAAGGCTAGAGTCTCTAGGTCAAGCCAACATGATTTTTGACTTGGACAAAGTTTGATTGGTTTTGACCAAATTGGGTTGGAATTGGTCAAACTTTGGTCAAGGTTTTCCTAGCATCTAATGCATGATGATATTTTTTGATGCATGGTTTTTGTAAATGGATTTGGAAGTATGGTGATGCATACCTAAAAATCTTTTGCAAGTATCGGGATTTTGAGCTCGCAGCGATGTTGAGCTCTTTCTCGGTCTTGCTGGATTTTGAGGAAGTTTTGCAATTTTTGGATTCTGAAGCTCGCAGCAATGTTGAGCTCTTTTCCAGATTTTGCGGAAGTTTGATGAGATTGGCTTGTTCTCGCAGCGATGTTGAGTTCAAGCCTTCTTTGAGAATTCTCCACTGACTATGAGCTCGCAGCGATGTTGAGCTCATCTTCAGGCTTCCTGTCTTTTTCGGAGTATTTTCCTTTTTGTTGGAATTGCCCAGGAACCATGTCAAAATTTTGCTAGAATTTTTGTAGCAAAATTCTGTCATTTCGATGTTGATTGATCTTTTCTCTTCCATCTTTTGCAGGTAGTTCTTCTAGAACGAACAAAGGTAAAGGTCCTGTTATTGACGCACCTCGTCGATCTGCCAAATCTTCCAATGCAGCCGTTCAGCAGGCTTGGGAGAAAGAGGGGACGCTCATTCGCCAGGTTGAGGAAGCTGAAGGTAATGTCCGGAGGAAGACTCAAGAGCATGAGCAGTGGCAGGTCCTTTGGGAAGAACTTCCTCGTGTTGCAGATGGGTCACGGCATTCGGCCGCGTTTTATGGGGACATTTTGAAGAAGCGTGGCCTAAAAACTTTGGAAGTTAAGGCCATGGGTCTGCTTGAGGAGTTGAACCTTTGGTTGAAGACTATGTCGGATTGAGCTCCTGAGTTGTAACAGACTCTTTTTCCTTCTTCTTTTTTTTTGGTACCTCCATGTATAAACAGTTTTTGTACTATATTTTTTGTATCCCCTTCCTTTCACTTAAATCATTTTTTGATGAAAACAATTTTGAGCAAAAGATTGATGGGAATGTTTGTTTAAGAATTTGACCAAAAGGTTGTCATTTTGTGGAAATCTTTTGTCAAAGGGTTGTTTTGGGCATGAAAGCCAATTTTGTGGCGAAAAGCCTGTTTTTTTTTATGGCTTGAAAACCAAATTTTGGGTGGTATGAAAGCCTAATTTTGTTTGTGGCATGAGAGTCAAATTTGTTTGTGGCTTGGGAGCCAAAAATTTTGAGATGGCGTGAAAGCCGAATTTTAGAATGGCATAGAAGCCGAATTTTGTTTTGTTTGTCTTGGCATTTATAGCTGAATTTTGGCATTTATAGCCAGATTTTGGCATTTTTAGCCGATTTTTTTTTGTTTTGGCATTTATAGCCGAATTTTGGCGTTTATAGCCGAATTTTGAGATGGCATGAGAGCCAAAAATTTTGTTTGTGGCATGAGAGCCGATTTTGAGATGGCATGAAAACCGATTTTGGCGTTTATAGCCGAATTTTTGTTTTTGGCATTTATAGCCGAATTTTGGCATTTATAGCCGGATTTTGGCATTTATAGCCGGATTTGGCATTTATAGCCGAATTTTGGCGTTTATAGCCAGATTTTGGCGTTTATAGCCAGATTTTGGCGTTTATAGCCGAGGTTTTTGAAAACCAAGTTTTGTTTTATTGGCATGAAAGCCGATTTTGGCGTTTATAGCCGAAAAAAAAATTTTTTTTTGGCATTTATAGCCGAATTTTGGCATTTATAGCCGGATTTTGGCGTTTATAACCGAGTTTTTGTTTTCAAAATGCAGGTATCGACTAAATGTCGCATCCCCGCTGAATGGTCTTGCAAGTATCGATGGAATGTCGCTTCCTTGCTCATTCGGTTTTGCGAGTATTGATGGAATGTCACTTCCTCGCGGGTTAGGTTTTGCGAGTATCGATGGAATGTCGCTTCCTCGCGAATTGGGGTGCAAATATCGACAAAGCGTCGCTTCCCTGCTTTTCCCAAAACTTTTGGTTTTGCGGGTACTGACTTGATGTCGTTTCTCCGCGATTTTTGAAATTTGAGGTTTTCTCGAACCATTTGAAATTTGGGTTGTGGATAGCAACTGGTATGTTGTATCTCCACGATTTTTGAAATTTGGGTTGTGGATATCAACTGGTTTGTTGCTTCTCCACGATTTTTGAAATTTGCAAGTAT
Organism: Umbellularia californica; assembly: GCA_028538565.1. NCBI lineage: Eukaryota > Viridiplantae > Streptophyta > Magnoliopsida > Laurales > Lauraceae > Umbellularia > Umbellularia californica. Next base: position 15,466,755 of record JAPQWN010000005.1, read on the forward strand.
CGAATGGGGTTCGCTTCCTTGCAATTTTTTGGTTTTGCGAGTATCGACTGAATGTCGCTTCCCCGCGGTTTCTAAAGATCAAAAATTTTGTTTAAAGACACGAAGGTCATAAATTTTGACTTAAAACCATTTTGGTTGTAAAAGCCGAGGCGGTCTAGGGTGAAAATTCCTAGGTCCCGATTTTTGTTTCAAACCGTGAATTTTGGGTTCAAGGATCAAAAATTTTAGTCAAGTCTGGGAAGAAGCTCCTAAACTTGGATTTTTGGATTTGATTTTTCTTTTGAACAATGAAACGATGAAAGTAAGCATTGTTTTGAGAGATTGTTTTTTTTTTTTTTTTTTTTTTTGAAACTTCAACATAAAGATGAAAATTCAAAAGGGGTGGGTTTGACGAGCAAGTACCTTGGAAATACGCTTTAGCCGTGTAGATATTGCTCTGACCCGTTTGAGGAAGTCTTCAAGGGTAGTACCGCTTCAAGAACTTGCCGTTGATGGGTAGCATACATCTGTCTCCTTCCATGTTTAGAAGAGCGTATGCACCGTTGGAGAAGACTTTGTCGATGACGAAGGGTCCCTCCCATTTTGGTTTGAATTTGCCTTTGGATTTGTGGGCAAAGACTATGGGTCTTTTTACTGCAAGAACCAAAGTCATCCTTTTTGTAGGCGCGTTGCCTGACCTTTTTGTCGAAAGATCCTGCCATGCGTGCTTGGTACAACTCAATGCTTTGTAGAGCTTCGAGTCGTCTTTCATAGAGATTATCCAGCTCTTGGAGTCTCAATTTGACATTGCTTTCTTGCGTCATGTCATTTTGCAAAGATACCCTTAAGGAAGGAATTTGTACTTCTAAAGGGACAACAGCTTCGCATCCATAGACCAAAGAGAATGGTGTGCTATGGGTTGGTCCTCGAACGGTGGTTTGATAGGCCCATAAGGCTTCTGGTAGTTTGTCGCCCTAGTCTCTTTTGTGACTAGAGACCATTTTCTTGAGAATTTTGAAGAGTGTCTTGTTGAAGGCTTCTGCTAGTCCATTCGGTGCTGGATTATATGGAGTCGAAGGACAACTTTGGATTTTGTACTTGTCGCAGAACCTATAGAATCTGTGATCCCGGAATTGTGGTCCGTTATCATGGACGAATCTTTTAGGTATGCCGAAGCGACAAATAATGTTGGTGCGCAAGAACTGAAGGACTGATGAAGTCTTCATTTTGCTGAGCGCAAATGCTTCTGGCCACTTGGAGAAATAATCCATAGCGGCGAAAATGAAGCGATGACCTTTGCTTGATGGGGGAGAAATGGGACCTATGATGTCCATACCCCAGGCTTCGAAAGGCCATGAGATTGCTGTTGGATGTAGCCATTCTGGAGGCATGTGGACATAATCTCCGTGAATCTGGCATTTTTGGCAGCGCTTGGCAAATTGCATTGTATCAGCTACCATTGTAGGCCAATAGTAACCTAGCCTTTTTATCTGGTTGTAGAGCTTAGGGCGAGCCTGATGGGCTCCACAAAGACTAGCATGTACTTCTTTGAGAGTTTCCTCAGCCTCTTGTTGTGATAAGCAGCGTAGGAGTACTCCGTTGAAAGATTTTCTGTAAAGTGCTTTTGAAGGTATATCCAAATGAAAGTTTGAGGCTCGTCTTTGGATGCTTACCCGCTCTTTTGGATCTTCAGGTAGTATTCCGAACATGATATAATCAATGAACGGATCTCTCCAGTCGCCAATCGGAGGTTTGAGGATGGACATCCGACTTCCAACCACTTGGTGGCATTCAGCAACTGCTTGGTGTGTGTTGAGAGGAGGGAGAATCCTTCTTTGACACACTGTGACTTGCATGTTTTCCCCTTCTTGGATTGCCATGGATGTGGCAAGTCCAGCCAGGGCATCTGCACGGATGTTTTCACCTCTGAGGATGTGGGTGATATGGCAGATGTTGAATTTTTGTTGAAGCGACTGCGCCTTATTGTAGTAAGGTAGCAAATCAAGCTTCCTGACTTCATATTTTTTATTCATCTGGTTGACGACCAGTTGAGAGTCTCCAAAAGCTTCCAGCGTGGTGATGCCAGATTCGAAGGCGAGTTCCAATCCTACAATCAGGGCTTGGTACTCAGCTGCATTGTTTGAACATGGTTCCAGTAGCGAGAAGGCGTGTGGAATCATATATTTGTCGGGACTGACAAAGAGGATGCCAATTCCAGATATTTGCTTTCCCTTTTCATTTGTCCTGGTTGCACCGTCAAAGTACATGTCCCAGGAAGCATTTGATAAGGAAGTTTCTACATTGTAGACAAATTCGTCTGGGAGATCATCCATGAGTGGAGAATCTTTAGGCAATGGATGCTCTGCGAGGAAGTTTGCTAGAGCTTGGCCTTTGATTGCTTTTTGTGGTACATACCTAATATCAAATTGTGATAGAAGAATGGACCATTTTGCCAGTCGGGCATTGAGAGAACCTGTTTTTGTGACAAGGACCTTTAGGAGGTTAATCCTCGAAATCAGGTAGATTGTGTTCGACAGCAGATAGTGACGCAGCTTTTGTACAGCGAACATTACTGCAAGGCATTCTTTTTCGACTGGGGAGTAGCGATGCTCTGCACCTACGATCATGCGGCTAAGGTAATATAGAGCAGCTTCTTTTCCGTCGTCGTTTTCTTGTGCGAGCAGAGCACCCAAAGAGTGGTCGAGAGCTCTTGTGTACAAGATAAATGATTTTCCAGTTGTGGGGGCAACCAGCACTGGAGGTTTGATGAGGTATGCTTTGATGTCTTGAAATGCATTTTCACATTCAGCATCCCAGACAAAGTCCACGCCTTTCTTCATCAGGCGAGAGAATGGACGGCATTTCCCTGATAGATTGGAGATGAACTGTCAGATGTAGGCCAGCCTTCCTTGAAGCCCTTTTAATTCTCTTAGGGTTCTGGGAGATGGCATTTCCAGGATAGCCTTGACTTTGGTGGGGTCAAGTTCTATTCCAGCTTTCCGTATTATGAATCCGAGAAACTTACCCGATGAGACACCGAAGAAGCACTTTAGTGGATTCATCCGCAATTTGTGTTTGCAAAGTCGGAGGAAGACTTCTCGAAGATCATTGAGATGGTCTTCTTTTCTTCTGCTTTTTATGGCGAGGTCGTCAACATAGCATTCGACCGTCTTGTGTTGCATATCTTGGAATATTTTCATCATAGCCCTCTGATATGTTGCACCTGCATTTTTCAGACCAAACGGCATGACAGTGTAGCAATACACGCCGAATGGTGTCCGAAAGGATGTATGCCTTTCATCTTCAGGATGCATTTTTATCTGATTGTAGCCAGAGAATCCATCCATGAGTGTCATTCGCTCGAATCCATAGGTGTTGTCAATCATTACCTCTAGTATGGGGAGCGAGAATTCATCTTTAGGACATGCACTATTCAGGTCTCTGTAGTCAATACAGACCCTTATCTGCCCATTTTTCTTTGTCACGGGGACGATGTTGGCCAACCATTTAGGATGTTGTTCCTCGCGGATGAAGCCAACGTTTTTGAGTTTCTGAACTTCTTGTTCAATTTTGTCCATCACGTCGGGACAGAATCTTCTTTGGCCTTGTTTAATAAGCTTGATTTCTTTTTACAAGTTGAGCTTGTGGACTGCTACTTTGGGATCTAAGCCGGGCATTTCGGCATAAGGCCATGAAAAGCAATCAACGAACTCACGAAGAAAAGAGATATACTCGGGTAACTCATCATCCTTTATATTCTTGCTTATGAATACAGGACGTGGGTTATCAGGTGTTCCCAACTGTATCTTTTGGACATGATCTTCTGTCGAAAGGTTTGAAGGTGGTTCCTCCACAGTATTTTCGGAGGCTTCCAACTCAACAAGACTTTCTGGAGTGCCAGATGCATTTTCAGACTGGGGCTCTGTTTCTGTCCATAAATCTTCTTGATCAGTATCCTTCTCAAGGCTTGCAATGAGATGGTCCCAATCATTTGCTGGAATTGGGTTGAAGTAGGGTACTTCTTTTGGAGACGATGGTTCTTCTGGGTCAGAGAACCGCGCGTCTATGTCATTGGGCAATTCCTCTTTATTATCAGAGAAATTATACCAATTGGAGGAGCTTTCAGGATTTTTGACGAGTAACTCCTCAAAGAGATATCCAGAGATATCGATGTCTTCATGAGATGTTGAGGCTTGGTCGGTAAAACGACTTTGCAGCCATGGTGTCAACTGTCTCATAGGAGCGGTAGGATCATACCCCAACCCATATGAAGACTTGCCTTTTTGAAGGTGGATTTTCCAATCTTCTGGTTGACTTTTGGTCAGGGTGGGTTCCAATGGTGTAAGAATACCACGGCCACCTCCCAAGCCAGTCGGATTTTGAGCGTCGTATCCCATTTTCTTCATGATAGATTGTGCCATTGGACTATACAGGGATAGCTGAGGCATACCTTCGTTTTGGAAAGGTTCAAGCAAAGAGTTCGGTGGAGATGCTCCTGATCTGTGGAAGTAAATCACTTTTCCTTCTGGCGAAGTTGCCGGAATAACAAAGGAAGCAGACGTAGGGTCTTCTATGTCTGCAAGTGTCTCCAATGGAGTGAGAGCGGGCTGATCTTGCTGAGTATCAGCTGGGCTCGATGCTGTGTCATCTTCTGGATCTGACTCTGAGTCCGTGTCATGCATAATAGACACAAAGGAGATAGTGAACTTGCCCCCGGTCTTTTGTTTTGTCTTATTTGCTTTGGTAATGATTACCAAAGGCTTTGGAGACTTGAAGGAGACGACGAAGGGAGCTTGGCCGCTTACTTCGAGTTTGGCGGAGGGTTTGTTTTCCTCCGATGATTGCTGAGGAGCCTTGCCTTTATCTTTCTGGAGACTGTCGGCAAAGCGAATTGTTTTTTCCTCCTGTTCTTCCTTTCCATCTTTTTACATTTGAGCATCTGCAAAATGGATATCTCTGCCTTTGAAGGGCTTTTTGTCTGCAAATACTCGATGTATCAGGCCATCGTCGCCAATGAACTTGATGCACTGATGTAGAGTTGAAGGGACGACACCATTCTCATGTATCCAGGGGCGTCCAAGGAGTATATTGTAGCATGAAGGGGTGCTTATTGCATACACAGTGACTTTAGAAATAAGATCACCGATTTGCAATTTGAACCTGATTTTGCCGATAGGCCTTTGAGCGCTGCCGTCATATCCGAAGATGGATACGGACGTGTGACTCAGTTTGCTAGGTGGGATGCCCAGCTCTTCGAGTGCCGAAGTAGAGATGAGGTTGAGTGCAGAACCTGGATCGATCTGAACTCTGTGTACTGGCATTTCTTTGACGTACCCCGTAAAGTACAAGGGACGGTTGTGCTTTGTTTCGCCTAGGAGGAGGTCATCCTTGTTGAAGGCAATTGTTGCACTTGCTGCTTTTTGTACCGAGAGGCATTCATTGCTTGATCCCTCAGTTTTCTTCTTTTCTCCCTTTGAGGGAGTATTTGATTTTTTGACCCTACAGTCCATTTCAATTTGTAGGACTTGTGGGGCATGTTTGTCGACATCCGTAATCAGCCTTTGTAATTCTGAAATGAGACTATCACGAGTTTGTGGAGACATTCGTAATAAGTCAAGGATGTGTAGACGTGCAGGTATGTGTTTGAAGTGCTCAATCAAGTCGTACTTGAAAGCCTCTTTCGGGCCTGCATTTTTATTATTATTGTCACTTGGGGCGTTTACAACTTGCTTTCCCGAAGGATTTACATAAGAAGAAGAGGATTGATTGTAATTTTTGTGGTAATCCCTGCCAGAACGGGTACCTCTACCAACTTCAAGAGCCTCTAGAGAAGGGTCTTCTTTTGGAAGATCATTCTCAGGATCAAGGGGTTGATCCTTTGCTGAGGACGTCTCTGTAACAACATTGGCGTCTTCAGTGATTGTGTTGCATGGAGCAATTTCCGGGAACAAGTCCTGAACAGCAGCCGGCAACTTTTCTTTATTAGCCCAGACATCGCTCGTGAGATCGGGTATCTGGGACCAATTGACTGAGTTTTCATTGAAGAAGATTTCATTGGCAGAAGTTTCTTCTAGATGATCAATTGGGAGAGGCTTGAGCTCTGACGTCACAGCTTCAGGAGACGAAGGTTGAGAGGATGTTATCTCAGTGGAAGTCACCTGAGAGGATGTAGCTCCGGAAGATACGCTACCGGTTGGGGAGTAAGTGTCTTCGGAAGCTTCAGAGGCACTGTCGTCTGGAGTTATTGCATTGCAGGTTATCCTGACAGGAGTTGCCCCCAGTGTAGACTGTTGGGAATCAGATTCATCCTCGGATGTGAGAGGATCATCGATCCAACTGTTTTCTCCATTTTCAGGAGTTAAGGGAGAAAGTTCCCGCTGATTTTCAGGGACTTCCAGCTCTGGATTATGACGAAGATTGATGCGATCCTGCTCCTGCTCTATGGCAAGATGTTGCAAGATTCTTGCATATTCTTCGAGATCAGGCATGGGAGCCAAATCTTCTTCGTCATTTGCCCCTTGTGGTTCGCCCATGTTGGGTTCCACTGAAGCATTTGCTGGTGCTGGATCAACAGCGTTTTCTTGAACAGGGCCCTGGTCTTCTTCATCATCAGACCAAGATCCTTATGGCTGCAATGGGTTATACCAGATTACTGGCATAATATGAGAGTCGGGAATCCATTCCTCGTCGGAGAGGTATTCTCCTGTTTCAAGGGATTCTTCCCACTCATCGATATCACTGGCAGTGTCACTGGACTCGTATCCGTTCATGGAGAATCCAACTACAGAGTTGCAAGAGTATGATGCCCCCTGCATAGTTTCATTTTTGTATAGAGGTGGCATGAAATCATCAAGAGTGAATTTTCTTACCGCCTTGGAGGTTTTGGGAAGAGATTCTTTCGTCGTCCCTAGTGAAGCAGTGGAAGAAGTTTCTGCTCTTTCAAGGACTTCTTGTTTTGGTTGAGACTTCTGCTGCCGTTTGAGCTTGCGGAGCTGTCTCTTGGCTTGCCGTCGCTGCTGAGCGGTCGGCTTTATTTTGACGATCTCCCAATTTTCATCATCTAGGAGATCGGGATGCACCCATATAGACTGTTCATCTGATGTTGGGTGGGGAGGCAACTCTTGGGACGTTTGAGCCATTTTAATCACCTTGAATGAAGTAGTGATTTTCTCCTTCGGTGACTTTGAAGTTTGCCGACATGACACCATGTTGATAGAGGCGGGGCCATAGTTTTTATCAAAGGTTATGACTCCGTTTTTCCACATCTCATTGATCTTTTCTCTCACAACGAAGCATTGATTGAGAGGATGTGAGATCATTTGATGGTATGGACAGTATCGGGGATCATTGGTTTTACTAACATCTCCCGGTCTTTTGGGTTCTGGCAAAATGAGTTTGCCATTTGCTAGGAGAGCCTCAAAGATTTCTTCAACATCTTCATCGAACGGATATTTCTTTTCTACACGTTCTTTGAAGGCATCAGAGAGTTCAGGCATTTTACCTGCAGTTTTGTTTTCAGGTTTCTTTAGCTGCTGAGGAGCTGACTTAGTCTGCACATTGAGAACCTCCTTTTTCTTTGGTTTTGAGGTTGTAACAGCAATCAGCTCTTTCTTTGATGATTTCTGACTGTTGAGGTCTTTGATCACCATTTCAGCTTCCATGGAGGCTTCGAGGAGTTCCCCCAGGTTCTTTGATTTATTGCTGATAATCATGGAGCGGATTTTTGCTCTCATATTGTTACGGTAGATGTCGACCAGCGACGCTTGTGGCAGCACATCTGAGCATTTGTATGCCATTGCCTTCCATTTGTGAATGAAGTCGTATGTAGACTCATTCTCTCCCTGCTTTAGGCTGCAAAGTTGAGCCATAGTAACAGGATGATCCTCACCTTGGAAGTGGGTCAGGAAGCGTGTCTCTAGCATAGCCCAGTTCTGGATGGAGTTCTCCGGCAAAGTGGAGTACCAATCAAAGGCCGTACCTTTTAGGGTACTTGCAAAGAGGCGAATCTTGAGGGCATCTTTATCTGCAATAGCTCCCATTAGGATCTTGAAATGGATGACATGTTGTCTGGCTGAACCTTTCCCAGTATATGTCTGCAGAGTAGGTTGTTTGAATTTCGCAGGGAACGGAACCGAGTCCATCCATAGAGGGTAGGGTGGCTTGATCCCATGTTCTTTCAATGTATCCTCTTCTTTTGCTTTTGCAAGGATATCGTCCATGTCCTTTCTGGTAAGGACGCGAGACTCATTGTTTTCTGCATTGCCCTCGTCATCTTCATGATTCGGAGGGGTTTCATTGTTAGGTGGTGGACGCTGTAGAGTGAGAATGAGGTTTTCCATCAAAGCCTCAATTCTCTGTTGTCCTTGTCAACTGCTGGATGCGTGCGGTTACATCATCATGCTGTGGAGGTGACTCAGAGCTTGTAACCAAGACGTTCATCCCTCGGGATTCGAACGAAGAAATCGTCCTGGTGACTGAGCTGGGGCTCATTCTTCTAGATGAAGAATCTGAGGAGTGGTTACTCCGATGTTCTTGGCTTGGAGGAGTGAAAGACTCTTCCAGATGTGTTCTTGTCCGAGAGACGCTGCGAGTCACTGGACGTCTAACACTGATTTTGGTTGCTGACTTCCGGCGTTTTCTGGTTTGGCCAACCATATGAACAGCAACGAATTGATCGGGTCTTTCTTTTTCGACCCATTTCTTTGTGATGTGGAGAGTAGAACGCTGGGTTCTTTGTTTCTCGAGTCTCTTTTGTCGATATGCGGTACGGTGACGCATACGATGAGCAATTTGAGCTTCAGTCAGCTCTGGCTGGGCTCTGGCGATGAAGGACGTAGTCCCTTGTGCGCAGCAGCCGAGTTTGTCTTCTTTGAAGCTTGGCAAGGACAGAATCTGGACGCGGTCCTTTGTCTGTCGCAATGAAGACTTGAATTTTCCGAGCTCGGCCCCTGTTGAGATGAAGGGTCGACTCGCGGGAGTACAGGCTTCAGCATGTTTTTGCATAGGCCTAACGATGCAGGATTTGATTTTGGGCTTGTAGGAGCAAGCCGGCTCATGATGATTTTGTTTATTTTTTGGGTGGAGGGTAGGTTTCTCCTCTTTCATGTAAGAGAGAGGGTAGAACTGATTCTCCTTGAGAGGGGCCAGGTATGCTGGCTTTGCAGATGTTTGGGACCTCCGTTGCTTTGGCGAAGATCTCGGGGACCAAATTTTGGTGTAAACCTGGTTTCTTGTGGGTTGAGGCTTCGTGGGAACGCCACAGGCTTCAGGCTTCTTGGTGTTCGCCCTTGGTGCCATTTTAGTGACATGTTGCGGGGTGGTTTTCTGCTTCTTGGCAGGTACAATGTCTTCTGCGGGAATTGGGAATGGTCCCAGTGATCCGAAGACGATGGTTCGGGGAGTTGAAGTTGACCCGGTGTTTAGAGAGTTGTCGAGGGAGATGACGCTTCGGCAACTAGCAAGGCGCTTATGCTTGTTTTACTTATCTTGAAGCATAAGCTGGTACTTGTTCTCATCAAAAGTGATGGTCAATGAAGCTGCCATTGTTAGTTTTGGAAAACTTCTGAAACAAGACCAAATCCATTAGTAATCAAAAGAATATGGTGATCGTAAATGGAGAACAACTATGGTTTTGTCATTTCAAATCACTTGAGGGGACATGGCCCAACCCAAGGACGATGAAGAAGGCAAAAGCCATAGAGGATACAATTGTTCTAAAATGCAAGTATGGTAGGCTCAGAGTGAGCGTTCCAGTGACTGCTAGAAGCAATTGTAGACCTTAATTCAAATTACTGAGAAGCAAGGCTCACTCGAGGTAAACTGATATAAGGTTGGAGATACAAATGTGTCGGTCGCGAATACAGTAGATCCGAAAGGGCGTACTAGCACCGCTAGGCACAAATGTTGCAAATCGCATCCTTGGGAAGGACACGAGATGGGATTTTTTTGAAAGGTCAAATTTGGATTCATAAAGGAGAGCAAATGGTATTCCAATCCGAACAAAGGCTCAACATTTCTGCAAGCGCTAAATTCAGAGGGGAAGGAACCATAATTTCTCGGATGTGAATCCAGACGTGACGGAAGTTTTTTTTTTTTGAAAAGGTCAAGATTGAATTCATCGAAGAGAGCAAATGGTGTTCCATTCCGAACAAGGCTCAACATTTCTGTGAGTGCTAAATCCGAAAGGGAAAGAACCAAGATTGCTCAACTCTGAATTCAAAAGTGACAAAAGTTTTTTTTGAAAGGTCAAGATTGAATTCATCGAAGAGAGCAAATGGTGTTCCATTCCGAACAAGGCTCAACATTTCTGCGAGCGCTAAATCCGAAAGGGAAAGAACCAAGATTTCTCAACTCTGAATTCAAAGTGACAGAAGTTTTTTTTTTTTTTAAGGATTTTTTTTTTAGAATTTTTTTTTTGAAAGGTGCACATAGATTTTCAATTCGATCTTATGAAACCTTAGTAGATAGATCAGCCCCCAGGTAAGGGTAGGATTACTTAATGAACCCGTTTGGAGGACCCTTGCCTCGAACAGTCTAGCTGTCTCCACACTCTGGACAAGGCTTTTCTTACATCCACTTTGGTCAAAGAACGCAACTGGTGGAACATTAGTGTTTTTTTTTTTTTTAAATCCCTTTTTTTTTTAAAGGTTTTTTATAAACTCATTAAAGAGAACGAATGGTGTTCCAATCCGAACAAAGGCTCAACATTTCTACGAGCGCTAAATTCGAAGGGAATGAACCAAGGTTTCTCAAATTTAAATGCAGAAGAGAGAAAGCTAAATTTTTTTTTTGAATTTATAATTTTTTTTTGAAATCCCAATTTGGACTCATCAAAGAGAAAAGATGGCCCAATCCCCGATATGAACGATAGCTGCGAACATTTCTGTGAGCTATCGAGTTCAAGGAGGAGAGGATCAAAATTTCTCAAAGCTGAATCTTGAGAAAGAGAGGTCATTTTTTTTTTAAAGAGTTTGAAACGAAGGTGTCTTTTTTTTTTTTTTTTTTTTTAAATCCCAATTGGACTCATCAAAGAGAAAAGATGGCCCAATCCCCGATATGAACGATAGCTGCGAACATTTCTGTGAGCTATCAAGTTCGAAGAGGGAAGGATCAAAATTTCTCAAAGTTGAGTTTTTAAGAAAAAGAGATCAGATTTGTTTTTTTTTGAAGTGAGAAAGAACAATTGAAATCCCATCTCATTTTTTTTTTTTTTTAGATGCAAAATGCAACATAGGCCAACAACTAGAAAGGAGCCAAGGGATCAAAGCATCACGTTCTCAAGTCAACGTGTCCCACCGGGTGTGCCAACTTGATGGACCCGAAAGAAATCTTCCGTCCTCTCCTTCCGCACCCCGAGGGCTGACCTGGGTCTCGGCGGAGGAGGGAAGATCTCGGGCATTAACATTTTTGTACGGGTATGCCAGATTTACTTTCTACTTGGAATTTGGAATAGTGATAATCCGGAGATTCACCTTCACAAGTGGAAAGGAAATCAATCATTTTTTCTAACTTTTCAAATTGCATAAATATTAAGAAAAGAGACAAGTTTTTAGAATGCCGTAAGAGGTGTTTTTGTTTGTTTGCCGTGAAAGGCGATTTTTCCGTGAAAGGCGTTTTTACAAAACTCATCAAATATGAAAGACAAGAATTGTGATTTCTTTTTGTCTCTTTAAGAAATACAAACTACAATAGAAAAGGAAGAAAAGGGATCTAACTTCTCAGGAGATTGTGGGGACACGTTGAGATCGACGGTCGCAAGTCATGTATGGGCTTCGCCATCGTCCTTCAAATGAGAACATGTGATGCTTTGATTCTTTGGCTTGGCTCCTAACCTCAGTTTTTTAAAGGACAAGGACCAAGAGAAGGTCCTATATCCAATGAAAAACCAAGTAAACGGGCTGAAAAGCCGCGTTTAGGCCATGTTGGAGAAGGAGGTGACCTTGGGGGGGTGGCCCCCCAAGGGACGTTGATCACCTTGTGGTGCTTTCAGGAGCAAAGTAGCAGAACTTCGTCTCTCTCTTGGATTTTCTGAATTTTCAGAGCTTGCACTTGGGATCTCTTTTCCTCCTGCTTTCTTCTTGGAATGGACCTCCTTTTATAGGCTTTTGGTAGCCATGAGGTGCTTATTGGCATTGATGGCCATGATGAAAGAATTGATGAGGAGTTACAAATCGATTTTGTAACTCCTTTTTCAAGGCCTGTGATTGGCCGATGAAGGTAGTGGGCATTTAATCACTTTATGCTTCATGATGATGGGAGTTTCATGGGTTTAATGCCTTGATTGCTTGGACTTGTAACTCCCAAATGCTTGGTTCTGATTGGGCCGTCCAAAATAATGAGTTAATGACTGCTTTAATGGGTCAATTAACGACATTAAGTGGTTGCCAAGGCATGTGAAGAGTCGCGGGCCGCGCTGCGCCTTTTGAGATTCTTCTTGCGATCATCACAGGTGGATCCACGCATTGTTTGATGTCGGATTGCGATGCAATTTCAGACATTGATTGATGTTGGCGGGCCGGTGACATCTGTCTTGTCGATTTCACGATCGGTCGGACAGAAAGTGTACTTTCTTGGTCAGCCGGTTGGTGATCTTGAGGCGATCGGTGATGATTTCATGCTTTTGACGGCGGATCCGAGATGTCGACGAAGATCAGTCGTTTTCAAGCATCAAACATTGCATTTTCCGAAAATCACAAAGGCCGGAACACCCGAAAAGCGAAAAGAATCGGAAAACGGACACTTTGGAGCAAAATCCGGCGACCCGGATTTCCAAGGTCGCCGGGCGACTATAGGGCTTCGGCCCGTTTGGTCGCCGAGCGTCGTTTTCGGCCGTTTTTTGGTCTTTTTCGTTCCTTTTTTCCTCTGTATTTTTTTTGACATTTTTCCTCAATTATTGACCTGATTTTCTTGGAGAAATCTTGACGAGAACCCTCGCGAAATCAGAGCACAAAGTTTCCTATTTTTCGGGAAAGCCGAAGACTTTGTAGCCGATTTTCCGTCAAGCGTCGAAACTAGGTCAAACGATGTCGGAATGACCTGAAAATTGAGGTGAAGCTTCTTGAGCAGTGGATAGGACCAACCATGGGCTTTTATTTGAGTTTTGAAGCCGTTTGGGGTCCCATCGATGCTTCACTTGATTTTGCTGCGGGGAAAATGCCGAGCTTTGATATGTGGTCAAACGATGTCCGATTGACTTGAAATTTGACGGGGAGCCTATTGGAGTCATTTTGAGACGTTCCATGAGCTCTGTTTTGGATGTCATGGTCCCGGGTTGCTTCGCCGCCGGTAGGCTTGATTTTCTCTCGGAGCATCGAAACCTGGTCAAACGTTGTCGGAATGACCTGAAATTTGACGTGCAGCCTTTTAGAAGCATGTTGAAGCCACTCATGTATTTTGTTTGATGAGTGATGGCTTCGGTGGTTGCGCCGCCGAGAGGCTTGATTTTGCTGCTCGAGCATTGATGGAGGGTCAAATGTTGTCGGTTTAACTTGAAATTTGGCATGGAGCCCTTTGGAGACATTCCGGAGTCATCCGTAGGCTTTGATCAAAGTTTTGGTGTCTTTGATGATGTTGCCGCCGGGAGCGCCTGTTTAGCTATCGGAGCGGTGAAGTTGGGTCAAACGATGTCGGAATGACCCGAAACCTCAGGTGTACCCCTCTTTTAGCTATTTTGTAGGATCTCTAAGTTTCTGTCTGATTCTGACAAAATCTGATGCTTGAAGTAGCCTTGCCTATTTTTAGCAGAATGCAGCTTCAGGAGGCTTTTTGATGTTGAGGAGACATATTGACTTTTTTTGTGTCAACATATTTATTTATTTATTTATTCGCTTTATGCTGTTAGCACCTCGGACATTTGACTATTTCAAATCGGTTGACAAACTAATCATCCTAATTCGAGAGTAGCAGTTTCTTAGCAGAACCACCAACCCAATCCGAACTTAAACCAGTAATTCAGTTTTTAGACTTGCCATTTTTATCATCATGTTGGGTTCAGGTTGAAGCTTTTGACCTGATCAATAAATTGCTAGGGCTCCAAGTCCATACTTGTTATTTTACCCACCAACCTTGTGTAAACCCAACCCATACGCAGACCAACATTAGCGTTACAAAAGGGCTTGAGTTGAACTTTTAACTTTATCTTTGCAGGTTGAGCTGATAAATGCTATTACAGTTCTCAACCAAACCTGTTCAGCCTAACCGGACCTCACCACCCCCTAATAACTCATTGGGCTGTCCAAGTGATCAATGGCCAGGAACAGTTCCAGCTGGACAAAGGTTTTGTCTACATAACTCGGCTTAAGCAAAATGCAAGGTACCAAAACATCAAAACAGCACCTGAGTTAAATATTGATCAAGATGTCAAACTAAATCCAGCTAAGCCTCCAGCTTTTATGTGTGTGTGTGTGTGTGTGTGTGTGTGTGTGTGTGTGTGTGTGTGTGTGAGAGGGAGAGAGGGAGGAGTAGCTATGCAATTTTAACTATAAAATTGAGGCTGAAATTAATGATGGAACAAATAGGAACTCCAACTTTTATTTATAGGATAAGTACATGAGAAACAAGTTATTTAGTTTTCATATGTCCTCCCCTTTCATACTAGTACACACAGATACACATTATAAAATTAAAAAAACACCCAATTTTGAATCATATGTTCATCATAAGCTCTAACCAATCTGAGGCACCCTTGTTACAATGCGAGTACTCTCATCTACCCAAACCCAAACCCTATCACAACGAAAATCTGCGGTGATGATCGTTCCTTCCTTCACGATTTGTGCCGTAACCAATGAATTTTCTTCCTCGATCATTCTTTTGGCCACCTCCCCAGCCACACCGTACAGTTCCGGCTGTTATATTATTATTAACATGAACCCTAAGATCATGAACAGCATGATAATCACGTGTAGGATTTAATCTTAAATAAATTAAAGAGTACCTCCAGACATCCTGATGCAGAGAGCTTTCTGATCCTGCAGTCTGGTGCTGTTATTGATTGATGCTGTGATCCGTCGAGAAAGAGACTGTGAATGGTTTCAGTTTCTCTTTCCTTGCCTATAAAACCTTAATGTGTTGATTTTCGTGAATGCCTTTGTGATGGACGAAAGGCTTTGTTTTATAGGTGAAAAGAGGACCGAATTTCCAATCAGGGTTTCCATAGACTTAATCTCAACCATCCATCAAGGTAGAGTTTGTTATGGAATAAATCTCATTAAGAAACCTTTTTGTGTAAGGAATAGCATGTATCCTAAGAAAACAGATTTCCTATAATGACCACAATTCGGGAAAGGAAATGACTTGTGGTCCAAGCAATGGACTTAAAGATAATTTCCTTACAGTCTCCCACTTGGTCGATAGGAAGATCCTTTAGTGTTTTTCATAATAGGAATCATAAGGCGGGCATTATATGCTAAACATTTTTTTAGTCGGTTATCATAAGTGTCTTGGCTAATTCAGTGGTCAATGGGAGTCATGGCGTGTACACATTATTTTGCAACATGCTTACTTCCATGTACTACAGCAGTGACAACCTGCATAACTAGACCGTAATAGGAGATATACGTAATGATCTCATCATGTCTATGTTGAAAGACTGTTTCTGTTTATCATTCATCCACACATAAAATGTACACAATGGAAAAACAGAAATAGCAGATGTAGAGTTGCATTAAGAGCTCAATAAATGTCAAATATAGGTATAGAAATAAAAAGCAGAAAATGATAATTAAGAACTATCTTCAAGACCCATACTTTCAGTATGTCCTTGAAAGGTCTTTGGAGGTAGTCCTTTCGTGAATATGTCTGCGACCATGAAATCTGTACGTATAGACTCAATGACAAATTTCTGTAATCTAACATTTTGTTTCAGTGAGAGATATTTAAGGTCCATGTGTTTGGATCCCTTAGATATCCTGTCATGCTTAGAGAAGAAGGTTGCAGCTTCATTGTCACAGTAAAGGGTTAATGGCTTAGAGATGAAATTCAAAGCTCCAAACTGAGAGATAAAATTACGCAACCATGTTCCCTGAATTGCAGCCTCGTAACATGGTAAATACTCAGCCATCATGGTGGATGAGTAAAGCAACTCGGATTTCTGGCTTTTCCATGATATGGCACCTCCACATAAGAGATACACATAGCCAAGAGTGCAAAGTCTGGTGTCAGGACATCCAGCAAAATCTGAATCTGAATAACCAATCACCTGTAGGTGACTTGATTTTCTGTATGTGAGCATGTAATTCCTTGTTCCCTTGAGGTATCTCAGTACTTTCTTTGCAGCTTTTCAATGAGCGATTCCTGATTTACTCTGAAATCTTCCGAGCATGCCAACAGCATGACTAATGTCAGGTCTTGTACAGACCTGTGCATACATCAAACTCCCGACAAGAGAAGCATAAGGATATTTTGTCATTTCTTTAAGTTCCAATTCGTTCTGTGGACACTGCGAAAGATCAAGCTTGTCTCCTTTATGCAGTGGAACAGGACTAGAGGAACAGGTCATCATGCCAAACCTCTCTAGAACTTTGTCAATATATGCTTTCTGAGACAATCCTAAAATACCAAGTGACCTGTCACGGAATATTTCTATTCCTATCACATAGGAAGCCTCAAACATATCTTTCATTTCAAAATGCTTAGAGAAATAGTCTTTTGTTTGATGTAATAAACCAAGGTCGCTGCTGGCCAGTAATATGTCATCAACGTACAGAACCAGAAATATGAACTTACTCCCACTGATCTTGAGGTATATGCAAGGGTCAACGATGTTTTCTATGAAATCGAAGTTAGTAATGATTTCATGAAACTTTAGGTACCATTGCCTCGAAGCTTGTTTTAGTCCATATATTGATTTCTTAAGTTTGCAGACCATGTCTTCCTGACCTTCAATGATAAAGCCTTCAGGTTGACGCATGTAGACTTCTTCTTCCAAGTCTCCATTAAGAAAGGCAGTTTTCACATCCATTTGATGTAACTCGAGGTCATAGTGAGCTACTAAGGCCATGATAATTCTAAGAGAATCCTTTCTTGACACAGGGAAAAAAGTCTCAGTATAGTTAATACCTTCTTTCTGATTGAAACCTTTGGCAAAAAGTATGGCTTTATGGCGTTCAATATTGCCTTTGCAGTCGTGTTTGGTCTTGAAGACCCATTTACAGCCAACTGGTTTGTGTCCTAAAGGCAATTGAACAATTTCCCAGACTTGATTTTCATTCATAGATTTCAATTCATCCTTCATGGCATCAATCCATTTACTAGAATTAACATCCTTAATGGCTTGTGAATAAGAAACTGGGTCATTAATTGTCCCTTCTCCAGATTCTACTTAGTAAAGCATGTAATTATCGGAAATAGCTGATCTCCTTTGTCTTTGAGACCTTCTTAATGCTGTTCCTCTGGTGCATTATCCATATGTTCATTGGCGACAATCTCATTATGGAGTTGTTGATCATGTATTGGATTTTTTTCCTCATTGTTAAATGGTTCAACAACGGGAGGATTGCCAACATCTTTTGGAATAGAGGGTAAAGGGATAGGTACCCTGATTTCATGAATGATCACATCTTGAGGTTTATTACTCCCACTGATTTCGCCATTCTCAAAGAATCTAGCATTACCGGTTTCAACAATTCTTGTACTATGGTTAGGGCAGTAAAACCTAAATCCTTTGGACTTTTCTAGGTAACCTATAAACTAACCACTGATCGTTTTAAGGTCCAATTTCTTTTCATGTGGATTGTAGACTCTAGCCTCAGCTGGGCAACCCCAAATTTGGAGATGTCGTAAACTAGGTTTCCATCCTTTCCACAGTTCAAAAGGTGTCTTTGGAACTGCCTTACTGGGAACTCTGTTCAAGATATAAACAGTTGTGCATAGAGCATCCATCCACAATGATATAGGTAAGTTAGCATGACTCATCATTGATCTAACCATTTCCATGTATGTACGATTTCGCCTTTCAGCTACACCATTCTGCCATGGAGAACCAGGCGTTGTGTATTGGGCAACAATTCCAAGTTTTTGGAGAAGTTTTGCAAAAGGTTCAGGATGTTGTCCTATTTCGTCATACCTTCCATAAAACTCACCACCTCTATCTGACCTTATGATTTTCACTTTTCTATCTAATTGCCTTTCGACTTCAATAATGAACACTTGTACAGCATTCACAGACTGAGTTTGTCATGCAACAAGTATAAATAACAGTAACGTGAGTAATCATCAATAAAGGTAATGAAATACTTTTCTCCTCCAAAGGTTGAAACATCAAAGCGTCCGCAAATATCTGTATGTATTATTTCAAGAAGCTCAGTACATCTTGTGGCTCCTTTCTTTGTGTGTTTTGTTGTTTTGCCTTTAATACAATCCACACATACATTAATATTAGTAAAATGTAGATCCGGAAGGACACCATCTTTTACTAATCTTTTGATTCTTTCACTGGATATGTGACCCAGTCTTTTATGCCACAAGAAATAAGAGTCGAGTTTGGATGACTTTCGTTTTGTTTCCTTAGAATGCAGGGTAAGTTGGGTTTCAGCAAGTTGACTATCAAGATGAAACTTGTATAGCCCATCAATCAAAATTCCAGAACCAATACGACTAGAATTTTTAAATAAACTGAAATTACCAACTTTATCAAGTGCGCTTACAGAAACCAAATTACGGGAAAGAGACGGAACATAAAGAGTTTGATATAAGTCTAACTGATAACCGCTATCTAAAACAAGACGAAAAGTTCCAATAGCTTCAACTGGAGCTTTGTCTTTGTTTCCCATGAAAAGGAAGTTCTCACTTGGGTTTATGGTTTGGATCGTAACGAATCGCTGCATTGAATTGGAAACATGAACATTAGCACCAGTGTCAATCCACCAAGCATCAGAAGAAACATAAGTAAGATTTGATTCAAAATAACTTACAAAACCCATAGGGTTACCTTTCTTTTCGAACCATTCTTTACGTTTAATGCAGTCTGCCTGAAAATGTCCAGGTTTCTTGCAAAATTTGCATAAGTTTTCATTCTTTTTCTTCTTGGGGTTCTGACCAGCCTCATTAGATCTGGGTGGTGCCCTTTTCTGGCCTGAATTATGCTTTTTCTCAGCTTTGTGTCTAGCTCCTTGAATGAGATGAGCTACTTTAATTCCTTCTTGGTTCAGCTTGGCCTCCTCTTGAACCAGTTTGTTAGCCAATTCATTCATTGTCCACTTGTCCGTAATAGTGTTGTAGTGAATTTGGAAAGGCCCGTACTGAGGAGGTAAACTGTTTAGGATAAATTGGACGAGAAACACCTCATCCACTGATAATCCCAAATTCTTTAGTTTAGCTGCAAGGTTGGTCATCTCAATGACATGTTCATGCATTGATCTGGTGCCATCAAACTTCATGGTTGTAAGATCTGCCATTAGTTTCCCAGCAAGGGATTTGTCTGCAGTCTTAAACCTAGCTTCAATGGCCTTCATATAGTCCTTAGCATTCTCAGGTGTGGGAAGGGATGTTTTTATGTTGGTAGCAATAGTCATTCGTAAAAACATAGTGCTTAATCTGTCAGACCTTTCCTAGGCATTAAAGAATGTTGTTTCATCAGGGGTACTTTTATCAGTGAGTGACGCTGGCTTATCTTTACGAAGAGCGATATCCAGTTTAAGTACCCCCAATGTAAACCCAACTTGCTCTTTCCATTCTGAGAAGTTGGTTCCATTGAGCTTAGTGACAGAGGTAGCATGCGAAGTGAGATTAGTGGTTGCAAGAACTGCAATAGAGATACAACAATAAGGCTTTAATAAAAATAAGACAACACACACATAATATATGAATATATACGACAAAATTTTAGGTGCTCCTGTGGGTAGTCACCATAATTTATACACATTATACCATCTAAGGTCGTCATATTCAAGGTGATGTAAATGAGTGATGTTAATCTTAATTAGGAACAAACACTCCTTAATTATTGTTCAATCGTATGAGTATAATCTGCCTGTGGGCGACTAAATGCTTCATACCCTCTTGAACAATATGTAATGTAAACATCATGATGGTACTTTTAGGGCCAAATTTCAGTATTTAATTGTTAGGGTCACTGTGGTGAGACCTAACCCTAAGCATACAACTTTGGTGATAAAAAAGGCTTAATATGAATATAAACATTATATATATTGCATGCATTCATGATAGATCATCCATTGTATGAAAAGTACTGATAAAGAGGGTGAGCCCCGAGGGCTGTCCTCCGGCTCTTTGGGGCTGAAAGTCCCATGCTTTTCAATCATCTGTCTTTATCTTCGACTGCTTCGAAACGCCATCTTCAGTCTCGAAACAGCATCCTTTTCAATCATGACGTACCAGTTACGGATCTCCTCCATTATTACATCTAATTTTTACTCACGCAGGAGTTTATACATAATTGAAAATTCAAAACTTAAATAAATCACGATCAAACAGTCATGCCCAAATTAAAAAAAAAATTACGGAATAACATCAATATAAACCATTCATGCAGGCCATAATAGTTGGATCGATAAATTGCTGCAAAACAGAGTCAGAACGGATCTATATTAGGCGATTATGGCGATGCATAGTTATCCTAATTAATGGACGATCATGTGTTCTAAAACCATGCTCTGATACCACATGTTATACTATTATTAACATGAACCCTAAGATCGTGAACAGCATGATAATCACGTGTAGGATTTAATCTTAAATAAATTAAAAAGTACCTCCAGACATCCTGATACAGAGAGCTTTCTGATCCTGCAGTCTGGTGCTGTTGCTGATTGATGCTGTGATCCGTCGAGAAAGAGACTATGTGAATGGTTTTGGTTTCTCTTTCCTTGCCTATAAAACCTTAATGTGTTGATTTTCGTGAATGCCTTTGTGATGGACGAAAAGCTTTGTTTTATAGGTGAAAAGAGGACCGAATTTCCAATCAGGGTTTCCATAGACTTAATCTCAACCATCCATCAAGGTAGAGTCTGTTATGGAATACATCTCATTAAGAAACCTTTTTGTGTAAGGAATAGCATGTATCCTAAGAAAACATATTTCCTATAATGACCACAATTCGGGAAAGGAAAGGACTTGTGGTCCAAGCAATGGACTTAAAGATAATTTCCTTACACCGGCCACACATTAGCTTAAATTAGTTAAGATTATAAAGAAGTTTAACATAGTTTAATTAGCAGGATTAACTATCTTATAGCTCTATCTCACTAGAGATCTAAACTTATTCCAGCAATGCAAGTCATAGTTGCGTAAATGTTTTTTGTTAAAAAAGCATAGAAAGTGAAAAAAAAAAGTCATATTTTCCATGCAACAGTAAAATTCATGTTTGGTGCAGCCAAATGCGAAAAAAGTAATTGACTTTCCCATGTAATTCCGAGGGAAGCATTTTTTTTTTCCTGTTTTTTCAAATGTCTGTCTTATCTTAAAAATTATGTCGAAGACTAGCATTATGAGCCAAGGGACACTTACCCGCGCATTCAGTTGCCATCTTTTCTTCTCTCTTGCCTTGTGATGATCTCAATGGTTATGCAAGAACTGAGGCGGGTATTTATAGAGCTATGCCTTGGTACGTGGTTTTGCGTATGTAGACTAGCTATCCGTTATATAGTTCATGTTTGAATTTTGTAGTTAGCTGGTGGCAGAGAAATTTGACCTCTAAAGGAGCCACCTATGTGGATTTACCACTTCCTTGCTTATCCTTTGTTAGGAAAATTGTCGATACAAGCAAGCAGTTCCATTTTATTTTTCTCTTTATTTCTTGGTGTGGAAGAATAATACTAATTACTATAATCTTACACATACGTCACATGATCTACTGTAGCTTACCTCTAGTAACAAGTCCACCTATAATTAATCCAAACATTTGGATTGCACCTAGGCCAAGTATATTACATTTTCAAATTTGACATATTAATAAAAAAATATTTGGTTGGTTTGGGCCGAAGTCCATGCCTTTAATTATGGTTCGAGTCCTAGGTTCAAATCTTTGATTTGAATTCTAGTATACGTACATGACTTGTAACCTGGGCCCAAGTTGACGTTTAGGTTGTTGGGAAGTCCCACATCGCACATCGCCTAAGTAATAGGCTTGACATGTCTTAATATACATGTATAGGCCTTCCTCCTATCAACTTAAGCTTTTTTGTTGGTATATGGTTTCTTACGTAGGGTGTTTATAGAGTTTGTTAATTAGTCATGTACATAGTTTAATTACATCACTGCGTGACTTGTATTTTCATTTAGATTTGATTGCTGGCAATGTTTGATAAAGCCGGTTTTTTTTTACTGATTTTAAATACACAACTCTTTTGTTTTCTAGAACCTTTAGGCCTAATTAATAATTTCATGTGTTACATGATTATTAGGTCAAGGCTAAGAAATCTTACATGACAAGTTATACATAGTTTTCCCCAGCCACAGGAGGCAAGCTTTCTAGTTAATCGTATGGTATGATTTGATCAGCTTTCGGTTCTAGGTGGGCCACATGATGACATCTTAAGGTGTGAGAAGGGTGCAATGCAAGTGTGATTAGATGGGCCAAATAATTCAGTCCTAGTTATAGTTATAAGGCCTAAGCAACTCAACCATACCAAAAATCAGATTTCTCAGCCCGACCCAAGTTACGAACAAGCACCAACCTTCATTTGCACTTCTCTCATCTCTCCTTTCTCGATCTAGTTTTCTTTTGGAATTTCAATTTTCAGTTATTTTTAGGCACTCCTTCAAAAATGGGAAGTGTAAGTGCCTAAAAATAACGGACTTAGTTTAGATGATAATGAAGCTTCTGATGGTGCTGTTTAGCTGGTTTGGAAGTCACTAGAAGTCCTGAACTTGAAAGAGAGACAAAAGTCAGGGCCCCGGGCTGCTGTCAGCCGAAGGCACTCCGACATCTGAGTTAGTGCAATCACTGAACTAGGGGTGAAGTGAGGAAGAAGAAGGTTCAAGCAAAAGAGTGGTCTATTGCACAGTGCATAATGCGTACCTGTTATTGGCTTACCATGCCGGTATATATAGACGAGTGGAAACTTCCTGAGTGGAGGTAGGTGAGGGAGCTTGTCCCATCAGCCCATACCTAGGATCCTCAGTGGGGGTAGGTGAGGGTACTATCCCATCGGATCTCCCCTCAATCCCACACATAAATGCAGACGTGACCGCCTGATAGGGACGACCCCTTATCAGTATTCGGCGGTCACCATATCTGCCAGTACGTTCTGCAACGTAGCTGTCCCGTCACATAATGAGGATTTGGCGTTCAGTGTTCATATCAGTCAAGAGAACCGAACTGGAGAAGTCACCGAAGTCGTGGGCGCGAGCTCGGGCGTTGCAGCCGAGCTGCGCAATGCCGACTCAATGGAACGGGCTCGGTACTCTTATCGAGGTGGTCTCGGACTCGAAACCAGCCAGCGCGGTCGCCGAGCTGAGCGAGGCCGGGCCCAAAGCAAGCCCAGTTGGTACTCTTACCTAAGACTGGGAGTAATTTCAGGATCACGGAAATACCCCGCACAATTGCCCTAGCTCCTGACCTCGGGAGTTCCGCAACTCGGGGGTTGGGAGCTATGAACTAGGGGTTTTCCTTGTGCCGAGCTCGTAGCTCTAGTAGTTGTTGATGTCCAATCTTCATCGCGTTGCTTTGCTGGCCCAAGGGCGCTAACGTCGCTTCGTTTGCCCGAGGCAATTGATTGCCCTGACTGCACGGCTGCGGAAGGCGTACCGTTCTGTTACGTGTCACCGCTTGATCGGTTGTACGGCTAATCCGAAGCGACACGTGCGGCTCCCGAAGCGACGCTCTGACAGCGTGCCCTAGAAACTCGAACGGGCGCCTCTCTGTTCTATAAAAACAGGACGTCTTCTCCATTCTTCTACTTTGGCATTCTGAGGAAAGAGAGGATCCTTGCAGTGAGAGCATTCTGCGAAAGAGACCCTTGCTCTTTCTTGCAGCCCTCCGTTCTTTCTCCGATCTTTGTGAGTCTTTCCTCGCCCTTTCCAGAATTCCCGTTAGGGTTTCTATCTGCCTTCCTTTCTGTCCAACTTTTTCTGCCCCAGGCCTTAGAGATGGGAGCATATTGGCACTGGGTAGGTACCCCACAGGCCCTGGAAAACTTTAGGAGCATGTATAGGATACTTGAGGAGGTCCCCATTAGGATAGATGACCCAGAGGACGGCTGTGACAGCAAGAACTGCCGGAATGGCTGGATGCGATTCCCTCTGGTGTCCATCGTGGAAGGAGGGGTCCGGTTCCCTGTCTATCCACTTCTGAGGGAATGCCTCCGGACGTGGAAACTCTGTCCATGCCAGTTGATGCCCAATAGCTTTAAAATAATAATGGGCACAGCCGAGCTCAATAAAATACTCGGGATCAACCTCGGTGTCCATGACATCGAGGACGTATATGACCTGTGCAAGGCCGCGAGGGCCGAGGACAGCCATTACCTCCGCAGGAAGCCAAAGACGGAGCTCTTTGTCCACGATTTAGAGGATTCGAGCCGGCATTCCGAGGACGACCGCTTGTTTGTCTCCGGAGAATGGGAGTTCGCGGCATCTGAGCCTGTGGCGGCCAGATTCTTCAACACCCCCCGCCGTCTCGGGAAACCCACAAGTAAATGTCGAGCTTGCTAATCTTTCCTTTCATCATTTCCTATTTTGCCGAACTCATGGGTTTTGCGTGCCGAGCAGGTCACAGCGAGAGGAAAAAGGAGGCGCTCAGGGTCAGGTGGAGGCGGAACAGCGAGTGGCTGAAAGCTGTAAAGAAGTACCAAGGCCACAGTGGACGTGCAGCTGAGAGCTTCTCAGATATCAACCCGTCTACCGTTCGTTCATCCCCTGAAGGACCGGCGACTTTCCTCCGATCGAAGAACCTGAGAATGAGATGCCGGACATGAAGCCGGTGCTCGCCCTGGGAGTTGGGGCTTCCGCCTCGGCATCTGCGCAGCAACACGTCGACCCCCAACAGGCGGGGGACGCCTTCCCTTCAAGCTTTGAAGAAGACAAGGAAGAGGAAATGCCGCTGCAAAGGCGTCGGCCTGCTGTCGAGTTCGTGGACTTGGTGTCCCAGGCACTCGGTAACCCAGCTCCCCAAGCGTCGATGCCCCCGGCTTCCGGTGTCAAAGGGTCTTCCGCCGCGCTCGGCGTTCCATCGGGCGGCCTGTTAGACCCTAAGTTGTGTTTGCAATTTGATGTCCAACATTTGCATCATGGTCATCTTATATAATTTCTCAAAGGTTTATCTTGAAAATCACAGGATTTAAATCAACTTGCTCAAAGTCTGTGTTAAACCTTTTGGTTGATTTTAGTCTTATTTTGAAAAGCTTTCTTCTTGATAAAACCTTGTCTCAAACACCCTATCGTTCTGTGTTTCAAAAGTTTTCAAAAGTTAGATTTTCTCTTGTAAACTCAGATCTTCAGAAAACAGTCTGACCATACTGTCGGTCAGGTGTCGGCTAACCAACCTTGAACCGAAGCCTAACCGAACTCACTCGGTTAACTTTTCTGAATGGTGTTTCAGTTGTCGGTTTGTGTGTCGGTTAAGTATCGGTTAACCGACCATAGAAATTAGACTAACCGAACATCTTGTCTGTCAGATTTCCAGAAAGATGCATTGTCATATATTTTTCACGTCGGTCAACATGTCGGTCAAGGCTCGGTTAACCGACTTTGCTTCAGAACCTGACCGAAACTCTCTCTGTTAGAATTCCAGAGAGATGTATTCTGACCCTGTTTTCACTGTCAGTTAGAGTGTCGGTCAGCCCTCGGTTAACCGAACATGTCGGCTAACCGAACCATGCTTTTTGGTCAGCAAAATTTCAAAATTATGACCGTTGGGTCTTCGACCGTTGAGGGTGTCGGTTAACAGACCTCTGGATGTCGGCTAACCGACATATAGCCGTTGGGCCAAAAATTCTATAAAATGAAGTTCATTCCAAGGCCAAAGGAGATGATTCTGGAAGCCAGTTCTGAGGTGTACTAAGACAAATCAAAGGGAATGAACTAAGGAGGCCAAAGGATCATAAGTAAAGCTAAACTTGGATTAATGAAGTTCAATCACCAAGTAAGCTTTGACTTTTTCTAATCATATGTTTTTATGCGTTGTCTAAATTATTGGTAAATGATTTTTAGCATATTAACTATGATGTGTTGAATCCATTCCTCTCTTAATCTTTGATTTAAGTTTTTGGATTCTTCACCTTGATTCAAATCAAGTTAGTGGTAGAAAACTTTTTAGACGTGTTTTATCACTTTTTAGACATGTGTTATCAAAATCTTCAATTTATGTTATAACATGTTTCACTAACTTGTATGAATCTTCTTTGTTGTTTTCAATCGTTAAGACTTTAGTTGAATTCCTTTGATTTTGAAAACAACCAATCACATGCATCACATGTTTAGACATAATTAATTTCATACAACTTGTAACCTTTTGATTTTCATATCATCAGCAAGTTCGTACTTTGTACATGTGATTTGCATATCACTTCAATCAAATTATTTTATGTGCATTAAAGTTTTAATTGCTTCAATCATAAACTGATTGAGCTTTCATTTTCAACTTGATTGAAGTTTTCACACACACACATCATGAGCATTCATCTTTGCAATTTATAGTGTGTTGTGTGAGTTGATTATCACTTTCTCATTCGCCTATTTTAGAGG
The DNA here is from genome assembly GCA_028538565.1 of Umbellularia californica. Taxonomy (NCBI): domain Eukaryota; kingdom Viridiplantae; phylum Streptophyta; class Magnoliopsida; order Laurales; family Lauraceae; genus Umbellularia; species Umbellularia californica. The sequence goes on from JAPQWN010000005.1 coordinate 15,493,377, forward strand.
CAATATATATTGTGCTTAATGTATTTCTCTCCTAGTGTTTAGACACGTTCTTGAGAAAGAAAAACTATTTGTATCAAAGGTTATTGCTTAGCCTAAGAAAAGCAAATTGTAAAGGTTATTGCTTATCCCAGAAAAGAACATAGTTAGGTTGTTGTTTAGCTTTAAAAACATCATTGTAAGGGTTATTGCTTAGCCTTTTGTAAAAGCATAAATAGTGGAAATCCGGTGGGGTGTAGATTCACAAGCCGGTAGTGGATGTAGGCACGTTGGCCGAACCACTATAAATCTTGTGTTGTGGTGATTGATGCTTAGCTTCCGCATTTTATTTGTTAGTCATTACAAGTGGTTAATTCTTTTAAAGAAGTTTAAAATTGGCATAATTGGTCATTAAGTTGTAGCTCACCCTATTCACCCCCCCCCCCCCCCACCCCCCCCCCCCCCCCCCTCTCTAGGGTTCGAATCTAGGACTTTCATTTGGTATCAGAGCCTCGTGCTCTAATATTAGGATCAAGTTTTTGGAACTCTTGATTAGGTGTAAAAACCTAGAGCTTAGACCCTAGTTGGACTTATCTTGAAAATCATCTTTATGGATTCCACTAAGATAGAGAGTGTAGGTTCCCTTGTAGATTCTCCTGGTCATCTTCTTCCATCCATTGGATATTCAAATCTTGAACATAATGAATATCAACTTGAATCAAGTGAAGAAGAAAATGAAAATCAAGATGATCTTCAACAGGCATATGATGATTTGTACACCTTATACTTAAAGCTTGTTAAAAACCACAACAAGTTAAAAGTAGAATCTAAAAGACTAAATAAAGAATTAGTCACTTCAAAAGATGAACTTAGAGAGAAAAATGAAGCTATACAATGCCTAAACTCTAAGTTTATGATCACTTTACACAACTAGTCTAATGCTCAAAATGAACAAAATGAAATTGAAACAAATAATAATGAGCTAAAGAAAGAAAACTTGAGTTTAATAGATACTCTAAAAAGACAAGATAAAAACATTATCCATCTAGAATCAAAATTAAAAATCTCTATAGATAACTTGTCAAAGGTTCAAAAAGAATTAAATGTATCTAAGATAAGTTGTGACAATCTTCTCAAAGAAAATACAAATATAAGTGATCATGTGAAGAATCAAGTTGAAGACATTTCTAATTTAGAATCCAAGTTAATAATCTACAAAGAAAATTTATCAAAAACTCAAAGTGATTTAAAAACTTTACAACTTGGATCTAATGTGAATGAACTAAAACTTGAATTGAAACTTGCTCATGAAAAGATAAACAAGTTTAATGGAATTGAAATCCAACTCATAAAAGCAAATAATGAAAATTCAATTCTTAAAAACAAAGTCACTCAACTTGAGACTCATAAGCAAAAGTTTGAGTGCAAATTTACCTAAAGTGAAGAGAAACTTGAAAATTTGTTTAAATTGGGTAAATCACATGGAGATAGGATGGGTCTTGGATTTAATAAACATACTTCTCATGACCCTACGTTTATCAACAAGTTTGTAAAAGGTGAGCTCTCTCTCTCTAGCACTCACACTAATTTGCCCAAAACAAAATGTCATTATTCTGGTAAAGAAGGGCATTTCAAATTTGAGTGCAAACTAAGAAGAAATCATATGTCAAAACCCATCTATAAATCAAAGGAAGTAAAATCAAATTCTATGAAGGGTAAGACATTTAAATCAAAGGAAGACTCTTTAAAGTTCAAACAAGTCAAATCTATTCAACAAGAGTCTCCTAAGATAGATTTTAAAAGGACCAATCAAGTCCATAGCTATCAAGTTAAATCTATCAACAAGAAACATCTTACTTTACCTCCTTTAACCATGGAAATAAAAGAAATTTTGAAAAAGGTTAAACAATTGAAATTAAAATTCAAAATGCAAAAAGGAGGAAAAGTTAAAAGAAATAAGAATATAAAGGAAATCATCACCAACCATCAAAGACTAATCATCATTATAAAATTGTCAAACCAAGAATTGATAACAAGTCCACTAAAATTGAAAAATTATCTCCCTTGGTTGGTGGAATCTCAAACATAGGCTTAAAAATTCAAGACCTTAGATGGAAACCTAAGGTTAGAATGTTAGATAGAAATTAAGAACTAGTGTTTAGATTAGACCAACCCATCTCTATTAGTTAAATCTTGTGTTGGTCCTAAGCCTAGATAATGACCTTCTCTAGTTGCTTAAATTCTATGTGTTTGAGAAATTGCTTTAAAACATACAACTATGCATTATCCTTTTCAAAATGTAAACTTCAAAAGTAATGCATGTAGTAAATAATTTCTGTTTAAAAAAAAAAAAAAAAAAAAACAGATGTGGTAGTAATCTCATGGAAATATCTGCAGAGTTCGGCTAACCGAACTCCATCTGTCGGCTAACAGACAGCATAAGGGAGTCTCCCTTCTCAGACCCATTCTGCCAAGTTCGGTCAACCGACAACTCACAGGGATGAATAAATCCCTGCGCACGGATTGGAAACTCACTTCACTATTCATCATCTTCCTTCTTCGTGCCCTAGACGAGAACTTCTGTTCCAAATCCTCAAATTAGTCAAATCTCATCCCCATTGCTCTAAAAGTTTCTCTCATTCCAATTAAAATCCTCTCTCAATCATCCTCCAAACAAGTCATCGTCATTTTCATCTCTTTCATCATCGTTGGAGCCTCACAACATTGACAGTCAACGTGAATCTGTGGGATCAAGTCTTGGTCATTCTCTCTGATATCTTGCAAGCATTTTCTGATCTCTTCAAAGGAATCATTGTCATCAAAAGAGCCTCCTCCTCCAAGCTGGGATCAATCATTTTTCCCCTAAAATCAAGGTGACTGTTTCATCCAAAAATTCCCAAACATTTTTTTTTATTTTCTTGGAATGATTGGTTTATTTGTAGTCTTTATCGAATATTTGCATGAATTGTAGGACTTGAGATCCATATTTTGGGGCATTCACAACCAACTGTGCCTTCATTTCCTTAGTCTGCACACTAAGTGTTTGACGATTTGTCACAACCAAATCTGCTTAATCTTCAGTGACCCTCTCACCTTTTGAGCATTGGAAAAAAGATTTATACTGACTCACATTAAAGAAAAACCTTCAATCTTGCCCAACCAAATATGCCTCCAAGAATTAAGAAAGCCATGCCAAGGCCATCTAAAAAGGGAAAGGCCACTGCCACATCCAGTAGGCCCATAGATGAACATTCAGACTTTAGTGAATCCCCTCCACCACCATCCATAGAGCTGAGGGTTGATGCTAACACTCTGCAACTATTGAGAAATAGGTTTATAGCTGTGGAAAGAAGGGTGTTAGTAAACCAAATAAAAAATCATGACTTAATGGGAATAGTTCATAGAGTAGGATGGGATGGTATACTTCATTGGGTTGGAGATGTCTATCCCACATTGGTGAGATATATGTACTCATCAATCTCAAGCACTCTCATTGGAGAAAATACTTGTTCTTTTACTATCTCCTTTGAGATAGGAATGTAGAGATCACACCTGAGAGGATAGTGAACATTATGGGGATACCTTGCACCCCAAATGGACTTACAATGATATCAGATTCCCCTAATGAAGATGAGAGAACCAAGGCCACTAGGGACATTTGTGGTTTCAATGCCCCTTGGGATAAAAGAAAACATCATCTCACCTTAAATTCTCTCCTTCCCATTTATAGAATTATCCATCATTGCTTCACTTACAATGTCTACCCTAGGTTGGGAAATAGGACTGAGCTTACAGCCTATATGGCCAACCTTTTGTCCAAGGTGGTAACTACTACACCCATTTGCTTGCCCTCCATCATTTGTCATACGATAATCAAATTTCATAACAACGTTGGTCAGAAAAATGCAATACCATTTGAATATCTGATGACTCAATTGGCATTCTCATTTGGGATACCCAAACCTTCTGGGGAGCAACCTCTTTTCAAAACTCCATTATCACCAGCTAATGTAAATCAAATGAATCTTATTCCCAACGCTCAAATTCCTATAGCTGATGACCCTCCCTTGGCTCAAGCACCCCCATCTCCTACTCATGGCTCAACATCGATACCATCTCCTCGTCCTTCCTCTTCAGTGGACCGCTTGGCAGCTCTTGAGAGAGACATGGCTTACATGAAGAAAGAGCAAAAGAAGAACAAGAAGACACTGAACAAACTGTTTCAGTATCTCTCAAGAATTTCAAAGAGTTGCAGTCGAGATGATGTTGGAGCTCCTCCTTCTCCGTCACCACCACCTCCTAACTCGGAGTAGAAGATGCTTGATGTCACCACTATTTTTTTTGTTTTCTCATTGGTAGTATGATTGTTGGTGTAATTTGGTTCAATTGGTTTTTGATGGATGTGTTGGATATTGATGATGTTTATGACTATGTTTATGTTTATGGTTTATTTTTTTGATGTAAACATTTTCATTTGAGACATGAATGAAAACTTGTGAATACATTTTGTCTTTTCATGATGGTTTCTCCTTTGCTTTTATATTCAAAATTTATCAAATGATATCAATATTATGCTATGAGAAAGGTATATGTTTGCATGAGCTATTTTTGCAAACTCTTTAGCAATTTGATGTCAATGGGGGAGAAGAAATGGAAAGGGCTAAGTATGATTTCTAAGACTATGGGGGAGAAAAAGGTTGTGGGAGAGAATTTGTATGGAAGCACACACAATGGGGGAGACCTAGAAGGTTGGGGGAGCAAATAAAGGAAGGAAGATAGTGAAGAAGCCAAAATGTTCAACTCAGGTGGAGTTGAGATATATGGAGACCAAAAGTTGCAGAAATGAATGAATGTATGAGTGATGTGTGAGTGATGAGCTTATGTTTCTTAACTTTGTTTTGTATGTTGCCATCAAATTGCAAAGGGGGAGATTGTTAGACCCTAAGTTGTGTTTGCAATTTGATGTCCAACATTTGCATCATGGTCATCTCATATAATTTCTCAAAGGTTTATCTTGAAAATCACAGGATTTAAATCAACTTGCTCAAAGTCTGTGTTAAAACTTTTGGTTGATTTTAGTCTTATTTTGAAAAGCTTTCTTCTTGATAAAACCTTGTCTCAAACACCATATCGTTCTGTGTTTCAAAAGTTTTCAAAAGTTAGATTTTTTCTTGTAAACTCAGATTTTCAGAAAACAGTCTGACCATACTGTCAGTCAGTCTGTCGGTCAGGTGTCGGCTAACCGACCTTGAACCGAAGCCTAACCGAACTCACTCGGTTAACTTTTCTGAATGGTGTTTCAGTTGTCGGTTTGTGTGTCGGTTAACCGACCATAGAAATTAGACTAACCGAACATCTTGTCAGTCAGATTTCCAGAAAGATGCATTGTCATATATTTTTCACGTCGGTCAGCATGTCGGTCAAGGCTCGGTTAACCGACTTTGCTTCAGAACCTGACCGAAGCTCTCTCGGTTAGAATTCCAGAGAGATGTATTCTGACCCTGTTTTCACTGTCGGTTAGAGTGTCGGTCAGCCCTCGGTTAACCGAACATGTCGGCTAACCGAACCATGCTTTTTTGTCAGCAAAATTTCAAAATTATGACCGTTGGGTCTTCGACCGTTGAGGGTGTCGGTTAACCGACCTCTGGATGTCGGCTAACCGACATATAGCCGTTGGGCCAAAAATTCTATAAAATGAAGTTCATTCCAAGGCCAAAGGAGATGATTCTGGAAGCCAATTCTGAGGTGTACTAAGACAAATCAAAGGGAATGAACTAAGGAGGCCAAAGGATCATAAGTAAAGCTAAACTTGGATTAATGAAGTTCAATCACCAAGTAAGCTTTGACTTTTTCTAGTCATATGTTTTTATGCGTTGTCTAAATTATTGGTAAATGATTTTTAGCATATTAACTATGATGTGTTGAATCCATTCCTCTCTTAATCTTTGATTTAAGTTTTTGGATTCTTCACCTTGATTCAAATCAAGTTAGTGGTAGAAAACTTTTTAGACATGTGTTATCAAAATCTTCAATTTATGTTATAACATGTTTCACTAACTTGTATGAATCTTCTTTGTTGTTTTCAATCGTTAAGACTTTAGTTGAATTCCTTTGATTTTGAAAACAACCAATCACATGCATCACATGTTTAGACATAATTAATTTCATACAACTTGTAACCTTTTGATTTTCATATCATCAGCAAGTTTGTACTTTGTACATGTGATTTGCATATCACTTCAATCAAATCATTTTATGTGCATTAAAGTTTTAATTGCTTCAATCATAAACTGATTGAGCTTTCATTTTCAACTTGATTGAAGTTTTCACACACACACATCATGAGCATTCATCTTTGCAATTTATAGTGTGTTGTGTGAGTTGATTATCACTTTCTCATTCGTCTATTTTAGAGGCAATATATATTGTGCTTAATGTATTTCTCTCCTAGTGTTTAGACACGTTCTTGAGAAAGAGAAACTATTTGTATCAAAGGTTATTGCTTAGCCTAAGAAAAGCAAATTGTAAAGGTCATTGCTTATCCTAGAAAAGCACATAGTTAGGTTGTTGTTTAGCCTTAAAAACATCATTGTAAGGGTTATTGCTTAACCTTTTGTAAAAGCATAAATAGTGAAAATCCGGTGGGGTGTAGATTCACAAGCCGGTAGTGGATGTAGGCACGTTGGCTGAACCACTATAAATCTTGTGTTGTGGTGATTGATGCTTTAGCTTCCGCATTTTATTTGTTAGTCATCACAAGTGGTTAATTCTTTTAAAGAAGTTTAAAATTAGCATAATTGGTCATTAAGTTGTAGCTCACCCTATTCACCCCCCCCTCTAGGGTTCGGATCCAGGACTTTCACGGCCCTCTAAAGAGCCCTGCCGAGGGCCCTCAAAAGCGCCCTATCGAGGGCAGCAAAAAGGGAGGCTCGGTAGAGAAGAGGCCCCGACAGGAGGGGCCGACGGGGAAGGAGCCCGGGAAGGGGGCGTCCCCTTGGAGAAGAAGAGTGCCCTTTTGGAGAAAGGGAGCGCCCCGCCGGTGAAGGAGAGCGTCCCGTCGATGAAAGAAAGCGTTTCCTAGGACAAGGGCCCCGAGGTCGACCCGACGGCTAGGAGCATCTGTGGCCCGGCATTCCTGTCAAACCTAATACTGGAGCCCGGGAGGCCCCTGACGATCCATGATAAGCTGTGTAACAACTCTATTATTATGGCCGCGATCACTAGAGCCTGCTGCCTCCCACTTGACATGGAGAGGCATGAGAAGCTGGAGGACGCGACTCTGGTGATGTCGGCGATGCAGGCGTCGATAGCGGTGAGTCTTGCCCCTTTTCTTTTGAGAAACTTGTTTTCGATCTCTGTGGTCTTCTAACTCATCTTCTTTGTACATAATGTTCAGAAGCTCGAGGTGATACTGGCGAGGGCCTTTCAGGGCTCCTCCAAGGCCTCTCAACTAGAGGAGGAGAAGAGGAGGATCGCATCCGATCTTGAGGCGAGCAGCGAGCGGCTGCGAGAGCTGGAGGAGAAGAACGCGAAGCTCGCCACAGAGATGGATTCGGCGGTAGCCGAGATCATCTGGCTGAGGGCAGAGACGTGCGATCTAAAGGGGGCGGTCGATGTGAAGGCGAAGAGGGCTGCCCAGCTCGAGGTCAAGCTGCTGAAACTACAGACCGAGCTGGCAGCCCTAACCAAATCTAGGGCCGAAGTTGAAGCCCGTGTACAAGCCGAGAGGGAGACCATGGGAAAGGAGCAGGCCGAACTCAAGGAATCACTGTAGGTGGAGGTGGATGCATCGTACCAGGATGGAGTGAGGGACGCGACCAGAACTTATGAGGCCCAATTAGATGGGTTGTGCAAGAAAGTATTCGAGCTTGGGTGCATAGCTGCACTAAAAGAGGCGGGGATCTCCGAAAATCACCCGGTGTTCCGTGATCCTTCCAAGTCTGTCTGTCGTGCGCCTGAGTCTGCGTCCGCTCCAGTTCCTCCCCCCGAGGATCTCCCTAGCTCCAGCGCCCCAACTTCCTCTTTGGACGTGCCTCCTGCTAAGACTCCTGTTGAAAGGGATCGCGACGCCAAAGCCGGGGGCGGCTCAGAAAGATTGATGGTGATGTATTTGTTTTCTTTTATTTCATTGTACTCTAGGAAAGCTTGAACTTCTGTATTTGCGTGTAAAGATCTCAAAATGAATGAAATTTGTCTTGTCTCTATCTTCACGCAATGTGATTGTTCATGTTCTTTTTTGCTTCTGTATTTGCATTCGGTCCCGTAACCAAAATGAAGAAAGCAATAAGAAAAAGAATAAGTAATTGAGCTCGACTATACAGCCAGAGTCGGTAGTGAGCTTGGTTCTATTACTAGGGCTAAGTGACCGAGCTAGGTTCCGCAACCTTAACAAGTCACCGGGTTCGGTAGAAAAAAATGAGCTAGGTCCCATGACCAGAGCTAGAGAGCTAGGTTCCACAACCGTAGCCAAACTTAGTTCCGTAACTAGAGCTAAAAATGGCTGGTCCTGTGACCGGGCCGATGCTGCTGGTTTCATAACCAGAGCTAAGTAACTTAGCTAGGTTCCATAACCAGAGCATGAATTACTGAGTTCGGTTCTATAACCAGAATTGAGGGTGGCTGGTCCTGTGACCACGCCAAGGCAGCTGGTTTTTTAACCGAGCTGAGGGTGGCTAGTCCTGTGACTGCGCCAAGGTAGCTGGTTCCGTAACCGAGCTGAAGGTGGCTGGTCCTGTGACCGCGCCAATGCAAGCTGGTGCCGTAACCGAGCTGAAGGTGGCTGGTTCTGTAACCGCGCCAATGCAAGCTAGTTCTGTAACCGAGCTGATGATGGCTGGTCCTATGACCGCGCCAATGCAAGATGGTTCTGTAAATGAGCTAAAGGTGGCTGGTCCTGTGACCGCGCCAAGGCAGCTGGTTCTTTAACCAAGCTGAGGGGTGGCTGGTCCTGTGACCGCGCCAAGGCAGCTGGTTCTGTAACCGAGCTGAACGTGGCTGGTCCTATAACTTGGTGAAATTCTGAAAGTGACAACACAAATCCTTCCACAAGAATTTATTTTTATTGACTTTCGAGATTGAGTACAGCCTAAAAATAGTACTTCTTGAGGTGCATGGCATTCCATGGGCGTGGTAGCTCTCTACCCTCCATGTCCTCAAGTTTGTACGCTGACTGCCCAACTGCCGAGATTACTTTGAATGGCCCATGCTAGTTCGGAGCAAGCTTTCCTTTGCTAGGATATTTATCTGCTGGAAGTGTCTTCTTTAAGACCAATTCTCCCATTGAGAACTTCCTTTCTTTGACTCTCTGGTTGTATCCTCTGGCCAACTGCTGCTGGTAAGAAGCTAGGCGAATGGCTGCTGCATCCCTTCATTCTTCAACTAGGTCGAGCCCTTTGGCGAGGTTCACTTCGTTTTGGCCCTGATCAAATAGTTTTGATCTGAGAGTTGGGAGGCTGACCTCAAGTGGGATCACTACTTCCATTCCAAAGGCCAGGGAGAAAGGTGTTGCCGAAGTGGAGCGCCTCGGGGTAGTCCTATACGCCCAAAGGACACTCAGAAGCTCTTCTATCCATCTCCCTTTAGCTCGATCAAGCCTCTTCTTGAGCCCGTCGAGTACTACTTTATTGGAGATTTCGGCTTAACCGTTGCTCGGCAGGTAGGTCGGAGTGGAATAGTAGTTCCTGATGCCGAGCTCTTGGCAGAAGTTTTTAAAGAAGTTGGAGTCGAACTGAGTCCCGTTGTCCGAGATCAAAGCTCGAGGCACTCCAAACCTTATAACAATGTTCCTCCATACAAAGTTTTTGGTATCCATCTCGGTGATGGAAGACAATGCCTCCGCTTCTATCCATTTGGTGAAATAGTCAGTGGCTACTATTAGCCACCGCTTATTCCCTGGAGCCTGGTGGAGTGGTCCCACTAGGTCCAATCCCCATTGGGCGAAAGGCCATGGACTAGAGAGAGGACTCAGGTCATGTGCTGGCTGATAGAGAGAGTTAGAGAATTTCTGGCACTTCTCGCATTTCCTGACATAGACCTAGGCGTCCTTCTGCATGTAAGGCCACCAGTAGCCCTGGCTGATGGCTCGATACGCCAATGACCGACCCCCAATGTGACTGCCGCAGATTCCTTTATGGATTTCATAAAGGAAGTCTTCGACCTTGCTGGGGTGAACGCACTGGAGGTAGGGTCCATTGTAGGACTTTTTATAGAGCTTGCCGTCTAGAGACAGCTAAAATCGTGCTGCCTTCAGCCTGATTTTATGGGCTTCGCTCTTGTCTTCGGGGAGTTGGTCATCCTTGAGGTAAGATATATATTGGTCCATCCAGCTCGGGCCGAGGTCAGCGCATAAGACCTGCCGAGGTGGATGGAGCTCTGTGCTCGGTCTGTCTAGTGCTTCCACTTCGATAGTCCTTTTTCTTCCAGCTTCGACAGCAGAGGCCAAGTTGGGAACGGCATCGGCGTGAGAATTGGAGTCTCTGCCGATCTGCCTGACTTCAACTTTTTTGAACTAAGAGAGGAGTTGCTTTGCGTGAGCTAGGTAGGCTGCCATCTTGTCGTCACGGGCTTGGTAGTCTCCATTCAGTTGGCTCGTCACCAACTGAGAATCGCTGAAGACGACCAGTTGTCGTGCCCCCAGGATTTTAGTGCTGCCAAGCCCTGCGATCAGCGCCTCATACTCAGCTTCATTGTTTGATGCCTTGAAGTCAAGTGTCAGGGCTTGCTCGACGACAAGGCCCTCCGGAGATTGGAGGACTATGCCTGCGCCAGCCTTTTTGGAGGTTGAGGATCCGTCGACGAAGACCTTCCAGGATAAGTCGAGGAACTGTTTCCAGGATCGTTCTTGTTCCATCTCGGTCTCGGTGACTTCTCCCACCTCCTTGCCCCCCAGTTCGGTATCAAGCTGTCTCGGTGCCGAACTAGAGGAGGTGAACTCTACGATGAAATCTGCCAGGACTTAGGCTTTGATCGTCGTTCTGGGCTAATACTGAATATCATATTGCCCCAACTCGACGGCCCATTTGGACACCATTCCAGAGAAGTTTGCTTTTTGAAAAAGAGACTTGAGCGGATGTTATGTAACAACCACTACGGAGTAGGTCTGGAAGTAGTGGGAGAGTTTGCGAGAAGCACTGACGAGTGCTAGTGCAAGTTTCTCCAATTGCAGGTATCTCGTCTCGGCATCTAGCAGGATCTTGCTCGCGTAGTAGATAGGCCTTTGTCGCCTGTCTTCTTCTCTAATGAGCACCGAGCTCACTGCGTGGTCCGAGACTACCAGATACAAGTACAGGACCTCTCCCTGTGTTGGAGTGGACAACAGGGGAGGTGAAGATAGGTACCCTTTGACTTCCTCAAGGGCTCTGTTGCACTCCGGCGTCCATTGGAATTTTGAGCTTTTCTTTAATAGCTGAAAGAAGGGGCGGAACTTGTCTGAAGCTCTGCTGATGAAGCAGTTCAGTGCTGCTGCCATCCCTGTGAGCCTCTGGACTTGCTTCGCCGTGGTCAAACTTTGGATAACCTGGATTACCGAGATCTGCTCGGGATTGGCTTCAATTTCACGTCTAGTGACCAGGCTTCCCAGCAACTTGCCGGAGCCGACGCCAAATGCGCATTTGGCCGCGTTCAGCTTGAGCTTGAATTCTTTGAGGACGGTGAAGGTCTGACTCAGGTCAGTTAAGTGGTCCTGTGACCTTTTAGACTTGACGACCATATCGTCGATGTACATTTCAAGCGTCTTGCCGAGTTGGACCTAAAACATCTTCGTTACCAGCCTCTGGTAAGTTGCACCAGCATTTTGTAACTCAAAGGGCATCACTTTGTAACAGTAGATGACTCTAGGTGGTATGAACGCGGTCTTTTCTTCGTCAGGCCCATGCATCGGGATCTGATGGTAACGTTGGTAGGCGTCGAGGAAACTCATCCTGTCGTGCCCGGCGATGGCGTCGATTAGTTGGTCAATCTTTGGGAGCGGGAAGCCATCCTTGGGGTAGGCCTTGTTGAGGTCGGTGAAGTCCACGCAGACCCTCCAGCTCCCATTCTTCTTTTTGACCACTACTGTGTTGGCCAGCCTCGCAGGGTAGTTGACTTCCCTGATTGCTTCGGCCTCCAACAGTTTTTTGAACTCTTCGATACTGCCTCTGCTTGCTGGACCTCGGTCCTGCGAGCCTTTTGGACTACAAGCTTGTGTCTGGGATCCACATTTAGTTTATGGCTCATGACCTTGAGGTCGATGCCGGGCATCTCGTATGGGATCCAAGCGAAGACCTCTCTGTTCTGTAACAGGAAGTCCAGCAGCTCGGACCTTTCAACTTCTGCAAGCTGATTTCCGAGCAGGAAGTATCTCTCCGGATCGCTGGGATCGATCCTGACCTCGGTGAGATCTTCGACACTCTTCTGCTCAGGGGCTCAGCTGACAGCCTTGAGCTCTGCCTCGAGCACTTGCTACTGTTCTGCTTCGCCAAGAACCACAGCCATCAGGCACTGTTTGGCCATCTGCTGGTCACCCCGAACCATGATCACCTCGATTCTGCCGTCCCCGTTCTCTAGCAGGAACTTAAGTTTCTAGTGATGGGTGGAGGGCACCGCTTCCATGTTGTGCAGCTAGGTCCTTCCCATTATTGCATTATATAGGGATGGAGCATCCACCACTAGGAAGTCTACTGTCATGGAGGCACCCCCTACTTGGACTTGGAGGGAGATCTTCCCCTTGGGGTAGACTGGCTTGGAGCTGAAGCCCACCAGCGGGGTGCGGGCTTCCTGCAGGTCCTCCTCTTTCAGACCCATCTTCTTGAAGCAGTCGTAGTAGAGGATTTCTGAGGAGCTCCCGGGGTCCACGAGGATCCTCTTGACTTTGAAGTTTCTTAACCTCAGAGTCAAGAGCAGAGGATCGTTGTGGGGCAGCTGCACCCCGTCCAAGTCCTCATTAGAGAACCAAATCTTTGGTCTCTCTTTCCATGCCTTCTTTAGAGAGGGGCTGAACTCAACCGTCATTACCTGCTTGCCATGCAGGGCCCTCCTGGCCTCAGCACGAGCCTGGTTGCTCCCCCAAGGAGCGGGAGCTAGGTGGATGACATTGATGGTCCATTCTTGGTCGGCCTCATTCTGATGGCCATCAGGTCGCCGTCCGTCTTTGGGATTACCCGATGCGCTTGGAACTTCTCGACGAAGGAATTTCGGAGCTGTCGCCAGCTCAAAATCGATCCCTCGGAGAGTGCGCAGAACCACCGAAGTGGAAGGTCGCCCAGATTGGAAGAGAAAACTTTGCAGTTCAAGCCTCCCACGTCGCCCCACACCGACATTCTCTGCGTGAAGTGTTGGAGGTGCGCTTCTGGGTCCGAGGTCCTGTCATACAGATTGAACCTCGGGACGCTGAACTTCTCAGGGAGGATGTGATCCCTGATCTCCCGAGAGAATGGAGACGTGCCACGGCTACCAGTGTCATCGGCAATAAGCCGACCTCGGGTGAAGCCGATGAACTCCATGTTCTGCTGCACAGCCTGTGTTACCTGATGGTTAAGCCATACTCTCATGTCGGGGTCGGTCCCTAGTCTCCTCGGTCTCTGGCGCTGCTGCTGAGGGTCAGTGCCGAGATGAGTGCTGCTCAAGCCTTCATCATAGCTCGGTCGCGCCTCTTGTTGGTCAGGAATTGCCTTAAGTCCTGTCTAGCCTCGGGGACCCGCCGGGCTCGCTGGCTTGTGGGAGGCATGACCGAGGCCCCGGCCTGGACCTTCTCCTTCTCTTTGAGCTTCTCTTGGAATCGGAGGATCAGAGCACCCTGCTCTTGAATAAGGAGGTTTTGAGCCCTGATATCCGCGAGGTGGGCCTCGTCGGCCACCTCCAAGATTACGTCGTTGTCGTCCGTGTCAGAAAACAGGTCGTCGTCGTCGTCAAGGAGCACGTGGTCGTCTTCCACGTGGTCCTGGTGACGAGACTGGTGCGACTTGGACAACACTGGTGTTTTGTCTCGTCGGGAACGTCCTGGAGGGGGGACATCCTGACGGGGTCGCTCCTATAAGGTAACGTCCTGACGAGGACGCTCTGCCTAAGAGGGAGCTTGCCGGATACGCTCCAGAGCAGGGTCATGACGATGAGAAGGTGCTGTCACCTCTCTCGGCGACAGGCCCGACTGGGTAACTGGTTCTCCCACGCTCATTACGCTGGACCCTCCCCCAGTCCTCTTCTGGCGAGGGACGAACGGCAGAACTCAATAAACCCAAAATACTCAAAAGCCATAATGCTTCCTAGTCAATGGTCAAACTCCTTTTTAATCTACCTAATCAAGCCCAAATACATTCAAAACATCCATTAGGTATCTAATTAGGATTAATTAAATACTAAATACGATTAGGTTAGGATAAGGATATTACACCCACTTCCTCTTTTGTTATAGTTTGTGGAGGAATCTTTAGCCACTTAAAACAGTCGCCGATGTTCTGTCGCCTGACTATTATAAAAACAAGGGGATTTGACATATTCATTCCCCTTAAACCCTGTTCTCCCAATTTCATGACTGAAAATCTGTTAATGTCATCGAAGTCTTTTGACTCTGGTCCACACATTTTTTTTTTTTTTGTGCCCTAGATCCCATGATATGGGATCCGAATGTAAAAATCCATGATATCATGGGATCCAGGTCTAGATAAGAAGACGGTCTAGAATTTTTTTTTTTTAATGTACGACTTTTCAACTTTTTACATTTGGACCAAAGTCAAATGACTCTAGTGACATTAATAAGTTTCCAATCGTGAAATTAGGGATGCAGGGTTTAAGGGGGATTAAAATGTCAAACCCCCCAAAAAGAATAACAACAATTGGAGCCATTCTTGACACCAATGGCTTTTGTTGGTTTTATCTACTTTTACTGCGTTCTTATGGCCCCGTTTCTTTACTAGAATTCATGACAGGAATTCAGACTATCTGAGAATTTAGAATTTCTGTCAGGAATTCTGTGTTTCATTACTAGAATTCATGGGCATTTGAAATTCCAAAAAAATCAGCATTTGAAAAACCACTTTAACAAGGAGGATTTGGAAATCTCACTTGACACTGGAATTTTTGGAGAGGGACAACGACATTCCGAGAGCTCAGGCAGGAATTCGGGCCATGAATGAAACAACGAATTTAGAATTCCAGAAATTGGCAGCATTTCAAATCCCAGCAATTAAAATTTCCAAACAACCACCACACATGAATTTTATGAATTCTAATAAAGAAACGGGCCCTATGTTTCAGCTTATATGTACCTTTCCACTTATCTCCTCTGTCGATGAAGGCCTTCTGTGACCATCAACAAAACCTTTTTGCTAATATAAGAGCTCCTTTCTGAGCCAAAAAATGAATAAATAAATAAAATTGGAGCCATTCTTGTTCTGTCACTTGACTACACAATCTAAAGAGTGAAAGAAAGAATCATGACAATTTTCATTGAAAGCATATGTGAACAGAAGTAGTTTAGATAGCTTGTTGAACAATTTCTTAACTCATGACAAAAATTCATTAGGTGACAATCTGAACAAGAAAAATGATCGGGAGAGGGTGACATGATGTATGAAATCCAAGTAAAACAAGAGCGAATGCTTGAAAATTGGATCAAGTATTCAGGTCTCAATCAACTTCATAATGTACGAGAGAAAGCTTCTCCAAAACAAATAATTCATAGTACTCATTTTTTTATAACATCGATAGAAATCATTTAATTCTTGCAATTTGGGACTGCATCAAAGCCTCCATATCATGATGTTGTTGGGCAGTACATTTTCTAATATAAAACCAACCTAATTCCAGATATCGAGGCAAATTGAGTAATATCGGGGATTGTTTTAAGCAGGGGATATGAGACCATTTTTTTTTTTTTTTCGCTTTATGCTGTTATCACCTTGGACATTTGACTATTTCAAATCGGTTGACAAACTAATCATCCTAATTCGAGAGTAGCAGTTTCTTAGCAGACCCACCAACCCAATCCGAATTTAAACCAGTAATTCAGTTTTCAGACTTGCCATTTTTATCATCACGTTGGGTTCAGGTTGAAGCTTTTGACCTGATCAATAAATTGCTATCTCCATACTTGCTATTTTACCCACCAACCTTGCGTAAACCCAACCCATACGCAGACCAACATTAGCGTTACAAAAGGGCTTGAGTTTAACTTTTAACTTTATCTTTGCAGGTTGAGCTGGTAAATGCTATTACAGTGCTCAACCAAACCTGTTCAGCCTAACCGGACCTCACCACCCCCTAATAACTCATTGGGCTGACCAAGTGATCAATGGCCAGGAACACTTCCAGCTGGACAAAGATTTTGTCTACATAACTCCGCTTAAGCAAAATACAAGGTACCAAAACATCAAAACAGCACCTGATTATGATGACTTGAGTTAAATATTGATCAAGATGTCAAACTAAATCCAGCTAAGCCTCCAGCTTTTATGTGTGTGTGTGAGAGAGAGGGAGAGAGAGAGAGAGGAGTAGCTATGCAATTTTAACTGTAAAATTGAGGCTGAAATTAATGATGGAACAAATAGGAACTCCAACTTTTATTTATAGGATAAGTACATGAGAAACAAGTTATTTAGTTTTCATATGGGCCTCCCCTTTCATACTAGTACACACAGATACACATTATAAAATTAAATAAACACTCCCAATTTTGAATCATATGTTCATCATAAGCTCTAACCAATCTGGGGCACCCTTGTTACAATGCCAGTACTCTCATCAACCCAAACCCAAACCCTATCACAACGAAAATCTGCGGTGATGATCGTTCCTTCCTTCACGATTTGTGCCGTAACCAATGAATTTTCTTCCTCAATCGTTCTTTTGGCCACCTCCCCAGCCACACCCAACAGTTCCGGCCACACGCTTTTGCCTAAAAGAGAGCATCAACACACACATTAGCTTAAATTAGTTAAGATTATATAGAAGTTTAACATAGTTTAATTAGCAGGATTAACTATCTTATAGCTCTATCTCACTAGAGATCTAAACTTATTGCAGCAATTTAAGTCATAGTTGCGTAAATGTTTTTTGTTAAAAAAGCATAGAAAGTGAAAAAAAAAAGTCATATTTTCCATGCAACAGTAAAATTCATATTTGGTGCAGCGAAATGCGAAAAAAGTAATTGACTTTCCCACGTAATTCCGAGAGAAGCATTTTTTTTTTTTCTGTTTTTTCAAATGTCTGTCTTATCTTAAAAATTATGTCGAAGACTAGCAATATGAGACAAGGGACACTTACCCACGCATTCAGTTGCCATCTTTTCTTCTCTCTTGCCTTGTGATGATCTCAATGGTTTTGCAAGAACTGAGGCGGGTATTTATAGAGCTATGCCTTGGTACGTGGCTTTGCGTATGTAGACTAGCTATCCATTATATAGTTCATGTTTGAATTTTGTAGTTAGCTGGTGGCAGAGAAATTTGACCTGTGAAGGAGCCACCTATGTGGGTTTACCACTTCCTTGCTTATCCTTTGTTAGGAAAATTGTCGATACAAGCAAGCAGTTCCATTTTATTTTTCTCTTTATTTCTTGGTGTGGAAGAATAATACTAATTACTATAATCTTACACATACGTCACATTATCTACTGTAGCTTACCTCTAGTAACAAGTCCACCTATAATTAATCCAAACATTTCGATTGCACCTAGGCCCAAGTATATTACATTTTCAAATTTGACATACTAGTAAAAAATATTTGGTTGGTTTGGGCCGGAGTCCATGCCTTTAATTATGGTTTGAGTCCTAGGTTCAAATCTTTGGTTTGAATTCTGGTATACGTACATGACTTGTAATCTGGGCCCAAGTTGACGTTTAGGATGTTAGGAAGTCCCACATCGCACATCGCCTAAGTAATAGGCTTGACATGTCTTAATATACATGTATGGGCCTTCCTCCTATCAACTTAAGCTTTTTGGTTGGTATATGGTTTCTTACATAGGGTGTTTATAGAGTTTGTTAATTAGTCCTGTACATAGTTTAATTACATCACTGCATGACTCGTATTTTCATTTAGATTTAATTGCTGGCAATGTTTGATGAAGCCGGTTTTTTTGACTGATTTTAAATACACAACTCTTTTGTTTTCTAGAACCTTTAGGCGCAATTAATAATTTCATGTGTTACATGATTATTAGGTCAAGGCTAAGAAATCTTACATGACAAGTTATACATAGTTTTCCCCAGCCACTGGAGGCAAGCTTTCTACTTAATTGTATGGTATGATTTGATCAGCTTAAATAATTCAGTCCTAGTTATAGTTATAAGGCCTAAGCAACTCAACCATACCAAAAATCAGATTTCTCAGCCCGACCCAAGTTACGAACAAGCACCAACCTTCATTTGCACTTCTCTCATCTCTCCTTTCTCGATCTAGTTTTCTTTTGGAACTTCAATTTTCAGTTATTTTTAGGCACTCCTTCAAAAATGGGAAGCATCTCACATCCCATTAACAACTTAAATTTTACATTCTAGATTTTGTTTTTGTTGGGTATTGTGATATGCAGAGATTCGAGAAAGGAGCTTCTTCTATTGATGGGTGTTGTAGTTTTTAGTTTTCCATTGATGGGGCTACTCCCCAGTTCCTGGCTACTTGCCTTTGAGTTAATTTGTAGCTTTTGCAGAAACGCCTTTAACTATACCGTATTGTTTAAGAACCAAACATTCACTTAGAACCAAACATTCACTTAAGTCCTCATGAACTTCTTCGGTTGCTTAGAATACATAATGTGATAACTATTTAAATTTTCATGGTTATTTTGATTTCTAACAATTTTTTGCACCTCTTCTTTTTTCTTTAGTTTTTTTCCTTTAACTTACCTCTAGGGATGACTTTTCTCTTCTCTTTCTCCAAGTTTGAATATTTCCCCACATACAATTGCGCCATTTTCAGACTACAATACCCATAGTGTGGGGTTTTAAATTTTGGTCAATGAAAACATTCAAACTTGTAGGGTCACTACTAGAGGAATGACCTTTGGCGGAAGAAGACAGCGGGCGACCGCCTGAAGCGGTCGCAAAAGGAACCATTAGCAACCGCTATTGCGGCCGCAATAGCGGTCGCTAAAACTATTCCATCGAAACCCCTTGTTCTTTCCCACTTTCTATTTCCTTCCCACTCTCTTTTTCCCCTTTTCCCCTCCCGTGCCCCTGCTCCCGCGTTCTGCACCAGTGAATATCCCTTTCCCTCATGCGGTTCTCTCTCTCCCTTTCCCTCTCCCTCTCCCTCTCCCTCTCTCTCTCTATTTCTCTCTCTCCCTCCCTCTCCCTCTCGCTTTGCACTCTTCCCTCCCGCGCGTCCCTATCCAGCACCGGTTGTCTCTCTCTCCCTCCCTCCGCCGAAGCCGCCACCGGATTTCTCTCTCTTTCCCTCCCTCTCCCTCTCCCTATCCCTCTCCCCCCTCTCTCTCTCTCTCTCTCTCTCTCTGTTCTTGCTCTGCACTGTGCCCTCCCGCGCGCCGAAGCCGCCACCAGTTCTCTCTCTCCCTCTCTGCGCCGAAGCCGGCACTGCCAAAACCGTAGCTCGCACCAATCAATCTCTTTCTATAGCTACTGGTATGTATTTTTTTTTTCATTTGATTTATTTATAAATAAATAAGAAGGCTGGGATTCTATTTTGAGTTCTCATGCAATTTTTATGTATATCAACTGCGACATTTTACTTACCAAGTAACGATCAACCAATTGTACTTGATCTTTGTTTTTTACTCTTGAATGAATCTGTGATTATATTTTTGAGTTCTAACTGGGTGATTATCTGATTTTATTGCGTGACTTTCTTTGAACCCCATTTTGCAATCTCTCTTTTTTTCCCTAGGATGTGATTCTCTTCCTTGCCATTTTATGTTGTTGCATGCTGTTGTTGTTATTTTTGAAATGTGACTTCCAATAGTATTTCTTAAGGTAATCTTCTTTTAATACTATTAGTGCAGCACTTGTAGAAGGAATATATTTGTTTAATGATAACATTGAAATACCATGAAATCCCACAACAGCATAGAAAATAAGTATATCTGTTTAATGATAACATTGAAATATCATATTAAAAGATGCAAAAGGTACATGAAAATCAACACCATTACAAGAGCAAAAGGGAACACCATTACAAATTGAGCCTAAAAGTAGCAACTTATGAAATATCATAACCATAAATTAACATAATAGATAAATCATGTTTCTGGTCATATGCCAATCTTCTTCTTGATCTTTTTTAGAAGGCTAGTGTTGGCATAAACCAACAGCTGCACGATCAAATTTCCATTTAATTCTCATGGAATGTAAGAAAAAGAAAAGAAAAGAAAAGAAAAGAAAGAAAAGGGCACCCAGGAGGTTTCCTTTCACTGTTAGCTCACCATTTTTTCACTCAAATTATAATTAAGACTGACCAGTGCTGTTTTCCCTACAGGACTACCTTGCACTCCATAATGACCCAGAATCATAGAAATGAGTTTTCATATGTGAACTTCATTTAATCTGTTGTTTTCTTTTCTAAATTTGATTACCAGACAAGAATTGTTCTGTCTAATAAGAAATGAGGTTTTCAGATCTACGTGTAAACTTCAATTCATCTATCGGTTGCTTTCTTAGAATTGATTACCAAATAGAAATTGCCTTTTATTGTTCACCATGAACAATTCATAGAAAAGGAAACTATAGAAATAGAAGTGCAAATCTCTTTTCTTTAGAGAATTATATTTTCACCATGGTTATTTTTGCACGCGACCATCTCCAATCAAAGAATCCTCTTTTGGAGGGCTCCAAGGAAACATAAACAAGAAAAAAAAAATACTAGCACAATCGCTTGCCTCTCCATTTGTAAGCCAGTTGTTGAAAAGCTCATGGCTATCAACGCTGTTAGATATTTTATATTGCCAATTTCTTTTAGTTTGAACAAAACTCATACCTTCAGTCCTACTTGAGTTGTAATTTCTATTTCTTTTAGATGAGGACTGTGAAGGAATTCTATAGTTGTCAAAGACTCTTGTTGGATTCGTGTGTTCCATTTAAAGACTCCTTCGTGCATTGGAAGATCCCCTGCAGAGTTCCACTGGGCATGTATTGCAAAATTTGCTGACTGTTTCCAAAACCTGGTCTCGCTATAGCGAGACTGAGGCTCGCTATAGCGAGCCACTATTCTGGCTCATCAAGAGATTAATCTCGCTATAGCGAGGTCCCTGCTCGCTATAGCGAGGTGTCGTGTCCTGAATTCTTTAGGACTCTGTCAAGCTGAAGTTTTCTACTTCTTTAAGAAGTTTTTCCTTTTTTCTATGAGTCTCTTGCACAAATCAAGAACCCCTTGCAACCTCTATAAAGGGGACTAGAGAGCTATTCCTATTTACCAATCAAGAAGTATTTCTCTCTCAAGTTTTACAAGGCTGTCTACGTTGAAGTTCTGTTTTTATTCTTCTTCACTCAATCTCCTTGAAGGGGCATTCAAGGAGGGTTTCAAGCAAGCACGTGGAAGGTGAACGGTGGGTCGTCGGCGAGTTCTTCACAGTCCTTTAGGTTGAGTTTCAACTGTGTCAAGTCCTGTGCGTTCCTTGTAATCTTCATTCTCATAGTGCATTGCTTTCTGTGTCGTTTGCCACCCGTGGTTTTTTCCCGAGAAGGGTTTTCCACATAAATCTCTGTGCCTCTCTTTGTGTGGTGATTGTTTAGCATAATTTCCTTGTTAATTGCATATAATAATCTGAGAAAGGACCTTAGCCTGTGTTAAGGCTTAAATAGAAGGTTGGATTCAAACCTTCAAACGCGAAGCGTCTGGGAGAGGTTCTTGAACCCCAAAGTCTCCATGTTTGGCGCTGCCATCCCAATTGAACTTTCCATAAGCGATTTGAAGAACAGCTCTCCACTAGAATTCCTGTACAGATCTGAATAAACCCTTCCCTCCATCTCCATGAAAATTTTCTCTGGATCACTACTCTGAGGTGATTGAGATCGAACTGGATTTGGATTCTAATTGCTACTCTTGCTGCCCGTATTCTGGAAATAATCTGTCTTTAATCCCTTCCCATTTTCATCTTCAATCATATTCTCCGAAGATCCCACCTTCTCTCAGCACAAAAACAATCCAATTCAACTTCATTAAGGAACCTGGAATCCAACCAGAACCTCCCAAAAGGTTGGATAGGGAAATGGTTGGATTCAGGTAAAACTGAAAAGACACAAGACAGACAAGATTAAATCAGTTAACAACGTTGAGATGTGTTTCTGCCAGATAAACCAATCAATGATCAAACAATCTAGTTCAGGTACAGCAGCTGCTTACACCAATCTAGACATTCAACATTCAATTAACAGAAACCGAGCAAGTCTAGCAATATTTCTCTAGTGTCCTAAATAAGCAAAACCAAACTAAAACCAGAAGTTAAAGCTGGAAACTCTCTTGTTTAGTACATTTGGGTGATGACCCAAACCCGAATATTCATGTATTTGAGTAAATAACAATAAAGAGAAGAATAAGAAAAGAAAGGAATCTGCGAATTGGGTGTTGTTCAGATTCCATAGCCAGCGGTTGTCGTTTTGTCAGAGTGAAAAATTTGAAGCTTTCCAAGGACTACTGGGTCATAATTTGAATTCCTACAGACCAGAAATATGAAGGGAAGCCATTGGAATTTGGAAATGAATAGCAAAGTCAATAAGATTTATTTACAAAATCAGTTTGCACGTCCTTACTGCAATTAGGAGAAGAAGTGAAGTTGGTTGAAGCATGGTAGAAAATGGGTATACACGGGTCATAGACGTTTTCTACCTCCATTGCATAGGTTCAGGAGGGACAAAGTGTCATTTGACGGCACTCGAGAATATGGTCCAGCACCTCGAACAATGACGGGAGTTGATTTGTTGTCACAGCTCGAGCAGGAGCAAGTACGTACCGTGTATGATTTTCAAGATTTACTGCTCCCCCCCCCCCCCCCCCCCCTTCCTTCCATTAACGGTGCAAATAGAAGGCGAAGTCATAATTGGAAGAAAAAAGTATTTTCTACGATCTAACATACTGGAAAGATAACTTACTCAGGCACAACTTAGATGTTATGCACATCGAGAAGAACGTATGTGATAATATATTGTGGACCATTCTCGGTGTTCAGGGGAAGTCGAAGGATGGCGTTAATGCACGCCGTGACTTGGAAAAAATGGGCTTGAAAAAACCGTTGCACTTGCAGATGAGAGAGTCCAACAAGGCGTAGATGCCTCCTGCGCAATACACGATGAGTAAAGATGAGAAAGATGTCTTCCTCTCTGTTATGAAGGGTGTCAAGGTTCCTGACGGGTACTGTTCGAATATCGCTAAGCATGTGAACATGAAAGAAAGAACATTACAGGGTCTGAAGAGTCATGACAATCATATTCTCATTCAACAGTTACTGCCTATCTCCATACGAAACTGTTTGCCTAAGAATGTTGTAGCGCCGTTGATTGAAGTTAGCAACTTCTTCAGACAACTCTGTTCTAGAGTTCACCGAATTAATGAGTTGAATGGTCTGCAAGAGAGGATTACTGTGACATTGTGTCATCTAGAAAAAATCTTTCCACCTGCACTTTTCGATGCATGGGTCACTTGACCATACACTTAACCAGTGAAGCCCTACTTGGCGGCCCCGTCCAATTCAGATGGATGTATCCGATCGAGAGGTACATGAACATATTGAAGAGGTATGTTCGTAAAAGAGCTCGTCCAGAGGCATCCACAGCTAAGGGGTATTTAATGGATGAGTGCACAAATTTCTGCGCAACATATCTCAATGATAATATTGAAACAAAGTTAACCAGGCCCTCTCGGATTAATGATGGTCCAGTTGGGGAGGGCACGCCTTTTGATCTCAACAATATTGAGTGGATTCAAGCTCACCGGTGGGTGTTGTTCAAAACCCCATCTGTTGTGGCTTTGGCTTAGTAAGTTATCACTCATTTATAACTGTAACTTGTCAATTTCTTGCCTAAATTATCGTAGTTGTCATTAACACGTGTTATGCATCGCATGACACATATCGATGAGCTCAAACGGGACATGCCTCGTGCTACAGCCCATGAAATTCATCAGTCCCATTATCGGTCATTTCACGAATGGTTCAAGAATCACATATGTATTCAATCATTAGGACTAATTTCACTTGTTCCTGTCATATTACTTTAATGTAGTGATATTCAGTGATTACATGCATTGCGTAGGTGTGTAACTTACGAAGAACCAACGATCCTAATTTGACCATTGAAATGAATCAGTTAGCCGATGGTCCCTTCATAACGGCCCGACGTTACATAACTTGTGATGTCAACGGTTTTCGATTTCGCATCAAGGATGTAGATGAGAAACGAACGATGTAAAATAATGGGCTCAGTTGTCCGTCTGTTGATGCTGGTTACTACTACGGCCGGTTGAAGGATGTTGTTGAAGTTGTATATGGTCATGGGTTAAAATTTCTATTGTTTAAGTGTGACTGGGTGGATCCCATCTGAGGGGTGAAAACAGATAATAACCATTTTACATTGGTAAATTTTAACAATTTGTTACACCGGGATGGTCGAATAAGTGCCGAACCGTACATACTGTCCTCAATGGCGAAGCAAGTGATGGAACGCGCTCCGAATGCCGTGGGTGCTACCGGGGTCGGCGGACGTGGGAGTCCGTCGGGTCCGGCCCTTTCGCGCCCGGGGGGCATGAAGCGTGCATCAACATTTCTTTGTGTGGGTGTGCCAGATTTTCTATTTTACTTGGAATTGCAAGTGGTAATCCGGAGATCGACCTTCGCAAGTAAAAAGAAAATCAACTTCTTTCAAGTTTTCCATTGCACAAATATTTAAGAAAAGAGACATTTTCTTGGTTTGCCGTGAAAGGCGATTTTGTTTGGCATTTATAGCCGATTTACAATTCTCATCAATAATGAAAGACAAGAGTTGTGATTTTTGTCTCTTTTAGAAAAATACAAACTACAATGAAAAGCAAGAAAAGGAGGATCTAACTTCTCAGGAGATTGTGGGGGACTCGATCAGATTGACGGTCGCAAGCCATGTGTGGGCTTCGCCATCATCCATGCAGATGAGAACAGAGGATGCTCTTGATTCGCTTGGCTTGGCTATAACCTCAGATTTTAGAGGACAAAGACCAAGAGAAGGTCCTATGTCCAATAAAAAGCTAAGTAGACGGGCTGAAAAGCCACGTCTAAGCCATTGGAGGCAGCGGGAGAAGGCAAGGACCTTGGGGGGGAGTGCCCCCCAAGGGACTTTTGTCACCTTGTAGTGGTGGCCGGTGCAGAACTTCAGCAGAGTTTTCTCTCTTTTTCTTTCTCTCAGATTTCTGGATCTGTGGTGCTTTTTCCGAAGTCCGGGGAAGTGATCTCTGGATTCTTTTCGATCTCTGATCTCTTTTTTTTTATTCCGATTTCAATGGAATGCTCTCCTATTTATAGGCTTTTGGTAGCCATTTAGGAGAGCTTTTATGGGCTTTAATGGCTTTAATGGGAGGAGTTACAAGATTTATTTCTTGATTTTGTAACTCCTTTTTCCTTGAATCTGATTGGCCGATGAAGATTAAGGGCTTTTAATCACCTTAATTACCATAATGGGAGGAGTTTCATGGCTTGAATGCCATGAATCTCTTGATTTGTAACTCCCGAATGCTTGCTTCTGGTTGGGCCGTCCAATAGAATGAGTTAATGACTGCCATAAAGCTAGCCAATTAACCACATTAATTGGTCGCCGAGCAGTCGAAGAGTCGCGGGCCGTGCCGTGTCTTCTGGAATTCTTCTGGCGATGATCATCGATGGATCTTCATGCTGATCGACATCGGATGAACATGTAACTTCAGACATTGATAGCTAAGTGCGGGCCGGTGACATCTGTCTTGTCGATTTCTCGATCGGTCGGATAGAAAGAGCACTTTTTTGGTCGACCGGTTGGCGATCTTGGAGCGATCACTGATGATTTTATGCTTTTGACGGCGAATCCGAGATGTCGTCGGATATGAGTCAATTTCAAGCATTAAAAATCACATTTTCAGGAAACCACAGGGGCCAATGTGCGCGAAACGCGAAAAGGGGCGAAAAAACGGGTCACCGGCGAAAAATCCGGTGACCCGGACTTCCATGGTCGCCGGCGCCCATGGGCCGGCGACCCTGGGCCAGGGTCGCGGGCTGCGACCCTGGGGTTTTTTTCCCCTTTTTTGGTCCGTTTTGCGGTCTTTTTCGTCGCCGTTTTCTTCTGTATTTTTCCTGACATTTCTTCTCATTTATTGGCTTGATTTCCCTGTAGAAAACCTGATGAGAATCCTTGCATTTTTAGAGTGCAAAGTTTCCGATTTTCCAGGAAAGCCGAAGACTTTGTCGCATAGAGCTGCTGATTTTCCGCCAAAAGCTGAAACTTGGTCAAACGATGTCGGAATGACCTGAAATTTGAGGTGAAGCCTCCTGAGCAATAAATAAGACCAACCATAGGCTTTTGTTTGAGTTTTGAAGCCGTTTAGGGTCCCATCGATGCTTCACTTGATTTTGCTACGGGGAAAATGCCGAGCTTTGATATGTGGTCAAACGATGTCCGATTGACCTGAAATTTGACAGGGAACCTATTGGAGTCATTTTGAGATGATCCACAGGCTCTGTCTTGGAAACCATGGTCCCGGGGAGCTCCGCCGCTGGTAGGCTTGATTCTCTCTCGGAGCATCGAAACCTGGTCAAACGTTGTTAGAATGACCTGAAATTCGACGTGCAACCTTTTGGAAGCATGTTGAAGCCACTCATGCACTTGGTTTGATGAGCGAAGGCTTCGGTGGTTCCCGCCGCCGGGAGGCTTGATTTTGCTGCTCGAGCATTGATGGAGGGTCAAACGTTGTCGGTTTGACTTGAAATTTGGCATGGAGCCCTTTTGAGACATGCTGGAGTCATCCGTAGGCTCTGATCGAAGTTTTGACGTCTCCGATGATGTCGCCGCCGGGAGCGCCATTTTAGTTGTCGGAGAAGCGAAGTTAGGCCAAATGATTCTGAAATGGCCCGAAACTTCATGTGTACTCTTCTCTTGGCTATCTTGAAGGATCTTGCAGTTTTTGTTTGATTCTGACAAGATTTGATTTTTTTGGAGAAATTGCATTGCCTATTTATGGCAGGTTGCGACTTCATGCAGCTTTCTTGATGTTGAAGAGGCAAAGTGACATTTTTGGTGTTAACAAATGCCTCCTCGAGGTACAGCGACGAGTTGCTTGACTTTTGTAGTCGATGTGC
The DNA here is from genome assembly GCA_028538565.1 of Umbellularia californica. Lineage (NCBI taxonomy): Eukaryota > Viridiplantae > Streptophyta > Magnoliopsida > Laurales > Lauraceae > Umbellularia > Umbellularia californica. The sequence continues at coordinate 15,520,558 of JAPQWN010000005.1, forward strand.
CTCGAAGAGATTTTTTGAAGGAGAGCTTGAGTCTTGACCAAGAGTCTTTGAGCAATCTTTCCTTTGGTAGAGTAGCCTTTGAACTTCCAGGGGAATTTTATGGTAATGAAAGGAATCACACACCATCTCGAGGCAAAGTTTTGAAGATGACATAAGGGATGTGGATTTGGGTTTTTATTTTTGACGTTGTGACCTAACAAGCTGTATGTGGCAGGTTAGGGGGTCGGATTTTGGTTTTGACGTTGTGACCCAACAAGCTGTATGTGGCAAGTTGGGGGATCATGATTTGGTTTTTGGTTTTGGTCTTGTGACCTAACAAGCTGTATGTGGCAAGTTAGGGGACTAGGATTTGGTTTTTGGTCACTCTTTGGGACTGTGTGGGTCCATTGGAGTGGTTTGGATTTTTGTGGAATGTCAATTTCAAGATTTTGGCTCAATTTGGTATATGAGGCTGGATGGTTTGATTCTTTGGAAGCTCATGGGGCTTGGAATTTTTTTTTTGTATGGTTCAATCAACTCAAAAGAGGCATGGAACCATTTTTGTATGCTATTGGTAAGAGGGATTTTTTTTTCCTGACTAAAAGCCCATTTTTTTTTTTTAGTGCCTAGGTGGTCAAACCTGGCTCATATGGGCTAGCCCATGGGACCTTAAGCTTTTTAGGATGGCTTAGATCTCAAGACCAAGCCATTTTTGTAAAGAATATCTAAAGATATCTCATTTGGATAGAGAATATCTAAAAATATCTTTATGGGAGAGAATCTCTCATATTCCCTTAATTTGGGAGAGAATATCTCAAGGTATCTTTCTTTTTGGGAAAGAATCTCCAATCTCCTATTTTGTTGGAGAGAATCTCTCATTGATTGATTTTGGGAGAAAATCTCTCAAAGACATCTTTCTTTTTGGGAAAGAATCTTTCTAATTCCTTCTCTTTTGGTAAGGTTACTAATTAGTAACACTTACCTTTCTTCTTTGTTTCCTTCTTTGATTTGCTCTCTCCTATAAAAGCAAAGGAAGGTAGGATCTCTTGCTCTTATTGCTTTCTTTTGCAACAATCTCAAGAGAGCTCCAAGACCAAGAGTTCTTCTTCTTCAAGGATCTTCAAGCTTTTTCCTTCTTCTTCTCCATCAATGGCTTCAAGTAAGTTTTCTTTCTTTTTCTTTCAAGAAAACTCTATGTAGAGAATAGGATGGAAAAAAAAAGTGTCTCTTCTCCCTTTTTTTTTCTTTTTTCTTTTCTTTCTATTCTTCTTCTCTTTTTTTTTTCTTTTCCATGTGATTTCTTTTTTTTTTTTCACGTGTGTCTGTTTTCTCTTTTTTTTTTTTTTTTTTTTTTTGTGGGCCGTACGGACAGATCCGTACGGATCTGGTCCGTACGGCCACGTGGCCTGTGGGCCACGGCCTGATGGGCCTGATATGTTTTTTTTTTTTTTTTTTTTTTTTTGAGAAAGTTTCTTTTTTTTTTTTTTTGTGCTCATCATGATAATGCATTTTTTATGCAAATCTAGATGTTCATGCATGTACTTTTTGTAGATTGAGCATGATAGCATACCTGAAAATCTTTGCAAATTTGGGAATTTGGAGCTCGCAGCGATGTTGAGCCCTTCTTGATTTTGCGGAGATTTTGAGGTTTCGAAAGTTTGGAGTTTCGGAGCTCGCAGCAATGTTGAGCCCATCTTCAAAACTTTCTATTTCTTTCGGGGTATTTCCCTTTTCTTCGGAATTGCCCCGGAACCATGCCAAAATTTCGCCAGATTTACTTTTAGCGAAATTCTGTCATTTTGATGATGATCTTTTTCTTTTCCAACCTTTGCAGGTGGTTCCTCCATAACGAACAAGGGTAAAGAGCCTGCTACAAGCGTACCTCGTCGATCCGCCAGATCTTCTAATGTGGCCGTTCAGCAGGCCTGGGAGAAGGTCCAGTTTCTTGAGAAGAACTTGGAAGAGTGCGATTCCCTCAATCGCGATGAGATGAGACAGCGATTGATCGCTCTCAAGAATGAGGAATTCTATAAGATCATGGTAAGCAACCGTCCTTGGGTTATGGATGATCTGAGGGTTTTACCCAAGCCTACCTTCTTCTTTGGAGATGCAGTCCCTGACGACTTGACATACCAAAGGAGATGTTTTCAGTTCTCTTACACAGCAGATGGTGAGGAGAGAACTATTTCTACCCGGTCGTCTTTTGATCGGACCATCTCGATCCTGAGCCTTTCTTCCACGTGCCCTAAGAGGAAAGATCCTCCGAGCTGGGTGAAGAGGACCAGTGTGATCAAGACCGAGGTTTTTGTTGGCGGTCCCTCCTGATATGCGGAGAAGTCGCCTGCCCAAATGGACATGTTGATGCCAGCCAGCGGCTACCAGGGCTCTGATTATCCGTCGGTCGATTTGGGACCGGTGGGCCTTGGCGTTTTCAGCGGTGACGGCAGCAATTGGGTGAAGCCTTTTCGACTTCGTGGCCTTTTCAGTGTTGACTCCGATTGGAAGTCGTGGACTGATCGCGTCCTGCTGATTGGTGGCACCATTTTGAAGGAAGCCGGGATTTTTGACGCGGTCCGTGCCTTCAGAGATACCGTGGCTTTTTCCGACGAGGCTTTCATGGCCATGTTGGAATCATTTCTCCCACAAACCAATACCTTCGTTGTAACGAATGGTGAGATTGGTTTTTCCTTGAAGGAGTTGAGCGCCATCACCGGATTGCCCATCCTTGGCAAACTCTACGAGGAGTTCATGCCGATTGACAGCGTCCTTGAGGAGCAGTCAGAGGAGTTCAGGCTCCTATACTTTCAGCTTCTCACCTTCTATGATTTTTTGAAGGAGGGTTCGAAAGTCAGGTCCAGTAGTTGGAAGAGTTATGGCTCTTCATTCTTCAACTTCTTTGACAGCAAAGAGTCTTCTGATAGCATGACCCGGGAAGACAGGAAGAAGACTTCGGCCATGCAGGAAGAGTTGAAGGGTTTCTTCGCGAGCACAGATGCCATTTGTTCTGACATTGCACTGCGGAGAGATCTTGCTTTTTACCTCACTTATTGGCTAGGTGAGGCTGTGTTTGCTGGTGGAGATGGGACGCACATCAGGCCGCATTGTATTTTTCCGGCTTGTCAGATGGCGTTTGGAGAGCGGCTTGCTTTGGTGCCTGCTCTTTACTCCTACTTGTGTACCGAACTGCAAGCGGCTGCTTTCTTGGTTCGGCTTGGGCTCCCTATGAATAGGGTATTTTTAGCCCATATCTTTTATTCGTGGTTTGTATACCACTGTCCTGGCTTCCACCAGCTGGGTGCTGCACAGGATGATGATCCTCTGATGATTTGATTGGCTAAGGGAAAAGCCGTATCCGAATCACTTTTGTTTGCCCGCATGAGGATCCGACGGTTCAGGGACGTCAAGATGGGGCAGTCTTCAGTTAAGCTTTCTCCGGAGTTGCAGAAGAAGGCTTTTGATTTTGGTGCCTCCCGAGACTCTACCAGAGCAGGGTCGGGGAGACATTATGCATTGACAAATGCAGAGAAGGAGTGGCTTTTCAGCATACGCGTCGGCACGATGGTGTACCGCAGACATCTTTTCGTCGACGTCCAGCCGTATGTACCTTCTCGCTTTGCGCTTCAGTTGGGCTTTTCTCAAGGCGTTGTTGGAGCGCCTTCGAGTATGGTGAAGCGTTTTGGGGGTTTGTAGGATGGCCGAAATGCATGGGCTTTTTATAGTGCTGAAGACACTACTGCCACGATCTCTTATCCTGAGCTGTCGACTTTCCGAACTGCCGGCTTCACGAAGTGGTTCGCGGAGAGCTTTTTGGCATATCGGGGGCTTTCCAAGAAGGAGCTTGATGTAAAGCTGTCTTCGGGGAAAGGTACTGGAAAGTCGGATGGCGTCCGGCGAGAGGAAGTTTGGGCCTTCCTTTCTGGAGAGAAGCACAAGATAGGCTTTCTCGGTGACCAGGGCGTCATTGGTTCTGAAGCTGTTCGGGAAGTACCTGATGAGGCTTTGGAGCAGCTAGAACAGGAGGAAGCTGAGCTCGACGCTTGGATGCAAGCGGCACAGAGGCGAGCTTCCGCGGAGTCTACTGGCGAGAGCAGACCATCCAGTGAGGAGCCAAGTGAGAAACCTGACTCTGATAGTGGGGCGGGTTCTTCTAGGAAGCGAACCCGTAGAGGTAAGAAGAGGAGGAGGAGTCATCACAGCGAGGGGCCACATGAGGACTCTCCTGACATGGAAATCCCTCTTACCATCAACGAGGAGGTGCCAGAGGCTGTCGACGAGCCTCCAGAGAAGAGGAGTCGTGGGGAAGAGACCATTGGTGAAGGTATGATTCTTCCTTTTTCTTTTTCTACTTCTTTCATGGGGCTTTCCATGTTCTGATTTGTTTTCTCACCCTGCTGCTGCTTTTTTTTTTTTTTTTTTTTTTTAGTAGAGGATGAAGACTTGCCGATGCCTGAGGTTCCGACCGATGAGGCGGTGATGGAGCCGGTTATGGCATCTGAAGAACCGAGGGACTCTGAAATGATTCCAGAATCTCCAATTGGTATAACTTCTTTCGCTTTCTCTTTTTTTTTTTTTTGCCTGCGACTTGATTTCCTAACATTTCTCTTGTCAGCTGACTTGCCACAGGATTCCGATGACTTTGAACCATCAATGGACGCAAATGTTGATGATGCTTCCGATGAGTTCGTGGAGGAAGAGAGTGTTCCGCCAGTCGTCGAAGAAGGTACTTTGTAGTGATGACCCTGATGATTTTTTTTTTAACAGGATCATATTCATACCTTTTTGTGTTTCATTTGCAGGTTTTGAAGTGACAGAAGAGAGTCCATCGCTTCCTTCAGAACCAGAGCAAGGGATGCCAGAGGTCGATCCGGAGGTAGAGACTCCTACAACCAGTTCTGACGCGATAGAGAAGATACCTCGTGCTGAGATTCCTTCTCCAGTGGCTCCAAGTGGAAAGAGTTCTTTTGTTACTCTTCCAATGGGACATGACATGAGCAGCCGATCAGCGGAGAAGGGTGAATCTTCATCCAGTTCGTCTCTTCAATTTGCGAAGAAGGTGCTGGCTCGGGTTTTGAGTTCTTGGGTCAAGACTCTCCTTTCTGGACACTTGGAGGCAGGATTTGGCATGATCCCACATGTACAGGAGATTCTAACTGATACCGAAGAGGTTGGTCTGGATGTCACAGGTGCCAGGGCGATCGTTGATAGGATCATTGCACTGGGTGACAAGTGGTTTGAGACCATGGATTTCCTTGACGACCAATTCTTCAAGGAGATGTTCTTGGACCCTGCTGATAAGGCTAAGTCTGACCTGAATGAGGCTACACAGAGCAGGAAGTAGGTAGTCCGAGAGAAGAATAAGGAAGAGCTAGTCATCCTTGGATTAAAGCGCGATCTTGACATCCTTAATGGAGATGTCGAAATGGCCAGGAAGCATCTCGAGCATTTGAAGGCACAAGTTGATGCTAAGTGGACTGCTATAACAGAGGCTCGTGACAGGGAGAGTACTCTGATTCGCAGGGTTGCAGATGCCGGTCAAGTTCTCGAGAGGAGGACTCTAGAAAACGGAAAATGGCAAACTGCTGGGGAAGAGCTTCCCGGTGTTAAAGAAGGGTTACGGCATTCGCCAGCATCTCATGGCAAGTTCCTGAAGAAGCGTGCCTTGGAAACTCTGACGGCTGATGCCAAAAGTTTGCTTGAGGAGCTGAAGCTTTGGCTGGAGACCATTTTTGGCTGAGCTCCTGATTTTTTGTAGCAGAAACTATTCTTCTTATTTATTTTTTTTTTGGTACCACATGTATTTTTTGGTACTTCTTTTTTTGTAGTGCTTGTGAACACTTTCTTTTTTTTTTTTGGTACCACATGTATTTTTTTGGTACTTTTCTTTTTTTTGTAGTGCTTGTGAACACTTTCCTTTTTTTTGCTTTGGTACCACATGTATTTTTTTGGTACCTTTTTTTTTTTTTTTTTTATTCCCTACGCTCACTCAAATCTTTTTGTGATGAAAGCAATTGCTAAATGGGATTTGATCAAAAGCTTTGTCATTTTCTGAAAATCTTTTGTCAAATAATTGTTTTGGCATGGGAGCCTGATTTTGGTTGTGGCGTGAAAGCCGATTTTGAGATGGCATGGAAGCCGAAATTTTATGGCGTAAAAGCCAAAATTTGGGTTGGCATGGAAGCCGAAATTTTATGGCGTAAAATTTTGTGGCATTTACAGCCAGTTTGGTGGCATTGATAGCCAATTTGTGGCATTGATAGCCGGTTTGGTGGCATTGATAGCCAATTTGTGGCATTTATAGCCGGTTTGGTGGCATTGATAGCTAATTTGTGGCATTTATAGCCGGTTTTGACATGAGAGTCAGGTTTTTTTTTTTTTTTGTGTGGCATTTGTAGCCGAGTTTTTTGAAAACCAAGTTTTGTTTTGTTGGCATGAAAGCCGATTTTGGCGTTTATAGCCGGAAATTTTGTTTTGGCATTTATAGCCGGATTTTGGCATTTATAGCCGAGTTTTGGTTTTCAAAATGCAGGTATCGACTAAATGTCACCTCCCCGCTGAATGGTCTTGCAAGTATCGATGGAATGTCGCTTTCTTGCTCATTCGGTTTTGCGAGTATTGATGGAATGTCACTTTCTCGCGGGTTAGGTTTTGCAAGTATCGATGGAATGTCGCTTCCTCTCGAATTGGTGTGCAAATATCGACTAAGCGTCGCTTCCCTGCTTTTCCCAAAACTTTTGGTTTTGCGGGTATTGACTTGATGTCGTTTCTCCGTGATTTTTGAAATTTGAGGTTTTCTCAAACCATTTGTAATTTTGGTTGTGGATAGCAACTGGTATGTTGCATCTCCACGATTTTTGAAATTGGGTTGTGGATATCAACTGGTTTGTTGTTTCTCCACGATTTTTGAAATTTGGTTTGTGGATATCAACTGAAATGTTGCTTCTCCACGATTTTTGAAATTTGGGTTGTGGATATCAACTGAAATGTTGCGTCTCCACGATTTTTAGAGGTTTTGGAAGTATCGAATGGGGTTCGCATCCTTCCGATTTTTGAGTTTTGCGAGTATCGACTAAGTGTCACTTCCCCGCGGTTTTTTTGAAAAACCATTTTTTTTGTTTAAAGACACGAGGGTCGTAAATTTTGACCTAAAACCATTTGGCGGTAAAAGGTAAGGTGGACTAGGGTGGAAATCCCTGAATCCGGATTTTTGTTTCAAACCATGAATTTTGGTTCAAGGATCGAAAGTTTTGGTCAAGTCAGGGAGAGGCTCCTAAACTTGGATTTTTTTTTTTGTTTTTGAACAATGAAACGATAAAAGTAAGCATTGTTTTTTAATCTCTAGAAATTTTGACATTTGATATGAAAATTCTAAAGAGAGTGGGTTTGACGAGCGAGTACCTGAGAACAGGTTTTGGCCATACAGGCATTGCTCTTACCCAGTTGGGTAAGTCTTCAAGGGTAGTACCGCTTTAAGAACTTGCCATTGATGGGCAGCATACACCTGTCGCCTTCCATGGTTAGGAGGGCATATGCGCCGTTGGAGAAGACCTTGTCGATGACGTAGGGTCCCTCCCATTTTGGTTCAAATTTGCCTTTGGATTTGTGTACGAAGACCATTGGTCTTTTTACCGCAAGAACCAAGTCACCCTTTTTGTAGGCGCGTTGCCGGACCCTTTTGTCAAAAGATCCTGCCATGCATGCTTGGTAAAGTTCAATGCTTTGTCGAGCTTCGAGCCGTCTCTCGTCGAGATTGTCCAGCTCATGCAGTCGTAATTTGACATTGCTTTCTTGAGTCATGTCATTTTGTAGAGATACCCTCAGAGAAGGAATTTGTACCTCTAGGGGCACGACAGCTTCGCATCCATAGACCAAGGAGAATGGTGTGCTATGGGTTGGTCCTCGAACGGTGGTTCGATAGGCCCACAAAGCTTCAGACAGTTTATCGCTCCAGTCTCTTTTGTGACTAGAGACCATTTTCTTGAGGATTTTGCAGAGTGTCTTGTTGAAGGCTTCTGCTAATCCGTTTGCTGCCGGATTGTATGGAGTCGAAGGACAGCTTTGAATTTTGTATTTGTCGCAGAACCTGTAGAATCGATGATCCCGGAATTGTGGTCCGTTATCATGGACGAATCTTTTAGGTATGCCGAAACGACAAATGATGTTGGTGCGTAGGAATTGAAGGACTGATGATGTCTTCATTTCGTTGAACGCAAATGCTTCTGACCACTTGGAAAAATAATCCGTTGCGGCGAAGATGAAGCGATGACCTTTGCTTGAAGGGGGAGAGATAGGACCTATGATGTCCATGCCCCATGCTTCAAAAGGCCATGAGATTGCTGTAGGATGCAGCCATTCTGGAGGCATGTGAATGTAGTCTCCGTGAACTTGGCATAGCTGGCAACGTTTGGCAAATTGCATTGCGTCGGGTACCATGGTAGGCCAGTAGTAGCCCAACCTTTTGATTTGGTCGTAGAGCTTGTGACCAGCCTGATGAGCTCCACAAAGACCAGCGTGAACTTCTTTGAGTGTTTCTTCGGCCTCTTGTTGTGATAAGCAGCGTAGAAGTACTCCGTTGAAGGATTTCCTGTAGAGGATTTTTCAAGGAATATCCAAATGAAAGTTTGGGTTCGCCTTTGAATGCTTACCCGTTCTTTTGGATCTTCAGGTAGGATTCCGAACATAGTGTAATCAATGAACGGATCCCTCCAGTCGCCGATTGAAGTTTGAAGGATAGAGATCCGACTTCCAACCACTTGGTGGCATTCAGCAACTGCCTGGTGTGTGTTAAGAGGAGGGAGGATCTTTCTCTCACACACTGTAATTTGCATGCTTTCCCCTTCCTGGATCGCCATTGATGCGGCAAGTCCGGCCAGGGCATCTGCACGGATGTTTTCACCTCTACGAATGTGGGTGATGTGACAGATGTCAAACTTTTGCAGAAGCGATTGCGCCTTGTTGTAATAAGGCAGCAGATCGGGCTTCCTGACTTCATATATCTGATTCATCTGGTTGACGATCAGTTGAGAGTCTCCAAAGACTTCCAGCATAGTGATACCGGATTCGATGGCGAGTTCCAATCCTAGGATCAGAGCTTGGTATTCAGCTGCATTGTTTGTGCATGGTTCCAGTAGCGAGAAAGCGTGTGGAATCATGTATTTGTCAGGGCTAACAAAGAGGATGCCAACTCCTGAGATCAGCTTTCTTTTTTCATTTGTCCTGGTTGCACCGTCAAAGTACATGTCCCAGGAGGCATTTGGTGAGGAAGTCTCCACGTTGTAGACAGGTTCGTCTGAGAGATCATCTCTGAGTGGAGAATCTTTAGGCAATGGATGCTCTGCGAGAAAGTTTGCTAGAGCTTGGCCTTTGATTGCTTTTTGTGGTACATACCTAATATCAAATTGTGACAAGAGGATGGACCATTTTGCCAATCGGGCATTGAGAGAACCGGCCTTCGTGACAAGGACCTTCAAGAGGTTGATCCTCGAGACCAGGTAGACTGTGTTGGAAAGCAAGTAGTGACGTAGCTTTTGTACGGCGAACATCACTACAAGGCATTCCTTTTCGACTGGAGAGTAGCGATGCTCTGCACCTACTAGCATGCGGCTGAGGTAGTATAGAGCAGCTTCCTTTCCCTCATCATTTTCTTGTGCAAGCAGAGCGCCTACAGAATGATCAAGAGCTCTTGTGTACAAGATGAATGGTTTTCCAGTGGCAGGGGCAGCTAACACTGGAGGTTTGGTCAGGTATGACTTGATATCTTGAAATGCGGCTTCACAGTCGGCACCGCAGACAAAGTCTACACCCTTTTTCATCAATCGAGAGAATGGACGGCATTTCCCCGAAAGATTGGAGATGAACCGTCTGATGTAGGCCAATCTCCCTTGGAGCCCTTTTAATTCTCTCAAGGTTCTTGGAGAGGGCATTTCTAGAATAGCCTTGACTTTTATGGGGTCAAGTTCTATTCCAGCTTTCCGAACAAGGAATCCGAGAAACTTACCCGACGAGACGCCGAAAAAGCATTTTAGAGGATTCATCCGCAGTTTGTGTTTGCGGAGTCGGAGGAAGACTTCCCGAAGATCTTTGAGATGGTCTTCTTTTCTTCTGCTTTTGACGGCGAGGTCATCAATGTAACATTCGACCATCTTGTGCTGCATATCTTGGAATATTTTCATCATAGCCCTCTGATATGTGGCACCAGCATTTTTCAGACCAAATGGCATAACAGTGTAGCAATACACGCCAAATGGAGTCCGAAATGAAGTGTGTTTTTCATCCTCGGGATGCATCTTTATCTGACTGTAACCAGAGAAGCCATCCATGAATGTCATTCGCTCGAATCCGCAGGTATTGTCAATCATCACCTCCGGTATGGGGAGCGGGAATTCATCTTTAGGGCAAGCGCCATTCAGGTCTCTATAGTCAATACAGACTCTGATCTGCCCATTTTTCTTTGTCACGGGGACAATGTTGGCCAACCATTCTGGATGTTGTTCCTCACGGATGAAGCCGACGCTTTTGAGCTTTTGAACTTCTTGTTCAATTTTATCCATCACATCTGGACGGAATCTTCTTTGGCCTTGTTTGACAGGCTTGATGTCTTCTTGAAGATTGAGTTTGTGGACTGCTACTTTGGGGTCTAAACCAGGCATTTCAGCGTAGGACCATGCAAAGCAATCAACGAACTCACGAAGAAAAGCGATATACTCGGGTAACTCATCATCTTTTATATTCTTGCTTATGAATACAGGACGTGGGTTATCTGGTGTTCCCAAGTCTATCTTTTCAACAGGATCTTCTGTTAGAAAGTTCGAAGGTGGTTCCTCCACAATATTTTCGGAGGCTTCCAGCTCAACAAAACCTTCTGGGATTCCAAGGGCATTTGTAGACCGAGGGTTTGTTCCTTTCCACGGGTCTTCTTGATTGGTGATCTTCTCAAGGCTTGCTATGAGATGGTCCCAATCGCCTGTTGAAACTGGGTCGAAGTAAGGTACTTCTTTTGGAGACGAGGGCTCTTCTGGGTCAGAGTAGCATAAGTCTGTATTATCGGACGATTCCTCTTTATCATCAGAGAAATCGTACCAATTGGATGAGCTTCCTGGATCTTTGTCAGGTAACTCTTTAAAGAGATATCCAGGGAGATCGATGTCTTCATGGACTTGAGATGTTGAGGCTTGGTCGGTAAAACGACTTTTAAGCTTTTGTGTCAACTGTCTCAGAGGAGTGTCGGGATCATACCCTAACCCATATGAAGACTTTTCTACATGACCGTAGAGTCTCCAATCTTCCAGCTGGCTTTTGGTCAAGGCGGGCCCCAATGGCGTTAGAATACCGCGTCTTTCTCCCAAACCGACTGGGTTTTGAGCGTCATAGCCCATTTTCTTAATGATAGCTTGTGCCACAGGACTATATAGAGATAGTTGAGGCATACCTTCGTTTTGGAAAGGTTCAAGCAAGGAACTTGATGAAGAAGCATCCGATCTATGAAAGAAGATTGGTCTTTGCTTTGGTGATGTTGCCGGAAAAACAAAGGTAGCAGACGTAGGATCTTCTACATCAGCAGGTGTCTCCGTCGGAGTGAGAGCAGGCTGAACATGCTGAGCGTCAGCTTGGCTTGACGATGCATCGTCTTCTGGCTCTGAGTCCGAGTCTGTGTCTTGCATGATAGACACGAGAGAAACAACAAATTTGCCCCCAGGCTTTTGCTTTGCCTTCTTCACTCTGGTTGTGATGACCAAAGGTTTTGAAGATTTGAGGGAGATGACGAAGGGAGATTGACTACTCTCTTCTAATTTGCCGGAGGGTTTGTTTTCTTCCGGTGATTTTTGAGGAGCCTTGCCTTTATCTTTCTGGAGATTTTCAGCAGGGGGTGCTATTTCCTCTTCTTCTTTTTCTCCTTCATACATCTGGGAGTCTGCGAAGTGGACTTCTTTACCTTTAAAAGGTTTTCTGTCTGCAAAGACACGATGTACCATGCCGTCGTCGCCGACGAACTTGATGCATTGATGTAGAGTTGAAGGGACAACACCATTCTCGTGTATCCAGGGGCGTCCGAGAAGGATGTTGTAGCATGAAGGGGTTTTTATTGCATACACAGTGACTTCAGAGATAAGATCACCGATCTGCAATTTGAACCTGATTTTGCCGACAGGCCTTTGAGTACTCCCATCGTATCCGAAGATAGATACAGATGTGTGGCTTAGCTTGCTGGGTGGGATGCCCAACTCTTCGAGAGCCGAAGTGGAGATGAGGTTGAGTGCAGAACCTGGGTCGACCTGAACTCTGTGTATAGGCATTTCCTTGATGTACCCTGTGAAGTACAGGGGTCGGTTGTGCCTTGCTTCGCCAAGTAGGAGGTCGTCCTTTGTGAAGGCGATGGTTGCACTGGCTGCTTTTTGCACCGAGAGGCATTCAATGCATGATCCCTCAGTTTTCTTTTCTCCCTTTGAGGAAGTTTCAGAGTTTTTGACCCGGTAGTCCATTTCAATTTGGAGGACTTGTGGGGCATGTTTGTCGACATCCTCATTCAGTTTTTGTAATTCTGAGATGAGATTATCACGAGTACGTGGAGACATTCGTAATAAATCCAGGATGTGCAGTCGTGCAGGTATGTGTTTGAAGTGCTCAACCAAGTCATACTTGAAAGCCTCCTTGGGGCCTGCATGTTCATTGTTTTTGCCACTGGGGGCGCTTACAACATCTTTTCCCGAAGGATTTACATAAGTAAAGGAAGATTGGTTGTAATTTTTGTGGTAGTCCCGGCCCGAGCGGGTGCCTCTACCGACTTCAAGAGCTTCTTGAGAAGGATCTTCGCTTGGAAGATTGTCTTCATGATCAAGAGGCTATCGTTTTTCATCTACTGGGGATGCATCTGCAGCAGAGTTGCCATCCTCAGTGATTGTGTTGCACGGAGCATTTTCCGGGAGTGAGTCCTGAACAGCATCCAGCAGCTTTTCCTCTTCGTTGACCCATCCATCATCCCAAGTTGGGTTTTCTTCATGATGATGAGTCGGGAAGAATGTGTATTCTGAAGTCACGGTCTCAGGAGAAGAAACCTGAGAGGGTGTCATCTCTGTGAAAGTCACGTGAGACGAGGTAGCTCCAGAGGATACATTGCTAGGCGTCGTCGGAGTATAGGTAATCTCATCAGACGACGCTTCAGAAGAGCTATAGTCCTGATATATTACATTACAGGAAGCTCTGATAGGAGATGTTGCCTGCTCGGAGTCAGACTCATCCTCAGATGTAAGAGGATCGTCTACCCAGCAATTTTCTCCATTTTCAGGAGTTGAGGGAGGAGGTACTTGATGGGCTTCAGGGACTTCAGGCTCTGGGTTGCGAGGAGGCTCGTTAATGCGATCTTGCTCTAGTTCTAGAGCGAGACGCTGCAAGATCCTTGCATACTCTTCAAGATCAGGCATGGGAGCCAGATCCTCTTTTTCGTCTTCTCCGTGTGGCTCAACATAGTTGATTTCCACTGGAGCAATGACAGGTGCTGGGTTAACAGCATCTTCTTGTGCAGCCACTTGATCTTCTTCATCATCAGACCAGGATCCTTGTGGTTGCAAGGGGTTATACCAGATTACTGGCATAAGGTGAGTTTCAGGAACCCATTCTTCGTCGGAGAGATACTCTCCTGTTTCAAAAGATTCCTCCCACTCGCCGGTGTAGTTGGGCTCGAATCCATCGTCGGTGTCGCTGGACTCGTATCCATCGATGGAGGATCCAACTACCGAGTTGCAAGAGTATGATGCCCCCTGCATGGCTTCTTTTTTGAATTGAGGTGGCATGAAATCACTGAGAGTGAAGTTTCTTACCGCCTTTGAAGTCTCTGGAAGGGACGTTTTTGTTGCCCCGAGTGAAGTGGTAGAGGAGGCCTCTGCTTTTTCATGGACTTCTTGTTTTGGCTGGGTCTTCTCTTGCCGTTTGAGCCTGAGGAGCTGTTTCCTAGCCTGCCTTCGCTGTTGAGTTGTCGGCTTTGTTTTTACGATCTCCCAGTTTTCATCTTCCAGGAGATCGGGATGTTCCCATATGGGTTGTCCGTTTGGTGTCGGGCAAGGAACCAACACTTCGGACGTTTGAATTCTTTTTATCACCTTGAAGGAAGTAGTGATCTTCTTCTTCGGTGATTTTGGTGTTTGTCCACATGACACCATGTTGACGGAGGCAGTCCCATAGTTTTTGTCAAAGGTGATGACTCCGTTTTTCCACATCTCGTTTATCTTCTCTCTCACAACAAAGCATTGTTTGAGAGGATGCGAGACCATCTGGTGGTATGGACAGTACCGAGGATCGTTGGTTTTGCCAACATCGCCCGGTCTTTTGGGTTCAGGCAAGGTGAGCTTGCCGTTTGCCACGAGAGCCTCGAAGATTTCGTCAACATCTTCATCGAACGGGTATTTCTTTTCTACTCGCTCTTTGAAGGCATCAGAGAGTTCAGGTCTCTTACCTGCAGCTCTGTTTTCAGCTTTCTTTGGTTGCTGAGGAGTTGACTTGGTTTGCACATTGAGGACCTCTTTCTTCTTTGGTTTAGAGGTTGCAATGGCGGTTGGCTCTTTTCTTGATGACTTCTGACTGTTGAGGTCTTTAATCACCGTTTCAGTTTCCATAGAAGCTTCCAGGAGTTCTCCCAGGTTTTTTGATTTGTTGCCGATGATCATGGAGCTATTCTGGCTCTCATGTTGTTTCGGCAGATGTCGACTAGCGACGCTTGTGGCAATACATCCGAGCATTTGTACGCCATTGCTTTCCACTTGTGAATGAAGTCATAAGTCGACTCATTCTCTACCTGTTTTAAGCTGCAGAGCTGAGCCATAGTAACAGGATGATCCTCACCTTGGAAGTGGGTCAGGAAGCGTGTCTCTAGCATGGCCCAGTTTTGGATGGAGTCCTCCGGAAGAGTGGAGTACCAATCGAAGGCCGTACCTTTTAGGGTACTTACAAAGAGGCGAATCTCGAGTGCATCTTGATCCGCGATAGCTCCCGTCAAAATCTTAAAGTGGATGACGTGCTGTCTGGCTGATCCTTTCCCTGTATATGTTTGGAGAGTAGGATGTTTGATTTTTGTGGGGAACGGGACCGAGTCCATCCATAAAGGATATGGTGGCTTGATCCCATGCTCCTTGAGTATATCCTCTTCTTTTGCTTTGGCGAGGATACTGTCTACGTCCTTTTTGGTAAGGGCGCGTGACTCATTTTCTTCTCCATTTCCCTCGTTATTGCTATGATTCGGAGGAGGCTCATTGTTCACCTGATTTTGGACAACAAGGAGAAGGTTTTCCATCAGAGTTTCAATCCTCTGCTGGCCTTGTTCCAACTGCTGGATGCGTGTGAGCGCATCATCTTGAGGTGGATTCTGAGGTGGTGGCTCAGAACTTGTAGCCAAGACGTTCATCCCTCGGGATTCGAACGAAGAAACCGTCCTGGTGACTGAGCCGAGGCTCATTCTTTTTTATGAAGAGCTTGATGAAGGATTACTCTCCCGTCCTTGGCTGGAAGGGGCAGGAGATTCTTCGGGATGTCCTTGTGTCCTGGTGACGCTACGGGTCACCGGACGTCGGACATGGATTTTTTATGCTGACTTTTGGCGTCTTCTGGTTTTTCCAACCATATGGACGGCAGCAACTTGGTCGGGTCTTTCTTTTTCGACCCATTTGTGGGAGACTTGAAGTGTAGGAGGCTGGGTTCGTTGCTTCTCTAGTCTCTTTTGTCGATATGACGCACGGCGGCGTGCTCGACGAGCGATTCGAGCTTCAGTCAGCTCTGGCTGGGCTCTGACGATGAAGGATGTGCTCCCTCGGGCGTAGCAGCCGAGCTTGTCTTCTTTGTAGCTAGGCAAGGACAGGATCCGGACCCGGTCCTTTGCCTGTTGCAGCGAAGCTTTGAACCTTTCGAGTTCGGCCCCTGTAGAGATGAAGGGTCGAACTGAAGGAGTGTAGGCCTTAGCAGGTGCTTGTAGAGGCCTGGTGATGCATGATCTGATTTTGGGCCTGTAGGAACAAGCCGGCTCATGCTGGGTTGACTTGGGAGTCAAGTTGGAGATGGGTCTCTCCTCTTTCATGTAGGCAAGAGGGTAGAACTGGTTCTCCTTGAGTGGGGCCAGGTATGCTGGCTTGGTGGAGGTTTGAGACCTTCTTTGTCTTGGGGAAGGTCTTGGAGACCAAGTCTTAGGGTAGACCTGGTTGTTTGTGGGTCGAGGCTTCGCGGGGGTGCCGCGGGCTTCGGGCTTTTGGGCACTCGCCTTTGGTGTCACGAGAGTGACACGTTGAGAGGCGATCTTCTGCTTTTTGGCAGGAGCAGCTTGTTCTTCGGGAAGTGGGAATGGTCCCAGTGTCCCGAAGACGATGGTCCGGGGAGTCGAGGTCGACCCGGAGTTCGGAGAGTTGCCGAGGGAGTTGATGCTTCGGCAGCTGACAAGGCGCTTATGAGTGCGTGCGCTTTGCTTCTGTTGAAGCATGAGTTGGTGCTTGTTTTCATCGAAGGTGATGATCAGTGAAGCTGCCATTGTTAGTTTCAAAATTTTTCTGAAACAAGACCACATCCATTAGTAATCACAAGAATATAATGATCATAAATGGGGAATTCTATGATTTTGTCTTTTCAAATCGCTCAAGGGACATGTCCCAAGCAATATGAAGAAGGCAAAAAGCCATAGAGGGTACAATTGTTCTGGTTACAAGCATGGTAGGCTCGAAATGAGCGTTCCAATGACTGCTAGAAGCAATTGTATACCTAAATTCGACTTATCGAGAAGCGGAGCTTGCTCGAGATAAGAAGAATATAAGGTAGGAGTTACAAATGTGCCGGTCACAGATACAGTAGACCCTGAAAGGGCGTACCAGTATTGCTAGGCACAAATGTTGGAAATCGCATCCATGAGATGGGATTCTCTTTTTGAAAGGTCAGAAATGGATTCGTCAAAGAGAGCAGGTGGCATTCAGATTCAAATACGGGCTCAACGATTTCCGCGAGCGCCAGTACTCAGAAGGAAATAGACCACAATTTCTCGAATCTGAATCCAAAAGTGACGAGTTTTTTTTTTTGAAATGTCAAGATTGGTTCCATCAAGGAGAGCAAATGGTATTCTGATCTGAACACGGTCTCGGCGATTTCCGCGAGCGCCAGTGCTCAGAAAAGAAGAAACCAAAATTTCTCAGATCTGAAATCAAAAGTGACGAGTTTTTGAAGATTTTTTTTTCTGAAACAATTTATTTTTTTTTTTAAAAAATGTTTTTTTTTTAAGATTATTTATTTTTATTTTTTTGAAGATTTTTTTATTTTAAGATTTTTTTTTAAAATCTTTTTTTTTATTTATTTATTTTTTTTTGTTTAAGATTTTTTTTTGAAAATCTTTTTTTTTTATTTATTTTTTTATTTTGATTTTTTTTTAATTTTTTTTAAGATTTAAAGACGAGAGAGTACACATAGGCCTCCTAACCCGGTCTTATGAAATCTCAATTGATAGAATTGCCCCCAGGTAAGGGTAGGATTACTTAATGAACCCGTTTGGAGGACCCTTGCTTAGAACAGTCAGGCTGTCTCCACACTCTGGACAAGGCTTTTCTTGAATCAATCGTGATCAAAGAACGCAATTGGTTTAACCTTAGTGGTCTATGTCTTTTTATTTTTTTAAATCCCAAATAGACTCATCGAAAAGAAACAATAGCCCAAAACCTTAGTCGAACGGGCTCAACATTTCTGCAAGCACCAAAGAACGATAGGATAGGATCAAAGTTTCTCAATTTTGAATCCAAACTAGGAAAACTGATTTTTTTTTTATTTTTTTTTTAATTTTTTTTTTGAAATCTCTAATGAACTCATCGAAGAGAAACGATGGTCCAAAACCTTAGTCGAACGGGCTCAACATTTCTGCAAGCACCAAAGAATGATAGGATAGGATCAAAGTTTCTCAATTTTGAATTCAAACTAAGAAAACTGATTTTTTTTTTGAAAAGAGAAAGAATGGAAAGAAACTCAAAGAAATAGAAATTTCCAAAAAATCCCATCTCATTTCTTTTAGGATGCAAAATCCAACATAGGCTACCAGCTAGAAAGTAGCCAAGGAATCCGGAAAAGAAGTATAAGCATAGAGCAAAAAGTATGCTATGCAAATATTTCATTTCCGAGCACCGTGTTCTCAAATGAACGAGTCCCACCGGGTGTGCCAGCTTGATGGAACGCGCTCCGAATGCCATGGGTGCTACCGGGGTCGGCGGACGTGGGAGTCCGTCGGGTCCGGCCCTTTCGCGCCCGGGGGGCATGAAGCGTGCATCAACATTTCTTTGTGTGGGTGTGCCAGATTTTCTATTTTACTTGGAATTGCAAGTGGTAATCCGGAGATCGACCTTCGCAAGTAAAAAGGAAATCAACTTCTTTCAAGTTTTCCATTGCACAAATATTTAAGAAAAGAGACATTTTCTTGGTTTGCCGTGAAAGACGATTTTGTTTGGCATTTATAGCCGATTTACAATTCTCATCAATAATGAAAGACAAGAGTTGTGATTTTTGTCTCTTTTAGAAAAATACAAACTACAATGAAAAGCAAGAAAAGGAGGATCTAACTTCTCAGGAGATTGTGGGGGACTCGTTCAGATTGACGGTCGCAAGCCATGTGTGGGCTTCGCCATCATCCATGCAGATGAGAACAGAGGATGCTCTTGATTCGCTTGGCTTGGCTATAACCTCAGATTTTAGAGGACAAAGACCAAGAGAAGGTCCCATGTCCAATAAAAAGCTAAGTAGACGGGCTGAAAAGCCACGTCTAAGCCATTGGAGGCAGCGGGAGAAGGCAAGGACCTTGGGGGGGAGTGCCCCCCAAGGGACTTTTGTCACCTTGTAGTGGTGGCCGGTGCAGAACTTCAGCAGAGTTTTCTCTCTTTTTCTTTCTCTCAGATTTCTGGATCTGTGGTGCTTTTTCCGAAGTCCGGGGAAGTGATCTCTGGATTCTTTTCGATCTCTGATCTCTTTTTTTTTTTATTCCGATTTCAATGGAATGCTCTCCTATTTATAGGCTTTTGGTAGCCATTTAGGAGAGCTTTTATGGGCTTTAATGGCTTTAATGGGAGGAGTTACAAGATTTATTTCTTGATTTTGTAACTCCTTTTTCCTTGAATCTGATTGGCCGATGAAGATTAAGGGCTTTTAATCACCTTAATTACCATAATGGGAGGAGTTTCATGGCTTGAATGCCATGAATCTCTTGATTTGTAACTCCCAAATGCTTGCTTCTGATTGGGCCGTCCAATAGAATGAGTTAATGACTGCCATAAAGCTAGCCAATTAACCACATTAATTGGTCGCCGAGCAGTCGAAGAGTCGCGGGCCGTGCCGTGTCTTCTGGAATTCTTCTGGCGATGATCATCGATGGATCTTCATGCTGATCGACATCGGATGAACATGTAACTTCAGACATTGATAGCTAAGAGCAGGCCGGTGACATTTGTCTTGTCGATTTCTCGATCGGTCGGACAGAAAGAGCACTTTTTTGGTCGACCGGTTGGCGATCTTGGAGCGATCACTGATGATTTTATGCTTTTGACAGCGGATCCGAGATGTCGTCGGATATGAGTCAATTTCAAGCATTAAAAATCACATTTTCAGGAAACCACAGGGGCCAATGTGCGCGAAACGCGAAAAGGGGCGAAAAAACGGGTCACCGGCGAAAAATCCGGTGACCCGGACTTCCATGGTCGCCGGCGCCCATGGGCCGGCGACCCTGGGGTTTTTTTCCCCTTTTTTGGTCCGTTTTGCAGTCTTTTTCGTCGCCGTTTTCTTCTGTATTTTTCCTGACATTTCTTCTCATTTATTGGCTTGATTTCCCTGTAGAAAACCTGATGAGAATCCTTGCATTTTTAGAGTGCAAAGTTTCCAATTTTCCAGGAAAGCCGAAGACTTTGTCGCATAGAGCTGCTGATTTTCCGCCAAAAGCTGAAACTTGGTCAAACGATGTCGGAATGACCTGAAATTTGAGGTGAAGCCTCCTGAGCAATAAATAAGACCAACCATAGGCTTTTGTTTGAGTTTTGAAGCCGTTTGGGGTCCCATCGATGCTTCACTTGATTTTGCTACGGGGAAAATGCTGAGCTTTGATATGTGGTCAAACGATGTCCAATTGACCTGAAATTTGACAGGGAACCTATTGGAGTCATTTTGAGATGATCCACAGGCTCTGTCTTGGAAACCATGGTCCCGGGGAGCTCCGCCGCCGGTAGGCTTGATTCTCTCTCGGAGCATCGAAACCTGGTCAAACGTTGTTAGAATGACCTGAAATTCGACGTGCAGCCTTTTGGAAGCATGTTGAAGCCACTCATGCACTTGGTTTGATGAGCGAAGGCTTCGGTGGTTCCCGCCGCCGGGAGGCTTGATTTTGCTGCTCGAGCATTGATGGAGGGTCAAACGTTGTCGGTTTGACTTGAAATTTGGCATGGAGCCCTTTTGAGACATGCTGGAGTCATCCGTAGGCTCTGATCGAAGTTTTGACGTCTCCGATGATGTCGCCGCCGGGAGCGCCATTTCAGTTGTCGGAGAAGCGAAGTTAGGCCAAATGATTCTGAAATGGCCCGAAACTTCATGTGTACTCTTCTCTTGGCTATCTTGAAGGATCTTGCAGTTTTTGTTTGATTCTGACAAGATTTGATTTTTTTGGAGAAATTGCATTGCCTATTTATGGCAGGTTGCGACTTCATGCAGCTTTCTTGATGTTGAAGAGGCAAAGTGACATTTTTTGTGTCAACAGCAAGTTTACTATGTCAGAGATCCGAAAGATCTTAACTAGCAGGTTGCAGTTAAAATGTCAATGAGGGGAGTGTATCAGATTGAATGTGATGAGCCAGATATTGATGCATTCGCCCAACAAGTTCTTGATTAGAATGCAGTTATTCAACGTGATGAAGATATTAATTGGGTTCGGGAAACCATTGAAGGAGATACAGTTGACTTACACGACCAGTAAACGGTTGGGAACTAATTCACCAATGTTAAATTTCAGTGTAAAATTTTTTTAAATGTTAATTTCAATTATCTCGTTAAATTAATTTATCTTACAAACATTTGAACAGATATGTCAGGACGAAAGAGGAGAGATCGTCCGCAGACGATCGAGGAGCTGCTGCGCCAGGCCCAGGCCAGTGGGCCATCTGGGGACCCTACTCCTACACCGGGTGTCACCCAGCCTAGTTCGATGGCCCCACCGAGTAGGCCATCGACCTCCCAGCCAAGTCCATCAGCTTCACAGACCAGTACACGTTTATATAGTTAGACATTTTAATTCTAGCAAATTAATTTATTTCAATTTAATTAGATTATCTCTAATTTGAATAGATTCTATGAGCACAGGCCCATCTTCCAACAGGGGGAGAGGCCCTGCTAGAGGGATCCGGACGTAGAATTCTGGTAATCCCACTGATGTGGAGTTTGATGAGACGTGGCATCTGGTGGGTCCGAATGCTCGGCAGCTCATCAGCTAGTTGGGACATATGGTCCGGGATCCATATGCATTCCCTTTGACTACACTCGATTGGGAGGCATTCCCGGTGGAGACACTAGACCGTGTCTGGCAGTAGGTTAAGGTAATAATTTAACATTTCTCAATAGGATGTGTCAATTTAAATCATAACCAATGAAAAATTATTTGTCCTTTTTAGGACATTTTGAGGGCATGTCCTGAGCTTTTCCGGCCAGTGTGCATGTCGAAGTGCAGAAAAATGTGGAAAGATCATAAAAATAAAATAAAGTTGCAACACTGGAAGCCACATCAGGATACCCTTGACATACTGACACGAGTTCCGAGGGGCGTTCTCCCGGATCAGTGGACTCAGCTCGTTCGTTACTGGACGAGCGAGGAGGCTCGGGTGAGAAACTTATAATTTTTTTATTTTAATTTTAACAATTTACTAATGACTAACATAACTAACAAAAATTAACTGATAAATGTTGAAAACAGAGAGAGGCAGATACAAATGCCCGGAACTGCGCAATGCAGGGTCTAGCACACAGGTTGGGGACTTGACACATCACCCAGGTTCGCCACGAGGTAAAAAGTTAGATTGTACATGTAATTTATAATTTTTTCATTTGATATGATATTATACTAATAATATAACTCTCCACCCCAGTTGCAGACCGAGGGCGGTCCGGTCGACAGGATGTCTGTCTGGATGTGTTCTCGAGATCCTCGCCACCCAGAGATTGCAGCTATCGTCGTAAGTTTTTAAATTGAACTGCTTATATTATCTGTCTATTAATGTGTCTTGTTATGCATGATAGTATATTAAATGAATCAACTACGCAGGCCCAGTTTTAGTCATGCCTGGAGGACTTGCCCGAGGAGGAGTGCAGTTTGCCATCGCGGAGGGATGAGATATTCCACTCTGTCATTGGCCGGGACGGGCACGGATACACGCTCATGTATGGGATGGGCATTCCACGCTCGCACATCGCGCGAGCTAAGTCATCCGGTGCTAGCTCCTCCCAGGGCTTGCACCTCCGTACAGATGAGGAGGTCGAGCAGTTGCTGCAGTCCATTAAGGCAACGATCAGAGAGGAGGTGACAACTGAGGTCAGGACAGAGATGAGGGCCGAGTTGAGATCCGAGATGGCAATGCTGGAGGCTCGTCTATCACAGAGTCGCGGCCCGCTCGCATCAGACCCGCCACCCACTACTTAGGTTAGTAAGAAAAAATTTTGTACGTTTAAATTGTCAATTATGTCATTAATGTGTCAATATTTATGTTTTTTTAATTATTTTTAACTGTATAATAAATAATTACAGGCACCTGATGCTAGCAGCGGCCACATGGCGAGACATGACTCGGTTGGAGAGGGCAGTCATGATCCAACATCCTCGATTGATCCTGACCAGGTATAATTATTTTTTTAATTCCAGATTTCAACGTGTATAGAAATTTTTTAAGTTGTCTTAGAAACTTATAGATTTTGAAACTTAAAAAGTTGGAAACTTATAAATGAAGAAACTTAGAAAGTACTCCTGGAACTGACGGCTCGAGAATCGGACTCCTAGATTGGCCGTAGAATCGAAATATAGGTTTAAGTTAAAACGTTAATATAAAAGTTAGGCAATTGGCCTCCGAACGCCCAAACCGGGCAAACGGGCTCCGGTGCCTGTGAAACTGGACGGGCACGGGCCATAGTCATTCCTGACCTACCGGAACTGACAGCTCGAGAATTTGACGCCCGGATTGCCCGTAGGGTCGAAACATAGGTTTAAGTTAAAACGTTATTAAAAAACTTAGTAAATTGGCCTCCGAGTGCCCAAACTGGGCAAACGGGCTCCGGTGCCCATGAAACTGGACGGGCAAGAGCCCATACTCATTCATGAACTGTCGGAACTGACGGCTCGGGATTCCGACTCACGGATTGCCCGTAGGGTCGAAACGTAGGTTTAAGTTAAAACGTTATTATAAAACTTAAGAAATTGACCTCTGAGCGCCAAAACTGGGCAAATGGGCTCCAGTGCTCGTGAACCTGGACGGGTACGGGCCCATAGTCATTCTTGACCTGCCGAAACTGACGGCTCGGGATTCCGACTCCCGGATTGCCCATAGAGTGGAAATGTAGGTTTAAGTTAAATCGTTTTCTTATTACTTAGTAAATTAGCCTTCGAACGCCCAACTCGAGCAAACAGGCTCCGGTGCCCGTGAAACTATACGGACACGAGCCCATAGTCATTCATCACCTGCCGGAACTGACGGCTCGGGATTCCGACTCCCGGATTGCCCGTAGGGTCGAAATGTAGGTTTAAGTTAAAACGTTATTATAAAACTTAATAAATTGGCCTCCGAGCGCCCAAACCGGGCAAACGGCCTCCGGTGCCTGTGAAACAGGACGAGCATGGGCACATAGTCATTCATGACCTGCCGGAACTGACGGCTCGGGATTCCGACTCTTGGATTGCCAATAGAGTCAAAACGTATGTTTAAGTTAAATCGTTTTCTTATTACTTAGTAAATTGGCCTCCGAGCACCCAAAATGGGTAAACCGGCTCCGGTGCCCGTGAAACTGTATGGATATGAGTCCATAGTCATTACTCACATGCCGGAACTGACAGCTCTAGATTCCGACTCCTGGATTGCCTGTAAGGTCGAAACGTAGGTTTAAGTTAAATCATTAACTTAGAACTTAGTAAATTGGCCTCCGAGAGCCCAAACCGGGCAAACGGGCTCTGGTGCCCATGAAACTGGATGGGAATGAGTCCATAGTCATTCCTGATCTGCCGGAACTGACTGCTCGAGATTCCGACTCCCGGATTGCCCGTAGAGTCGAAACGTAGGTTTAAGTTAAATCATTTTCTTATTACTTAGTAAATTGCCCTCCGATTGCCCAAATCGGGAAAACGGGCTCCAGTGCCCGTGAAACTGTACGGGCATGGGTCCATAGTCATTCCTCATCTGCCAAAACTGACGGCTCAGGATTCTGACTCCTGAATTGCCCGTATGGTCGAAACGTAGGTTTAAGTTAAAACGTTATTATAAAACTTAGTAAATTGGCCTCCGAGCGTCCAAACCAGGCAAACGGCCTCTGGTGCCTGTAAAACTGGACGGGCACAGGTACATAGTCATTCATGACCTATCGGAACTGACGGCTCGGGATTCTGACTCCCGGATTGCCCGTAGAGTCGAAACGTAGGTTTAAGTTAAATCGTTTTCTTATTACTTAGTAAATTGGCCTCCGAGCGCCCAAACCGGGTAAACGAGCTTCGGTGGCCATGAAACTGTAGGGGTATGAGCCCATAGTCATTCCTGAGCTACCAGAACTGACGGCTCGGGAATCCAACTCCCGGATTGCCCGTAGAGTCGAAACGTAGGTTTAAGTTAAATCGTTTTCTTATTACTTAGTAAATTGTCCTCCGAGCGCCCAAACCGGGCAAACAGGCTCCGATGCTCGTGAAACTGTACAGACACGGGAATAGTCATTCCTCACCTGCCTGAACTGACGGCTCGGGATTTCGACTCCTGGATTGCATGTAGGGTCGAAACGTAGGTTTAAGTTAAAACATTATTATAAAACTTAGTAAATTGGCCTCTGAGCTCCCAAATCGGGTAAACGGCCTCCAGTGCTCGTGAAACTAGACGGGCAACGGGCCCATAGTCATTCATGATGTGTCGGAACTGATGGCTCGGGATTCCGACTCCCGGATTACCTGTAGAGTCAAAATGTAGGTTTAAGTTAAATCGTTTTCTTATTACTTAGTAAATTGGCCTCCGAGTGCCCAAACCGGGCAAACGGGCTCCAGTGCCCGTGAAACTGAACGAGCACGAGCCCATAGTCATTCATGACCTACCGGAACTGACAGCTCGGGATTCCGACTCCCGGATTGCCCGTAGAGTTGAAACGTAGGTTTAACTTTTAAAATTAAAATTAAAATTTTTAATTTTGTTTATATTTACTATATATTGTCAATTTTTATAATTAACTATTAATATTTATTTCGCCTTTTCTCTTCAGGTTTGACAACATCGGATCGATCACGGCACCCTTTTCAGACAATATGTTTGTTTTTGTAATGAATATAATTTGTTGAAACTTTTGTAATGAATTTAATTTGTTGAAACTTTTGTAATGTTTTGAATATCATTAATATAAGACTTTGTTTTGATATTAGTATTTTTAATTGATTTTAGTAGTTGAATATATGGATATAATATATTCAGGTACAGGTATAAAAGGTAGGAACAAATTTAGCAACAAAATAGAAAAAACATTAAAAAAAAGACCTACTGGCGGTCGCTAATTCAAAATTAAAAAAAATAAAAAATGATAAAACCCTAATGGTCTATTAATGGTGGTCGCTAATGGTAATTAGCGGTCGCAAAAAGTCTTAAAAATTTTTTAAAATTATAAATAAAAAAAAAAATTTGTGACGGCTTTTTTAGCTTTAGCGACGGCCATTGGCGGCCGCTAAAAGTAAAGAGTATTAGCGACCGCCACGTGGCAGTCGCTAATACTTTTTGCTACGAATTTTTTGTGTCGCTGTATTGGCGATCGCTAAAGGGTATTAGCGACTGCCAGTCCACTTTTAGCGACGGCTTTTGGCGGCCGCTAAAAGTCCTTTTTCTAGTAGTGGGCACGTTTGTGTAGAGGCAACTTCCTTGGAAAGATGAAATTGCTACATCAACAAATCTATATTTTTGAAATACATCACAAAAGGTTTTCTGAGGAAGTTAAAAATTCATGTTTTGTGCAAAAAGGTTTTCCTCGATGAATTGGTGCTAATGTTGTTTGGTTCAGATGCGAATTTCTTTGGTGAAAACTACTGTGTGGGTGGGTTGGTATGTGTACGGAGTGGGTGGGGGGTGGGGTTGGGAGGGGAGGGGGAAGAAAGTGGGTGGCTGGGTAAAGTGGAGTGGGATTGAGGAAATGGGAGGTCAGTTTTCTATGGAAATGGACTTCCCATACCCACCCCCACCCCCGTCAAGGAAGTCTGTTTCCATTCCCAGGAAGGAAAAAAGATGGCGTGGTGAAAAAGCAGTTCTGCAGAAAACTGTCACACCAAACACATCCTTTTTTGCAGAAATGGGCAGCACAAACGTGCCCGTATTGTTGCATTTATGGGTAGAAAATGCATCGGTGTAAATGGGTTTGGATGAGAATCTATAGCGTAATTACGTAAATATTGGTGCTCTAACATGCATTCTCATATATTATTTTGGATCTTGGGGAATGTTTGGGTCTAACAACATTTTTTACGATTTCAGTTTCATGAAAACTAAAAATCTCAAATTATATTTTCAAGATAAAGAACTCATGGTAAAGTAAGTTTCTTTGATTTTCAAAGAATTCTATTCATGCAAACAAACATATTATAAGTTTTCAAGATAAGAGCTTTCATGGTAAAATGAGCTCCTTCGGATTTGTAGTAAAGTCGTTCCGTATAATTTCTAAGAATTATTTTCATGCAATGAAATTGACCCTATACAAAACAAGCAGCTAAAATTCCTTGAGTCTTCCATTCTCACCATCTATCAATTAATGTGAGTTTTGGTGTTAGGACCCAAAAAATTGTACATTTTCAAATCATTGAAAAAAAGAGCATTTTTATATAAAAAAAAGAGATAAAAAATAATTAAGTTTCCTTATTTGAGGCCAACCTTTCGTTGTTCAAAGCGGGATCATATGAACAACTGCTCCCAATATGTTCATTGTATCAAATTTACTTCAATAAGTAAAGGTGGATTGTTTACACAAAGGTGGACCGCACAAGTTGCAATGACCAAAGGTTTGGTAAATGAAGAAGAAAATAGAAATTATACCAAGAGTAGGGGTGCACAAAAAAATCTGCTAAACCACTAAATTGATCCGGACCGATCCGAGTCAGGTGGTTCGAATCGGTTTTGTAGTAGACCAATTCGGTCACAGTTCGAATTTCCTTCAAACCGTTCGGTTCGGTTTGAAGGTGCGGTGCGGTGCGGTTAAACCGCTCAAATCGAACCGAACCGAGCCAATTAGTTGAAGACTCAAACCCTCACTTCGTTACTTGAAGTCCAACGTCTCTCACCAATTGAACTGCCATTAATTTGTGAAAAAAAATAAAAAAAACCGTAACAGAACCGAACCGAACTGGTTTCTTTCGGTTCGGTTCAGTTTAAGCACATGGGCAGTTCGGTTCAGTTTGGGAAAATAGAAAGCTGATAGGTTCGGTTTGGTTGATGGTTTCACTTCTTAACCAATCTGAACGCCCATGTGCACCCCTAACCAAGAGGGAAGAAAGTAAAACGCAAGGAACTGAGTTGCCTTAAGAAAAGAAGTTTGGACAATTTTGTCATTTCCCCTAGCATAGAGAAGGTCTAGGGAAAAAGAACTTCTAAACGCACACCACATTTTTCTTTCTATGCTCACCATTTAAAAAAACTATTACCAATATACCCTTGTGAGAAATCCCCAAACTACCCATCTCTCCCTCTGTCCCTCTACTTATGTCTTTCTCTCCCTCTCTTAACGACCACCATGACCATCGTCAGCTCCTCCGAAATCCTCCGCCACGCCAGCTCCTTCGTTGTTGATCCTATCTCCCAATCCGACCTCCACCACCGCCTCTTCTCTACCGTCGGCCTCAAGACCTTCTTCGGTCAAACCACCATTAGAACCCTAACCCTCCCCTTAGAAACCCTAGATACCGCCATCTCCACCACCAGCCCAACCATCCTCACCTCTTCACTCCACCTCACTAAGCAATTCCTCACTCCTCACTCCACCTCATTGAGCAGTTCCTCCCTTTCTCCCTGTCCCTGTCTCTCTCCCTCTCCTTGTCTCTCTCTCTCTCTCTCTCACTCCGCCTCTCCCTCCGGTGGTGCTGTCAGAGGTGGTAGTGGTGGCTGGGCTGGGGTTAGTTTAGGTATTATAGGGGTGTGCAATGAAAATTTTAAAACTCCCAAACTTCAATGGTGAGTCAGAGAGAGAGGGAGAGCATGTGAAAAGAAAAATGTGGTGTGCATAGAAGCTCTCCTAGGGAAAATTAGAGTTTTTGGGAAGGAAGAGGGAAAGTCCATCTCTGATGATAAGATAGAGAGAAAAACCTCTTATTAGTCAACTCAAGGATAGTTGCAATCAATCAACTGAAGTAAATCATTTCTTATCTCCGGGCCCTTTTTCTCTCCCAAAATGGAAGTTTCCATGGTATATCCTCCACAGAAAAGCCTACCTTTTCAACCACTTGGATTTGGGCATCTTGGCTAACCGTTGGATTCAAATAGGAGTTAGTCACAGGAGTTAGTCCCACTGTGTTTACGTTTAAAGATATGATGTGTACAATCTTTTGGTGGGGCCAACATCTCTTTGAGTAAAATTTAGGGAAAACTCAATTTAAAAGAGGCCATTTATTTCAAACAGTATGGATTTCAAATATCGGTAGTTCAGCTTTATATATGTGTGTGTGTACCCTTCCCTCACCATATGGTGAGAGACAAACTTAATGGGGCCCACCTAGGGACCCACTAATCATGGGACTTATAGGTGATGGAAAGAGGCACCTTGGATGAGACCATATATCAAATTTGGGGTCAATCTCATTCCTCTAACCCCTCCATCCGTGGACCACAAATTTAATGACTTTTTATTAAAGGAAAAAATTTGACCCTCAATCCAACAGTCCGATCCATTTGGATAGGCGAAAATTCAATGGTCTAGTGTACTTAAGGGGGTTCCATGTGTGTGTATTGTTCAGATGTATTATAAAGTCAACCTACTATGTTGTCCCTCACCATAACATGGTGAGGGATGGATGCACATGAAACAGTCTGCAAAATCATCTCCATCCTAAACTGTGTCAAATCATCAACTCCAAAATCAAGATAAATCCGATCAGAACTAAATTTTCCAATTCAATCATGCCAAAAACAGAGATAGTCGACTTTGATTTGTGAGACCATCACTATTTCATCTTAAGATGACATAAGCTGCAGCTTAGAAGAGCTCTGTAATTATATATATAGTACCTTATCCTAAGCTGGAAAAATGCTGGTCCCACAAATCAAAGTTGATTGTATCTGATTTTTGCATGATAGAACTGGAAAATTCAATTCTAATTAGATTTATCTAGATTTTGGAGACAATCATCATGCAAAAAAACAATGATAATCGACTTTGATTTGAGGGACCGACACTGTTTTAGCTTAGCATAAGATAAGCTTCAGCTTAGGAGAGCTGGTCCCGTATATATGTGTGTGTGTGTATATATATATATATATATATGTATATGTGTGTATATATATGTATATATATCTCTGTGTGTGTGTATTGCTTAAGGTAAACTATATTAAAAGAATAAAGGAAGATGGGCTAAAACCCCCAATACAAGGGTGAAGCCCCATGCGAAGAAACAAGATTACCAGAAAAGACTAGCAACTACTTCTATACAGTGGGATATGTTCTAGAAAGTGCAACTAGGGTTGACATTACAAGATTGCCTAGTACACGCTTAGAGGTGAAAATCTGGGCGGGCGGCCCAGGCCAGGGACAGGATTCGAACCTGCAGTCTTCAAGTCATGAGCCTGATGAGTCGACCAATTCCTCTACCCCGCTTGTTATTTGAAAAGGCGGAACCCCCTTTTGAGTTGTATTTGCTTGTATGCTGCTTGACCAAACTTGTTTGCATTTGCATCCCCCCTTTTGCTGTTCCTTGCTTAACCCCCCGAGCCCCCTTGTTTGGGTTGACTTGCTTTGTCTGCCCCCCTGCGACCCCCAGGCCCATACCGTTACCAAAACCCATACCAAAGCCAAACGCACCCAACGCTTGCCCAGCACGGCCCGGCACGAAAAAACCGTGCCTGGGCATTGCCTGGACCCGTTGACTTGGTCAACGGGCTGGGCCGGCCTGGCCCGGAAGCCCCACTGGGCCATGCTTAGCCCAGGTCCCCCAGGCCTGAGGCACGGCTCGGCACGGCACGGCTAAAATCCGTGCCGTGCTGGGCCAATGCCTAGAGCCCGCGGGCGGCCCGGCTCGGCACGAGGCACGGCCAGGCCCACGGGCGGCCCGGCCCGGGCACGGCCCGCAGAGAGCCCCAACGACTCTTTTTTTTTTAAAAATCCCCTCCCCCCTTCCCAAAAAAGGGTCTTTTAACATTTTTAACCCCCTCCAACAGCTATAAACGGTCATATGGGAGGATATTAGTGTCTTTTGATCATTTTTTTGAACTTTTGTAACTTAAATTTCAAGGAAATACAATTTATTTGATGTATTTTTTCAAAACTTCATTAGCGTTATTCTGCTTGTTATTTCTCTTAATTTCTTTATTTTAGTGAAATTGGTCCAAGACCGAGTGAAGAGTCTAAGTGTCTAACTGTCTAAGTCTCTAAGTCATAAAAAAGCTAAAAAAAGAAAAAAAAAATTTTAAAAAAAAGGAGGGGGATATGTGGGCCGCCCACGGGCTGCAGGGCCCAGGCCCAACTAGGGCCTGGCCCAGCACAGCACGACTCTGGTCGTGCTCTGGGCCATGCTGTACTGACCCTTGAGGCAATGGGCCAGGCACGGCACGGCCCGCGTAATTACAAGGGCCAGTCCCTTCTTCAGTGGGCCGTGCCGGCCAGATTTTCACCACTATGTAACACGCTCAAAGCAAAAGATAGGGTCTACTAGGGTTATCATCAAGGAGAGGCCCATCAATAAAAATCGTTCATGGAATGTGAGAGGGCCTAATAGGCCCTCAATGCAAGCAGTAATCAGAAATAAAATTTAGCAGTAGAAACTTGATTTAGTCATCCTAATGGAGACTAGAGTTAAACAAGCTTCTTGCCATTATGTTGCTAGTTCAATTGTGCCTAATGGATGGATGGAGTCCTCAAATATGGCTGAAGGAGCTTCTGCACGCATATGGGTGATCTGGAATCCAATGATGAATATTAAACTTACTATTTCATCTAGGACTGCTCAATGTATGCATTGTGAAATTCAATATGGAAATGTGGGTTTTCTCCTATCTGCTTGTTATGGTTTTAATAACTACATCCAAAGAAAGGATTTATGGAACACCATTATTCAGCATTCCAAGAGTATTACTGTTCAATGGATTGTGGCAGGAGATTTTATTACCATACGATGGGCTCATGAAAAATCTGGGGGTGCTACTCCAAGAGCTAATGGGCTGATTGATTTCAATGACTGTATTCAAGAAGCAGGATTGATGGACCTACAACTAAAAGGATCTCCCTTTACTTGGTCAAATTCTAGTATTGGTGAATCTAGAATTGAAAGTAAGCTTGATAGTGCTTTAGTTAATGCAGCATTTTTTCAGCTTAATCCTCTCAAAGGAGATATTCTTCTTCCGGGTATTTCAGATCATGCACCAATCCTTTTTACCCTTGTTGAGGAGAAACGTGTTAAAACTACATTCAGATATTATAATTATTGGGCTAAAACGCCTGGATTCTTTCAAGTTGTGAATGATGCTTGGAGAACTGATGTAAATGGGACACCACTCTATAGAGCGATAACAAAGCTTAGGCTATTTAAACAACACTTGATTGAATGGAAAAGGTCACAATTATCAATCTCCACCCAATTGACAGAGGCACACGCTACACTTGAAATGCTTCAGAATCAAATGATGGCTGACCCAGGTAATGTGGACTTTCAGGAGCAAGAGCGGCAAGCTAGATATCATTTAGATCATCTCCTAAAGGCTGAAGAAAGTTTGTACAAGCAGCGCTCTAGAAATATGGCTGTTAATTTGGGTGATAGTAATACCAAGTATTTCTATCGCCTTATGCGGAAAAGACAGAGTGATGTAGTGCAAATTGAAGCAGATGAGTACATGGATGCATTGGATCGAAATAAGGCCCACCGCACAGGGCCCAAGCGGTACTAGGCAAAAGTCGGGCTCCGGAGTCGGAATCGTGCAAATAAACCCATTCTGGAAAGGAAACGGCGAGATCTTCATAATCCATACATGGACTCTTGGTTTTTAAGGCGAATTCCATTGTTTAGGCCTCGAAAAGAGCAATTTTCTATTTTCGGCAATTTCTTATTTTTAGAATAAGTAGAGTTTTATAGGTCAGAATCACGTCTCGTCGATTCTGCCCTCATTCCAGCATTCTTTATTAGTAGATTCCATATTCGGTAGGATTTTACCATTTTTGGTAAACTTACTATATTTAGTAAATTTCGGATCTGTGAGATCTAGGGTTAGTTCCCTATATATTTCATTGTAAGCCGGAAGGCAAAGTAGTCTTTGAATAAGATTGAAGGTTTATTTCAGAGAAGTTTTCTCTCCATCTATTGTTTTGGTATTCGCAGGGATCAACAAAGCTGTAGATACCCATCGTTCCTAGCATTATTCTTTGAGAATAATCAACAGGTTTCGTGGGATATTGTACATCTGAGGTCATCCACCTACGCTCGCTGCATCAGTTGGTATCAGAGACGCGGTTTCGTTCTTGCAGTCATGCCGCCTAGACGTGCTGCTGGTGGTCGAAACGCACACATGAACGACGTGCTCGAACGTGATGACATCACCAGATTAACACGGCAGATCGAGGAGTTGACTGTCCAGGTCGCTGCATTGGCGGATAGGGACGATCGACGGAGAGATCGATCTCCATCGCTACATTCTATGGAAGCGGAGGAAGTGGAGGAAGAGTTCGAGAACCCCTTTGCTGGTCATGCCCGAGGAGGAAGGGGGCCCATGATGGGGAACCCTAGGGATAACCGTGAATCACAATCACGGTGGGACGCTGGACTCAAGATTGACATACCAGAGTTTCAGGAAAGTGTACAACCAGAGGAATTTATGGACTGGATCTATGCTGTAGAGGAGGTCCTAGATTTCAAAGAGGTGCCCGAAATAAAAGAGTTCCCTTGGTTGCGACCAGATTCGGATTCGGGAGGGTGATAAATGGAAAACAGCCTTCAAGACTCGTGAGGGGTTATACGAGTGGCGAGTGATGCCTTTTGGGCTTTTTAATGCCCCTAGCACTTTTATGCGGGTGATGAACCAAGTGTTCCGCCCTTTCATTGGAAAATTTCTCGTCGTTTATTTCGATGATATATTGATTTATAGTGCTAATCCAGAGATGCATCTTCAGCACCTCCGCGAGGTTCTTTCATTAATGCGCAGGAACAAGTTTTTTGCTGGTATCAGTAAGTGCTCATTCATGACGGACAACGTTTTGTTCCTAGGTTATGTCGTCTCGAAAGACGGCATTTGTGTAGATGAGTCCAAGGTGGATGCAGTAAGACAGTGGCCATTGCCGACGAATCTTCATGAAGTACGCAGCTTTCATGGCTTAGGGTCATTCTATCAGCGATTTATTCCCAACTTCAGTACAATAATGGCGCCAGTTACAGACTGTATGAAGGCGGGGAAATTTTCCTGGTCAGAATCAACAACAGAGGCTTTCCACAAGATCAAACAGACACTTACTTCTGCACCTGTTCTCACATTGCCAGATTTTTCTCAGCCATTCGAGCTACACTGTGACGCTTCGAAGGTTGGCATTGGGGTGGTTCTAAGCCAGCACGGTAAGCCTGTTGCATTTTTTAGTGAAAAGTTGAATGGAGCCAAATTGAACTACAACACTTATGATGTGGAGTTTTATGCTGTGGTCCAAGCCCTGAAGCATTGGCGATCTTACTTGTCCTATAATGAGTTCATCTTGTATTCTGACCATGCTGCCTTGAAGCACATCAATAATCAAGATAAGCTCTCATCTAGACATGCTGGGTGGGCCGCTTACTTACAGCAGTTCACCTTTGTCATCAAACATAAGTCTGGAGCACTGAACAGGGTGGCTGATGCACTTAGTCGGCGCGCTTCTTTACTTACGACTATGTGTACCAAGGTACTTGGTTTTGAGTCATTTCATGACTTATTGTCTACTGACCCCTACTTTGCACCTATTGTGAGTGATGTTATGGCAGGCACCCGATCTGATTTTATGTTGCACGACGGTTTCTTATTTAAAGGAAATCAACTATGTGTCCCCGAGTCTAGTCTCCGCTTGAAGATCATCAAGGAGCTCCATGATGAGGGTCACGTAGGGCGTGATAAAACGTTGCTGTCAGTAATGAACTCCTATTTTTGGCCATCTATGCGAAGAGAAATTACTAAATTTATAGAAGGCTGTCGCATCTGCCAAATTTCTAAGGGGACAGCGACAAATGCTGGTTTGTATATGCCATTACCTGTGCCGAGCCAACCATGGACCAATGTCAGTATGGACTTCGTTCTGGGACTACCTCGTACACAGCGAGGTATGGATTCCATTTATGTGGTAATGGACCGGTTTTCAAAGATGGCACATTTCATCGCATGCAAAAAGACGACAGACGCTGTCAATGTGGCACAATTGTATTTCTGAGAAGTATATAGACTTCATGGACTGCCAACGTCTATTGTTTCTGATAGGGACACCCGGTTCCTTAGCCATTTCTGGCGTAGTTTGTGGCATGTTACTAGCACCAAGCTAGATTTCAGCAGTGCGTATCACCCCCAGACCAATGGGCAGACGGAGGTTGTCAGTTGTTCTTTGGGTAATTTACTTCGTAGCTTGGTGGGAGATCATCTGAAGTCATGGGATCAGAAAATGTATCAAGCTGAGTTTGCCTACAATCGTTCTGTCAATCGCAGCACGGGGTTCACCCCCTTTTATGTCACATACGGCTTCAACCCGCGATCCCCACTTGATTTGGCCCCAGTTCCTGATTTACAGCGTGTTCCTAAGAAGGCTGAAGATTTAGTTGCTGCGATTCAGGAGGTGCACAAAGCCACACAACAGAATCTATTGGAAGCCACTGCCAAGTACAAAGTTGCTGCTAATAAGAAACGACGCCTTGTTGAATTTGAGGTTGGAGATTTTGTGTGGGCCATTTTGACAAAAGATCGATTCTCTGTGGGGGAGTATAATAAATTGGCAGCAAGAAAAATTGGTCCGCTGGAGATCATAGCAAAGATTAATCCCAATGCATACAGGCTAAAGCTCCCAAGTCATATTCGCACTTCCGATGTTTTCAATGTCAGACACCTGGTGCCATATCATGGTGACAGTTCAGAAGACGAGGCCGTGAATTCGAGGGCGAATTCTCTCCCACCTGGCGGGAATGATGTAGTGCAGATTGAAGCAGATGAGTACATAGATGCATTGGATCGAAATAAGGCCCACCGCACAGGGCCCAAGCGGTACTAGGCAAAAGTCGGGCCCCGGAGTCGGAATCGCGCAAATAAACCCGTTCTGGAAAGGAAACGGCAAGATCTTCATAATCCATAAATGGTCTCTTGGTTTTTAAGGCGAATTCCATTGTTTAGGCCTCAAAAAGGGCAATTTTCTATTTTTGGCAATTTCTTATTTTTAGAATAAGTAGAGTTTTATAGGTCAGAATCACGTCTCGTCGATTCTGCCCTCATTCCAGCATTCTTTATTAGTAGATTCCATATTCGGTAGGATTTTGCCATTTTTGGTAAACTTACTATATTTAGTAAATTTCGGATCTGTGAGATCTAGGGTTAGTTCCCTATATATTTCATTGTAAGCCGGAAGGCAAAGAAGTCATTGAATAAGATTGAAGGTTTATTTCAGAGAAGTTTTCTCTCCATCTATCGTTCTTGGCATTATTCTTTGAGAATAATCAACAGGTTTCGTGGGATATTGTACATCTGAGGTCATCCACCTACGCTCGCTGCATCACAGAGTCAATCTTATATCTCCCAAATTGTTGATATGGAAGGTAACCTTTATACTGAACCTCCAGATATTGCTGCAGCTTTTGTGTTGCATTTTCAAACAATTTTGGCTCCAAAGATTGATAGGCACTTCCCTGATCTTAACAATGTTTCTCCCCATGGATATGTTATTGAGGAAGACACCCACAATTTATTGAAACCAGTAACTAAATCTGAAATAGAAGAGACTATTACAAATGCCAATCCAAACAAAGCTCCTGGACCTGATGGCTTTAATGCCCATTTCTTTAAGGTTTGCTGGCCAATTATAGGGAAAGATGTGTGTGATGGTATCATGGACTTCTTTAAGCACGGTTCAATGCTGAAGCAACTGAAAAGTACTTTTATAGTGTTGGTTCCCAAAAGTGAAGATGCTTGTTCCCCAGACAAATTTCGTCCTATTGCTCTAACAAATGAGTTATATAAAATTATCAATCGCATTTTGGTAAATAGGTTGAAACCCATTATTGCAAATATAGTGGGACCAATGCAATCTACTTTTATCCCAGGAAGAAGCATAGCAGACAATATCCTCCTTGCGCAAGACCTTCACAATTTTCACCTAAATCAGGGTGTTCCAAGACTATGTGTAAAGATTGACCTTGCGAAAGCCTATGACAGTGTCAGATGGGACTTCCTAGAGGCAACTCTACCCAGCTTAAAATTTCCAGCTCATATTATCCGCCTAATCATGGAATGTGTCACAGGGGCTCAATTTTCAGTGTTGGTCAATGGGAGTGCTGAGGGGTTTTTCAAGAGTACTAGAGGTCTTAGGCAGGGTTGCCCTCTCTCTCCATTTCTATTTGCTATAGTTATGGAATTCTTTTCGATTATGATGTCTGATTATGCTTCATCTAAATTGATCCCATCTCCATTTGACAAAAGTGACATCACTATATCACATATCATGTCTGCTGATGACTTGATTGTTTTTAGCAAAGCTTCTACAATGGCAGCAACAAATCTTAAGCACTTCCTTGACCATTTCAAAGAGTTCACAGGGCCGAGAGTAAATTGGAAAAAAAGTGCTATCTTCTTTGATAATTGCGTGGATGATGAACAGATGGCTATTTCTTCACTTCTTCAGGTTACAACGTCAACTCTTCCAATCAGATATCTTGGTGTTCCTTTGACCTCCAAAAAATTGAATTTTAATGACTGTCAGGCTCTCCTAGCAAAAATTCAGCAGCGATTATCTGGGTGGAAAGCAAAAATGTATCTTATGCAGGTAGAGTGGAGCTGATTAAATCTACATTATCCTCTTTTCATCTTTTCTGGGCAACTGTATTCCTGCTTCCCAAGGCTACATTGCAAGCTATGGATCGTCAGGTCAGAGATTTTTTCTGGAATTGCTAGAAATCTAATTACATCCATCCTATAGCTTGGGACTCCATCTGCCAACCAATAGCTATGGGTGGATTAGGTATTAGATCAGTCCATGGTACTGCCAAGGCAGCCCTTTTACGACAAGTTTAGAATGTTATTGATAACAAACCCACATGTTGGAACTTATGGATTAATGCTAAATACCTGCGAGGGATGTCTTTTTGGGATGTCTCAATTCCAAAACATGCCCCATGGGGAGGGAAAGGCATTTTATCACTTAGACCACTCACACTGCCTCATATTAAATTTCTAATTGGCAATGGGTATCAAGTACATTTCTGGACTGATCATTGGCTTGATAGTTGCCAGCTCAAACACCGCTACGGAGATAGAGCAGCTTATGATTTAGGCATGGGGTCTGATGTAAAAGTCCATCAATTTATTCATAATGAAGGATGGCAGTTTCCTACTCCTACTTCAAATGCTTTGATGGACATATTCCAATCTATCCCAACTGAGATTGAACCATGGCCTAATTTCAATGATGAGATTGTTTGGATTCCAGAAGACCATGGACGTTTCACTTTAAGGTCTGCTTACAGATTAGTATGTAGAAATTGGGATCAAAATCCCCATTGGCCTTCTATGATTTGGTTAATAGGATGTATTAAAAAAACACTCCATTTGTGCTTGGATGCTAATCCAGGGAAGGCTTAATACAAAAGATTTTCTCCTCCAACGTAATGTTAATTGTGATTCATGTTGTGTTCTTTGTACCTGCACATGGGAGACATCTACTCATCTACTGATTCAATGCCCTTATTCTCAAGAGGCGTGGCAATCTCTTTTACCTAAGCTGAATTTGGAGCCAATCCATTGTTCAAACCCTTTTGAATTGCTGGATTCAATCATCCTTCCATTAGTTGATCAAGAGAAGGGACTTCAAACTCTTGGGAAGTTACTTTTCAACGCATTTATTTGGCACATTTGGGCTGAAAGAAATGGCAGAATCTTCAGAATCAAAGCAAGCTCAAGTCACGCTGTGGTGCAGAAAATCACACAAATTGTTTGCAGTAGAATTAATTATCTTGGCATAAATTTACCACATGCGGTTGATTGCCATTGGAATATTACCCCAAGGAATTCAGAAATTCGTTCCAAGCCGAGCCTATTGATGATTGCTGGATGGAGGTTATCTATTTGTTCTACTAATAACCAACTAGTTGGCATCCTATGAACTGATGTGCATAAACCAATGGATAGCCATATTGAACAGGAGCTGAATTATTTAATGGCTGTGAACCGACTGCTGCAGCTTACCCCAACAAGTTTGAATAGCATCACCATTGAAGCAGATTCAGCACTCAATCAGGTGCTTCTCAATCCTCAAACATCTGAATGGAAAGTGCGCTTTCAAGGTAGAAGTTTACATGCCATTATTCAAAAATTTGAGCAGATGAAATTCTTGATCCTTCATCCCAGAACAGCTCGTTTCAGCAAAGTGATTAGTAGACATTCAGTTGATCCTCATGTTAATCAGCATGTTCTTGAACATTTGTATAGAC
Organism: Umbellularia californica; assembly: GCA_028538565.1. Taxonomy (NCBI): domain Eukaryota; kingdom Viridiplantae; phylum Streptophyta; class Magnoliopsida; order Laurales; family Lauraceae; genus Umbellularia; species Umbellularia californica. The sequence goes on from JAPQWN010000005.1 coordinate 15,559,586, forward strand.
ATCATATACGAAATAATGAATAGTTATTCATAGATTTATTTATTGAGTAGTTTTTGTTCTATTTGTAAATAAAGGGGTATGCCCCTTTTGGAAGCATCTTCCATATGGGAGACTTCCTTTTCTGTATTATATTCTTTTGAGAAATGGAAGAACTAACTTATTCTTCGAAAAAAAGAAAAAAAAAGCGCCTTTTAGCTCTAAGATTCGAAGGCTTGAAATTATTGAATTTAAGCGTGCACTTATCATTAACATCTTTCAGTCTTCTTGTGCCCAGCAGCCCAGCCCACTTTGGGGAGGCAAACCTTATCTCAACGAACATAATTACTTCTGGATTTGGTTTCATCTGTTGTTGTAAGAAAGCCTCGCATTAGTTTTTGTGCGTGCCTAAAAATTACGGGCTTGGTTTAGATGTTAGTGGAGCTTATGAAGATGCTGTTTAGTTGATTAAGGACTTCACCGATGGCCTGGAACCTGAAAGGAAGGAGAAACAGAGGTCAGGGCCCCACGCTGCTGTCAGCCAAAGGCATTCCGACGCCTGAGTTAGTGCAGTCACTGAACTAGGATGAAGTGGGGAAGAAGGTTCAAGCAAGATAGCACAGTGTATAGTGTATATTTGCGTACCTGTGATGGGCTTACCATGCAGGTATATATAGAAGAGAGTGGAAGGTTCCATAGTGGAGGTAGGTGAGAGACCTTGTCCCATCAGCCCATAACTAGGACCCTTAGTGGGGGTAGGTGAGGGTACTGTCCTATCGGATATCTCCTTAAATCCCTCACATAAATGTGGATGTGATCTGCTGATAGGAAACTGCCCTTATCGATGTCCGGCGGCCACTCTATCTGTCAGGGCTCTCTGAAATATGGCTGTCCCATCTCATAATGGAGATTAGATGCTCAGCGTTTACCTCGGCCGAGAGACCAAACTGAAGAAGGCGCTGAGGTCGGCCAGGCCTGAGGTCGGACACGGATGTCGAGACGCGCGAGGCTGAGTTCGGAAGGGGGTGGTCGGTACTTTTACGGAGACCAATCCCATCTCATTGCCAGCTGGCATACTGCCGCGCTGGACAGATGAAGTCGAGGCCTTTCCTGATTGGTACTGTTACCGAAGTCAGGAGTAACCTCGGTTTCGGAAAAACACTCCACACAATTGCCCCGAGCTCCTGACCTCGAGGGTTTCGTAACCCATTGGGGTCGGGAGCTAAGTAGAATGGGAATTTTCCGAAACCGAACCTGTAGCCTTTTAAGAAGCGTGGGGTGTCGTTTTGCTTTCCAAGACGTATTGATAGCGCACAGCTGTCTGGAGGCGGTTTAATGGCCTATTCGAATCATTATGAAGGCGGTGTGGTGCTGCCACGTGTCACACCCCTACTGGCTGTGAAGTCATATCGAGGAGACGAGTGGCATGCCCTAGGCAGCGTCTGCATGCGCGTTTTCCGGGATACGAAGATATCTTCGTTTTTGTATAAAAGGCCTCATCCCCGAAAGGGACTACTTTCGTTTTTGTATACGCGCATCCTCTCGGCTTCCGCCGTCCCTCGGCCCAGGCCCTTGGAGGCCTAGCTTCTTGCTGGAGGATGGCCAGCCATTGTTGGAGGACGGTCGGGTGGGCGTCGGCACCTCGGTCATCAGTGCCCTTGCGCACGCCTGTGCTCTGCCAAAAGACATGGCGGAGTACTGGAAGCTGAGCGATGTGGAGCTGTCAGTGGCTTAAATTGGCGGCGCCCTCAGGGTAAGTCTTCCTTTCTTCTCAACTCGTGCTCTTTTTAACTTTTTGATCTGTGATTCCAATACTTGCCTTCGCAGATCCTGCAAAGGAGCCTGGTGCTGGCGGAGAAGGCCCATCAGAGCACTGTCCGGGCTGAGAGGGTGGAGAAGAGGAAAGTGGCCCTCGAGGTGGAGGTTGGCGAGGCTAAGGAAAAGGCTGCCGAGCAGGAGGTGGTCACCGCGGGCCTCAAGTCTGAGCTCGAAAAGGCCAGAGCTGAATTGGAAGATCAGAGGCAAATGATGGCCAAGCTCGAGAGGAAGAGGGGGGAGGCCGAAGCAAGCCTCCGTGCTAAAGCTGATCGTGCATAGAGGCTGCTTCGGAACTGTACGTGGTTCAAGTGCTCGAGGTGAGCCAGAAGGCTTGGAGATTGAGGTGGATGAACTCATTAAGAGTGGCTGGGGTCCCCAAGGACCACCCCACCTACGTAGAGATCCCCCAGTTCCCTCCTCCACAACCCGCGCCGAACCCCACCCCACCCCCCCCCCCCCCCCCCCCCACCGGAGGCCCCTGCTGAAGACGCCGAGGCTGAGGTCAAAGCTGCTGAGGAAGTTGCTGTTTGAAAAAATCAGATTTGTTGATGTATTTCTTTTCTTTTCACTGTACTTAGGGATGATACAATTTGTATTTTGTTTTCGGATGTAAAGACTGTAATCATTTTTCAAGGAATGAAATTGTCTTCTTTTTTCAACTCGTGCAAATGTGTTGAATGTGTCTCTTTTCCTGTTCTTCCATGTTAGGCTTTGTAACCAAGAATAAATAACAGGGAAAAAGGACAAGTAGTTGAGCTCGGCCGTATAGCCCAACTTAATAATATGCTAGGTTCGTAACCAGAGATGTGTGCGCTAAGTTCCATAACCATAACAAAGCGCTGGTCTTGGCAGAACGAAATGTGTCAGGTCCCATGACCATAGCTAGTGGGCTAGGTTCCATAACCGTAGCAGAATTCGGTTCTGTAACCAGACTTTGCGGCTGGTCCAATGACCGAGCCGAAGTAGATGAATTTCGTAACCGAACTGAGGGATGGCTAGTCCTGTGACCGCGCCGAGAAAGCTGATTCTGTAACCGAGCTGGAGATGGCTAGTCCTGTGACCGCGCCGTATGTGAGCCGGTCCTGTGACCGAGCTGTATGCATGTGCCGAGTTCCATAACTTGGCCAGATTTGAAAGTAGGAAACATGTTTGAAAGTAAAAAATATTCTTTAAAAAGAATCAATTTTATTGACTTCAAAATCTGAGTACATCTCAAAAGTAGTATTTCTTGAGGTTTGTGGCATTCCATGGACGTAGTAGCTCTCTACCTTCCATGTCTTCAAGCTTGTATGCAGACTGCCTAGCTACCGAGGTCACTTTAAAAGGCCCATGCCAATTCGGTGCTAGTTTTCCTTCGGTGGGGTTTTTGTCGGCTGGGAGTATCTTCTTTAAGACTAGTTCTCCAGGTGAGAACTTTCTCTCCTTGACCTTTTGATTGTATCCCCTGGCCAACTGCTGCTGATAGGAAGCGAGGCGGATGGCTGCTGTATCCCTTTGTTTCTCAGCCAGGTCGAGCTCTGTTGCGAGGTTTACATCGTTTTGGCCTTGGTCGAATAGCTCCGACCCGAGGGTCGGGAGACCGACCTCAAGTGGAATTACAGCTTCCATCCCGTAGGCCAGGGAGAAGGGTGTCGCCGAGGTTGAGTGCCTTGGGGTAGTTCTGTACGCCCAAAGGACACTCGGAAGCTCCTCTACCCATCTCCCTTTGGCTCGGTCCAGTCTCTTCTTGAGTCCGTCGAGCACTACCTTGTTAGAGATTTCAGCCTGTCTGTTGTCCTAGGGGTATGCTGGAGTGGAGTAGTAGTTCCTGATGCCAAGCTCTTGACAAAAGTTCTTAAAGAAGTTGGAGTCAAACTGAGTCCCATTGTCCAAGATCAAGGCTCGAGGTACTCCAAATCTTGTCACAATGTTTCTCCACACGAAATTTTTAGTATCTTTCTCGGTGATGGAGGACAATGCTTCAGCTTTTATCCACTTGGTAAAATAGTCAGTGGCTACTATTAACTATCTCTTATTCCCGGGAGCTCGGTGGAGGGCTCCCACCAGGTCCAGTCCCCATTGGGCGAAAGGCCAAGGACTGGAAAGAGCACTTAGGTCGTGTGCTGGTTGATGGAGAGAGTGAGAGAACTTCTGGCACTTCTCACATTTCCTGGCATAGACCTGGGCGCCCTTCTGCATGTAAGGCCACCAGTAGCCTTGGCTGATAGCCCGGTAAGCCAATGACCGACCTCTTATGTGACTGCCACAGATCCCTTCATGGATTTCATTAAGGAAGTCCTCGACTTTGCTCAGGTGAACGCACTGAAGGTAGGGGCCATTGTAGGACTTTTTATAGAGCTTGCCATCTGGAGAGAGCCAAAACCGAGCTGCTTTCAGCCTGATTTTGTGGGCCTGGTTCCTGTCCTCGGGGAGCTGGTCGCCCTTGAGGTAGGAGATGAACTCGTCCATCCAGCTCGGACCGAGGTCAGCACAGAGGATCTGCCGAGGTGGGTGGAGCTCTATGCTAGGTTTGTCTAGTGCTTCCACTTCGACAGTCCTTTTTCTTCCTGCCTCAACAACAGAGGCCAGGTTCGCAAGTGCGTCGGCGAGAGATTGGAATCTCTGCTGATCTGCCCGACTTCAGCTCTTTGGAACTGAGAGAGGAGTTGCTTGGCGTGGGTTAGGTAGGCTGCCATCCTATCGTCACAGACCTGTTAGTCTCCATTCAATTGGCTCGTCACCAGCTGTGAATCACTAAAGACTACCAGTTGCTGTGCCCCCAAAATTTTTGCGCTGCCTAGCCCTGCGATCAGTGCTTCGTACTCAGCTTCATTGTTTGATGTTTTGAAGTCAAGAGTCAGAGCTTGCTCAATGACAAGGCCCTCTGGAGATTGGAGAACGATGCCTGTGCCAGCCCTCTTGGAGGTCGAGGATCCATCGACGAAGACCTTCCAAGATGAGTCAAGAAACTGTTTCCAAGACTGCTCTTGTTCTGTCTCGGTCCCGGTGGTTGCCCCCACCTTGCCCCCCAGTTCGGTATCGAGTGGGCTCGGTGCCTAACTAGAAGAGGTAAACTTTACAATGAAGTCTGCTAGGACCTGGGCTTTGATTGTTGTTCTGGGTTGGTATTGGATATCATACTGTCCCAGTTTGACAGCCCATCTAGACACCCTTCCAGAGAAATCTGCTTTTCTGAAGAGAGACTTGAGTGGATGTTCCGTCACAATCACTATGGAGTATGTCTGGAAGTAGTGGGAGAGCTTACGGGAGGCACTGACGAGCGCAAGTGCGACCTTCTCCAATGGCAGGTATCTCGTCTCGGCATCCAGCAGGATTTTGCTCGCGTAGTAGATAGGCTTTTGCAGCTGGACTTTTTCTCTTACGAGCACCGAGCTCACCGCATGGTTCGAAACTGCCAGATATAAGTACAAGACCTCGTCCTGCGCCGGGGTCAACAGCAGGGGAGGTGAAGAGAGGTATCCTTTGAGCTCCTGAAGGGCACTTTCGCACTCTGGAGTCCATTGGAACCTCGAGCTCTTCTTCAAGAGTTGGAAGAAGGGACGGCATTTATCTGAGGCTCTGCTAATAAAGCGGTTCAGTGCTGCTGCCATCCCTATAAGCCTCTGGACTTGCTTTGCTGTGGTCGGAATTTGGATGGCCTGGATCGCAGAGATCTTCTTGGGATTGGCCTCTATTCCACGTCTGATGACCAGGCTGCCCAGGAACTTTCCCGAGCCGATGCCAAATACGCATTTGGAGGCGTTTAGCTTGAGCTTGTATTGTTTGAGGACGGCGAGGGTTTGATGCAGGTCAGTCAAGTGGTCCTGTGACCTTTTAGACTTGACGACCATGTCGTCAATATACACCTCGACCATCTTGCCAAGCTGGGCTTGAAACATTTTCGTTACCAGCCTCTGGTAAGTGGCACCGGCTTTTTTTAATCCAAAGGGCATCACTTTGTAATAGTAGATGCCTCTAGGTGTTACGAACGCGGTCTTTTCTTTGTCAGGCCCATGCATCAGAATCTGATGGTAACCTCGGTAAGCATCGAGGAAACTCATCCTATCGTGCCTGGCGTTGGCATCGATTAGCTGGTCTATCTTTGGAAGGGGGAAGCTGTCTTTGGGACAGGCTTTGTTGAGGTTGGTGAAATCCATGCAGACCCTCCAGCTTCCATTCTTCTTCTTGACCACTACTGTGTTGGCTAACCACACAGGGTAGTGGACTTCCCTGATGGTTTCTGCCTCCAACAGCTTTTTGACCTCTTCGGTTACCGCCTCTGCTTGCTGGATACCAGTCCTGCGAGTCTTTTGGACTATAGGTTTGTGCCCGGGATGCACATTCAGCTTGTGGCTCATGACTTCGGGGTCGATGCTGAGCATTTCATATGGGGTCCAAGCGAAGACCTCTCCGTTCTGCAACGGGAAGTCAAGCAGCTCGGCCCTTTCACCGTTCGCAAGCTGACTTCCGAGCAGGAAGTACCTCTCTGGATCGTTGGGGTCGATCCTGATATCTGTGAGGTCCTCTATGCTCTTCTGCTCGGGAGCTCGGCCAACAGCTTCGAGCTCAGCCATGTAGACTCGCTACGGCTCCGCTTCGCCGGGGACCACGGCCATGAGGCATTCTTTGGCCATCTGCTAGTCGCCGCGGACTGTGATCACCTCGAAGCTACCATCGCCTTTCTGCGACGGGAATTGAGCCTTTGGTGACGGGTGGATGGAACAACTTCCATGTTATGCAACCAGGTCCTTCCCATGATGGCATTGTATGGGGATGGTGCATCTACCACCAGAAAGTCTGCTGTCATAGAGGCTCCTCCCACTTCGACTTTGAGTGAGATCATCCCTTTGGAGTATACAGACTTGGAGCTGAAACCAACCAATGGGGTGCAGGCTTCCTGCAAGTCCTCCTCTCTCAGACCCATTTTCTTCAAGCAGTCAAAATAGAGGATTTCCGAGGAGCTCCCGGGGTCCACTAAGATCCTTTTGACGTTGAAGTTCCACAACCTCAGAGTCGAGAGCAAGGGATCATTGTGGGGTAGCTGGACCCCGTCCAAGTCTTCATCAGAGAACCAAATCTTTGGTATCTCTTTGCGTGCCTTTTTTTGTTGAGGGACCAAGCTCATCCGTCATCACTTGCTTGCCGTGCTGGGCCCTCCTGGCCTTAGTACGAGCCCGGCCGCTTCCCTTAGGAGCGGGGGCTAGATGGATGACGTTGATGGTCCCCACCGGCATTTGTTGTCCCGTTCATCGAGCTGGTGCTGCTGAACATGGCTTACTCTGCCCTCCTCCTTGACGAGGTCCTTCAGATGCCTGTCCTTCACTAGCCTCTCGAGGTGTGCCTTGAAGGCATGGCAGTCCTCGGTTCTGTGCCCATTCTATTTATGGTAGCCACAGAACTTGCTCTAGTCTCGGGAGGAGGGTTCGCCTTTCATAGGCTGGGGCCATTTGAAAAAGGGTTGCGTTTGGATCTTGCCGAGGAGCTTGTAAATAGGCTCCTTGAAGATGGTATTGACAGCATTGTAAGAGGCACCACTTGACTTCGGCTTCCCGCTGCCTCCCGAAGTAAGAGCAAGGCGTGCTGCCGAGCTAGATGGCTCTCTGTGTCGGTCCGCCTCCCTCTTGGCTAACTTCTTGTCCTTCTTGGAGGGTCGGTCCTCCTGCCAGAAGTTATGGCTCTCCCGAGTTCGGACCTCGTCTTCTTCTTACTCAACGAACTGATTCACCCGGGCCATCAGTGCTTTCACCGAGACCACGGGGAACCGCACCAGGTCCCTCCGGAGCTCGTTGCCTGGCAACAGAGCTTGTTGGAAGGACTTGATGGCGACTTCGTCGTTGGCACCTTCGATCTGACTGTAAATGGTCCAGAACCTCTTGGCGATCCGAGTGATGTTTTCGACTGGCCTCATTCTGATGGCCATCAAGTCGGAGTCTGTCTTCGGGATGACCCGGTGCGCTTGAAACTTTTCGACGAAGGAGTTTCGGAGCTGCTGCCAGCTCGAAATCGACCCCTCGGAGAGCGCGCAGAACCACCGAAGTGGGAGGTCACCTAGACTGGAGGAGAAGACCTTGCAGTCCAGGTTGCCGTCACCGCCATACACTGACATTTTCTAGGTGAAGTGTCGGAGGTGTGCTTCGGGGTCCGAGGTCCCATCATAGAGGTTGAACCTCGGGACACTGAACCTTTCTGGGAGAGCGTGTTCCTTGATCTCCCGAGAGAAAGGAGACGTGTCGTGATTTTCACTGTCTTTGGTAGCTAGCCGACCTCTGGTGAGGCCATCAAACTCCATATTCTGCTGCACGGCCAGCTTGATTTGATGATTGATCCAATTAACCATGTCGGGGTAGGCCCCCTGCCTTTCTCTCTGGCGCTGGTGGTGGTCAGCGCTGGAGTGAGTGCTGCTCGAGCCTTCTTCGTGTGCTCGGTCACGCCTCTTATTGTTCAGGACTTACCTCAAGTCCACACGAGCTTTAGGAACCTTCCGGGCTCGCTACTGTGCAGGAGGCACGAGCGAAGCCCCGGCGGAGCCTTCTCCTTCCCTTCGAGCTGCCATTGGAGCTGGAGGATCTGGGCTCTTTGCTCTTTAATGATGAGGTTTTGAGCCTTGATTGCTTCGGCGTGTGCCTCGTAGTCCTCCTCCAAGACCATGTCGTCGTCGCCCACGTCGTCAAGGTGCACGTGGTCCTCCTCCATGTGGTCCTGGTGACGAGGCTAGTGTGGATCGGACAACACTGGAGTTTTGCCCCGTTGGGACTGTCCCTGAGGAGGAGCGTCCTTACGGGGTAGTTCCGTGAAGACAACGTCCAGACGTGGATGCTCCGCCTGAGAGGTAGTCGGCCTAACCCGTTCCAGTACGAGGCCGTGACGAGGGGATGCTGTTGCACCTCTCGATGACGAATGCGTCTGGGTGATAGGCGATCCCACGCTTTTCATCCCAGGTTCTCCGCCAACCCTCCTCTGCTGAGGTTCAGGCGGTGTTTGCCTGCTTGCTCCTGTCTGGTTCGTCACCAGTGGAGGCGGCATGAGGGGCAGAAATGTTTCTGGCGTTATGGACCTGGATGGTCCAGCAATGCTCTTTCCCTTCCTAGTCTTTGGAGGCATGGCTTTTAAGATGAAAATATGGTTTCTTCAAATCGCTTCCCACAGACGGCGCCAAATTGTGCGTGCCTAAAAATTACGGGCTTAGTTTAGATGTTAGTGGAGCTTATGAAGATGTATTTTAGTTGATTAAGGACTTCGCCAATGGCCTGGAACCTGAAAAGGAGGAGAAACAGAGGTCAAGGCCCCAGGCTGCTGTCAGCCAAAGGCACTCCGACGCCTGAGTCAGTGCAGTCACTGAACTAGGATAAAGTGGGAAAGAAGGTTCAAGCAAGATAGCACAGTGTATAGTGTATATTTGCGTACCTGTGATGGGCTTACCATGCAGGTATATATAGAAGAGAGTGGAAGGTTTCATAGTGGAGATAGGTGAGAGACCTTGTTGTTAGATAGTGTGGACTCAATCCATCAGTTGATGTGATAAATTGATTAGTTTCTTTATCTATCGATAATATCATGCTTTACTTTCATGAGATGAATGTTATTTTATTACTTTATGCACATGACCAATACATATGACATAGTGGTTCATGAGTTGAACCGGGTCCCATTAGTATATTAGATGTCATATATGTGTATGGATAAGATCCACATACGGGAGAAATATGTCACAAATCTTATACTTAAAATATCTTCACAACTAGTGATGAGACTTGGCATCTCATCTAATAAGGTTGCAGCAATTTGATCACTATGAGATATTTTGATTTGTCTCGATCTTCAGAATGGAAGATTCTAGATCATGGTGCTGGTACATTGGATGTATTGAAGGACCATGATAAGCACCTCATGGAATTCTGTCTCAATAATAAGGTCTGCTCTCATAATTCCCTAACAATAGGCTCTCAATCCTGAGACATTGATGAACTCGAGTTTCTATCTATTCATTTGCTTTGAGTCACCAATGAGTGAGGCCGACTGTAGGTCAACACCTCGGTGCCTTGGTTATGTGGTAGTAGGACTGTGAGAACATTGAATGATCAAGATGGAATCTATCTCTATTATCCCCTTTTGCCTATTAATGGATTTGTCATTAGTAAGTGCGCACCCATCTCGATTAAGAGTTAATTGGATGGTACTGATGATCATAGTGATTAATTGGGGCTCAAGGATAATAAGATGTAGAACTAAGATTGGAAGAGACAGATTTATTTCAATTGATCCATAGATATTGATAGAGGGGCCTACTTGTGGTAATTGGGAAGTTTAAGGTTTTCATTGTAATTTATTCCTAAGACTGGAGTGCAATTGCATTTATATAGTGGTGTTATTTGTAATTAACTGTGGGCCCGGATTACACATGAGACATGGGGTCGTGTGTCCCAGTTGAAGCCAACTTTCTATGGAATCCCTCGTGGTCCCCACGCTATCCCAAGTTATTAGAAAGATACTAATCTTATTTGAACTCTAAAAGGAAGGAATTAGAAAGTTACTATTTCTATTTGAAGTAGGACTTCTAATAGTGGTGATAGTATACTTACTAATTGTTGTGGAAGTGAGACTTCTATTTCAATTAGGAAAAGAGAATGTTGCTAATTTGTAATGGGAGTTAAACTTCTATTTCAAATAGGAAAAGAGGAGGCTTAAAGTGTAATAAAAAAGGAGAATTCTCCCTTGATGGACGTCCATCAGTATTGGAGTCAAAAACGTGCAGTGCCTTTTTGTGCAATAGTTGCACAGCTCTCTCCTCTCTTCCTCTTCTAGTTCCTTAGAGTTTCGAGTTGGATTTTCTCTTGAAGATTCCACCAATCTTCTTGGGAAAAGAGATCTAATTCGGGTCATAGCGTGGAAGGCTAAGAGGTGTTGGAGATTCTGATCTTAATTTGTGGAAAAGTTCTATATCAACAAAAGTCATCAACTTCTCCATTAGAGCGCAACCGAGCTCCAAAGGTATAATATACTTCCTTGTATGTTGTAGATTTTAATGGATGCTTGTTCGCTTCTGTTCTATCTTTTAGATAATTTTACTTACTGTACATGATCATGAGATTGAGGGTTATGCATCCTGAATTGGGTTTTAGCCTTATGCATACTTGATCCCTGAGTCAAGTGGGTCAAAAGTTTTGAAAATCTATCAACGATGCCCACCTACTTCCAACACTTGTCCCATCAGGCCATACCTAGGACCCTTAGTGGGGATAGGTGAGGGTACTGTCCCATCGGATCTCTCCTCAAATCCCTCACATAAATATGGATGTGATCTGCTGATAGGAAAGTGCCCTTATTGATGGTCGGCGGCTACCCTATCTGTCAGGGCTCTCTGCAATGTTGCTGTCCCATCTCATAATGAGGATTAGACGCTCAGGGTTTACCTCGGCCGAGAGACCGAACTGAAGAAGGCGCTGAGGTCGGCTTGGCCTGAGGTCGGACACGGATGTCGAGACGCGCGAGGCTGAGTTCGGAAGGGGGTGGTTGGTACTTTTACGGAGACCAATCCCATCTCGGTGCCAGCTGGCATACTGCGGCGCTGGACAGATGAAGTCGAGGCCTTTCCTGATTGGTATTGTTACCGAAGTCGGGAGTAACCTTGGTTTCGGTAAAACACTCCACACAGTTTTTCTATAAAAAAACAAGTTTTCTTAGGAATAAGAATGGAGAGAGAGATATGAATAGGACTAGTAGACAATACATGCTTGACGAATGTCAATCTTCCTGCAAAAGCAAGGGTCTTCATTTTCCATCCGGTTAGTTTGGCACGCAAGTAGTCCATTACCATAGAGAAGTGCCCATTTTTTGAGCTACCAAAGATTAAAGAAATTCCTAGGTTGCTTAAGTTGATGGAAGCTTCAGGAATTCCGAGATGCGCACTGCACTTACCCACGAGCATATGACTTTTTTTGGAGGTTGAAACATTGGCCTGAAAGATCTTGATGTCTAGCAAGAAGGCCTATTGATTATGGTTTAAAATTTTGAACCGGTATCGTCTCTAACAGAACCAATATGGTGATGTGTATCGGTAACGATCTCAAATCTATAAAATATCGCCATAAAATGGGTCAATATCAGCCCATATATTGAAAATATCGGCCGATAGGACATGCACAACAGTCTTCTTCCTCATAAAAAAAAATCTTGTTCTACCCTGAGAAGAGCTAAAGGGGAAAAAGAAACAAAAAAGAAACAGAGAAAGGAGGAGGTCCGGTGCCTGACTGCCTATTGCTGCCACCTCCACCACCACCACCACCTGCTGCGGCCTCTGCCTCCGCCTGCTGCGTCAGCCACCTCACCCTTCCTCTTCTTCTTCTATTTCTCTCTTTCCCTTCTTCCTCTTCCACCTCTCTTCCTCCTCCTCTCCTTTACTGTTTCCCTTTTTTCTCTCCCTTTCCCCTCTCTTTGTTCCGTATGTGCGAATGAAACCTTTGGAAGTGGAAGCGTTTGGTCTTTTCTGGAAGGGAAGACTCGAATCTCTATGCCCTTTTTTTCAACTTGTGTTTTATTCCTTTGGTTTATAAATGTTGCCCACACGTGGGGCCCTCATTAGGCCACACCAGTTGAAAACCCATTATGTATATTGTTGCTGCCATTATCTTCGGTGGATCCCAGATAAGTTTCATTTTAATTGGGTACTGGCCCACTTTCTTATTTGTCAAATTTTTAATCTCAATCAAATCTGATCAATCTAATAATGGGCCAATTTCCAATTAGAAATGGAGCTAAGAGCCTAAGACCCATACAAGACAAGGCAAGACCATTTGAGAGGTTTAGATTTTTAATTTATGGGCCTCATTCTGTATACTTTTAATTTTTTTTTTTCTTTTTCAATTCTAATGCTGTAATGCATTCTACTTGTAAAAAGCGCTAACCACTAAATAAGTGGCCCCATATTTGAATAGGCCCTCAATAAATTTCCCTGTAATATGACTTGGACCTAGTATTAAATTAATCTTTTACATGCTAATAAATATTAAGAAAAACAATCAACTGTTTTTAAATAGACAATTCGATAGTTGCTAAAGTCCAATAAAACGGAAATTTATGAAGACTCTATTGGAGGAGTTATTTATTTTGATCTTTACTCTTAGTGGTTTGGATTTATATGAATGCCAAATTGATGGATTTATAAATTATAAAGCATAAAAACTACTAAAAAGTTGGTACATTTAAAAGTAAAACATTAAACAAAGATCATACAGGATGTTTTAACATAGGGGGACCAATATTTTGCTTCATAATTGTTACTAATGAAGGTACTGTTTTCAAGCATTTTACAATATTATGAGGTTTTTGGATGTTTTTTCAAACTTTTTTAGGGTAGAAAAAATATCACACAGCGACGACTGTGATAGACCGTGAACCGCGACCGATACCGATACCGTATCGATTTTTGGGGTCAGCCGATACCGCAACCGATACTACAATTTTAAACCATGCTATTGATGGAGCCAAGGCTCCCTTTGAAGGCCTTGACAAATAATAGAATGTCATCTGGATGAAACAAGTGGCAAGGAGTTGAATGAACCGGGGAGATCAGGTGGATGAGACTCTACTTTTTCAATGCCACCAATCTTAAACTAAGAATTTCTTCCACTAAGATAAAAAGATACGGAGATAGAGGGCCACCCTGCACAAGCTACAAGAAGAGTTGAAGAACCCACAGGAACTTTTGTTGATAAGCACAGAGCCTTTAGCAGTGGAGATGAGTTCTCTAATCATACTTATCCAAGAGGGGGAGAATTTGAGAAACTGAAGAGCCTTGGAGAGGAAGCTCCACAAGAGTTTATCAAAGGCCTTTGAAATGTCCAACTTGATGCAACCAGATCCCATGTTGACTTTGGAGTTTAGCTTTTGGAAGAGATCATGGGCTAATGTAGAGTGGTCATTAATGGATCTACCCCACAAAGGCAGCTTGGTGGTTAGAAATGAGGTTGGGCATAATTGAAGCTAGTCTTTTGGCCAAAATCTTTGATATTATTTCATAGGTGAAGTTTAGCAAACTAATTGGCCGGTAGTAAAAGAACGTTTTTGGGGAGCCGGACTTGGGGATGAGAGCAATGAAGTAAGAGTTTGAAGCTCTAAGGAGATGGCCTTTAATGAAAAAATGGGTGGTCGCTGCCACAACATCCTTGTCAATAATGTTCCAAGCTAAAGTGAATGAAATCCCCGAAAGCCATCTAGCCCTGGTGAACTGCTTTTCTTAAGAGAGAAAAATGCTTCTTTAATCTCAAAGGGAGATGACACTGTTGCAAAAAAGACATTCTGCCCCTCTGAAACAAAAGGCCCCTCCAAATTGAAGAACTCCTCATCTCAACCTTCAAGAAGGGCTTTAAATAGGTTAGAGTAGAACTCTACAACATAGTCTCTAATTTGCTCCAGGTCTTGAAGTAGAGACCCCTCTGTCGTGATAAAGTCAATTTAGTTAAATTATCCCCTTGTCTTGGCCGACAGATGAAAGAACCTAGTATTCCTGTCTCCACTTTGCCACCAATTGACCCTAGCTTTTTACTTCCAATGAGTGGATTCTACATTAAGCCAGTTTTGGAAGTTGGCTTTTGCTAAGTTAAGAGCTGGCCAATTCAAACCTAAGAAGATCGAGCCTCAAATGGAAAGCTCTCCCAAGAATATTTGAAATAATTCAAGCCTACAAAGATTGAAGAGGAAATTGGTTCCAAAAGGTAAAGGAGATAAAAAATAAAGAAAGAAAAATCTCAAGCGATGTTGGACGTCTAACAAGGGGGCCGACATCCCCTTGGATGTCCCACATGGTTCTCTCTCATCTCCACAAAATTTGGACTTTAGGAAATGCTATCTCTTTTTTGCATGAGAGAACTCTGATAGGACCTAAATATGGAAGATCTGCACAACAGAAAACTGAGATGAGCAAAAGAACAATTCAAATTTTAAAACATTCCAAAGATAAGAGATTGCTTGGAGTGCAAGTGAAGTCAAAATTGTCCAAGATAGAAACAAACTGTGAGCCAAAATCTATATAAGGATGTCATCCCCCATGGGACGTCCAAACCTTCTTGTCCCTTAGGTGGGACATCCACCGCTTCCCCCCACCTTCTCTCTCTCTCTCTCTCTCTCTCTCTCTCTCTCTCTCTCTCTCTCTCTCTCTTCCATCTTCCTTTCTTCCTTCTCTTCTAGCTCTAGGATTCTAGTTCTAGTTCTCCACTTTGTGTTTGTTTGTTTGTTTTTTTTTTTTTTTTTTTTTTTTTTTGTTTAAAGGTAGTCTTGGTCCTTGTCCAAGCAAGACTTAGTTTTAGGAGAAGATTGTATTGAAGAACATATTAATGAAAGATAAGTTTCTCTTCGGTGCAATGGGTAGCTAAGTTTGTGATTGAGGCTATGGATTAAGCAAAGTATCTCTTTATTTTTAATTAAGTTATTCTCTTCTAATTAATGTTACTGATTTACTGATTGATAGGCTTGTCTTCATACCAGTAGGTACCTTCCATGCATAGTTCTCAAAACTAAAATATGTTTTTGATCATTCATGCTTACGTTTGATAGGCTATGCTTAGGACTGTGACTTCTTTGATGGGTTATGCTTATGTTTGATGAGTGATGCTTAAATAATTTTAATAATTCTATGAAGGGAATGAGGTCTTGGGACTTGAATATTTTTAATTGATTTCTCTAAATTGGAGAAGAAATGGACTTCTAAAGTTAAATCATCCAGATCTTAATGCATTGATTTGGTCTTGATCTGAAGCAAAGAATTTGGCAAGTGGAGTTTTTCTTAATTAAAAAGAATTTTGATAACATAGTGGATTCCTATGCCTTGATCATTATCATTGAGATTGGTAGATTTATCTTTTTTTTTTTTTTTTGCTTGGTTTTATTTCTAATTTTATGCTCTTCACAATTGCTAGTTTATCATCTTTAACACCAGTTTTTCTTAATTTGATGTTTTTCTTAATTCGCTCTGTGTGGGATCGACATGTATTTACCACTATCTCAAAAAAGGCAGCCATGCACTTGCGGATTATTATTTTGTTTAGAACACCAAAGTCTTTGAGGCCTGCATTCAGCACCATTTGACTAAGTTCTCTCACCGACGTTGGAGAAGGAGGTCTGAAGCTTCATTTTTCATGACCGAGAGGATTGCGTTAAAAACTCCAATTAGACACCAAGGAGTGGGAGAAGAGGATCTTTGGACTTGGAGCTCCCATAACTGTCTTCTAATCCTGTAGTTAGTAGACCCATAGTTTCCTGTGATGGTGCTTATAGAGTTTGAGGTAGTGTAAAGGCAATTAACTGAGATATGTTGAGAAGAGAAGTCAATTATAGGTATTTTGTACTTCGACCCACTCCTAAAGAGGGGCCAAAGAGAGCTAGGATCAGATAAAGGTTAGTTTGAGAGGAAGGAGTCGAATCCCAAGTGGTTTAGAGAGGTAGAGTAAAAGAATTGGAATTTAGTCATAGGCTCTATATAAGAAAGATGATGTCAGGGTAGTGCAGGTGGACCAAGTGGTGCAACATCCTCTGATCATTTATGAGGGGGTGGTGGGTTCGATCGTCTGGTTTTTGGACCTACATTGGTAGGAGGGCCTTTATTTCTTGATTCTCTTTTCTGCTTCTTGGGATAACTAGGAAAATCAACAGACAGAGAGGTCTCATGCTCTGTCCTATCCTGAGAAGTGCTAACCTCAACCTCTGCAGCAATAAAAACTAGAGGGTCTGTGTAAGAAGTAACTAGTTCCTTCCTTTGAAAGGGTAAGGTCAAGAGGGCCAGTTACCTACAGAGATTCTTGAATGTGGGTTGCCTCTTCTGATTGATGAGGAATGCAGCGAGACAAAGATTGTTGGGTCTACAAAGGAGTAGCATTCTAACATGTCAAAGATATTGGAGGTATCCACTTGAGGAGATGGAATTCTCCCTAGAACATCCAACATGATGTAAGTTGAGAATGAAGGGAAGGCCTCTGGTTTACCCAAAGTACTTACACAAGTTTAACCACAGCTTCCTCCTCTACAGTGTATTTTTTAGCAACCGTAGCATGTAATCCAGCAGTAGCAGTGATGAGTTCAAAAAAGATACACTTTCATAACATTATTTTATGAGTTTTCAAAGATAAAAGAACTCAAAACACTATTTTTAGCATAAAAATCATTACTTTCTCCCCATCATGCTTTTCTCATATCTTTCCATTATAGATGGCCATTTGTATGCATGAGTTCCAATTGCTTCCATACAAACTATGTTCGAAAATACTCTCAATATGTTAATTTCTCTTTGCAGGTGTTAATTGAAGATTAAAGTTGAAATTCAAGAGTTAAAGAGAGTAAGGATAAGTTTGGAAGACAATTGGATGAAGAAATGACAAACTTAGGCCACTAATAAGAAGAAATGAAAGACCTGGGTTGGTATTTTGACCATATCTTTTTATTCGAGTGTCCGATTGAGGTGATCTCAGAAGCATTGGAAAGCTTGTTCAAAGATCTAAAAATCATATTGCATAATAATTTTCTCAATTCGGACGTTTCGGGGGTCAACATCGCACATCAATCTAGGAACTATTTTCTAACACGAGAATCACATTCATATGTTCATATTTCTATTCTTGCGAAGTCCCACATTGGAAAGAAACCAAAAAAGAGCAAGGCAAATGTTTCTATATAAGAAAGAGAGCTCTAGGCATTAAAGACACAAGCAAGGAGAGCCTCCTCCTCTTTACTTAAGCTATTCATATAATTGAGAGCAATTGTAGAGAAAGTGAGGAAAGCTTTGTAAAAATTGAAGATTGGGAATGAAAGCTTTGTCTTCTCCAATGGATGGTTAATCCCTTTGATTGGATCTTCTAGATGAAACTAAGTTAATGCTATTCATTTTGCTTATGCTCTTAATTCCCTTTGTTTATGTACTTAACATGCTAGAATAGATTTTTCTTCATTGCAATGTGCTACCTTCCATGCTTATTTTCTATTTTAGCTTTCTTTTTACTATCTATGCTTAGGTTTGATAAATCATGCTTAGGAGTTAATATCTTTTGATGTTTTATGCTTATTTTTAATAGATAGTCATTATGAATCTTTTTCTTTTATGAAGGGAAGAAAGTTTTAGCAATTGAATTGTTAATTTCTATCTTAGAGCTTTAAATTTATATTTTTCAAATCTATGCATTGATTTTTCATTCGATTTGAGTGTTTGTTTGGGAAAAGAGAAAAGCATTTGTCACTTAGTTTATTATAAATGGTTCAATCTATCCATTAGTATTGATTGTTGTTTATTTTACTTACTTTAGTTTGATTCTATTCACATTCTCACAAACTTATTCACTTGTTTTAATTCTCACACTCCATTTCTCTATCCACTCCATCATATCCATTAGCTTATTTGTTCTTACATTCTATGTGTCTGTTTTTATTTTCTCTTTGATTTTACACTATTTTAGCACACTTATTTTCATCTCCATCCATTCATTCCCTATCTTGCTCACTTGTTATTAGCTTATTTCCATGGATGTTTTTATTTTTTTTTTATCTTGATCTTTCACTTGTTGTTTTCACACACTTACTCATTTGATCTATCTAACATTCCTCATTTGTTCTTGTTATTAACCTTGTTATTTTTCTTTTGTCGTTAACTTTGTTACTAACTTGTTACTAACCTTGTTCTCTCTTGAGTTCTTCTATTTCTACAAACATCTCTTTGTTATCTAGTTTCTTGTTTTCTTTTAGTTCGCATTTTTTATTTCCCTTGTTATTTTCTTGTTTCTTGTTTTCATTATTTTTGTTATCTCCATTTGCATTTATTAGATATATTTGAATTGATAATCATTTTCATTGATAATTGTTATTTTCCTTGTAGCGATCCTCGTGGGAACGATATTCAGACTTCCATATTAGTCTATGTTACTTGAGACAATGTTATACTTGCGGAATTCGCTATCAAGCAACCTCCACAATCGGGATCTCCTGGGCAGCATCAATTAGAATAGAATTAACAGCAACAGCCTTGGGTTGCTACATCATGAATCTGAAGGGAGAGATCTACTGCCAACATCTAGAATTGAGCCTGAACTTGAAAACCAACAGGAGATGAACAAATGGCAACAACTATTGAAGCAAAGACTGTGGAAAGCATCTATTACCCCAACAGATTTTGCAACACTACTTGAGCCATTACCGGATGAAACCAAAGCTTTAGAGTCAAGAGCAGGAGTCTTTATAGTGATGACAGTAGGACTGGGAGGCTTACCAAGGATACCTTCTCCTCGTTGGACTTCTTGGGGGATTTCTACTATAGCTTAGGCTTAAGGAGTGGACCTACATTTTCCATCTGGATGTCCCTTTGCAAAGCACTTAGAACAAGGCACATTTTCATAGGAAATGGATACCAGAACCTTTGCCTCTCCTTCCAGATCAACCAAGATCTCCTGAGATTTTTTTTTAGAGAGATCTAGGTTTATCAGAAATCTTGCATAAGTTAGTATTTTATGTGATGCAGTTGTTTCATCTAGTTTGAGGGGAAAGCCAACTGAACTAGCAATAGGGAGGAAGATACTACTACTCCAGCAATGGTAGGGGATTCCTTGGAGTCTTATCTCGATTTGGGGGAGGGATGGCCATTCAAAAGAGTCTTGGCCAGTAGACCAAGGTAAAATATGTAGCTTCTTGTTTGCCAATGAAATTGGGGATTGAGAATGTAGGAGATCCCTGTCTTTTTTAGATCCAAATCTAAAGGAAAAAAAAAAACCCTTTCAGTTAGAGAGATGGGGCAAGGCTTTGATAGGTTCCAATAGGTATTTGAATACTGTGAAAGCCATTCTACAAAGGGTCTTTTGCCAATAAATCACCCAATAGCTAGTTGGGGAACGAATTACTGCTAGGTTCAATCATACTAGCAAAACGTATCCGTGCTAAGCACAAGAAAGAAACCAATGACATTTTAATGGGAAATTATTATAGCATCTGCATCATATATAACATATCTATGTTCCTACAAATCATTTGCTTTTGTCATTTTCCATAAAAAAAAAAAAATGACCCCTTTTGAGGAAATAGTATTAAACAAATGCGCTTAAAAAAAACGAAAATATAAATTCAAACCACTCAAAGTATTTCTTGAAGTGTTGGATCTACGTAAAATTCATTCTCAGTTATTGTGGGCCTACCATTAATTGATTTCTTGTAAAATATATGATTACAATACATAAAAGAGAGGAAGAATAATAAATATATACAATAAAAATATAAATAGAAAAATATAAATCTAAAGTCAACTATGTGAAGTTAAAAAAGAACACTTTCAAAACAAAACCAGAATAACATTCTAATAATAATAATATAGATGTATATTGGTTTCTAAATTAGCATTCTTAAGAATTGCAATTTGGAAAACTTATATATTGCAATCATACTTAAATAAAATGGACTCCAGGTTCTTTTCTTCTTTTTTTTCCCTAATGGAGTGTTTGGATGTATGCAAAACATAAGACTAATATATTTGAATATTGATAGATTTTATTATTATAGAACAAAATATCATTGTATTAACTTATTGCATTTTGCATTAAGTTAATTTACCATTATTATATAAGTATGTAATCATACTTATATGTGAGGTTTGACAATTTCTACAAATTTTATCAAATTCTAAACGGAAACCTCCATTATTTATTTTCTTATTCTATTTTATTTTATTGCTCTCCTTGTTTCCATTGGTGGTCATGGTGTGAATGCTGCGAGTGCAACACTTGGGTCTAGATGTTAGGTGAAAGTCGGAGTATCAATCCGGCCCTCCTATGATGGTACCAGGTCTGACCCAAAGTACATGCAGCAAAAGAAAAAAGACGCCATCAAATCTCACTGGCATTTTACCAAACGCCTTTGCATATCCAAAGCAAAGTACATAAAAAAAGAGAAAAAAGTAAAGCAACAACAACAACAAAAGAAGAAAAATGAAAAGAAATTTGGTAAAGTGAGGAAAGGATGCATTACCTGTACCTTAAGAGTGGTAGAGGGGGTGAATGCCTCGGAGGTGCCAGTGAAAAGGGCAGTGATGCAGCAAAAAACAAAAAGCAGCAAAGTGAGAGAGATCTAGAGGAAAAGTTTCATGAGATTCTTTCATCTAGATTTTCCATAACAATAAAATTATCATGGTCTTGAATGTTTAAATGAAAGAAAAGATATAAAAACCTAACCTACTGCTCTTCTAATCCACTTGACAATTCAACAGTCATATTATATACACTCACAAGTATAAATTCTTTAACTTTCACAATTTAGCAAACATGTTAGCTCAATGCACCATTACAGTTGTAAAAAAATCTATACAAAAGCAAATGAGAAAAAAGTTATGCATACCTTAAGAAAATTAAACATTAAGAGAGTGAAAAACGTTTTGAGAGAGGCATTTGTGGATAGAGATAGGGCAGTGGAGATGGGAGATTGAGGTAGAGAGAGAGAGGTGTGGCTGAGGATTTCTGATTTTGGATTTTGAAGTGGGTTGAGGGAGAGAGGAATTGATGAGAAAACTGTTAGGTTTCTTTTAGGCGATTCTTTTGGAGGGGCATTTCTTTGGGAGGGAGTGAAAATATGAAGAGCAAGAAGAAAGTTGGGAGAACATTACATGCGTTACGTTGAAAGGGAGATTAAAGATGAGAAGAAGAAAGAAACGTCTTGCATTCACGAGTCAATGCCGCTGGAGAGAGAGGAGATAAACATGTCAAAACAAATTAGGAATGGTCAAAATTAATTGAGTAAATGTTACATCCCGACACAATTTAACCTTGATTAGTGCTAATTAATGGTGATTTAGTTAAATTAATTGTGCTTAGTCGTTAATTATGGTAATTAGTGTAATTTAACCTTTATAGGCTGAGTTAGTTAGGCCTTGAGCCTTGGTCAGGTGAGTTGGAACCAATTGACTCGGTTGGGCAGAGTCAAGGGCTTTTTCGTAATTATTGATTTTCACATTTTGCATCATTTGCACGTCATCTTGGCGTCATCGCGTATATTTTGGCAAGTACATCAATTTTTGTATTAGACCCTACTTCATTTGACCGATCGTTGAGCTAATGAGCCATCATTCGAATCAAATTGAAAAGGAAGCAATCCTAGTGGACTTTCTTGTAAAATTGGGAACTTCATCCCTTAAAACCCATCCAACCCCTCCCAATCGATCCCTTCTTTTTCCTTGGGCTACTAAGAGTTTTCTCTCCTTCTTTTTCTTCTCTCCTTCTCCATCATCAAGAAGGCTTATGGTATGTGTCTTGGGAGCTGGAAGTGGACTCATCTTCTTCTTATTCATTTTCCTCTCTCCCTTGTTGGCAAGAAACCGTCTCCACCATCCCCTATTCTCTTCAAATTCGAAATCCTTGTTAAGAGGTAAGTGTTAAACTTTTTTGTTTGTGTTTTTGAGTTGCAATAGAGTCAAGAGACCCTCTCATAATCATACATGGACCTTTATTAGTGTTTTAGTGTGTATTTGTGATTAGGGTTTGATTTTTGAGAATTTTGGGTCCTTTTGAGCCAAGTGTGTAGAAAGAGTTGGAAAGCTCTATTTGAGGCAAGTATAAGCTTTAATTTCATTTTATGTAATTATTTAGTTCCATTTGATTCAACGGAAACTCTTCCCAATGATGTCTCATATCTTAATGAATGAATGGGTTGGATTGCTTATGGTTTTAATGAATGAATTAGATGGAGGTTGTATACATGTGATAATTGGGAGAGCAAGGAGGCTCATTTATGCAGGTTATGAATGTGGAGTTGTAGAAACATAGAATGGAGGGGAGAGAGAGAGCTTTAGATTGATGAAAACTCAGTTTCTGAAGCTCTGTCGCAGGCAGGCGGTCACCTGGCAGCTAGCCGCGTGACTACCCGGTGGCTAGCCGACCTTAAGTCGGTCAGATTTACTGTAGCTGCCCAATTCCTTGTCAGGTTGGCCGTCACCAGGCAGTCACCTGGCGGCCAGCCACGTGGCTACCTGGCAGCTAGCCAACCTCCAATCAGTTACATTTCCAGTAACTAACATTTCCCTGTCAGAAAACCACGGTCACCAAGAGGTTACCTGGCGGCTAGCCGACTGTTCTAGCTACCTACCGGCTAACTGCGGGGTCACTACCAGCTGACCAACTGCCCAAAAATTTTCCATATTTCAGGAATTTTCAAAAGACCCCTTAGGGCCATGGAGTAATACCCTAACCTTTTACATGCCCATGGGAACTGTAGGAGTTGGAATAACCTTGGGGCTTTCTCACCAATCCATGGATATTAGTTTAGGAAACCTTTCATTAAATTGTGACCCTAAATAGCATAATTCAATACATGTATATCGAAATGGATGATGAAGATCCACGGATACTTATACTAGATTGGCTAGTAAATTCCTTGATTCCTTTTCAATTCATTGCATTTCATTTCGATATCGAATATTCTTATTGACTTCTAGGTGTTTTGTCAATGCATGTGTATGAGTATATTTCTGATTTGATTAGTATTTATAATTGAGTCTTTTGGGTTCAAATGTGGATGTGAACAATTAATATTAGATTCGATTTGAGATTTTTATGATTAAGTACGGAAACCTTATGCACATCCATGTATTTATTTGATTTGATTGAGTCGGCACTACTTAGCTTCGACCCTGTGATACTTGACGGGGTTAAACTTGGTTTAGTTATTCGAGACTACTGTAATAAGTCATCTGGAGCACTGAAACTCCAGACCCAGATAACCAGCTAGCCTTTGGCCGGGCCGCCGGTGACATCCCAACTAAATTTGCTCTCTTTTGAGAGGATGAGCTCAATGTAGTAGCCATTTCGTATGTTTTCATTTTATTTGATTCTCAAGCATAAATTATTCGACTTCACACAATTTATTTAGGTGTTACTTATCTTTGACATCTATTAATTCAATCGTCTTTAATTCAATTGTAACATTATGTATTTCCCTATTATTGCCTATACTTGCTCGATTATCGTATTGAGATGTTATTCTTGGTATCGCAGTCGCAAGTGCAGCTCCCAACCTTGACAAGGCCAAGTAGGGAGAACAGGTTACCCAGGAGGTATCTCCAGGATTAGAAAAGTGGCCAAAGCCAGGGGCCGCATAGCTTCTTTTCCTCAGGGTGCGCAGTTTCTTTTGAGAGTTCTCTAGGGTTGGGCTAGCCCCTTTTTGTGTGGGCCACTCTTAGTGGGTAGTTATTCTTTTGTTTATATTTTTTTGGTAGTGTTGTTTAAGGTTCTTTTATACACCCTCTTTTGTAGAATAATGTATATAATTATGTAATTCTTTTGTATTAAACTTGAACAATTATTTGGACTGAATGGGAAATGATACTCTCTGTTTATGATTTACAGCTTCCGCTATGATTTAAATGTTATTGATGTGATTTAGTGCGTTAGACTCAGGTGTAGAATAGTTGTTTTTCTCTCCTTCGCGTGTTGTATTTGGCTCAAGACAGGTACAGCATCACGGGAGTATGTGTGTTACACCTCGGGGATTACTCTACGCCTGGGTGATTCGAGACTGGGATGTGACAGTAAATCAAGGATAATTTCTCAATTGAAACAACCACTATCATATATAAGAATTAGAAGGGATCTTCATGGCCAACTTACCTTCTTACAAGGTAGAGGAAGGGTATGCTGAAGGGTGAACGGGTTGAGAAGCTGGGAAAAGGTCTAACCAGATTTTTCCTAGATGAGGAGTACTGTGGGGCTTTCGAATCTGGTTGGGGTTAAGCTTCAGTGCTTTAAGAATCTCCACCTATTTGGGCAGGAGAGACCGAACACGAGGGGAGCACGGTTGTTGAAGGGTGAACAGGAGGGGGATCAGGAGGGAGAGGGTGGTTTGTGGATGAAGCGGAGGGAGGAAGTGGAAGAAAGTTTGATAAAGCTAGCTAAGTTAGGGGATTTATGGATGGAGAGAGGATAGCCAATGAGGACAAGGGAAGGGTGGTTGTAGCAAAGGGTTTTTCACTCATGGTCATTGTACTAGAGATGGATTTTGCAGGGCTCTTCAAGACAGCTAGGTGGCAAAGTCCACTGTTCACCTTTATACAACATTGGTCAATGGGGCTACCGGTGGTGTGCTATCAACCAACCATGCCTACCATCACAAGTAATCAATCAATTGGTTTCCAACCATTTATGTATCATTACCATAGATATTATAACCCATTAAACAATGACAAGTAACCAATCAGTAAATTTTCATTAATTAAGTATGGGTAGTTTGGTTTACAGGTGAGACATCCAATAAAAAGAATTTCTTTGATTACTGTAAGATGCAACTCTTAGTCATTAAACAAAGTATAACTAGAAAAAAGACTTTAGGTTCGCCACTATTAATCGACTATTGCTTGCCTCCCTTGGAATATGATCTTGGCTCCCCCACTAGCCTCAATGAAAAATCTCTACCTTAACTTTACATATTCATTTTAATATGTACGTCTAAATTTAGGGATAATTACCGTACGGACGATCTTAAAGCTGACAATTGCCCCAGAAAAGCCGGAAAATATATATTTACCGCAGAGCTGTTCGAGTCGTAGGATATCGCAAGCTGCGATATCCTAGGGATGTAGGATATCCCACAATCACATGAACAGTAAGTGTATCTTTTTTTCCTTGACTGTGGGACCACCAAACCACCATCCGACCATTGGATAGCTGTATGAGTGTAAGAACTAATATCGCACCAAATTTAAACCGTTGATCTATTACGGTTATCGAGACATTTACAAGACTCATACAGCTATCCAACGGTTTGGATGGTGGTTCAGTGGTCCCATAGTCAAGGAAAAAAAGAAAAAAAAAAACGGATTGTTCAAGTCTTCCCGCTTCTGATTGTGGGATATCCTACATCCCTAGGATTTTGCAGCCTGCGATATCCTACGGATCGAACATCTCTGCGGTAAATATATATTTTCCGGCTTTTTTGGGGCAATTGTCAGCTATAAGACCGTCCGTACAATAATTGTCTCCAAAATTTATACACTTTCAAATTCTCTTCTACAACTCTTTACAGGAACAACTGGTAAAACTAGCACCTTGTAAAACCCAACTAATAATTAAAGTGGTATTTGATAATTAATAGTATTCTACTAGCCTATCTCCATTCTGCACGATGAATCATTGATGTTTGTGAAGGCAAACGAAAATGCTAAACAAGTCTTACTGGACCTTATACGAACATCTCATGTGATCAATGAAACCGCAGGGACTAGAGATAAGAAAGGGGGTAACTCTTGTGATAAAGAAGTGGATAAATACTTCAATGCGAAGCAGTATCTCGAGCCAAAGCATATTACCACAAGAGGTGCAGAGAGACTTAAATCATCCAAATAAAAAGCACTAAAAAAGGCCCAGCTATGTCAAGGTTGTAACAAGCGTGGCGTTTTGCATGACAGGCGCAACTGTCCTGCGCTATTAAATAGGTAATCTATTACTTGAAATTTACTATTTTAATAATTATACTAAACTATCAACTACAATTTATTATTTTTGAATTGCATTTTAACATCTTAGGGCTACTGTTCAAGAGTCTGCAATTTCTTAAAGTATAGCAGGAGATGATTCATTCTCCCTTGATCAGGACGACACTTCTATCAATACAAGTTTCAATGATGAATTTGAGGCTATATTTTAGGTAAACATTTAAGTTTGATTCTCTACATATCATTTTAATGGGAATGCTTTGCATTTGAGATCTTATTATATTTTTCTTTACTTTCTCCACTGCTCTTTTATCTTTTCAGCATATGAGGCTATTGATACAATGCAGCCGGTGTGAAGGAGCTTACAAGTTAATGACTGAAGGACAAGACATCAAGCACTGACCCTTTCTTTTTGTTTTGTTTCTAGTGTAATGGTTGTCTCCAATGTATTGGATAAAACTGTGGCCTTGTTTCTAGCGTTATGGTTCTCTCGGTGTCTTTGTTTGTTTTGTTCTAGTATGGGTAAGGCTATGTGAAGTGGATAAGTTTATAATATTGGATATTGGTAATGAATTTGCATACCAAACAATGTTCTTCACATTTTGATTCCCTATAGGTTCTTATGATGCTATTCATGTCTGGATGTATTGAGGGGAGTAGAGATTTCTTCAGATTTCATTGAGAAATGTAATTGGGATTAATGTTTCTATATAATTGCTGATATGTACAAGAAGTTGGGGCTCATAGATCCTAGGCATGGGACTCTACTATTGTTTGAGATCCATGACAATCATTGAACCTTGAAACCTTTTCTTGTTCTAAAACTTCTGCCTCGTTAGATTCTATTTGACTATAATAGGCCAGAGAAGTAGCATGACTGATCTTCTTTCGCTGCTCAATCCTACCACTATTCCATATGGTCCTGTAACTTTTTACATAATCACTTGAATTTTAGAAAGTTCACTCATACGATAAGGTTGTCTATTAATTCTTGCTTGAAAAATAATATCTCAAAGGGAGAAGTGTATCCCAGCAGATGTACAATCTGGCTTTATTAATTGAGCTGGAGAATGGTTTTTGGTGAATACGAGTGCTTTTGTGACTGTTCCTATAGATTCAACTAGAGTAAAAGTTGGTCTAATAGAATAATGAAATAATGAACCAGTGCAGAAAGCTCTCACTCTCTTATCTGTGTCTTGCATCAACTGTTTAAGGCCTCAATTGGAATGGAATTATTAGAATGCCCTTGAGCATCTGACCATGAGCACATTTTAAATTCTTTTTTGGCCATTACTATGATTATATACATCCAAATACAGGTCACTAATTTTGATGGTTAGGCACATGCTATTCTTGTCACTTCCATGTTATGGCTACATGCAGTTCTTGTTACTTTCATGTTATTGTTACATAAACAAGTCTTCTCGAACGAATTGGAAAATACATAATTCATTCACCCATTTAAACAACATATGACATTAGGTGTTCTCAACTACACCCATTTAAACACAGATTCATTCACAAATTCATTTACACTCGGAATGATATAAAAACTAAAATACAACACATGATCATCAATAAACGACATATAGCCTTGAAAATGTGATGTATTTTGCATAAATACATATTCCTTAAATTTTCGCTCTCAATATGTGCACGCATGAGTCGGTTTTGTGCCTTTAAAGCTTCTTTAATTCCTTCAACAAATGATCTCAAGTTTCCATTGATTCTTTCAAGCCTTGAGTTAGGTGGATGCTCCCTTGAGATTTGATCTTTCCAGAAAAATGCATCACATCAATTGTCATCCTACAATCAAGTGAGTTTTTTTTTTTTTTTTTTTAGCAAAATGACACTTATTTGAATCACAAATTGAGTATTTCAGTAATTACCACAAATAAGATTTTTTTATAGCACACTTACATTCCAATATGGACATCTCCAAAACTTCCAAATCAGATTGGGCTATGTATGACTTGTAAATAATCTCATGTCTCCACTCCCACAAGGGCATTTTGGAGCCCAATTAGTGTTCCTGGACTTGGATGATGACATCTTGTCCACCCACTTTTAACCTACAAATCAATCAAATTTATTTTCTGAGAAAAATAGTATCAACTCCATACATGCCACTTGTAAATGAGTGACTGCCACATCCTTCAGCTTGAAAAAAAAAAAAAAAAAAAAAAAAACTGTGGGTATTAAAATTTATCCCAATTGCTGTTTACATTGTTTAAATTATGTCTCATTCAGCTATCACTAAGTTGCCACATGCTGCCATGTTTGAAAATAAGCTTGCAGATAGGCATATTATCAAACATCATTTCTGCATACAACAGTAGAACACATTCTGCATACAACAGTAACACACTTTCTGCAGCCCACTTCTATCATCTAAACCATCTACATCTGTCCATTGATACCATTACACCAAAACCATCACAGGATAACCCATAAAAAAAAAAGCCATACAAACACATAAAAGCCATACAAACAGTGAGCAGAGGATTGTAGACCGAAGGAAGAAGAAAAGAGGGCTTTCTGCTGGAGCACTACAGTCATAAGAACAAAACTGCCTAGCGGTGTGAGTCAGTTTCACCGTTTTCACGTTTCTGACGCTCTGCCGAAGCGAGAGCAGCAGTGCTTGCCGGAGAAAATCGCTGTCCTATCTTGTAGCCAGACCCTGTTCTCTGTTTTCACGCCTTTGACGCACTACCGGAGCAAAAGCAGCGGTGCCTGCTGATGAGTGTTAAATATTGCATATTTTACCCTTCATTAGTCCAAGTTTTATCAGCATCTCATATGCATATCATTTGCTTTACATGGAGATTTTATCTTTCTATCACATTAACGGATTATCATGCATAAATCTGATTATTTATAGCTCATTTTTATATAAATTCTCTTCTGTAGGTGGACCCCGCGACTACCCCAACCTTCAGATTAGCAGTGTGTGAAGTTTAGTATAATTAAAGTGTTTATTATTAATTAATCATATTTATGTTTAAAATGAGATTAGTGGCTAAGAGAGTTTAGTATAGTGTGTGAAGTACTTTTTTTTTTTTTTTTTTTTTTTTTGGTGGGGGGGGGGGGGGGGGGGGGGGTGTTTGGGTTGAGTTTAGTATAGTGTAAGGGTTTTTTTTTTTTTTTTTTTTTTTTTTCTGTGTGTGGGCGGGGTGGGGTTGGTTATTTCCCACATTTCCACATTTTCTATTGAGGACGCATCTTGATTTGGCCCTCCAAAGCCGTTCGTTTTCCATCATTTCATATTAAGTCTTCAAGTGGCCAAGGACTTCTTTGGAATATCAATACACCCACTTGCCCCCCTTCCTACATAAGAGAATCAATTCCTTCATCATTTCCACTTCTTCATTTGCCATCTTCACATGTTATTCGTTATTTCTCTCTTCATCTCCCACTTCCTTGCTATCATTGATGGATTCAAGCCTTCCAAGCCACCATTGTTGACCTCCAAGCCTCCAAGAATCATATCTTCTTTCCTCAAACTCTACTCACCACTTTCCTCGGGTTGGGTAAGCTCTATTCTATCCATTCATTGAGATTCCATCCCATTTTATGTAGGGTTTTTGCATGCATGCTTAGATACTTCTTTTCTCTTTGCGTTATTATAAGTTTTGAGGTGTTGGTTGGCTTTTGTGAGTTCTGAACAAAAGATGGCTTTTCCAATTAGCGTTCCCATTTCAAAGTGCTCATAAGATAAAGCAAGTGAACAAATGCAATTACATTGGAGTGGATTCCCTCATTTAGTTCCATGTTAGTTGACCTTTTGTAAGCTCATTTATGAATGGTGGTTGTACATGTAATGGAATTGAGGATTTTTATTATTGGGTTCAATAAGGGTTGTATGTAGGGTGTTAGCTAGGGGCTGGGTATGCCCAATAAAAGGTGGTTTTGAGACCCATGTGTGAGAAGGGAAGAAATTCCCCTGAATTTGAATGGATTCAAATTTTGGTAGTCAGTTTCAAAGCCTTACGGTTAACCATGGAGACGAGTTTCCAAGATGTAAGACTCCATAAAACCAACCATGGGTTACATAACGGTTCCTAAGTAAGAACATGACTTTTACTACAGCTAGCCATGGGGCTAACTGTAGCTGGTAATAGAACAAAGCCATGGCTAATCTAACAGGGTCTTGCTATAGTATCAAGTTGTTGGATTGTAGACTTGTAGACTTAAAAGCTAACCGTAAGTGGGCTATGACAACCTGTAGAGGACCCAACGGCTAACCATATAGAGGTTACAACTGACCATTGAAGACCTAGAATTTCTTCCTTAATGGATCTTTAACTTAGGTTTCCGGGTTAGTTTGCGGACTGTGAGCCTTGTCTATTGATGACCAATTAGGAGACCAAAAGAAAAAAATGTTTGAACTGATATATCCTCATGGATCGTCCGAGAATTATATGGGGTGTAGACCACATCGGAGGTGTGATTGTATTGATGAATGTGATGTCATAAACTATCAAAAGCACCAAGGTATTATGATGATGAGATGCCCATAACCCGAGTATCACACGAATTGAATAGTGATGATTTTCATACGTAAAAGGCAATCAAGGACTTTATTGCTTGGCATGTGTGTAAATGATTATCTTGCATATTCCTTTATTGATTATCTAGTGTAATTGATTATAGGGTCATTGCCCTGTGCAATAGTAATAGTCTTGGGTGCCATGCGTGATAACTAATAATGCTGGTTTGAGGCAACCGCTTTGTGTAAAATTTCCAAATGTTAGGTCTATCTCCAATCTGGAGCCTCATCCGCATCTAGTATTAATTCATGGCTTGGTTTGTTTAGCCATTTGTTACCACCATTGGGACTTGTTAGTGTTTGAGGCTAGGTGGCTTTGACCGTAAGGCTTTGAGAGGGTCACTCGGGATGTTAACTTTGATAGACTTTGATAAAATTTGATGGATTGATAGTATAAGTTCCTCATTCGTTTGATAAATTTTGTTTATGCAAAAGAGGTCTAACCCGTCACATAGCTATTGGCCGCATTCTTTGAGGCAGGCGCCACTTAATTGTTAACGTCTTACACAGCTAGGGCATCTCTATGGAAGGACATTTATTATGTTATTTATGTATTATCATGCTAATGGTTATAACAACTGGGTACCGCGAAGAGAACTTTAATGTTTTTTTTTTCCTTGGTACCGTATTGGACGGTATATTCTGTGCAATCGCTGGCTGGGCTTTTATCTCCCACATATTCTCTACCACAATTCGGTCAAAGTATGCAGAGGGCAGCAATACTATCTCGTGGTGTATTTAGCTTATATGGTTTTCTTATTTGTTAGGATATTGATGTTTAGCTTATAGTCCTGATTATCTAATTCTGATATTGTATCTATTTATTGCACTATTACATAGATACCTTTCTTTTCTATCCATTTGATATCATTGTAATCATTCTATTTGATGCCATATATATATATATCCTTCTATTTATATTTTCTTACCTATCAGGTACTGTAGTCTGATGATACCAGTCTTAATGCTTAGGTACCGAGATTGAGACGGTCTAAAAGAATCTACCAGATGAGCATAGGGAGTGGAGTGCGGACGACATAATCTGAGCCATCATGCTCAACTCCTAAGAGCTTCATCATAGCATTATACGTATTGGAAGTCCCACATCCCACATCGCCCAAGTCCTGTGTTTGATAGATTTCATGGATGGGCCTGTCACATGGACTACACAGGAACGTCGGGTCCGGGTTTGTAGGTCTTTTTGTAGGGTCCGGGTTTTTCGGATAGCTCTTGTAACTATAATACTTCTGTATATTTTGTGTATGCTTTAACTTATGCTTTGCTCCTTAAATTACTTATACTACTATTATCTAATATTTGTTATTGCTGAAGCTTACGCGACAAATCTTACTTGACCTCATAACAGACTTTGATCCTTGCAATTTAGGGGCTACCATCATAATAACGTGGGAAAATTTTTAGTTGTCCCCTAATTTTGCACCCCCCGAGATGTCGTTTAATGCCTAATTGAGTTGGAGGACATGATGTCAAGCTGCTTGTAGATCCCTCTCCTAAAACCCATTATCCTTCACATCAATGGTATTTCCTTCTACTCTCCCGGACCTTTCCCGAATAGAAGCCATTTTCCCTCCAGCTGACCCAGTTGTCCAACCAGATACAGTAGTCCAAACTACTGTGAGACTAGACCTTGCAATCCCAGCTACTGTGATACCAAGTCTAGCCACCAACCATATCCCTGTCCCCTCCCTGTCTAACCTCAATTCTACTAAGCATTGTCCCTCAACCACCAACCTCTTCCCTGGATAGAACCTTAGTCCCAAGACCAATCTAGAAGATTTACGACAAGATATTATGTTCAGAATACCGGGAAAATTCCGACCACCAACAGTAGACACCTCAAATCCTTTCTCCATTTTGAAAAACCTCACTTTCATAGAACCAACGTCTACTACTCCTTTCTCCAGTTTTGTCCCCTCTCTTCTCATACCATCAGAAGGAAAGGAATCTTCAAATTCTTCAGCTTAGGCCCTTGCGAACCCCCAGCCCTCAGGAATCTCCTTGGAAGTAGACTTTACTCCTTTCTCAAAGAAAAAGAAGACTAAAGCCAAAGCCAAACATGGCACATTCAATTCCCGGCCCAAAACTAGGAGCTCAAATGGTCTTCCCTCTCATCTTCAAAATTCTAAATGATTTGAGTCCTTTTCAGGAACTGCAGGGGAATTCAAACTCCCCAACTATGAGCGCTCTCCAACACTTGGCCTCCTCCATAACCCTGGATGTCATTTTTATCTCTGAACCAATGAGCATCCCCCCCTCCCCTCTGTTGTCCTCTATGGGTTACGATGGTTTCTTCTTAAATAACCCTCTTTCTACTGCCTCCATTTGGTGCTTCTTCAAAACAAACACCAACCTCGGTATATCCCTTGGTAGAAAGAGGGTTATTTGAGAAGAGAAAAGTGGTCAAGGATTTGGTAGAGAATTCGTAAGAGAGAAGTGGTCAAGAATTGGGTAGAGAATTTGTAAGAGAGAATAAGAGAGAAAGCCATCAAGCAATTCTTCGTTCTTCTCCATATTCATTTCTTTTATTATGCTCGTCATACTCTTATTCGGGAGATTTTATTTTTGTAAAAACACTGTGCAATTATTTAATAATAAAATCTAAAAGTAAATAATTCTTGGAGCATCAATTCATGGGGAGCCAGTGTGTTTGTGAAAGTTAGGAATTATTAGAGGTAAGCTTCATGTTTGAAACTCAAAGGCATTTTCAATAGTGTGTTTGCCGTAAGATTGCACATATATATTTGTAAATTTCAACACTATGCTGAAGTTTGCAAGGGGTTGCTCAGTTGATTGTCAATCACGCATGTCACTTAGCTACCCAGATCTATCCCTGGGTATGCTTCTCTTCACACCTGTGTTGGCTTCCCTTCACTTTGCAGGCTTCTCTTTCCACTTGTATAGGTTTTCCTTTCTAGTTTGTCGGCTTCCTCTTTCCACTTGCATGGGCTCTAAGGTTCCAGCCCGCTATGTTGGGGTGAAAAAAAAATTAAAAATAAAAATACATCATTGCTAAAATCTGAATTTGAATGCAACTGCATAATAAGAGCATGCTTGTTTCAACTAGTTAAACTCCAAGGACTTCCAAGACTTTGTACTTCTACTATAAGTGGTGATAAATAAAGGAAAACAACAACAAAACAACACAAATCCCCAGTGCATAAGCATTTCAAAGTCTCATCTACATCTCATATTATGTCCTTCACTCCTCACCTCTAAGTGAGGTCTCATTTTACCATGAGTTCCAATATATATTCTATGCAAACGAATATGCCTACATGTTTCTTATTAAAAGAATGGATTTGACGGATCCTGTCCATTTCTTGGCGGCGCTGAAATCCCCTGCTCTGTGTGAACCACCAGACTAGACAGTCCAATGTACATGCTGAGTTTCCTTCGCATCCTTCCACCAGGCAGAGGTCCCTTCTTGTTATGGGCCCGATAGAAATGGTTCAGTAATCAACTAGCTGACAGACCAAAATCATAAAACTAGAGTCTTGGAAAATCATGAGTATGGATTGGCACCCAGTATCACGTGCTTGGAAGGAGTGAACCCAATGGCTCCTGCCTAAATGAAAATTCAAACTACTCAAAATAAATATCTACCATGTTTATAAGATATCTGTTGTGGAAAAGAGAGAAATCAAGAGAGAATATTAGAGGGAGAATAAAGAGGGTTTTCTATTATCTCATATGTGTGTATCATTACAAAGGTAGAGATACCTATATATAGGCAAAGTAACCCTACAAAAGAGGAAACTAAAATCTAACCCTAACTCATCCCAAGTGGGCATCCACTTAAGATCCATATCTTATAACACTCCCCCTTGGATGACCACCATTCAATGACAGTTGCCTCATTAAAAACCTTGCTAAGGAAAAACCCAGTGGGAGAAAACCAAAGCAAAGGAAAAAAGAGTACAACATTCTTCAAGATCATTGAACCGGTGTTGGACATGCATTAATGCTGCCTCATTAAAACCTTAACTAGGAAAACCCAGTGGGATAAAACCTAGAGAAGGAAAAAGAGTACAGCGCACAAATGTCCATGGGTAGCATACTTGAGGATGCTCCCTGATAAACCACTCCCCCTGATGATAGCAACCAGTTACATAGTTTGATGGTAAACTCTACGTATGCCAATCTCATATACAAACTTCTGGAATACTGATTTGGGCAAAGATTTGGTAAACAGATCAGCCAGGTTGTTACTCGAACAAACTTGCTTGACTTCAATTTCATTGTTCTTCTGAAGTTCATGAGTGAAGAAGAACTTCGGTGCTATATGCTTAGTCTTATCTCCTTTAATGAAACCTTCTCGAATCTGTCTTATACATGCTTCATTATCTTCATAGATAATATTCGAGATACCTGCAATAGAAGGTAATTGACAAGAACTACGAACATGCTGAATCAAAGATTTTAGCCACACACATTCCCTACTGGCTTCATAAAGAGCCAAAATTTCAGCATGATTGGAGGAAGTAGCTACCAAAGTCTGTTTAGTAGAACGCCAAGAAATGGCGGCATTACAATTTAGAAACACATAACCTGTCTGTGATCGACCCTTATGAGGATCAGAGAGATAACCTGAATCTGCATATCCTACTAAACTGGAATCTTTATGATTGTAAGCATAAAATATTCCCAAATCAGTTGTTCCATGCAGATATCGCAGGATGTGTTTAATGCCAATCCAATGCCTTTGAGTTGGTGCGGAGCTATACCTGGCAAGTAGATTCACAGAAAATGCAATATCTGGCCTAGTGCATTGTGCCAAGTACATCAAAGCTCCAATAGCACTTAAGTATGGTACTTCAGGACCCAATATCTTTTCATGTTCCTCGATGGGACGGTATAGATCTTTCTTTATATCAAGAGACCGGACAACCATAGGGGTGCTTAATGGATGTGCCTTGTCCATACCAAATCGTTTTAAAACCTTCTCGGTATAATTAGATTGATGGACCAACATCCCATTAGAATTTCTCTCGATTTGCAAGCCTAGACAAAATCTCGTTTTTCCAAGGTCTTTCATTTCAAACTCTTTCTTTAAATAATCTGCAGTTTCTTCGAGCTCTTCTGGAGTCCCTATCAAATTTATGTCATCCACATAAACTGCTAATACTGCAAATCCCTTCGAGAATTTCTTTATAAATAGACACGGGCAAATGGGATCGTTTGCATACCCCCTTTTAGACAAGTATTCACTAAGACGATTGTACCACATTCTTCCGGATTGCTTCAGGCCGTACAATGATCGCCTTAATTGGATTGAGTACGTACTCCTTGGCTTTGCTTCAGGCAAAGGAAATCCTTCCGGGATTTTCATGTGAATTTCTGTGTCTAAGTCCCCATACAAGTAAGCAGTTACAACATCCATAAGTCTCATTTCTAGATTTTGAGAAACTGCTAAACTTATCAAATATCTGAATGTCGTTATATCCATAACAGGGGAGTATGTTTCCTCATAATCAATCCCAGGTTTCTGCAGGAAACCTTGTGCCACTAATCGTGCCTTATATCTAGTAATTTCATTCAGCTCATTCATTTTTCTTACAAACACCCACTTGTAACCTACAGGGTTAACATCTTTTGGGGTTTGTACTATAGGTCCGAACACACCACGTTTGTTAAGAGACTCTAACTCTGTTTTGATGGCATTTTCCCATTGTGGCCAATCCTTTCTTTGTCGACATTCATTTATAGAACGCGGTTCTGTGTCCCAATCATCATCATCATTTTCCTTTGATATTTGTGTAGCTACCGCATATGCAAATGCGTCATCGATGATAATCTCATTTCTCATCCATCGTTCTCTTGAATAATTGTAAAGTATAGAGATCTCTTCATTTTCCGGTACTGGTGCCTCTTCAAGGGCTTCCAAAGTCTCATCAGGGACTTTCATTATTCTAGAGAGAACGGACTTTTCCATAACTTCTTCAGGAGCATTATGTGCCTCTTCGGGAGGAACCTCTTCAGGAGCGTTACGTGCCTCTTCGAGAGGATATGATGATGATTGCTCATTTCTCCTTTTCCGCGGAGCTGAGTCCTTTGAACCTATAGGTCTGCCACGCTTCTGGCGTATTGCAGATTCTTTTGCTGCCGTATTTTGACTTTGTCCTACAGGGACATTAATCCTGACAGGTGCATTCATAGCTGGCACATGTGACTTCATCACTTTTGCTACATCGTTAAATGCATCAGGCAATTTGTTTGCAATTTCTTGCAAGTGCACAATTCTCCGTACTTCATTCTCACATTGTGAAGTTCGGGGATCCAGATGAGACAAAGTGGAAGTATTCCATGTTAATTCTCGCCGTTCTTCAGGAACGGTTTGTTCTACAGGAACAATACGTTCTTCAGGAACTATCTTATCTCCCCCTAACGGCGGGAAGATTGTCTCATCGAATTGACAATCGGGAAAACGAGCAGTGAAGACATCTCCTGTCCTTGGTTCTAAATATCGAATAATCGAAGGAGAGTCATAACCTACATATATTCCCAATCTACGTTGTGGTCCCATTTTAGTATGCTTAGGGGGTGGTATTGGGACTTGAACTGCACAACCAAACTTGCGCAAGTGAAAAATATTGGGTTAGTGTCCTGATATAAGTTGTGCAGGAGAATATTGATGATAGGCAGTGGGCCGAAGTCGAATTAACATTGCTGCATGCAACACAGCATGTCCCCAAGCACTAACCGGTAAGTTGGACTGCATCAGCAGAGTCCTAGAAATAAGTTGGATGCGCTTGATCATGGATTCAGCTAAGCCATTCTGGGTGTGGACATGGGGGACAGGATGTTCGACTACAATTCCTATAGACGAACAGAAATCATCAAAAACCTGTGATGTAAATTCGCCTGCATTATCAAGTCTTATAGACTTAATGGGATAATCAGGGAAGTGAGCCCTCAGTTTAATAATTTGAGTTAATAGGCGGGCAAATGCTACGTTCCTAGTTGAAAGTAGGCAAACATCCGACCAACGGGTGGAGGCATCGATCAAGACCATAAAATACTTAAAAGGTCCACTAGGGGGATTGATGGGTCCACAAATATCACCCTGTATCCTTTGTAAAAAGGATGGGGATTCGTATGCAACTTTAGTAAGAGAGGGTCGGGTGATCAATTTCCCTTGTGAACATGGGATACATAAGTACCCACTAGGTATGGTCAATTGATGGTTCTCTAAGGAATGCCCAAAAGAGTTATCTATGAGTTTTCTCAACATAGTAGCCCCAGGGTGACCTAACCTATCATACCAAAGCTGTAAGGCCTTAGGATCACTGAGCTTCGGGCTCGACTTTGTTGTTTTGCTTATAACAGAATGGGATTCAACATTGGAGATTGTCGTGTAATATAACCCTGAAGAGAGTGCACTTAGTTTTTCTAGTATTTGCTTCTGGCTTCTAATACTAGTAACGATGCATAAGTATTCCTTGTTACCTTCACTTACAGTCTCAATGTGGTACCCATTCATTCTGATGTCTTTGAAACTAATCAAGTTTCTTCGGAAACTTTTTGAGAACAAAGCATCTTTAATGAATAGATGGGTACCATTAGGTAACATCATATGGGCTCTTCCGGAGCCTTCAATTATCTTTACAGGTCCAGCTATGGTGGATACCTGTCGTGGAATGAGCATCAATTCTGAGAAAAATTTCTGATTTTTCAGAATGGTGTGTGTTGTGGCACTATCTACCAAACATAGATTGTCCTCAGTTCCATGATCCATACCTTAAACAAAAATAATAGAAACATCATAACTATGCAATCATATGATTAAAAAAAATCATCATAAATTAGGACATTAATGAAGTTTTCTATCAAAACAATAATAAAAAGAATCTAAGAAACATGCACTTCAAATGAACTAAAAAAAATTAAGTTTTTGATGTTCAAAGAATCATAGGTCTTCTAGACCATGCTAGGGGGTGCCCCCAAAAGATTATTAAATGCCTCATTTTCCAGATGTTGGTTATCTTCATCCTCAAAGAAGCCACGAGTCTCCAAATTTGTAATGTCAATTGGAGGACTCTCTGATGTCATTATATCCCAATTCTAGCCTTCTAGATCATTTGTCTCTGCTGAATGGACAGAGGCCTTGTATGCTTTGTATCGTTCCACCACTTCCTTTGGTGCACGACAAGTGCGTGACCAATGCCCACTTCTTCCACATCTATGACACGTGTCATCAGGACGGTGGGAAGGATTTGCTGGTGGATTCTGGTTGTTCTTATGCTGAGGGTCAGACCACTTCTGGTGATTTTTCAATTTTGGTGGATGACCTTTAAAACCGCCTCGCCTGGAGGAGTTATGTCGTCCACCTCTACTAGAGGATTTATGTCTGTCATTCCCCCTACCTCTGCCTCTGTTTGAGGTAAGACTGGCATTTGCTTCAGGAACTGCCAAAGATCCAGTTGGTCTGGAATTATGATTTTTCATCAATACGATGGAATTCTGTTCAGCAACTAGGAGACATGAGATAAGTTCTGAATATTTGGAGAAATGTCGCTCTCGATACTGCTACTGCAGGAGCACATTCGATGCATGAAAAGTAGATAACGTTTTCTCCAACATCTGCTCCTCCGAAACCTTTTCACCACATAATCTTAATCTAGAAACAATATTGAATAGAGCAGAGTTGTATTCAGATACTGTTTTATAGTCTTGTAACCTCAGGTTTAACCATTCATTCCGAGTAGCTGGTAGTATGACCATCTTCTGGTGATCATATCTATCTTTCAGGGATTTCCACAGGCCTGCTGGGTCTTCTTCAGTAAGGTATTCATGTTTGAGGTCGTCATGTATGTGATGGCGTAGAAAGATGAGGGCTAACGCCTTTTCTTCTGGGGACATCTTGTTACCTTCCTTTATAGTCTCTCCCAATTTCTTGGATTGCAAGTGGATTTTAGCATCCAATTGCCAAGATAAGTAATTGTCCCCATTTATGTTAAGGGCTTTAAAGTCAAGTTTAGCCAGATTTGACATTATGCAAGAACTGTAATAAGAAATATATATTAAGTTAACCGTGTGCAAATAATCAATAAAGTAAAATAAAATAAAATATTAACATCAGAAGTAATTAATGAAAGAATTTAAAAAAAAAATTGTCTAAAGAAAAATTAGAACATCAGGTTCACAATTTTGAGAATTAGAACTGCAGGTTCTGTCAAGACTTCAGGCTTGATTTAGAACTTCAGGTTCATTAGAACTGCATGTTCTGTCAAATTTTCAGGTTTGAAATAGAACTTCCGGTTCTAATTGATCAAAACTTCTGGTTCTGTCAAAACTTCAGGTTTAACTTCATGGCTTTATAATTTTATGGATATGAATCTACAGGTTCATATCAATATTCCAACTTCTAGGACTTCTGGTCCAAATATCAGTGAACTTCAAGTTCAGTTTTTAGA
This sequence comes from Umbellularia californica, assembly GCA_028538565.1. Taxonomy (NCBI): domain Eukaryota; kingdom Viridiplantae; phylum Streptophyta; class Magnoliopsida; order Laurales; family Lauraceae; genus Umbellularia; species Umbellularia californica. The sequence goes on from JAPQWN010000005.1 coordinate 15,599,769, forward strand.
ACTTCTGATTCCATTTTATAATCCATCCATAATATTGATAAATAAAAATAAAATAAAATATGCAAAATGGATGAACAATAACTAAAATATTATGAATATTATGAACAAGCATTGTGAATTAATTTCACGTATTCTAATAAAATACGTGTTGCGTAATTGTTCATGACAGCAGTGGTGTTAAAATAGAATCCCTACGAGACGATGCATTCGTTGCAAGACATTGGAATCTATCATCTCCCATCTTTTCTCTTGCTGACACGGCTTCTTTGTGCGTGACCAGAAGCGTGACAAATCAAGTGCTTACTTAAGTGCATTATGAATGGGTCCAGATGCACGCAAATCAAGAGGAGAAAAAAAAATTTAATAAAAGCATGTGCTTACTTTTTTTAGAAGATGCACGCAAATCAAGGGTTTGATTTCTTCATTTTTTAACTCATGCAACAGGGGACAACTCCTCTTGGTACTTTGAAGATGCACGCAGGACTACGTATTCGTGTTTGAAGATGGTACTTTGAAGATGCACGCAGGAGATGCACGCAGGACTACGTACTCGTGTTTGAAGATGGTACTTTGAAGATGCATGCAGGAGATGCACGCAGGACTACGTACTCGTGTTTGAAGATGTACTCGTGCTGATAACGTGTTGTGGAAAAGAGAGAAATCAAGAGAGAATATTAGAGGGAGAATAAAGAGGGTTTTCTATTATCTCATATGTGTGTATCAATACAAAGGTAGAGATACGTATATATAGGTAAACTAACCCTACAAAAGAGGAAACTAAAATCTAACCCTAACTCATTCCAAGTGGGCATCCACTTAAGATCCATATCTTATAACAATATCTTTAAATTTTACGCCAAAATGAGTTGGTCCCATTGTAGAATTAAGTAAATCATTGTGTTAATCATATTATCAATGATATGCTCAATTATGGTGGGACAAACTCATTTTGGAATAAATTTGAGGACATCCGTGAACGGGCCGGCATTGATTTTAAGTGGCTCAGATTCTCAATAAATGGGTTCCACTGTGGATTCTGAGAGGCTCCCCAGGGGACCCTGACTCCTCTGTTTCCCTGTAGTGCAGGACTTCATCTTCTCGTTTTCCATCCACTTTCAAGGAAGCTACTGTGACCCTCTTAAGATGCAGGGCTTCATCCCCCGTCTTCCATCAATTTACAAGGAAACCACTATGACTCTCTCTCTCTCAACTGCAAGGCGTTATCCTCTCTTTCGAAAGTGCAGAGCTTCATCCATTCATCTACAAGGAAAAACCACTGCCTCTTTCCGTCGCCCAGACGCGTTTCCAGGCTGTAGAAGACCACACCTACGTTATTCATGTCCCATTCAGTAATCAAATAAGAAAAGATCTCTTTTCATCTTACCATAATTCTTGTCCTCTATAAAACCCACATCGAAGTAAATAAGAAAAATAAGAAGAAAAGAAAAAACCCATTTCTACGTCCTTTCTTTCATTATGTTACAAGGAAGCCACAGAGAATTTCTCTGTCAACTGCAGGGCTTCATCCTTTCCTCTTCCATTAGTCTACAATGAAAATCACCTCTCTCTCTCTCTACACGCGTTTCGTGGCTGTATAAGACCACCTGTATTCTTCATCTCCTATTCTCTCTCTCTCCCAACTTTCAATAATCAAATAAGAAACCATCTCTAACTCTTAATTATCCTTAGAAACCCCACATCAAATTAAAAAAGAAGAAGAAGAAACAAAAGACCCATGACTTTATCCTCTGCTTCCATTAACTTGCAGGGAAGCTACAGCGACTCTGTCTCTCGACTGCAGGACTTCATCCAAACCTACTCCATCAATCTACAAGGTAATATCAGTGCCTCTTCTCTCTCTCTCCCTCCCTCCCTCCCTCTTGGCTATAAAATCCTGTACCTTCTTCTCCTATTATCACTCCCATCTTTCTACAATCAAATAAGAAGTCATTACTTCTATCTTCCTCTTACTGTCGTCCTTTATAAAATCCAAATCAAAGAAGAAGAAGAGAATGACCCAAATCTTCTTTTGTTAAGATGGCCCTCCGCAGAAAAGAAGCAACAGTAATCTTTCTCGTCGTGATCATGAACGCGGGATCTCTCCTAGCATTAAGGCCTCGAGTTGTTACTGCCAAGAGACTCTTCGTTCTTCAATTCACTTCCCAAAGCTCCCTCTCCACCTTTAGTACACTCCAATTAGGCAAGTCAAACGGGCGTACCGGCCCCAACCTCGTCCCGCCTGGCACGGCCCACCATGGGCCAGGCTGGAGCGGACCGGGCTGTGCTGGGCCTCCGTGCCAAGCCGGCCTCCTACATCTTTTTTACTTATTTTTTTTTATTTTCAGTATTAAAATTAAAAATTAGAGCACAACCAAGAAGAATGACAAAGATATTTAGTGGTTCGGTCAAACTCGACCTACTCATATTCAAATAATTAATATTAATTCAACAAAAAATCCTTTTAAAACGCCTTATTCTCTCACCTAAATTTATATTTATTATGGCTAGAGCTGTATATATATGGGTTGGTTGAGACCTAATATCTAATTGGATACATTCCAAAGAGACACCTATGAGTCCAAGACAAGATCCATGATCTGAAGCACAAGTGAAGAGACCAAACTATATATACTTAGAGCTGATTATGTTTTAATGGGATAATATAATCATAATAAAAGTAAAAGTAACATTATATATATATATTGGATTACTATTATAAGTTTATAACTATTGACCACGCCAAAGAAGAATATTATAAAAGGGATGTAATTTTGGTCAATAAATTTAGGTTTGGTTTCAATTAGACCCAAGTTCCCAACCTATTTCCAAGCTTACCTGGCCAAACAAAGCCATCTAAAAACCTTATTCTCTCGCCTAAATTTATATTCATTATGACTAGAGCTGTATATATATGGGTTGGTTGGGACCTAATATCTAATTGGACACATTCCAAAGAGACACCTATGAGTCCAAGACGAGATCCATGATCTGAGGCACAAGTGAAGAGACTAAACTATACTTAGAGCTGATTATGTTTTAATGGGATAATATAATCATAATAAAAGTAAAAGTAACATTATATATATATATATATATATTTCTTGGACTACTATTATAAGTTTATAACTATTGACCAGGCCAGAGAAGAATATTATAAAAGGCATGTAATTTTGGTCAATAAATTTAGGTTTGGTTTCAATTAGACCCAAGTTCCCAACCTATTTCCAAGCTTACCTGGCCAAACAATGCCATTTGAAAGCCTTATTCTCTCACCTAAATTTATATTCATTATGACTAGAGCTGTATATATATGGGTTGGTTTGGGACCTAATATCTAATTGGACACATTCCAAAGAGACACCTGTGAGTCCAAGACGAGATCTATGGTCTGAGGCACAAGTGAGGAGACCAAATTATACTTAGAGCTGATTATATTTTAATGGGATGATATAATCATAATAAAAGTAAAAGTAACATTATATATATATATATATATATATATTTCTTGGATTACTATTATAAGTTTATAACTATTGACCAGGCCAGGAAAGAATATTATAAAAGGGATGTAATTTGGGTCCATAAATTTAAGTTTGGTTTCAATTAGACCAAAGTTCCCAACCTATTTCTAAGCTTACCTGGCCAAACAAAGCCATCTAGTGATGTTTGGTAGGTGCCAAAATAAAAAATGCATAGAAGAAGTTTGTGTTTTATTTGGGCCCAATCTCCACAGTGATTTTGTCACAATGGGCCCACCTGTTATATAATAATTGACATCGTTTGTATTTTTTTTTTTTTTTGGTAAATAAAACTTTGATTAAATTAAAAGGAATGGGAGGGTTAGAGTATTTATAGACTTTGTAAAATTGAAAATGGCACAAAATACCCCTTATATGACCGTTTTATGGCCAGTAGAGGGTTAAAATGAATAATTTTTTAAAAAAATAACCATTTTGGGCGGGCCAGGCGAAGCATGCCTAACGAGCCAGGCCAGTCGTGCCTAGCAGGCAAATCCTGGCGGGCCTAGCCTGCCGCAAGGGGTAGCTCACGTGCCAGGTGTGCCTGGCCAAATAGGTCAACGGGCCCAGGCACCTCGGCATGGGCCGTGCAAGGCCGCAGCCCGTTGACTGACAGTTCCGCATGGCCCGCCCCATTTGGCATGCCTAACTCCAATTGTACACACGTGCCTAGTCCGGGTGGTGGTCAGTGCCATAACAAAAGTAGAAGCAAGCCATCCAGACGCCCTTTAATTCGTATTCATTCCCTAGCTTGATCATGATTCCTCTCTTATTAGCTGATGCCATAGCCAATCTAGTGGATGATGGAATAAATTAATTTATTTCTTTATTTATTAATATAATCATTTTCATTTAATGAGATGAATAGTATTTTATTATTTACTTGCACAAAACCAATACGAATGACATGATGGTTCATAAGATTAACCGGAGCCCACAACAATATTAGATGTGATACATGTGTGTGGATGGGATCCACACACGGAGGACATATGTCACAAATCCTAAACTTAAATTGATTCACAACCGGTGATGAGAATGGACATCTCATATGACGAAGTTAAAGTATTATGATCACTATAAGATAGTGTGACTTGTCTTAATCATCGAAGTGTAAGACTCTAGATCATTTTGCTGGTAAATTAGACGTACTGAAGGACCATGAGATGCACTTTATGAAACACCATCTATGATTTAAGGTCTACTCTCATAATTCCCTAGTAATAAGCTATTAATCATGAGAGATTGGTGAACTCAAGTTTCAGTTTATTTATTTATTTACTTTGAGTCACCAATGAGTGAGGCCAATTGTATGTCAACATCTCAGTATCTTGGGCATGTGGTAGTAGGACTGTGAGAACATACAATTGTCAAGATAGAATCTATCCTGTTATTAGATATATCCCCTTGTCACAGACTGGGCCACCTACATATGGCAAAACCAATGAAAATGATCAAGGGGAGTGCAATAATGAACCATGGGCAAAACATTAGCCTGCATAAAATAGGAAAATAAAAAACCCAATAGAATAACTGCGAAAGAAAACATCCATGCTAGTCGAGTCCCACCATACATCCAGCCACAGGGTCCTAATATTTACCATAAATATAACAATGCAAGAACGTTGAACAATATGGGTCATGAATTGGGGTCCCACAAAGGATGCAAAAAATTAGATCTTAAAATTTTCACAAAATTGATGAAGATATAAGATAATCGGCTTTTAGATCTTAAAATATTAGTTCAATAAACAAAATGAACTGTTTGGATTACAAACACAAGGCCAATAGGAATGAGAAAAAATAAAGGTGGTTGACGAGGCAAAAATAAAAAGAAAAAGAAAAATAAAAAACACAATCGTTGTCTAGGAGACTTCTAATGCCTTTGGGAGGGTATGAAATTGATTTTCACATCTAATCAGGTGAAAAGTTTTGGTGTGTAAATGGCGTTATTTACACACTATTTTTACACTTCATTTACACACTGTGTAAATTGGAGACTGGAATGTCTATTGCATACTTTCCATGTAACAAATGGTCCAGAACTCCTCCGTACAAGCCACATAATTATAATCTTGACTGGTCAAGATCAATGAATGTCATCCCCACCAATGGAGGATCTCCAAATTTTACTTCAATAGGAGTGGGTCCCACCATCAGAATGAACACATGATAGATAACGGATTAAGGCATATGATGAGTACCATATAAGATTATGCTAAATACGTTATCGATCAAGTTCTCCCTCTAACATTGGGACCCACTTCTACTGAATTGGATTTTGAGGATATCTCACTGGATGGGATGAACTATGATTCATACTGAATAGTCCAAATTATTATTTTGTGGGTCCTACAATAGAGTTTGGGACTTCTATTCTAGAGGAAGTGTCATGTCATGGACGACTCAGATCGTGTAAATAAGTGCAAGCAAATGTGATGATGTTACATGTAAAAATTATTTACGTAGGTAAGTGAAGTAAACAAACTACCTCTAAAGAGCTGATATCTACTACGGCTTGATGGTTTAAACCTTTGGTTTATAACATTACTGTTAATTTGTATGGCTCAATTGAAATTAGCAAGTCTTGGTTAATCGGGCCCCTGGATTGCCCAAGTTGTACTCTAATTAGAAGTAGGTCTATTATAGTAGTTCTATTGTGATTGGAAGTTGGGTTTGGGTGTAACAGGGTTTGGGGTTGATATTATAAATAGAGACCCAAAGTCTCTAGGATATACACCTCTGATTGCATAGTGATTTCTCCTGTCTTCCCCGTGGACGTAGGCCAAAAGCCAAACCACATAAATCTGTGTTCTTGTGCGTGATTGAATCTCTTCTGGTAAGACCTAGATAATAACAAACTGGTATCAGAGTTATTTGGCGTGATCGGAAGAAATCCAATGGTTGAGGCTTGATTGGAGAAGAGAACCGGTGGCATGTTTGCAACCTGGGTCCGGTCTAAGATCAGATCGGAAAACGTGTTTTCGGCCTGGTGCTTTCGTTGAGAAAAGATCGATCTGATCTGTTGTCTCTGTTGTCTCCTTGCTGATCCTGCTGCTGTGCCGGAGAAAGAGAAAAATCGCAGAATAAGAATAGACAATTTGGGCTCCATTCTCATCTTCTTTTTTTTTTGTCCTCGTCGAGTCCCACGCCGCCGTCGCCGCATGCCGTCTGCCGCTGCACGTCGCCGGAGCCCGTGCTGCCGTCGACCCGTGGTCGGAGCGAGGCAAGAAGATCGAAAGAAAAAGGCGTCTGGCGACTGGGTTTCTGTTGCAAAAACATAAACTTGAAGAAGAAGGAGATCTGGGCCAAGCCAAGCTTTGGGTCCAGTCCAGTTTGGCCCAACCCGTTTGTAGAGGAAGCCTAGTAGCCAGCCAATCCAGGTTGCCGATCCAAGTCAGCCCGACCCTCGTGCAGCAAAGCCCAGAAGAAGCAGAAGGACGCTGACGTCATCGCTGGCGTCAGGGCGGTATGGTCAAAGGCAGATTTGACCAAATCAATGGCTGAAACTGTTTTAGCGATATCTTGACGATCCGGAGTCCTATTTGAGATCCGTTTGAACCTATGAACTCATCTCGAGTAGATCTACGTAGTTACTATGAAAGATTTGCAGAATGACTACCAAATTTGAGATTGAGAAATTCGACGGAAACAATGACTTCGGTCTATGGCGTTTGAAGATGCACGCTTTGGTGGTACAGAATGGGCTGCATAAAGCTTTGAAAAGAAAGAATGCTTTATCTAACAAACTGTCAGATGATAAGAAGGATGAGTTGCTGGAGAAGGCGTACGGTCAAATTCTGCTATTTCTAAGTGATGGTGTACTGCGAAAAGTTGCTCAAGAGAGAACTGCTGTTGGCATATGGTAGAAGTTAGAGAACTTGTAAATCACGAAATCTCTCACGAATCGCTTGTACCGAAGAATCGATTGTTCACCATACAAATGCAGGAAGGTACGTCTGTTTCAACCCATCTTGATTCTTTTACAAAAGCTTATTTGGATCTTGAAAACATAGATGTTCACATTAATGATGAGGACCAAACCATCCTGTTGCTATGCTCTTTACCACCCTCGTATAGGAACTTTGTTGATACCATGATGTATGGTAGAGAAACTCTTTCTAAAGAAGATGTTAAGTCAGCCTTGAACTCTAAGGAGTTGAAAAACAAGGTTGCAATTGAAAACACTGACAGTTCTGGTGAGGGTTTGGTAGCGCGTGGCAGAACGGAGAAGAAAGGGCATAATAGAAGAGGCCGATCTAGGTCCAAATCAAAAACTAGAAAATTAAAGTGCTTCAAATGTCACAAGGAAGGGCACTTTAGAAAAGATTGTCCAGAGCGTAAAGGGAAGCAGAAATCCGATTCTGGAGAAATTGCCGGAGTTGCAACCGAAGTTACAGAGAATAATTCTGATGGTGCAAAAGTTCTTACGGTTATTGTTGGTAGCTCAGCTACTGAGTGGATTCTTGATTCGGGGTGTTCCTATCATATGTGTCATTACAGAGATTGGTTTACCAATTATCAATCGATTGATGGCGGCAAAGTGCTTATGGGAAATAATGCAGCCTGTAAGATTGTTGGGATAGGTGCAATCAAAATAAAAATGTATGACGACATTGTGAGAACTTTGTCAGATATTAGGCATGTTCTGGAGTTGAAGAAAAATCTAATTTCCTTGGGTGCGCTTGACTCCAATGGTTGTACCTACAAAGCTGGAGGTGGAGTTATGAAAATTTCGAAGGGTGCTCTTGTAGTGATGAAGGGACTGAAATAGAATGGCATTTACTTTCTTCAAGATAGTACAATTACAGGTGCTACAGCTGTGTCGTCCTCAGATTCAGATTCAAAAACTACCAAGTTATGGCATATGTGGCTTGGGCATATGAGAGAGGGGTATAGATGAGTTGACTAAACAAGATTTGCTATCGTAAAAAAACAGGAAAGCTGGACTTTTGTGAGCATTGTGTCTTTGGAAAGCAGTGTAGGTTCAAGTTCAAGATAGCTGTTCATCGGATCAAAGGTACTTTGAATTACATCCACTCTGATCTTTGGGGTCCCTATCGTGTTCCATCTCTTGATGGTGGTTTATACATGTTGACTTTCATTGATGACTATTCTCGGAAGGTCTGGGTGTATATCTTAAAGCACAAACATGAAGCTTTTGTACAGTTCAAGCAATGGAAGGCTATGATTAAAAGCAGACAGGTAAACAAGTCAAGCGCTTGAGAATTGATAAGGCTTGGAATTCTGTAATAATGCTTTTAATAAGTTCTGTAAGAATGAAGGGATTGTGAGACATCGCATAGTCAGAAATACACCGCAACAGAACGAATTTGCAAAACGGATGAACAGGACTATTCTAGGGAAGACCCGGTACATTCTCTCTAATGCAGGGTTACCTAGGAAGTTCTGGGCGGAAGTTGTTAATATAGCTTGTTATCTGATTAACCGGTCTCCATCAACAGCTATAGAATGTAAAACTCCTGTAGAGGTATGGTTTGGATCTCCTGCTGATTACACCAACTTGCGGATATTTGGTTGTCCTACTTATGCTCATGTAAATGATGGAAAGCTTGAATCAAGGGCAAGAAAGTATATATTTCTAGGATATGCAAATGGTGTGAAATGATATAGGCTGTGGTGCCTAGATGGGAAATCTCCCAAATGCATTATAAGCAAAGATGTGACCTTTGATGAGTTTGCTATGTTCAAACCAAAGGAGTGCCAAGATGCTGGAAAGGAAAAGGATGTCAATAAAAAGATGGAGGATAAAAGTGGTGTCAGTAAACAGGTGGAGCTTGAGAACGAAGCTTCAGAAAACTTGCAGGATAAGGTGCAAGCAGATGTTCCAGTTCGACAAGATGTAGAGAAGATGCAGAGCTCAAATGAGGAAACTGCAGTTCCAAATGATTACATGCTTACCAGGGACAGAGAGAAGAGGCAGATTAAGCAACCTCATAGATATGGGTATGAAGATATTGTTGCCTACGCTCTTAATACAACTAAAAGTGTTGAGTCAGAGCCGGTTACATATCGGGATGCCGTCACTAGCAAAGAATCAGCAAGATGGGCTGTAGCCATGGGTGAAGAGATTGAATCTCTTCATAAGAATCAAACTTGGGAGCTGGTGAAACCTCCAAAATGTCAGAAAATTATTGGTTGCAAATGGGTCTTCAAGAAAAATGAAGGAACGCAAGGGGTAGAAGATGCTAGGTTCAAAGCACGACTAGTTGCAAAAGGCTATACTCAGAGGGAGGGTGTTAACTTCAATGAAGTGTTCTCTCCTGTGGTGAAACATAATTCTATCCGGGTGCTACTTGCTATGGTTGCTGAATTGAATTTAGAGTCAGAGCAGCTTGATGTCAAGACAGCGTTTTTACATGGCGAGCTAGATGAACAAATTTATATGCATCAACCGGAGGTGTTTGAAATTCATGGAAAGGAAGACCACATATGTTTGCTGAAGAAATCATTGTATGGCCTGAAGCAGTCTCCTATGCAGTGGTACAAGTGTTTCGATACCTTTATGGTTGGAAACAGTTATTGCAGGAGTGCATATGACAGTTGTATTTATCACAAGAAGCACTCAAATAGCTCGTATGTTTATTTGCTGTTATATGTTGATGACATGTTGATTGCTGCAAAGGATATGTCTGAGATCAACGAGTTAAAGGCTCAGTTAAATGGTAAATTTGAGATGAAGGACTTATGTGCTGCAAAGAAAATTCTTGGAATGGAGATTCAAAGGGACTGGAAAGCGGGCAAATTGTCTTTGTCACAAAAGGGGTATATTGAAAAGGTTCTGGAGCGCTTTGGTATGCAAAGTTCGAAACCTGTGAACACTCCATTGGCAGCCCATTTTAAACTTTCCGTTGCTCTGTCACCACAAACTGAGGAAGAGGTGGAGCACATGTCTCGTGTTCCTTATGCTAGTGCAATTGGAAGTATCATGTATGCCATGTTTTGCACGAGGTCAGATATTTCTCATACGGTTAGTGTACTTAGCAGATACATGGATAACCCCGGGAAGGCCCATTAGCAGGCAGTGAAATGGATACTCCATTACTTGAAAGGTACTATTGATGTTGGGATGATATATGACAGAAGTAACAACACTTCTGGAAGTGTTATTGGATATGTTGATTCAGATTTTGCTGGAGATTTAGACAGAAGAAGATCCTTGACAGGTTATGTCTTCACTTTTGCTAGCGGTGCCATTAGTTAGAAGGCAGCATTGCAATCCAAAACTGTTTTATCCACCACTGAAGCAGAATATATGGCAGCTAAAGAGGCAGTGAAGGAAGCTATTTGACTGACAGGCTTGGTTGGAGATCTGGGATTAGAACAGAAGCTAACTACTGTTTTCTGTAATAGTCAGAGTGCGATCGATCTGACACACAATCCTAAGTATCATGAAAAGACCAAACACATTGATGTTATGGCACACTTCATTCAAGATGTAATCGCCGAGGGTGCTATTGCAATGATTAAGATTGCTACGACGGAGAATCCAGCAGACATGATGACCAAGACTATTCTAGCAGTCAAGTTCAAGCATTGATTGGACTTTATCAACGTGATCAGTACCTGAGTGCCCTTAGGGGCAGGTGGAGACGGTGAGACGTATTTTATGAAGAGGATCAGCTTTAATGTTCGCCAAGGTGCAGATTTGTTAATTTGTATGGCTCAATTGAAATTAGCAAGTTTTGGTCAATCAGGCCCTTGATTGCCCAAGTTGTACTCTGATTAGAAGTAGGTCTATTATAGTAGTTCTACTGTGATTAGAAGTTGAGTTTGGGTGTAACAGGGTTTGGGGCTAATATTATAAATAGAGACCCAGAGTTTCTAGGATTTACACCTCTGATTGTATAGTGATTTCTCCTGTCTTTTCCGTGGACGTATGCCAAAAGCCGAACCACATAAATCTGTGTTCTTCTTGTGCGTAATTAATTCTTTTCTGATAGTCCCTAGTTAATAACAATTACTGTCATGGGTTTGGGATATGGCACCAAAAGAGGGAGACAGAGGCGAAAAGAACCTACCGACAAAGAGAAGAAAATTTTGGGTCGTTAGTAATCAGTTGAAATTGCATGCTGAGTTCTCTAGTCAAAGTTGGCTATACACCGACTTTTACTCAAATGCGCATTAACTGCTCCAACCTTTACGAGAAGTTACAAATGATTACAACCACAGAGAAAGGAACCTGAGAAATCAAATCCATGCATTCATTGTCAATGATCCTATATCCGGCTTAAGTCCGACCTAGAACAAGGATATATATATATATATAAAGAAATATTCATATGCATCTATCCCTCACCATTTTTTGTGAGGGACACCCCTTTTGGGGGTGTTTCAAGTACAAGAGGGGTATTGTACTTGAAACACCCCCAAAAGGGGTGTCCCTCACCATTTTTGGTGAGGGATAGATGCACATGAAGATCCCCCATATATATATATATATATATATATATATATATGCATCCAATGGGCCAGTCCAAGATGCATTTTTAGGGTCGAAAAGGTCTTAACAAGATGAATCCGAGCTTATGATCATGCTTGTTATGCTCTTATTCAATAAATTATGATTGTTTAATTATGATAAAATCAAGTTATAAATAATGTTTGGAATCTTAATTTAGGGGAGCCAGTGTATTTATGAAAAGGTTTGAATGGATTATCGGTAGGCCCCACGTATGAACACTCAAAAAGAGGCATTTCAAAAATGGGTTATTAGCTTATAAGTTTTAAAGTTTGGGTTTGGATGCAAGTATCTATGTACCAAGCCCCCATATGTTTCATGTATTTGAATTCCTCATAATTCTACGATTTTGTATTTCTATAACTGGTAAAAAATGAAAAATCAAATCTAAATAGTAGAAAATGACCATCAAATGAAAATAGAGGATTTTATTGGGAAAAAAATCCCTGAAATGTCTGGTGCACGAAAAGAGTTCCAATAGATTTTTACGGACGGTAAAGGCCCTCCCACCACTTGAGTTTTTCCTTTTAGCCTAAGCATCAATATCAATTATCAAGCGTGGTTGGTTTGAAACCCCATTTGTAGGTACGTGTTTTCACTTGCCATTTTAGATGTCTAGACAAGTTTTTCTTTTGAAAATCCATCTTTTACCTTCTACCTTCTTGGTTTTATTATTACTTTAACTCCAATAAAGAGGTGGGTGGACAAATTTAAACCAAAAACCATTTCTCTTATAGCCATGCAGAACACAAAAGAAGAAGATGGAGATAAGAGGATACCTCTACATGTTTCAAAGCTTCCAAAGGTGATGGAAAGTTGAAAGAAAATGGTGCAAATTGATGCTTGGGATCCCATACTAAAATGGAAAAAAAAAAGGAGCATATATAAATATATATAGAATTGGCCCATATATAGGACCATGGCCATTCACAGTGGCGGACTCAGGATTTTGGTTTGAGGGGCGCTTATGGTAGTCACTTGAAAAAAGCGACGATATTGTTGCTCAATTTCGATATTAAGCGAAGATATTATCACTAGTTGAAAAGGAAAAAAAATCGGCGGGAAGACCAATTTTGTTTCATAAAACTATAAAGGCCCTTTTGGTGCATGGGACCTCACCTGTGATTTTTTCGGGTAAATTCCTCAACATTTGTACTAGTGTTTTAAGGTTCGTTTTTCAAAATCCATATTCCAATTGTAGAAGATTAGAGCAGTTTGCGAATCATTTGTGGGTCTCAATTTCTTTATCCAAATCACCAACATTCTTAGATTAATGATAATCACCAATACGCTCAATTTCATATCTTTTAAGTTTTAATGGATTTTGAGAATTTGTGAATGTATTCAAATATTAATCCAAACATATTTAAACCATTGAATGTATTCATTTCTAACATAAAAAGCGAAAATGATAATTTGAGAAGCATAATAGAGTGTTCAATGATCCCTAATTCCAAATTAGGATTTTGAGCTAATTCTATGATTGCAATCCTATGATTGTGCATTGAGTGGACCGAATACATGATTGTAATCTCATTCATGTCAATTCCCAAGACCTAAAGAAAACTCTCACAACTAACTCGAAAATACCTAATAACTCCGAATGGAGGAATAGCGGGGTGTGCCAATGCCGGGGACGGAGGGTTAGCCTATTTGGGGGTTTTTTGAGAGAGGAAAAAAGAGAACGAAAAAGTGGATTTTTTGAATTGAGGAAAGGGAGGTGGGGGCTATAGGTTATTTTAAGTGGGGGCTGGGCACACTTCCTTTAAAGCCTTATGGGCTTTTTTCAATTTTGGAGGGGACTTCAACCCACAACATGAGACATTTAGGTCCGCCTCTGGCCATTCACATATGTTTATTAGGGCCCCTTTCCTTCACCGAACATCTTAGGGGCCGGGCCTTTTCTCGTAAAATCCTCTAAAATATACAAAGTGCGGGTGAGAAAATTGAATAAAGAAAATATGAGGCATTAACAGCCATACGGGAATTTCAAAGTCTCATTTACATGGCTGCTTTATATAGTTTACCCCTCACCTTTTTAATAGTAGTTTACACGTAAAACTCTTTTGACAACGAATTCAGATGTATTCCATAGAAACAAACCTACCGTTCATGTTTTGTGTGAAAAAAAAGCGGGTTTTGACAGCCACGTGTAAGTCTGTGTAAGTCTGTGTAAGCGGGTTTTGGTCAAAATATGCATGCCGTCTGTGTAAGTCTTCAACCAGCAGGAATCCTCTGCTTTCTTTCTACGAACTAGACCCACCGACGTGCATGTGGAGTTCACATCGCGACCTTCCACTAGTTACAGATGACCGCGCTCCTCCTCCTTGTGGGTCCTGTAGAAGGTGTAGCAATCGACCTGATTATTTTTCTTAACGCACAAGCCTGGAAAATAACATACGGGAGAGCCTCTGCCGTGCCTCTTCCAAATGCTACACTCGTTCCTTTCCTCTTCCAATCACTTGCAAGGAAGCCACTCCAACTCTCCCCCTCACCTGCGAGGCTTCTTCCTCTCTTCTTCTGTGAATCAACAAGCTGACCCCTTTCTCCTTCACGTTACCTATTTTATAATGGTCCTATGCTCCTATTTTTTTCATCTCTCCTTGTCACATTCCCTACTTTCTATAACCAGATCTAAGAGACCGCTGCTTCTATCTCTCTCTAACTCTCGTCCTCATCAAAGAAAAGAAAACGAAGAAGAAGAGGAGGAGAAGGACCGACGTCTTCTTTTGTTAAGATGGGCCTCAGCAGAAAAGAAACAACAGTCCTCATCTTTCTCGTCCTGATCGTGAATGTGGGAACTCTCCAAGCATGGAGGCCTCTGGAAAGGGAGTTGTTACTGCAAAGAGATGCGGTCGTTCTTCAAGAGCCGATGCCACCTTCAGGGGACTCCCATTGTACGAACGTCCCAGGTCAAGGTGGTGGTGACTGCCATAACAAAAGAAGGAACCCATGAGAGGAAGCTCTTTTGTTTCCAGCCCCTTGCTATGATTAGTTTTTTTGGAGGGGTTTTGCATGCGTAGGCAAGTGCCCTTAAAAATCATGCTTTTGCTTCATAGGTGTTGACTTTTAAAATATTTTCTTCCTACCAAATAAGATTGGCAGAAATCACCATTTTGGCCTTAAGAAATTTGATATTGGGTGCGAGATATCACACAAAATCCTCCTCAATTTTTTTTTCCCTCCCCTCTTTAAAACCCAAAAGGAGCCCTAAGTTTATTTGGAAAATTTTAGTTTTACTGTAAATGTTCTTCCATCTTTTCCTATTCTTTCTTTTCACCTTGCCACCATGCCCCTCATATCGTACAAAATTAAAATTTGATTTTTCATCCATGGAAAACTAAAGAATTTTTTTTATACCACGCTAAACTTCCTTTCCTACATCTCGAAGCTATGAGTTTAGGGCATGCATACCTTTTTATGATGAGGGACATAGAACAATAGGAGGAGAGGAGAATAATATTATAGGAGTTCGGGTTAAGGTTTTCACAAATTAAAAATGAGAAGACAGAGAGAAAAAGGACTTTTCAGAACGTACTAAAATAAAACGTTGTATATGCTTGAAATCTGACAAACACATATTATCGCACGAAGTAAGAGCAAAAAGGTCATTTTCAACCATCCTACTTTTCATCAACGCATTCAGATTTTCTTCAAAAGTCAACAGCTGTCATTCAAAAGTCGGAATTAAGGACAATTGTACGACCAAAATCCCTTCTTAAAACTAACTTAATTAGGCATATTAAGATATATTTTCAATAGGATTGAATTAGAGTTTTAATTAGATTAAGTCTGCTATTTTATCTCATTCATTGTTTGTTTTTTCTTTTTTCTATATTGATGGTAAGTGTGTATTGAAGATCTCGATCATTCATTACTGTTCATTATTTCTTAGTGAAATTGAAAATAATAAATTTATGGAGATGCAGTCTCTAAACATATAGTCTCTAAAATCTTTTCTTTTAATTAATGATATCAAAACCAACATTATTCCAGCCCCTGAGGGCATCCCACCATCTTCTCTCTGTTTCTTTTTATCTTTTCTCTTTAAAGGACACTATTGACAGATTTGAATTCGTGAGTCACCAGTTGTGGTAGACTCAAAATGAGCAACATGCATTGGATGACGCAACGATGCAAGGACACCAAATTTATGTGGCTCTCCGCATACTTTCCGTGTGTGGGATTTGTGGAACTCTATCGTGGAGCTCACGTGTTGATAATCCCAACCATTTAAGATTGAGCACATGAATGATAATATGATTAGAAGAATTATATGCATTTATCACATTATCACTAGATGTGCTCAATTTTATGGTGGACCAACTCCTATTGAATTAAAATTTGAGGACGTCACCGAAGGAGAGGACATTCATTTTGAACAGATGAATCATCTATAAGTGTACCCCACAGTGATGCTCTACATATCTCATTCATGGAAAGCGCGTAGGATTCAATTTCACGACCCTTTTTGGCATTACGTTGCATGAAATTAGCATTCATTAGTATGTTGCAGATCAAGAATAGTTTGCCATATTTTATAAGTATAGAGGAGGCTTGCAATCCATATATCGTGATCTAGATTGTGTCTCTAGTGGGACCTTCGCTCAGGCACTCTCTGTAGCTAGTTTTGAAGCTAGTTTTGGCTGTGGGATCATAGGATTTATTACAGTTGGGAATTAAATGTACTGAGTTCCTCATCATCATTCTGAAGGGCCCATATCTTTCTAAAGATCATGGTGGGCTGCCCCATCAGATATGGACGATTAAGTTCACCATGGTGATGTAGTGGGCCGCCTCCAGCTTCACTTCAACGATTACATAATGATCACCTTGCAAGGCACCTTATCATCGTAAGGTGGGTTTCACTTCACCATGGCCCAATCATGCAGTTCGGTGATCAACAGTGAATTTATACAGGTGCAATTGTGAGCAATTGTCTGATGTTGCCAGCAGCCATCCATCAACTTATTGATTCAAAATGGACCCTCTATATTGTAACTGGGCAAAACTTCACTACAAATGGCTGGGGTGATACACAAGTAGGTAAGAGCATAGCTCTCCTAAGCTGCAGCTTAACTTATCATAAGCTGGAATATGTCTAGTCTCACAAATTAAACTTGATTATATCTATTTTTTACATAATGGAACTGAAAAATCCAGTTCTGATTGGATTTATCTTGATTTTGGAGATGATCATCATAAAAAAAAAAACATAATCGACTTCGATTTTGTGGGACTAGCCATGTTTCAGTTTAGGATAAGCTAAGCTGCAGCTTAGGAGAGCTGGCCCCATATATATATATATATATATATATATATATTAGGGGCGAGAAGATCTCCTGGAAAATAGGTGTATTCAGAATAAATTGAATTTATTTTCTATAACTAAACATGAGCTGGCATAATTTTATTGGACAAATCAAAAGAGGCATAAGTTCCTATTCTTAAATAGGGAGTTTTTGATAATTTCTCTATATATATAAAAAAAATTATATATAAGGGACCCCATGGTATTTCACACAACAAGACTAATCCCCTTAGCCTTAATTGATAAAGTTCATCTATAGAGTCATAAATTTTAAAATATTTCAAACCACTCGTGTACCTCATCCGACAAGACTAATCCTCTGGCCATAATTTTTAGGGATTTTAACGGGAAAAACCCTCATACATGGGCATTTCATTGATTTGGACCCAATAAAAATGGGCAAATAGAAAGGGGCCTAACTTTAGGTTTCTCTTTTTATTTTCGTCTTTTAGCGTTATAGTCGATATCGACGCTCAAAAGAAAGAAAGAAAGAAAGAAAGAGGTGTGCACCGGTGTGGAGTGCAGTGGATGGCAAATGGCAGTGCAGGGAGAAGGAGAGGGGGAGGAAGAAAGAAAGGAAAAAGGAGGAAAGCCGTGCGGTGGCCCATCAAGGCTCATCTCCTTCATCTCATCTTCACCATCCCAGGACGCAGACCTCTCCCTCCTTCTCCTTCGTCCTCTCCGGCTAGCCAACCCATCACTCCTTCATCCTTTCCATCTCCCTACCATCAACCTCCATCTCACCTTATCTGTAGCCCCCACGCATCTCCCTTATCTCCACGCGGTCCATCATTATCTCTTCTTCATAGCATCCTTTTCACTGCAAAAAACAGAAACCCACATTAGAATTAGGATTTCAGGACCTGTAAACAACAATAGAGGCCAGTAAAAAGCCACAAGTGGTAGCTTCACCTTCCTAAAACCTTGGCTAAGGTCTTGACGTAACATCTGATTTTGAAGAAACCTCATCTAGGGGTTTCTCCATGACAACAATCCATTGAGTAGAAGGGAGAACCCCAAATGGGGAATTTGATTCCTTCGTTGTCGTCTCTTCTGTAGTTGATGATAAGGCATTGGTGGAGGCGATGGATGTTGTTGGATTGAGAACCCAAGAAGGGGTGGGTCTGGGAGAATGGGTTGAAAGGGAAAATGGGGTTTTGGAAAAGAAGAGATTGGAATTGGAGAAATGGGTTTTGGGTGTAGAAGAAAGAGGGAGGTGGGTAAGAGTTTTGCATTTGAAAGTGAGGGTCTCCACCGTGGCAGCCCTCTGGATCTTAATTTCCCTCACGCTCATCACCATCTCATGAGGATGATGCAGATGCAGTGGGTGTATGTTGTTTTTTATGTTTCAACGAAATAGTCGATATCGACTATGACTGTGTTTTTTATGTTTCAGGTAAATAGTCGATATCGACTATAGCGCTAAAAGACAAAAAAAGAAAGTTAAATGTACATTTAGGACCTATTCTGTCTGCCCATTTTTATTGGGACCAAATTAAAGAAATGCCCGTGTAGAAGGATTTTTTCCGTTAAATCTCCTAATTTTTAAAGTTCCATCTATAGAGTCACAATTTTTAAATTTCAAACCCTCGAGACTACTCAGTAAATTACATATTCCCATGTTTCAGCTCTTCGTCAAACCTCACTCCAACACCATGGTGGATCCAAGAATTCTTCCTTGTGGGCCACTAAGTAGAAAAAGAATTCTTGGGGGGCCACATATAAAAAATACATGTAGTTTTCAAAATATATAGTAGCATTTTTTAAAATTTTGGGGGTCCATATGTAAACAATTAGAAAAGATTTTTAAAGAAAAAAGGCATCTTCAGAAACTTTGGGGGGTCCTTACGCACAAGATTATAAAATTTTCTAAAGAAAAAGGGGGTTTTCAAGAATTTTGGAAGTAGCATATGTAAAAGTTTATAAAGTTTTCTAACGAAAGAAGGGATTTCCAGAAATCTTAGAGGGATCAAATGTAAAATTTCATTGGATTTTTTTAAAAAAAAGGGTGTTTCCAGAAATTATGACCCCCGATTTGGACCTGGCCCAACCACAAAACTCCTGTGGAGATGCGTTGCGGTAGAGTACATTTTTTTCTCATAGATGAGAAAGAAAGCACGTTGCATATTGTACATAGCGTGTCTGTTCCTGTTCGCATTTCTCAAGTCAAAGACTTCAATTTCATGTCTAGACATCACGTTCCGTTTCAGGACCAAATCAACAGAAGGTAAGTTTGTATCCAGGACTATGGTGCCAGATCCATACGATACTCAAATCTAAATGGACCCAAATAGACGCATAGATTGGGACAAAGTTGTGACCCAAATACTTTTATATTTAAACTTAATATCTTGAACGTAGAGAAAATTCTTGAAATGCTAGCTACCATCATTTATGTAATAGTCTTTGAGTTGTTTGTTTACTGGATATATGAGACCAAGTAGGGAAAATAAAAGGATTAGGTTTGTAGATCCCATGATATAATAGCTTAATGGATAAGACCAACAAAAGATAAAAGGGACGAGAGTCAAATGGCTCTCACGCTATTTTTGAAAATATTGTTACTAACTCATGAAAAATGTGATTACGGAGAAGTAATCGAAACAAATCCTTAAAAAGAAAAAAAAGAAGAAAAAGAGAAAAAAAAAAAAAAAAAAAAAAACCTAAGACTTATTAGTTCGGGTAATTTTACTTTTCTCTCCTCCTAAATAAAGCTTGTCATAGTTTTAAGACTAATATTTGAAGTAAGCATTTTCCTTATTTTGGGCATTCGGGCCTCCCTACTACTAGTAGAATATTATTGTTATGCTATTAGCACCATGGGCATTTGACTATTTCAAATCGGTTGACAAACTAAGCATCCTAATTCAAGAATGGCAGTTTCTTAGCCGACCAGCCACAGCCCAATCCGAACTTAAACCAGCAATTCAGTTTTCAGACTGACCTTTTTTTTGTTATCACGCTTCGTTTAGGTGAAAACTTATGACCTGATCAATGAATGGCTAGGGCTCCAATTCCATACTTGCTATTCTGCCCAACGACCCACCCTGCCTAAACTCAACACATAGACAGACCAAGTTTGTTACAAAAGGGTTTGGGTTGACCCTCTTAACATTATTTTTGTGAGTTAAGCCCATAAATGCTAGCTATTGCAGTGCTCAACCATACCTGTAGAGCCTAACCTGAGTACCTGACCCATCACCACCCCCTAATAATTACTCATTGTGCCCACCAATTGAATGGCCAGGAAGCACCTTTCCAGCTAGACAAAGATTTTGGCTACGTAACTCAGCTTAAGCAAATACAAGGTGCCAAAGTACATAAAAAAGCACGTGATTAAGATGACTTGGGTTGGATGCTGTTCAAGATGTCGAGAGAGAGAAGCAATGTAATCTTATCTATAAAATTGAAGGTGAAGCGTTCAATTTTAAAAGTGAAGCAATGAAACTCCGAAGGGTAGCTCAGTTGGCTTAGGACCATGGTTTACACCTGAAAGTTGTAGATTCGAAATTGCACTACCACACTAAGACTACATGGGAGTTTACCCGGCTTCCCTTTGGACTCAGAGGGATAAGTCCAGTCTAAAGGGTTGGGAACCCTCTAATAGCAGGCCAAAAAAAAAAAAAAAAAACAGAGAAAGGGTTAAGCGATGGAATAAATAGGAACTCATCTAACTTTTATTTATAGGATAAGCACATGAGAAACTAGTTATTTAGTTTTCATACGGGCACAGAGGCGGATGCATATAACATTCACTGGGGGGTTGGGCCCCCAGTGAATTTTTGGAATATATATATACTAAGTTAGACCCAATATAACCAGGCCCCCAATCACATGTAACCAGGCCCCCAGTAAAAAATATTAGGCCCATTCAGGAATGAAAATTGTCAAGACAGATTTGCGCAATCGAATGAGTGATCAATTTATGAATGATTGTCTAGCATGTTTTATAGAAAAAGAGTTGCTTGGAACTATTACTAATGATATTGTAATATAACTTTTTCAGAATATCAAAACTCGTAGGGAACAATTGTGATAAATAAAGATTTCTTTGTTTTATTGCTTGAAACTATTACATTATATTCGTCCCATATAAATAACCCAAAAAAAAAAAATCCGGGGCCGTTGCCCCCGGACCCCCACTACTTAATCATATCCCCAGTGAGTTTGAATCCTGGATCCGCCACATAATGGGCATCCCGCCCCTTTCATACTAGTACACACATATATATTGTAAAATTACATAAACACTCCTAGTTTTGAATCATATGCTCATCATAAGCTCTAACCAATCTGAGGCACCCTTGTTACAATGCCGGTCTCATCAACCCAAACCCAAACCCTATCACAACGAAAATATGTGATGATGATTGTTCCTTCCGTGACAATTTGGGCAGTAACCAATGAATTTTCTTCCTCGATCGTTCTTTTTGCCACCTCCCCAACCACACCCAACAATTCCGGCCACACGCTTTTGCCTAAAAGAGACCATCAATACACACACATGAGCGTAAATTAGCTATGATTATATAGAAGTTTAACACAGTTTAATTATCAGGATCAAGTTTCTTACAGCTCTACCTCACAAGAGCTATAAATTTATTCCAGCAATGCGATCACAGTCGTGTACATGCTTGTCTGTTAAAAAAGTATAGAAAGTACACAAAGGAAATTCCTGAAATTCATGTTTGGTTCAGCAACTAGCAGAGAAAGTAATCAGACTTTTCTACATTTCTGGTGGATGGGGTCAGCAGTTCAGTTTCAGCAAGCTTTTGTTTTTCTTTTTCTCTTTTTTTTTTTTTTTTCTTTTTTAAATGTCCGTCTTATCTGACACTAGCCCTTCTTTCTTTGAACTTAAAAATTATATACAGCGGGACGATCAATATGTGGAAGACCAGCATTAGGAGACAAGGGATACTTACCCATGCATTCAGATGCCATCTTTTCTTCTCTTTTGCCTTGTGATCTCAATGGTTATGAAAGAACAGAGGCGGGTATTTATAGAGCTAAGCCATGGGACCGTGGCTTTGCGTATGTAGACTAGCTATCCGTTATACATCATGTTTGAATTTTGAAGTTGGGTGGTGGCAGAGAAGTTTGACCTGTGAAGGAGCCACCTATCTACTTCCATGGTTATCCTGTGTTAGGAAAATTGTCAATACAAGGAAGCTGTTCCATTTTGTTGTTCTCTTAACTTCTTGGTGTGGAAGAATAATACTAATATACTATAATTTTACCCAGCAACAAGCCCACCTATAATTAATCCAAACGTTAAGATGCATAAGTATATTAGATTTTCAAAGTTGACATATTAGTACACAGATATTTGGTTGGTTTGGGCCGAAGTGCATGCCTTTACCGATGGTTCGAGTCCTATGTTCAAATCTTTGATTTGAATTCTGGTGCAAGCACACGCTTTTATAACCTGGGCGATGCACCTAGGCCCAAGTATATTACATATTCAAATTTGACATACTAGTCCCAAAGTATGTGGTCCGTTTGGGCTGAAGTGCATGCATGACCTTTATATTTTGATTCCAGTCCTAGGTTCAAGTCTTCTACTTGAATTCAGGTATACACACAGGGTTGAGACTGAGGTTTAGATGCAGGAAGAAATGTTCTACTCGGGGCGACTATTGGATTCTCCTTGGCGAAACTCACCTAGGGCTCGCGATGCATTAAAGGTGAGGATGCAGTTTTGTGCATATAACCTACGGCTGTCAATGTAGCCGTTTGACGAGGGGGCCAAACTCGGCTTAGCCCTTAAAAACCCACAAAGTCGCGGGTTTTCTTTTTAAGCCATGGTTCAAAATTGTGGTACGATCGTGATATTGGCCAGGCCAAAAAACTGATACGGCACCAGTATCGGTCCGTCACGGTCGTCGATGCGTGAAGTTTTTTTAATCCAAAAAAATTAGCAAAAATATCCAAAAAAATCCAGAATATTAGAAAATGTTAGAAACAATATTTTTTTTTCATTAGTAACAACAATAATATCAAAATATCGGTCACCTTAAATAATAAGCCTTGTGTAGCTATCTTCTCTAGTATTTCATAAAAAGCAACCATTATTTTGGCTCATGATCTATTTGTTAGTGTGAAATATAAGAAAATGAAGATAACATATCAATTGTCAGTCACTCAATCATCAAATAATTAGTTGTGAAAATCTAGAGCACGAAGATAACATATTAAAATTTATAAAAGTAGAAGATTTAATTTTTAGAAAAAATCCAAAATCATGTATGTATGAGTAGATCTAGTATAAAGTGTGTAAATCTAAGAGAAGAACACAACCCAAAGCCAAAAATAACATGCTAATGATCTTTTCATTCATTTCTAAGCTTTTTCTAAAAAGTAAAAAATAAAAAAACATAATAGTAAAAATAAGTGAGTTGTGTTGATTTTATCTTACCATATAAAATGATTTTTTAAAGGCTTAAGAGTAGTTGGAACTTGGAAGAGAAGGAGGCAACGAGGAGGGGCTGCTAAGGAGATGAGGGGAAAGGAAGAAGTTGAGGGAGTGAGAAAAAGAAAAAAAACAAAACTAGGATAATGTTCCTTGGCCGATATTTTCACCGATATTTTGAAAATATCAACCAAGATATCGATTAGGCCGATATTTTAAAAATATCGACCGATAATGGCCTATATTTTGGGGATATTTTTGCAGTAGATAACGAGACCGGTATCCCACCAAAATCTCGTTCCAGTATCGGCCGAGATTTTAATCCATGTTTTGACCTAAAGGCCGAAGGTTAAGAAGGGCCCAATTTTGAAAAGCCCACATACTTGGGACCCTAAATAGAGCTTGACTCCTCGGGCTGGCCCAGTCCTTTATCTATCAATATATAAAATAAATAATAGATATATAGGGGTTTTTAACAAAAAAAAACTATATAAAAAACACACTAAAAAATGGAGAGTTCTTGAGAATTTCTCTATATATATTAAAAAAATTTATTGACAAGGGACCCCATGGTATTTCACCCGACGAAATTAATCCCCCTGGCCATAATTTCTAAAATTCATTTATAGAGCTATAATGTTTAAAATCCAGACCAGTCGTGTACTAACACTTGAGACTACTTAGTAAATTACATATTCCCATGTATTAGCTCTTGGCCAAATCTTACTCCAACACCAAGGAGGATCCAAGAATTCTTCCTTGGGGACCACTATGTAGAAAAAAAATCTCGGGGGCCCACATGAAAAATGCATGTAGTTTTTAAAACATATAGTAGCATTTTTCCAAATTTTGGGGGTCCATATGTAAATAATTATAAAACTTCCTAAAGGAAAAAGGGGTTTTAGAAATTTGGGGGGTCCATATGTACAAAATTATAAAGTCTTCTAAAGAAAAAGGGGGTTTTCAAAAATTTTGGAAGGGAAATATGTGAAAGTTCATAAAATTTTCTAACGAGAAATGAGATTTTCAGAAATCTTGGAGGGACCATATGTAAAATTTTATAATTTTTCTTAAAAAATAGGAAGTTTCCAGACTCGTTCCACCAGTTCTCAAACCGGAGTTGGGCTTACATGAGATCAGTTTGATGGTGTGCCAACAACTATAGGTGATTATTTGCTAGTCATTTATAGATCTTTACATTTATATCTTCAATTTTATGTTCTCAGATAAATAGACATATGTTACTGGCTTTTAAAAATTGAATCCCAAGAAAAAGGGATAATATACTGAATGCTGTAAAAATATTCATTAATCTTAAAAATGAAATCAATTTCACAACTGGATGAAGGGTCCAATATTGATGCTTGATCTTAAAACTCTTTATATGATTTCTTAAATTGATGGGACGATAATAAGATGTAAAACCAATAACTAAAGTGGCATGTGAGATTTGGACCCGACCCTACCACAAAACTCCGGTGGAGATGCTATTGTAAATTGTATTTGTAAGTGCCTGAATATTATGGACTTGGTTTAGACAATGATGAAGCTTTTAATGATGCTGCTTATCAAGTCTGAGAGTTGCTGGAAGTGTCAATGGATATCCTGAACTTGAAAGGTAGACAAAAGTCAGGGCCCAGGGCTGCTATCAGCCAAAGGCACTTCGACGCCTGAGTTAGTGCAGTCACTGAACTAGGGTGAAGTGAGGAAGAAGAAGGTTCAGGCAGGATTGTCAGTCATATCTTGCGTACCCGTTATGGGCTCACCATGCAGGTATATGTAGAGAAGTGGAAGCTTCTTGAGTGGAGGTAGGTGAGAGAGCTTGTCCCATCAGCCCATACCTAGGATCCTGAGTGGGGGTAGGTGAGGATTCTTGTCCCATCGGATCTTTCCCCAATCCCTCGCATAAATGTGGATGTGATTAGCTGATAGGAAAGAGCTCTTATCGATGGCCGGCAGCCACCCTACTTGTCAAGGCGCTCTGCAATGTGGCTGTCCTATCTCATAATGGGATTAGACACCTAGTGTTCACCTCGGCCAAGGGGCCGAACTGGAGAAGGCACTGAGGTCGGGCGGGCCTGAGGTCGGACACTGGTGCCGAGGCGCACGAGCCCGAGCCCGGAGGGAGGTGGTCGGTACTCTTACCGAGACCAATTCCATCTTGGCACCAGCTGGCACATCGCCGTGCTGGATAGATGAAGGTGAGGCATTCTCTGATTGGTACTGTTACCGAAGTCAGGAGTAACCTTGGTTTCTGTTGACACCAAAAAAGTCAATATGTCTCCTCAACATCGAGAAGCCTCCTAAAGCTGCATCCTGCTAAAAATAGGCAAGGCTACTTCAAGCATCAGATTTTGTCAGAATCAGACAGAAACTGAGAGATCCTTCAAGACAGCTAAAAGAGGGGTACACCTGACGTTTCGGGTCATTCCGACATCGTTTGGCCCAACTTCCCCGCTCCGACAGCTAAACAGGCGCTCCCGGCGGTGACATCATCAAAGACACCAAAACCTTGATCAAAGCCTACGGATGACTCCAGAATGTCTCCAAAGGACTCCATGCCAAATTTCAAGTCAAACCGAGAACGTTTGACCCTCTATCAATGCTCGAGCAGCAAAATCAAGCCTCCCGGCGACGGGAACCACCGAAGCCTTCGCTCATCAAACCAAGTGCATGAGTGGCTTCAACATGCTTCCAAAAGGCTGCACGTCGAATTTCAGGTCATTCCGACAACGTTTGACCAGGTTTCGACGCTCCGAAAGAAAATCAAGCCTACCGGCGGCGGAGCTCCCCGGGACCATGGTTTCCAAGACAAAGCCTGTGGATCATCTCGAAATGACTCCAATAGGTTCCCTGTCAAATCTCAGGTCAATCGGACATCGTTTGACCGCACATCAACGAGCGGCATCTCCCTCGCGGCAAAATCATGTCTACTGGCGACGAGACCCCAAACGGCTTCAAAACTCAAACAAAAGCCTATGGTTGGTCTTATTTATTGCTCAGGAGGCTTCACCTCAAATTTCAGGTCATTCCGACATCGTTTGACTAAGTTTCAGCTTCTGGCGGAAAATCAGCAGCTCTATGCGACAAAGTCTTCGGCTTTCCCGGAAAATTGGAAACTTTGCACTCTAAAAATGCAAGGATTCTCATCAGGTTTTCTACAGGGAAATCAAGCCAATAAATGAGAAGAAATGTCAGGAAAAATACAGAAGAAAACGGCGACGAAAAAGACTGCAAAACGGACTAAAAAGGGGAGAAAAACCCCCAGGGTCGCCGGCGACCATGGAAGTCCGGGTCACCGGATTTTTCGCCGGTGACCCGTTTTTCCGTCCCTTTTCGCGTTTCGCGCACTTTGGCCCCTGTGGTTTCCTGAAAATGTGATTTTTAGTGCTTGAAATTGACTCATATCCGACGACATCTCAGATCCGCCGTCAAAAGCATAAAATCATCATTGATCGCTCCAAGATCGCCGACCGGTTGACCTAAAAAGTGCTCTTTCTGTCCGACCGATCGAGAAATCAACAAGACAGATGTCACCGGCCCGCTGCTAGCTATCAATGTCTGAAATTACTCGGTCATCCGATGTCGATCAGCATGTAGATCCATCGGTGATCATCTCCAAAAGAATCCCAAAAGACACGGCGCGGCCCGCGACTCTTCAACTGCTCGGCGACCATTTAATGCAGTTAATTGACTAGCTTTATTGCAGTCATTAATTCATTTCTTTGGACGGCCCAATCAGAACCAAGCGTCCAGGAGTTACAAATCAATTAAGTCATGGCATTCAAGCCATGAAACTCCTCCCATTATGGTAATTAAGGTGATTAAAAGCCCTTAATCTCCATCGGCCAATCAGATTCAAGGAAAAATGAGTTACAAAATCAAGAAATAAATCTTGTAACTCCTCCCATTAAAGCCATTAAAGCCCATAAACTCTCCTAATGGCTACCAAGAGCCTATAAATAGGAGAG
Organism: Umbellularia californica; assembly: GCA_028538565.1. Taxonomy (NCBI): domain Eukaryota; kingdom Viridiplantae; phylum Streptophyta; class Magnoliopsida; order Laurales; family Lauraceae; genus Umbellularia; species Umbellularia californica. Next base: position 15,627,460 of record JAPQWN010000005.1, read on the forward strand.
CTTTCCAAGAAGAAAGGGATCGGAAAAAGGACGAACGGAAAACCGAAGATCGAAAATCAAAAGGTGCAGAGAATCCCGAATTCCAGACAGACAGAGTCTAGAGAAAGAGAGAAAATTCTGCAGAAATTCTACATCAAGCACCACTACAAGGTGACAAAAAGTCCCTTGGGGGGTACTCCCCCCCAAGGTCCTTGCCTTCTCCCGCTGCCTCCAATGGCTTAGACGTGGCTTTTTAGCCCGTCTACTTAGCTTTTTATTGGACATAGGACCTTCTCTTGGTCTTTGTCCTCTAAAAACCTGAGGTTATAGCCAAGCCAAGTGAATCAAGAGCATCCTCTGTTCTCATCTGCATGGATGATGGCGAAGCCCATACATGGCTTGCGACCGTCAATCTGAACGAGTCCCCCACAATCTCCTGAAAAGTTAGATCCTCCTTTTCTTGCTTTTCATTGTAGTTTGTATTTTTCTAAAAGAGACAAAAATCACAACTCTTGTCTTTCATTATTGATGAGAATTGTAAATCGGCTATAAACGCCAAAATCGGCTATAAATGCCAAATAAAATCGCCTTTCACGGCAAACCAAGAAAATGTCTCTTTTCTTAAATATTTGTGCAATGGAAAACTTGAAAGAAGTTGATTTCCTTTTTACTTGCGAAGGTTGATCTCCGAATTACCACTTCCAATTCCAAGTAAAATAGAAAATCTGGCACACCCACACAAAGAAATGTTGATGCACGCTTCAGCCCCCCGGGCGCGAAAGGGCCGGACCCGACGGACTCCCACGTCCGCCGACCCCGGTAGCACCCTCGGCAGGAGCGCGTTCCATCAAGCTGGCACACCCGGTGGGACTCGTACATTTGAGAACACGGTGCTCGGAAATGAAATATTTGCATATCATACTTTTTGCTCTATGCTTATACTTCTTTTCCGGATTCCTTGGCTACTTTCTAGCTGGTAGCCTATGTTGGATTTTGCATCCTAAAAAAAAATGAGATGGGATTTTTTGGAAATTTCTATTTCTTTGAGTTTGTTTCCACTCTTTCTCTTTTCAAAAAAAAAATCAAAAAAAAAAATCAGTTTTCTTAGTTTGAATTCAAAATTGAGAAACTTTGATCCTATCCTATCGTTCTTTGGTGCTTGCAGAAATGTTGAGCCCGTTCGACTAAGGTTTTGGGCCATCGTTTCTCTTCGATGAGTTCATTAGAGATTTCAAAAAAATAATAATAATAATAAAATAATAAAAAAAAATAAAAAAAAAAATAATCAGTTTTCTTAGTTTGAATTCAAAATTGAGAAACTTTGATCATATCCTATCGTTCTTTGGTGCTTGCAGAAATGTTGAGCCCGTTCGACTATGGTTTTGGGCCATCGTTTCTCTTCGATGAGTTCATTAGAGATTTAAAAATATATATAAAAAAAATAATAAAAAATCAAAAAATCAGTTTTCTTAGTTCTGATTCAAAATTGAGAAGCTTTGATCCTATCCTATTGTTCGTCGTGCTTGCAGAAATGTTGAGCCCGTTCGACTAAGGTTTTGGGCCATCGTTTCTCTTCGATGAGTCTATTTGGGATTTGGAAAAAAAGACATAGACCACTAAGGTTAAACCAATTGCGTTCTTTGATCATGATTGACTCAAGAAAAGCCTTGTCCAGAGTGCGGAGACAGCTTGACTGTTCTAGGCAAGGGTCCTCCAAACGGGTTCATTAAGTAATCCTACCCTTACCTGGGGGCAATTCTATCAATTGAGGTTTCATAAGACCGGGTTAGGAGGCCTATGTGTACTCTCTCGTCTTTAAAAACCTTCAAAAAAAAAATATATATATATAAATAAAAAAAAATCTTCCAAAAAATAAAAATAAATAATCTTAAAAAAAAATATTTTAAACAAAATAAAAAAATAAAAAAAATAAAATAAAAAAAATCATTTCAAAAAAAAAAATCTTCAAAAACTCGTCACTTTTGATTTCAGATCTGAGAAATTTTGGTTTCTTCTTTTCTGAGCACTGGCGCTCGCGGAAATCACCGAGACCGTGTTCAGATTGGAATACCATTTGCTCTGCTTGATGGAACCAATCTTGACATTTCAAAAAAAAAAAAAAACTCGTCACTTTTGGATTCAGATTCGAGAAATTGTGGTCTCTTTCCTTCTGAGTACTGGCGCTCGCGGAAATCGTTGAGCCCGTATTTGAATCGGAATGCCACCTGCTCTCTTTGACGAATCCATTTCTGACCTTTCAAAACAGAGAATCCCATCTCATGGATGCGATCTCCAACATTTGTGCATAGCGGTACTAGTACGCCCTTTCAGGGTCTACTGTATCTGTGACCGGCACATTTGTAACTCCTACCTTATATTCTTCTTATCTCGAGCAAGCTCCGCTTCTCGATAAGTCGAATTTAGGTATACAATTGCTTCTAGCAGTCATTGGAACGCTCATTTCGAGCCTACCATGCTTGCAACCAGAACAATTGTACCCTCTATGGCTTTTTGCCTTCTTCATATTGCTTGGGTCATGTCCCTTGAGCGATTTGAAAAGACAAAATCATAGAATTCTCCATTTATGATCATCATATTCTTGTGATTACTAATGGATGTGGTCTTGTTTTAGAAATTTTGAAACTAACAATGGCAGCTTCACTGATCATCACATTCGATGAAAACAAGCACCAGCTCATGCTTCAACAGAAGCAAACCGAGCGCACTTACAAGCGCCATGCTAGCTGCCGAAGCACCAACTCCCTCAGCAACTTTCTGAACTCCGGGTCGACCTCGACTCCCCGTACCATCGTCTTCGGGACACTGGGACCATTCCCACTTCCCGAAGAAGAAACTGCTCCAGCCAAAAGGCAGAAGGTCGCCTCGCAACGTGTCACTACTGTGACACCAAAGGCAACTGCCGAGAAGCAGAAGATCGCCCCTCAACGTGTTACTTCTGTGACACCAAGGGCGAACCCCAAGAATACTAAAACCCGCGGCATCCCCGCGAAACCTCAACCAACAACCAACCAGGTCTACCCTAAGACTTGGTCTCCAAGACCTTCCCCAAAACAAAGAAGGTCTCAAACCTCCACCAAGCCAGCATACCTGACCCCACTCAAAGAGAACCAGTTCTACCCTCTTGCCTACATGAAAGAGGAGAGACCCATCTCCAACTTGACGCCCAAGTCAACCCAGCATGAACCGGCTTGCTCCCACAAGCCCAAAATCAGATCATGCATCACTAGGCCTCTACAAGCACCTGCCAAGGCCTACAGTCCTTCAGTTCGACCCTTCATCTCTACAGGGGCCGAACTCGAAAGGTTCAAAGCTTCACTGCAACAGGCAAAGGACCGGGTCCGCATCCTGTCCTTGCCCAATTACAAAAAAGACAAGCTCGGCTGCTGCGCCCGAGGGAGTACATCCTTCATTGTTAAAGCCCAGCCAGAGCTGACTGAAGCTCAAATCGTTCGTCGAGCACACTGCCGTGCGTCATATCGACAAAAGAGACTAGAGAAGCAACGGACCCAGCCTCCTACACTTCAAGTCTCCCACAAATGGGTGGAAAAAGAAAGACCCGACCAAGTTGCTGCCGTCCATATGGTTGGAAAAACCAGAAGACGCCAAAAGTCAGCATCAAAAATCCATGTCCGACGTCCGGTGACCCGTAGCATCACCAGGACACGAAGACATCCCGAAGAATCTCCTGCCCCTTCAAGCCAAGGACGGGAGAGTAATCCTTCATCAAGCTCTTCATCAAAAAGAATGAGCCCCAGCTCAGTCACCAGGACGGTTTCTTCGTTTGAATCCCGAGGAATGAACGTCCTGGTTACAAATTCTGAGCCACCACCTCAGAATCCACCTCAAGATGATGCGCTCACATGCATCCAGCAGTTGGAACAAGGCCAGCAGAGGATTGAAACTCTGATGGAAAACCTTCTCCTTGTTGTCCAAAATCAGGTGAACAATGAGCCTCCTCCGAATCATCGCAATAATGAGGAAAATTGTGAAGAAAATGAGTCACGCGCCCTTACCAAATAGAACGTAGACAGTATCCTCGCCAAAGCTAAAGAAGAGGATATACTCAAAGAGCATGAGATCAAGCCACCATATCCCTTATGGATGGACTCAGTCCCATTCCCAACAAAATTCAAACATCCTACTCTCCAAACATATACGGGGAAAGGATCAGCCAGACAGCACGTCATCCACTTCAAGATCCCGACGGGAGCTATTGCAGATCAAGATGCCCTTAAGATCAGCCTCTTTGCAAGTACCCTAAAAGGTACGGCCTTCGATTGGTACTCCACTCTTCCGAAGGACTCCATTCAGAACTGGGCTATGCTGGAGACACGCTTCCTGACCCACTTCCAAGGTGAGGATCATCCTGTTACTATGGCTCAACTTTGCAGCCTAAAACAGGGAGAGAATGAGTCAACATACGACTTCATTCACAAATGGAAGGCAATGGCGTACAAATGCTCAGATGTGCTGCCACAAGCGTCGCTGGTCGACATCTGCCGTAACAATATGAGAGCAAAAATCCACTCCATGATTATCGGCAACAAATCAAAAAACCTGGGGGAACTCCTCGAAGCTTCCATGGAAGCTGAAATGGTGATCAAAGACCTCAACAGTCAGAAATCATCAAAGAAAGAGCCGACTACTGTTACAACCTCAAAACCAAAGAAAAAGGAGGTTCTCAATGTGCAGACTAAGTCAGCTCCTCAGCAACCAAAGAAACCTAAAAATAAAACTACAGGTAAAAGGCCTGAACTCTCTGATGCCTTCAAAGAACGTGTAGAAAAGAAATATCCGTTCGATGAAGACGTTGAAGAAATCTTTGAGGCTCTCCTAGCAAATGGCAAACTCATTTTGCCAGAGCCCAAAAGACCGGGAGATGTTGGCAAAACCAATGATCCCCGATACTGTCCATACCATCAGATGATCTCACATCCTCTCAATCAATGTTTCGTTGTGAGAGAGAAGATCAATGAGATGTGGAAAAACGGAGTCATAACCTTTGATAAAAACTATGGCCCCGCCTCTGTCAACATGGTGTCATGTCGGCAAACTTCAAAGTCACCGAATGAGAAGATCACTACTTCATTCAAGGTGATAAAAATGGCTCAAGCGTCCCAAGAATTGGTTCCCTATCCAACACCAGATGGACAACCTATATTGGTGCATCCCGATCTCCTAGATGATGAAAATTAGGAGATCGTCAAAACAAAGCCGACCGCTCAGCAGCGAAGGCAAGCCAAGAGACAGCTCCGCAAGCTCAAACAGCAGCAAAAGTCTCAACCAAAACAAGAAGTCTTTGAAAAAGCAGAAACCTCTTCCACTGCTTCACTAAGGACGACGGAAGAATCTCTTCCCAAAACCTCCAAGGCGGTAAGAAAATTCACTCTTGATGATTTCATGCCACCTCTATACAAAATTGAAAATGTGCAGGGGGCATCATACTCTTGCAACTCGGTACTTGGATTCTCCATAAATGGATACGAGTCCAGTGACACTGCCAGTGATATCAATGAGTGGGAAGAATCCCTTGAAACAGGAGAATACCTCTCCGACGAGGAATGGATTCCCGAGTCTCATCTTATGCCAGTAATCTGGTATAACCCATTACAGCCACAAGGATCTTGGTCTGATGATGAAGAAGACCAAGACCCTGTTCAAGAAAACGCTGTTGATCCAGCACCAGTAAATGCTTTAGTGGAACCCAACATGGGCGAACCACAAGGAGCAAATGACGAAGAAAATTTGGCTCCCATGCCTGATCTTGAAAAATATGCAAGAATCTTGCAACATCTTGCCATAGAGCAGGAGCAAGATCGCATCAATCTTCGTCATGATCCAGAACTGGAATTCCCTAAAAATCAACGGGAACTCCCTCCCTCAACTCCTGAAAATGGAGAAAACAGTTGGATCAATGATCCTCTCACATCTGAGGATGAGTCTGATTCCCAAAAGTCTACACTAGGGGCATCTCCTATCAGGATAACCTGCAATGCAATAGCTCAGGACGACAGTGCCTCTGAAGCTTCCGAAGACACGTACTCCCCAACCGGTAGCGTATCTTCCGGAGCTACATCCTCTCAGGTTACTTCCACTGAGATAACATCCTCTCAACCTTCGTCTCCTGAAGCTGTGACATCGAAGTTCAAGCCACTCCCGATTGATCATCTTGAAGAAACTTCTGCCAATGAAATCTTCTTCAATGAAAACTCAGTCAATTGGTCCCAGATACCCGATCTCACGGGCAATGTCTGGGCTAATAAAGAAAAGTTGCCGGCTGCTGTTTAGGACTTGTTCCCGGAAATTGCTCCGTGCAACACAATCACTGAAGACGCCAATGCTGTTACAGAGACGTCCTCAGCAAAGGATCAACCCTTTGATCCTGAGAACGATCTTCCAAAAGAAGACCCTTCTCTAGAGGCTCTTGAAGTTGGTAGAGGTACCCGTTCTGGCCGGGATTACCACAAAAATTACAATCAACCCTCTTCTTCTTATGTAAATCCTTCAGGAAAACAAGCTGTAAACGCCCCAAGTGGAAATGCAGGCCCGAAGGAGGCTTTCAAGTACGACTTGATTGAGCACTTCAAACACATACCTGCACGTCTGCACATCCTTGACTTATTGCGAATGTCTCCACAGACTCGTGATAGTCTCATTTCAGAATTACAAAGGCTGAATACGGATGTTGACAAACATGCCCCACAAGTCCTACAAATTGAAATGGACTATAGGGTCAAAAAATCAAAGACTCCCTCAAAGGGAGAAAAGAAGAAAACTGAGGGATCGAGCAATGAATGCCTCTCGGTACAAAAAGTAGCAAGTGCAACAATTGCCTTCGATAAGGGTGACCTCCTCCTAGGCGAAGCAAAGCACAACCGTCCCTTGTACTTTACAGGGTACATCAAAGAAATGCCAGTACAAAGGGTTCAGATCGATCCAGGTTCTGCACTCAACCTCATCTCTACTTCGGGACTCGAAGAGCTGGGCATCCCACCTAGCAAGCTGAGTCACACGTCCGTATCCATCTTCGGATATGACGGAAGCGCTCAAAGGCCTATCGGCAAAATCAGGTTCAAATTGCAAATCGGTGATCTTATTTCTGAAGTCACTGTGTATGCAATAAGGACCCCTTCATGCTACAATATACTCCTTGGATGCCCCTGGATACATGAGAATGGTGTCGTCCCTTCAACTCTACATCAGTGCATCAAGTTCATTGGCGACGATGGCCTGATACATCGAGTATTTGCAGACAAAAAGCCCTTCAAAGGCAGAGATGTCCATTTTGCAAATCCTCAAATGTAAAAAGATGGAAAAGAAGAACAGGAGGAAAAAACAATTCGCTTTGTCGACAGTCTCCAGAAAGATAAAGGCAAGGCTCCTCAGCAATCATCGGAGGAAAACAAACCCTCCGCCAAACTCGAAGTAAGCGGCCAAGCTCCCTTCGTCGTCTCCTTCAAATCTCCAAAGCCTTTGGTAATCACTACTAAAGCAAAAAAGACAAAACAAAAGACTGGGGGCAAGTTCACTGTCTCCTTTGTGTCTATTATGCATGACACAGACTCAGAGTCAGAGTCAGAAGATGAGATAGCATCGAGCCAAGCTGATACTCAGCAAGATCAGCTCACTCTCACTCCATTGGAGACACCAGCAGACATAGAAGATCCTACGTCTGCTTTCTTTGTTATCCCGGCAACTTCGCCAGAAGAAAAAACAATCTTCTTCCATAGATCGGGAGCATCTCCACTGGACTCTCTGCTTGAACCTTTCCAAAACGAAGGTATGCCTCTGCTATCCCTGTATAGTCCAATGGCACAAGCTATCATGAAGAAAATGGGCTACGACGCTCAAAATCCGACTGGTTTGGGAGGTGGCCGTGGTATTCCTACACCATTGGAACCCACCCTGACCAAAAGTCAACCAGAAGATTGGAAAATCCACCTTCACAAAGGCAAGTCTTCATATGGGTTGGGGTATGATCCTACCGCTCCTATGAGACCGTTGACACCATGGCTGCAAACTCGCTTTACCGACCAAGCCTCAACATCTCATGAAGACATCGATATCCCTGGATATCTCTTTGAGGAGTTACTCGTCAAAAACCCTGAAAGCTCCTCCAATTGGTATAATTTCTCTGATAATAAAGAGGAATTGTCCGATGACGTAGACGAGCAGTTCTCTGTCCCAGAAGAATCATCGTCTCCAAAAGAAGTACCTTACTTCAACCCAATTCCAGCAAATGATTGGGACCATCTCATTGCAAGCCTTGAGACGGATACTGATCAAGAAGATTCATGGACAGAAACAGAGCCTCAGTCTGAAAATGCCTCTGGCACTCCAGAAGGTCTTGTTGAGTTGGAAGCCTCCGAAAATATTGTGGAGGAACCACCTTCAAACCTTCCAACAGAAGATCCTGTTCAAAAGATAGACTTGGGAACATCTGATAACCCACGTCCTGTATTCATAAGCAAGAATATAAAGGATGATGAGTTACCCGAGTATATCTCTTTTCTTCGTGAGTTCGTTGATTGCTTTGCATGGTCTTATGCCGAAATGCCTGGTTTGGATCCCAAAGTAGCAGTCCACAAGCTCAACTTGCAAAAAGAAATCAAGCCTATCAAACAAGGCCAAAGAAGATTCCGTCCCGATGTGATGGATAAAATTGAACAAGAAGTTCAAAAACTCAAAAGCGTTGGCTTCATCCATGAGGAACAACATCCTGAATGGTTGGCCAACATTGTCCCCGTGACAAAGAAAAATGGGCAGATTAGAGTCTGTATTGACTATAGAGACTTGAATGGCGCTTGCCCTAAAGATGAATTCCCGCTCCCCATACCAGAGGTAATGATTGACAATACCTGTGAATTCGAGCGAATGACATTCATGGATGGCTTCTCTGGCTACAATCAGATAAAGATGCATCCTGAAGATGAAAAGCACACTTCATTTCGGATTTCATTTGGCGTGTATTGCTACACTATCATGCCATTTGGTCTGAAAAATGCTGGTGCCACATATCAGAGGGCTATGATAAAAATATTCCAAGATATGCAGCACAAGACGGTCGAATGTTACGTTGATGACCTCGCCGTCAAAAGTAGAAGAAAAGAAGACCATCTCAAAGATCTTCGGGAAGTCTTCCTCCGACTCCGCAAACACAAACTGCGGATGAATCCTCTAAAATGCTTCTTCGGCTTCTCGTCGGGTAAGTTTCTCAGATTCCTTGTTCGGAAAGCTGGAATAGAACTTGAGCCCATAAAAGTCAAGGCTATTCTAGAAATGCCCTCTCCAAGAACCTTGAGAGAATTAAAAGGGCTTCAAGGGAGATTGGCCTACATCAGACGGTTCATCTCCAATCTTTCGGGGAAATGCCATCCATTCTCTCGATTGATGAAAAATGGTGTAGACTTTGTCTGGGATGCCGACTGTGAAGCCGCATTTCAAGATATCAAGTCATACCTGACCAAACCTCCAGTGTTAACTGCCCCTGCCACTGGAAAACCATTCATCTTGTACACAAGAGCTCTTGATCATTCTGTAGGCGCTCTGCTTGCACAAGAGAATGGTGAGGGAAAGGAAGCTGCTCTATATTACCTCAGCCGCATGCTAGTAAGTGCAGACCATCGTTACTCTCCAGTCGAAAAAGAATGCCTTGCACTGATGTTCGCCGTACAAAAGCTACGTCGCTACTTGCTTTCCAACACAGTCTACCTCGTCTCAAGGATCAACCTCTTGAAGGTCCTTGTTACAAAAGCAGGTTCTCTCAATGCACGACTGGCAAAATGGTCCATCCTTCTATCACAATTTGATATTAGGTATGTGCCACAAAAAACAATCAAAGGCCAAGCTCTAGCAGATTTCCTCGCAGAGCATCCATTACCTAAAGATTCACCACTCAGAGATGATCTCCCAGACGAACCCGTCTACAACATGGAGACCTTCTCGCCAAATGCCTCCTGGGACATGTGCTTTGACAGTGCAACCAGGACAAATGAAAAAAGACAGCTGATCTCGGGAGTTGGCATCCTCTTTGTTAGCCCTAGCAGATACATGATTCCACATGCTTTCTCGCTATTGGAACCATGCACAAACAATGCAGCTGAATACCAAGCTCTAATCCTAGGATTGGAACTCGCCATTGAATCCGGTATCACCATGCTGGAAGTCTTTGGAGACTCTCAACTGATCGTCAGCCAGATGAATCAGAAATATGAAGTCAGGAAGCCTGATCTGCTGCCTTACTACAACAAGGCACAATCGCTTCTGCAAAAGTTTGACATCTGCAACATCACCCACATTCGTAGAGGTGAAAACATCCGTGCAGATGCCCTGGCTGGACTTGCTGCATCTATGGCAATTCAAGAAGGGGAAAACATGCAAATTACAGTGTGTGAGAGAAGGATCCTCCCTCCTCTTAACACACACCAAGCAGTTGCTGAATGCCACCGAGTGGTTGGAAGTCGGATCTCTATCCTTCAAACTTCAATCGGCGACTGGAGGGATCCGTTCATTGATTACACTATGTTCGGAATCCTACCTGAAGATCCAAAAGAACGGGTAAGCATCCAAAGGCGAGCCCCAAACTTTCATTTGGATATCCCTTCAAAGATCCTTTACAGGAAATCCTTCAATGGAGTACTCCTACGCTGCTTGTCACAACAAGAAGCTGAAGAAACACTCAAAGAAGCTCACGCTGGTCTTTGTGGAGCTCATCAGGCTGGTCCCAAGCTCTACGATCAAATCAAAAGGTTGGGTTACTACTGGCCTACCATGGTACCCGACGCAATGCAATTTGCTAAGCGCTGCCAACAATGCCAAGTTCATGGAGACTACATTCACATGCCTCCAGAATGGCTGCATCCTACAGCAATCTCATGGCCTTTTGAAGCATGGGGCATGGACATCATAGGTCCTATCTCTCCCCCTTCAAGCAAAGGTCATCGCTTCATCTTCGCCGCTACGGATTATTTCTCCAAGTGGTCAGAAGCATTTGCGTTCAACGAAATGAAGACCTCATCAGTTCTTGAGTTCCTGCGCACCAACATCATTTGTCGTTTCGGCATACCCAAAAGATTCGTCCATGATAACGGACCACAATTCCGGGATCATCGATTCTACAGGTTTTGCGACAAATACAAAATCCAAAGCTGTCATTCGACTCCATACAATCCGGCAGCAAACGGATTAGCAGAAGCCTTCAACAAGACACTCTGCAAAATCCTCAAGAAAATGGTCTCTAGTCACAAAAGAGACTGGAGCGACAAACTGTCTGAAGCTTTGTGGGCCTATCGAACCACCGTTCGAGGACCAACCCATAGCACACCATTCTCCTTGGTCTATGGATGCGAAGCTGTCGTGCCATTAGAAGTCCAAATTCCTTCTCTGAGGGTATCTCTACAAAATGACATGACTCAAGAAAGCAATGCGAAATTACGACTTCATGAGCTGGACAATCTCGATGAGAGACGGCTCGAAGCTCGACAAAGCATTGAACTTTACCAAGCACGCATGGCAGGATCTTTTGACAAAAGGGTCCGGCAACGAGCCTACAAAAGGGGTGACTTGGTTCTTGCGGTAAAAAGACCAATGGTCTTCGCACACAAATCCAAAGGCAAATTTGAACCAAAATGGGAGGGACCCTACGTCATCGACAAGGTCTTCTCCAACGGCGCATATGCCCTCCTAAACATGGAAGGCGACAGATGTATGCTGCCTATCAACGGCAAGTTCTTGAAGCGGTACTACCCTTGAAGACTTACCCAACTGGGTAAGAGCAATGCCTGTATGGCCAAAACCTGTTCTCAGGTACTCGCTCGTCAAACCCACTCTCTTTAGAATTTTCATATCAAATGTCAAAATTTTTAGAGATTCAAAAACAATGCTTACTTTTATCGTTTCATTGTTCAAAAACAAAAAAAATCCAAGTTTAGGAGCCTCTCCCTAACTTGACCAAAACTTTCGATCCTTGAACCAAAATTCATGATTTAAAACAAAAATCCGGATTCAGGGATTTCCACCCTAGTCCACCTTACCTTTTACCGCCAAATGGTTTTAGGTCAAAATTTACGACCCTCGTGTCTTTAAACAAAAAAATGGTTTTTCAAAAACCGCGGGGAAGTGACACTTAGTTGATACTCGCAAAACTCAAAAAATCGGAAGGATGCGAACCCCATTCGATACTTCCAAAACCTCTAAAATCATGGAGACACAACATTTCAGTTGATATCCACAATCCAAATTTCAAAGGTTCGAGAAAACCTAAAATCGTGGAGACACAACATTTCAGTTGATATCCACAACCCAAATTTCAAATGGTTCGAGAAAACCTCAAAAATCGCGGAGAAACGACATCAAGTCAGTACCCGCAAAACCAAAAGTTTTGGGAAACGCAAGGAAGCGACGCTTAGTCGATATTTGCACCCCAATCCACGAGGAAGCGACATTCCATCGATACTCGCAAAACCTAACCCGCGAGGAAGTGACATTCCATCAATACTCGCAAAACCGAATGAGCAAGGAAGCGACATTCCATCGATACTTGCAAGACCATTCAGCGGGGAGGCGACATTTAGTCGATACCTGCATTTTGAAAACCAAAACTCGGCTATAAACGCCAAAATCCGGCTACAAATGCCAAAGTCCGGCTATAAATGCCAAAACAAAAATATTTTCGGCTATAAACGCCAAAATCGGCTTTCATGCCAACAAAACAAAACTTGGTTTTCAAAAAACTCGGCTATAAATGCCAAAAACAAAATTTTTCGGCTATAAACGCCAAAATCGGCTTTCATGCCATCTCAAAATCGGCTCTCATGCCACAAACAAAATTTTTGGCTCTCATGCCATCTCAAAATTCGGCTATAAACGCCAAAATTCGGTTATAAATGCCAAAACAAAATAAAAAAAAATCGGCTATAAACGCCAAAATCTGGCTATAAATGCCAAAATTCAGCTATAAATGCCAAGACAAACAAAACAAAATTCGGCTTCTATGCCATTCTAAAATTCGGTTTTCACGCCATCCAAAAATTTTGGCTCCCATGCCGCAAAACAAATTTTGGCTCTTACGCCACAAAATTAGGCTTTCTCGCCATCCAAATTTTGGTTTTCAAACCATCAAAAACAAGGCTTTCCGCCACAAAATTGGCTTTCATGCCCAAAACAACCCTTTGACAGAAGATTTTCACAAAATGACAACCTTTTGATCAAATCCTTAAACAAACATTCCCATCAAACTTTTGCTCAAAATTGTTTTCATCAAAAAATGATTTAAGTGAAAGGAAGGGGATACAAAATATAGTACCAAAATTGTTTATACATGGAGGTACCAAAAAAAAGAAAAAGGAAAAAGAGTTTGTTACAACTCAGGAGCTCAATCCTACATGGTCTTCAACCAAAGGTTCAACTCCTCAAGCAGACCCTTGGCCTTAACTTCCAAAGTTTTTAGGCCACGCTCCTTCAAAATGTCCCCATAAAACGCGGCCGAATGCCGTGACCCATCTGCAACACGAGGAATTTTTTCCCAGAGGACCTGCCACTGCTCATGCTCCTGAGTCTTCCTCCGGACATTACCTTCAACTTCCTCAACCTGGCGAATGAGAGTCCCCTCTTTCTCCCAAGCCTGCTGAACGGCTGCATTGGAAGATCTAGCAGACCGACGAGGTGCGTCAGTAACAGGACCTTTACCTTTGTTCGTTCTATAAGAACTACCTGCAAAAGATGGAAGAGAAAAGATCAATCAACATCAAAATGACAGAATTCTGCTACAAAAAAAATTCTAGCAAAATTTTGACATGATTCCGGGGCAATTCCAACAAAAAGGAAAATACTCCGAAAAAGACAATAAGCCTGAAAATGAGCTCAACATCGCTGCGAGCTCATAGTCAGTGGAGAATTCTCAAAGAAGGCTTGAACTCAACATCGCTGCGAGAACAAGCCAATCTCATCAAACTTCCGCAAAATCTGGAAAAGAGCTCAACATTGCTGCGAGCTTCAGAATCCAAAAATTGCGAAACTTCCTCAAAATCCAGCAAGACCGAGAAAGAGCTCAACATCGCTGCGAGCTCAAAATCCCGATACTTGCAAAAGATTTTCAGGTATGCATCATCATACTTCCAAATCTATTTATCAAAACTCATGCATCAAAAATATATCATCATGCATTAAATGCTAGGAAAACCTTGACCAAAGTTTGACCAATTCCAACCCAATTTGGTCAAAACCAATCAAACTTTGTCCAAGTCAAAAATCATGTTGGCTTGACCTTGAGACTCTAGCCTTCTATCTTGATGCATAAAAAAAATAAAAATAAAAAAAATGCATACATATTGAAATTGCATAGCCTCATTATCATAGTGAGCAAACAAGGAAAAAAAACAGAGAGAGAAAAGAAAGACGCTAAAAAAAAATCAGCGTGGGAAAAAAAAACAGAAAAAAAAGAGAGTACACGGTTTAAAAAAAAAAAAAAAAAAAAAAAAAAAAAAAAAAAAAAAAAAAGAGAGAAAACCGTGAAAAGAAAAAAAAAGAGAAAAAAGAAACGAAGAAAGAAGAAGAAAAGAAAAAGAAAAAAAAATGATGAAGAAGCTACTTCTACAATGGAGATTCTTGAGGAAGAAAACTTACTTGAAGCCATTGATGGAGAAGAAGAAGAAAAGCTTGGAGATCCTTGAAGAAGAAAAAGCACTTCTTATCTTGGAGAGCACTCTTGAAGATTTCTTATAAAAAGAAAGCAATGGAGCAAAAGCATCAACCCTCCTTACTTTTATAGAAGAGAGCAAGCCAAAAGAGGAAACAAGGAGAAAAGAAAGGAGGTAAGTGCTAAAATTTAGCTACTTTCCCAAAGAGAAAGATATTTTGAGAGAATCTTTCCACAAAAAGAAAACTTGAGAAATTCTCTCCAAGTAAAGATATTTTTAGATATTCTCTACACAAAAGGGATATTTTTGGATATTCTTTACAAATATGACACCATATGAGATCTAGGCCATCTCCAAAGCCTAAGGTCCCATGGGTTAGCCCATATGAGCCAGGTTTGACCACCTAGGCACTAAAAATGGCTTTTAGTCAAAATATTCCTCTTACCAAGAGCAACAAAAAAAAAGAAAGAAAAGAGCAAAAAAAAAAGAGTCCCATGCCTCTTTTGAGTTGATGGGATCATTAAAAAAAAAAAGAAAAAAGAAAGTCCCATGAGTTTCCAAAAAACCAAACCATTCAACCTCATGAACCAAATTGAGACAAAATCTTGAAATTGACATTTCACAAAACCAAATTCCGGTCTCCTAGCTCGCCACATACAGCTTGTTAGGTCACAAGACCAAAACCAAAATCAAAATCCAAACCAAACCAAACCTGACCCCCCAACCTGCCACATGCAGCTTGTTGGGTCACAAGGTCAAAATCAAAATCAAACCCCGACCCCCTAACCTGCCACATACAGCTTGTTAGGTCACAAGGTCAAAAACCAAAATCCAAAACCCAAAATCCAAATACCCCATGTCATTTTCAAAACTTTGCCTTGAGATGGTACGTGATCCCTCTCACTACCATAAAATTCCCCCGGAAACTCAGAAGGCTATTCAAAAAAGAAAAAAAAATGCTCAAGACTCTTGGTCAAGTTGGAATCTCTCCTCCAAGTTTCTCTTCGAGGCACATCGACTCCAAAAAGCTACTCATCGCTGTACCTCCAGGGGGCATTTGTTGACACCAAAAAAGTCAATATGTCTCCTCAACATCGAGAAGCCTCCTAAAGCTGCATCCTGCTAAAAATAGGCAAGGCTACTTCAAGCATCAGATTTTGTCAGAATCAGACAGAAACTGAGAGATCCTTCAATACAGCTAAAAGAGGGGTACACCTGACGTTTCGGGTCATTCCGACATCGTTTGGCCCAACTTCGCCGCTCCGACGGCTAAACAGGCGCTCCCAGCGGCGACATCATCAAAGACACCAAAACTTTGATCAAAGCCTACGGATGACTCCAGAATGTCTCCAAACGGCTCCATGCCAAATTTCAAGTCAAACCGACAACGTTTGACCCTCCATCAAATGCTCGAGCAGCAAAATCAAGCCTCCCGGCGGCGGGAACCACCGAAGCCTTCACTCATCAAACCAAGTGCATGAGTGGCTTCAACATGCTTCCAAAAGGCTGCACGTCGAATTTCAGGTCATTCCGACAACGTTTGACCAGGTTTCGACGCTCCGAAAGAAAATCAAGCCTACCGGCGGCGGAGCTCCCCGGGACCATGGTTTCCAAGACAGAGCCTGTGGATCATCTCAAAATGATTCCAATAGGTTCCCTGTCAAATCTCAGGTCAATCGGACATCGTTTGACCACACATCAACGCGCGGCATCTCCCTCACGGCAAAATCAAGTCTACTGGCGACGGGACCCCAAACGGCTTCAAAACTCAAACAAAAGCCTATGGTTGGTCTTATTTATTGCTCAGGAGGCTTCACCTCAAATTTCAGGTCATTCCGACATCGTTTGACCAAGTTTCAGCTTCTGGCGGAAAATCAGCAGCTCTACGCGACAAAGTCTTCAGCTTTTTCGGAAAATTGGAAACTTTACACTCTAAAAATGCAAGGATTCTCATCAGGTTTTCTACAGGGAAATCAAGCCAATAAATGAGAAGAAATGTCAGGAAAAATACAAAAGAAAACGGCGACGAAAAAGACCGCAAAACGGACCAAAAAGGGGAGAAAAACCCCCAGGGTCGCAGCCCGCGACCCTGGCCCAGGGTCGCCGGCGACCCTGGCTCATGGTCGCCGGCGACCATGGAAGTCCGGGTCACCGGATTTTTCGCCGGTGACCCGTTTTTCAGTCCCTTTTCGCGTTTCGCGCACTTTGGCCCCTGTGGTTTCCTGAAAATGTGATTTTTAGTGCTTGAAATTGACTCATATCCGACGACATCTCAGATCCGCCGTCAAAAGCATAAAATCATCATTGATCGCTCCAAGATCGCCGACCGGTTGACCTAAAAAGTGTTCTTTCTGTCCGACCGATCGAGAAATCAACAAGACAGATGTCACCGGCCCGCTGCTAGCTATCAATGTCTGAAATTACACGGTCATCCGATGTCGATCAGCATGTAGATCCATCGGTGATCATCTCCAAAAGAATCCCAAAAGACGCGGCGCGGCCCGCGACTCTTCAACTGCTCGGCGACCATTTAATGCAGTTAATTGACTAGCTTTATTGCAGTCATGAATTCATTTCTTTGGACGGCCCAATCAGAAGCAAGCATCCAGGAGTTACAAATCAATTAAGTCATGGCATTCAAGCCATGAAACTCCTCCCATTATGGTAATTAAGGTGATTAAAAGCCCTTAATCTCCATCGGCCAATCAGATTCAAGGAAAAAGGAGTTACAAAATCAAGAAATAAATCTTGTAACTCCTCCCATTAAAGCCATTAAAGCCCATAAACTCTCCTAATGGCTACCAAGAGCCTATAAATAGGAGAGCTTTCCAAGAAGAAAGGGATCGGAAAAAGGACGAACGGAAAACCGAAGATTGAAAATCAAAAGGTGCAGAGAATCCCAAATTCCAGACAGACAGAGTCTAGAGAAAGAGAGGAAATTCTGCAGAAATTCTACATCAAGCACCACTACAAGGTGACAAAAAGTCCCTTGGGGGGTACTCCCCCCCAAGGTCCTTGCCTTCTCCCGCTGCCTCCAATGGCTTAGACGTGGCTTTTCAGCCTGTCTACTTAGCTTTTTATTGGACATAGGACCTTCTCTTGGTCTTTGTCCTCTAAAAACCTGAGGTTATAGCCAAGCTAAGCGAATCAAGAGCATCCTCTGTTCTCATCTGCATGGATAATGGCGAAGCTCATACATGGCTAGCGACCGTCAATCTGAACGAGTCCCCCACAATCTCCTGAAAAGTTAGATCCTCCTTTTCTTTCTTTTCATTGTAGTTTGTATTTTTCTAAAAGAGACAAAAATTACAACTCTTGTCTTTCATTATTGATGAGAATTGTAAATCGGCTATAAACGCCAAAATCGGCTATAAATGCCAAACAAAATCGCCTTTCACGGCAAACCAAGAAAATGTCTCTTTTCTTAAATATTTGTGCAATGGAAAACTTGAAAGAAGTTGATTTCCTTTTTACTTGCGAAGGTTGTTCTCTGGATTACCACTTGCAATTCCAAGTAAAATAGAAAATCTGGCACACCCACACAAAGAAATGTTGATGCACGCTTCAGCCCCCCGGGCGCGAAAGGGCCGGACCCGACGGACTCCCACGTCCGCCGACCCCGGTAGCACCCTCGGCAGGGGCGCGTTCCATCAGTTTCGGGTAAACACTCCACACAATTGCCCCTAGCTCCTGACCTCGAAGGTTCTGTTACCTTTTTAGGGTCGGGAGCTATGTACAATGGGAATTTTCCGAAACCGAACACGTAGCTCCTTGAGAAAGCGTTGGGTGTCGTTTTGCCTTCCGAGGTGTATTGATGGCGCGCAGCTGTCTGGAGGCGGTTTAATAGCCTGTTCAAATCATTATGAAGGCGATGTGTTGCCGCCATGTGTCGCACCCCTGCTGGCTATTATGTCATATCGAGGAGACGAGTGTCGTGCCCGAGGCGGCGTTTGCACGCGCGTCTTCCCGGGATACGAAGAGATCTTCGTCCTGTATAAAGAGGTTCGTCCTCGAAAAGGGACTACTTTTGCTTCTTCTAGAAAGATCACCTCCCTGTGCCTGCGTCTACGCCTGAGAAATATCTTGTCGCTCTGAGATCTTGATCTCCGTTCGTCCCTCCGTCCGTCCAAGCCTCGTCGTCGAGTCTTTTAGTGAGTTTCTGTCTTCTCTTTATCTCTGTCATTCTTTCTGGGGTTTCTTCTTGGGGTGTATCTCTTCTGTCCTTCTTCCCCGCCTCCGTCGTCTGTTTTTCCGTCCAAGCTGGGGAATATGGGGGTTTACAGATATTGGATAGACATCGAATTAGCCTTAGCAAAACTTAGGAAGAAGTACCAGATACCGGAGGACGTCCACATTAGGGCGAACGGCCCCGAAGACGCGGTCCGACCCCGGATATTCTGTGATGGATGGATGCCATTCCTGCTGGTGTCGATCACAAAGGGTGGGGTTAGGTTTCCGGTCCACCCACTCCTGAGGGCCTGCCTCAGGAAGTGGAACCTCACCCCCTGCCAGCTCATGCCCAATGGTTCAAAGTCATTATGGGTGTGATCGAGCTGAATAGGATCTTAGGGACCGACCTCGGCGTCGAAGACATCGAGGATGTATACGATCTCTGTAAGTCTCCAAAGGATGACGCGTACTATCTTCGAGTGCGGTCGAAGGAGATCCCCCTAATCAACGACCTCGAAGACTCCAGTAAGTATGCCGGGGACGACCGCCTTTATGTCTCCGAAAACTGGGAGTTCGGCCCTGCCGAGTCCGGGGCAGATCGCATTCCTCACCGTCTCGGGGAGCCGCCGAGTAAATACTTTCTCTCAGTTTCTTTTTCGTTGATGTATTTTCCTACTCTGCCGAACTGACACATCCGCTGCTTGGTGTGCAAGCCACAAGGAGAGAAAACAACAGGCGAAGAGCTCCAGGTGGTGGCGAAACGTCGCCTGGTTGGAGAGGATCCACAGCTACAGTGGTCACCAGAACTGAGCAGCCTGGTCTCTCCTCAGGTACGAACCCGTGTATCGTTCCTTCATTAGGAGACGGCACGAGAACCTTAGGGGAGAGACAGTGCTGGCTTTGGCCGAGGCCGAAGAGCAAGGAACACCAGCCGCGGGGCCTCCTCAAGCGCCCCCTGAGGCCGGTCCTTCTCAAGCCCCCCTCGAGGCTGGGCCTTCCCAAGTCGGCAGCGAAGTCATTCATGAGACCGACCCGGAGGCCGACTCCGAAGACGAACCCAACTTCGAGGGCAACTCCGAGGTGGCTAGGGTAGAAGAGGCGATCATCCTCCAGTCCTCGAGTTCGGACGAAGAGACCAACATGGGGAGACGCCATCCAAACCTCTGAAACCTCGACACCGTCGTCTTTGGGGGTTCCCCCACCCCAGCTCAGGAGCTTCCATCTCAATCAGTCCTGCGAATGCAGCTGTTGCCAGTACCTCCACCCCCACCCAGCCTGCTTCCTCGGCGACCGAGGAGCGCTCGACCGGGTTCAATCGGGATGAGGTCCGGGCTGGGAAAAGGCCAAGGATCGCAGATCCGGCCGCGGGCGAACCCGACCCGTCCTCTCTGCTCCCGCCGTCCCTCGGTCTAGCCCCTTGGAGGCCTAGCTTCTTGCTAGAGGATGGTCAGCCACTGTCGGTGGAGGGCCGAGTGGGCGACGACACTTCGGTCATCAGTGCCCTCGCACACGCCTGTGCTCTGCCAAAAGACATGGCGGAGTACTAGAAGCTGCGTGACGTGGAGCCGTCGGTGGTGCAAATAGGCGATGCCCTTAGGGTAAGTCTTCCTCTTCTTCTCAGCTTGTTCCTTAATAACTTTTTGACCTCTGTGATTTGTCCTAACACTTGCCCTTATAGATCCTACAAAGGAGCCTGGTGCTGGCGGAGAAGACCCATCAGAGCACTGCCCTGAATGAGAGGATGGAGAAGAGAAAAGCGGCCCTCGAGGTGGAGCTCGGGGAGGCTAAGAAGAAGGCGGCCGAGCAGGAGGTGGTCGTCGCGGGCCTCAGGTCCGAGCTCGGAAAGGCCAGAGCTGAAATGGAAGATCAGAACAAGAAGATGGTCGAGCTCGAAAAGAGGCTGGAGGAGGTGGAGGCCAAGCTCCGAGCTGAAGCTGACCGGTCCTATGACGAAGGGGTGGAGGCAGCCTCGGAGCTGTATGTGGCCTAGGTTCGTGAGGTCATCCAAAAGGCTTGGAGACTGGGGTGGACGAACGCGTTGAGAGCGGCGCGGGTCCTCGAGGACCACCCCGCCTATACAGAGATCCCCTAGTTCCCTCCTCCACAGCCCGCGCCTAACCAACCTCCGGAGGCCCCTGCTGGAGACGCCGAGGTCAATGCTGCCGAGGGAGATGCTGAAGAGGCTGCTGGTTGAGGAAAATTTTGATTTGATGTAATTTTTTTCTTTTTATTTCGGTACCTCGGGGAGGAACATATCTGTTTTTGTACTCGGATGTAACGATTGTTTTGAAATGAATGAATCTTTTTCCGAATCTATCTTTGTTCAATGTGTGATGAATGTCTTCTTCTTTTCCTGTTCTTTTCTGTGTTTGGCTTTGTAACAAAAATAAAATAAATAACAGGAAATAAGACAAGTAGTTGAGCTCGGCTCTGTAGCTGGAGTCAATAGTATGCTAGGTTCATAACCAGAGATGAGTGATTTAGCTAAGTTCTATAACCATAACAAAGCACTGGTCTCGGCAGAACAAAATGTGCCAGGTCCCATGACCATAGCTAGTGGGTTAGGTTCCACAACCGTAGCGAAGTTTGGTTCCGTAATCAGTGGCTATTTCTTGACCGAGCCGAAGTAGTTGATTTTGTAACCGAACTGGTGTGGCTAGTCCTATGACCGTACTGAGATAGCTGGTTCCGTAACCGAGCTAAGGGGTGGCTGGTCTCGTGACCACGCCGAATGCAAGCTGGTTCTGTAACCGAGCTGTGTGCATGTGCCGAGTTCCATAACTTGGAGAGATTTGAAAGTAAAAACATCCTTTAACAAGAACCAATTTTATTGACTTTCAAAATTTGAGTACAACTTAGAAGTAACTGGTAGGAAGCGAGGCGGATGGCTGCTGCATCCCTTCGCTCCTCACCTAGGTCGAGCTCTTTGGCGAGGTTTACATCGTTTTGGCCTTGATCGAACAGTTCCGACCTGAGGGTTGGGAGACCGACCTTAAGTGGAATTACAGCTTCCATCCCGTAGGCCAGTGAGAAGGGTGTAGCCGAGGTTAAGCACCTTGGGTAGTCCTGTATGCCCAAACAACACTTGGAAGTTCCTCCACCCATCTCCCTTTGGCTCGGTCCAGTCTCTTCTTCAGTCCGTCGAGCACCACCTTGTTAGAGATTTCAGCTTGACCATTGCTCTGGGGGTATGCTGGAGTGGAATAGTAGTTCCTAATGCCAAGCTCTTGACAGAAGTTCTTGAAGAAGTTGGAGTCGAACTGAGTCCCGTTGTCCGAGATCAAGGCTCGAGGCACTCCAAATCTTGTCACGATGTTTTTCCACACGAAGTTTTTAGTATCCTTCTCAATGATGGAGGACAACGCTTCAGCTTCTATCCACTTGGTGAAATAGTCAGTGACTACAATTAGCCGCCTCTTATTCCCTGGAGCTCGGTGGAGAGGTCCCACCAGGTCAAGCCCCCATTGGACGAAAGGCCAAGGACTAGAAACAAGACTTAGGTCGTGTGCTGGCTGATGGAAAGAGTGAGAGAACTTCTGGTACTTCTCACATTTCCTGGCATAGACCTAGGCGTCCTTCTGCATGTAGGGTCACCAATAGCCTTCGTTGATAGCTCGATAGGCCAGTGACCGACCTCCAATGTGACTACCGCAGATCCTTTCATGGATTTCATAAAGGAAGTCTTCGACTTTGCTCGGGTGAACGCACTGGAGGTAAAGGTCATTGTAGGACTTTTTATAGAGCTTACCATCTGGAGAGAGCCAAAACCGAACTGCTTTCAGCCTGATTTTGTGGGCCTGAGTTTTGTCCTCGGGGAACTGGTCGTCCTTGAGGTAGGAAATGAATCCGTCCATCCAGCTCGGACCGAGGTCGGCACATAGGATCTGCCAAGGTGGATGGAGCTCTATGCTAGGTCTGTCTAGTGCTTCCACTTCAACAGTTCTTTTTCTTCCTACCTCAACAGCAGAGGCCAGGTTGGCAAGCGCATCGGGGTGAGAGTTGGAGTCTCTGCCGATTTGCCTGACTTCAGCCTTTTGGAACTGAGAGAGGAGTTGCTTGGCGTGGGCTAGGTAGGCTGCCATCCTATCGTCACGGGCTTGGTAGTCTCCATTCAGTTGGCTCGTCACCAGCTGTGAATCACTGAAGAACACCAGTTGTCCTGCCCCCAGAATTTTTGCGCTGCCCAGCCTTGCGATCTGCGCTTCATACTCAGCTTCGTTGTTTGATGCTTTGAAGTCAAGAGTCAGGGCTCGCTCGATGACTAGGCCCTCCAGAGATTGGAGAACTATGCCCGCGCCAGCCCTCTTGGAGGTTGAGGACCCATCGACGAAGACCTTCCAGGATGAGTCGAGGAACTGTTTCCAGGACCGGTCCTGTTCCATCTCGGTCTCGGTGGTTGCCCCCACCTCCTTGCCCCCTAGTTCGGTGTCGAGGTGACTCGGTGCCGAACTAGGAGAGGTGAATTCCACAATGAAGTCTGCCAACACCTGGGCTTTGATTGCCGTTCTGGGTTGATATTGGATATCATACTGTCCCAATTCGACGGCCCATTTGGACACTCTTCCAGAGAAGTCTGCTTTTCTGAAGAGAGACTTGAGTGGATGTTCTGTTACAACCACTATGGAGTATGTCTGTAAGTAGTGCGAGAGCTTGCGAGAGGCGCTGATGAGTGCAACCGCGAGCTTCTCTAATGGCAGGTATCTCGTCTCGGCATCTAGTAGGATTCTGCTCGTATAGTAGACAGGCCTTTACTGCTTGTGTTCTTCTCTGATGAGCACTGAGCTTACTGCGTGATCCGAGACCGCCAGATACAAGTATAAGACCTCAACCTGCGTCGGGGTGGACAGCATGGGAGGTGAAGAGAGGTATCGTTTGAGCTCCTGGAGGGCGCTGTTGCACTCTGGAGTCCATTGGAACCTCGAACTCTTTTTTAGGAGCTGGAAAAGGGGCGGCATTTGTCTGAATCTCTGCTAATGAAACAATTCAGTGCTGCTGCCATCCCCGTGAGTCTCTGGACTTGTTTTGTCGTGGCCGGACTTTGGATGGCCTGGATCGCCGAGATCTGCTCTGGGTTGCCCTCTATCCCTCGTCCTGTGACCAGGCTGCCCAGGAACTTACAGGAGCCAACACCAAATGCGCATTTAGAGGCATTCAGCTTGAGCTTGAATTTTTTTAGGACAGTGAACGTTTGACTTAGGTCCGTCAAGTGGTCCTGTGACCTTTTATACTTGACGACCATGTCGTCGATGTACACTTCGACCATCCTACCGAGCTGGGCCTGGAACATTTTTGTTACCAACCTCTGGTAAGTAGCACCGGCGTTTTTTAACCCAAAGGGCATCACTTTGTAATAGTAGACGCCTCTAGGTGTTATGAACGCAGTCTTTTCTTCATCAAGCCCGTGCATCGGAATCTGATGGTAACCTCGATAAGCATCGAGGAAACTCATCCTGTCGTGCCTGGCAGTGGCGTCAATCAATTGATCGATCTTTGGAAACGGGAAGCTGTCTTTGGGACAAGCTTTGTTGAGGTCGGTGAAATCCACGCAGACCCTCCAGCTCCCATTCTTCTTCTTGACCACTGCTATATTGGCTAACCATACAGGGTAGTGGACTTCCCTGATGGCCTCTGCCTTTAACAACTTCTCGACTTCTTCGGTCACTGCCTCTGTTTGCTGGATCCCAGTCCTGCGAGTCTTTCAAATTACAGGTTTGTGCGCGGGATCCACATTCAGCTTGTGGCTCATGACTTCAGGGTCGATGCCGGGCATTTCATAGGGGGTCCAAGAGAAGACCTCTCTGTTTTGTAACAGGAAGTCGAACAGCTCGGCCCTTTTAGCTCCCATAAGCCGACTTTCGAGAAGAAAGTACCTCTCTGGATCGTTGGGGTCGATCCTGATCTCGGTGAGGTCCTCTACACTCTTCTGTTCGGGAGCTTGGCCAATAGCTTCGAGCTCGGCCATGTGGACTCGCTGTGGCTCTGCTTCGCCAGGGACCACGGCCATGAGGCATTCCTTGGCCATCTGCTGGTCGTCGCAGACTACGATCACTTTGAAGCTACCGTCTCCGTTCTACAATGGGAACTTGAGCCTCTGGTGATGGGTGGAGGGAACAGCTTCCATGTTATGCAGCCAGGTCCTTCCCATGATGGCATTGTATGGGGATGGTGCATCCACCACCAGGAAGTCTGCTGTCATGGATGCTCCTCCCACTTCGACTTTAAGGGAGATCTTCTTTTTGGGGTATACAGACTTGGAGCTAAGGCCCACTAGTGGGGTGTGGGCTTCTTGCAGGTCCTCCTCTTTCAGACCCATTTTCTTGAAACAGTCATAGTAGAGGATTTCTGAGGAGCTCCCGGGGTCCATTAGGATCCTTTTGAAATTGAAGTTTCGCAACTCAGTGTTAGGAGTAGGGGATCATTGTGGGTAGCTGGACCCCGTCCAAGTCTTCGTCAGAGAACCAAATCTTTGGTCTCTCTTTCCTCGCCTTCTTCGCTGAGGGACCGAGCTCAGCCGTCATCACTTGTTTGCCGTGCTGGGCCCTCTTGGCCTCAGTACGAGCCTGGCCGCTTCCCTTAGGAGTAGGAGCTAGGTGGATGACGTTGATGGTTCCTTCTGGCTCATCGCTGTCCCTATCATCGGGCTGGCGTTGCTGAGCGCGGTTTACTCTGCCCTCTTCCTTGATGAGGTCCTTAAGGTGCCCGTTTTTCACGAGCCTTTCGAGGTGTGCCTTGAAGGCATGGCAGTCCTCGGTCCTATGCCCATTCTGTTTATGGTAGGCACAGAACTTGCTCTGATCTCGGGAGGAGGCATCACCTTTCATAAGCTGGGGCCATTTGAAGGAGGGTTGCGTTTGGATCTTGCCGAGGAGCTTGTAAATAGGCTCCTTGAAGATGGTGTTGACGGCCTTGTAAGAGGCACCACTTGACTTCGGCTTAGCGCTGCCTCCCGAGGTGGAAGCAAAGCGTTCTGCCGAGCCAGATGGTTCTCTGTTTCAGTCCACCTCCCTCTTGGCAAACTTCTTGTCCTTCTTGGAGGGTCGGTCCTCCTGCCAGAAGTTATAGCTCTCCCGAGCTCAGACCTCGTCTTCTTCTTGCTCGACGAATTGATTCACCCGGGCCATCAGTGCTTTCACTGAGACCACGGGGAACCGCACCAGGTCCCTCCGAAGCTCGTTCCCTGGCAACCGAGCTTGTTGGAAGGACTTGATGGCTACTTCGTCATTGGCGTCTTCGATCTGGCTGTAGATGGTCCAGAACCTCTTGGCGAACCGAGTTATATTTTTGGCAGGCCTCATTCTGATGGCCATCAGGTCGGAGTCTGTCTTCGGAATGACCCAATGCGCTTGAAACTTCTCAATGAAGGTTTTTCGAAGCTGCTGCCAGCTCGAAACCAATCCCTCGGAGAGTGCGCAGAACCACCGAAGTTGGAGGTCACCTAGACTGGAGGAGAAGACCTTATAATCCAGGTTGGCGTCGCCGCCCCACACCAACATTTTCTGGGTGAAGTGTCGAAGGTACGCTTAGGGGTCCGAGGTCCCGTCATAAAGGTTGAACCTCGAGACACTGAACTTTTCGGGGAGGGTGTGATCCCTGATCTCCCGAGAGAATGGAGACGTGCCATGGTTGTCACTGTCTTTGGTAGCTAGCCGACCTCGGGTGAGGCCAGTAAACTCCATATTCTGCTGCACGGCCCGTTTTAATTGCTGATTGATCCAATCCTTCATTTCAGGATCGTCCTCCTGTCTCCTCGTTCTCTGGCAGTGCTGCCGAGGATCAGCGCTGGCGTGAGTGCTGCTCGAGCCTTCATCATAGGCTCGGTCACACCTCTTATTATTCAGGACTTGCCTCAAGTCCGGTCGAGCCTTGGGACCCTTCCGAGCTCGCTGCCGAGGAGGGGGCACGTATGAGGTCCCAGCCGGGACTTTTTCCTTTGCTTCGAGTTGCCGCTGGAGCTGGAGGATTTGGCCTTTTTGCTCTTGAATAAGGCGGTTTTGAGCGCTAATGTCCTCGGCATTGCTTCATCGGCTTCCTCCAAAATCATGTCGTCGTCGAGGCGCACATGGTCCTCCTCCATGTGGTCCCGGGACGAGGTTGGCGTGACTTGGACAATGCTGGTGTCCTGCCCCAGTGAGACTGTCCCTGAGGAACATCCTTACGGGGCTGTTCCAGCAGGATAACGTCTTGACGAGGACGCTCTGCCCGGAAGATAGATGACAGGACACACTCCAGAGCAAGGTCGCGATGTCGAGGAGGTGCTGTCACCCCTCTCGACGACGAGCCCGACTGGGTGACTTGGTCTCCCACACTCCTTTCACCGGGTCCTCCCCCAACCCTCCTTTGTTGAGGGACTGACGGTGCTTGCCTAGTTGCCTCTGCCTGGTTCGTCACCAGTGGAGGCGGTATGAGGGGCAGAAATGTTTCCGGCGGTATGGACCCGGATGGTCCAACTCCCTTTCCATTCCTAGTCTTTGGAGGCATGGCTTTTCAAGGTGAAAATGTAGTTTTTTCATATGGTTTCCCACAGACGGCGCCAATTGTAAGTGCCTGAATATTATGGACTTGGTTTAGACGATGATAAGCTTTTAATGATGCTGCTTATCAAGTCTAAGAGTTGCTGGAAGTGTCAATGGATATCCTGAACCTGAAAGGTAGATGAAAGTCAGGGCCTCGGGCTGATATCAGCCAAAGGCACTCCGACACCTGAGTTAGTGCAGTCACTGAACTAGGGTGGAGTGAGGAAGAAGAAGGTTCAGGCAGGATAGTCAGTCATATGTTGCGTACCTGTTATGGGCTCACCATGCATGTATATATAGAGGAGTGGAAGCTTCCTGAGTGGAGGTAGGTGAGAGAGCTTGTCCCATCAGCCCATACCTAGGATCCTGAGTGGGGGTAGATGAGGATTCTTGTCCCATCGGATCT
This sequence comes from Umbellularia californica, assembly GCA_028538565.1. NCBI lineage: Eukaryota > Viridiplantae > Streptophyta > Magnoliopsida > Laurales > Lauraceae > Umbellularia > Umbellularia californica. The sequence goes on from JAPQWN010000005.1 coordinate 15,655,185, forward strand.
TTTCCCAATCCCTCACATAAATGTGGATGTGATTAGCTAATAGGAAAGAGCTCTTATCGATGGCCGGCGGCTACCCTACTTGTCAGGGCGCTCTGCAATGTGACTGTCCTATCTCATAATGGGGATTAGACGCCCAGTGTTCACCTCGGCCAAAGGGCCGAACTGGATAAGGCACTGAGGTCGGGCGGGCCTGAGGTCAGACACTGGTGCCGAGGCGCACGAGCCCGAGCCCGGAGGGAGGTGGTTGGTACTCTTACCGAGACCAATTCCATCTCGGCACCAGCTGGCACATCACCGTGCTGGATAGATGAAGGTGAGGCATTCCCTGATTGGTACTGTTACCGAAGTCAGGAGTAACCTCGGTTTCGAGTAAACACTCCACACAATATTGCATGGATAAGAAAGAATGCACATTGCCACATTTTATGTGGTACATATCGTGTTTGTTTTTGTTCGCATTACTCAAGTCGAACACTTCAATTTCATGTCTAGACCTTTACCCAAAAAACAAAAAGTCATGTCTAGACATCACGTTTCGTTTCAAGACCAAATCAACCGAAGTGAAGTTTGAATCCAAGGCTATGGTGCCAGATCCATACGATACTCGAATCTAAATGGATCTAGATAGACACATAGATTGGGACCAAGTTGAGAGCCAAATACTTATATTTTTAAATTTAATCTTGTACATAGAGAAATTTTTCGAAATGGTGGTAACTACCATCATCTTTGTACTAGTCTTTGAATTGTTTGTATGATGGATATATAAGAATAAATAAGGAAAACAAATTAACGAATTAGGATTACTGTAGGTCCCATGATATCATGACTAACAAAAGAGAAAAGGGACCAGAGTCAAACGATTCCGGTGACATTTTTAAAAATGTCGTCATTAACTTGTGGAAAATGGGATTAAGGGGAAGGTAATCTACAAAAAGAACCCCAAAATTAGAAACCAAAACTTCTTAGTTTGAGTAATTTTAATTTTCTCTCTTAAATAAATCTTGTCATAGAATTTTAAGATTGATATATATATATATATATATCATAAGCTGAAGCTTAGGATAAGGGAAGATGAAATAAGCTCAATTGCATGGTGGAGCCCACTTGGGGACCCATATGGGGATGGGGGTGGGGGGGATTTCAAGGATTCCCTAGAACCCTCATTCCTGTAAAAAGATCAGCCACAACTGTGAAAGTCCAAGATCGAATACTAGAGGGGGTGGGGGTGAATAGGATTACTCCTAAGAACTTATATAACTTTTAAATTTCTTTCACTTTTAAATACATTATGCTTTAATGAAGAGAAAGGACTCCTAGATATTCAATCATTAGCATTCACATAACCACATTCTCTATTCAATGACCACTTAAGCATAAGTATACCATTCATGAAATAAAAGTAAAAGATCAACCATCATAACACAATCAATTATAGTGGTTAGGCCAAATTGCCTATATCCACTCCCGGTAACCCTACCGGATTTTCACTAATCAATTTAAGATTTAGGATCACCTCAAACCTTACACATACATCACTATGCTTTTCAAGGCTAAGCATAAACCTTTACAACCACAACAAATGCTTTTCAAGGCTAAGCACTAACCTTTACAATTTAGATTTTTCTCTTATGAATTATGCCTCAACATGCATGGATAAGAGAACTAATCAAGCACTAAGATTTGCCTCTAAATAGGCTGATATGAAAATGAAAAACTAAACTTCTAGATGCATGAAAATGAATGACAAAGAGTATAGCAGATGCAAGTTCTAGAAAAACATTCAAACTCTTTTTAGAAAAGGAAATTCAAGATGATTCAAAGATGCTAATCATATGTGAGACAAAGAGTAGAATGATTTACACATGGTTTTCATAGAGATCCAACTTGTATTTTGAAAGATGTAATCACAAGACAAACAAGTTGATTTTGAAAACTAGGTTTTGAAAAACTCATGTGAAAACAAAACACAAGTTGATTTCATAAATCAAATAGACTTTAAAAGATGAAACATGTTATGAAAATCAACTACACAAGGATACAAGCAACTCTATGATCATGCCTTAAATAGAAACACAAAGGTTTAAGAAAAGAGCATGTTTTTGAAATTTAAAGAGAAGAGAAGCACACCCATTTTGAAGATCAAAGGTTGAATCTAATGAGATGGCTTCATAATCCCTTCACAAAGGTACTTGAAAAGTTGCTCTCCCTTGCTCTTGAAAATCCCCCAAAGTTTAGCAGCCTTTTCCAAAAGAGAAAACCACTTTTTATAGAAAAAGTTGTTCTAACGGCTAGGCGTCGGTTAGCCGACATACAGGGGTCGGTTAACCCACACCCCCAACGGTCATTTGCCAACGGTCATATTTTCAAATTTTTCCTGACCATAAAGCATGGTCGGTTGACCGAGCTGAAAGTCCGGGATCCTAACCCCAGAGGGTGGGGGGGGGGGGGGGGTGAATAAGGTGATCTACAAATTAATTCCCAATTTTAATTTTCTTCAAATTAAACTTCAACTAGTGATGAAAAGGTGCGGAAGATAAACAAATCAATCACCACAAGTCATTCACCATTGCACAATGTTTTATAGTGGTTCGGCCTCAATGCCTACATCCACTACCGGCTTGTGATCTCACACTCCACCGGATTTCCACTATTTATGTTTTTCAAATGGCTAAGTAATAACCACTACAATATGTTTTCCAAGGATAAGCAATAACCTTACAATGTTGTTTTTCAAGGCTTAACAACAGCCTATACAAAATGCTTTTCTAGGCTAAGCAATAACATTCACACAAGGGTTTTCTTCTTAAGATTAGTGTCTTCAAAACACTTCAAGAGAATACAATTAGGCTCAATTGAAATGCCTCTAGAATAGGCAAATATGAAGGTGAAAATTAAACTCACACAAACACTATGAATGCAAAGATGTATGCTTATGAAGTGAGTGTGTGGAAACTTCAATCAATATTGAAAGTTTAAGATCAATCAATGTATGCTAAGAAGCATTTAAAAGTTTAATACAAAGCAAGCCGCGGTCAACCAATGGGTGTCGGTCCGAATTCCAGAGAGCTACAAATTTCAGATCTTCTCTGTCGGTCCTCGCGTCGGTTCATGTTGGTCAACCGACAGTTTATAAAAATCCAGACCGAGAGCTTGTCCGTTCAAAATCCAGAGAGCATCATTTTATTCATCTTTGTGCTGTCGGTTAGGTTGTCGGTCCATGGTCGGTCGACCGATAATGGCGGTCAACCGACAATGATAAGTTGGTCAGAAAAATTTGAAATATATCACCGTTGCCATTAGACCGTTGAACCATCGGTCAACCGACCCCTAGTTGTCGGTTGACCGACAGGTATCCGTTGGACCAATTTTTTATAAAGAGCCAGTTCATTCCAAAAGCAAAAAACAGAGATTGGGGAGTCTATGTTTGATGTTTTGAGAGCCCAAGCAAAGAGAATGAAATAAGGATGCTCTAAGGTCCAAATGGAAAGCTAAAGCTTGAAGATCAAGAAGTTTAAAACTCTAGTAAGCTTTAATTTTCTCTTATATGTTTCATGCTTCTATTCAAACCTTTGGAAAATGTTTTATAGCATGATAACTATGTTGTGTGGAATTCATAACACAATTAATCTTTGATTTACCTGTTTGGATTCCATATCTTGACTCAAAAGCAAGTTATTTTTCAATATTTGGTAATCATGCTTTGAAAAATCTTGGTTTATTTAAAAGCATGTGTTATTAACTTGTTTGAATCTTTCCTTGTTGTTTTCAGTCATTTAAACTTTAGTTAAGTCTTACTCTTTGAAAACAATATTGGTTTAGCATCACATGTTAGACATGACTTTTGTTACAACTTGAATCCTAGACTTTCATATCTTCTTTAAGTTAATTCTATACATGTGATTTGCTAAACCCTTCAATCAAATCATTTCATGTGCATTAAACTTTTAATTGCTTCAAACATAAATTGATTGAGCTTTCATTTTAAACTAGATTGAAGTTTACACACACACACATCATGAGCATTCATCTTTGCATTTTATAATGTGTTGTGTAAGTTGATTTTCACTTTCTCATTCGCCTATTTTAGAGGCAATATATATTGTGCTTAATGTATTTCTCTCCTAGTGTTTAGACACTTTCTTGAGAAAGAAAATCTATTTGTATGAAAGGTTACTGCTAAGCCTAAGAAAAGCAAATTATAAAGGTTATTGCTTATCCTAGAAAAGCACATAGTTAGGTTGTTGTTTAGCCTTAAAAACATCATTGTAAGGGTTATTGCTTAGCCTTTTATAAAACCATAAATAGTGGAAATCCGGTGGGGTGTGTGATCACAAGCCGGTAGTGGATGTAGGCATTGAGGCCGAACCACTATAAATCTTTGTGCAATGGTGAATGACTTGTGGTGATTGATTTGTTTATCTTCCGCACCTTTTCTTGTAATCATCACTAGTTGGAGTTTAATTTGAAGAAAATTAAAATTGGCAATCAATTTGTAGCTCACCCTATTCACCCCCCCCCCCCCCCCCCCCCCCCCCCCCCCTCCTCTAGGGTTAGGATCCGGAACTTTCAATTGGTATCAGAGCCTCGTGCTCTATATTTAGGATCAAGTGTTTTAGAACTCTTGATTAGGTGTAAAAACCTAGAGCTTAGACCCTAGTTGGAGTAATCTTGAAAATCATCTTGATGGATTTCACTAAGATAGAGAGTGTAGATTCCCTTGTAGATTCTCCTAGTCACCTTCTTCCATCCATTGGATATTCAAATCTTGAACATAATGAATATCAACTTGAATCAAGTGAAGAAGAAAATGACAATCAAGATGATCTTCAACAAGCATATGATGATTTGTACACCTTATACTTAAAGCTTGTTAAAAATCATAATAAGTTAAAAGTAGAATATAAAAGACTAGACAAAGAATTAGTCAAATCAAAAGATGAAGCTACACAATGCCTAAACTCTAAGTTTATGATCACTTTACACAACTTGTCTAATGCTCAAAATGAACAAAATGAAATTGAAACAAATAATGTTGAGCTAAAGAAAGAAAATTTGAGTTTAATAGATACACTAAAAAGACAAGATAAAAACATTATCCATCTAGAATCAAAATTAAAAATTTCTATGGATAACTTGTCAAAGGTTCAAGAAGAATTAAATGTATCTAAGATAAGTTGTGACAATCTTCTCAAAGAAAAATCAAATATAAGTGATCATGTGAAAAATCAAGTTGAAGACATTTCTAATTTAAAATCCAAGTTAATAATCACCAAAGAAAATTTATCAAAAACTCAAAGTGATTTAAAAACTTTACAACTTGGATCTAATGTGAATGAACTAAAACTTAAATTGAAACTTGCTTGTGAAAAGGTAAACAAGTTTAATGGAATTGAAATTCAACTCATAAAAGCAAATAATGAAAATTCAATTCTTAAAAACAAAGTCACTCAACTTGAGACCCACAAGCAAAAGTTTGAATGCAAATTTACCCAAAGTGAAGAGAAACTTGAAAATTTGTTTAAATTGGGTAAATCACATGGAGATAGGACGGGTCTTGGATTTAATAAACATACTTATCATGACCCTAAGTTCATAAACAAGTTTGTAAAAGGTGAGTCCTCTCTCTCTAGCACTCACACCAATTTGCCCAAAACAAAATATCATTATTGTGGAAAAGAAGGGCATTTCAAATTTGAGTGCAAACTAAGAAAAAATCATATGTCAAAACCCATCTATGAATCAAAGGAAGTGAAATCAAATTCTATGAAGGGTAAGACATTTAAATCAAAGGAAGACTCTTTAAAGTTCAAACAAGTCAAATCTATTCAACAAGAGTCTCCTAAGATAGATTTTAAAAGGACCAATCAAGTCCAAAGCTATCAAGTTAAATCTATCAACAAGAAACATCTCACTTTACCTCCTTTAACCATGGAAATGAAAGAAATTTTGAAAAAGGTTGAACAATTGAAATTAAAATTCAAAATGCAAAAGGAAGGAGGAAAAGTTAAAAGAAACAAGAATATAAAGGAAAATCATCACCAACCATCAAAGACTAATCATCATTATAAAATTGTCAAACTAAAAATTGATGACAAGTCTACTAAAATTGAAAAATTATCTCCCTTGGTTGGTGGAATCTCAAACATAGGCTTAAAGGCTCAAGACCTTAGATGGATAGCTAAGGTCAGAATCTTAGACAAACTTTAAAACCTTTGGAATTAGAATGGACCAATTACTTCTCAAAATGTACATCTTTTTATTGGTCTTAATTCTAGATGATTCTAAGTTCCTTAAGCATTCTCTACATGTTTAAATTTTGATTTTGTTTGAGTACTAATGCATTTTTTTTAAAGGTATTTTATGTTAAAATGCATGTGTTTAATCAATCTATTTTGTAAAAGAATTTATTAGATTGTTCCTTATGATCATCTTAATTGTTCTTTCTAGTCAAATTATCTTAAATATCCTCAGACTAGTGATCATAAGTCAAACAATGTAGATTAGTGAATTATTTCAATTCTCTACAGGTGTCGGCTGACCGACACTTAAGTTGTCGGTTGACCGACGGCTCACATGGACGATAAAACCCAGTTCACAGAACTGCTTTTAGATCTTCTTCTCCCTGTTTCGTTTTCAAAGAACCCTAGCCTTCTATTCTCCTCTCCAATCTGCTGGAACTCCCTTTCTAAGACTAAGAGCTTCAATATTTTCGACAAAAGAGTTCACTCATCTTCATCAAATGAACATCATCGCCTGTTGACCCATCTCGTGGTCACTATTCATCCTCCTGTCACTGTACAGTGCTGGTTTCTTCTTCAAAAAGTATGGGTACCTCGATTCAACATGTGCATTGCTTCTAGCCTCTACAAAATCACTCAATCACATCATCCATTACAAGGGTTGTGCTGATCTCTTTTGTCTTGTGTGCAAATTCGGGTATAATTCCAACGAAACTTAAATCCTCTATTTCATCATCATTTGATACTCTCTTGTCTTTGAATGTTGCAGCAATTGTCTACTAAATGTTTGTAGACCATTAAGGTCAGTTGTATGCAATCAGATTTGGTTTTCCCTTTAGTTTTCAACTTCTGCCTACCACCTGTTTGACAAAATTCCTGAACCATTGTTATTTTTTTCTTGTCAACTATGTGTAGTCTTTCAAAGCTAGGACATTGAGCATTTGTTTTCCTTCATCTTCTTGCACAATTTTTCTCTCATTGTCAAATCCTTCTATTTAAAAATCATTGTGCACTCCAAGCATTTGTGAAAATGCCTCCAAAGAAGATGACCACCTCTCCTCCTTCCAAGAAAGGAAAAGCCACAGCTTCCTCTAGCAGACCCATTCGAGAAAGTTCTGAGGATAGTTCATCCCCATCTCCTCCACCTCCTTCTATTGAATTAAGATCGAGCTCAACCATTTAAAACAGTCTTAAGGATCGATCTGTTATTGTAGAAAGGAGAGCTCTTGTCAACACCATAAACCAAAATTTGACTGAGGTTGTGGCAAGATCTGGATGGGAAAGGGTTTTACATTGGGGTGAAAATGCTTATCATTCTTTAGTCAAACTCATGTATTCTTCCATCACTAACACTGACGATACTGTTGGTGCCTGCTCATTCACCATCTCTTTTGAGGATAGAGATGAAGTATTCACACCAAAAAGAATAGGAGCCATCATGAACACCCCTTGTACTCCAAATGGTATTACATTTGTGCCTGACCCTCCCTCTGAAGATGAGAGAATCAAAGCTACCACTGACATATGTGGTTTTAATGCTTCTTGGAATACGAGGAAACACCATCTAACCATCAATTCTCTCATTCCCATCTATAGGATCATTCACAACTTCTTCACATATAATGTCTATCCTAGAAGTGGAAACAGGACTGAGCTTACTGCCTTCATGGTATGTATTATGTCAAAAGTGGTCACAGGCACACCTATTTGTCTACCTTCTCTCATTTGCCACAATATCATAAAGTTTCGTAATTCCTTGGCTCAAAAGAATGCTATTCCCTATGGGTATCTGATGACGCAGATTGCCATCTCCTTTGGAATTCCAATACCCACTGGTGAAAGACCCATTTTTAAAGCTCCTTTGTCCATGACCAGTGTAAACCAAATGAATCTTATTCCAAACCCAAATATTCCGATAGCAGAAGAAGCCCCTTTGGCTCAAGAAACACCTGCTCACCCTTCACCTCCTCCTCGTGCCTCATCTTCTAGGCACACTTCTGGTCCCTCCTCCTCTGGCACATCACATGACCGCTTGGCAGCTCTCGAGAGAGACATGGCTTATATGAAGAAAGAACAAAAGAAGAACAAGAAGACACTAAACAAGCTGTTTCAGTATCTCTCCAGAATTTCCAAAAGCTGTAGTCGAGATGATGTTGGAGCTCCACCTTCTCCGTCACCACCTCCTCCAGATTCGGAGTAGAAGATGCTTAATGTCACGCTATTTTTGTTTTCTCATTGGTAGTATGATTGGTGGTGTATTTTGGTTCAAATTGGTTTTTGATGGATGTGTCAGATGTTGATGATAGTTTTGATTATGATTATGTTTATGGTTTATGTGTTTCACTAATGATGTAAACATTTTCATTTTAGACATGAATGAAAACTTACGAATCCATTTTGTCTTTACATGGTAGTTTCTCCTTTGCTTTTATATTCAAAATTTATCAAATGATATCAATATTATGCTATGAGAAAGGTATATGTTTGCATGAGCTGTCTTTGCAGACTTTTTAGCAATTTGATGTCAATGGGGGAGAAGACATGGAAATGGCTAAGTATGATTTCTAAAACTATGGGGGAGAAAAAGGTTGTGGGAGAGAATTTGTGTGGAAGCACACACAATGGGGGAGTAAAGAAGAGCATAGAAGAAAACAACAATGGGGGAGCAAAGAGAGGAAGGAAGATCATGGAAGATCATGAAGAAGCCACAATTTTCAACTCAGGTGGAGTTGAAATGTATGGAGACCAAGAGTTGTAGAAATGAATGAATGTATAAGTGATGTGTTTTATGTTTCTTAGCATTTGTTAGTGTGTTGCCATCAAATTGAAAAGGGGGAGATTGTTAGACCCTAAGTTGTGTTTGCAATTTGATGTTCAACATTTGCATCATGATCATCTCATTTCATTTCTCACAGGTTTATCTTGAAAATCACAGGATTTTAAATCAACTTGCACAAACTCTATTTCAAACCTTTTGGTTGATTTCAGTCTTATTTTGAAAAGTTTTTTCTTGATAAAACTTTGTCTCAAACACCTTTACATTCTGAGTTTTCAAAAATGATTTCAAAGTTAGATGTTTTTAAAACTGAAGGAACTCAGAAATTTCAACTGACCTGTTGTCGGTTCACTCGTCGATTCAAGTCGGTCAACCGACAAAGCAAGCCGCGGCCAACCGATGGGTGTCGGTCCGAATTCCAGAGGGCTACAAATTTCAAATCTTCTCTGTCGGTCCTCCGTCGGTTCATGTCGGTCAACCGACAGTTTATAAAAATCCAGACTGAGAGCTTGTCGGTTCAAAATCCAGAGAGCATCATTTTATTCATCTTTGTGTTGTCGGTTAGGTTGTCGGTCCATGGTCGGTCGACCGATAATGGCGGTCCACCGACAATGACAAGTTGGTCAGAAAAATTTGAAATATATCACCGTTGCCATTAGACCGTTGAACCATCGGTCAACCGACCCCTAGTTGTCGGTTGACCGACAGGTATCCGTTGGACCAATTTTTTATAAAGAGCCAGTTCATTCCAAAAGCAAAAAACAGAGATTGGGGAGTCTATGTTTGATGTTTTGAGAGCCCAAGCAAAGAGAATGAAATAAGGATGCTCTAAGGTCCAAATGGAAAGCTAAAGCTTGAAGATCAAGAAGTTTAAAACTCTAGTAAGCTTTAATTTTCTCTTATATGTTTCATGCTTCTATTCAAACCTTTGGAAAATGTTTTATAGCATGATTACTATGTTGTGTGGAATTCATAACATAATTAATCTTTGATTTACTTGTTTGGATTCCATATATTGACTCAAAAGCAAGTTATTTTTCAATCTTTGGTAATCATGCTTTGAAAATCTTGGTTTATTTAAAAGCATGTGTTATTAACTTGTTTGAATCTTTCCTTGTTGTTTTCAATCATTTAAACTTTAGTTAAGTCTTACTCTTTGAAAACAATATTGGTTTAGACATGTTAGACATGACTTTTGTTACAACTTGAATCCTAGACTTTCATATCTTCTTTAAGTTAATTCTATACATGTGATTTGCTAAACCCTTCAATCAAATCATTTTATGTGCTTTAAACTTTTAATTGCTTCAAGCATAAATTGATTGAGCTTTCATTTTAAACTAGATTGAAGTTTACACACACACATCATGAGCATTCATCTTTGCATTTTATAATGTGTTGTGTAAGTTGATTTTCACTTTCTCATTCGCCTATTTTAGAGGCAATATATATTGTGCTTAATGTATTTCTCTCCTAGTGTTTAGACACTTTCTTGAGAAAGAAAATCTATTTGTATGAAAGGTTATTGCTAAGCCTAAGAAAAGCAAATTGTAAAGGTTATTGCTTATCCTAGAAAAGCACATAGTTAGGTTGTTGTTTAGCCTTAAAAACATCATTGTAAGGGTTATTGCTTAGCCTTTTGTAAAACCATAAATAGTGGAAATCCGGTGGGGTGTGTGATCACAAGCCGGTAGTGGATGTAGGCATTGAGGCCGAACCACTATAAATCTTTGTACAATGGTGAATGACTTGTGGTGATTGATTTGTTTATCTTCCGTACCTTTTCTTGTAATCATCACTAGTTGGAGTTTAATTTGAAGAAAATTAAAATTGGCAATCAATTTGTAGCTCACCCTATTCACCCCTTCCCCCAACCACCCCCCCCCCCCCCCCCCCGCCCGCTCTAGGGTTAGGATCCGGAACTTTCACTGTCGGTTGACCGAAATGAACCGACAAGTGGACCGACAAAGAAGATCTGAAATTTATAGCTCTTTGGAATTCGGACCGACAGATCCATCGGTTGACCTCAGCTCACTTTCTCGGTTGGCTGAAATGAACTGACAAGTTGACCGACAACAGGTCAGTTGAATTTCTGAGTTCCTTAAGTTTTGAAAAAGTCTAACTTTGAAATCATTTTTGAAAACTCAGTAGTGAAAGGTGTTTTGGCAAACTAATTCATCAAGAAAATATATTTAAAAATAAATTTAAATTAACCATAAAGTAGTTTTAATAAAACATGTGTAGGTTAATTTAAAGGAATGATTTTCAAGATGAAAATAGTGAAATGAGTGTTTAAGAGATGAGAAGAATATGATGCAAATGTTAGACATCAAATTGCAAACACAACTTAGGGTCTAACACGAACTTGTTCAGTTAACCGAGGGCTGACCGACACATTAACCGACAGATCAAATCAGTTCAGAAAACAGCTCTCTGGATTTCTGACCGACAACCAATCGGTTAGCTCTTTTTATAATGTCGGTTAACCGAGGCCTAACCGACACCTTGACCGACCAGAGAGTATCAGCAAATGTTTGAAAATGAAGCTCTCTGGAATTCTAACCGATACTGTCTCGGTTAAACTCGGTTCATTGTCGGTTAGCCGACACCTGACCGACAGGTGACCGACAGGCCAAACACATAGAAATTTCTGAAGATCTGAAGGATTTTAAAGTGCTGAACAAATTCAAAGCTTTTAAAAAGAAGTATACCAACACTGAACTGAAAGCTTTGAGAACTAAGAAAATTTTGAAAAAAACCATGCATAACTTTGTAAAAACAAAAACCATGAAAGAGAAATATGCATGATGATCCTAGAAAGGATAACATGAATGAATGAGAGGACAAGCTTATGAAGATGAATGCATCCTATCAAATTGCAACAAAATAACCACTCTAACAAACCGTGGTTTCTATCATCTCCATCTAAGCACCAAAAGTTTAAATGGTACATTCGGATCGGTGCATAGCCGATCCAACGGTCTAGTAAATTTGTATCTGACCAAAAGTTGGTGGGCATGTGCAATTTACAGTCTGTTTGGGAAGGGGGAAAAAGAGGGGGAGGAAAAAAAAGGGGGGAAATGGAGGGAAAATTTTTTTGAAGGGTGTTTGGGAAAGGGGGGGAGGGAAAATGAGGGGGGCAGGGGGAGGGAAAATGGGGGAAAAAGTGTGCAAAATTTTTCCCCCCAAAACATGGGGGAAACTGAAGGAGGGAGAGGGAAAAAGTGTGCAAAATTTTTCCCCCCAAAACATGGGGGAAACTGAAGGAGGGAGAGGGAAAAGTGTGGGAAAGGACCAAACTGCCCTTTTGTCCTTTTTTGTCCTTTTGAAACTTTTACAAAAGCAAGGACAAAATGGTAATTTTCCCTCTACCTCACAAACAAACAAAATCCTATTTTTTCACTTTTCTTCCCCCTACTTTTTTACTTCCCAAACAAGAGGAGGTAAAATTAATTTTCCCTCCCCTCCCCTCCCCTTCATTTTCCTTCCCCCTCAAATTTTCCATCCCCTCCCCTCCCCCCTTCCCAAACACAGCATTAGGGGGGTCGTGTGTTTGATCCATTTGGATGGACTAAGGATGGGCCCCAGAAGCGTTAACTTACAAAATCTTATCCTAAGCTCAAGCTTAGGAGAGCTTAGCCATATCCACATATCTATATATATATATATATATATATATATATATATATATATATGGGAGGTGCTCCTATGAGAGACACTCTCACCAAGTTTATGAGAGATGGGTGGGGGTCCTCACTTCCATATCCACTCTCACCAACTTAAATGCAAGGGCCCCCACCCATCTCTCACCAAGTTGGTGAGAGTGTCTCTCATAGGAGCACTTCCCTATATATATATATGAATTAAACATTTTCTTATTTAATTAATTCTTTTTTCTTCTTTAAGTTGTTGGCACCTCAGACATTTGCCTATTTCAATCGGTTGAGACACTGAGCATCCTAATTCAAGAGTGGTTGTTTCTTAGCAAGCCCACCAACCCAAGCCGAACCGAAACCAGTAACTCTGTTTTCAGACTGACCATTTTTTATAATCACGTTGGGGTCAGGTTGAAACTTTCGACTTGATTAATAAATGGCTAGGGTTCGTATTCAGTTATTCAGAACCAGCTAATCAACGTACCCTCCAAAATTGCCTAAACCCAACCCATACACAGCCCAACGTACGTAAGTGTTACAAAAGGGTTTGCGTTGACCCCTTGATCTTATCTTTGCAGGTTTAGCACATAAATGCTATTGCAGTGATCAACCAAACCTGTAGAGCCTAACCTGAGTACATACAACCAAACCTGTAGAGCCTAACCTGAGTGCATACCTAACCCATCGCCAGCCCCAAACAATTACTCATTTTGCTCACCAAGTGAAAGGCCAGGAAGCACCTTTCTAGCTAGACAAAGATTTTTTCTACGTAACTCAGCTTAAGCAAATACAAGGCCCCAAAGCATCAAAATAGCTCATGATTATGATGAATTTAGTTGTAATATGGGTGGACCTAGGTGTAGGCCCGGGGCGGCATGCTCAAAACCCAACCCCCCACCCCCCCCCCCCCCCCCCCCCCCCTCATTATTTGCACAAAGTAAAAATTAAAAAATAAAAACAACAAATCGTCTCTTCATCTCCTATTCTCCTCGACTTACGTCTCCCAAAACCCTAAGTCCGGTCCAAACAGCTCTTTCCAGAAGGAGATGGCGATCGATTGCAACTCACAACCATTTCTTGCCTCCCTCATTTGACCCCCAATACCCCAAAACCACATGTCTTCACCGGGTATGAAAATCATTCATTTCCTCCTTTAACCCTCTCTTACACTATATTTGATTTGTTAGTGTAGATCATTTTCGGCCATGAGCCTTATTAAAAACTATACTTCACAGCAAAATGGAGGATGACTTTCTCACAGACAGTTGTCTTATGTACATTGAGAGGGAGATTGCGGAGAAGTTTAGCACAAAATCAACTATTGAAGGCTTTCAAGATTTAAAAGAACGTCGAGTTCCATTTTGATGAATTATGAAAGTTGGAATGTACTAAAATACAATTATTTATGTCAGCTGGATCCTGGTTTTATTTTTAATACAAAATTTAGTCTTTGATTTTAATATATTTATCATGCTTGAACTTACTTGGAGATATGTCCAGAAAAAAATATAAAAAAAATTAGCTATCTTGATTTGTTAACCCCTTCCCCCCTAACCCCCCGAGATGAAATCATGGGTCCGTCCCTTGTTGTATATGATTGATAAAGAGGTCAAAACAAATTCAGCTAATATTTCTAAAAGCCTCATTGTTGTGTGTGTCTGCCTGTGAGAGAGAGAGAGAGAGAGGGAGAGAGAGGGGAGTAACTATGTAATAACTAAGTGATGGAATAAATAAGAACTCCAACTTTTATTTATAGGATAAGTACATGAAAAACAAGTTATTCAGTTTACATATGGGCATTCCCTTTCATTCTAATACACACAGAGAAACAATGTAAAATTATATAAACACTCCCAGTTTGAATCATATATTCATCATAAGCTCTAACCAATCTTAGGCACCCTTGTTACAATGCCAGTCTCATCAACCCAAACCCAAACCCTATCACAACGAACATCCAAGATGATGGATGATCCTTCCGACACGATTTGGGCTGTAACCAATGGATTTTCTTCCTCAATCGTTCGTTTTGCCACCTCCCCAGCCACTCCCAACAATTCCGGCCACACACTTTTACCTAAAAGAGACCATCAACACACACATTAGCTTGAATTAGCTATGATTATATAGAAGTTTAACATAGTTAAGTAGGATCAAGTAACTTATGTAGCTCTATCTTACAAGAGCTATAAATTTATTCCAATAATGCAAGTCACAGTTGTGTACATGCTTTTCTGTTAAAAAAACATAGAAAGTAAAGAAAAAGGTTTTCCATGCAATTGTAAAATTCATGTTTGGTGCACCAAAAAGAAAAAAAAAATAATAATAATAATTATGGACCAGGGTCTCCGCAGCGCTGCACAAGCAGTTTCGGCAAGCACAAATATCTGTCTTAATTCTTATCTGACACTAACCCTCCTTTCCTTGAACTTAAGACCGACTACAGCGGGACGGTCAATTGTAACATGTCGAAGACTAGCATTATGAGACAAGGGATACTCACCCATGCATTCAGATGCCATCTTTTCTTGTCTTTTGCCTTTTGATCTCAATGGTTATGAAAGAACTTTGGCGGGTATTTATAGAGCTATGCCTTGGATGGCTTTGCCTATGTTGACTAGCTATCCGTTATAGTTCATGTTTGAATTTTGAAGTTGGGTGGTGGCAGAGAAGTTTGACCTGTGAAGGAGCCACCTATGTGGGTTTACCACTTCCATGCCTATCTTTTGTTAGGATAATTGTCAATACAAGCAAGCTGTTCCATTTTGTTTTTCTCTTTATTTCTTGATGTGGAAGAATAATACTGATTAATATAATCTTATACAAGTTACATTATCTGTAGAATACCTCCAGCAACAAGCCCACCTATAATTAACCCAAACATTCTGATGCACCTAGGCCCAAGTATATTACATATTCAAATTTGACATCTTAGTACAAAAGTACTTGGTTGGTTTGGGCCTGAAGTCCATGCCTCTACTTATGGTTTGGGCCGAAGTGCATGCCTATACTTATGGTTCGAGTCCTAGGTTCAAATCTTTGATTTGAATTTCGGTATAGGTACAGGCCGTTGTAACCTGCACTACGTCAAAACAGGGCATCAACGACGCCACTACACCGGATTAATCAACAGCTAAAAACAGTCGGTATTAAACGAGGCTTTTCACTCAAATAACGACCCTCATCGTCTGTCATTTTTCAATTAAACAAAATGTGTCCCCAAGTTCCAGTTTCACTTGCGTCCTCGCCCCCCCCCCCCCCCCCCCCCCCCCCCCCATTTTCTTTCTTTCTCAATCGATCGGCTGTCTTCCTCATCTCTGGTTTCTCTCCATTCCCCGCCATTTTCTTTCTTTCTCTCCATCACCCCACCCCCCCCCCCCCCCCCCCCCACCATTTTCTTTCTTTTTCTTTCTTTCTCAATCGATCGGCTGACTTCCTCATCTTTGGATTCTCTCCATTCCCTGCCATTTTCTTTCATTCTCAATCGATTGGCCTCATTTCTCCTCCTCGGCTGTCTTCCTCATCTCTCTTCCGATCTATCTCTCACACACCTGTTCTCATTCCGATCTCATACACTGGCAGCAACGCATGATGGTATTCAGTTTGCAGAAATGAAGGTTGGAGAGGAGGGCATTCAGTTTGCTTGGTGGAGGCCAGGTCTCCCTCTGCTCACTATTCTTTGTAATTATTCTCTCCGCTGACTTCTCTCTGCAAAAATCTCAAGGTGAAATCTCACACTTCTGATTTATTTTTTATTTCCATGCTTTTGACGGTCTCAAATCAGGGCAGGATTTTGGGGATTTCAGGAACTTGATTATGTTCTATCCATAACTTTTCGAGATCACAAGATTCTAGATTGATCATCAAATTTTATCTTGCCTCTGATACCAATTTGTACTCAAAGTACTTAAAAAAGGGAACTCCATAGAAACTGGATTAATACTTTCCTTTCAATGTATACCATTGGATTACAGACCCACACCATCCTTGAGCCTTGAGATATCCAAGCAAAGAAAATAATTTCTTTTTAGAACCAACATGCATATAAAACTCACATCAAGGACTGTACTTTCAACGGAGAATTGCATCTTCATTCTCCGATGTGATCAGGTGATTACTTATGTTTCTGTTTTCATAAATGGCTTGATTTGTGTTCTTGCAGTTGGAAGATTAATCCTCTGACCATTCTTATGAATTGTCATGAGATTTCTCTTTCTGGTATTTGTCTTGTTTAGGCCTCTGATGATCTGCAAGAATATTGCCTGCATTGTTTGATTCCTTCATCCATGATAAGAATTAACCTACTTATATATAGGTCCTACTCTGTTTTGTAGTAGTTACTTCCATGCTTGTATGTGAGATGCTGGGGAGTGGTTGAGTTCTTTGAACCTGATTTAAAGAAGGAAGATCAAAGCAACGCAGGGGTAGTATTTTTCCTCAGTATTGCTTGTTGGTATATGTTGCTTTCGGATGACATAAGCAGAATTGTGGAACCAATTTAATCAGATTGTGCACATAGTGGATAGTTTCAATCTATTGGGCCAATGGCACCTTATATCCCCCAGATTGTTATTTGAAGAATACATTAAAAAAAAAAAAACCCCAGTTTTAGGGATGTGATGATTTTTTTTGTTTCAATGGCTGTTGGCAAGTGCGTGAATAAAGGGGATGCCTTGAAACAATTACTAATCTAGTGTTGTAATGGTACAGTTGTGTAGAATGCTCGAATCAAGCAAGTTTAGTTTTGGATGTCGCATTGAAGTTTCTTGTTTTTTTTTTTTTTTTCTCTGGTGGAAGCATTTCCTACTTTTGGTCACCAAATTCTGCGAGTTCAACTTGTTTTATATGTTGGTGGAAACTGAATTGATCTCTTGCTACAACAGTCTCTGCCTAATTTTAATTTTTTGCTAGATATGAGCCGGTCTTGTGGCACTTGAATTGAAGGTAGTGGCCATTCTCTAGATGTTCTTGGTAGACATCGGGTGCTTTACAATGTATGTAATCATCTTATGGTTGAAAAAAGACTTGGCTGCTGGTCTATAATCAATGCTCAGGCAGGATTGATCAGAGCAGTTGATTGGCCTAGTCTTCATGGTCTACTATGTGGGACCCACCTGATGCCATCACTTGGATCTTGTGATCTCGAAAGTTTGGATTTAGGTCATTTGATTGCTTGTATGACATCTACTCCCTCCTAACATCATTTCCTCTTCTATGAATCAGAGCCTTCTTCTATTCCCAAGCCTCCTACTGGTTTCATACTCGACTCTAACGGGAGAGTACTCGCAGCTTCTTCCAAACGGATTGTTACTATTGTAAGTATCTTTTGAGCTTTTTCTTTGTTGATATGTTTAAATTGGAGTTGAGTTGAACCGGTTGGTAGAATTTAGGGCTAGTTTTAGTGGGAGAGGAATTGGGTTGATTGAATGGGAAAAGACAGATTGATGAAGAAACAAAGGGGTTGAGGCAATATGTTTGATGCTTTTGTTGGAAATCATTACTTTGCTGTTCTGATGTTTTTTCATTAGTGATGATTGTTATGATAGTGACCTGATAGTGGGTGTGATTGTGAGGATTCTTGCTTGGAGTGGGGTTTGCCTTTAGCTTGCAACAATTATTTATATTCAAGATTCTGTTTTTATGTATCCCAAGTCACAATTCCCTATTGTAGGGTGATTTGGGTTGAGATGATTTTTAAGATTAAAAACAATCTCCAATGGAAAGAATACCAACTACATATACATCCAAACATACCTTAAAATATAATTTATTTATTTTTTTAAGAGAGAGAGAGGCAATGAAAAATCATTATTAGTAGCAAAAGGATATGCAAGGGATGGCAACAATGTGAAAGGGACAGGCCAAGGAAAACATAAGCCACAGAGAGCAGGAAAGATCACTTCTGCTGCAGCTATTCTCTCCTGTTTAACACCTTTTTCTTTTGTCAAGGTGTTGACTTCTATGGAAGTGTCCACTTATGAGTTTCCTTCTCTTGAAATATGTTGAGAACTTATTGTTATAATTGCTGCTAATGCCTCTTATCTCATCAAGGATAGAGAAAAACCTCCATGGCCCTTCTTTAGTATCACTTGCCAATGGGATTGTGTATCCAAATCTCCATGCCCACTAACCAGCCGAAGAAGATAGGCAGAAACTAACCTGAGCCCCTTCGTGATTGCTATAATCTCGTCTCTATTTGAGTCTCATACACTGACTAGACCATTGGATGATAACACCATTTCTGCATTTTGATATTTTATATCACCCTTCCCATTCTGGATGATTTCCTTTAGAACTTCAATAAACATTTAGATTATCCTCCTTGTGGTGGAGGGTTTCATTTTGGAGTTAGGACCACCGCTTCATTGTTGGCCATCAAGAAGGGGGATTGGGGCACCATGAAGAAAAAAGAAAAGAAAATTTTGAGGTGGTAGGCCCCAAGCCCCAACCAGTTGACACCTGCAGCCCCCCACCACCCCGGGGAATGATGGTCTTAGCGTGAGATTCCTTTGGACTCCTTAGCTTGTAAAGCAAAAACCATGACAGATTATTTAATTTTTGTGAACATAACATGCCATGTCTTACTCCTGCCTTTAGAGTCTTTCACTACAGCTTCTTTCCTTCCACACTTCCCAAGTGATTGATAGAGGACATAATTTCCATATATCTGCCTCTCTTTTTAAAAGCACTCTCTTCTTTCCGTCAATTAGTTGGTTCTAAATTAATGACTTGTATGAGTTTGGTGCCAAGCTAAGTAGAAATTATTAGTGCAACCAAAATCCCACAAGAACTTTGGGCAATGGCATATTTGTTGTGAGTCCGCTGGGTTATGTTTGTTGGCAGACATTTCTCATCACACACATATAGTCCTAAATTAAGTGGGACTTCATCAAAATGACCGGTGCAAAGGGCATGCCTTGTATTACCACTAAAAAAATTTAAATCTATGATGGGCTATGCCTATGCAACATGGACATGCACATAGATGTTGGTATTCGAGAGTTCGAGACATAGACAAAGTGTATTAATATGACAACTTCAAGAAGCCTGATGCAACACAATCCCATACATTTATATTGATATATATATATATATATATATATATATAAATCTAATGCAGTGACAGTATCTTCAATTTATTTATTTTTCATGTTTGAAAAATAATTGATGCTGACATGGATCTGCAAAGGAAGCAGAGAGGAGGACTACTTCCCATACAGGTATCTGCTTGAACAAAGTCTGTCAGTGGACAATCTCTTCGTCTTTGTTTTGATCTTCAGGTACTTCAAAGTACCGGTTGCGTTTTAGGTATGCTATTCAACATGTATCCATCATACACATTCTGATAGAAGTTGTATAAGCTGTAAGATTTGGCTCCTTGCATTGCATTACAATCTTCATAAAATATTTATATATCGGCCTTTTTTTCATTTAACACACTTGTCCTTCCATTTTGTTGGAACTTTTTATTATATGGGACTCTAGAGCCGGGTGCTTTCATATGGTATTGCTGGTGCAATAATCTTTTGTGGATCAATCATACTGCTGGGAACTGTCACTCTTCAGGTTTTATATATTAATGGATACTCCTTCACGTTTTTAATTTATTTTATCATTTACAAGTTTCTTTTTATTGGTTCCACTAGCAAAATTATTCCTGCTTTTTTCTTCTCAAAGGTTTGAGGTGGTGAATTTGTTACTGGCTTCAATTCTTTTGTTCTCATCATACAAGGTATCATTTCCTTCTTTCTCTCGAATGACTTTCTCACTAATGAAACAAGTGCACAACATAACTCTTACTTGAACACTTGCCACTGCATTACTTCATCTAATGTATTTGTGAAGCCCACCTATGGTTAATCTGAACCCGTTGTGCACATACTCCCTATAAATAGGTGTATGAATGTATGAAAACAATTTATGTTCCAACCTCATCCCAATTCGACTGACATCCACTGCTAGATTTGAAAGTCATTTTAGTCATTCATGTCAATGTACTGAGACTTAGCACATCAAAAATAGAATGTAAGTATTGCAAGATTAGTGAATCCGAGAGTGGAGAAGATGAGTTGTCAAAATTGAAGATAACTTAGTACTACCATGTGATAAATATCAATATCTAAGGCCAATTATAGATCAAATGGAGGGTTTGAGTTGGACACTTCGGTCGAAGGGCCACTTTATTAGATGGAAGTCAGAATTTATTTTCTTTATGGAGTTAAATGTTGGCCAATGGAGAAACAAAAATTGGTTAAGGCTAGTTATTTGCTTTATTTGATTAGGATTATATTAAGAGGATGATTTATCACTATTGTGATTAATTGGTTAGAATGATGTCATTATGTGATGAGATTTTTATTTTATTTTATTTGTTACGCAATTTATAAATAATCTGTTATTATCAATGCATAACAAATTGAGGATTCATGAAATGTAATTTCTAAATTTCAAATGATATCAGATCTATGGCCACCTCCAATCTCATGATCAGGCTAGCCATTGTCATGGCTCTTTGCTTAAACATAATTACATAATCACTTTCCTTTTCTCATATCTTCTTTTCTAGCATAGGCTTGTTTTTAAATTAATTCAGCCCAAGTTAACTCTATTAAAATTTTGAGGCCATAAGTATGAAAGCTTATTTTATTTAATGAACATAAACTTTATGGAAAACCTTATTTATGAACATAGTACTGCATCTTATTACTAGGTGCTTCAATTAAGCATTAGATTCAAGCTTGAATGCTTTGGCCTAAACCCAAACAAGAGATCATGATCATGCAAGAATTGGCCGAATTGGACCAAATCAAAGCTCTCATATTAAAGCTGCAGGGTTTTGAAAATTTGATGATCAATAGAGAAGTTCATCATCTCCCATTTTGTGGACAATGGGGCATTTTTCTTGTGACCCATTTTGATGGGGGATGCAGGGTCCAATTGGCTAAGGTCCCAAAGAAGGTTGGTGTCCTTTCAAATCACCTAACAGACCTCCTATTGTTACTATACTAGATAAACCAATGTTGATCATACGTTGCATTTATTTATAGTACTGTAGTAGATTAATTTATGAGAGATACATCATACAAGTTACATCGAGAGTTATCTTCATACGTCTGCAAATCTGATGTGATTCTTTATAATTGGTTGTAATTTGATCACACAAGAAATGCTGATGTAAGAAGAGGGTTAAAATTAGGACCTGCCACATTACTCGTATACATTTTTCTGTATGGTGTGATCATTTTTCTCCTTATTAATTCATATCTGATGTATAATGCAAAAGTGGGCCGCATGTTGTCATCTCAATGCATAATGCAGTATATTGTGTTTAATAAGACCGGCTCTTATGGTCATTCTGGGTGTGAGTCATTTACTTATCTTAAACCATGTAATGTGCCTTATAGTATATGGAATTGCTTTTCAGAACATGGCCCCAAACAAGGATTGGATGATGGCACCTAGGCTTTCTATTGAATACTTAGAAGGGGTGGAATCATTTTTTGAGTTCATAAAGGCTAACAAACAAAGGCTAGGGGATGATGATTGGTATTTTTGCCCTTGTGTCAAATGTCGTAATGTTGTAGGAGGGAAGAAGACATTGAAATATATTCGTACACATTTAATATGTGATGGTATAGACAAAACATATACGACATGGACTTTCCATGGAGAAATTCATCCCCAAAATCATGTTAGTGTAGAAGCCAATAATAATAGTGAAGATGAACTCCCAAGAATGATTAATATGATGAATGACATATTTGAACATGTTTGTGATAAGGACAATGTTCAAGCTCACACGAGAGGTAGTACATCTGCATGCTTCGTTGAAATTAATGATGAAAACTCTCCTCAAGTTGAGGATGAATCGCCAGAGAATATCCAATATAAGAACTTGATGGAGGATGCGATACAACCTTTATATCGATCGTGTCGAATTGAACATACAAAGTTGTCAGTAACAGTTGATTTATTGAGCATGAAGGCTAGACATCAGTGGTCGAATAATAGTTTCAATGAATTGCTGCAATTGTGGAAAAACATTCTGCCAAGCGAGAACACTTTGCCAAATAGCACCTATAATGCCAAGAAGATTGTCGATTCTTTTCGTATGGAGTGCCAAATTATCCATGCATGCCGTAATGATTGAATACTTTATTGGAGAGAGCATGAGAATAGGGACTCTTGTCCTACATGTGGTGTAAGTAGGTGGCAACCGGAGGACCCTTTGAAGCAGAAACGTTCAAAAAAGCCATGGAAAAAGTTAAGATACTTTCCATTAACACCAAGGTTAAAAAGAATGTACAGCATACCCTGGATTGCAGAGAGTATGAGATGGCATGCAAATGCGAGTTTAGTTCTAAACGAATCAGTCATGCGTCATCCAATGGATTCTGCATGCTGGAAACAAGTAAATCGTAAATGGGCTAACTTTGTTGATGATGCACATAATGTTTGCCTCGGACTTGCAACGGACGGATTCAATCCTTTTGGGAATAATAACAACTCTTATAGTTGCTGGCCTGTTATGATTGTTCCATACAATCTTCCTCCATCCCTAACCATGCGGAAGGAGTTCACTATGTTAACATTATTGATTCCTGGGAAGAAAGGTCCTGGACATGACATTGATGTCTACTTGCAGCAATTGGTCGCTGAGTTGAATGAATTGTGGTCCATCGAAAGCTTAACATATGACTCTTACACTAAGAGTAGGTTTTCAATGAAAGTAATTTTGTTATAGGCTATACATGATTTTCCAACTTATGGCCATTTGTCGAGTTGTAGAACTGCAGGGAAGTATGGTTGTCCAGTATGTAGTGAAGGGACGGATTCAGTGAGCCTAAAATATGGAAGGAAGTTTGGCATATGAGTCACAGAAAGTTTCTACCATTGAGCCATCCTTTTAGGAGACAAAAGTCACAATTTAATGGGAGAGAAGAGCATGGGAAGGCTCCTAGGCGTTTGAATGGTTCCGAAGTATTAAAAAAAATGGAAGGTATTCATAATAATTTTGGAAAAGTAGCAAGTAAGAAGAGGAAGAGGTGTGCAGAGGAAAACGAGACCACTGCATGGTCTAAGAGATCGATGTTTTTGAGCTGCCATATTGGAAGGTACGCTATAATATCCCTCTTAATATTAAACTGATTTATTATATAAACCTTATTTTCTAACATAAATTTTTTTTTCATAAGAACTGCCTATTCGCCACAACTTAGATGTGATGCACGTGGAAACGAACGTGGCAGAAAATTTGCTCACAACAATCATGAACACCAAGGATAAAACTAAGGATGGTATTGAAGCCCGCAAAGACTGTCAAGATTTGCAAATTAAGAAAAAACTATGGCCTATGGAACATAATGGCAAATTAATTTGTCCGGATGCTCCTTACACTCTATCCCGACATGGGAAAGATTTGATGTACAAGACCTTGTATCATTTAAAGGTGCCAATCGGGTATGGTACAAATTGGAGAAACATAGTTAGTTTGGAAAACAGAGCACTCAAGAATGTTAAGTCACATGATTATCATATTCTCATGCAACAACTTCTGCCGGTGCTAATGATGGATGCATTTGAGTCACAAAAACCATTGCGTGCTGCCATACGACAACTATCAATATTTTTTAATATTTTATGCTCAAAGGTTATCAATCGTAAAGAACTTTCAAAGATGAAAGAACGCATAGTGGAAGCAATATGTGTGTTCGAAAAGTACTTCCCTCCCTCATTTTTCGTTTCTATTACACACCTTGTCATGCACTTAGCGGAGGAGGCGCAATCTTGCGGACCTGTTAAATATCGATGGATGTATCCTTTCGAGCGGTAAATAAGACGTTTGTTTTAATATGTTTTTTTTTATATTAATTATAATTTAGATTAAGGGTTTCATTTCTTATATTCTATCAGGAAGATGAAGACATACAAAGGATACGTGGTGAATCAAACATATCCAGAGGGCTCTATTGCGGAGTGCTACCTCATGAATGAAGCAATGTTGTATGCAATGAATTATATGCCCGATGCTACAAAAAAAAAAAGCCATAAGCAAGGACAGCATACATGGTTGAATGAGCATGGTGATTGTTCATACCCTCTCGATAAAAGGGGAAAAGTCCACAAACTTGATCATGTGCAATACGAGCAAGCACGCAAATGGATATTAAAGCAATCTGTTGGGAATGCAGAGTGGGAAAAGTAAGTAAGATTTCATCAGCATGTATAGTTTAAAATTTCTAAATAGACAACTCATTCACAATGCATTCATGAATACAGGAAGTACATTGAATACCTCCAAACCATAAGATGTAACAATCAAAATCGGAGAGGCAACATTCGGATGGAGAAGGGGCTGGATTATATTCCTTGGCTTAGAAAGCAATTAGAAAATGAAGAGAATTGTACCCTTAAAAAGCTTGCTGATGGACCAATGTTTGAGGCCATTTCATATAATAATGCATATGCGGTAAATGGATATGTTTTCTATACAGCTGATGCAGAATTAAACAGAACAATACAACACAGTGGGGTTTCAGTGAAAGCTATAACACCTTGTAGGGCAAGCGCTAAGGACACAAATCTTGTTAATGAAGAGCTCACTTATTATGGCATCATCAAACAAATCTTGGAGTTGGATTACCATGACTTCAAACAAGTAGTATTCAATTGTGATTGGGTGCGTGTAGAAACTGCAGATGGATGTAAAGTTGATCCAGAAACGAATCTAATATATGTTAATTTAAGGAGGATTCAAAGAAATACAAAAGAAGATGATGAACCATTTATTCTTGCTGATCAAGCAACTCAAGTCTTTTATTGTAAAGATCATAGTAGGCCTACAGAAAATGGCATGTTGTCTTGGAAGTTCCAAAAAGGTTGAATGGAGATGTGGATGCTTTTGAAGATCCCTTAGTCTTTTTGGAAAGAACAAATGAAAATGCCTTAGCATCAGCATTACGAGATGATATCACCAGTGATGAATAACATTGTTATCGACCCATGTATGTATGGTATCATTTTTTTAATTGTTCAAATCTTTTCCATAAAATGGGTGGGGTTGCTATTTTTTTATATTTATACTTTTCTATGATATTTTTTCATGTTGATCCACATGCACTTATATATAAATATATTCATTATCCACAGGCAAACATTTTATAATGATGTGAATTTTCATATTAAAGGTTTGTGTTTGCAGTTAACATGTCTTCAAATCGAAAAAGTGTAACATTTGGGATAAATTGGCAACCCATTACTGATAATGCACCGCAACTATCCTCATTTATTGGTCGGACTGTGAAATCTATTGTGGCACCTACCTATGACACTTGGAAGTCCATGCCGAGAAACCTAAAGGAGGAAGTCTGAAAACATGTCACCGTGAGTGTTTGTTCATTTTATGTATTTAATTCACATTGTAATTCAGACTTATGAATAAGTCTTAAACCTAAATTATATCCTTCACAGGATAAATATCATATTTTGGCATGCTATAAATTGTTTATTCTTACAAGAGCAAACATTTCATGGAAAGATTGGAAGTCCAAGCTTCGTACTGGTACATACGATAAATATCAGACGGATACGGAGAGGAAACAAAAAATTCCACAATTTGTTAAGAAGGAAGATTGGGATAGGTTTGTCGACATCCAATCGATGCCCGTATATCAAGCTAAAAGGCAGTGTGGGAAGAGAGCTAGGAAAGAAATGAAAAGCCCGCACACCTCCGGCAGAAAGGGCCAAGCTCATGTTGCAGAAGAATTGGTGAGCTCCATCTCTTCTTCATTTGTTTGCATTTTTCCATTGAAATTAATGTGCACTTAGAATGTTTGCGTCTTGTAATTTTAGAGAAAAAAGTTTCCAGATAAAGAGATTAGTCGGACGGATGTTTTTGTTGAGACCCATATTAGGAAGGATGGGTCTGCCACGTGCGAACAGTTAGTGAGAATATTATCTTATTCATTTTTATGTTGTCATATAATATAGGATGATCATGGAATTTATTTTATAGTTTTTAAGGAATTGTTATGCATTCTTATTGTCAATTCATTTTTCAGGACAAGATTAAGAAAACAGTTATGGATGACCCATCAAGTGCGTACAACGATCTTGAGAACGACGCAGTTGCACAGGTATATATGCAGATTATGGATGCTCGCTTTTTGCCTATTTGCTTGCACCAAAATAGTTTTTCAGATACTAGTTTAGCTCTATATTCTAACATACTTCCATAATTACACCCTAGTATGTATAAAAATTTCTGTAATTTTGCAAAAGCAATAAGAACTGGTTTTGGAATGATTGTTTCTGGTCAGATCTCTTTTTATTTACCAAGCACCATTCGGACCCCAATATAAAGGAGGCACATGATGGAATGCTAAATTCTACAGTATATTTTCAGTTAAACTAAATTTGCCAAAAGCAATGCAACAAAAGAAACCAACTTATTAATGGAAAACTAGATTGTAACCACATGAAGAGAATCAAATGATGCAGAAATCAAAAGCTTTGGGAACATGAGAACCATGACATACATTGCCTGAGGCCATTAAATAAGCAGAAATCAAAAGCTTTGGGAACATGAGAACCATGAAGAGAATCAAATGATAAAGCATTCGCCATATTACATTGTGGCGAATGACCCATTAAGTGAACAATTAGTTATATAACTTGCATTGTTTTTAGATGTGATTTTGGTGTCGTTATTGTTGATTTTATTTTTTGGTTATTTATGAATTGATTTTCTTTCTGGCCCATACTTTTGCATGCATTATTGTGTGTCGTAGAGGGGCAACAAAGAGAACTTTCCACCATATTATTGGTGGAAATTTTCATGTGTGTCGTAGAGGGGCAACAAAGAGAACTTTCCACCCAATTTCATATGAAATATCTCTCTACTTTTCCACAAAGAGAGTCAGTGATAATACCACACCCCACTAAGGAGAGGAGAGAAAGGATGTCCACATGGTGAATGGGGTGATGATAGATGATGGGAAGTGTGCAAGGAGCAAACACGTTACTCGAAGAGAACTTTCCTTTCCTTGATAGCAAATCACATATACAAACTGGAGAAAATTGAGATAACCAGTGGCAAGAACATCTTAACTTCATACAGCTGCCCAGGATGTCTCACACCTTGTGTATCACTCCACTCACCCATCAAGCAAAATAAATAAATAAAATAAAATTACAAATACAACTGTACAGTGTCAAAATAGTTTGTTTCTGTAACTGTCAATTTTTTTGTATGAGCACTACACCAAGATAAAATATGTTTGTGTGGGAAAAATGAGAGCATCCTGATAAGAGAACTTAGACATTAGGCCAACCTAGCCTAAGTTAAGAGTATTAATGCTATAAAACCAATGGAGTGGTTGTGGCATGGAAATGTGGTCTGGCCAAATTGGGGACACATCCTCTTCTTCATTTATTTGCTTTTGTTAGAGTTTCATTGTGGATCTGTTATGGCATCCAGTGGTGTTGGTAGAGGTTCAGGTCTGTTCTTGAAGAAAAGAGTGTAGCAGTTTTGCAGTTGAGTAGTCTGGGAGCTTCTTAGTTGTAGTTTGCTCTGTGCTGTTGCTTGGTGCTTTCTGCTTTTGTTCAGGGTTGTGCTTCCTTTCGCACTATTCTAGTCCAAGGAGTGCATAGTGTATTAGTGTGCTGTGTGCAGGAGCCTTCTGTGTGCAAGTTCTGCTGTAGAGGCCTGGTGTTACTGCTTGTAGTGTGTTGCTCTGCTGCTTGCTGCATTCTGCTCCTGTTTCTAGGTTGTGCTTCGGTTTCTGGTTGTGTGCAGTGTTGCAAGTTCTGTGGTAGTGGCTTGGTTTGTAGTGTGCAGCTTTGCTATTGGATGCAATCAGCTCGTGGCTCCTAGTTTTGTTGTGTGCTATGAATGCTAGTCCTGCTGTTTTAGCCTGGTGGCTTGCAGCTTTCAGTTCTTGTCTCAAGGCTGTGCTTTGTTGGTCTCTTGTTGTGTGTTGTGTTGCAAGTTCTTCTGTAGTGGCCTGCGTGTTGTGAACTACTCTGCTGCTTGCTGTTTTCAGCTCCTTTTCTTGGTCCTGTTTTTCTGTTCTGTGCTGTGTTGCAACCTCTTCTGTTGAGGCCTGGTGCTGTTTGTGGTTTCTTGTTGTTTCGCTGCCCTGCTGCAAGCTGCTTTGCTGTGTGCTGTTTTCAGCTCCTGTTCTAGTTCCTTTTTTCTGAGAGCTTTTCTCAGGCTTCTTTGTTGTTTTTAGTCTCCTCTTCGCCCTGTTCTGGTGGTGATGTCTCTGGTTGTTTTTTCGGTTTTGCCCTTCTCCTCAATTGAGGTGGAGTCTTTGGTTGTATTTTTTCTTTCTTTTTCCTCCTCTGTTTTTTTGTTTCTTTTGGTTTGTTGTTGCTGTTTTGGCTTCCTGGTAGCCTCCTTTGTGGCTTGTTTTGGCATCTAGTTATGTGGGAAGAGGAGCAGGGTTGTTCTTGAAGAATTTTTTTTTTTTTTTTTGCTCAGTGAGAGAGAAGAGACATTGCAAAAAACAAAGAAGAGAGAACACCCCCAAATCAGGGGCTGAAAGCTCCAGAGGGAAGAAGAGCACACATCCTTGCTGCTCCCAGACAATTCCACAACTAGGCAGACGTCCAAACAGCCACAGCTGAACGGTGCTGCGCCACCACCACTGCGACAGCTCACAGAAGGAGGGAAGAAAAAACAACAAAGGCAGAGAGGAAGCAGTTGCTGCAAAACTACACAGCCCACAACCCAAACACCCCAGCCCCTCTACCTCAGCAACAGCACTCACCAAAACCACAGAGAAAATAAAATAAAACCAAAGAACAGGGGAAGCAGCTTCCTACTACAGAGAGCAATCCTACTCTGGCAACACACCGATACACACTGCACTACAAAGCACCAGACACAACAGGCTACTCCTAGCAGCAGAAAACAGAGCGGGGACCAGAGAAGGGACTTGACCAACTCCAACTGCCACTGCAACAGGTTTTCCCTTCTACTGCTGTAGTGGAACTACAACTGCTGCA
Organism: Umbellularia californica; assembly: GCA_028538565.1. Taxonomy (NCBI): domain Eukaryota; kingdom Viridiplantae; phylum Streptophyta; class Magnoliopsida; order Laurales; family Lauraceae; genus Umbellularia; species Umbellularia californica. The sequence goes on from JAPQWN010000005.1 coordinate 15,684,869, forward strand.
GAAGGGAAAACCTGTTGTAGTTCTACAACAGCTGAGCAAGGCACTAACCCAACCAGAAACAGCTGAGCAGAACCAAACCAAGCCTCTCCCAGACAAACCTGCACATGGGTAGTCTACAATTCCACCCACAGCAGAGCCACAAGACAGCACAACCCATCTCTGAGAGGGAGAGAGCAAACAGAGAGCAGAGAGAAAAGCCAAAACTGAACCAAGTTGAAGCTGAAATCGGCCAAACAAAGGAGCAGACCCGGCCCTCACCCACCACCTTTGCAGCGAGCAGGACCACAGCTACTCCAACCAGGAGAAAGAAAAACAGAAACTCCAGCTACTTCTACGTCCTAGCAGACACAGCAACCCAACACAGCCACCTCCAAAGCAGCAAGGAAAACCACTGCAAACTCCAACCAATTAAAAAAAGAACTCCAGCAACCTCAACCACCCTACACACACTGCAACCAACACAAGGAACAGGGCACTGAAACAGCAAAAGACAGCAGGGCATCAGCTGAGAAGAAACTTGTGAAAAATTGGAGGCGAATTGTGTTGTTTTTTTGTCATACTTGTTGGTTGAATGGCTGGTTAGGTTGCATGAGATGGTTACATGAGCACATGCATTATACAATCATCCATTAACTATAACACATAAGTTCAATTAATTTGTTGGACAACCAGTACATGCCTTTTATGGTTCTTTTTTTCTTTTGTTAAGACTTACATGTGTATTATATATGATATTGAAATTCCTAGGTTAGCTTGTTCTTTTTTTACTTTTGTTAAGACTTATATGTGTATTTTGTATGTTATTGAAATTCCTTGCTAGGTTATCTTGTTGATCTACTCAAATTTTTTATTTTTTCCACATAGGTTCTTGGTCCTGACACTTGAGGACGTGTTAGAGGACTCGGTTTGGGTGTTTCAAGGACTTCCATGCAGCATACGCATCCATACAGGATAGCCTTGCAAGAGGAGCAAGCATCAAGAGCAACCATGCAGACCCAAATGGACAAGTTGAAGGAAATGCTAGAAATGCGATTAGCGGAGGAAGCTAGGCAACGTAAGGAGGACATGGAACGTTTATTTACTTCTTTTTCTCAGGGTGGGTCACAGGTTCAATCCCCTAACGATCGTGGGAGTTCCTCTCAGGTATGAAGAAGTTTTATTTAATAATACATGCCTATATTTGAAATAATGTGTGAGATTGATAAACTACATGGTGACATCAATTGTTCCTAATTGTAGATGAGAGATGATTTCTCAACACAGTCGCATCCCATAATAGCCGCGCAAACACAAACAACTTTGTGTAAATTGATGCACCTGACCAAGAGGCTTGCATGTGTTGTTGCTTATGGTCGAGTGAAGGGTGACTCACCTGATGATCCGGGTTGCTATAAGATTATCCTAGATTATTGAAGGGAACGTCGACTTGGTAACTGGAGAAGGCAAGATGGAAGATCTTATAACAGGAGATGAGACCGAGTGGCCCAAATGGAAGACCATATTTTACTAGATGTGGATGAATGCATACTAGATGGATCTATTTGACTGATAGTAAAATTTTGAATATTTTGTATAGATGGATGTTTTTTTTTTTTTTACCATTAAATGTGGATGAATGTATATTGTTTTCGACTATTGTATGGATGTTTGAATGGCTATTGTAAATGGTTGTTTAATTTGTGACTATTAGATAGATGTTTGAACGGTTATTACAAATGGCTTTGTGGTATTTTACAATTGATGTTGTTGATAGGTGCAAAATTTTTAAATATTCATTTTTTATTTTTTAATTTTTTCCTTTATAAAAAAAACGACTGCTTGGAACAATCGTTTTACAAATTTTTTCAATATTAGATGATAGCAACTAATTTCTTCTTAAAAAACGACTGTGCGAAGCCGTCGATTTCTTGCCTATTAAAAACGACTATTTAAAAGCGTCGTTTTATATTCAAATTATCGACATTTTTAGACCGTCGTTTTAAAAAAACGACTATGGAATTTTCGACGGCCGGTACGACAGATTTGCCTGTCGTTTTTTAAGAAAAACGACTGTTTTAAACAGTCGATATTTGACGATTTTGACGTAGTCCTGGGCGATGCACCTTGGCCCAAGTATATATTACATAATCAAATTCCGGTGTACAGGCTCGAGTTTAGGTTTAGGTTTAGATGTAAGGAGAAATGTTCTACTCCGGACGTCTTGGAGTTCTTGAGCAAAACTCACGGCCTACCTTTATTGCAAAGGGCCAGGCCATGCATTAAAGGTGGGGATGCAGGATGCAGTTTCATGCAATAACCTTTCACGTCCCAATATTATCATTATGGTTAACATGAGATTAAGAGTCAAATTAGAAATATACAAACCAGATTAAATGTTAATCTGACCCTCAATCATAGTCCACAGGATCAAAGTCCGTGGTGGGGTGATAAAATCGTTTAAATTATATTATTAACAAAAGTTACTATATATACATCATCAGCGTAAACCTAAATAAACTTTAGATTAAAGTTTACAAATCACTACAAAATTTAATTACAAAGATCTAAAAATATACAAATCTACAAATTGATAAAGTTCAATATTAAGAGTGAGGCTCTCTTGTGCAATTATGACGTATCAGTTAACATCATCTGCACACCACTCATGCTCTTCAAACTGATATGTCTAAAACGTCTCCTCCTCCTCCTCCTGGGTGTAGGTGTGTTCGGTACATGTTTATCAAGCATAGTACCATTAATCAAAAGAGTTGCAAGTAGACATACATAATTTGTAACAAATATGTAATAGAAAACAATTAAAATCAGAAACTCTAAATTTCCAAATCAAATCAATTTCATAAGTTTCAAAGAAATCACAGTTTCATATAATAAAATACAATACACCAAATAGGCCTTTACCATGACAAGATGTCATGGCACTTCGGGTCCTTACCCTGTCCGTAATTTCTTTTATCCACGAGATATTACGAGTATTTGACCTTATTCAAATATTCTTTTCTTCAGACTATCCGGGAATTTGTTACCCTGTTCATATTTTCTTTTCACGGTGATCAATCATTCTCAGATTCTCACGGGAATCTATAACCCTATTCAAATCGAGCTCTGCACTCTTTAAATTCATACGTGGATTAGATTAGTGGTGTTCATTCAAATAAATAGAAATTCACACTTTAAATAAAATAAAAAATAAAAATACAATTTTCATTAAATCGGTGATGAGTCATCTAAAATGGGTTTAAAGGGTAACAAATAGGGTAGCATTTGGTTTGCTGGAATGGTTTTAGGCAGAAATGGATTGGAGAGTGGAATGAGTCTGTAATGGAATGAGGCAGGAATAGTCATTCCCATTTCGACGTTTGGTTTTACCAAAGAATCAATCCAATAATGGAATGACCATTCCTGTTCTTGCGCTTGGTACACTAGAATGATGCCCGGAATGGAATAAAAAATACATTAGACTGACCAAAATACCCTCCTCCTCCCAATCATCAGCTGGGAAGGTGACCAGGTGGCAGCCCCAACCGGCCTCCCTCTTCACCCCTCTCTCTTCGTGGTTGACTCCTCTCCCTCTCGACCATCTTCCTCTCCTAGGTGCAAAGCAAATTGGAGGGGATCTGGTCTTGCTGGAGAAGGAGAACCCTTGTTTTGTTCTTGATTGATTTACAGGAGCAAATTGTCACCGGAGTTGAAAAAGAACACAGTAATATTGTTACCATTGCAACTCAAGGTCGGTTGCAGAGGTTCGGATTGCAGATCTGTCTCAACGTTGCAAGAGAAGAATCGATTTGGGTTCTTGTTTTCGGCTCGGCCCCACATCGCCGTGAGCAACCACCAGAAATTATCGTCGCTGCCTCCCCCATTGTCGACGGTTACAGACACTGCGGCCTTGTGCCACTGCCGAAGAGGTCGAACTTCGGAAGTGGGACTGTTGGTTCTGGTTACAAAACCAGAACAAATGGGAGGAAGAGGATCCAGGGTTCTCACAGTCGCCAAAAGAAGAACGGAGAAGGATTGGCAAACTTGGTTCCGTTTTCTGCACCAAACAAAGGATTGGAACTGGGAGGAGGAAGTCGCCACTGGTATTGCCGCGCCTTGCAGTGGCTAGTGGGGGGAGGCCAACTGGGGTTGCCGCCGGGCCTTTTGGCTAGTCTCTTTCCCAACTAGTAACTGGGAGTAGAGGTTGATGTGATAAAGGGCATTTTGGTCTCAACGAAACATTACAAAGGAATGGAATGGCGATTCCTCTACCTCTCCAGTGCAATGATCATTCCTCCACATAAAGAAATGGTGATTCTGGAAGTAATAGTTATTCCGCCACTTTTATATGAACCAAACGCGGTAATGATCATTTCGTTGGAATGACTATTCCATTCCGACCTTCATTACAATGAACCAAATGCTTCCTAGGTCATAAAAATCTAAGGAAAAGATCATGTTTTCTTTTACATAGTCCTCGGTTAACCGACCAACTCGGTTAACCATGAAGGTGACCGACAGGTACCCGCAAAGGTGACAGACAGGTAACCGCCTGTACAAAAGTCTCCAAATTTAATAGTTTGGATTTGTGACCGCCAGGTCACTGAGGGATAGGTCAGTTAACCGATCATCAGGCGTTGTTAACCGCCTGATCCTAGAAACTTCATTTCTAAAATTTTGTCTAGTTTCAGTTTCAGGAAATTGTCTCCTTATTTCTCCTTCACCTGCATAGAAATTCGGGGACTAAGCCCTGTACCATCAATTCAACACTTCCAACACTTTTTTCATTCAATAAGCAACCTTTAAATTCATCATTCTGAACCATTCTTCGTTTCATTTAAACATCAAAACCTATTTCATAAGAAAATCATTAATTCATTTGAAATCTAAACAACAGAATATACAATTACAAACTGGATTTCTGAGTTAAAACATGCATATCAATTCCAAGAAATGTATTGATACTTGCCTTAGCTTAGGGAAATCTCAAAATCACAAACCTAGCTCCCAAGTCACATCCAAACCCTATGAAATAGAAACAAACCCACCTAATTAACCATACAATCTAACTAAATGAAAGCTAGTTAACACTTCTATAACTTCAGAATAAAAAAACTCCAAACAAATCCTAACCTAATCAAGAAGAATCTCTTACCTATTGATGGAGAAGTGATGGAATTCCACATAAAAATGAATCAATGGAGAGCTTGAACTTTAAGGAGGAGGATGATGAAGAGAATTTGGGAAGAGGATGACTACAAAGCTTATATGCATCAAAATTTTCCAAGGAAAATGAAGAAGAAAGAAAGGAAATGAAAGATGAAGTTTGCCGGAATGAAATGAGTAACGTGGGATCGATGGTGATAAACATGGACTTATGGAAAAATTGTATTTAAACCCAACTTTTCATGAATATTTCTATTTAAGTCAAAAATCCAATTTGGGTCCCATTTGATGATGATCTAAGGTCCAAATTAAAATGAGATAGAAGACAAATATGAATGAAATTAAAACATCTACCCAATGACACCAAAATCTCAAAAATCTAAAATACGAAAAACTCCGTTAAACTCTTCTAATTTGCACACTAACCCCCCTACTATGGTCTAACAAACTCATATCTCAATGAAATTTCGCACACACGTTTCTAATATTAATTCGGACTTATTTGTCTCTTAAACGAACTTAATTAACTAACAATGTAATCAACTAGGCTAATTACGCACTTTGAGTTTCAAGACTTTACTTTTCCTCCCTCTTAAAGAACCTTTGGTCCTCCAAAGGCCTAAACTAAACATACCTTTGCTAAAAGATGGGGGTAATCCTTCTCCACTTGATCTCGCAGGTCCCAAGTGGCTTCACGGTCACTTTGATGCTCCCATTTTTCTTTGACCCAATGGATAGTCTTCGTTCTTAGCACTTGCTCTTTAGTATCTACAATCCTCACTAGTTGCTCTACATAGGTAGCATCTTCTTGAATATCCAAAGGTTGATATGGTAACACATGAGAAGGGCTGGCAATGTACTTCATTAACATTGAAACATGGAATACATTACGAATCCTAGAAAGCTGTCCTGGTAACCTTAAACTAAAAGCGACTTCTCCAACAAAATGAGTAATCTCAACTGAACCAATGTATTTGCGTGCTAACTCCCCTTTCTGTCCAAATCTCACTGTGCCTCTAACTAGTGAAACCTTGAGAAACACGAAATCACCTTTCTAAAATTGAAAATCTCTTCTACGAAGATCAGCATAACTCTTTTGACGACTTCGAGAAACTTTCAATCTGTCATGAATCAGCTTCACCTTCTCACTAGTATCATTAATAATAGTTAGTCCATGAAATCTTCTAACACCAATCTCCTCCCAACAAATTGGAGTTCTACACTTACATCCATAAAGTGCAACTGTTGGCGTGCCCAAGTATACAAAACCACTTAGGCGCCCACATTGGTGCGCCCAAGTCTACTGTCTGGTCCATGTCACGAATTCCGGTTGCATTTCGAGTTCCGGACTTAAAATATTGAAGTAAAAACAACCCATAACTAAAACAACACTAAAAAAAAAAAACATACATCGACTAAAACTCCTTTGAATTCCGAAATAAAGTCGAAATCGCCGTCAGTTGCCAAATCGTACCGAACTAAGTCATCCAAAGTCACTTAAATTTAAACCCAATCTTGCCAAGGGATTTGAAAGGGATACCTGGGAACAGGGCCGATCCTCTTCTTAAATATTTGGCGCACACCCCTCCCTCCTATTTTATTTTCTTTACTTTCTGTTTTTTTTTTTTTTAAACTCGGATTCACTATATATGATTAAGCTATGTGAGGACTCAACCTTATTTGGACCTTAACTCATGACCCTGAATTGTCCCAATGTTAAAGAGACCCAAATCAATGTGACATGATCATAACCGTCATGTGTTGCCGGCAGCTCATTAGACGAGAGGAAGAACCACCTTATTTATTTTCTCCCCATCTTTCTTCAACTTTTGTTGAAGAACTGTGTTATGGCAATACCGTAGCTGGCGATCATGATACGTACATTTTAAAGGTAGTCGAAATCCTCATTTTCGATGTATAAATTTAAATAGCATATATATAGATGAATTGAGATTTCTCAGGCCATGTCCTTTTGGGGGTCGAATTCACATCCGACACGTGGAGCGACATGGCTCTCTCGATTGTGTGCACTCGAGCGGGATTGTGCGCTCGAGCGCACTATCAACTGTGCGATTTTCATGCGTGTTGAGCTCTGTTCCCTTCTACGACAAGGGTATTCCAAACCTTTTCTTCCTAACTCCATACATGGGTCCAAAACCTGCAATTAGAGCCTCCAACGCTCTCCAAAACCATTATGAACAATATTTTTCTCAAATCAAAACCCTAAATCAATTTATTATCAAACCCCTTCACAAATAAAAAAGGCAAATTGAATCAAATGAACAAAATGAGCTGTAACTTGGGTAATCTAGCATGAAATCCATACAAGAATAAAAAAAAATGAAGAGAAACATGCACATTTTATAAGTGTTTATTTGCCTTGGGTGCTAGCAGGGGCAGACCCAAGTGTTATCACTCGAGTGCGACTAATTTGAGATAGATAATATCTTATAAGATTGGATTTCGTTATTTAATGCCTTCACTTGACCATATACCATACCACCCAAACTAAATTTCTGGTTCCGCCATTGGGTGCTTGACTAACCAATATCTACCAATTCCAAGCCTTAGCCACTTGCTATCAAGCTTCTAAAAAAAAAACCCCCAAAACCATAGCTCCCAAAAAAAAACCCTACACATAAAAGAAATGGAATGATGATTGAAATGGCTTGTCTCACTAGATCTAGAAATGGAGAAGAAGTTTGAGAGTGATAGCTTACCCAAGTAGATGAAATGATGAAAAGAAGGCCTAGAGAAGATGGGTGCTTGAAAGAAATGGGTTCTTGCTTGAAGAAGATGAAGTAAAAGACTCTCAATCTCTCTATTAGGTGTTTGTTAGCAAGAAAATGGAAAGAACAGATGGGGAAACGATAAGGAGATGAAACCCTAGGTGCCTCTTACTAATGGAGATAAGAATGAAATGAAGGGATATGGTTTAGGGTTTTATATAATGGATTTTCTGTTATTTGCAGAGTAGTCCAAAATCTAATAAGGAATTACAGCCTTCTAAGGCTTTTGGATCCTAAATGGGTGTAAACGGGCTCAATTGAGTTGGGTCAACACACGAAAATCGAAGAGTGACTTATTACTTGTGAAATGCACCCAAAATCCTCAGAAAATAGAAAACATAAACACGGAACTTAATAAAACCAAAATACTCAAAAGCCATAATGCTTCCTAGTCAATGGTCGAACTCCTTTCTAATCTACCTAATCAAGCCCAAATACATTTAAAACATCATTTAGGTATCTAATTAGGATTAATTAAATATTAAATACGATTAGGGTAGGATCGGGATATTATACCCACTTCCTCTTTTGTTATAGTTTGTGGAGGAATCTTTAGCCACTTAAAACAATCCCCGATGTTCTGTCGCTTGACTATTATAAAAACAAGGGGATTTGACATATTCATTCCCCTTAAACCCTGTTCTCCCAATTTCATGACTGAAAATCTATTAATGTCACCAGAGTCGTTTGACTCTAGCCCACCTTTTTTTTTTTTCTTTTTTTTACTTTTCTGCCTTGGATCCCATATCATGGGATCCGAATGTAAAATCCATGATATCATAGGATCCAGGTCTAGATAAGAAGACGGTCTAGATTTTTTAATGTACGACTTTTCAACTTTTTATATTTAGACCAAAGTCAAATGACTTCAGTAACATAAATAGATTTCTAGTCGTGAAATTAGGGTTGCAGAGCTTAAGGGGGATTAATATGTCAAACCCCGCTAAAAAGAAGAACAACAATTGGAGCCATTCTTGACACCAATGGCTTTTGTTGGTTTTATCTACTTTTACTGCTTTCTTATGTTTCAGCTTATATGTACCTTTCCACTTATCTCCTCTGTAGCTGAAGGGCCTTCTGTGACCCTCAGCAAAACCGTTTTGCTAATATAAGAGCTCCTTTCTGAGCCAAAAAATGAATAAATAAATAAAATCGGAGCCATTCTTGTTCTGTCACTTGACTACACAATCTAAAGAGTGAAACAAAGAATCATGACAATTTTCATTGAAAGCATATGTGAGCAGAAGTAGTTTAGATAGCTTGTTGAACAATTTCGCAACTCATGACAAAAATTCATTAGGTGACAATCTGAACAAGAAAAATGATCGGGAGAGGGTGACATGATGTATGAAATCCAAGTAAAACAAGAGCGAATGCTTGAAAATTGGATCAAGTTTTCAGGTCTCAATCAACTTCATAATGTACGAGAGAGCTTCTCCAAAAAAAATAATCCATAGCACTCATTTTTTTTATAACATCGATAGCAATCACTTAATTCTTGCAATTTGGGACTGCATCAAAGCCTCCATATCATGATGTTGTTGGGCAGTGCATTTTTTTGTTTTTCGCTTTATGCTGTTAGCACCTTGGGCATTTGACTATTTCAAATCGGTTGACAAACTAATCATACTAATTCGAGAGTAGCAGTTTTTTAGCAGACCCACCAACCCAATCCGAACTTAAACCAGTAATTCAGTTTTCAGACTTGCCATTTTTATCATCACGTTGGGTTCAGGTTGAAGCTTTTGACCTGATCAATAAATTGCTAGGGCTCCAACTCCATACTTGCTATTTTACCCACCAACCTTGCGTAAACCCAACCCATACGCAGACCAACATTAGCGTTACAAAAGGGCTTGAGTTGAACTCTTAACTTTATCTTTGCAGGTTGAGCTGATAAATGCTATTACAGTGCTCAACCAAACCTGTTCAGCCTAACCGGACCTCACCACCCCCTAATAACTCATTGGGCTGATCAAGTGATCAATGGCCAGGAACACTTCCAGCTGGACAAAGATTTTGTCTGCGTAACTCGGCTTAAGCAAAATACAAGGTACCAAAACATCAAAACAGCACCTGATTATGATGACTTGAGTTAAATATTGACCAAGATGTCAAACTAAATCCAGCTAAGCCTCCAGCTTTTATGTGTGTGTGTGTGTGAGAGAGAGGGAGAGAGGGAGGAGTAGCTATGCAATTTTAACTGTAAAATTGAGGCTGAAATTAATGATGGAACAAATAGGAACTCCAACTTTTATTTATAGGATAAGTACATGAGAAACAAGTTATTTAGTTTTCATATGGGCCTCCCCTTTCATACTAGTACACACAGATACACATTATAAAATTAAATAAACACTCCCAATTTTGAATCATATGTCCATCATAAGCTCTAACCAATCTGAGGCACCCTTGTTACAATGCCAGTACTCTCATCTACCCAAACCCAAACCCTATCACAACGAAAATCTGCGGTGATGATCGTTCCTTCCTTCACGATTTGTTCCGTAACCAATGAATTTTCTTCCTCGATCGTTCTTTTGGCCACTTCCCCAGCCACACCCAACAGTTCCGGCCACACGCTTTTGCCTAAAAGAGAGCATCAACACACACATTTGCTTAAATTAGTTAAGATTATAAAGAAGTTTAACATAGTTTAATTAGCAGGATTAACTATCTTATAGCTCTATCTCACTAGAGATCTAAACTTATTCCAGCAATGCAAGTCATAGTTGCATAAATGTTTTTTGTTAAAAAAGCATAGAAAGTGAAAAAAAAAAGTCATATTTTCCATGCAACAGTAAAATTTATGTTTGGTGCAGCCAAATGCGAAAAAAGTAATTGACTTTCCCACGTAATTCCGAGGGAAGCATTTTTTTTTTTTTTCTGTTTTTTCAAATGTCTGTCTTATCTTAAAAATTATGTCGAAGACTAGCATTATGAGACAAGGGACACTTACCCAGGCATTCAGTTGCCATCTTTTCTTCTCTCTTGCCTTGTGATGATCTCAATGGTTATGCAAGAACTGAGGCGGGTATTTATAGAGCTATGCCTTGGTACGTGGCTTTGCGTATGTAGACTAGCTATCCATTATATAGTTCATGTTTGAATTTTGTAGTTAGCTGGTGGCAGAGAAATTTGACCTGTGAAGGAGCCATCTATGTGGATTTACCACTTCCTTGCATATCCTTTGTTAGGAAAATTGTCGATACAAGCAAGCAGTTCCATTTTATTTTTCTCTTTATTTCTTGGTGTGGAAGAATAATACTAATTACTATAATCTTACACATATGTCACATTATCTACTGTAGCTTACCTCTAGTAACAAGTCCACCTATAATTAATCCAAACATTTGGATTGCACCTAGGCCCAAGTATATTACATTTTCAAATTTGACATATTCGTAAAAAAATATTTGGTTGGTTTGGGCCGAAGTCCATGCCTTTAATTATGGTTCGAGTCCTAGGTTCAAATCTTTGGTTTGAATTCTGGTATACGTACATGACTTGTAACCTGGGCCCAAGTTGAGGTTTAGGTTGTTGGGAAGTCCCACATCGCACATCGCCTAAGTAATAGGCTTGAAATGTCTTAATATACATGTATGGGCCTTCCTCCTATCAACTTAAGCTTTTTGGTTGGTATATGGTTTCTTACATAGGGTGTTTATAAAGTTTGTTAATTAGTCCTGTACATAGTTTAATTACATCACTGCATGACTCGTAATTTCATTTAGATTTTATTGCTGGCAATGTTTGATAAAGCCGGTTTTTTTGACTGATTTTAAATACACAACTCTTTTGTTTTCTAGAACCTTTAGGCCCAATTAATAATTTCATGTGTTACATGATTATTAGGTCAAGGCTAAGAAATCTTACATGACAAGTTATACATAGTTTTCCCCAGCCACAGGAGGCAAGCTTTCTAGTTAATCGTATGGTATGATTTGATCAGCTTTCGGTTCTAGGCGGGCCACATGATGACATCTTAAGGTGTGAGAAGGGTGCAATGCAAGTGCGATTAGATGGGCCAAATAATTCAGTCCTAGTTATAGTTATAAGGCCTAAGCAACTCAACCATACCAAAAATCAGATTTCTCAGCCCGACCCAAGTTACGAACAAGCACCAACCTTCATTTGCACTTCTCTCATCTCTCCTTTCTCGATCTAGTTTTCTTTTGGAATTTCAATTTTCAGTTATTTTTAGGCACTCCTTCAAAAATGGGAAGTGTAAGTGCCTAAAAATAACGGACTTAGTTTAGATGATATTGAAGCTTCTGATGGTGCTGTTTAGCTGGTTTGGAAGTCACTAGAAGTCCTGAACTTGAAAGAGAGACAAAAGTCAGGGCCCCGGGCTGCTGTCAGCCGAAGGCACTCCGACATCTAAGTTAGTGCAATCACTGAACTAGGGGTGAAGTGAGGAAGAAGAAGGTTCAGGCAAAAGAGTGGTCTATTGCACAGTGCATAATGCGTACCTGTTATTGGCTTACCATGCCGGTATATATAGACGAGTGGAAACTTCCTGAGTGGAGGTAGGTGAGGCAGCTTGTCCCATCAGCCCATACCTAGGATCCTCAGTGGGGGTAGGTGAGGGTACTGTCCCATCGGATCTCCCCTCAATCCCACACATAAATGCAGACGTGACCGCCTGATAGGGACAACCCCTTATCAGTATTCGCCGGCCACCCTATCTGCCAGTACGTTCTGCAACGTAGCTGTCCCGTCACATAATGAGGATTTGACGTTCAGTGTTCACATCAGTCAAGAGAGCCGAACTGGAGAAGTCACCGAAGTCGTGGGCGCGAGCTCGGGCGTTGCAGTCGAGCTGCGCAATGCCGACTCAATGGAACGGGCTCGGTACTCTTATCGAGGTGGGCTCAGACTCGAAACCAGCTGGCGCGGTCGTCGAGCTGAGCGAGGCCGGGCCCAAAGCAAGCCCAGTTGGTACTCTTACCTAAGACTGAGAGTAATTTCAGGATCACGGAAATACCCCGCACAATTGCCCTAGCTCCTGACCTCGGGAGTTCCGCAACTCGGGGGTTGGGAGCTATGAACTAGGGGTTTTCCTTGTGCCGAGCTCGTAGCTCTAGTAGTTGTTGATGTCCAATCTTCATCGCGTTGCTCTGCTGGCCCAAGGGCGCTAACGTCGCTTCGTTTGCCCGAGGCAATTGATTGCCCTGACTGCACGGCTGCGGAGGGTGTACCGTTCCGTTACGTGTCACCGCTTGATCGGTTGTACGGCTAATCCAAAGCGACGCGTGCGGCTCCCGAAACGACGCTCTGACAGCGTGCCCTAGAAACTCGAACGGGCACCTCTCTGTTCTATAAAAACAGGACGTCTTCTCCATTCTTCTACTTTGGCATTCTGAGAAAAGAGAGGATCCTTGCAGTGAAAGCCTTCTGCGAAAGAGACCCTTGCTCGTTCTTGCAGCCCTCCGTGCTTTCTCCGATCTTTGTGAGTCTTTCCTTGCCCTTTCCAGGATTCCCGTTAAGGTTTCTATCTGCCTTCCTTTCTGTCCAACTTTTTCTGTCCCAGGCCTTAGAGATGGGAGCATATTGGCACTGGGTAGATACCCCACAGGCCCTGGAAAACTTTAGGAGCATGTATAGGATACTTGAGGAGGTCCCCATTAGGATAGATGACCCAGAGGACGGTTGTGACAGCAAGAACTGCCGGAATGGCTGGATGCGATTCCCTCTGGTGTCCATCGTGGAAGGAGGGGTCCGGTTCCCTGTCTATCCACTTCTGAGGGAATGCCTCCAGACGTGGAAACTCTGTCCATGCCAGCTGATGCCCAATAGCTTTAAAATAATAATGGGCACAGCCGAGCTCAATAAAATACTCGGGATCAACCTCGGTGTCTATGACATCGAGGACGTATATGACCTATGCAAGGCCGCGAGGGCCGAGGATAGCTATTACCTCCGCGAGAAGCCAAAGACGGAGCTCTTTGTCCACGATTTAAAGGATTCGAGCCGGCATGCCGGGGACGACCGCTTGTTTGTCTCCGGAGAATGGGAGTTCGCGGCATCTGAGCCTGTGGCGGCCAAATTTTCAAGATCCCCCGCCGTCTCGGGAAACCCCCAAGTAAATGTCGAGCTTGCTAATCTTTCCTTTTATCATTTCCTATTTTGCCAAACTCATGGGTTTTGCGTGCCGAGCAGGTCACAGCGAGAGGAAAAAGGGAGGCGCTCAGGGTCAAGTGGAGGCGGAACAGCGAGTGGCTGAAAGCTGTGAAGAAGTACCAAGGCCACAGTGGACGTGCGGCTGAGATCTTCTCAGATATCAACCCATCTACCGTTCGTTCATCCCCCGAAGGACCGGCGACCTTCCTCCGATCGAAGAACCCGAGAATGAGATGCCGGACATGAAGCCGGTGCTCGCCCTGGGAGTTGGGGCTTCCGCCTCGGCATCTGCGCAGCAACCCGTCGACCCCCAACAGGCGGTGGACGCCTTCCCTTCAAGCTCTGAAGAAGAGGAGGAAGAGGAAATGCCGCTGCAAAGGCGTCGGCCTGCTGTCGAGTTCGTGGACTTGGTGTCCCAGGCACTCAGTAACCCAGCTCCCCAGGCGTCGATGCCCCCGGCCTCCGGTGTCAAAGGGTCTTCCACCACGCTTGGAGTTCCATCGGGCGGCCTGTTAGACCCTATGTTGTGTTTGCAATTTGATGTCCAACATTTGCATCATGGTCATCTCATATCATTTCTCAAAGGTTTATCTTGAAAATCACAGGATTTAAATCAACTTGCTCAAAGTCTGTGTTAAACCTTTTGGTTGATTTTAGTCTTATTTTGAAAAGCTTTCTTCTTTATAAAACCTTGTCTCAAACACCCTATCGTTCTGTGTTTCAAAAGTTTTTAAAAATTAGATTTTTTTTTTGTAAACTCAGATCTTCAGAAAACAGTCGAACCATACTGTCGGTCAGGTGTCGGCTAACCGACCTTGAACCGAATCCTAACCGAACTCACTCGGTTAGCTTTTCTGAATGGTGTTTCAGTTGTCGGTTTGTGTGTCGGTTAACTGACCATAGAAATTAGACTAACCGAACATCTTGTCGGTCAGATTTCCAGAAAGATGCATTGTCATATATTTTTCACGTCGGTCAGCATGTCGGTCAAGGCTCGGTTAACCGACTTTGCTTCAGAACCTGACCGAAGCTCTCTCGGTTAGAATTCCAGAGAGATGTATTCTGACCCTATTTTCACTGTCGGTTAGAGTATCGGTCAGCCCTTGGTTAACCAAACATGTCGGCCAACCGAGCCATGCTTTTTGGTCAGCAAAATTTCAAAATTATGACCGTTGGGTCTTTGACCGTTGAGGGTGTCGGTTAACCGACCTCTGGATGTCGGCTAACCGACATATAGCCGTTGGGCCAAAAATTCTATAAAATGAAGTTCATTCCAAGGCCAAAGGAGATGATTCTGGAAGCCAATTCTGAGGTGTACTAAGACAAATCAAAGGGAATGAACTAAGGAGGCCAAAGGATCATAAGTAAAGCTAAACTTGGATTAATGAAGTTCAATCACCAAGTAAGCTTTGACTTTTTCTAATCATATGTTTTTATGCGTTGTCTAAATTATTGGTAAATGATTTTTAGCATATTAACTATAATGTGTTGAATCCATTCCTCTCTTAATCTTTGATTTAAGTTTTTGGATTCTTCACCTTGATTCAAATCAAGTTAGTGGTAGAAAACTTTTTAGACATGTTTTATCACTTTTTAGACATGTGTTATCAAAATCTTCAATTTATGTTATAACATGTTTCACTAACTTGCATGAATCTTCTTTGTTTTTTTCAATCGTTAAGACTTTAGTTGAATTCCTTTGATTTTGAAAACAACCAATCACATGCATCACATGTTTAGACATAATTAATTTCATACAACTTGTAAGCTTTTGATTTTCATATCATCGGCAAGTTTGTACTTTGTACATGTGATTTGCATATCACTTCAATCAAATCATTTTATGTGCATTAAACTTTTAATTGCTTCAAGCATAAACTGATTGAGCTTTCATTTTCAACTTGATTGAAGTTTTCACACACACACATCATGAGCATTCATCTTTGCAATTTATAGTGTGTTGTGTGAGTTGATTATCACTTTCTCATTCGCCTATTTTAGAGGCAATATATATTGTGCTTAATGTATTTCTCTCCTAGTGTTTAGACACGTTCTTGAGAAAGAAAAACTATTTGTACGAAAGGTTATTGCTTAGCCTAAGAAAAGCAAATTGTAAAGGTTATTGCTTATCCTAGAAAAGCACATAGTTAGGTTGTTGTTTAGCCTTAAAAACATCATTGTAAGAGTTATTGCTTAGCCTTTTATAAAAGCATAAATAGTGGAAATCCGGTGGGGTGTAGATTCACAAGCCGATAGTGGATGTAGGCACGTTGGCCGAACCACTATAAATCTTGTGTTTCGGTGATTGATGCTTAGCTTCCGCATTTTATTTGTTAATCATCACAAGTGGTTAATTCTTTAAAAGAAGTTTAAAATTGGCATAATTGGTCATTAAGTTGTAGCTCACCCTATTCACCCCCCTCTAGGGTTTGGATCCAGGACTTTCATTTGGTATCAGAGCCTCGTGCTCTAATATTAGGATCAAGTGTTTGGAACTCTTGATTAGGTGTAAAAACCTAGAGCTTAGACCCTAGTTGGACTTATCTTGAAAATCATCTTTATGGATTCCAATAAGATAGAGAGTGTAGGTTCCCTTGTAGATTCTCCTAGTCATCTTCTTCCATCCATTGGAAATTCAAATCTTGAACATAATGAATATCAACTTGAATCAAGTGAAGAAGAAAATGAAAATCAAGATGATCTTCAACAAGCATATGATGATTTGTACACCTTATACTTAAAGCTTGTTAAAAACCACAACAAGTTAAAAGTAGAATCTAAAAGACTAAACAAAGAATTAGTCACTTCAAAAGATGAACTTAGAGAGAAAGATGAAGCTATACAATGCCTAAACTCTAAGTTTATGATCACTTTACACAACTTGTCTAATGCTCAAAATGAACAAAATGAAATTGAAACAAATAATAATGAGCTAAAGAAAGAAAACTTGAGTTTAATAGATACTCTAAAAAGACAAGATAAAAACATTATCCATCTAGAATCAAAATTAAAAATCTCTATGGATAACTTGTCAAAGGTTCAAAAAGAATTAAATGTATCTAAGATAAGTTGTGACAATCTTCTCAAAAAAAATACAAATATAAGTGATCATGTGAAGAATCAAGTTGAAGACATTTCTAATTTAGAATCCAAGTTAATAATCACCAAAGAAAATTTATCAAAAACTCAAAGTGATTTAAAAACTTTACAACTTGGATCTAATGTGAATGAACTAAAACTTGAATTGAAACTTACTCATGAAAAGATAAACAAGTTTAATGGAATTGAAATCCAACTCATAAAAGCAAATAATGAAAATTCAATTCTTAAAACCAAAGTCACTCAACTTGAGACTCATAAGCAAAAGTTTGAGTGCAAATTTACCCAAAGTGAAGAGAAACTTGAAAATTTGTTTAAATTGGGTAAATCACATGGAGATAGGACGAGTCTTGGATTTAATAAACATACTTATCATGACCCTAAGTTCATCAACAAGTTTGTAAAAGGTGAGTCCTCTCTCTCTAGCACTCACACTAATTTGCCCAAAACAAAATGGCATTATTGTGGTAAAGAAGGGCATTTCAAATTTGAGTGCAAACTAAGAAGAAATCATATGTCAAAACCCATCTATAAATCAAAGGAAGTAAAATCAAATTCTATGAAGGGTAAGACATTTAAATCAAAGGAAGACTCTTTAAAGTTCAAACAAGTCAAATCTATTCAACAAGAGTCTCCTAAGATAGATTTTAAAAGGACCAATCAAGTCAATAGCTATCAAGTTAAATCTATCAACAAGAAACATCTCACTTTACCTCCTTTAACCATGGAAATGAAAGAAATTTTGAAAAAGGTTGAACAATTGAAATTAAAATTCAAAATGCAAAAAGAAGGAGGAAAAGTTAAAAGAAATAAGAATATAAAGGAAAATCATCACCAACCATCAAAGACTAATCATCATTATAAAATTGTCAAACCAAGAATTGATAACAAGTCCACTAAAATTGAAAGATTATCTCCCTTGGTTGGTGGAATCTCAAACATAGGCTTAAAAATTCAAGACCTTAGATGGAAACGTAAGGTTAGAATGTTAGATAGAAATTAAGAACTAGTGTTTAGATTAGACCAACCCATCTCTATTAGTTAAATCTTGTGTTGGTCCTAAGCCTAGATAATGAACTTCTCTGGTTGCTAAATTCTATGTGTTTGAGAAATTGCTTTAAAACATACAACTATGCATTATCCTTTTCAAAATGTAAACTTCAAAAGTAATGCATGTAGTAAATAATTTCTGTTAAAAAAAAAAAAAAACAGATGTGCTAATCTCGTGG
Source organism: Umbellularia californica (assembly GCA_028538565.1). Taxonomy (NCBI): domain Eukaryota; kingdom Viridiplantae; phylum Streptophyta; class Magnoliopsida; order Laurales; family Lauraceae; genus Umbellularia; species Umbellularia californica. The sequence goes on from JAPQWN010000005.1 coordinate 15,703,251, forward strand.
AAATATCTGCAGAGTTCGGCTAACCGAACTCCATCTGTCGGCTAACCGACAGCATAAGGGAGTCTCCCTTCTCAGACCCATTCTGCCACGTTCGGTCAACCGACACTTAAGTTGTCGGCTAATCGACAACTCACAGGGATGAATAAATCCCTGCGCATGGACTGGAAACTCACTTCACTATTCATCATCTTCCTTCTTCGTGCCCTAGACGAGAACTTCTGTTCCAAATCCTCAAATTAGTCAAATCTCATCCCCATTGCTCTAAAAACTTCTCTCATTCCAATTAAAATCCTCTCTCAATCATCCTCCAAGCAAGTCATCGTCATTTTCATCTCTTTCATCATCGTTGAAGCCTCACAACATTGACAGTCAACGTGAATCTGTGGGATCAAGTCTTGGTCATTCTCTCTGATTTCTTGCAAGCATTTTCTGATCTCTTCAAAGGAATCATTGTCATCAAAAGAGCCTCCTCTTCCAAGCTGGGATCAATCATTTTTCCCCTAAAATCAAGGTGACTGTTTCATCCAAAAATTCCCAAACATTTTTTTTTATTTTCTTGGAATGATTGGTTTATTTGTAGTCTTTATGGAATATTTGCATGAATTGTAGGACTTGAGATCCATATTTTGGGGCATTCACAGCCAACTGTGCCTTCATTTCCTTAGTCTGCACACTATGTGTTTGATGATTTGTCACAACCAAATCTGCTTAATCTTCAGTGACCCTCTCACCTTTTGAGCATTGGGAAAAAGATTTATACTGACTCACATTAAAGAAAAACCTTCAATCTTGCCCAACCAAATATGCCTCCAAGAATGAAGAAAGCCATGCCAAGGCCATCTAAAAAGGGGAAGGCCACTGCCACATCCAGTAGGCCCATAGATGAACATTCAGACTTTAGTGAATCCCCTCCACCACCATCCATAGAGCTGAGGGTTGATGCTAACACTCTGCAACTATTGAGAAATAGGTCTATAGCTATAGAAAGAAGGGTGTTAGTAAACCAAATAAAAAATCATGACTTAATGAGAATGGTTCATAGAGTAGGATGGGATGGTATACTTCATTGGGGTGGAGATGTCTATCCCACATTGGTGAGATATATGTACTCATCAATCTCAAGCACTCTCATTGGAGAAAATACTTGTTCTATTACTATCTCCTTTGAAGATAGGAATGTAGAGATCACACCTGAGAGGATAGGGAACATTATGGGGATACCTTGCACCCCAAATGGACTTACAATGATATCAGATTCCCCTAATGAAGATGAGAGAACCAAGGCCACTAGGGACATTTGTGGTTTCAATGCCCCTTGGGATAAAAGAAAACATCATCTCACCTTAAATTCTCTCCTTCCCATTTATAGAATTATCCATCATTGCTTCACTTACAATGTCTACCCTAGGTTAGGAAATAGGACTGAGCTTACAGCCTATATGGCCAACCTTTTGTCCAAGGTGGTAACTAGTACACCCATTTGCTTGCCCTCCAACATTTGTCATACGATAATCAAATTTCATAACAACATTGGTCAGAAAAATGCAATACCATTTGGATATCTGATGACTCAATTGGCATTCTCATTTGGGATACCCAAACCTTCTGGGGAGCAACCTCTTTTCAAAACTCCATTATCACCAGCTAATGTAAATCAAATGAATCTTATTCCCAACGCTCAAATTCCTATAGCTGATGACCCTCCCTTGGCTCAAGCACCCCCATCTCCTACTCATGGCTCAACATCGATACCATCTCCTCGTCCTTCCACTTCAGTGGACCGCTTGGCAGCTCTTGAGAGAGACATGACTTACATGAAGAAAGAGCAAAAGAAGAACAAGAAGACACTGAACAAACTGTTTGAGTATCTCTCAAGAATTTCAAAGAGTTGCAGTCGAGATGATGTTGGAGCTCCTCCTTCTCCGTCACCACCACCTCCTGACTCGGAGTAGAAGATGCTTGATGTCACCACTATTTTTTTTGTTTTCTCATTGGTAGTATGATTGGTGGTGTAATTTGGTTCAATTGGTTTTTGATGGATGTGTTGGATATTGATGATGTTTATGACTATGTTTATGTTTATGGGTTATTTTTTTGATGTAAACATTTTCATTTGAGACATGAATGAAAACTTGTGAATACATTTTGTCTTTTCATGATGATTTCTCCTTTGCTTTTATATTCAAAATTTATCAAATGATATCAATATTATGCTATGAGAAAGGTATATGTTTGCATGAGCTATTTTTGCAGACTCTTTAGCAATTTGATGTCAATGGGGGAGAAGAAATGGAAAGGGCTAAGTATGATTTCTAAGACTATGGGGGAGAAAAAGGTTGTGGGAGAGAATTTGTATGGAAGCACACACAATGGGGGAGACCTAGAAGGTTGGGGGAGCAAAGAAAGGAAGGAAGATAGTGAAGAAGCCAAAATGTTCAACTCAGGTGGAGTTGAGATATATGGAGACCAAAAGTTGTAGAAATGAATGAATGTATGAGTGATGTGTGAGTGATGAGCTTATGTTTCTTAACTTTGTTTTGTATGTTGCCATCAAATTGCAAAGGGGGAGATTGTTAGACCCTAAGTTGTGTTTGTAATTTGATGTCCAACATTTGCATCATGGTCATCTCATATCATTTCTCAAAGGTTTATCTTGAAAATCACAGGATTTAAATCAACTTGCTCAAAGTCTGTATTAAACCTTTTGGTTGATTTTAGTCTTATTTTGAAAAGCTTTCTTCTTTATAAAACCTTGTCTCAAACACCCTATCGTTCTGTGTTTCAAAAGTTTTCAAAAGTTAGATTTTTTTTTGTAAACTCAGATCTTCAGAAAACAGTCTGACCATACTGTCGGTCAGTCTGTCGGTCAGGTGTCGGCTAACCGACCTTGAACCGAAGCCTAACCAAACTCACTCGGTTAGCTTTTCTGAATGGTGTTTCAGTTGTCAGTTTGTGTGTCGGTTAACCGACCATAGAAATTAGACTAACTGAACATCTTGTCGGTCAGATTTCCAGAAAGATGCTTTGTCATATATTTTTCACCTCGGTCAGCATGTCGGTCAAGGCTCGGTTAACCGACTTTGCTTCAGAACCTGACCGAAGCTCTCTCGGTTAGAATTCCAGAGAGATGTATTCTGACCCTATTTTCACTGTCGGTTAGAGTGTCGGTCAGCCCTCGGTTAACCGAACATGTCGGCTAACCGAACCATGCTTTTTGGTCAGCAAAATTTCAAAATTATGTCCGTTGGGTCTTTGACCGTTGAGGGTGTCGGTTAACCGACCTCTGGATGTCGGCTAACCGACATATAGCCGTTGGGCCAAAAATTCTATAAAATGAAGTTCATTCCAAGGCCAAAGGAGATGATTCTGGAAGCCAATTCTGAGGTGTACTAAGACAAATCAAAGGGAATGAACTAAGGAGGCCAAAGGATCATAAGTAAAGCTAAACTTGGATTAATGAAGTTCAATCACCAAGTAAGCTTTGACTTTTTCTAATCATATGTTTTTATACGTTGTCTAAATTATTGGTAAATGATTTTTAGCATATTAACTATGATGTGTTGAATCCATTCCTCTCTTAATCTTTGATTTAAGTTTTTGGATTCTTCACCTTGATTCAAATCAAGTTAGTGGTAGAAAACTTTTTAGACATGTTTTATCACTTTTTAGACATGTGTTATCAAAATCTTCAATTTATGTTATAACATGTTTCACTAACTTGCATGAATCTTCTTTGTTTTTTTCAATCGTTAAGACTTTAGTTGAATTCCTTTGATTTTGAAAACAACCAATCACATGCATCACATGTTTAGACATAATTAATTTCATACAACTTGTAAGCTTTTGATTTTCATATCATCGGCAAGTTTGTACTTTGTACATGTGATTTACATATCACTTCAATCAAATCATTTTATGTGCATTAAACTTTTAATTGCTTCAAGCATAAACTGATTGAGCTTTCATTTTCAACTTGATTGAAGTTTTCACACACACACATCATGAGCATTCATCTTTGTAATTTATAGTGTTTTGTGTGAGTTGATTATCACTTTCTCATTCGCCTATTTTAGAGGCAATATATATTGTGCTTAATGTATTTCTCTCCTAGTGTTTAAACACGTTCTTGAGAAAGAAAAACTATTTGTACGAAAGTTATTGCTTAGCCTAAGAAAAGTAAATTGTAAAGGTTATTGCTTATCCTAGAAAAGCACATAGTTAGGTTGTTGTTTAGCCTTAAAAACATCATTGTAAGGGTTATTGCTTAGCCTTTTGTAAAAGCATAAATAGTGAAAATCCGGTGGGGTGTAGATTCACAAGCCGGTAGTGGATGTAGGCACGTTGGCCGAACCACTATAAATCTTGTGTTGTAGTGATTGATGCTTAGCTTCAGCATTTTATTTGTTAATCATCACAAGTGGTTAATTCTTTTAAAGAAGTTTAAAATTGGCATAATTGGTCATTAAGTTGTAGCTCACCCTATTCACCCCCCCTCTAGGGTTCGGATCCAGGACTTTCACGGCCCTCTAAAGAGCCCTGCCGAGGGCCCTCAAAAGCGCCCTATCAAGGCAGCAAAATGGGAGGCCCAGTAGAGAAGAGGCCCCGACAGGAGGGGCCGACGGGGAAGGCGCCCGGGAAGGGGGCGTCCCCTTGGAGAAGAAGAGTGCCCTTCTGGAGAAAGGGAGCGCCCCGCCGGTGAAGGAGAGCGTCCCGTCGATGAAAGAAAGCGTTTCCTAGGACAAGGGCCCCGAGGTCGACCCGACGGCTAGGAGCATCTGTGGCCCGGCATTCCTGTCAAAACCTGATACTAGAGCCCGGGAGGCCCCTGACGATCCATGATAAGCTGTGTAACAACTCTGTTATTATGGCCGCGATCACTAGAGCCTGCTGCCTCCCACCTGACATGGAGTGGCACGAGAAGCTGGAGGACGCGACTCTGGTGATGTCGGCGATGCAGGCATCGGTAGCGGTGAGTCTTGCCCCTTTTCTTTTGAGAAACTTGTTTTCGATCTCGGTGGTCTTCTAACTCATCTTCTCTGTACAGAATGTTCAAAAGCTCGAGGTGGTACTGGCGAGGGCCTTTCTGGGCTCCTCCAAGGCCTCTCAACTAAAGGAGGAGAAGAGGAGGATCGCATCCGCTCTTGAGGCGAGCAGCGAGCGGCTGCGAGAGCTGGAGGAGAAGAACGCGAAGCTCGCCACAGAGATGGACTCGGCGGCAGCCGAGATCATCAGGCTGAGGGGAGAGACGCTAGATCTAAAGGGGGTGGACGATGTGAAGGCGAAGAGGGCTGCCCAGCTCGAGGTCGAGCTGCTGAAACTACAGACCGAGCTGGCAGCCCTAACCAAATCTAAGGCCGAAGTTGAAGCCCGTGTATAGGCCGAGAGGGAGACCATGGGAAAGGAGCAGGCCGAACTCAAGGAATCACTGCAGGCGGAGGTGGATGCATCGTACCAGGATGGAGTGAGGGACGCGACCAGAACTTATGAGGCCCAATTAGATGGGTTGTGCAAGAAAGTATTCCAGCTTGGGTGCATGGCTGCACTAAAAGAGGCGGGGATCTCCGAAGATCACCCGGTGTTCCATCATCCTTCCAAGTTCGTCCGTCGTGCGCCTGAGTCTGCGTAAGCTCCAGTTCCTCCCCCCGAGGATCCCCCTAGCTCCAGCGCCCCAACTTCCTCTTTGGACGTGCCTCCTGCTAAGACTCCTGTTGAAAGGGATCGCGACGCCAAAGCCGGGGGCGGCTCAGAAAGATTGATGATGATGTATTTGTTTTCTTTTATTTCATTGTACTCCTGGAAAGCTTGAACTTCTGTATTTGCGTGTAAAGATCTCAAAATGAATGAAATTAGTTTTGTCTCTATCTTCACGCAATGTGATTGTTCATGTTCTTTTTTGCTTCTGTATTTGCATTCGGTCCCGTAACCAAAATGAAGAAAGCAATAAGAAAAAGAACAAGTAATTGAGCTCGACTATACAGCCAGAGTCGGTAGTGAGCTAGGTTCTATTACCAGGGCTAAGTGACCGAGCTAGGTTCCGCAACCTTAACAAGTCACAGGGTTCGGTAGAACAAAATGAGCTAGGTCCCATGACCAGAGCTAGAGAGCTAGGTTCCACAACCGTAGCCAAACTTAGTTCCGTAACCAGAGCTAAAAATGGCTGGTCCTGTGACCGGGCCGATGCTGCTGGTTCCATAACCAGAGCTAAGTAACTTAGCTAGGTTCCATAACCAGAGCATGACTTACTGAGTTCGGTTCTATAACCAGAACTGAGGGTGGCTAGTCCTGTGACTGCGCCAAGGCAGCTGGTTTTTTAACCGAGCTGAGGGTGGCTAGTCCTGTGACTACGCCAAGGTAGCTGGTTCCGTAACCGAGATGAAGGTGGCTGGTCCTGTGACCGCGCCAATGCAAGCTGGTTCCGTAATTGAGCTGAAGGTGCCTGGTTCTGTAACCGCGCCAGTGCAAGCTGGTTCTGTAACCGAGCTGATGATGGCTGGTCCTATGACCGCGCAATGCAAGATAGTTCTGTAACTGAGCTGAAGGTGGCTGGTCCTGTGACCGTGCCAAGGCAGCTGGTTCTTTAACTGAGCTGAGGGGTGGTTGGTCCTGTGACCGCGCCAAGGCAGCTGGTTCTGTAACCGAGCTGAATGTGGCTGGTCCTATAACTTGGCGAAATTCTGAAAGTGACAACACAAATCCTTCCACAAGAATTTATTTTTATTGACTTTCGAGATTGAGTACAGCCTCCATGGGCGTGGTAGCTCTCTACCTTCCATGTCCTCAAGTTTGTACGCTGACTGCCCAGCTGCCGAGATTACTTTGAATGGCCCATGCCAGTTCGGAGCAAGCTTTCCTTCGCTGGGATTTTTATCTGCTGGAAGTGTCTTCTTTAAGACCAATTCTCCCGTTGAGAACTTCCTTTCTTTGACTCTCTGGTTGTATCCTCTGGCCAACTGTTACTGGTAAGAAGCGAGGCGAATGGCTCCTGCATCCCTTCGTTCTTTAACTAGGTCGAGCTCTTTGGCGAGGTTCACTTCGTTTTGGCCCTGATCAAATAGTTTTGATCTGAGAGTTGGGAGGCCGACCTCAAGTGGGATCACTGCTTCCATTCCAAAGGCCAGGGAGAAAGGTGTTGCCGAAGTGGAGCGCCTCGGGGTAGTCCTATACGCCCAAAGGACACTCGGAAGTTCTTCTACCCATCTCCCTTTGGCTCGATCAAGCCTCTTCTTGAGCCCGTCGAGCACTACTTTATTGGAGATTTTGGCTTAACCGTTGCTCGGCAGGTAGGTCGGAGTGGAACAGTAGTTCCTGATGCCGAGCTCTTGGCAGAAGTTTTTAAAGAAGTTGGAGTCGAACTGAGTCCCGTTGTCCGAGATCAAAGCTCGAGGCACTCCAAACCTTGTAACAATGTTCCTCCATACAAAGTTTTTGGTATCCAACTCGGTGATGGAAGACAATGCCTCCGCTTCTATCCATTTGGTGAAATAGTCAGTGGCTACTATTAGCCACCGCTTATTCCCTGGAGCCCGGTGGAGTGGTCCCACCAGGTCCAATCCCCATTGGGCGAAAGGCCATGGACTAGAGAGAGGACTCAGGTCGTGTGCTCGCTGATGGAGAGAGTTAGAGAATTTCTGGCACTTCTCGCATTTCCTGGCATAGACCTAGGCGTCCTTCTGCATGTAAGGCCACCAGTAGCCCTGGCTGATGGCTCGATATGCCAATGACCGACCCCCAATGTGACTGCCGCAGATTCCTTTATGGATTTTATAGAGGAAGTCTTCGACCTTGCTAGGGTGAACGCACTGGAGGTAGGGTCCATTGTAGGACTTTTTATAGAGCTTGCCATCTAGAGACAGCTAAAATCGAGCTGCCTTCAGCCTGATTTTATGGGCTTCGCTCTTGTCTTCGGGGAGTTGGTCATCCTTGAGGTAAGATATATATTGGTCCATCCAGCTCGAGCCGAGGTCAGCGCATAAGACCTGCCGAGGTGGATGAAGCTCTGTGCTCGGTCTGTCTAGTGCTTCCACTTCGACAGTCATTTTTCTTCCAGCTTCGACAGCAGAGGCCAAGTTGGGAAGGGCATCGGCGTGAGAATTGGAGTCTGCCGATCTGCCTGACTTCAACTTTTTTGAACTAAGAGAGGAGTTGCTTTGCGTGAGCTAGGTAGGCTGCCATCTTGTCGTCACGGGCTTGGTAGTCTCCATTCAGTTGGCTCGTCACCAGCTGAGAATCGCTGAAGACGACCAGTTACCGTGCCCCTAGGATTTTAGTGCTACCAAGCCCTGCGATCAGCGCCTCATACTCAGCTTCGTTGTTTGATGCCTTGAAGTCAAGTGTCAGGGCTTGCTCGACGACAAGGCCCTCCGGAGATTAGAGGACTATGCCTGCGCCAGCCCTTTTGGAGGTTGAGGATCCGTCGATGAAGACCTTCCAGGATAAGTCGAGGAACTGTTTCCAGGATCGTTCTTGTTCCATCTCGGTCTCGGTGACTTCTCCCACCTCCTTGCCCCCCAGTTCGGTATCGAGCTGTCTCGATGCCGAACTAGAGGAGGTGAACTCTACGATGAAATCTGCCAGGACTTAGGCTTTGATCGCCGTTCTGGGCTGATACTGAATATCATATTGCCCCAGCTCGACGGCCCATTTGGACACCCTTCCAGAGAAGTCTTCTTTTTGGAAAAGAGACTTGAGCGGATGTTATGTAACAACCACTACGGAGTAGGTCTGGAAGTAGTGGGAGAGTTTGCGAGAAGCACTGACGAGTGCTAATGCAAGCTTCTCCAATGGCAGGTATCTCGTCTCGGCATCTAGCAAGATCTTGCTCGCGTAGTAGATAGGCCTTTGTTGCCTGTCTTCTTCTCTAATGAGCATCGAGCTCACTGCGTGGTCCGAGACTACCAGATACAAGTACAGGACCTCTCCCTGTGTTGGAGTGGACAACAGGGGAGGTGAAGATAGGTACCCTTTGACTTCCTCAAGGGCTCTGTTGCACTCCGGCGTCCATTGGAATTTCGAGCTTTTCTTTAAAAGCTGAAAGAAGGGGCGGAACTTGTCTGAAGCTCTGCTGATGAAGCGGTTTAGTGCTGCTGCCATCCCTGTGAGCCTCTGGACTTGCTTCGCCGTGGTCAAACTTTGGATAGCCTGGATTGCTGAGATCTGCTCGGGATTGGCTTCAATTTCACGTCTAGTGACCAGACTTCCCAGGAACTTGCCGGAGCCGACGCCAAATGCGCATTTGGCCGCATTCAGCTTGAGCTTGAATTCTTTGAGGACGGTGAAGGTCTGACTCAGGTCAATCAAGTGGTCCTGTGACCTTTTAGACTTGACGACCATATCGTCGATGTACATTTCAAGCGTCTTGCCGAGTTGGGCCTAAAACATCTTCGTTACCAGCGTCTGGTAAGTTGCACTAGCGTTTTTTAACTCAAAGGGCATCACTTTGTAACAGTAGATGACTCTAGCTGTTATGAACGCGGTCTTTTCTTCGTCAGGCCCATGCATCGGGATCTGATGGTAATGTTGGTAGGCGTCGAGGAAACTCATCCTGTCGTACCCGGCGGTGGCGTCGATTAGTTGGTCAATCTTTGGGAGCGGGAAGCTGTCCTTGGGGTAGGCCTTGTTGAGGTCGGTGAAGTCCACACAGACCCTCCAGCTCCCGTTCTTCTTTTTGACCACTACTGTGTTGGCCAGCCACGCAGGGTAGTTGACTTCCTTGATTGCTTCGGCCTCCAACAGTTTTTTGAACTCTTCGATCACTGCCTCTGCTTGCTGGACCTCGGTCCCGCGAGCCTTTTGGACTACAGGCTTGTGTCTGGGATCCACATTTAGTTTATGGCTCATGACCTCGAGGTCGATGCCGGGCATCTCGTATGGGGTCCAAGCGAAGACCTCTCTATTCTGTAACAGGAAGTCGAGCGGCTCGGACCTTTCAGCTTCTGCAAGCTGATTTCCGAGCAGGAAGTATCTCTCCGGATCGCTGGGATCGATCCTGACCTCGGTGAGATCTTCGACACTCTTCTGCTCAGGGGCTCAGCTGACAGCCTCGAGCTCTTCCTCGAGCACTTGCTATGGTTCTGCTTCACCAAGAACCACAGCCATTAGGCACTGTTTGGCCATCTGCTGGTCGCCCCGAGCCATGATCACCTCGATTCTGCCGTCCCTGTTCTCTAACAGGAACTTAAGTTTCTGATGATGGGTGGAGGGCACTGCTTCCATGTTGTGCAGCTAGGTCCTTCCCATTATTGCATAATATAGGGATGGAGCATCCACCACTAGGAAGTCTACTGTCATGGAGGCACCCCCTACTTGAACTTGGAGGGAGATCTTCCCCTTGGGGTAGACTGGCTTGGAGCTGAAGCCCACCAGCGGGGTGCGGGCTTCCTGCAGGTCCTCCTCTTTCAGACCCATCTTCTTGAAGCAGTCGTAGTAGAGGATTTCGGAGGAGCTCCTGGGGTCCACGAGGATCCTCTTGACTTTGAAGTTTCTTAACCTCAGAGTCAAGAGCAGAGGATCGTTGTGGGGCAGCTACACCCCGTCCAAGTCTTCATCAGAGAACCAAATCTTTGGTCTCTCTTTCCATGCCTTCTTTAGAGAGGGGCTGAACTCAGCCGACATTACCTGCTTGCCATGCAAGGCCCTCCTGGCCTCAGCACGAGCCTGGTTGCTCCCCCAAGGAGCGGGAGCTAGGTGGATGACATTGATGGTCCATTCTTGGTCGGCCTCATTCTGATGGCCATCAGGTCGTCGTCCATCTTTGGGATGACCCGATGCGCTTGGAACTTCTCGACGAAGGAGTTTCGGAGCTGTCGCCAGCTCAAAATCGATCCCTCGGAGAGTGCGGAGAACCACCGAAGTGGAAGGTCGCCCAGATTGGAAGAGAAAACTTTGCAGTTCAAGCCGCCCCCGTCGCCCCACACCGACATTCTCTGCGTGAAGTGTTGGAGGTGCACTTCTGGGTCCGAGGTCCCGTCATACAGATTGAACCTCGGGACGCTGAACTTCTCAGGGAGGATGTGATCCCTGATCTCCCGAGAGAATGGAGACGTGCCACGGCTATCACTGTCATCGGCAGTAAGCCGACCTTAGGTGAAGCCGACGAACTCCATGTTCTGCTGCACAGCCTGTGTTACCTGCTGGTTGAGCCATACTCTCATGTCGGGGTCGGTCCCCAGTCTCCTCGGTCTCTGGCGCTGCTGCTGAGGGTCAGCGCTGAGATAAGTGCTACTCAAGCCTTCATCATAGGCTCGGTCGCACCTCTTGTTGGTCAGGAATTGCCTTAAGTCCTGTCTAGCCTCGGGGACCCGCCGGGCTCGCTGGCGTGTGGGAGGCATGACCGAGGCCCCGGCCAGGACCTTCTCCTTCTCTTCGAGCTTCTCTTGGAGTCAGAGGATCAGAGCACCCTACTCTTGAATAAGGAGGTTTTGAGCCCTGATATCCGCGAGGTGGGCCTCGTCGACCTCCTCCAAGATTACATCATTGTCGTCCTTGTCAGAAAACAGGTCGTCGTCAAGGAGCACGTGGTCGTCTTCCACGTGGTCCTGGTGACGAGACTGGTGCGACTTGGACAACACTGGTGTTTTGTCTCATCGGGAACGTCCCGGAGGGGGAACATCCCGACGGGGTCACTCCAACAAGGTAGCGTCCTGACGAGGACGCTCTGCCTAAGAGGGAGCTTGCCGGATACGCTCCAGAGCAGGGTCATGACGATGAGAAGGTGCTGTCACCCCTCTCGACGACAAGCCCGACTGGATAACTAGTTCTCCCACGCTCATCACGCTGGACCCTCCCCCAGTCCTCTTCTGGCGAGGGACGAACGGCAGACCTCAATAAACCCAAAATACTCAAAAGCCATAATGCTTCCTAGTCAATGGTCAAACTCCTTTTTAATCTACCTAATCAAGCCCAAATACATTCAAAACATCCATTAGGTATCTAATTAGGATTAATTAAATACTAAATATGATTAGGTTAGGATAAGGATATTACACCCACTTCCTCTTTTGTTATAGTTTGTGGAGGAATCTTTAGCCACTTAAAACAGTCGCCGATGTTCTGTCGCCTGACTATTATAAAAACAAGGGGATTTGACATATTCATTCCCCTTAAACCCTGTTCTCCTAATTTCATGACTGAAAATCTGTTAATGTCATCGAAGTCGTTTGACTCTGGTCCACACTTTTTTTTTTTTTTGTGCCCTAGATCCCATGATATGGGATCCGAATGTAAAAATCCATGATATCATGGGATCCAGGTCTAGATAAGAAGATGGTCTAGAATTTTTTTTTTTTAATGTACGACTTTTCAACTTTTTACATTTGGACCAAAGTCAAATGACTCTAGTGACATTAATAAGTTTCCAATCGTGAAATTAGGGATGCAGGGTTTAAGGGTGTGAGAACTTGGTCCGGGCGGCACCCTTAACCGCGGAGCATGTCAACCACGGGCTTCAAACGGTGAGTCTCCGTTAGCCCGCATTAGAAATATCCAAATCCTAACCCTGGGCTTATAAGTCAAACCCCGTATTAACTTAGCATGAGGCCTTTTAAAACCGTGCGGCCCAGGAAACCGTAAGAACTCCGTAGTTAAGCGTGCTCGAGCGAGAGCAGTACTAGGATGGGTGACCTCCTGGGAAGTCCCCGCGTGTGCACGTGGGCCAAAGCGGACAATTTCATGCTGAGATGGATGGGGCTGTGACAATTGGTATCAGAGCCGAGGACGCCTCTATTTCCGGTGGGGGAGAATGTGAGAACTTGGTCCGTGGGAAGTCCCCGCGTATGCACGTGGGCCAAAGCGGACAATTTCATGCTGAGTTGGATGGGGCTGTGACAAATGGGGATTAAAATGTCAAACCCCCCAAAAAGAATAACAACAATTGGAGCCATTCTTGACACTAATGGCTTTTGTTGGTTTTATCTACTTTTACTGCGTTCTTATGGCCCCGTTTCTTTACTAGAATTCATGACAGGAATTCAGACTGTCTGAGAATTTAGAATTCCTGTCAGGAATTCTGTGTTTCATTATTAGAATTCATGTGCATTTGAAATTCCAAAAAAATCAGCATTTGAAAAACCACTTTAACAAGGAGGATTTGGAAATCTCACTTGACACTGGAATTTTTGGAGAGGGACAGCGACATTCCGAGAGCTCAGGCAGGAATTCGGGCCATGAATAAAACAACGAATTTAGAATTCCAGAATTTGGCAGCATTTCAAATCCCAGCAACTAAAATTTCCAAACAACCACCAGACATGAATTTTATGAATTCTAGTAAAGAAACGGGCCCTATGTTTCAGCTTATATGTACCTTTCCACGTATCTCCTCTGTTGTTGAAGGCCTTCTGTGACCCTCAGCAAAACCGTTTTGCTAATATAAAAGTTCCTTTCTGAGCCAAAAAATGAATAAATAAATAAAATTGGAGCCATTCTTGTTCTGTCACTTGACTACACAATCTAAAGAGTGAAACAAAGAATCATGACAATTTTCATTGAAAGCATATGTGAACAGAAGTAGTTTAGATAGCTTGTTGAACAATTTCGCAACTCATGAAAAAAATTCATTAGGTGACAATCTGAACAAGAAAAATGATCGGGAGAGGGTGACATGATGTATTAAATCCAAGTAAAACAAGAGCGAATGCTTGAAAATTGGATCAAGTATTCAGGTCTCAATCAACTTCATAATGTACGAGAGAAAGCTTCTCCAAAACAAATAATTCATAGTACTCATTTTTTTATAACATCGATAGAAATCATTTAATTCTTGCAATTTCGGACTGCATCAAAGCCTCCATATCATGATGTTGTTGGGCAGTACATTTTTTAATATAAAACCAACCTAATTCCAGAACAGGAGCGCATTCAATGATATCGTGACAAATTGAGTAATATCGGGGATTGTTTTAAGCAGGGATATGAGACCATTTTTTTTTTTTTCGCTTTATGCTGTTAGCACCTTGGACATTTGACTATTTCAAATCGGTTGACAAACTAATCATCCTAATTCGAGAGTAGCAGTTTCTTAGCAGACCCACCAACCCAATCCGAACTTAAACCAGTAATTCAGTTTTCAGACTTGCCATTTTTATCATCACGTTGGGTTCAGGTCGAAGCTTTTGACCTGATCAATAAATTGCTAGGGCTCCAACTCCATGCTTGCTATTTTACCCACCAACCTTGCGTAAACCCAACCCATAAGCAGACCAACATTAGCGTTACAAAAGGGCTTGAGTTGATCTTTTAACTTTATCTTTGCAGGTTGAGCTGATAAATGCTATTACAGTGCTCAACCAAACCTTTTCAGCCTAACCGGACCTCACCACCCCCTAATAACTCATTGGGCTGACCAAGTGATCAATGGCCAGGAACACTTCCAGCTGGACAAAGATTTTGTCTACATAACTCGGCTTAAGCAAAATACAAGGTACCAAAACATCAAAACAGCACCTGATTATGATGACTTGAGTTAAATATTGATCAAGATGTCAAACTAAATCCAGCTAAGCCTCCAGCTTTTATGTGTGTGTGTGTGTGAGAGGGAGGGAGAGAGAGAGAGGAGTAGCTATGCAATTTTAACTGTAAAATTGAGGCTGAAATTAATGATGGAACAAATAGGAACTCCAACTTTTATTTATAGGATAAGTACATGAGAAACAAGTTATTTAGTTTTCATATGGGCCTCCCCTTTCATACTAGTACACACAGATACACATTATAAAATTAAATAAAAACTCCCAATTTTGAATCATATGTTCATCATAAGCTCTAACCAATCTGGGGCACCCTTGTTACAATGCCAGTACTCTCATCAACCCAAACCCAAACCCTATCACAACGAAAATCTGCGGTGATGATCGTTCCTTCCTTCACGATTTGTGCGGTAACCAATGAATTTTCTTCCTCGATCGTTCTTTTGGCCACCTCCCCAGCCACACCCAACAGTTCCGGCCACACGCTTTTGCCTAAAAGAGAGCATCAACACACACATTAGCTTACATTAGTTAAGATTATATAGAAGTTTAACATAGTTTAATTAGCAGGATTAACTATCTTATAGCTCTATCTCACTAGAGATCTAAACTTATTCCAGCAATGCAAATCACAGTTGCATAAATGTTTTTTGTTAAAAAAGCATAGAAAGTGAAAAAAAAAAGTCATATTTTCCATGCAATAGTAAAATTCATGTTTGGTGCAGCCAAATGCGAAAAAAGTAATTGCCTTTCCCACGTAATTCCGAGTGAAGCAATTTTTTTTTTTTTTTTCTGTTTTTTCAAATGTCTGTCTTATCTTAAAAATTAGGGTAAAAAGCACTATACCTACCTGGACTTTGGCCGTTTTGCAGAGTACCCCCTATACTTTGGTATTTCGGACTAAACCTACCTGTAGTTTTAGTTGACTTGCAAAATGAACAGAAACTGTTAGTAGTAACGGTGTAGGCCGTATAAAACGCCTCTGGTGAATACTGGCGCCAAATTGGATTTCCAAAAAGACATATTTGCCCCTGAACAAGGCTATAAAACATGGAAAGCATAAGAGCAGGGTACAAACATTCCTTTCCCAGCCATATCAAATGGCTTCCTCTCAAAACTCCCAGAACTCATGTACCCATCGTTCTCGTGGCCAAAGCTCTCAACGTGATGCTGAAATTCGATACTGTTACTGCGGGCATAGGGCTGCTCTTAGAACTTCCCGAACACAGCGGAACATGGGGAGGAGGTTTCTTGGCTGTGCACTATATGGGGTTATGCTTTCAGCCATCTGATTGTTCTTCTTGATGTATGGTCTGGGTTTGCAACTATTAATTTTTTTTTTCAATTTTTTTCAGATCCAGCCAGCATGTGAGTTTTTTGAATGGGTTGATGAAGAAATTGATCAAGTACAGCAACTATTGGATAAGATTGATGTCTTGGAGAAGGAACTGAAGACAGCTTGTGGAAGGAAAAAATGTTACCTACGTCTGTTGATATGGACTTGGGCTGGAATTGTGTTTTTTTTCTTCATGTGCTACTTACTTATGGCTTCCATCCCTGTAGATGGGTTGGAAAGACCATGATCATATGTATCAGTTCGAATATTTTAATGAAAAAAAATATTGTCAGTGTTTCCCTAATTTTTTTTTTCAGTTCTTTTGTCTTCAATTTTGAACTCAACCCAACAAATTGACATTTTTAAGTATGTCCAAAGCTACATTGTTTGACAGCTATTTTAGATCTGAATATCAATAAATGTTATTAGATCCAAAGCCAATGAAGAAGGTTACCTGATGTTATTGGCATTCTCCTCAAAGTCTCTAAAATGTCACTCTGTGACCACCCAAGACCCTTTAACATCTCCAACTTTAAAAGGTCAATGCAAACAATAAAAAATGGGTCATATATGCTGCTCTAAACAGTCATCATCAACTTAACAGTCAATCCAACCAATAAAAAAGGCTCATCTATGTTGTTCCAAACAATCATTATCAACATAAACAGACATTTAAAACAGTAAAAAACAAACTAGTCCAAGTTTTCTTAAAACACCATCATCACCCAAACAGTCATCTATGCTGCTCCATCATCTTATTTACAACTTCATCAAGACAAAAGTTTAAAAAATAGTGAATCAAGATAACATCAAATAGTTTTTGAGCTGCCTTTTCCTGCTCCAGTCCTCCCTCTACCTCTGGGTGTCGATGTAGACCTCATTGCTTGTAACCCTCCTCTACCACGGGTATTACTTGCTGATGACAGTGGCTGTGAAGCTGGCAACGGCTGAGAAGAAGTTTGTCTGACTCTCCCCTGATCAATCAAAAAATTCAATGTCTTAGTGAGTAAATGAATATAATATAGTTAAAAGTATAAAACATGGGAGAAAACACTGTACCTTGTGTGCTGCCATGGGGTGAGAAGGTGGCATGGGCTGTGATGCTTGCATTGGCTGTGGTGGCTGTGATGCTGCCTGGGAAGGTGTCATGGGTTGTGATGCAGAATGAAACAGTCTTGAATTTGGATGCACTGGTCCCTTGCAAGATCTGGTATTGTGGCCTGTTTTCAAGCACCTAGCACAAGTCATTGTTCTGTTTTTTCTGGAAACTCTACTGGAACTAGGCAACTCATCTGCTTCCCTCCTCCTTAACTTCTTTGGCCTACCTGCAGGTCTTCTATACAATGGAGGAGCAACTGGTTCCATTCCACTTTGTACCCAATCATGCATGCCTGGTACTGCGTGTATCATACTACTATATGCCTTCAAGTACTTCTCTTTGCTATAGCATTCATGAATATAATCTTCAGGCTTTTCATGATTCATGTATATACATGCTATGGCATGCTTACAAGGTATACCAGTCAGATCCCACATTCTACATAAACATGTTCTACTCTCAATGTTAACAACAAAAGTTTTGGTAAAACAGTCCACCTCAAACTCACCTCTGCCTGACCAGTTAGGAAAACAATGTTTGCTGTCATTTTTGTTTTTTTCCAACTTCTCCAATATAGCGGGACAGACTGTGCCATTGTACTTGGTCATTCCTTTCAGCTTCACTTGAAATCTTGTCATAAGTTTCCTCCTGATGCATTCAAGCAAACCAACTATTGGTTTCTCCCTAGCTTCAAGTATGTAACTGTTGAAAGATTCACAAAGGTTGTTTGTTAATGCATCACATTTTGCCTTTGTAGAAAAAATGAGATCTGGCCCATCTGTTTGGATTAGCAGCTATTAGCCAATTATATGCAGCCTGGTCCAAATCCTTCACCCTTTGCATATGACTATCAAATTCTCTTGGTGATCCACATGATGCTGCAGCCCACATAGCATCTTTCAATAATTTGCCTCTAAAGAGTTTTTTGAAGTTATCATACATATGTCTCAGGCAGTGTCTAATTTCAGAAGTAGGAACTACGATCTCAAATGCTGCATCAAGCCCTTTCTGTCTATCTGACAAAAAAATCCAGCCCATGTCACCTCCATCTCCAATATCATCAATTAATGATTTCAAGAACCAAGTCCATGAATCCAAATTTTCAGCCTCCACCACAGCCATTGCAATTGGGAACATATTTTCATTTCCATCCCTACCCACTGCAGCCAACACTTGTCCACCATAACTACCTTTGAGGAAGCATCCATCCAGACCAATAATGGGTCTACATCCATTCATGAACCCTACCTTTTGTGCCTCATAACAGACATACAATCTCTGGAAATTTGGAATGCTATCCATGTGAGGTCTTTGTGTCACCACAAATATTTTTGTGTTAGGATTGTACTTCTGTACAGTGACACAATAGTCCCTCAATCTAGTGTATTGAATTCTAATATCTCCAGATATGTTATCTGCTGCCTTCCTTTTGGCTCTATACAACTTATCTTTCGACAAATCCACCTTCAGTTCTCTTCTCAGCTCTTTTTGCATTGCAGGAATTGACCATTTGGGATTGTCACTCATCCTCTGCTGGTATTTAGCAGCTATATAGCTGGAAGTTACCAAGTGGTTCTCAAACCTCATACCACATGCATGTTTGGGCTTGAATGTTTTGATTTGAAATGTCTTCTCACCCTGCATGGGTGATGCATGAATCCTGAATCCACAATCAAATTTACAAACAGCCGTGATCCTCTTGTTCTCATTCTTTAAATATTTAATATCATATCCCTGTCTCACAGTCCATTCAACAAGTGCAAGTCTGAAAACTTGTGGACTTGAAAATATCATACCCAACTTCAATTGAGGATTCTCCATATCAGTCAGCTCATTAAACTCAGGCCATTTAGACCTATTGTTCTCATCAGATGAGCTGCACAAAGAGTGAAGATCATTCCCATCCTCATCATCTGTAACCCAATTCTCATCAACTGGTACTTGTTGTTTTCCTTTCTGCACTTCTTCCACACCCTCCTTATATCCTCTGAAGATATTCTCATCTTCAGGCTTCTCAACATCCTCATGTAATTCCGGAGGCTCATCAGGATCTAATAGATTCTCTTCACTTTCAACCTCACTGTCATCATCCAACTGATCATGCTTGTTTTGATCATCACTGCCCACATCACCAGAAGTTTCATGATGACCATGTGTTTGATTTTGGTCATCATGATGACCATGTGTCTGATTTTGGTCATCATCACCCTCTTCATCAGTAGAAATTTCATCTTCAACATCAGCAGCATAGTCCTCCTCACACTGAAATTTCCTACTAACTGATGTTATTTCTGCTGCAGGTAACTTCTTCAAGGGACCTCTGATGTGAATACTTTGCTTCAAAATCTTCCCTTTAGGTGACACTACCATCAAAGGTTCATGTCCCCTCTCAACATAGATAGTCAACACCTTACTGTCTTTATAATGTTCTAATAGAACATTTACATCCCTGTCTGATTCAATCCGCCTCAGACCACCATCAAAATCCAATCCCGGCATCTTAAAATACATTGAACTGTTCCCTGGATACCCTAATTCTATCACATAATCCCTGAACTCAAAAAATGATGCTTTATCCAGATCAAACTCCCTGAGTTCATGCACCACACCACCAATATATATACTATTTGGTGGGTCTGTAAAATAACCACCATGGTGGAAATGAATTGTAACTTCATCAAACATCTGCATGTAGGATAACAAAGAAATAACCATGTGTGACAAAACCAACTGGATATAATTTTTCCTATCCTTACATCAAAAAATAATATATCAAGCCATGCAAATAGCCGAAACATTGTGTGTGATGGTTAAGTAAAATACTGTTAGGTCAGTGGGCCAGCATTGTATCTGATGGTGATGGTAGAAACATAAACAATAAACAAAAGTGGCAGTGCGGTCCCCTCCAGGTGTGACTGTGGTCCCCTCCATGTGTGAGGGCCACCGCGGATAACTTACAAACGTAGCAGACATGTGGGGTTTCAATTCCACCAACATCCAAAAGGGGTTTCAATTCCACCAACATCCAAACATCAGCAATAAACAAAAGCTCCAGACAGGTGGGGTTTCTATTCCACCTAAATCCAAACATCAACAACAAACAAAAGCTCCAGACAGGTGGGGTTTCTATTCCACCAAAATCCAAAAATTCAAACAGCAACAATAATGGGTACAAACATCAAGGTCCTACACTTTCCAAGCCTTCTGAACATTACAAAAAGTCATCCCCATTCACCATATGAGACAAAGAAAGATCACTTTTATAATTCACACTTCATATTAATCATGCACGTCGGACAAACCCTCGAACAAAATACATGCACGTAGAGCTATGAAACTAGGATCATCCCAAAATACATTATTAAGGGTATGAGATCATACCTTTGAAAGCTCTGATGGCTAGGCGTTGAGATGTTGACCCAGATGGCTTTGATCAGTTCAAACTTTTGATCAGTACATCAAACTAGTATTTGAGTCTTCTCCACTTTTGCCAGAGCTCCATCATCGAGTATTAGCATATCAAACTGTGACAAAGATACAACCATAAGAAGCCAAACATGTAAAAAGATTAAGGGGTTGGAAAGTGTACAAGGTCTGTGGCAAGGGAAGAGTGAGAAGGAGAGAAGAAAAGAAGAAGGACTGCGCAGTGGGAGCGCAGCTGTTGGGAGGAAGAAGAGAAGAGGGGGAAAAAGAAAGAAGAAAAAGGGAGGGGAAAGGAGAGAATAAAGAAAGGAAGGAGATGCAGGGGAGGAGAAGTGGGGAGAGGAAGAGAAGAAAGAAATCGAAGAGGAAGTGATCTTCCAGAGTCGAAATGGCCTCTTTCTGATGAGCCGAGGATGGGTACGTAGCAATAGCATTGTAGAGATGAGAGATTTGGACCGCAGAAAAGTGTCTGGTGAGGGATGATGAATCGATCAATCAACCAAACAAAACCCCCACTTCCCCTTTTCCCAATTGCATGCAAAGAAGGACAAACACCCCTCTTTCTCCCTCCCTCTCTCCATCAATCTTCCTATCTAACCGTTAATCTTCGATTTCCTCTAGAACCCATCATTTTTTCCAGATTGTCTTCGTAGGTTTCTCATATCTCAATCTCAGTCGCGGTCGAGAAGGAGAAATCTGTGATTTTTGGAGACTTTCCTGCTGCCTTTTGGAGTGAGGATGGTGGGAGTTGGAGCTATGCATGTCAGTTGTGGGTTCTGTGGTCGAGTCTCATCTCTGTCCCTACCCAAGAGTCTCATCTCTGTCCCTGCGTGCATTTGAAGATTTGCTGTTTATAGAAATCAAATCCTCATCATTTTAGAAGAAGAAGAGTGGAGAAAAGCATCTCATTTTTAAAGCTTTCCATTTTTTTAACACTTTCTCTCGCTTTCTCGATGGAATCCGTCTATTCAAGGTACTCTTTCTTCTTCTCTTTGTTATTTCTCTTGCTTCTCATTCCTTGTGCGAAATCGAGCGATGCAGAAGCTCTCCTCCAAGTAAAATCAACCATCGATCTTTCCAACATCCTTCCATGGCGAGGATCGGATGCCTGCAATTGGATCGGAGTCAAGGAATGCGTGAGAGGAAGAGTTACGAAGCTTGTTCTCGAGTACTTGAGCTTGAACGGAAGCTTGGAAGAACAGAGCTTAAACAAGCTCGATCAGCTCCGCGTGTTGAGCTTCAAAGGCAACTCAATCTCCGGCGCGATCCCCAATCTCTCCGGTCTCATTAACCTCAAATCCCTCTTCCTCAGCGAAAACCGCTCTCCGGGGGTTTTCTGGCCTCGATCACCGGCCTACACAGGCTGAGGAAAGAAAAAGAAAAAAAACGAGAAGGAAGAGAGGAAAGGGATAAAGAAAGAAAGAAAGAAGGGTGCAGCGGCAGTGCGTGTGTGCAGGCGGAGTGCAGGGGGCGGAGGTGACGTGAACAGTGTGCAGGGGATGAAGGTGTGTACCTGCGCAGGGCGAGGCGTCCTGAGGAGATGGAAGGCGGTGATGTATGCATCCGGGGATGAACGGTGATCTTTATGCGCAGGATGTGGTGGAGAAGTGGTGAGATGATGGGCTGAGGGAGATGGGTTAAAGGAGGTGGAGATGAAAATCGCCAAAAATGGAGAGGGGATGATCAAATGGAGAGGGAATGATGTAATCGCCCAAAATCGCCCAAAATCGCCAGACAAGTAAACCCTAACAGCAAAATGAAAATGGGAAAATGAACAAAACACACGATAGAGACCTTATATATGGAAGGGTAAATTCGTCATTTCCTATATTCCGTCACGGCCGTTTGTATTTGCAAGTCAACTAAAACTACAGGTAGGTTTAGTCCAAAATACTAAAGTACAGGGTGTACTCTGCAAAAATACCAAAGTACAGGTAGGTATAGTGCTATTAACCCTAAAAATTATGTCGAAGACTAGCATTATGAGACAAGGGACACTTACCCACGCATTCAGATGCCATCTTTTCTTCTCTCTTGCCTTGTGATGATCTCAATGGTTATGCAAGAACTGAGGCGGGTATTTATAGAGCTATGCCTTGGTACGTGGCTTTGCGTATGTAGACTAGCTATGCATTATATAGTTCATGTTTGAATTTTGTAGTTAGCTGGTGGCAGAGAAATTTGACCTGTGAAGGAGCCACCTATGTGGGTTTACCACTTCCTTGCTTATCCTTTGTTAGGAAAATTGTCGATACAAGCAAGCAGTTCCATTTTATTTTTCTCTTTATTTCTTGGTGTGGAAGAATAATACTAATTACTATAATCTTACACATACGTCACATTATCTACTGTAGCTTACCTCTAGTAACAAGTCCACCTATAATTAATCCAAACATTTCGATTGCACCTAGGCCCAAGTATATTACATTTTCAAATTTGACATATTAGTAAAAAATATTTGGTTGGTTTGGGCCGGAGTCCATGCCTTTAATTATGGTTCGAGTCCTAGGTTCAAATCTTTGGTTTGAATTCTGGTATACGTACATGACTTGTAATCTGGGCCCAAGTTGACGTTTAGGTTGTTGGGAAGTCCCACATCACACATCGCCTAAGTAATAGGCTTGACATGTCTTAATATACATGTATGGGCCTTCCTCCTATCAACTTAAGCTTTTTGGTTGGTATATGATTTCTTACATGGGGTGTTTATAGAGTTTGTTAATTAGTCATGTACATAGTTTAATTACATCATTGCATGACTCGTAATTTCATTTAGATTTGATTGCTGGCAATGTTTTATGAAGCCGGTTTTTTTGACTGATTTTAAATACACAACTCTTTTGTTTTCTAGAACCTTTAGGCCCAATTAATAATTTCATGTGTTACATGATTATTAGGTCAAGGCTAAGAAATCTTACATGACAAGTTATACATAGTTTTCCCCAGCCACAGGAGACAAGCTTTCTAGTTAATTGTATGGTATGATTTGATCAGCTTTCGGTTCTAGGTGGGCCACATGATGACATCTTAAGGTGTGAGAAGGGTGCAATGCAAGTGCGATTAGATGGGCCAAATAATTCAGTCCTCGTTATAGTTATAAGGCCTAAGCAACTCAACCATACCAAAAATCAGATTTCTCAGCCCGACCCAAGTTACGAACAAGCACAAACCTTCATTTGCACTTCTCTCATCTCTCCTTTCTCGATCTAGTTTTCTTTTGGGATTTCAATTTTCAGTTATTTTTAGGCACTCCTTCAAAATTGGGAAGTGTAAGTGCCTAAAAATAATGGACTTAGTTTAGAAGATAATGAAGCTTCTGATGGTGTTGTTTAGCTGGTTTGGAAGTCACTGGAAGTCCTGAACCTGAAAGAGAGACAAAAGTCAGGGCCCCGGGCTGCTGTCAGCCGAAGGCAATCCGATGTCTGAGTTAGTGCAATCACTAAACTAGGGGTGAAGTGAGGAAGAAGAATGTTCAGGCAAAAGAGTGGTCTATTGCACAGTGCATAATGTGTACCTGTTATTGGCTTACCATGCAGGTATATATAGACGAGCTGAAACTTCCTGAGTGGAGGTAGGTTAGAGAGCTTGTCTCATCAGCCCATACCTAGGATCCTCAGTGGGGGTAGGTGAGGGTACTGTCCCATCGGATCTCCCCTCAATCCCACACATAAATGCAGACGTGACCGCCTGATAGGGACGACCCCTTATCAGTATTCGGCGGCCACCCTTTCTGCCAGTACATCCTGCAATGTAGCTGTCCCGTCACATAATGAGGATTCGACGTTCAGTGTTCACATTGGTCAAGAGAGCCGAACTGGAGAAGTTATCGAAGTCGTGGGCGCGAGCTCAGGCGCTGCAGCCGAGCTGCGCGATGCCGACTCAATGGAACGGGCTCGGTACTCTTACCGAGGTGGGCTCGGACTCGAAGCCAGCTGGCGCTATCGCCGAGCTGAGCGAGGCCGGGCCCAAAGCAAGCCGAGTTGGTACTCTTACCTAAGACTGGGAGTAATTTTGGGATCACGGAAATACCCCACACAATTGCCCCTAGCTCCTGACCTCGGGAGTTCCGCAACTTGGGGGTTGGGAGATATGAACTAGGGGTTTTCCTTGTGTCGAGCTCATAGCTCTAGTAGTTGTTGATGTCCAATCTTCATCGCGTTGCTCTGCTGGCCCGAAGGCGCTAACGTCGCTTCGTTTGCCCGAGGCAATTGATTGCCCTGGCTGCACGGCTGCGGAAGGTGTACTGTTCCATTACATGTCACCGCTTGATCGGTTGTACGGCTAATTCAAAGCGACGCGTGCGGCTCCCGAAGCTACGCTCTGACAGCGTGCCTTAGAAACTCGAACGGGCGCCTCTCTATTCTATAAAAACAGGACGTCTTCTCCATTCTTCTACTTTGGCATTCTGAGAAAAGAGAGGATCCTTGCAGCGAGAGCCTTCTGCAAAAGAGACCCTTGCTCGTTCTTGCAGCCCTCCGCGCTTTCTCCGATCTTTGTGAGTCTTTCCTCGCCCTTTCCAGGATTCCCGTTAGGGTTTCTATCTACCTTCCATTCTATCCAACTTTTTCTGCCCCGGGCCTTAGAGATGGGAGCATATTGGCACTGGGTAGATACCCCACAGGCCCTGGAAAACTTTAGGAGCATGTATAGGATACTTGAGGAGGTCCCCATTAGGATAGATGACCCAGAGGACGGCTTTGACGGCAAGAACTGCCGGAATGGCTGGATGCCATTCCCTCTGGTGTCCATCGTGGAAGGAGGGGTTCGGTTCCCTGTCCATCCACTTCTGAGGGAGTGCCTCCGGACGTGGAAACTCTGTCCGTGCCAGCTGATCCCCAATAGTTTTAAAATAATAAAGGGCACAACCAAGCTCAATAAAATACTCGGGATCAACCTCGGTGTCCATGACATTAAGGACGTATATGACCTGTGCAAGGCCGCGGGGGCCGAGGACAGCTATTACCTCCGCGGGAAGCCAAAGACGGAGCTCTTTGTCCACGATTTAGAGGATTCGAGCCGGCATGCCGAGGACAACCGTTTGTTTGTCTTCGGAGAATGGGAGTTCACGGCATCTGAGCATGCGGCGGCCAGATTCTTCAAGATCCCCCGCCGTCTCGGAAAACCCCCAAGTAAATGCCGAGCTTGCTAATATTTCCTTTTATCATTTCCTATTTTGCCGAACTCATGGGTTTTACGTGCCGAGCAGGTCACAGTGAGAGGAAAAAGGAGGCGTTGTGGGTCGGGTGGAGGCGGAACAACAAGTGGCTGAAAGCTGTGAAGAAGTACCAAGGCCACAGTGGTCGTACGGCTTGAGACCTTCTCGGATATCAGCCTGTCTACTGTTCGTTCATCCCCCGAAGGACCGACGACCTTCCTCCGATCGAAGAACCAGAGGACGAGAAGCCGTACGTAAAGCCTTTGCTCGCCCTGGGAGTCGGGGCTTCCGCCTCGGCATCTGCACAGCAACTCGTCGACCCCCAACAGGCGGTGGACGCCTTCCCTTCAAGCTCTGAAGAATAGGAGGAAGAGGAAATGCCGCTGCAAAGGCGTCGACCTGCTGTCGAGTTCGTGGACTTGGAGTCCCAGGCACTCGGTAACCCAGCTCCCCTGGCGTCGATGTCCCCGGCCTCCAGTGTCAAAAGGTCTTCTGCCACGCTTGGCGTTCCATCGGGCGGCCCTCAAAAGCGCCCTACCGAGGGCAGCAAAAAGAGAGGCCCGGTAGAGAAGAGGCCCGGGCAGGAGGGGCCGATGGGGAAGGAGCCTGGGAAGGGGGCGTCCCCTTGGAGAAGAAGAGCGCCCCTCTGGAGAAAGGGAGCGCCCCGCCGGTGAAGGAGAGCATCCCGCCGATGAAGGAGAACGTTTCCTAGGACAAGGGCCCCGAGGTCGACCCGACGGCTAGGAGCATCTGTGGCCTGGCTTTCCTACCAAACCTGATGCTGGAGCCCGGGAGGCCCCTGACGATCCATGATAAGCTATGTGACAACTCTGCTATTCTGGCCGCGATCACTAGAGCCTGCTGCCTCCCACGTGACATGGAGAGGCACGATAGCGGTGAGTCTTGCCCCTTTTCTTTTGAGAAACTTCTTTTCGATCTCGGTGGTCTTCTAACTCGTCTTCTCTGTGTAGAATGTTCAGAAGCTCGAGGTCGTACTGGCGAGGGCCCTTCAGGGCTCCTCCAAGGCCTCTCAACTAGAGGAGGAGAAGAGGAGGATCGCATCCGCTCTTGAGGCGAGCAGCGAGCAGGTACGGGAGCTGGAGGAGAAGAACGCGAAGCTCGCCACAGAGATGGACTCGGCGGCAACCGAGATAATTAGGCTGAGGGTAGAGACACGCGATCTAAAGGGGGTGGTCCATGTGAAGGCGAAGAGGGCTGCCTAGCTCGAGGTCGAGCTGCTGAAACTACAGACCGAGCTGGCAGCCCTAACCAAATCTAAGGCCGAAGTTGAAGCCCGTCTACAGGCCGAGAGGGAGACCATGCGAAAGGAGCAGGTTGAACTAGAGGAATCACTGGAGGCTGAGGTGGATGCATCGTACCAGGATGGAGTGAGGGACGCGACCAGAACTTATGAGCCCCAATTAGATGGGTTGTGCAAGAAAGTATTCGAGCTTGGGTGTAGGACAGCACTAAAAGAGGCGGGGATCTCCGAAGATCACCCGGTGTTCCGTGACCCTCGCAAGTTCACGCAATGTGATTGTTCATGTTCTTTTTTACTTCTGTATTTGCATTCGGCCCCGTAACCAAAATGAAGAAAGCAATAAGAAAAAGAACAAGTAATTGAGCTCGACTATACAGCCAAAGTCGGTAGTGAGCTAGGTTCTATAACCAGGGCTAAGTGACAGAGCTAGGTTCCGCAACCATAACAAGTCACCGGGTTCAGTAGAACAAAATGAGCTAGGTTCCATGACCAGAGCTAGAGAGCTAGGTTCCACAACCATAGCCAAACTTGGTTCCGTAACCAGAGCTAAAAATGGCTGGTCCTGTGACCGGGTCGATGCTGCTGGTTCCATAACCAGCGCTAGGTAACTGAGCTAGTTTCCATAACCAGAGCATGAGTTACTGAGTTCGGTTCTATAACCAGAACTGAGGGTGGCTGGTCCTGTGACTGCGCCAAGGCAGCTGGTTCTTTAACCAAGCTGAGGGTGGCTAGTCCTGTGACGGCGCCAAGGTAGCCGGTTCCGTAATCGAGCTGAAGGTGGCTGGTCCTGTGACCGCGCCAATGCAAGCTGGTTCTATAACCGAGCTAAAGGTGGCTGGTCCTGTGACCGCGCCAATGCAAGCTGGTTCTGTAACTGAGCTGAAGGTGGCTGGTTCTGTGACCGCACCAATGCAAGATGGTTCTGTAACCGAACTGAAGGTGGCTGGTCCTGTGACCGCGCCAAGGCAGCTGGTTCTGTAACCGAGCTGAAGGTGGCTAGTCTTGTAACTTGGCGAAATTCTGAAAGTGACAACACAAATCTTTCCACAAGAATTTATTTTTATTGGCTTTCGAGATTGAGTACAGCCTAAAAATAGTACTTCTTGAGGTGCGTGGCATTCCATGGGCGTGGTAGCTATCTACCCTCCATGTCCTCAAGTTTGTACGCTGACTGCCCAGCTGCCGAGATTACTTTGAATGGCTCATGGCAGTTCGGAGCAAGCTTTCCTTCGCTGGGACTTTTATCTGCTGGAAGTGTCTTCTTTAAGACCAATTCTCCCGTTGAGAACTGCTGCTGGTAACAAGCGAGGCGAATGGCTGCTGCATCCCTTCGTTCTTCAGCTAGGTCAAGCTCTTTGGCAAGGTTCACTTCGTTTTGGCCCTGATCAAACAGTTTTGATCTAAGAGTTGGGAGGCCGACCTCAAGTGGGATCACTGCTTCCATGCCAAAGGCCAGGGAGAAAGGTGTTGCCGAAGTGGAGTGCCTCGGGGTAGTCCTATACGCCCGAAGGACACTCGAAAGCTCTTCTACCCATCTCCCTTTGGCTCGATCAAGCCTTTTCTTGAGCCCGTTGAGTACTACTTTATTAGAGATTTCGGCCTAACCGTTGCTCGGCGGCTAGGCCAGAGTGGAATAGTAGTTCCTGATGTCGAGCTCTTGGCAGAAGTTTTTAAAGAAGTTGGAGTCGAACTGAGTCCCGTTGTCCGATATCAAAGCTCGAGGCACTCCAAACCTTGTAACAATGTTCCTCCATACGAAGTTTTTGGTATCCAGCTCGGTGGTGGAAGACAATGCCTCCGCTTCTATCCATTTGGTGAAATAGTCAGTGGCTACTATTAGCCACCTCCTATTCCCTGGAGCCCAGTGGAGTGGTCCCACCAGGTCCAATCCCCATTGGGCGAAAGGCCATGGACTAGAGAGAGGACTCAGGTCGTGTGCTAGTGCTTCCACTTCGACAGTCCTTTTTCTTCCAGCTTCGACAGCAGAGGTCAAGTTGGGAAAGGCATCAGCATGAGAATTGGAGTCTCTGCCGATCTACCTGACTTCAACTTTTTCGAACTGAGAGAGGAGTTGCTTTGCGTGAGCTAGGTAGGCTGCCATCTTGTCGTCACGGGCTTGGTAGTCTCCATTCAGTTGGCTAGTCGCCAGCTGAGAATCGTTGAAGACGACCAGTTGCCGTGCCCTCAGGATTTTAGCGCTGCCAAGCCTTGCAATGAGCGCCTCGTACTCAGCTTCGTTGTTTGATGCCTTGAAGTCAAGTGTCAGGGCCTGCTCGACGACAAAGCCCTCCGGAGATTGGAGGACTATGCCCGCGCCACCCCTTTTGGAGGTTGAGGATCCGTCGACGAAGACCTTCCAGGATGAGCCGAAGAACTGTTTCCAGGATCATTCTTGTGCCATCTCAGTCTCGGTGACTTCTCCCACCTCCTTGCCCCCCAGTTCGGTATCGAGCTGTCTCGGTACCGAACTAGAGGAGGTAAACTCTACGATGAAATCTGCTAGGACTTGGGCTTTGATCGTCGTTCTAGGCTGATACTGAATATCATATTGTCCCAGCTCGACGACCCATTTGGACACCCTTCCAGAGAAGTCTACTTTTTGGAAAAGAGACTTGAGCGGATGGTATGTAACAACCACTACGGAGTAGGTCTGGAAGTAGTGGGAGAGTTTGCGAGAAGCACTGATGAGTGCTAGTGCAAGTTTCTCCAATGGCAGGTATCTCGTCTCGGCATCTAGCAGGACCTTGCTCGCGTAGTAGATAGGCCTTTATTGCCTGTCTTCTTCTCTAATGAGCACCGAGCTCACTGCGTGGTCCGAGACTACCAGATACAAGTACAGGACCTCTCCCTGTGTTGGAGTGGACAGCAGGGGAGGTTAAGGTAGGTACCCTTTGAGTTCCTTAAGGGCTCTGTCGCACTCCGGCGTCCATTAGAATTTCGAGCTTTTCTTTAAAAGCTGAAAGAAGGGGCAGAACTTGTCTGAAGCTCTGCTGATGAAGCGGTTCAGTGCTGCTGCCATCCCTGTGAGCCTCTGGACTTGCTTCGCCGTGGTCGGACTTTAGATAGCCTGGATCGCCGAGATCTGTTCGACATTGGCTTCAATTCCACGTCTAGTGACCAGGCTTCCCAAGAATTTGCTGGAGCCGACGCCAAATGCGCATTTGGACGCTTTCAGCTTGAGCTTGAACTTTTTTAGGACGGTAAAGGTCTGACTCAGGTCGGTCAAGTGGTCCTGTGAACTTTTAGACTTGACGACCATATCGTCGACGTACACTTCAAGCGTCTTGCCGAGTTGGGCCTGAAACATCTTCGTTACCAGCCTCTGGTAAGTTGCACCAGCATTTTTTAACTCAAAGGATATCACTTTGTAATAGTAGATGCCTTTAGGTGTTATGAATGCGGTCTTTTTTTCGTCAGGCCCATGCATCGGGATTTGATGGAAACCTCGGTAGGCGTCGAGGAAACTCATCATGTCGTGCCCGGCGGTGGTGGCTTCGATTAGTTGGTCAATCTTTGGGAGCGGGAAGCTGTCCTTGGGGAAGGTCTTGTTGAGGTCGGTGAAGTCAACGCAGACCCTCCAACTCCCGTTCTTCTTTTTGACCACTACTGTGTTGGCCAGCCACGCAGGGTAGTTGACTTCCCTGATTGCTTCAACCTCCAACAGTTTTTTGACATCTTCGATCACTGTCTCTGCTTGCTAGCCCCGGTCCTGCGAGCCTTTTGGACTACAGGCTTGTGTCTGGGATCCACATTCAGTTTATGGCTCATGACCTTGGGGTCGATACCGGGCATCTCGTATGGGGTCCAAGCAAAGACCTCTCTGTTTTGTAACAGGAAGTCGAGCAACTTGGACCTTTCAACTTCTGCAAGCTGACTTCCGAGCAGGAAGTATCTCTCCGGATCGCTGGGATCGATCCTAACCTCAGTGAGATCTTCGACACTCTTCTGCTAAGGGGCTCGACTGACAGCCTCGAGCTCTGCCTCGAGTTCGACCATGTGTACTTGCTGTGGTTCTGCTTCGCCAGAAACCACAACCATCAGGCACTGTTTGGCCATCTGCTGGTCGCCCCGAACCGTGATCACCTCGATTCTGCCATCCCCGTTCTCTAACGGGAACTTAAGTTTCTGGTGATGGGTGGAGGGCACCGCTTCCATGTTGTGCAGTCAGGTCCTTCCCATTATTGCATTATATGGGGATGGAGCATCCACCACTAAGAAGTCTGCTGTCATGGAGGCACCCCCTACTTGGACTTGGAGGGAGATCTTCCCCTTGGGGTAGACTGGCTTAGAGCTGAAGCCCACCAGCGGGGTGCGGGCTTCCTGCAGGTCCTCCTCTTTCAGACCCATCTTCTTGAAGCAGTCATAGTAGAGGATTTCCGAGGAGCTCCCGGGGTCCACGAGGATCCTCTTGACTTTATGTTTCTTAACCTCAGAGTCAAGAGTAGAGGATCGTTGTGGGGCAGCTAGACCCCGTCCAAGTCTTCATCAGAGAACCAAATCTTTGGTCTCTCTTTCCGTGCCTTCTTTAGAGAGAGGCCGAACTCAGCCCTCATTACCTGCTTATCGTGCAGGGCCCTCCTGGCCTCGGCACGAGCCTGGTTGCTCCCCTAAGAGCAGGAGCTAGGTGGATGACGGTGACGGTCCATTCTGGCTCGTCACTGTCCCGATCCTCGTCGGGCTGGTGTTGGTGAGCTCGGTTGACCCTGCCTTCCTCTTTGACGAGGTCTTTGAGGTGCCCGTCTTTCACGATCTTTTCGAGGTGGGCCATGAACCCCATGCAATCCTCGGTCCTGTGCCCATTCTGTTTGTGGTAGGCACAAAACTTGCTCTGATCTCGGAAGGAGGGGTCACCTTTAATGGGCTGGGGCCATTTAAAGAAGGGCTGCATCTTGATCTTGCTAAGGAGCATGCAAATGAGCTCCTTGAAAATAGTGTTGACAGCCTTGTAAGAGGCACCATTCGACTTCGGCTTTGCGCTACCACCCAAGGTGGAAGCAGAGCGCGCTGCCGAGCTGGCTGGTTCTCTGTTCCGGTCCGCCTCCCTCCTGGATAACCTGTTATCCTTCTTGGAGGGTCTGTTCTCCTGCTAGATGTTGTGGCTCTCCCGAGCTCGGACCTCGTCTTCTTCCTGTTCGACGAATTGGTTCACCCGGGCCATCAATGCTTTCATAGTGACAACGGGAAACTGCACTAGGTCCTTGCTAAGCTCGTCGCGTGGTAACAGAGCCTGTTTGAAGGACTTGATGGCCACTTGGTCAATGGCATCTTTGACCTGACTGTAAATGGTCCAGAATCTCTTGACGAACCGAGTGATATTCTCTGTCGGCCTCATTCTGATGGCCATCAGGTCGTCGTCCGTCTTTGGGATGACCCGATGTGCTTGTAATTTCTCGACGAAGGAGTTTCGGAGCTATCGCCAGCTCAAAATCGATCCCTCAAAGAGTGCCCAAAACCACCGAAGTGGGAGGTCGTCCAAATTGGAAGAGAAAACTTTACTGTTCAGGCCGCCCTCGCCGCCCCACACCAACATTCTCTGCATGAAGTGTTGGAGGTGCACTTCTGGGTCCGAGGTCCCGTCATAGAGATTGAACCTCGGGACGCTGAACTTCTCAGGGAGGACGTGATCCCTGATCTCCCGAGAGAACGGAGACGCGCCACGACTATCAGTGTCATCGGCAGTAAGCCGACCTCTGGTGAAGCCTACGAACTCCATGTTCTGCTGCACAGCCTGTGTTACCTGTTGGTTGAGCCATACTCTCAGGTCGGGGTCGGTCCCTAGTCTCCTCGGTCTCTGGCGCTGCTGCTGAGGGTCAGCGTTGAGATGAGTGCTGCTCGAGCCTTCATCATAGGCTCGGTCGCGCCTCTTGTTGGTCAGGACTTGCCTTAAATCCTGTCTAGCCTCGGGGACCTGCCAAGCTCGCTGGCGTGTGGGAGGCATGACCGAGGCCCCGACCGGGACATTCTCCTTCTCTTCGAGCTTCTCTTGGAGTCGGAGGATCAAAGCACCATGCTCTTGAATAAGGAGGTTTTGAGCCCTGATATCCGCGAGGTGGGCCTCGTCGGCCTCCTCTAGGATTACGTCGTCGTCGTCAAGGAGCACGTGGTCGTCTTCCACGTGGTCCTGGTGACGAGACTGGTGCGACTTGGACAACACTGGTGTTTTGTCTCGTCAGGAACGTCCCGGAGGGGGAGCATCCCGACGAGGTCGCTCTAGTAAGGTAGTGTCCTGACGAGGATGCTCTGCCTGAGAGGGAGCTTGCCTGATACGCTCCAGAGCAGGGTCATGACGATGAGAAGGTGTTGTCACCCCTCTCGACGACGAGCCCGACTGGGTAACTGGTTCTCCCACGCTCATCACGCCGGACCCTCCCCCAGTCCTCTTCTGGCAAGGGACGAACGGCAGAACTCAATAAACCCGAAATACTCAAAAGCCATAATGCTTCCTAGTCAATGGTCAAACTCCTTTCTAATCTACCTAATCAAGCCCAAATACACTCAAAACATCCATTAGGTATCTAATTAGGATTAATTAAATACTAAATACGATTAGGTTAGGATAAGGATATTACACCCACTTCCTCTTTTGTTATAGTTTGTGGAGGAGTCTTTAGCCACTTAAAACAGTCGCCGATGTACTGTCGCCTGACTATTATAAAAATAAGAGGATTTGACATATTCATTCCCCTTAAACCCTGTTCTCCCAATTTCATGACTGGAAATCTGTTAATGTCATCGAAGTCATTTGACTCCAGTCCACACTTCTTTTTTTTTTTTTTTTTTGTGCCCTAGATCCCATGATATGGGATCCGAATGTAAAAATCCATGATATCATGGGATCTAGGTCTAGATAAGAAGACGGTCTAGAATTTTTTTTTTTTTTTTAATGTACGACTTTTCAACTTTTTGCATTTGGACCAAAGTCAAATGACTCTAGTGACATTAATAAATTCCCAATCGTGAAATTAGAGATGCAGGGTTTAAGGGGGATTAAAATGTCAAACCCCCCAAAAAGAATAACAACAATTGGAGCCATTCTTGACACCAATGCTTTTGTTGGTTTTATCTACTTTTACTGTGTTCTTATGGCCCCGTTTCTTTACTAGAATTTATGACAGGAATTCAGACTGTCTGAGAATTTAGAATTCCTGTCAGGAATTCTATGTTTCATTACTGGAATTCATGGGCATTTGAAATTCCAAAAGAAATCAGCATTTGAAAAACCACTTTAACAAGGAGGATTTGGAAATCTCACTTGGCACTGGAATTTCTAGAAAGGGACAACGACATTCCGAGAGCTCAGGCAGGAATTCGGGCCATGAATGAAACAAAAAATTTATAATTCCAGAATTTGGCAGTATTTCAAATCCCAGCATTTAAAATTTCCAAACAACCACCAGACATGAATTTTATGAATTCTAGTAATGAAACGGGCCATATGTTTCAACTTATATGTACCTTTCCACTTATCTCCTCTGTAGCTAAAGGGCCTTTTGTGACCCTCAGCAAAACCGGTTTGCTAATATAAGAGCTCCTTTCTGAGCCAAAAAATGAATAAATAAATAAAATTGGAGCCATTCTTGTTCTGTCACTTGACTACACAATCTAAAGAGTGAAACAAAGAATCATGACAATTTTCATTGAAAGCATATGTGAACAGAAGTAGTTTAGATAGCTTGTTGAACTATTTCGCAACTCATGACAAAAATTCATTAGGTGACAATCTGAACAAGAAAAATGATCGGGAGAGGGTGACATGATGTATGAAATCCAAGTAAAACAGGAGCGAATGCTTGAAAATTTGATCAAGTATTCAGGTCTCAATCAACTTCATAATGTACGAGAGAAAGCTTCCCCAAAAAAATAATCCATAGCACTCATTTTTTTATAACATCGATAGCAATCATTTAATTCTTGCAATTTGGGACTGCATCAAAGCCTCCATATCATGATGTTGTTGGCCAGTGCATTTTTTAATATAAAACCAACCTAATTCCAGAACAGGAGCGCATTCAATGATATCGAGGCAAATTGAGTAATATCGGGGATTGTTTTAAGCAGGGATATGAGTCCATTTTTTATTTATTTATTTTTTTTTTTTCGCTTTATGCTGTTAGAACCTTGGACATTTGACTATTTCAAATCGGTTGACAAACTAATCATCCTAATTCGAGAGTAGCAGTTTCTTAGCAGACCCACCAATCCAATCCGAACTTAAACCAGTAATTCAGTTTTCAGACTTGCCATTTTTATCATCACGTTGGGTTCAGGTTGAAGCTTTTGACCTGATCAATAAATTGCTAGGGCTCCAACTCCATACTTGCTATTTTACCCACCAACCTTGCGTAAACCCAACCCATACGCAGACCAACTTTAGAGTTACAAAAGGGCTTGAGTTGATCTTTTAACTTTATCTTTGCAGGTTGAGCAGATAAATGCTATTACAGTGCTCAACCAAACCTGTTCAGCCTAACCGGACCTCACCACCCCCTAATAACTCATTGGGCTGATCAAGTGATCAATGGCCAGGAACACTTCCAGCTGGACAAAGATTTTGTCTGCGTAACTCGGCTTAAGCAAAATACAAGGTACCAAAACATCAAAACAGCACCTGATTATGATGACTTGAGTTAAATATTGATCAAGATGTCAAACTAAATCCAGCTAAGCCTCCAGCTTTTATGTGTGTGTGTGTGAGAGGGAGGGAGAGAGAGAGAGAGGAGTAGCTATGCAATTTTAACTGTAAAATTGAGGCTGAAATTAATGATGGAACAAATAGGAACTCCAACTTTTATTTATAGGATAAGTACATGAGAAACAAGTTATTTAGTTTTCATATGGGCCTCCCCTTTCATACTAGTACACACAGATACACATTATAAAATTAAATAAACACTCCCAATTTTGAATCATATGTTCATCATAAGCTCTAACCAATCTGAGGCACCCTTGTTACAATGCCAGTACTCTCATCTACCCAAACCCAAACCCTATCACAACGAAAATCTACGGTGATGATCGTTCCTTCCTTCACGATTTGTGCCGTAACCAATGAATTTTCTTCCTCGATCGTTCTTTTGGCCACCTCCCCAGCCACACCCAACAGTTCCGGCCACACGCTTTTGCCTAAAAGTGACCATCAACACACACATTAGCTTAAATTAGTTAAGATTATAAAGAAGTTTAACATAGTTTAATTAGCAGGATTAACTATCTTATAGCTCTATCTCACTAGAGATCTAAACTTATTCCAGCAATGCAAATCACAGTTGCGTAAATGTTTTTTGTTAAAAAAGCATAGAAAGTGAAAAAAAAAAGTCATATTTTCCATGCAATAGTAAAATTCATGTTTGGTGCAGCCAAATGAGAAAAAAGTAATTGACTTTCCCACGTAATTCCGAGGGAAGCATTTTTTTTTTTTTTTTTTTTTTTTTTTTTTTTTTTTTTTGCTGTTTTTTCAAATGTCTGTCTTATCTTAAAAATTATGTCGAAGACTAGCAATATGAGACAAGGGACACTTACCCACGCATTCAGTTGCCATCTTTTCTTCTCTCTTGCCTTGTGATGATCTCAATGGTTATGCAAGAACTGAGGCGGGTATTTATAGAGCTATGCCTTGGTACGTGGCTTTGCGTATGTAGACTAGCTATCCGTTATATAGTTCATGTTTGAATTTTGTAGTTAGCTGGTGGCAGAGAAATTTGACCTGTGAAGGAGCCACCTATGTGGATTTACCACTTCCTTGCTTATCCTTTGGTAGGAAAATTGTCGATCCAAGCAAGCAGTTCCATTTTATTTTTCTCTTTATTTCTTGGTGTGGAAGAATAATACTAATTACTATAATCTTACACATACGTCACATTATCTACTGTAGCTTACCTCTAGTAACAAGTCCACCTATAATTAATCCAAACATTTCGATTGCACCTAGGCCCAAGTATATTACATTTTCCAATTTGACATATTAGTAAAAAAATATTTGGTTGGTTTGGGCCGGAGTCCATGCCTTTAATTATGGTTCGAGTCCTAGGTTCAAATCTTTGGTTTGAATTCTGGTATATGTACATGACTTGTAACCTGGGCCCAAGTTGACGTTTAGGTTGTTGGGAAGTCCCACATCGTACATCGCCTAAGTAATAGGCTTGACATGTCTTAATATACATGTATGGGCCTTTTTCCTATCAACTTAAGCTTTTTGATTGGTATATGGTTTCTTACATAGGGTGTTTATAGAGTTTGTTAATTAGTCCTGTACATAGTTTAATTACATCACTGCATGACTCGTATTTTCATTTAGATTTGATTGCTAGCAATGTTTTATGAAGCCGGTTTTTTTTACTGATTTTAAATACACAACTCTTTTGTTTTCTAGAACCTTTAGGCCCAATTAATAATTTCATGTGTTACATGATTATTAGGTCAAGGCTAAGAAATCTTACTTGACAAGTTATACATAGTTTTCCCCAGCCACAGGAGGCAAGCTTTCTAGTTAATTGTATGGTATGATTTGATCAGCTTTCGGTTCTAGGTGGGCCACATGATGACATCTTAAGGTGTGAGAAGGGTGCAATGCAAGTGCGATTAGATGGGCCAAATAATTCAGTCCTCGTTATAGTTATAAGGCCTAAGCAACTCAACCATACCAAAAATCAAATTTCTCAGCCCGACCCAAGTTACGAACAAGCACCAACCTTCATTTGCACTTCTCTCATCTCTCCTTTCTCGATCTAGTTTTCTTTTGGAATTTCAATTTTCAGTTATTTTTAGGCACTCCTTCAAAAATGGGAAGCATCTCACATCCCGTTAACAACTTAAATTTTACATTCTGGATTTTGTTTTTGTTGGGTATTGTGATATGCAGAGATTTGAGAAAGGAGCTTCTTCTATTGATGGGAGTTGTAGTTTTTAGTTTTCCATTGATGGGGCTACTCCCCAGTTCCTGGCTACTTGCCTTTGAGTCAATTTGTAGCTTTTGCAGAAACGCCTTTAACTATACCATAATGTTTAAGAACCAAACATTCACTTAAGTCCTCATGAACTTCTTCGGTTGCTTAGAATACATAATGTGATAACTATTTAAATTTTCATGGTATTTTGATTTCTAACAATTTTTTGCACCTCTTCTTTTTTCTTGAGTTTTTTTCCTTTAACTTACCTCTAGAGATGACTTTTCTCTTCTCTTTCTCCAAGTTTGAATATTTCCCCACATACAATTACGCCATTTTCAGACCAAAATACCCATAGTGTGGGGTTTTAAATTTTTGTCAACGAAAACATTCAAACTTGTAGGGCCACTACTAGAGGAATGACCATTGGCGAAACAAGACAGCGGTCGCTAAAACTATTCCATCGAAACCCCTTGTTCTTTCCCACTTTCTTTTTCCTTCCCACTCTCTTTTTCCCCTTTTCCCCTCCCGCGCCCCTGCTCCCGCGTTCTGCACCAGCGAATATCCATTTCCCTCATGCGGTTCTCTCTCTCCCTTTCCCTCTCCCTCTCTCTCTCTATTTCTCTCTCTCTCTCCCTCCCTCCTTCCCTCCCTCTCGCTCTGCACTCTTCCCTCCCGCACCTCCCTATCCAGCACCGGTTGTCTCTCTCTCCCTCCCTTCGCCGGAGCCGCCACTGGATTTCCCTCCCTCCCCCTCCCCCTCCCCCCCCCCCCTCTCTCTCTCTCTCTCTCTCTCTCTCTCTCTCTGTTCTTGCTCTGCACTGTGCCCTCCCGCTCGCCGGAGCTGCCACCAGTTCTCTCTCTCCCTCTCTGCGCCGGAGCCGCCACCGCCAAAACCGTAGCTCGCACCAATCGATCTCTTTCTATAGCTGCTGGTATGTGTTTTTTTTTTTTTTTTTTTCATTTGATTTATGTATAAATAAATAAGAAGGTTGGGATTCTATTTTGAGTTCTCATGCAATTTTTATGTATATCAACTGCAACATTTTACTTACTAAGTAACGATCAACCAGTTGTACTTGATCTTTGTTTTTTACTCTTGAATGAATCTGTGATTATATTTTTGAGTTCTAACTGGGTGATTATCTGATTTTATTGCATGACTTTCTTTGAACCCAATTTTGCAATCTCTCTTTTCTTCCCTAGGATGTGATTCTCTTCCTTGCCATTTTATGTTGTTAAATGCTGTTGTTATTTTTGAAATGTGACTTCCAATAGTATTTCTTAAGGTAATCTTCTTTTAATACTATTAGTGCAGCACTTGTAGAAGGAATATATCTATTTAATGATAACATTGAAATACCATGAAATCCCACAAAAGCATAGAAAATGAGTATATCTGTCTAATGATAACATTGAAATATCATATTAAAAGATGCAAAACGTACATGAAAATCAACACCATTACAAGAGCAAAAAGAAACACCATTACAAATTGAGCCTAAAAGTAGCAACTTATGAAATATCATAACCATAAATTAACATAATAGATAAATCATGTTTCTGGTCATATGCCAATCTTCTTCTTAATCTTTTTTAGAAGGCTAGTGTTGGCATAAACCAACAGATGCACGATCAAAGTTCCATTTAATTCTCATGGAATGTAAGAAAAAGAAAAGAAAAGAAAAGAAAAGAAAGAAAAGGGCACCCAGGAGGTTTCCTTTCACTGTTAGCTCACCATTTTTTCACTCAAATTATAATTAAGATTGACCAGTGTTGTTTTCCCTGCAGGACTACCTTGCACTCCATAATGACCCAGAATCATAGAAATGAGATTTTCATATGTGAACTTCATTTAATCTATTGTTTTCTTTTCTAAATTTGATTACCAGACAAGAATTGTTCTGTCCAATAAGAAATGAGGTTTTCGGATCTACATGTAAACTTCAATTCATCTATTGGTTGCTTTCTTAGAATTGATTACCAAATAGAAATTGCCTTGTATTGTTCACCATGAACAATTCATAGAAAAGGAAACTCATAGAAATAGAAGTGCAAATCTCTTTTCTTTAGAGAATTATATCTTCACCATGGTTATTTTTGCACACGAACATCTCCAATCAAAGAATCCTCTTTTGGAGGGCTCCAAGGAAACATAAACAAGAAAAAAAAAATACTAGCACAATCGCTTGCCTCTCCATTTGTAAGCCAGTTGTTGAAAAGCTCCTGGCTATCAACGCGAAGCGTCTGGGAGAGGTTCTTGAACCCCAAAGTCTCCATGTTTGGCGCTGCCATCCCAATTGAACTTTCCATAAGCGATTTGAGGAACAGCTCTTCACTAGAATTCCTGTACAGATCTGAATAAACCCTTCCCTCCATCTCCATGAAAATTTTCTCTGGATCACTACTCTGAGATGATTGAGATCGAACTGGATTTGGATTCTGATTGCTACTGTTGCTGCCCGTATTCTGGAAATAATAAGTCTTTAATCCCTTCCCATTTTCATCTTCGATCATATTCTCCGAAGATCCTGCCTTCTCTCAACACAAAAACAATCCAATTCGACTTCACTAAAGAACCTAGAATCCAACCAGAACCTCCCAAAAGGTTGGATAGGGAAATGGTTGGATTCAGGTAAAACTGAAAAGACACAAGACAGACAAGATTAAATCAGTTAACAACGTTGAGATGTGTTTCTGCCAGACCAACCAATCAATGATCAAACAATCCAGTTCAAGTAAAGCAGCTACTTACACCAATCTAGACATTCAACATTCAATTAACAGAAACCGAGCAAGTCTAGCAATATTTCTCTTGTGTCCTAAATAAGCAAAACCAAACTAAACCCAGAAGTCAAAGCTGGAAACTCTCTTGTTTAGTACATTTGGGTGATGACCCAAACCCGAATATTCATGTATTTGAGTAAATAACAATAA
Source organism: Umbellularia californica (assembly GCA_028538565.1). NCBI lineage: Eukaryota > Viridiplantae > Streptophyta > Magnoliopsida > Laurales > Lauraceae > Umbellularia > Umbellularia californica. The sequence goes on from JAPQWN010000005.1 coordinate 15,743,807, forward strand.
AGAGAAGAATAAGAAGAAAAATAAGAAAAGAAAAGGAATCTGCGAATTGGGTGTTGTTCAAATTCCATAGCCAGCGGTTGTCGTTTTGTCAGAGTGAAAAATCTGAAGCTTTCCAAGGACTACTGGGTCATAATTTGAATTCCTACAGACCAGAAATATGAAGGGAAGCCATTGGAATTTGGAAATGAATAGCAAAGTCAATAAGATTTATTTACAAAATGAGTTTGCATGTCCTTACTGCAATCAGGAGAAGAAGTCAAGTTGGTTGAAGCATGGCAGAAAATGGGTATACCCGGGTCATAGTTGTTTTCTACCTCCATTGCATAGGTTCAGGAGGGACAAAGTGACATTTGATGGCACTCGAGAATAAGGTCCAGCACCTCGAACAATGACGGGAGTTGATTTGTTGTCACAGCTCGAGCAGGAGCAAGTACACATCGTGTATGATTTTTAAGATTTACTGGCCCCCCCACTTCCTTCCATTAGCGGTGCAAATAGAAGGCGAAGTCATAATTGGAAGAAAAAAAGTATTTTCTACGATCTACCATACTGGAAAGATAGCTTACTCAGGCACAACTTAGATGTTATGCACATCGAGAAGAACGTATGTGATAATATATTGTAGACCATTCTCGGTGTTCAGGGGAAGTCGGAGGATGGTGTTAATGCACGCCGTGACTTGGAAGAAATAGGCTTGAAAAAACCGTTGCACTTGCAGATGAGAGAGTCCAACAAGGCATACATGCCTCCTGCGCAATACACGATGAGTAAAGATGAGAAAGATGTCTTCCTCTCTATTCTGAAGGGTGTCAAGGTTCCTGACGGGTACTGTTCGAATATCGCTAAGCGTGTGAACATGAAAGAAAGAACATTACAGGGTCTGAAGAGTCATGACAATCATATTCTCATTCAACAGTTACTGCCTATCTCCATACGAAACTGTTTGCCTAAGAATGTTGTAGCGTCGTTGATTGAAGTTAGCAACTTCTTCAGACAACTCTGTTCTGGAGTTCACCGAATTGATGAGTTGAATGGTCTGCAAGAGAGGATTGCTGTGACATTGTGTCATCTAGAAAAAATCTTTCCACCTGCATTTTCCGATGTCATGGTTCACTTGACCATACACTTAACCAGTGAAGCCCTGCTTGGCGGCCCCATCCAATTCAGATGGATGTATCCAATCGAGAGGTACATGAACATATTGAAGAGGTATGTTCGTAAAAGAGCTCGTCCAGAGGCATTCATAGCTAAGGGGTATTTAATGGATGAGTGCACAAATCTCTGCGCAACATATCTCAATGATAATATTGAAACAAAGTTAACCAGGCCCTCTCGGATTAATGATGGTCCAGTTGGGGAGGGCACACCATTTGATCTCAACAATATTGAGTGGATTCAAGCTCACCGGTGGGTGTTGTTCAACACGCCATCTGTTGTGGCTTTGACTCAGTAAGTTATCACTCATTCATAACTGTAACTTGTCAATTTCTTACCTAAATTATCATAGTTGTCATTAACACGTGTTTGCATCGCAAGACACATATCAATGAGCTCAAACGGGACATGCCTCGTGCTACAGCCCATGAAATTCATCAGTCCCATTATCGGTCATTTCACGAATGGTTCAAGAATCACGTACGTATTCAATCATTAGGACTAATTTCACTTGTTCCTGTCATATTACTTTCATGTAGTGATATTTAGTGATTACATGCATTGCGTAGGTGTGTAACTTACGAAGAACCAACGATCCTAATTTGACCGATGAAATGAATCAGTTAGCCGATGGTCCCTTCATAACGGCCCGACGTTACACAACTTGTGATGTCAACGGTTTTCGATTTCGCATCAAGGATGCAGATGAGAAACGAACGATGTAAAATAGTAGGCTCAGTTGTCCATCTGTCAATGCTGGTTACTACTACGGCCGGTTGAAGGATATTGTTGAAGTTGTATACAGTCATGGGTTAAAATTTCTATTGTTTAAATGTGATTGGGTGGATCCCATCCGAGGGGTGAAAACAGATAATTACCATTTTACATTGGTAAATTTTAACAATTTGTTACATCGGGATGATCGAATAAGTGCCAAACCCTACATACTGTCCTCAATGGCGAATCAAGTTTACTATGTCAGAGATCCGAAAGATCCTAACTGGCAGGTTGCAGTTAAAATGTCAAGGAGGGGAGTGTATCAGATTGAATGTGATGAGCCAGATATTGATGCATTCGCCCAACAAGTTTTTGATCAGAATGCAGTTGTTCAACGTTGATGGAACGCGCTCCGAGGCGCCGTGGGGCGACTACCGGGGTCGGCGGAACGTGGGAGTCCGTCGGGTCCGACCCTTTCGCGCCCTGGCGGGCCTGAAGCGTGCATCAACATTTCTTTGTGTGGGTGTGCCAGATTTTCTATTTTACTTGGAATTGCAAGTGGTAATCCGGAGATCAACCTTCGCAAGTAAAAAGGAAATCAACTTCTTTCAAGTTTTCCATTGCACAAATATTTAAGAAAAGAGACATTTTCTTGGTTTGCCGTGAAAGGCGATTTTGTTTGGCATTTATAGCCGATTTTGGCGTTTATAGCCGAGTTACAATTCTCATCAATAATGAAAGACAAGAGTTGTGATTTTTGTCTCTTTTAGAAAAATACAAACTACAATGAAAAGCAAGAAAAGGAGGATCTAACTTCTCAGGAGATTGTGGGGGACTCGTTCAGATTGACGGTCGCAAGTCATGTATGGGCTTCGCCATCATCCATGCAGATGAGAACAGAGGATGCTCTTGATTCGCTTGGCTTGGCTATAACCTCAGGTTTTTAGAGGACAAAGACCAAGAGAAGGTCCTATGTCCAATAAAAAGCTAAGTAGACGGGCTGAAAAGCCACGTCTAAGCCATTGGAGGCAGCGGGAGAAGGCAAGGACCTTGGGGGGGGTGCCCCCCAAGGGACTTTTGTCACCTTGTAGTGGTGGCCGGTGCAGAACTTCAGCAGAGTTTTTCTCTCTTTTTCTTTCTCTGGATTCTTTCCGCTCTCTTCCGATCCGATCTCTTTTTTCTGATCCTGATTTCAATGGAATGCTCTCCTATTTATAGGCTTTTGGTAGCCATTTAGGAGAGTTTATGGGCTTTAATGGCTTTAATGGGAGGAGTTACAAGATTTCTTTGATTTTGTAACTCCTTTTTCCTTGAATCTGATTGGCCGATGGAGATTAAGGGCTTTTAATCACCTTAATTACCATAATGGGAGGAGTTTCATGGGTTAAATGCCATGAATCAATTGACTTGTAACTCCCAAATGCTTGCTTCTGATTGGGCCGTCCAAAGAAATGAATTAATGACTGCAATAAAGCTAGTCAATTAACCACATTAATTGGTCGCCGAGCAGTCGAAGAGTCGCGGGCCATGCCGTGTCTTCTGGAATTCTTCTGGCGATGATCATCGATGGATCTTCATGCTGATCGACATCGGATGAACATGTAACTTCAGACAGTGATAGCTAAGAGCGGGCCGGTGACATCTGTCCTGTCGATTTTTCGATCGATCGGGCGGAAAGTACACTTTTTTGGTCGATCGGTTGGCGATCAATGTTGATTTTGATACTTTTGGAGGTTGACCCGTGATTTTGACGGATGTCGGCGGACATGAGTCAATTTCAAGCACTAAAAATCACATTTTCAGGAAACCACAGGGGCCAAAGTGCGCGAAACGCGAAAAAGGACGGAAAAACGGGTCACAGGCGAAAAATCCGGTGACCCGGACTTCCATGGTCGCCGGCGACCCTGGGGGTTTTTCCCCTGTTTTTGGTCCGTTTTGTGGTCTTTTTCGTCGCCGTTTTCTTCTGTATTTTTCCTGACATTTCTTCTCATTTATTGGCTTGATTTTCCTGTAGAAAACCTGATGAGAATCCTTGCATTTTTAGAGTGCAAAGTTTCCAATTTTCCGGGAAAGCCGAAGACTTTGTCGCGTAGAGCTGCTGATTTTCCGCCAGAAGCTGAAACTTGGTCAAACGATGTCGGAATGACCTGAAATTTGAGGTGAAGCCTCCTGAGCAATAAATAAGACCAACCATAGGCTTTTGTTTGAGTTTTGAAGCCGTTTGGGGTCCCGTCAATGCTTCACTTGATTTTGCTGCGGGGAAAATGCCGAGCTTTGATATGTGGCCAAACGATGTCCGATTGACCTGAAATTTGACGGGGAGCCTATTGGAGTCATTTTGAGACGTTCCATGGGCTCCGTTTTGGATGTCATGGTCCCGGGTTGCTCCGCCGCCGGTAGGCTTGATTTTCTCTCGGAGCATCGAAACCTGGTCAAACGTTGTCAGAATGACCTGAAATTTGACGTGCAGCCTTTTGGAAGCATGTTGAAGCCACTCATGCACTTGGTTTGATGAGCGAAGGCTTCGGTGGTTCCCGCCGCCGGGAGGCTTGATTTTGCTGCTCAAGCATTGATGGAGGGTCAAACGTTGTCGGTTTGACTTGAAATTTGGCATGGAGCCCTTTTGAGACATGCTGGAGTCATCTGTAGGCTCTGATCGAAGTTTTGACGTCTCCGATGATGTCGCCGCCGAGAGCTCCTGTTTAGCTGTCAGAGAAGTGAAGTTAGGCTAAATGTTGTCGAACTGGCCCGAAACTTCATGTGTACTCTTCTCTTGGCTATCTTGAAGGATCTTGCAGTTTTTGTTTGATTCTGACAAGATTTGATTTTTTGGAGAAATTGCATTGCCTATTTATGGCAGGTTGCGACTTCATGCAGCTTTCTTGATGTTGAAGAGGCAAAGTGACATTTTTGGTGTCAACAAACGTGATGAAGATATTAATTGGGTTCGGGAAACCATTGAAGGAGATACAGTTGACTTACACAACCAGTAAACGGTTGGGAACTAATTCACCAATGTTAAATTTCAGTGTAAATTTTTTTTAAATGTTAATTTCAATTATCTCGTTAAATTAATTTATCTTACAAACATTTGAACAGATATGTCAGGACGAAAGAGGAGAGATCGTCCGCGGACAATCGAGGAGCTGCTGCGCCAGGCCCAGGCCAGTGGGCCATCTAGGGACCCTACTCCTACACCGGGTGTCACCCAGCCTAGTTCGATGGCCCCACCGAGTAGGCCATCGACCTCCCAGCGAAGTCCATCAGCTTCACAGACCGGTACACGTTTATATAGTTAGACATTTTAATTCTAGTAAATTAATTTATTTCAATTTAATTAGATTATCTCTAATTTGAATAGATTCTATGAGCACAGGCCCATCTTCCAACAGGGGGAGAGGCCCTGCTAGAGGGATCCGGAAGTGGAATTCTGGTAATCCCATTGATGTGGAGTTTGATGAGACGTGGCATCCGGTGGGTCCGAATGCTCGGCAGCTCATCAGCTAGTTTGGACATATGGTCCGGGATCCATATGCATTCCCTTTGACTACACTCGATTGGGAGGCATTCCCGGTGGAGACACTAGACCGTGTCTGGCAGTAGGTTAAGGTAATAATTTAACATTTCTCAACAGGATGTGTCAATTTAAATCATAACCAATGAAAAATTATTTGTCCTTTTCAGGACAATTTGAGGGCATGTCCTGAGCTTTTCCGGCAAGTGTGCATGTCGAAGTGCAGAAAAATGTGGAAAGATCATAAAAATAAAATAAAGATGCAACACTGGAAGCCACATCAGGATACCCCTGACATACTGACGTGAGTTCTGAGGGGCGTTCTCCCGGATCAGTGGACTCAGCTCGTCCGGTACTGGACGAGCGAGGAGGCTCGGGTGAGAAACTTATAATTTTTTTATTTTAATTTTAACAATTTACTAATGACTAACGTAACTAACAAAAATTAACTAATAAATGTTGAAAACAGAGAGAGGCAGATACGAATGCGCGGAACAGCGCAATGCATGGTCCAGCACACAGGTTGGGAACTTGACACATCACTCATGTCCGCCACGAGGTAAAAAGTTAGATCGTACATGTAATTTATAATTTTGTCATTTGATATGATATTATACTAATAATATAACTCTCCACCAAACAGTTGCGGACCAAGGGTGGTCCGGTCAACAGGATGTTTGTCTGGATGTGTTCTCGAGATCCTCGCCACCCGGAGGTTGCAGCTATCGTCGTAAGTTTTTATATTGAACTGCTTATATTATCTGTCTATTAATGTGTCTTGTTATCGTCGTAAGCTAGGTTGCAGCAATCTGTCTATTAGCGGCCCAGTTTCAGTCATGCCTAGAGGACTTGCCCGAGGAGGAGTGCAGTTTGCCATCGCGGAGGGATGAGATATTCCACTCCGTCATTGGCCGGGACGGGCACGGATACACGCTCACGTATGGGATGGGCATTCCACGCTTGCACATCGCGCGAGCTGAGCCATCTGGTGCTAGCTCCTCCCAGGGCTTGCACCTCCGTACAGATGAGGAGGTCGAGCAGTTTCTGCAGTCCATGAAGGCAGCGATCAAAGAGGAGGTGACAACTGAGGTCAGGACAAAGATGAGGGCCGAGTTGAGATCCGAGATGGCAGAGCTGGAGGCTCGTCTATCACAGAGTCGCGGCCCGCTCGCATCAGACCCGCCACCCACTACTTAGGTTAGTAAGAAAAAATTTTGTACGTTTAAATTGTCAATTATGTCATTAATGTGTCAATATTTATGTCTTTTTAATTGTTTTTAACTATATAATAAATAATTACAGGCACCTGACGCTAGCAGCGGCCACATGGCGAGACATGACTCGGTTGGAGAGGGCAGTCATGATCCAACATCCTCGACTGATCCTGACCAGGTATAATTATTTTTTAAATTCCAAATTTCAACGTGTATAGAAATTTTTTAAGATGTCTTAGAAACTTATAGATTTTGAAACTTAAAAAGTTGGAAACTTATAAATGAAGAAACTTAGAAAGTACTCCCGGAACTGACAGCTCGAGAATCGGACTCCTAGATTGGTCGTAGAGTCGAAATATAGGTTTAAGTTAAAACGTTAATATAAAAGTTAGGAAATTGGCCTCCGAACGCCCAAACCGGGCAAATGGGCTCCGGTACCTGTGAAACTAGATGGGCCCGGGCCATAGTCATTCCTGACCTACCAGAACCGACGGCTCGAGAATCTGACTCCCGAATTGCCCGTAGGGTCGAAACGTAGGTTTAAGTTAAAACGTTATTATAAAACTTAGTAAAATTGGCCTCCGAGTGCCCAAACTGGGCAAACGAGCTCCGGTGCCCGTGAAATTGGACTGACACGAGCCCATACTCATTCATGAACTACCAAAACTGACGGCTCGAGATTCCGACTCATGGATTGCCCGTAGGGTCGAAACGTAGGTTTAAGTTAAAACGTTATTATAAAACTTAAAAAATTAACCTCTGAGCGCCCAAATCAGGCAAACGGGCTCCAGTGCCTGTGAAACTGGACGGGCACGGGCCCATAGTCATTTTTGACCTACCGAAACTGACGGCTCGGGATTCCGACTCCCGGATTGCCCGAAGAGTAGAAACGTAGGTTTAAGTTAAATCGTTTTCTTATTACTTAGTAAATTAGCCTCCGAACGCCCAAACTGGGCAAACGGGCTCCGGTGCCCGTAAAACTATACGGAAACGAGCTCATAGTCATTCCTTACCTGCCGGAACTGACGGCTCGGGATTCCGACTCCCGAATTGCCTGTAGGGTCGAAACGTAGGTTTAAGTTAAAACGTTATTATAAAACTTAGTAAATTGGCCTTCGAGCGCCCAAACCGGGCAAACGGCCTCCGGTGCCTGTGAAACTAGACGGGCACGGGCACATAGTCATTCATGACCTGCCGGAACTGACGGCTCAGGATTCCGACTCTCGGATTGCCAGTAGAGTCGAAACGTATGTTTAAGTTAAATCGTTTTCTTATTACTTAGTAAATTGGCCTCCGAGCGCCCAAAATGGGTAAACGGGCTCTGGTGCCCATGAAACTATACGGACACGAGCCCATAGTCATAACTCACATGCCGGAACTGACAGCTCTGAATTCCGACTCCTGGATTGCCCGTAGGGTCGAAACGTAGGTTTAAGTTAAATCGTTAACTTAAAATTTAGTAAATTGGCCTCCGAGAGCCCAAACCGGGCAAACGGAGTTTGGTGCCCATGAAATTGGATGTGCATGAGCCCATAGTCATTCCTGAGCTGTCGGAACTGACTGCTCGAGATTCCGACTCCCGGATTGCCCGTAGAGTCGAAACGTAGGTTTAAGTTAAATCATTTTCTTATTACTTAGTAAATTGGCCTCCGAGCGCCCAAACCGGGAAAATGGGCTCCGGTGCCCATGAAACTGTATGGACACTGGCCCATAGTCATTCCTCACCTGTCGAAGCTGACGGCTCAGGATTCCGACTCCTGAATTGCCCGTAGGGTCGAAACGTAGGTTTAAGTTAAAATGTTATTATAAAACTTAGTAAATTGGCCTCCGAGCGCTCAAACCGGGGCAAACGGCCTCCGGTACCTGTAAAACTGAACGGGCACAGGTATATAGTCATTCATGACCTGCCGGAACTGACGGCTCGGGATTCCGACTCCCGGATTGCCCGTAGAGTCGAAACGTAGGTTTAAGTTAAATCGTTTTCTTATTACTTAGTAAATTGGCCTCTGAGCGTCCAAACCGGGCAAACGGGCTCCGGTGCCCATGAAACTATACAGGTACGAGCCCATAGTCATTCCTGAGATGCCAGAACTAACGGCTCGGAATTCCGACTCCCGGATTGCCCGTAGAGTCGAAACGTAGGTTTAAGTTAAATTGTTTTCTTATTAATTAGTAAATTGTCCTCCGAGTGCCCAAACCGGGCAAACGGGCGCCGGTGCCCGTGAAACTGTACGGACACAGGTCAATAGTCATTCCTCACCTGCCGGAACTGACGGCTCGGAATTCTGACTCCCGGATTGCCCGTAGGGTCGAAACATAGGTTTAAGTTAAAACATTATTATAAAACTTAGTCAATTGGCCTCCGAGCTCCCAAACCTGGCAAACGGCCTCCGGTGCTCGTGAAACTAGACGGGCACGGGCCCATAGTCATTCATGACCTGCCAGAACTAACGGCTCAGGATTCCAACTCCCGGATTGCCCGTAGAGTTTAAACGTAGGTTTAACTTTCAAAATTTAAATTTAAATTTTTAATTTTGTTTATATTTACTACATATTTATTTCGCTTTTTCTCTTCAGGTTTGACAACATCGGATCGATCACGGCACCCTTTTCAGACAATATGTTTGTTTTTGTAATGAATATAATTTGTTGAAACTTTTGTAATGAATTTAATTTGTTGAAACTTTTGTAATGTTTTGAATATCATTAATATAAGAATTTGTTTTGTTATTAGTATTTTTAATTGATTTTAGTAGTTAAATATATTGATATAATATATTCAGGTACAGGTATAAAAAGCAGGAACAAATTTAGCAAAAAAATAGAAAAAATATTTTAAAAAAAAGAGCTACCGGCGGCCGCTAATTCAAAATTAAAAAAAATTAAAAATGATAAAACCCTAATGGTCTATTAATGGCGGTCGCTAATGGTAATTAGCGGTCGCAAAAAGTCTTAAAAAATTTTAAAAAATTATAAATAAAAAAAATATTTGCGACAGCTTTTTTAGCTTTAGCGACGGCCATTGGCGGCCACTAAAAGTCAAGAGTATTAGCGACCGCCATGTGGCAGTCGCTAATACTTTTTGCTACGAATTTTTTGCGTCCTGTATTAGCGATCGCTGAGCGGTCGCTAGGCGACTGCCAGTCCACTTTTAGCGACGGCTTTTGGCGGCCCCTAAAAGTCCTTTTTCTAGTAGTGGGCACGTTTGTGTAGAGGCAACTTCCATGCAAAGATGAAATTGCTACATCAGCAAATTCTATAGTTTTGAAATACATCAAAAAAGGTTTTCTGAGGAAGTTAAAAATTCGTGTTTTGTGCAAAAAGGTTTTCCTCGATGAATTGGTGCTAATGTTGTTTGGTTCATATGCGAATTTCTTTGGTGAAAACTACTGTGTGGGTGGGTTGGTATGTGTGCGGAGTGGGTGGGAGGGGAGGGGGAAGAAAGTGGGTGGCTGGGTAAAGTGGAGTGGGACTGAGGAAATGGGAGGTCAGTTTTCTGTGGAAATGGACTTCCCATACCCACCCCCCCCCCCCCCCCCCCCCCCCCTTCAAGGAAGTTTGTTTCCATTCCCAGGAAGGAAAAAAGATGGCGTGGTGAAAAAGCAGTTCTGCAGAAAACTGTCGCACCAAACACATGTAAAAAGAGTTTTCCACAAAAAACCACATCCTTTTTTGCGGAAATGGGCAGCACAAACGTGCCCGTATTGTTACATTTATGGGTAGAAAATGCATCGGTGTAAATGGGTTTGGATGAGAATCTATAGCGTAATTACGTAAATATTGGTGCTCTAACAGGCATTCTCATATATTATTTTGGATCTTGGGGAATGTTTGGGTCTAACAACATTTTTTACAATTTCAGTTTCATGAAAACTAAAAATCTCAAATTATATTTTCAAGATAAAGAACTCATGGTAAAGTAAGTTTCTTTGATTTTCAAAGAATTCTATTCATGCAAACAAACATATTATAAGTTTTCAAGATAAGAGCTTTCATGGTAAAATGAGCTCCTTTGGATTTGTAGTAAAGTCATTCCGTATAATTTCTAAGAATTATTTTCATGCAATGAAATTGACCCTATACAAAACAAGCAGCTAAAATTCCTTGAGTCTTCCATTCTCACCATCTATCAATTAATGTGAGTTTTGGTGTTAGGACCCAGAAAAATGTACATTTTCAAATCATTGAAAAAAAGAGCATTTTTATATAAAAAAAGAGATAAAAAATAATTAAGTTACCTTATTTGAGGCCCACCTTTCATTGTTCAAAGCGGGATCATATGAACAACCGCTCCCAATATGTTCATTGTATCAAATTTACTTCAATATGTAAAGGTGGATTGTATACACAAAGGTGGACCGCACAAGTTGCAATGACCAAAGGTTTGGTAAATGAAGAAGAAAATAGAAATTATACCAAGAGTAGGGGTGCACAAAAAAATCCGCTAAACCACTAAATCGATCCGGACCGATCCGAGTCAGGCAGTTTGAATCGGTTTTGTAGTAGACCAATTCGGTCACAGTTCGAATTTCCTTCAAACCGTTTGGTTCGGTTTGAAGGTGCGGTGCGGTTAAACCGCTCAAATCAAACCGAACCGAGCCAATTACTTGAAGAAGACTCGAACCCTCACTTCATTACTTGAAGTCCAATGTCTCTCACCAATTGAACTGCCATTAATTTGTGAAAAAGATAAAAAGATAAAAAAAAAAAACCGTAACAAAACCGAACCGAACTGGTTCCTTTCAGTTTGGTTCAGTTTAAGCACATGAGCAGTTCGGTTCAGTTTGGGAAAATAGAAAGCTGATAGGTTCGGTTTGGTTGATGGATTCCCCTCTTAACCAATCTGAACGCCCATGTGCACCCCTAACCAAGAGGGAAGAAAGTAAAACGCAAGGAGCTAAGTTGCCTTAAGAAAAGAAGTTTGGACAATTTTGTCATTTCCCCTAGCATAGAGAAGGTCTAGGGAAAACGAACTTCTAAACGCACACCACATTTTTCTTTCTACGCTCACCATTTAAAAAAACTGTTACCAATATACCCTTGTGAGAAATCCCCAAACTACCCATGTCTCCCTCTGTCCCTCTACTTATGTCTCTCTCTCCCCTACTTATGTCTCTCTCTCCCTCTCTTAACCACCACCATGACCATCGTCAGCTCCTCCGAAATCCTTTGCCACGCCAGCTTCTTCGTTGCTAACGTTATCTCCCAATCCGACCTCCGCCACCGCCTCTTCTCTACTGTCGGCCTCAAGACCTCCTCTGATCAAACCACCATTAGAAACCTAACCCTCCCCTTAGAAACCCTAGATACCGCCATCTCCACCACCAACCCAACCATCCTCTCCTCTTCACTCCGCCTCACTAAGCAATTCCTCACTCCTCACTCCTCATTGAGCAGCTCCTCCCTTTCTCCCTGTCCCTGTCTCTCTCCCTCTCCTTGTCTCTCTCTCTCTCTCTCACTCCGCCTCTCCCTCCGGTGGTGTTGTCGGAGGGGGTAGTGGTGGCTGGGCTGGGGTTAGTTTAGGTATTATAGGGGTGTGCAATGAAAATTTTAAAACTCCCAAACTTCAATGGTGAGTCAGAGAGAGAGGGAGAGCATGTGCAAAGAAAAATGTGGTGTGCATATATAGAAGCTCTCCTAGGGAAAATTAGAGTTTTTGGGAAGGAAGAGGGAAAGTCCATCTCTGATGATAAGATAGAGAGAAAAACCTCTTATCAGTCAACTCAAGGATAGTTGCAATCAATCAACTGAAGTAAATCATTTCTTATCTCCGGGCCCTTTTTCTCTCCCAAAATGGAAGTTTCCATGGTATATCCTCCACAGAAAAGCCTACCTTTTCAACCACTTGGATTTGGGCATCTTGGCTAACCGTTGGATTCAAATAGGAGTTAGTCCCACTGTGTTTACGTTTAAAGATATGATGTGTACAATCTTTTGGTGGGGCCAACATCTCTTTGAGTAAAATTTAGGGAAAACTCAATTTAAAAGAGGCCATTTATTTCAAACAGTATGGATTTCAAATATCGATAGTTCACCTTTATATATGTGTGTGTGTACCCTTCCCTCACAATTTGGTGAGGGACAAACTTAATGGGGCCCACCTAGGGACCCACTAATCATGGGACTTATAGGTGATGGAAAGCGACACCTTGGATGAGACCATATATCAAATTTGGGGTCAATCTCATTCCTCTAACCCCTCCATCCGTGGCCCACAAATTTAATGACTTTTTATTAAAGGAAAAAATTTCACCCTCAATCCAACAGTCCAATCCATTTGGATAGGCGAAAATTCAATGGGTCTAGTGTACTTAAGGGGGTTCCATGTGTGTGTATGGTTCAGATGTATTATAAAGTCAACCTACTATGTTGTCCCTCACCATAACATGGTGAGGGATGGATGCACATGAAACAGTCTGCAAAATCATCTCTATCGTAAACTATGTCAAATCATCAACTCCAAAATCAAGATAAATCCGATCAGAACTAAATTTTCCAATTCAATCATGCCAAAAACAGAGATAGTCGACTTTGATTTGTGAGACCAGCACTATTTCATCTTAAGATAACATAAGCTGCAGCTTACAAGAACTCTGTAATTATATATATAGTACCTTGTCCTAAGCTGGAATAATGATGGTCCCACAAATCAAAGTTGATTATATCTGATTTTTGCATGATGGAACTGGAAAATTCAGTTCTAATTAGATTTATCTAGATTTTGGAGACAATCATCATGCAAAAAAACAATGATAATCGACTTTGATTTGTGGGACCGACACTGTTTTAGCTTAGCATAAGATAAGCTTCAGCTTAGGATAGCTAGTCCCATGTGTGTGTGTGTGTGTGTGTGTGTGTGTGTGTGTGTGTGTATGTGTATATATATATATATATGTATATATATCTCTGTGTGTGTATATGTGTGTGTGTGTGTGTGTGTGTTGCTTAAGGTAAACTATATTAAAAGAATAAAGCAAGATGGGCTAAAGCCCCCAATACAAGGGCCAAGCCCCACGCGAAGAAACAAGATTACCAGAAAAGACTAGCAACTACTTCTATACAGTGGGATATGTTCTAGAAAGTGCAACTGGGGTTGACATTACAAGATTGCCTAGTACAAGCTCAAAGCAAAAGATAGGGTCTACTGGGGTTATCATCAAGGAGAGGCCCATCAATAAAAATCGTTCATGGAATGTGAGAGGGCCTATTAAAAGCAGTAATCAGAAATAAAATTTAGCAGTAGAAACTTGATTTAGTCATCCTAATGGAGACTAGAGTTAAACAAGCTTCTTGCCATTATGTTGCTAGTTCAATTGTGCCTAATGGATGGATGGAGTCCTCAAATATGGCCGAAGGAGCTTCTGCACGCATATGGGTGATTTGGAATCCAAGGATGAATATTAAACTTACTATTTCATCTAGGACTGCTCAATGTATGCATTGTGAAATTCAATATGGAAATGTGGGTTTTCTCCTATCTGCTTGTTATGGTTTTAATAACTACATCCAAAGAAAGGATTTATGGAACACCATTATTCAGCATTCCAAGAGTATTACTGTTCCATGGATTGTGGCAGGAGATTTTAATACCATACGATGGGCTCATGAAAAATCTGGGGGTGCTACTCCAAGAGCTAATGGGCTGATTGATTTCAATGACTGTATTCAAGAAGCAGGATAGATGGACCTACAACTAAAAGGATCTCCCTTTACTTGGTCAAATTCTAGTATTGGTGAATCTAGAATTGAAAGTAAGCTTGATAGAGCTTTAGTTAATGCAGCATTTTTTCAGCTTAATCCTCTCAAAGGAGATATTCTTCTTCCGAGTATTTCAGATCGTGCACCAATCCTTTTACCCTTGTTGAGAAGAAACGTGTTAAAACTCCATTCAGATATTATAATTATTGGGCTAAAATGCCTGGATTCTTTCAAGTTGTGAATGATGCTTGGAGCACTGATGTATATGGGACACCACTCTATAGAGTGATAACAAAGCTTAGGCTGTTTAAACAACGCTTGATTGAATGGAAAAGGTCACAATTATCAATCTCCACCAAATTGACAGAGGCACATGCTACACTTGAAATGCTTCAGAATCAAATGATGGCTAACCCAGGTAATGTGGACTTTCAGGAGCAAGAGCGGCAAGCTAGATATCATTTAGATCATCTCCTAAAGGCTGAAGAAAGTTTGTACAAGCAGCGCTCTAGAAATATGGTTGTTAATGTGGGTGATAGTAATACCAAGTATTTCTATCGCCATATGCGGAAAAGACAGAGTCAATCTTATATCTCCCAAATTGTTGATATGGAAGGTAACCTTTATACTGAACCTCCAGATATTGCTGCAGCTTTTGTGTCGCATTTTCAAACAATTTTGGCTCCAAAGATTGATAGGCACTTCCCTGATCTTAGCAATGTTTCTCCCCGTGGATATGTTATTGAGGAAGACACACACAATTTATTGAAACCAGTAACTAAATCTGAAATAGAAGAGACTATTACGAATGCCAATCCAAACAAAGCTCCTGGACCTGATGGCTTTAATGCCCATTTCTTTAAGGTTTGCTGGCCAATTATAGGGAAAGATGTGTGTGATGGTATCATGGACTTCTTTAAGCACGGTTCAATGCTGAAGCAACTGAAAAGTACTTTTATAGTGTTGGTTCCCAAAAGTGAAGATGCTTGTTCCCCAGACAAATTTCGTCCTATTGCTCTAACAAATGAGTTATATAAAATTATCAGTCGCATTTTGGTAAATAGGTTGAAACCCATTATTGCAAATATAGTGGGACCAATGCAATCTACTTTTATCCCAAGAAGAAGCATAGCAGACAATATCCTCCTTGCACAAGACCTTCACAATTTTAACCTAAATCAGGGTGTTCCAAGAATGTGTGTAAAGATTGACCTTGCGAAAGCCTATGACAGTGTTAGATGGGACTTCCTAGAGGCAACTCTACCCAGCTTAAAATTTCCAGCTCATCTTATCCGCCTAATCATGGAATGTGTCACAGGGGCTCAATTTTCAGTGTTGGTCAATGGGAGTGCTGAGGGGTTTTTCAAGAGTACTAGAGGTCTTGGGCAGGGTTGCCCTCTCTCTCCATTTCTATTTGCTATAGTTATGGAATTCTTTTCGATTATGATGTCTAAGTATGCTTCATCTAAATTGATCCCATCTCCATTTGAGAAAAGTGACATCACTATATCACATATCATGTTTGCTGATGACTTGATTATTTTTAGCAAAGCTTCTACAATGGCAGCAGCAAATCTTAAGCACTTCCTTGACCATTTCAAAGAGTTCACAGGGCTGGGAGTAAATTGGAAAAAAAGTGCTATCTTCTTTGATAATTGTGTGGATGATGAACAGATGGCTATTTCTTCACTTCTTCAGGTTACAACGGCAACTCTTCCAATCAGATATCTTGGTGTTCCTTTGACCTCCAAAAAATTGAATTTTAATGACTGTCAGGCTCTCCTAGCAAAAATTCAGCAGCGATTATATGGGTGGAAAGCAAAAAAATGTATCTTATGCAGGTAGAGTGGAGCTGATTAAATCTACATTATCCTCTTTTCATCTTTTCTGGGCAACTGTATTCCTGCTTCCTCAGGCTACATTGCAAGCTATGGATCGTCAGGTCAGAGATTTTTTCTGGAATTGCTAGAAATCTAATTACATCCATCCTATAGCTTGGGACTCCATCTACCAACCAATAGCTATGGGTGGATTAGGTATTAGATCAGTCCATGGTACTGCCAAGACAGCCCTTTTATGGCAAGTTTAGAATGTTATTGATAACAAACCCACATGTTGGAACTTATGGATTAATGCTAAATACCTGCGAGGGATGTCTTTTTGGGATGTCTCAATTCCAAAACATGCCCCATGGGGATGGAAAGGCATTTTATCACTTAGACCACTTGCACTGCCTCATATTAAATTTCTAATTGGCAATGGGTATCAAGTACATTTCTGGACTGATCCTTGGCTTAATGGTGGTCGGCTCAAAGACCGCTATGGAGATAGAGCAGCTTATGATTTAGGCATGGGGTCTGATGTAAAAGTCCATCAATTTATTCATAATGAAGGATGGCAGTTTCCTACTCCTACTTCAAATGCTTTGATGGACATATTCCAATCTATCCCAACTGAGATAGAACCATGGCCTAATTTCAATGATGAGATTGTTTGGATTCCAGAAGACCATGGACGTTTCACTTTAAGGTCTGCTTACAGATTAGTATGCAGAAATTGGGATCAAAATCCCCACTGGCCTTCTATGATTTGGTTTATAGGATGTATTAAAAAACACTCCATTTGTGCTTGGATGCTAATCGGGGGAAGGCTTAAAACAAAAGATTTTCTCCTCCAACGTAATGTTAATTGTGATTCATGTTGTGTTCTTTGTACCTGCACATGGGAGACATCTACTCATCTACTGATTCAATGCCCTTATTCTCAAGAGGCGTGGCAATCTCTTTTACCTAAGCTGAATTTGGAGCCAATCCATTGTTCAAACCCTTTTGAATTGCTGGATTCAATCATCCTTCCATTAGTTGATCAAGAGAAGGGACTTCAAACTCTTGGGAAGTTACTTTTCAATGCATTTATTTGGCACATTTGGGCTGAAAGAAATGGCAGAATCTTCAGAAGCAAAGCAAGCTCAAGTCACGCTGTGGTGCAGAAAATCACACAAATTGTTTGCAGTAGAATTAATTATCTTGGCATAAATTTACCACATGCGGTTGATTGCCATTGGAATATTACCCCAAGGAATTCAGAAATTCGTTCCAAGCTGAGCCTATTGATGATTGCTGGATGGAGGTTATCTATTTGTTCTACTAATAACCAACTAGTTGGCATCCTATGAACTGATGTGCATACACCAATGGATAGCCATATTGAACAGGAGCTGAATTATTTAATGGCTATGAACCGACTGCTGCAGCTTATTCCAACAAGTTTGAATAGCATCACCATTGAAGCAGATTCAGCACTCAATCAGGTGCTTCTCAATCCTCAAACATCTGAATGGAAAGTGCGCTTTCAAGCTAGAAGTTTACATGCCATTATTCAAAAATTTGAGCAGGTGAAATTCTTGATCCTTCATCCCAGTACAGCTCGTTTCAGCAAAGTGATTAGTAGACATTCAGTTGATCCTCATGTTAATCAGCATGTTCTTGAACATTTGTATAGACATCATATACGAAATAATGAATAGTTATTCATAGATTTATTTATTGAGTAGTTTTTGTTCTATTTGTAAATAAAGGGGTATGCCCCTTTTGGAAGCATCTTCCATATGGGAGACTTCCTTTTCTGTATTATATTTTTTGAGAAATGGAAGAACTAACTTATTCTTAAAAAAAAATAAAAAAAAATAAAAAAAACAAAAAAAGCCTTTTAGCTCTAAGATACGAAGGCTTGGAATTATTGAATTTAAGCATGCACTTATCATTAACATCTTTCAGTCTTCTTGTGCCCAGCAGCCCATCCCACTTTGGGGAGGAAAACCTTATCTCAACGAACATAATTACTTCTTGATTTGGTTTCATCTGCTGATGAAAGAAAGCCTCGCATTAGTTTTTCTATAAGAAAACAAGTTTTCTTAGGAATAAGAAAGGAGAGAGAGATATGAATACGACCAGTAGCCAATACATGCTTGACGAATTCTTCCTGCAAAAGCAAGGGTCTTTGTAAGAGGTGAACACCCCCCACAGGAGATAGGCGGGGCCCAGAGCCCCGGGCCTATTGTATACACTTCAGGAGACGGGCTCCCTAATCATGCATTTGTCCCTGGCTCGTCACCAGGGGGCCTCCCCAGGACTCGAACCCGTGACCTCTCGTTAAAGAGGTATTGAGTGAGTCTCCTGGTACCACTTGGGCTACAAAATTGTGCGTGCCTAAAAATTACGGACTTAGTTTAGATGATGAGGGGGATTAGGGAAATCTCGTTAATCTGATCGGAGAAGTCACCAATGGCCTGAATCCTGAAAAAGGGAAGAAAGAGCGGTCAGGGCCCGAGGCTGCTGTCAGCCAAAGGCACTCCGACGCCTGAGTTAGTGCAGTCACTGAACTAGGGTGAAGTGGAGAATAAGAAGTTAGCAGAATAACAGTGCAGGTTGTATATTGCATGTACCTGTTCATGACTCTTCATGCAGGCATATATAGAGGAGAGTAGAAAGTTCCATAGTGGAGGTAGGTGAGGATACTTGTCCCATCAGCCCACACCTAGGATCCTTAGTGGGGGTAGGTGAGGATACTTGTCCCATCAGATCTCCCCTCAAATCCCTCACATAAATGTGGATGTGATCTGCTGATAGGAACGAGCCCTTATCAATGGCCGGCGGCCACCCTACTTGTCAGGAACTCCCTATAAAGCACCCGTCCCATCTCATAATAGGGACTGGACGCCCAGTGTTCACCTCGGCCGAGGGGCCGAACTGGAGAAGGCACCGAGGTCAGCTATGCCTGAGATCGGACAAAGATGCCAGCGTGAGACTGAGCTCGGAAGGTTGTGGTCGGTACTTCTACCGGGACCAATCCCACCTTGACAACGGCTGAGATGCTGCTGTGCTGGAGAGATGGGGGGTTAAGGCCTTTTCTAATCGGTACCGTACCGAGGACGGGGTAACATCGGTTTCGGTAGAAATAGTCCACACAATTGCCCCCTGCTCCTGACTTCGTGGGTCTTGACGACGCCACGAGGTTGGGAGTGATAGGATGAGGATTTCCCGGAACCGGTCCCGTAGCTTATGAAAAAGCATGGGGCGTCGTTTTGTTTTCCGATGCGCATTTAATAGCGCCTGGCTGTCTGGAGGCGGTTTAGTAGCCCATCCATATCATCATGAAGGCAACGCGGTGCTGCCACGTGTCACGTCCCTGATGGTCGTGACGTCTTATCAAGGAGACGGGTGGCGTGCTCGAGGCGGTGTCTGCGCGCGCCTTTCGGGATACGAAGAGATCTTCGTCTTTGTATAAAGACCCTCGTCCTGGAAGGAGGACTACTTTCGCTGTCACTGTGTTTGGAGCTTCTGCCTGAGATCTGCCTGAAGCCTCGTCGTCCGAGAAGTCAATTCGCTGCCTTTGAAGCTTCGAGTTTCCGTTGTCCCTTCATCCCTTTCGGCCCTGTGTCCCAGTGAGTCCCTCTTTGCCCTTCTGTCATTTTTGCCTCTCTGGGGTCTTTTCCTTTTTTGGGGGTTCGTGCTCTCTGTCCTTCTTCTCCGTTGTCGTCACCTATACTCCGGTTTATGTTGGGGAAGATGGGGGTATATAGGCATTGGATAGACACCGAGCTTGCCCTAGCAGAACTTAGGAAAAAATATCAGATACCAGAGAATGTTCAGATTAGGGCGGATGAGCCTGGTGACCGAATCCGACCTGGGGTTCTGGTAGAGGGGTGGATGCCCTTCCCACTAGTGGCCATAATCGAAGGCAGGGTGAGATTCCCAGTCCATCCTCTCCTGAGGGCCTGTCTCAGGAGGTGGAACCTGACCCCCTGCCAACTAATGCCCAATGGTTTTAAGATAATCATGGGTATAGCCGAACTCAATAGGATATTGGGAACCGACCTCGGCGTCGAGGATATTGAGGACGTCTACGACCTCTGTCGATCTCCAAAGGACGACGCATATTATCTTCGAGTTCGGTCGAAGGGGAATCCCATAATCAACGAGCTTGAGGACAACACGAAATATGCTGGGGATGACTGCCTGTACGTCAAAGGGAGCTGGGAGTATGCCCCTGGAGAGCCCAGGGTGGATCACATACCCCGTCGTCTCGGAGTGCCACCGAGTAAATATCTTAATTTCTAATCTTTTTGTTCTTCTGTTTTGCCGAACTGACACTCAATTTCTTGGCGTGCAGGTCATAAGGAGAGGAAGCAACAGAAGAAGAACTACAGGTGGCGAAGAAACGCTGCCTGGCTAAAAAGCATCTACAGTTACAAGGGTCACCGGACTCGATCAGCTTCAGCCCTTCTCGGTTACGAGCCCGTGTACCGGTCCTTTATAAGAAGACGGCACGGGAACCTTAGGGGGGCGCAGATCCTAACTCTTGCCGAGGCTGAAGAGCAAACAACCCGAGCTGAAGGGTCTGCACAAGTGCCTTCCGAGATCATACACTCACGAGCTTCTGCCGAAGCCGGGCCTTCACGGGCAGAGGCCGCTTCAGAGACCAAATCCGAAGAAGAACGCCAGTCAGAGGGTGAATCCGAGGAGGCTCGGCGAGAGGAGCTTGTGGACCTCGAGTCTTCCGGATCAGAAGAAGAGGTTGAGATGGGGCGACGCCGTGCTGCAATCGTAAGCCTCGAGGACGTCGTCTTTGGAGACTCGCCCACCCCCTCCGGACCTACTCTCCCTCCGAACTTGGAAGATACAGTCGTCTCTCTCCCGACTCAGTCCCCTCAGCCTTCCACGACGACCGAGCGTCCCACCAAATCTCGTCGGGACTCTGTTCGGTTGGGAAAAAGGCCTAAGATCGTAGATCCAGTCGAGGAGGAGCCCATCCCCGCTCCTCGGCTCTCTCCGCTGCTCAGCCCTCCGCTCTGGAACCCTAGTTTTCTCCTGGAGGATGGCCAGTCGTTGTCGTCGGACGGACGGTTGACTGACGGCACTTCTGTTGTCAGCGCCCTCGCGCACGCCTGCGCTCTGCCTGGAGACATGGCAGAACACATGAAGCTGAGCGAGGTGGAGCTAGATGTGGCCCAGATGGCCGACGCCCTCCGGGTAATTCCCTCTTCTGAGCTTTGCATTTCTTCTTTGATTTCTGTACTCCTGATATTGACCCCGTGCAACACTTGTTTTCTCAGATCCTGCAAAGGGCTCTGGTGTCGGCGGAGAAAGCCCAACAGAGCACTGCTCGGGCAGAGAGGCGGAGAGGAGGGAAGTGGAACTCGAGGCTGAGCTCAGCCAAATAAAAAAGAAGGCAGCCAAGCAGGAAACATACGCCACGGGCCTCAAAAACGAGCTTGATAAGGCCAGGGCGGAATTGGAAAACCAAGTTAACACAACGGCCGAGCTTGAGAAGAGGTGGGGGGAGCTAGAGACTGAACTCCGAGCCGATGCTGACAAACTGCGGGCTGACGTCGACAAGGCTTTCGATGAAGGGGTGGCAGAGGCCACCGAACAGTATATTGCCCAAGTCCGGAAGGTCAGCCTGAAGGCCTGGAGGCTGGGGTGGATGAGCTCGTTGAGAGCAGCGGGGGTCCCCGAGGACAGCCCCGTGTACACAGAGATCCCCGAGTTTCCTCCTCCTCGACCCACGCTGAGCCGAGCTCCTGAGGTCTCTGTCAGGGAAACCGAAGACACTGCCCCTGGACTTGACGCCGACGCCGATGCCGGACAAGTGATTGCCGAAGTCGTGGAAGACGCTGCTGCTGACGGCACCGAGGGGGCCGAGGTTTGAAAAAAGATGTGATGTAACTTTGTTTTTGATTTTTCTGCATTGGGGGGGAGATCTGTATTTCTTTTTTGTTGGGAAAGATTGTAACCATTCTCCGCTATGAAATGAAATTGGCCCTGTTTCCAATTTTGAACATCTGTGGCGAATTTTTCTTTTCTTTTCTCTTTCTTTCTTTATGCGTTTGGTTTGACAACCAGAATAAATAACAGGAGAAAGATAAAGTAAATGAGCTCGGTCGCAACCGTGCTTAATGTAGTTAATTTTGTAACCCGAGGTGCCGTATTGATCTTGCAACCATAACAAGCATCGTTCTCGGTAAAACTAAGGGCGCTTGGTCCTATGACCAAGGCTAAGTCCGGTTTTATAATCAGAATTCGACTGGTCCATTGACCGGGCCGAAGTAGCTAACTATGGTAACCGAACAAAGAATACAAGCCGATTCCGTGACCGAACTGTATGCACATGCCGAGTTCCATAACTTGGCCATTTTCTTCGAGAATAGGAGACAACTTGGAAAGTAAAAACGTATTCTATAAAAAGAACTGGTTTATTATCTTCCAGAATCCGATTACATCTCAAAAGTAAAATTTCTTGAGGTGGGTGGCATTCCACGGGCGTGGCAGCTCTCTACCCTCCATGTCCTCAAGTCTATAAGCGGACTGCCCAGCTACCGAAGTCACCTTAAATGGCCCATGCCAGTTCGGTGCAAACTTTCCTTCGCTGGGACTTCTGTCTGCTGGAAGAGTCTTTTTCAAGACCAATTCTCCAGGGGAGAACTTTCGCTCCTTGACCCTTTCATTGTATCCTCTAGCCAACTGTTGCTGGTAGGAAGCGAGGCGGATGGCTACGGCATCCCTTCGTTCCTCAGCCAAGTCGAGCTCTGTGGCGAGGTTCGCATCATTTTGGCCTTGGTCGAACAGCACTGACCTGAGGGTCGAGAGACCGACCTCAAGTGGGATTACAGCTTCCATCCCGTAGGCTAGGGAGAAGGGAGTTGCCGAGGTCGAGCGCCTCGGGGTAGTCCTGTATGCCCAAAGGACATTCGGAAGTTCTCCTACCCATCTCCCTTTGGCTCGGTCTAGTCTCCTTTTGAGTCCATCGAGCACCACCTTGTTAGAGATTTCAGCCTGTCCATTGCTTTGGGGGTAAGCTGGAGTGGAATAGTAGTTCCTGATCCCAAGGTCTTGACAGAAGCTCTTGAAGGAGTTGGAGTCGAACTGAGTCCCGTTATCCGAGACCAAGGCTCGAGGCACTCCAAATCTTGTCACAATGTTCCTCCACACGAAGTTTTTGGTGTCCTTTTCGGTGATGGAGGAGAGGGCTTCAGCTTCTATCCACTTGGTGAAGTAGTCAGTTGCTACGATCAACCATCTTTTGTTTCCTGGAGCTCGGTGGAGTGGTCCCACGAGGTCCAGTTGGGCGAAGGGGCAGGGGCTGGAAAGAGGGCTCAGGTCGTGCGCTGGCTGATGGAGAGAGTGAGAGAACTTCTGGCACTTCTCGCACTTCCTGGCGTAGACCTGTGCGTCCTTTTGCATATAGGGCCACCAGTACCCCTGGCTGATAGCTCGGTAAGCGAGTGACCGACCTCCGATGTGGCTGCCGCAGATCCCTTCATGGATTTCATAAAGGAAGTCCTCGACTTTGCTTGGATGAACACACTGGAGGTAAGGGCCATTGTAGGACTTTTTGTAGAGTTTGCCATCCGGAGAGAGCCAGAATCGGGCTGCCTTCAGCCTGATTTTGTGGGCCCGGTTCTTGTCCTCGGGCAGCTGGTCATTCTTGAGGTAGGAGATAAGCTCATCCATCCAGCTCGGCCCGAGGTCAATGCACATAATATGCCGAGGCGGTTGAAGTTGTATGCTAGGTCTGTCCAGTGCTTCCACTTCGACAGTTCTTTTTCTTCCTGCCTCGACAGCAGAGGCCAGGTTTGCAAGGGCATCGGCGTGAGAGTTGGAGTCTCTGCCTATCGCCTGACTTCAACCTTTTGGAACCGAGATAGGAGTTGCTTGGTGTGGGCCAGGTAGGCTGCCATCCTGTCATCACGGGCCTGGTAATCCCCATTGAGTTGGCTTGTGACCAGCTGTGAGTCGCTGAAGATCACCAGTTGTTGTGCCCCCAGGATTTTTGCGCTGCCCAGCCCTGCAATTAGTGCCTCATACTCAGCTTCATTGTTAGATGCCTTGAAGTCAAGAGTCAGGGCTTGCTCAATGACGAGGCCCTCCGGAGATTGAAGGACTACGCCAGCGCCAGCCCTTTTGGAGGTGGAGGACCCATCGACGAAGACTTTCCAAGATGAGTCGAGGAACTGTTTCCAGGACCGATCCTGCTTGATCTCGGCCGAAGTCCTTGCCTCCTTGTCCCCCAGTTCGGTGTCGTGATGGCTCGGTGCCGAACTAGGAGAGGTGAATTCCACAATGAAGTCGGCCAGTACTTGGGCTTTGATGGCCGTTCTGGGCTGATAGTGGATATCGTATTACCCGAGTTCAACAGCCCATTTAGACACTCTTCCTGAGAAGTCTGCTCTCCTGAAGAGGGACTTGAGTGGGTGTTCGGTCACAACCACTATAGAATATGTCAGGAAGTAGTGGGAGAGCTTGCGCGAAGCACTAACGAGTGCAAATGCGAGCTTTTCCAGTGGCAGATATCTTGTCTCGGCATCCAGCAGGATTTTGCTTGTGTAATAGATGGGCCTTTGCTACCTGTCATCTTCTCTGACGAGTACAGAGCTTACTGCATGATCCGAAACTGCCAGATAGAGGTATAAGACCTCACCCCGTACCGGCGTGGAAAGCAGGGGAGGGGAGGAGAGGTATATTTTGAGTTCCTGGAGAGCACTTTCGCACTCCGGGGTCCATTGGAACCCGGAGCTCTTTTTCAAGAGCTGGAAGAAAGTATGGCATTTGTCTGAAGCTCGGCTGATAACGCGGTTTAGTGCTGCAGCTATCCCGGTAAGTCTCTGAACCTGCTTTGTTGAGGTCGGACTCTGGAGGGCTCTGATTGCCGAAATCTGATCGGGATTGGCCTCGATTCCTCGCCTAGTAACCAGGCTGCCCAGGAACTTGCCCGAGCCGACGCCAAATGCACATTTGGAGGCGTTCAGCTTGAGCTTGTACTGTTTAAGGATGGAGAAGGTTTGATGTAAGTCAGTCAAGTGGTCCTGTGACCGTTTAGACTTGACGACCATGTCATCGATATATACCTCGACCGTCCTGCCGAGCTGGTCCTGAAACATCCTGGTCACCAGCCTCTGGTAAGTTGCACCCGCGTTTTTTAATCCGAAGGGCATTACTTTGTAGCAGTAGGTGCCCCTGGGTGTTATGAACGCGGTTTTTTCTTGATCAGGCCCATGCATTGGAATTTGATGGTAACCTCGGTAGGCATCGAGGAAACTCATTCTCTCATGCCCGGCAGTGGCGTCGATCAGCTGGTCTATCTTGGGGAGGGGAAAATTGTCTTTGGGACAGGCTTTGTTGAGATCGGTGAAGTCTACGCAGACCCTCCAACTCCCATCCTTCTTTTTCACCACGACCGTGTTGGCTAACCACACAGGGTAGTGGACTTCTCTGATGGCATCAGCTTCTAATAATTTGTTGACCTCCTTGGTCACAGCTTCTGCCTGGTGGGTGCCCGACCTTCGGATCTTTTGGACAACAGGTTTATGCTTGGGATCGACATTCAGCTTGTGGCTTATGACCTCATGGCTGATGCCAGACATTTCATATGGGGTCCAAGCGAAGACCTTTCTATTCTGCAACAGGAAGTCGAGCATCCTGGTCCTTTCTTTGTCAGCAAGCTGGCTACCGAGCAGGAAGAATCTTTCTGGATCGTTGGGATCGATCCTGACCTGGGTGAGGTCTTCAACACTCTTCTGCTCGGGAGTTCGGCCCACAGCGTCGAGCTCGGATTCGAGCTCGGTCATGTGGATCCGTTGTGGCTCTATATCTCCGGGGACCACGGCCATGAGACACTCCTTGGCCATATCTTGGTCACCGCGGACTATGATAACTTCGAAGCCCCCGTCTTTGGTTTGTAACGGGAACTTGAGCTTTTGGTGATGGGTCGAGGGTACGGCCTCCATGTTGTAAAGCCAGGTTCTTCCCATGATGGCATTGTATGGAGATTGTGCATCCACCACCAGGAAGTCTGCTGTCATGGGGGCTCCTCCGACCTCGACCTTAAGGGAGATCTTCCCTTTTGGATATATTGTCTTGGAGCTGAATCCCACCAACGGGATGCGAGCTTCCTGCAGGTCCTCTTCTTTCAGGCCCATCCTTTTGAAGCAATCAAAATAAAGGATCTCTGAGGAGCTCCCGGGGTCCACTAGGATCCTCTTGACATTGAAGTTCTGTAACCTCATAGTCAGAAGAAGAGGATCATTGTGGGGTAGCTGGACCCCGGCCAAGTCTTTGTCAGAGAACCAAATTTTTGGCCTCTCCACACGTGCCTTCTTTGCCGAGGAACCGAGCTCGGCCATCATCACATGCTTGCTGTGCTGGGCCCTCCTGGCCTCGGCGCGGGCCCGGTCGCTGCCCCTAGGGGCAGGAGCCAGGTGAATGACGTCGATGGTCCCTATAGGCTCATCGCTGTCTTGGTCGTCGGGGAGGCGTTGCTGAGCATTGTTCACTCTGCCTTCTTCCCTGACGTGGTCTCTGAGATGCCCGTCTTTTACGAGCCTTTCGAGGTGCGCCTTGAAGGCATGGCAATCCTCGGTTCTGTGTCCTCTATCTTTGTGGTAGGCACAGAACTTGCTCTGATCTCGGGAGGCGGCGTCCCCTTTCATAGGCTGGGGCCATTTGAAGAAGGGCTGGGCTTGGATTTTGCCGAGGAGCTTGTAGATAGGCTCCTTGAAGATGGTATTGACGGCTCTATAAGAGGCGCCACTCGGTTTCGGCCTCGTGCCGCCTCCCGAGCTGGGAGCAGGACGTACTGCCGAGCTGGATGGCTCTCTATTTCGATCCGCCTCTTTCTTAGCAAGCCTCCTTTCTTTCCTCGTGGGACGGCCCTCCGGTCGGCTCTCTGGCCAAACATTATGGCTCTCCCGAGCTCGGACGTCGTCCTCTTCCTGCTCAACGTACTGGTTCACCCGAGCCATCAGAGCCTTCACCGAAGGTGCGGGACGACGCACCAATTTCTTCCAAAGCTCATTGCCCGGAAGCAAAGCTTGTTGGAAGGCAGTAATGGCTACGTCGTCGTTGGAGTTCTCAATCACGTTGTAGATGGTCCAGAATCTTTTGGCGAACTGAGTGATATTCTCGGTCGGCCTCATCTTGATTGAGATCAGGTCGGCATCAGTTTTCGGGATGACCCGGTGCGCTTGAAACTTCTCGACGAAGAAATTTCGGAGCTGTGGCCAGCTTGAAATCGATCCCTCGGGAAGTGCACAGAACCACCGAAGCGGGAGGTCACCCAAGCTGGAGGAGAAAACCTTGCAATCAAGGTCGCCGTCGCCGCTGAATACCGTCATCTTCTGGGTGAAGTGCCGGAGATGAGCCTCGGGGTCCGACGTCCCGTCATAGAGATTGAAACGTGGGACGCTGAACTTATCAGGGAGGGGATGATCTCTGATTTCCCGAGAAAATGGAGACGTGCCATGGATGTCACCATGTTTTGTAGTCAACCGACCTCGAGCGAGGCCGGCCTGCTCCAGGCTCTGCTGTATGGCCAGCTTAATTTGCTGATTGATATAGTCAGCCATGTCGGGGTCGGCCCTGGTCTCCCGCCTTTGTTTCTGGCGCTGCTGCTGGTCGGCGCTGGTGTGGGTGTTACTCGAGCCCTCTTCGCGAGCTCGGGCGCGCCTTTCATTCAGCTGATCCCTTAGGTCTGGTCGACCCCGAGGACCCAGACGAGCTCGTTGCCGAGGTGGAGGCGTGTGAGAGGCTTCGGGCGGGACTTGGCCCTTTGTCTCAAGCTGTCGCTGAAGCTGGAGGATCTGCTCTTTTTGTTCTTCGATGATGAGGTTTTGAGCCTTGATGGCTTCGCCTTGGGCCTCAACATCGTCCTCCAGGGCCATGTCGTCGTCACCTTCATCACCGAGGTGGACGTGATCCTCTTCCATGTGGTCCTCGTGAGGATACCGACGAGGAGGAGACTGCACAGGAGCCCCACTTCGTTGGGGCCGTTCCAGGGGAGGAACGTCCTTACGAGGTGGCGCGGTGAAAACAACCTCCAGACGCGGACGCTCCGCCTGAGAGGTAGTCGGCCGGGCCAGTTCTAATACAGGACTGCGCCGAGGAAACGCTGCTGCATCTCTTGACAACGAGTGTGTCACCGTGACGGGTGAACCTACACTTCGAATACCGGATTCTCCCACCCTCCTTGGGGGAGGATTGGGTGGCGCTTGCCTGGTGTCTCTTCGCTGGTTCGTCACCAACGCTCCTGCCTGGTCTGTCACCAGTGGAGGCGGCATGAGAGGCAGGAATGTCTCTGGTTGCTTGGACCTGGACGGTCTAGCAACGCTCTTTCCCTTCTGAGCCTTAGGAGGCATGGCTGTTAGAATGAAAATATGGAATTTTCAAATTCGCTTCCCACAGACGGCGCCAAATTGTGCGTGCCTAAAAATTACGGACTTAGTTTAGATGATGAGGGGGATTAGGGAAATCTCGTTAATATGATCGGAGAAGTCACCAATGGCCTGAATCCTGAAAAAGAGAAGAAAGAGCGGTCAGGGCCCGAGGCTGCTGTCAGCCAAAGGCACTCCGACGCCTGAGTTAGTGCAGTCACTGAACTAGGGTGAAGTGGAGAATAAGAAGTTAGCAGAATAACAGTGCAGGCTGTATATTGCATGTACCTGTTCATGACTCTTCATGCAGGCATATATAGAGGAGAGTAGAAAGTTCCATAGTGGAGGTAGGTGAGGATACTTGTCCCATCAGCCCACACCTGGGATCCTTAGTGGGGGTAGGTGAGGATACTTGTCCCATCAGATCTCCCCTCAAATCCCTCACATAAATGTGGATGTGATCTGCTGATAGGAACGAGCCCTTATCAATGGCCAGCGGCCACCCTACTTGTCAGGAACTCCCTATAAAGCACCCGTCCCATCTCATAATGGGGACTGGACGCCCAGTGTTCACCTCGGCCTAGGGGCCGAACTGGAGAAGGCACCGAGGTCAACTATACCTGAGATCGGACAAGGATGCCAGCGCGAGACTGAGCTCGGAAGGTTGTGGTCGGTACTTCTACCGGGACCAATCCCACCTTGACAACGGCTGAGATGCTGATGTGCTGGAGAGATGGGGGGTTAAGGCCTTTTCTAATCGGTACCGTACCGAGGACGGGGTAACATCGGTTTCGGTAGAAATAGTCCACACAGTCTTCATTTTCCATCCGGTTAGTTTGGCACGCAAGTGGTCCATTACCATAGAGAAGTGCCCATCTTTTGAGCTACCAAAGAGTAAAGAAATTCCTAGGTTGCTTAAGTTGATGGAAGCTTCAGGGATTCCAAGATGCGCACTGCACTTACCCACGAGCATATGACTTTTTTGGAGGTTGAAACATTGGCCTGAAAGATCTTGATGTCTAGCAAGAAGGCCTATTGATCATGGTTTAAAATTTTGAACCGGTATCGGCTCTAACAGAACCAATATGGTGATGTGTATCGGTAACGATCTCAGATCTATAAAATATCGCCATAAAATGGGTCAATATCAGCCCATATATTGAAAATATCGGCCGCTAGGACATACACAACAGTCTTCTTCCTCATAAAAAAAAACTCTTGTTCTACCCTGAGAAGAGCTAAAGGGGAAAAAGAAACAGAGAAAGGAGGAGGTCCGGTGCCTGACTGCCTATTGCTGCCACCTCCACCACCACCACCACCACCTGCTGCGGCCTCTGCCTCCGCCTGCTGCCCCAGCCACCTCCCCCTTCCTCTTCTTCTTCTATTTCTCTCTTTCCCTTCTTCCTCTTCCACCTCTCTTCCTCCTCCTCTCCTTTACTGTTTCCCTTTTTTTCTCCCTTTCCCCTCTCTTTGTTCCGTCTGTGCGAATGAAACCTTTGGAAGTGGAAGCGTTTGGTCTTTTCTGGAAGGGAAGACTCGAATCTCTATGCCCTTTTTTTCAACTTGTGTTTTATTCCTTTGGTTTATAAATGTTGCCCACACGTGGGGCCCTCATTAGGCCACACCAGTTGAAAACCCATTATGTATATTGTTGCTGCCATTATCTTCGGTGGATCCCAGATAAGTTTCATTTTAATTGGGTACTGGCCCACTTTCTTTTTTGTCAAATTTTTAATCTCAATCAAATCTGATCAATCTAATAATGGGCCAATTTCCAATTAGAAATGGAGCTAAGACCCATACAAGACAAGCCAAGACCATTTGAGAGGTTTAGATTTTTAATTTACGGGCCTCATTCTGTATACTTTTAATTTTTTTTTCTTTTTCAATTCTAATGCTATAATGCATTCTACTTGTAAAAAGCGCTAACCACTAAATAAGTGGCCCCATATTTGAATACGCCCTCAGTAAATTTCCCTGTAATATGACTTGGACCTACTATTAAATTAATCTTTTACATGCTAATAAATATTAAGAAAAACAATCAACTGTTTTTAAATAGACAATTCGATAGTTGCTAAAGTCCAATAAAATGGAAATTTATGAAGACTCTATTGGAGGAGTCATTTATTTTGATCTTTACTATGAGTGGTTTGGATTTATATGAATGCCACATTGATAGATTTATAAATTATAAAGCATAAAAACTACTAAAAAGTTGGTACATTTAAAAGTAAAACATTAAACAAAGATCATACAGGATGTTTTAACATTGGGGGACCAATATTTTGCTTCATAATTGATACTAATGAAGGTACTGTTTTCAAGCATTTTACAATATTATGAGGTTTTTGGATGTTTTTTCAAATTTCTTTAGGGTAGAAAAAAACCTCACACCATGACGATCGTGATGGACCGTGAACAGCGACCGATACCGATACCGTATCAATTTTTGGGGTCGACCAATACCGCAACCAATACCGCGATTTTAAACCATGTTATTGATGGAGCCAAGGCTCCCTTTGAAGGCCTTGACAAATAATAGAATGTCATCTGGATAAAACAAGCGGCAAGGAGTTGAACGAACCGGGGAGATCGGGAGGATGAGACCCTACTTTTTCAATG
Organism: Umbellularia californica; assembly: GCA_028538565.1. Classification (NCBI taxonomy): domain Eukaryota; kingdom Viridiplantae; phylum Streptophyta; class Magnoliopsida; order Laurales; family Lauraceae; genus Umbellularia; species Umbellularia californica. Next base: position 15,774,936 of record JAPQWN010000005.1, read on the forward strand.
CCACCAATCTTAAACTAAGAATTTATTTTGCTAAGATAAAAAGATACGAAGACAGAGAGTCACCCTGACGCAAGCCACAAGAAGAGTTGAAGAACCCATAGGAACTTTTGTTGATAAGCACAGAGCCTTTATGTAAGGTCCTCGACCTTACTAGGACGGTTGGGCCCAATAGTAGGCCCATTGACCCATTTATTTAGCTATTATTATAATTAATTGTATTTTAGATATTTAAGTGGGTTTAGATCATGAGTGAGTTTCTTCTAATATTAGATTAGTGTCTGTGAAGTTTCGTGCGAGTCCGAATGCGTTTGACCTTAGCAAGGGGGTAGTTGCAATTTAGGGAAAGTTGAGTGTTTTTCTGAAAATTTCAATTGCTGTGATTTTTGGGTTCGTTGAAAAAGTCTCGTCGCGCTGATCGTTTTTGTCTCTTGCCTCATCGTGATTCGGCGATTACAAACCCTTCAAGTGGTCCATTTCTTCACCGGACCCACTTAAGAGCAAATCAGTCTTTTCCCCCTCCCTCTCTTCTTAAGCAGGGATTAACCCTAGTTCTTTATTCACCTATACAACAAACGAGAATTACAGCAGCCCTTCTTCTTCCTCTTCATCTTCTCTAGCCCATAAATCCCACAAGAAGAGATCATCTCGAAGATCCAGACCGCTCACTTTCATCCTCTCAATCTCCTCTTTCCATTGATCTTAGTTTGGTAAGGTTTCTCTTATCCTCATCTTTTCAATCACCTTCTCTTTTGGTTAGATTTAGGTTGTTCCTGATCTTTTCCTTCCCTTCCTTCTCCTTTGCTTGTTAGATTGATTTTGAGCGGGTTAGATCGATGGTTTCCATGGTAGAAGGTTTCTCCTCGAGTTTCCCCAATTTCCAACCTTTTTCTTGGTTGAGGCAAGTAGATTTACATTATATAATTAATCATGTGTGTATGTTCCTTATTGATTGACTATGTTTTCTTGTTAGATTACTTTAATTCCAAGCTTGTTTTTGTTATTGATTGGGATTAATATGCTAGATTAGGTTTATGGGGGGTTTGGGTTAAATAAAAGATTGTAATTGGTAATTCTAGGATGTGTTTAACTTGTTAGAGATGATGGAAATGATGAATGTGATGATTGGGGGAGCATGGTGGCTCATTTTATGCAGGTTAGCAATGGATTGGCAGGGGAAAAAAAGAGAAGAAAACCTATTTTCGGGGTTCAGGTCGCAGTGCCAATCGATCGGACCTGCAGACCGATAGATCGGATGAGTTATTAATTGAGACTGATTACAGTCCGATCGATCGGACCTTTCTATCCAATCGATCGGAAGGTACTTAATCCATAGAACTTGTCAACTTCGGACACGCATAACTTTTAATCCGTCCGTTGGATTTCTACATGTAATATACTGTTGGAAAGCCCTTGAGATATAGAATCCAATGGTTTTAGTTTCATCATGATCGGAGGTCAGAAAGTGATGTAAATACTCAAATTATTGATTCAGCTCATGTTTTATTGGAAATGAGACTAATAACTTAGGTTTGGGCTTTAGATGTTGGAAACCATGAACCTACTCTCATTTGACCATTAATGGGATTAAAATATAGCACGTGGCTTGGTGTGCTTCGATGGGTTGTCTAGGTATTCGTGTATTACACATGGTTTAACCGAATGCTTATGGAATTGTTCCAATAGATGCTTAACATGATTGTACACCAAGAAATTTTCCTAGAAGCATCGTTGATCCAATTTCCACACGTTCTCCACTAAAACATGTGGGGTACAAGGATGACACCACTTGCCTAGGTTTGGATCGTAATTCCTCCTTGACTTGTGAATTTTATCCGTTGTTATTATTTCATGTATACTCTCTTGGCATAAAACACCTAACTAAATATGAAACATAAATTCTTATAGAAATAGGATATAGACCTGACTTAAAGTGTATCGTAGGAACCTTGTATCATGTATTGATAATCAGGACCGGCTAGTATGGAAGGGATTCTCAGGTGTCTGACTTGTCTTATATCGTCTTTGAATGAGATAATCCCTATGATCATGTCGTGTGCATTGAGCTAGCCAGACTTACTTGTTTTGGTCTATTCTTGTGTCCACACCACTTTATTTTATTGCATATCATGGCCATCTGCAGATTGGGGTTTATTAATGGGCCGTTACTTGGACATCTGGGTGGGCAGTCGGCTTTGGACGGCGTCCGTGGCGTTGAATAGCTGGGAGCGGGTTAGGACCGTGCTTCTATTCCCAGGACCAAGAGCTAAAATCCCACTGGAGCCGGACTTTGGTATCAGTAGTCTGATCTAGATTATTACTGATGCCCCGGGAGGTAACGATAGTATGATATATTTAATGGTGATAATCACAAATGGTCATATCTAGTTTAATTTTTTTTCTTTTTTTTAAACCTTATCCAATGTCAAATATCATTGATGAATTAATCTATGAGAAATCATTGTCGGACCCATTTGATGTTGGTAGTCATATTAACACTAGGGGAGCCACTAAATAGTGAGACCATTTAATGATGGCAAGCTGATAATTGCAATCAAACACTTCAACCATGGTAATCAGTATGGGCCCCACCTAATTTTGTAGTCACGATGCAAGGCCCTAGTGTGGCATTTGTAGGACTTGCCTAATATTAATAATTAACATGGATTTTGTAATCACGATATGGCTATAAGACCCCACATTAATGGTGGGGCCAATCATTTCGTGAGTCATAGATGCACTCATATAAGAATCATTGATGTTAAAACTTATAGTGGGGCCACTATAATTAATGGTTATGCATGAACTTTTCAATGATTTTTACTAAAACTCTTCATTCGTATTTAAATACGATGTTTTAACAAAAATTATTTTACATAGCATATCCTTTTTAGGTGTTTATAATCACTTATTTGTTCTAAAAACTGAGTAAATAAGTAAAAATAAATAAACTGGAGGGGCAAACATAAGAAAACCCTCTAACCAAATGAAAGTAACTTTATAAACCTCCGAACCTATATGCCCAAGGGTTAGGGATAGAATAGTAAATAAAATTAGGGCTAAAGAGAATCCCTTTCCCATAATGACCCAAAAGCCCTTCTATTTCTTCTCATCCCCGTATCTATTCCTCTTCTTCAGAGACAAAACCCTCTTCTGCCCTTTTGCCCCTGCAACTCCCCCTCTTCCATCCGTTGCCCTTCTCTTCCCTAATCTTTTCCCAAAATTCCATCCAAATCCCTTCTCTCTCCTCTCCCCCTAAACCCTCCCAAAAACCCTCTCTTTTTCCCTCCAAATCTCGATCTGCAAACCCTAGAACCCAGATCTCTTTCCAATTCGATCCCCCTTCCATGGATTTCTCGGATTTGGATTCCTAGAATTGTTTTCTGTGTGGATAATTCGGGAAAGTTTAGATCTTTCCTGTTTGGATCTGATTTGGATATTTGGGTTTTCTTGGGGGGGGTGGCTTTTTGGTGGAAAGATCGTCTTCTTCTCCAGGTATTTGGTTGTTTCTTAATCAAATTGCTTGATTTTGGATTCTATTTTGGAGTATTCTTATTAATTCCGCAGTGTTTTTTTCTTAATTTGGAGGACTTTGTCCGTTTGAATGCAAGTACTGATAATATTGGGAAAATTGAGTGTTGGGTTCTGTCAAATATTGCGATATTAGGGGAATTATTTCATGGACAATGAATGTGAATGCTGTGATGTTGCAATTTTGTTGGGATGTAGTTCATAAACCTTTGGGTATTGATTTTTTTTGTTCTTTCTTATAAAAATTGTTTCTGGGTCTGATTTGTTATTCGCAGGAGAAGTCAAAAATCCATGTTTTGTTGGGTAATTCAAAGGAGTTTCCGGTGCATCGTTCTCTCCGATTCACGGGTGCAAGAAGCAAAGGAAGGGATATTGGGAAGGTAAACAATTTTTTATAGGTAATTGTCTCTGCATTTTTTTTTTCCAATTCAGGGCGTTTGGAAACTCTAGAATTAAGAGATTAGTTATAGTGTTAAGAGTTGATTTATATTAGGGGTTTGGTAATATTTGGAGTTTTAGACTCTGGTTGAAGTAGAAGCCTCTAAACAAAAAAAAGTAGTTTTCATATAACGAGACATAGTCAGAGATTATTCATTTGAAAAGTAGTTATCACATAACGACTGATTTTATTCATTGAAAGCTTAAAGTGGCTGAATGGGTGAATTACTTTAATTGTGGACAAAAATACCCGTGAAACAATAAATAATGGTTTTTCCCTTAAATGCCTTTTTGTATGTTTTTTCTCCACTCTAAACCTCTAATCCCCACGAAGAGCACGGCTCTCTTTCTCTCTCCTGGTTTGACTGTCATCTTTATCTCTCACCTGGCTTGACTGTCATCTCCCCCCACATCTGGCTCCTATGGAGTGTGTGTGTGTGCACGCGCATATATATATATATATATATATATTTGTCCAGTCCCTCTCACTCTGCACTCTCTTGAAGCTCCTTCTTCCTAAGAAATTATTATATCACAACAACAATATTTATGAAAACTTAAAATAAAATTAAATAATATAAATTCTTATAAAATAAATAAAATTGTCAGTTTTACGTCATTTTTGTTGTATCCCATTAATTAAATTTAAGAATGTTTGTGAGTTTTGATGAATTGCAAGAAAATATGCGCATCACATTTCAATTTAAGAATGTTTTTGAGTTTTGATGAATTGCAAGAAAATATGCGCATCACATTTCAAACTTTGGTATCTCTTAAGTTATATTATACTTTGATGTGTATTTGGATAAACTAGATTTTTTTTTTCCATTGTCTAGTATATATAGTTGATTAAATATAATTTTGGGATTTTTACTAAAAAAATTAAGTGTAAACTTGGGCATGTTTCTTTTCTAGAATTCAAGAAATTCCTAAATTCCCAGACATAGTGGAATTCCTGGATGCTCCCTTGGACTTGAGCATCCAGGAATTCCACCGAAATGCAAAGAGGGTCCCAAAGGTCATTTGTAACCTTTCATGTGGCTGGAATTCATGGATGCTAGGCAAAAAACATAGGATTTGCAAATGCTAAGGGACACCATATCCCTAAAACAGGCCCTTAGAAAAGATACACTTGAAAGTATATAGAATCTTTACTTATAGTGCTCATTGGATGTGAAACACAACTGATTTGAAGTGTTTCTGCTGCTTTCCTAAGTGAAATATTAGGTGAAGGAAAAGTGGGTTCTATTGCATTCCATGGGTTCCAAAGTGGTTCTTGTGATCCATGAATGATGGTAGTAGGTTTTCAAAGAAAGCGAGTTGCAGGTTTTCAAATAGAAGATACACATCTTGTGATCTCACGACTACACTTGTGATATCATGACTAAAAGCATTTTCGTAAAATAAAAAAATAAAAAAAAGACACCCTATACAAAGCACTTTTCTTATGATTTCTAATATTTCTTAAATGCCCCTTTTTAAGAGTTTAAAACTTATATTTCTTAAAAAATCTCTATAATTTTCTATAGTCCTAATATTGATTTTTTTTATCATTTTGTTCTAAGGTAAAATTCATAATATATTCTCTTAGAAACCAAAAATATCAATGGAGGACATAAAATGGAAGAAACTAAAAAAACGTGGAAAGGGTTTTCTTTATGTTATATATCATATATAATTTACTCCTAGTGCATTATACTTTTATGATAAAGTGGAGGTGCAATTCATGCTGTGAAGCAGCGCAGGGAACGAAGGAGGTAGCCAACGGGCGATTCTCCAAGCCAAGCGGCTTAGGATAGGGTGTCTAGGTCTCACACCAAAGACAAGAAGAGAAAACTCACGTTTGAGGGCACTCTGAATTTCATTAATTTCTGTATATCCCAAGAGAAGGGATTACATCCTATATATAATAGAGTGGTAATCACAATTTTAGTAATCAATCTCTAATAAGAACTTCTAATTCTAAGAAACTTTGAAATTAAAAACTTCCTAATCAAAGTATATAAAGAAATCTACTGATTCTAGAATTCTATTGAAAATGGAAAACTGCCGTTTGAATTCTTCTTTACTGCTAGGCCTTGTGGGCTTTGGGCCTTCTGGAGTATACTTTCAATGGCCCAGTAGTCTGGCTTGCATCATGCTGCAAAGCAATGTTTCATCGTGGATAATTATGAGGGAGGTAACTATAGACCACAATTTTCTTAAGTTATGGTACTCGGCTAGTTTTTGTTCTGACTATGCAATAGATCTTTTGGATACTTGGATTTTGTTTTCCAACATGATCCTTGATATTTTCATACCAATCCCTTTTAAGCTCTATTTTGATGCTCCCCATTTCCATTTAGTACAGTAGGCCCACTTTTCACAATTCCATACCATTCAGATTCACGTACCCTCTGAATTGTGGGACTTTCCCGATTGTGGCAAGCTTTTTTTAGTTAAAATTGTATTTTTGAAATGACAAAAAAAAAAAAAAAAAAAAACCCTCTAATAAGCTTCTTTTTTTTTTTTATCAAGCATGCAACTGCTAAATAAGAACCTTTTTTTTATAATTTTATTAAACGAACTAAATGTAAGTTAGAGCTTAAAAAAATTAGAAGTTATATATTGATTTGTTCTAGACCTAATCTAACTCTCTTATCAGATTCGACTGGAGTTTCCAAACTAACCCTTAGTTGTTGCGAGATTTATGCAAATGAAGGATTTTTAGTAACAGTAAATGTGTGGTGGTGAACTAGGTTTGCTTGAATACAGGTAGGAGGGCGCTGACTTGTCCTTGGCTTGGAATTAACCATTTTTGGTGTCATCCTGCATCCTTGTCATATTGAAATCAGAATTCCATAATCATTCATTTCCTTCATGGCTAACCACGATTTGGTTCTTGGACAAGACCACCGGTTGGCACTCGGGCATACCCACGACTTGGTCCTTGGGCATCGGCACAATTTTGTTCTTGGGCCAACGCATGATCATGAACTCGGTATTGGGCATTCTCATGACCACAAGCTGGCCCTAGGGCATCCCCATGATCATGACTACAATCACAATAAAGAATTAGTCCTTGCTCAGAGCCATGACTCGGAACCCGATCATGACCACGACCATGATTTGGGCCTTACAACTCATAACCATGGGCTGGATATGGATGAAAGCCATGAAATAGATATTGAGGATAACCATGATCTGGCTGTTGATCAGAACCTAGAGCTAGCCATGGACCAGAACCAGGAGCTGGCCATCCAATCCGGGCAGGATATCACTTCCCAAGCCCTAGTCACTCCTGTCCTTCAGAATCGTGCACTCATCGCAAACGCACACCATGAATTGGCTGTTGGACAGGAGTTTCCAGATGTCAAGAGCTGCCGGAGGGCATTGAGGGATGCAGCTATAGCTCTTCATTTTGAGATTCAGACTGTGAAGTCCGACAGGACCCGTTTCACTGCCAAGTGTGCAAGTGAGGGATGCTCATGGCGCATACATGCTGCAAAGCTTCCGGGGGTTCCAACTTTCTCGATCAGGACCATCCATGAGCCACATACTTGTGGAGGAATCACCCATCTTGGTCATCAGCAAGCTTCAGTCCAGTGGGTTGCAAACTCTGTTGAGGAACGGCTGCGGGAAAACCCAAATTACAAACCAAAGGAGATACTGGAAGAGATCCATCGGATTCATGGGATCACCTTGTCCTACAAGCAAGCCTGGCGGGGGAAGGAGCGGATCATGGCTGCTGTTCGTGGGTCCTTTGAAGAAGGGTACCGTCTTCTACCACAATACTGTGATCAAGTTAAACGAACAAACCCGGGAAGTATTGCATCAGTTTACTGCAATCCAACAGATAGCTGCTTCCAGCGCCTTTTTGTCTCATTCCATGCATCCATCTATGGTTTTGTAAATGCATGCAGGCCACTTATTGGGCTAGATCGGACGCTGCTTAAAAGTAAGTATCTTGGGACCTTGCTTTTTGCCACTGGTTTTGATGGAGATGGGGCTTTGTTTCCTTTGGCATTCGGGGTTGTTGATGAGGAAAGTGATGATAATTGGATGTGGTTTTTGTCTGAGCTGCATACCTTGCTTGAGGTTAATACTGAAAACATGCCAAGGCTCACCATATTGTCTGATAGGCAGAAAGGCGTTGTTGATGGAGTAGAAGCAAACTTCCCAACAGCATTTCATGGGTTTTGCATGCGTCACCTTAGTGAAAGTTTCCGGAAAGAGTTCAACAATACAATGCTTGTTAACCTCCTCTGGGAAGCTGCCCATGCACTTACAGTTATTGAGTTTGAAGCTAAGATTCTTGAGATTGAGGAAATTTCACGAGAAGCTGCTTATTGGATCCGTCGCGTCCCACCTCGTCTCTGGGCTACAGCATATTTTGAGGGAACACGGTTTGGGCATCTGACTGCAAATATAGTCGAGTCTTTGAACTGTTGGATTCTTGAAGCTTCAGGACTTCCAATTGTTCAGATGATGGAGTGCATCCGGCGTCAGCTTATGACATGGTTTAATGAACGCCGGGAGATGAGTATGCAATGGTCGACGATACTTGTGCCCAATGCTGAGAGACGTGTGTCTGAAGCTCTTGAATGTGCCCGTAGCTTTCAGGTGCTTCGTGCAAATGAAGCAGAGTTTGAAGTTATTTCTCATGAAGGAACAAATATTGTTGACATTAGAAACCGCTGCTGCCTATGTCGTGGTTGGCAGCTTTATGGGTTACCTTGTGCACATGCTGTTGCAGCACTCCTCTCTTGCCGTCAGAATGTCCATCGGTTCACTGAGAGTTGTTTCACAGTTGCAACTTACCGCAAGACTTACTCACAGACTATACATCCTGTTCCAGATAAAAGTCTTTGGAAAGAGTTATCTGAGGGAACACAGAATGGAGGAAATCTTGACATGCTCATCAATCCACCCAAATCTCTTCGACCTCCTGGACGACCGAGAAAAAAACGTGTTCGTGCAGAGGATCGAGGCCGAGTAAAGCGTGTGGTACATTGTAGCCGTTGCAATCAGACAGGACACTTTAGAACGACTTGTGCAGCTCCTATTTAAATCTTCTCTGTTGAAGGTGGCCGGCCCCTCATGGTATAATCATTATTCTTGTGAAAAGAGTAGGTTCGTTTTATGTAAGTAACCTTCTACTAGCTATTCATGCGAATGAAGGCTATTTTTCTGCTTTACGATTCAATCCTAAGTTTAGGTTAGTATCTGCTTGCTTGGTAAAATTCTGTTTAGCAACATCATGTTCAGTCTTGAGTCCATAGTCAATGGTTGCAATTGCCAAAAGTCGACAACATTATGATGGCTATAAACTTTTCTTCCTTCAAATTTTACTTCAATGATTTCAAGTCATGGTTTGGGTAATCACTTGATTCGCTTCTCATTTCATAAATTGCACTGTTTTCAGCAAATACATGGATTTTTATTAATCACTTCTCATTTCATATTTTGCACTTTTTGGCCATGTTTCTTTTATCTTCTCTCTGTTGTTCATTAGCATAAATATTTTCATTCTTGCTTCAAGATGGTTGTCTTTGGAGGCATTATTATTGGGACTGTTTAGCATGTATCTAACCATGATAAGCCATGCATGTTCTTTCAATAAATGATAGCCTATTATTGCATCAAATGTGAGTTCAATGAGTTCTGATCTCCTTTATCCTAAATCATGTTAGGAGAGGTATTCAATGAGATGTTTCCAATCCAATTGGTCTTAGTGCTGGGTTCAAAACTTTGATAAGGGTTCAAAACCCTTCAATAAATCAAGGGTTTGCCTGGTATGAACTTCTGTTAGAAGTTATGGCAAAAATGTATTTTTTGACATCCAATTGTGTGGATATTTACTGTTGATAAATCAAGGGCTAGCCTCCTATGAACCACTGCTAGAAGTCTGTCCACAGATGTATTTTTAAACTGGGTTATCTGCATAGAACTCCTTTTAAGCTATTTATAAAAATAAAATAAAAACTGACAGATCAATATTTATTGAAACCCCATGTGCTTTCTTAACATGTTCATATACCCTATTTTCCTGTCAATTATCAAACCCTTTTATGATGAGTTTGAACCCAGAATCTGACATGCTTTCTTCTTTTAAAGACCTGTTTCCCATGGTGCCATGAGATTGTTAAACTGCCGTCATCTGGGCTTTTCAGTTCAACTTTGACAGTTGTGGACCAATTTGGACTGATTATGAATGAAATCAACGAATTGAGCTGAGCCCCTTGATCCTAATATGGTCTCCGTACAAGGATGATGCTTCCACATGCTACAAGAGAATGGGAAATTGTTGTCTTGTAGATTGATTAAAGTGCTGGCAAGAGCTCAGTACCAGTGAGTTGATTGGTGCTTTCATAATGGGCGAGGCTTGGCTTGGAGGAATTGGGTCTGTGCCAAAGGGAGTGAGGAGGTGAATTTAAATAGAAGGTTTGTTCAAACCTGGGGCTGCATTTAAGTTTTAACCCAGCTGTTGGAACTTGGAATTCTTGCTGAGGATGTCTTCAATTTTATTCTGATCCTTGCCTGAGTTTTCTCTTCGGTAACCCAGAGGATGGTTTTGATTAAAATTCTACCCCACCACCTTGATTCTGCTTGGGGCAAGCTGTAAGGAGAGGAATAGCCTGAATTGTTTCAGGCGAGCACTGCTGAAAGTTCCATCAAGAGTTAGGTGAAGTTGAGTGGGTTGGATCAGGCTTTGTTCCAATTTTTGGAATTGGCCAATCCGAGCCTGATTTTGACCTGACCTAATTCAATTTTGATTCTGGAAGGACCAATCCGAACCTGACTTGATCCAAGTGGAGCACCATCAAGGTATTTTTTTTTTATAATGATATACCTGCTGGTATTTTACTACCATTTCCAAGCTTGGATAAAGAAGGGTTGTATTAGGTAGGTTGACAGCCAACATAAAATCTTCACTGAACTCAAACATGAATTCCGACCCAACATAGTTTAGCATCCTGACGTAGTTGGGATAAGGCTTTGATGATGATGACGACTTCTCCTATCCAAAACCAACCTAAACTCAAATTGGGTTTTGATTGTCAAGTTTAGCCCACCCTGGACCTGAAAATGCCTGACCCTAGTTAGGTTGGTGGCTGGGTCAAGCCAGTGGCTTTTTTGGGTTGTGCCCAGCACAAACTGAGAACTTCTATTTCACAAGAGCTCGTGGGATGGTTGATGCATGGAGATAATCTGTGATGGGTTAATCTGCTTTTTCTAAATAAGGATGTAAACAAGCCAAGCTGGTTTGCTAGCTGTTCGATTTGGTTCAGTTCAATTGTATTAAGAGCCAAGCTCAACCTAGGCCAAGCCTGGCTCGGCTCAAACTCGAGCTTGGATTTTTTAGTGTCTCTAATTACATGATATATTCTTTTCCAGGTGAGTACCATAAACACATATGGATGGTCTTTAGCAAAAAAAAAACACATTTGGATGGTGAAGTATGGCTTGGGGACCCCAATTTAGTTCGTGCAAATAATGGAGAGGGGCCCAGGGGGATGGAAAGATCTGAATAAGAAAGAACTATGCAAAATATATCAACCCCATCAGAGCATTCTAACCTATATCAATGCGCCTCTAGTCTAAAGGTTTTAAAATGGATCACTTTTTTTTATCGACTCAATATTAAGTAAGAGTTTGACAGGTGTCAAATTAAGGCTTGTGGTAATTTGCCAGATAGTATGTGTAATGGGGGTAAGTGATCTCAAGCAAGTCAAGTGGCCTAAAAAATTATGCAAACCACATTATTCTTCTTTTGTGCGGTCAGCTCTCAGTTTAATATTTGTGCTTGTGGAGAACGATCCTCATAAAAATTTTGCGAGAACTTGTTTGTAAGCCCACATGGACCAATTCTATAATGAATCTACTCCACTCACAAGTCACAACTGCCCTTCCATGGTTTGGCATTTATCCCAATTTAACACTCATCCAATTTGTACTCGCTCTTGGACCTAGACACCCATTTCTTCATATGTTTTTTTTAGCTATGATGTTTGGATTAAAATTCATATTTTTAATAATTTTACTATGTTGATTTTTTAGGCATCCTACTCCATGGAAAAACCTTGTTATTTTGCCGTAGACGTCCCCAGGTGAATATGCCCCACTATTCACTCATTCAAAAGTTGAGAACTATTCTCATAGGAACAAAGAGAAGTTTCTTATGTGCAGTCTGACCTCCTTTTGAGCCCACCAGACCACAGGCTAGCCCACTTTAACTGTAGCAAGCCCAAATTTGGCGTTAATTCAATTGATTACCCACCATTCGATTGAAACAAAAATGAAATTATTTATAAAAAAAAAAAAGAGTAAATCTGAGGGCCATAAATCAATAGGTTAGATGATCTAATGGAATTGATAAGCTTACACCTATTGAGATATTTCCATCCCCTCCCCATATTATTGGTATGGCCCTTGTTGGTTCCTGCAGCGCACAACAGTACACACATTAGATTTTTCAGCTGATGGATACACACAAGCATGCGATACCAAGTGATTGGACATTCTCAGTGGGGCCCAGCTGGGTGCATCCAGAAAGGCACAGCAAAAGATAGATTCGGACATATTGAGGGGAATATGTGACAGGATCCTAGCTATTGGATTTAAGATCCTTAAAGTTTAATGGCATACACTAAGCAAATTTGTTGTGATAAAGATCAAACTCCATAAATCTCATTCCCTCCATGTTATTTTCATATTTACTCCGATTGGTCTCTCGTACGCTCACTAGAAGCCTCTGATTATTGTTCTTAATTGGTTTTTTTGTGAAGCATCATCTTCTTTTTTCTTTTCTTTTTTTCGTTTTTAGAAATAATCTTAGATGTGTTAAGAAAGCTAACAACTACATATTTCTCTTTCTTTGGTAATCTAATTGCTTTCTAAGAATCACATTCGAATGTATAGACATTCTCCTCCTCTATACATATTTCTCTTTCTAAGATGCTAGTTAAAAAGCAACTACCTTTATCCACTAAAAAAAAACTTCACTTTCCCGTACAAAAAGTCAAAAATATTCCATAACAAACAACTAAATATAAAATACCATCATAACTCACTTATATTTTATTATTTCTTCAAATCAATTTTACTTCACTTGACTCTATGAGTACTAGAGTTGCCAAACTGGCAGAGAATCAACTAGATAGAGTGAGAGAGAGAGAGAGAGAGAGAGATATTATCAATGGCTCTCTACATGCGAACTGAGTGCACCAACATGCGGCCCGTGTAATTGGACCAACCAGCATCTCGCACGCCTTCTTCTTTTTTCCCATTAATTTTCCTTTTACAATTTTCAAAATGGTGCAAGGGATTCCTATATCCATATTTTCCTATTCTTGAGCTTTGTACAAATTTGTAGTCTGTCCATTAAATGAAACTTCTTTCTTCAAGAATTTTATTACTTTTTGCTATGTTTGGACCTTTATTTTACTTATTTAATTCTTTAAACCTTTGATTTTAAAAGTTTTATTTTAATTGTGATTGTGTTATGAATTATATATTAATATTCATTTACAATTCATTTAAATAGTTAAAGTATTTCTAAATAAAAATATATTTATTTTCTTTCCAACACGGTCATTTTGCACTAGTGGTGAATGATATCCGGAATAGGGCAAAATTAGGTAAGTGGCAACTCCAGAGGAGTTGGTGTGTGTTTGTACGGATTAAGATTTATCAAATATGCTCCCCAATTATGAAAGCCAAAAAGGGCACAGTAAAAATTGGTTAATCCCTTTTAAAACAATGGTCTTCATCATTATTATTGTCTAATGAGAATGATTTGAGGTTTCCATTGAATAGACAAATTGAGGTGTTTTGTTTTAGACTCCAACCAAGTTGACTAATAAGATAATCGTGTGTTGAAAGAAATGAAATAAAAAAAGAAGTGTACATTTAACATGTACGAGAGGCAATGGACCAGCACCATTTACCCAAATAACGAGTAATTATCTTCTTTGAAAGGATCCACCTCTCTCTCTCTCTCTCTCTCTCTCTCTAGCTTTTTGCGTTTAGCAAGTGCTATGTCAACTAAAGTACCCGTCTCTTTTCTTTTGAGACATGAAAAAAAAAAAAAAAAAGTTGTCAAACTAAGGTACCCTTAGACAAGGGGTTGCTCAATTGATTGACAACGTAATTGTCACTCCACTGCATAATAATTGATCTCCAGGTATGTCACTCTTTGCTAGTATGTGAACTTCATCTTCCAACTTATATTAGGCTAGGGAATAATAATAATTATAAAAGATAAGATAATGTTTGGCAAGTTGGCTTTTTAGGTCTATTCAACTTAAAAACTAGTTAAAATAGATCATTGAAACCCTTGGTCTCAGTCTCAGGGTGTCAATGGTCTAAAGTTTTATGAGCACACCTTTTCTTGTGACTCAATTCAACAATTAGGGCAGGTTGGATTGGTAAGCCTCATTGTCCAGTATTGATATTTTCTTCGCAAGAGTTGTCCGAGCGTATCAATAAAAGGTAAGGGCCCGTTTTGTTTGCATGGTACCGAATTTCCAGTTTGTAGGCTCTTACTAGGAATAATGATTCTAACCCCTCCCATAAAAAATATTGTTATAGTATTATGGACAAGTAGTGCCTTTTGTCATTTTTCTTTATGAAAACGTGTTGCATCAAATCATCATAGTCATCAAGCCTTGTCCCATCAATGTTGGGTCAGCTAGATTAATTTTATTTCTCCATTCTAGTGTTTCCTTGGGTCAAATACTTGGATAGATTTCAACTCTTCAAATCTAACCTTATTATTTCCATCCATAGCCTCTATAGCTCATCTCTATTTCTTAGCAGGTCATCAACTTGCATAGAAAGATTTTTTTTCCTCATTGGCATCATTCCTAGCCTATGTTGGGCATCTTGAAATCATTTCAAACGAGTCCCTCTCGATTTATCATCTATTGATGTTTTGGTAAATGCTCCCATAATGTATGCATTCATTAATTTATAACTCTATTCTTTCTAATTGCATTCATTTATAACTCTACTCTTTCTAATTTTACAACATATTTATTTTAGCACTCTCATATCTACTATAATTATTTTGTTCATTTGTTGTTTATTGATATGCTAACCCTGTACTCCATAGGTCATAATTGGCCTAATTGCTATGCTATAAAACTTTTCCTTTAATCTTACTGATACACGTCGATCACAAGGCATTCTAAAAGTAAGTCTAATTCTAATTTTGTCATTTCATTCTAATTAACTTATGTTCACATCTTCCTCGATTTCTCCACCTTGGTAGTTATCAAATCAATGTATCAAAATGAATTTCTTTGTAGTATTTTTTGAGCTACAATTCTCACAAGCAGTTTACATCTATGCACATCCCTGCCAAAGTTGCACTTCACATCAAACTACAAAAGAAAATTTCTTCTTTGGAAAAGTGTCACTCCTCATGCCTTAAATAAGAAATAGGCTGATCAGGTTGACCCACCGCATCTGATGAATGATGGTGATCTTGCACAAGTGAGGTTGGTTGGTAGTGGAAGTTATTTGTTTAGTTAGCTTAATCATCAAGTATCTTTCTACTTGCGCTAACATGAGTTTAAGACAAACATAAACAACACTCTTTTTCTCTCCTTGGAGTACTGCCAGAGCCCAGATAGCCATCCACCCCCACAATCCTCGATGAAAGCCATGTTTGTCTCACTCCACACCTCAACATCTTCTTCACCGGCCCCGCCTTCACTTCTACTTTTCTTTCTTCCCTGAGAAATGCTATCTTCTTTATTTGGAGAGACCTCAGATTTTGGAGGAGGCTTGTTTGGATGCTTTGGGATTGCTCTTTTTTTTGTACTTGTAGGGACATGTTCTCCATTTATGGCCCAACATTATTCGCCATGCCAGGAACCCTAGGGAGAATTGAATGCATGATTCGACACGTTTTGCTGTGGTTTTCTTTTAGGTCATTTATGTAGAAACTTGGAACAAAAGAAATGAAGATATTTTTTTCAAGGAATATATATGCAGTGACATATTTTGGAGAAAGAGATTTTTTTTTTTTAAAGAAAATGTGCAAACCCGGATTTTGGCAAGAGGAAGTTTTTGGGAATAACTGCTTGTCAAGAAGTGCAACCAAAATTCACAAACTTAATTTTTTAAGAATTTGAGTGAGAAGATGGGGGGCCTCACATCTATATCCAATGTCAACAATTTAAATGTGAGAGCCCCCACCCTCCATGGGAGATGCTCTATGAGAGTATCTCTCACTTTACTATGAGAGATAAGATATGGGCCACCACATCTATATCCAATGCCAACAACTTAAATGTGAGGCATTCACTCCTATTTTTCATATAAGATGAGAGATATCTCTCATAGGAACATCTTCATATATGTATATATATATATATATGGGATCTTCATATGCATCTATCCCTCACCAAAAATGGTGAGGGATAGATGCATATGAATATTTTCCTATATATATCCAATGCCAACAACTTAAATGTGAGGCATCCACCCCTATTTTTCATATAAGGTGAGAGATATCTCTTATAGTAACATCTATATATAAATATATATCCAATACCAACAACTTAAATGTGAGGGCCTCCACCCATATCTCTCATATAAGGTGAGAAACTCATATCTCTCATATGTCAGCTAAATGGATATATATATATATATATATATATAAGAGGTGCTCTTGTGAGAGACACTCTCACCTTACTATGAGAGATAAAGGTGGGGGGCCTCACATTTAAGTTGTTGGCATAGGATATAGATGTGAGGGTCCCCACCTTATCTCTTATAGTAAGGTGAGAGTGTCTTTCATAAGAGCACCTCCCTATAAATATATATATATAGGGGTCAGCTCTCCTAAACTGCAGCTTAGCTTATCCTAAGCTGAAACAGGGTTGGTCCCACAAAATCAAAGTCGAATATGCTATTTTTTGGATGATGATCGTCTCCAAAATCAAGATAAATCCAATCAAAACTAAATTTTTCAGTTCCAATATGCAAAAAACAGATATAATCAAGTTTGATTTGTAAAACCAGCCCTATTCCAGTTTAGGATAAGCTAAGCTGCAGCTTAGGAAAGCCCTGCTTATATATATATCCATTTAGATGACATGGAAGAAGATTTGTACTCTTCCTATACGGTCACCATTAGTTATGAAAATCCACACTTGGTGATGAGTGTTGGAGAAATTCCCTAAACACTCTCCATGCCATTACTTTTCTGCGATATCACAAGATTTTATTTGAATTATGTGATATTACATAAAATTGCTTTATTAAAAAGCCTAACTAGCACCTTTGTCTCTGTATTTTATGTGATATAGCATAATTCAATTGAATGTTGTGGTGTCGCTGAAAAATATTGCGATATGCAGAAAAAATAGAAGTAGGGAGAAGGTGTGATAAAATTTCTCGAGTTTCGTCACCAAACATAAATTTTCTTGGCTAATGAAGAGTACCGTATGGGAAAAACCCTTTTTTTATTATGAAGTTTTTTTTTTTTTTTTTTTGTCTTTTTTGGTACCAAACGTACAGCCAAAGGTCATTGGGCCCCTTAAGAGATCAGCCCCAAGCACACGTCTTAAAGAAGAGACCACATTTTAAACAAGCAAAAATGATGGCTTACTACATAAGCAATGGAGAGGACCCAAGTATTAGCAGGAAAAAATTTTTTGGAGAGGACCCAAGGATCCACAATTGATTAATTGGGACTCCCAACTATTGGGCTATTCCTCATAGATTGTAAGGTTTTGATCTATTTACTGTGGTCCGTACATGCTTATAACAAATTTACGCGTGATCAATGATAGCATGGCTTTGCTTAATTGGTTAGCATTCCATATGTTACCTACCTACCTTGGGATTAATCCCTAGATATATCACCACTCTTTCCACATTTGTTGGCTCTTCTTCTCATATGTACAGGTTAAAAAAACCATCCCTTGCACAAATTCAAACCCCTGCAATCAAACTCGTAGATCAATTCCAAATCTGTTACGATGGAATTATCTTGATATCCCATACCTGGTCAACGACGTAACCCTTATTAATGGTTTGGTTATCTTAAAAAAGGTGGGACCCATCATCGGAGAGAGACTGACCACCTCAATTAGACATTTATTTAGTTTATCAACAGATCAGAATTCTCTACAGGACCACAGGTACATCCCACAAATTAAAACAGGACCACAGGTACATCCCACCTTGTGTAAGTTGACACATTCCCTCACATGAAAACATAACATGAACCCTTCATCCTTATCTTATATGATGATGTGTCCATGACGATGGCCCATCATATCAATGACTTGGATCGATTTACAGTGCACCCAAGCAGCAAGTCGGATTCTCCCCATGTACAAAAAAAAAAAAAAAAAAGATCTTATTGGTGGGCCACACTTTTGCTGCCTCAACCGACAGATATAAAAGGAAGATTAAACCAAGGTTGCATGCAGACACACGTGGCACTTATCAACATATGATACTGATAGCATGGCCCACTCAAATCAGGTATCAAATATTCCGCCGAGACTATTTGAAATTCGAAGAGGTTCGGTCGTTGTCCTGTGGGGGTTGAGACGATTATGATGGCTGGTGTCATCATGGCCGTCCACACATCACATGAAATATTAATCGGGTGTGGGGCCCACCACTCCTCCCTTGTTCTCTACGGTTATTGGTTGGAGGTGGGTTCCACACGGCCACACGCTCGCATGACATAGCCCTGCTTCTACTCCACTCACGTCCGCCAGGCGCCAAACCCACGGAATCGTTGGTGTTCTCATTAAATTTGTGTACTAGGCGCGGTTTCGTTTCAACTTTCAACCTTTCCGCTATTTTGTAGTGGAGGGAATGGTTGTGGTTTGTCTGAAAGGCCCCTGCGTGTTCTCTGTATTTCCAAAAATGACACCATGCCATGGTTAGGGCAAATCCTCTATCTATGGAATGGTTGAAATTGTTTATTTACTGCTCGTTTTGTGTCATTTCTATGTTTTTCTTTTATCTCATATTTAATGATTGTCATGAATTGAGGCAGTCCACACTTAGGTTTGCAAGTTAAAAGTTGCTGACTATTCCCTTTAGCTGAAGATTTTCTTATCCTACGAGGGTCACACATGATAATTATAAAAAATAAAAATCTCATATGACCTAATTCATCAAGAATTTATAATTATCGAATATGGATTTTTCTTGACATTATGAAAAGCGAAGGGCCTTTCCCTCCATAATTTGATTCAAGGCCAAGTCCATACAATTTGAGGTCTAAAGCGAAAATCCTAAATGGGTCATTTTCTATTTTTTAATATTATTAAAAATATTTATTTAAAATCTATTTTTCTTACTTCATGTGATGTAAAATTACTAATTAAATTCTTATATTTAAGTTTTGCCAACGTATCTTTTTCAATTGATAGTATGGCTAATCCACTTAAGTAACAATTACAGATATTGTCAATAATAATCTTTTTACATAATTAAGTTCTAAGTCTAAAGCATCAATACCAAAAAAAACTACATTCGAGATTAAGACAATTTCTTCTCAAACAATCACTGTCTAGCGATTTTAAGATTTTAAAATTTTAAATAAACCAAAAATATTTTTATATATTTTAAATTATTCAAAAGAAAATATACAGTAATCTGTAACATCATGTTTACCTTCAGTTTCTACAACATAAAAAAAAAAAAAAAAAAGAAAAAAAAAGTTTTTTTTTTTCAATAACCAAAATGGCTGATGTAAAAGAGAAATGAATTGAGTGAAAAACCAAGAAAAAAAAAAAAATATATATATATATATATATATAGAGAGAGAGAGAGAGAGAGGTATAGTGCCCGAGCACCAAAGACAAGAAATGGAATTGGTTAGTTAGCTAGAGGAAGGAAATAAAGATCTTGATGTATCTTCTCAAGAAAGAGTTATTATGGGGCCTTATTTTTATGGATAAATAAAAGGATGTCAGATGTTTTTTGGAATTTGAAAAGATGCTAGTTGTTGTTGCGGGGCCTTATGTTTTGCATTTTAGGGCCTTATTTTTTTGGGCCTAAAGCAAGGGCATTCCATGCTTTATGGCAAAGCCGGCCCTAGGAAGGAGACTCACACAAGCGGGAAGAAAGCACACACAAGTGGGAAATGAGCTCACACAAGCAGGAAGACGTAAGGTACCCAGGATTCAAGGATATAGAGTAATCAAGTTTTGTTAAAATGCCAATCAACTCATGCCTCAATTCTGAGGCATGTCCCTGTCCACAAGAACAAGCAAGGGTCTCTCCCCAATTGTAACTCTTTTGATTAGGGACTTGGTTAGTGTATGTATCGGGCTATCCAATTTCTCTATTTCTATTTTATCCAACTTTTCTTATAGAAAGAGGTAATTTTTTTAATATGAGATTATTTATTTTGGAGTGCAGGGAGA
The DNA here is from genome assembly GCA_028538565.1 of Umbellularia californica. Classification (NCBI taxonomy): domain Eukaryota; kingdom Viridiplantae; phylum Streptophyta; class Magnoliopsida; order Laurales; family Lauraceae; genus Umbellularia; species Umbellularia californica. Next base: position 15,795,293 of record JAPQWN010000005.1, read on the forward strand.
TACCATGCGGAACACGGGTTACTGGACTAGTACATAATTATCAGAGAAGAAAATCACTTATGCTAATATCCATGGTCCATCTACATCCCAAAAACTTGTTGGGCAGCAAGACCCAGTCTCTGAATTTGGAATGACAGATCAATTGCCTAAACCCGTTCTGGCCGTACTCAAGCTAATCCCTAGATCAAAGGCTACATCAGGGCCTTAACGGCCAAGTTGAATTTATGAGGAATAAAGAAAAAAAAAACAGGAACAGGATTTTCAGGTCTGCTTTGTCTAGTGAAATCTGTAGCTTCATCTGACATTCGATATCCATTGATATTTTAAATTATGCAGCAACTGATGTCTAACCATAGTTTAGGCTCTAAATTTATTGACTATTAAGGGAGTTTCCAATATGAGTGGAGTATTGGATAACATAAAGTGTCGTGTTGGAACTCTGTCTTTGAGTTCTTATTAATATATGGAAAAAGTTAATTATTCAAATGGGCTTTCACAATCTCAACTATTGCCGTGGATACCTTAACAAATGACATAATGTATACGCCGCGAGGTAAGAATATTTTATCAAATGCTTTGACATAATGCATGTACTATAAGAAATAAGACTTTTTTTTTTTTTTTCTAATGGAGGGTTTCAAAATCATCCAATCCTCCGGGCCAACCCCTTGGGGTTTAAGAATTAACACTACAATCCTTAATTTGAAGGAGAAATAAAAAGTGTTGGTAGGATCATATTGGGTGTGATTTCTGTCGAAATGCAGCCGCAATTGCCATGTATAGGTTTGAACCACAGTTCAAAAAAATTGGACTTTATATCATGGTCTTGCCTTATCTCAGCCGTTGACAGACAGTACGCACACAACCCACCAAAACAAACAGACAAATAATAAAAAAGGACTAAGTCTAAATTTTACCCTCATTGGAATTTTATAGGCCCCAAATTGATTTTTCAAATTTTGAACTCTTGACCTTTTCTAAGCACTAAGGATTGGATGATTTTGAGTTCCTTTGCTTGTTTGGGTAATTCACTTATTTGTAAAGTGAATTCAAGTGAGGGTCACTTTAAGAGATAAAAAAATAAGAGGGGGCTTACAAAATGTAAAATATCTCAAAAATTGCCTCTTCTTTTTCCTTAAAAAGTCACAAAGAGATAAAAAAATAAGAGGGGGCTTACAAAATGTAAAATATCTCAAAAATTGCCTCTTCTTTTTCCTTAAAAAGTCACAAAGTCAATCTTTCATTCTATTAAAAAAGATAAAAAGACCTCTTCTATTTAACCATACAAGTTTAAAGTTCCTGAACTTGCCACAAAATGACAAGATTTTAAGAAGGTGGATTTGAGATTATGTACTTTTTGAAAAGGTACCTCTTATTTTCTTATATCTAAAAATGACCATTTACTTAAATTCACTCGACAAGTGAATTACCCAAACAGGCGCTGTGGAATTGTCTGGGCGCTATAGAATTATAGTACAATCGTATTTTTGTTCTATAATATCCCCTCTCCACCCCCGCTGTAGAATTATAGTACAATCGTATTTTTGTTCTATAATATTCCCCCCCCCCCCCCCCCCCCCCCCCCCCCCAAAAAAAAATAAATAAATAACAATCACCCTAATTTAGCACTAATTTGAATAATAATTACCGTTGGATTAAATAAAAGTGATTTCTTAAGTTATAATATTTTTCATTATATTTAATCCGTGAAATGTACCTCTTAGCAAAATATCACCTTCAATTAAATGCATATAATATATACTTCTCATGTTGTACTTCAACACAGTTTTCAGAATTTTGTGGCCAAATTTGTCACTTCATTTTGAAAATATAAACATAATTGAATTGAAAAGCTTTGTAATGTGTTTTTACCGTATAAATATTGACTATTGGTCAAGACCTTGAGTAGGGAGACGATTATGGATCAAAATGGGAGAAAGACAGAGTGCAAAATATTATATTTACGATTAAGTGTCAAAAAAATATGATTCAAGAAAATAAAACTTAACTAACACCACCAATGAGATGAAATATTGATGTTGACGAAGAACTTCAATTTACTTTCTCATCCTTTGTTTAAAAAAAAAAAAAAAAAAAAAACCAAATGAAAAGAAAAGAACGTAGTACACAATGAAGAGGAGTATACTTTCATACACCAAATATTATGAAGGACTCGTCATTGCATATGGAGGTAACATATATAGTGACATCAGACACTGATAAGGAGTACCAAGGTTTGAGATATGTTCATCCATGGGCAGCGCTACATGGATGTCAGTGGGGTCAATTGACCCCATTGAGATCTGAGAAATTATTAAAAAAAAACTTTAATGAATTGAAATTATGTGAAGATTTTGACCCCACTCAATGCCTAAGTTAATGGGTCATCTGTCTACCAAAATAAATAAAAAATAATGGGCCCAACTTTTTTTTAAAAGAAAATTATATTTTTTAGACATTAATTTTGTCATCAACTCTTTATTTACCCTAACTTAACCTCTACATACTGTATTATCCCTATATTAGAAGGAGAAAACCCTAATATTTAGATTTAGGCATATAGACTCTCAGCCCCAGCTGAGCAACAGAGATTAATGGATGAATAACTATTTGGTCATATATATTGAAAATGACGTGTTTTCTAGTGTTAATAATGAAGCTATTATGAAACGATTTCAACACATAAAAACCTGTCGAGTGCAGCTGTAGAAGTTTATGCATTTGGATTTTCTTTTTGGATTAAGAACTATTAGTAATAATGTATTAGAATTTATGTTTATTTTTGTTTGAGAATTCAAAGTTATCTTTGTCAAGTTGTCGGAAATAGATTATTTGAGAATTTTATATTATATTTGTCAAATTATCAAAAGTAGATGACAGATGTTGATAAAGGGGGAAACAAATTTATTAGATTTGTAGAAAATAAGTCTTTTGTTGACTCCAATAACTCGAATTCCTGGAGCCGCTACTGTGTTCATCCCACGTAAATGTGTAATTTTCTTTAAATTGATAGAGAATAAGAATCAATGAGAGAATGCTTAGTAAACAATTTTGTACCTAGTTGAAACAAAATTGCTGAGAAGATTGTTATCATCCCTATAGTAGAATCTCAATCTCTCGTGGCTATGTTTTTTATTTTTTATTTTTTTCCTTTTTGCCCTTACACAAAGGACTTAAACTGAAGCACATCCATCGACACACTCATATTCCTGACCTACTAAGCTATGAGCTTATGTCTGCATTAAGACAGATGAAGGTCTCAATGAAGTCCTTTTGCAATGGGTCACTCAAGGTTCGCATATTGGACATTTTTTAAAATGGTAATAAGAAATTCATTAAAAGGGACAGCAATACAAAGAGCAAAAAAGAGTAAGAAAGTATAATAGAGATGTATGTACCCCCGCCCGCACTTCAATTACATAACAAAAGCCTTCCAGGGCGTACTCTTTTCAACCTCCTCTTTGGCAAGGGAGTCTTCCTTATAGCTGGCCGATCTATGCTCATGTGAAAAGGCAATATTAAGGCGATAAGATAATGTGCGGATTTTATTGAAGAGGAATTGAGATTTCTGAGGATTTGGCTTTTGGTTAGACATTTATGAAATTGCATTAAAAGAGTTACTCTCCACGAACTGAAGCTCTTCAGTGTTTTTTGAGATTTTTCCAAACATGCTTAAACATTAACAACAACAGTAATGTGAAATAGATCGTTAGTCTATCTACAAGGAAACAACAAAAGAAGTTTAGTCGACAAAAATTAGCATTCCAGTGATTATAGGTGCTACGAACGAGACAATGTGCTGTGAGCAAGATAAAGGCATGTTCGACACAATGAGAAGCTCACCGATATGACAACATAGGATAAACTAGATACTTGTATACCTGATACCATCAGTTGGGTGAAAGAAACGGAAAAGGATGAGTACCACTACTGATGACTCGAATGTGAAATGACATTCCCACGTGCATTCTAGCTAGACTAAGGACATGCTTGCAAACTCTTGATTGAATTATTTATCTTATAAAAATAGAATCGATTCAATTATATATCTTATAAAATATAACTAATTAATTTATATTCATTTACACATACAATGTTTTTTTTTTAATGAAAGGCAAAAGATCTTAAAAATAATTTATGTCAATTTTGTTAAATTGTCTAAATCACTCAAATTTCTATTCAATTTTAAGTAAAATAGACCTATAAAGTAGACTTGTCAAATAACACATACCTAGTAGAGAACATGAATAAAAGTTCATCCAGATTTTACGTATTTGAAGAACAAATTTTTCCAAAGACATTTTTCACAAAATTCTCAAATGCTCTCTCCTTCACAAACATCTCAAATTCTAGTGTTTAGAGAACTTTTAATTACCAACTAATCACTTCACAATAGAAAATTTCACTTGTCAATTTTAGACTTTTTTCACATTAAATGTGAATTTCATTTGATTATTACTAAAGAAAAACTCAGAGCTCCTTGCACCCATTATTTGCATAAGAAACGACTTCAATCAAATAAGCCTTCCATAAAATGAGTAGTTTGGGTCTTCCTCTCCATAATGGAGCTATCTATAAAAATCTCGAGCTACTCAAATTAAACACCCTCTCAGTGTATGTCAGATCTCTAAAATTTACCCCACTTTGAGTTGGTCACATATTAAGATTAACCATTTGGTAAAAGAAAATATTATTAATGGATGCGATAAGATTGTGTTTTAACCGAACAGCCATTCACAAGGTGGTACTAGTACTTACCGAGATAAAGAATTTTGGGAATACACTATGTTGAAAAATTGTGTGCCTCGACTGCATTGGGGCCTATGTCAGATCCAGCCCAGTGGTGTGCTGCGGATGATCTCCCAACAAGTCTTGATCTGATTGAGTCAAATAAGGACCAAACTCTTGGTAGTAGAATTTGGATCAAGTTCAAACTCCGTTTGACAGACCTCTCACGCCGGTCACGAGACGTAGGATTCCAGAAGAGGTAGAGTCCGGATAGAATCATGACTCCTAGGAATTGCTCAATATAAAGGAGATTAAATCCTTGCTTTGATCATCTAGTAAATTTGGGAGCATTCACAACGAGTTCGTAAGTTTACCTCATACATGAACACACAAAGGTACTCATCGAGTCCAGTTCCAACACCCATTTAGGACCAGCAAGTTCTTTTACACCATACACTTAGAAGGTATTTATTTTAACTTGCTCGGACTTTCATTAAGTGGGACCCACTATAATGTCTCACTCCTCCTTGAACTCAGGATTTCTCTAAGCCAAAGCCTCAAGGATTCGAACTCATAAAGAAGAGTGAAAACTTCAGACCAAATTGGTATTTTAAAGAGGGGGCAAAAAAGAGGCAAGTGGGTTAAAGATATGATTAAGGATAAGAGACCATTAATTGTGGGTGACTATCCTTTGTCAAAAGGGTTAGGAGCACAAATCAGTAAGTCGGACCATGTAATCATTGATGTCGAAGCCTTTCTACCTCCCACAGCCTGTATGAGTCTGTGAGAGATGAAGCGACAGATCCGATTGACGACACCTCCCACCATTGCCCCTCCCGTCAAAACGTGTATCAAGCGTCCTCTCACTGATTGGACCAAGGAACAAAATTTCTACCTCAATTTGCCAAGACAGCCTTCTTCTTTAATCTTTACATTAAAACAAAGGATTTTGGAAATTGCCCAAATTCAATTGCGTGTGATTTTTGTCCTTGAATAGCTCCACAAAATACAAATTGTTTCTTGTCAAAGAAAAGACTGCCCCAACAATCTATTTCCTATTTTATCCCTCTTTTTTCTGCTCTCTTTTCTTTATTTTAAAAGTATGTAATGATGCTTCCAATGAGTTCGTCATAGATATAAATGATGTAGAGACATTTGTGATCAAGTTGTTTGATTGATAGCAAGTGAGGAATCAATAAGATATTCCTAGATTTGAGAGGATTCCTGGCTACCCCAAGGGCACGTTTGGCAAAGGGCATGACAATGAAATCCTCTTCATTTTCTGTGTTTTTGAGGATTTTCCATGTTTGGTTGGGAGAGGATTTTGAGATGATGAGTTTTTCTCTCATGTGATTATTTGCACAATCAGAAACCCCCCCCCCCCGGACCAAGTGATTCCTTGAATGAGTGGAAAGGCGGAGCTACAGTGTATGAACAGTGACGGAGACGTTAATATGGTCTTGGCCAGTTTTTGCATTTTTAATGCATCTTTTGGGTCCCACAATCAAGATCCAAACCGTTAATAATGTTTAAACAATCCAAAACGGTCATGTCACCAAATTTCAGCCGTTGATTCATCTTAGATCTTGAGATATATGCAAAGCTGTCCAAACCGTTAGATGACCAAATTCTGAGATTTATTGGGCCAAAACCGGGATGGAGACCAGTTCCTTTTTTTCAATTTTCTAGTTCTTGTGGGCCCCACGATCATGATCTGAACCGGTAGTTATTTCTACAAGGTCAAACACAGCTATTTGACCAAGTTTCAACCGTTGATCCTTATAATATCTTGAGATATTTGTAAAAAAGTCCAGATACTAAAATGTTATTTTCTTATTCCTGTGGGCCCCCTTTGCACGATCTGAACCGTTCAGAATTTCTAGATGACCATAAACAACTTTGAGGTGAAAGTTGAGGTCTTGATTGTTTATGGATTTTAGAAATTTTTATAAAACATATTTATAACCATTGAATCATACATTCTACAATTTATAGGAATCCTCCCTCCATCCAAACATGGAACTTTCTTTGGGAATCTTACTTGAGGATTGTGGTCTTCTTTGGAGATGGAGAGAATCCTCTAAATAGCGGATTCTTCTACATTTACCAAACGTGCCCCAAAAGAATTTTGAAGGCTTATAAGATTTCACATCAAGATTAGTAGTAGGTACTTTTTTTTTTCCAGGATTTTGAAAGTATGTTATAATACTACTTGTAGGGGGGTCGCCCCCACAGGAGATAGGCGGGGCCCAGAGCCCCGGGCCTATTGTATACACTTCAGGTGATCGAAGGCGCATGGCCCCTAGCCCTATTCATGCATTTGTCCCTGGCTCGTCACCAGGGGGCCTCCCCAGGACTCGAACCCGCAACCTCTCGGTGGGGTGAGGCTCCTGGTACCACTTGAGCTAGGGAGGCCCCCTGGTGACGAGCCAGGGACAAATGCATGAATAGGGCTAGGGGCCATGCGCCTTCGATCACCTGAAGTGTATACAATAGGCCCAGGGCTCTGGGCCCCGCCTATCTCCTGTGGGGGCGACCCCCTACACTACTATTGAGTATATCACACATATAAATGACCGATGAGATGCCTAAAATTGAGGTGTTCTTATTTAAACTCTTTAAAATAACTTAATAGATCTTTTTTTTCCTATTTATAAAGATCGTGGATTTGTACGCGCAACAAAAGTTCAGAGAAAGAGAAAGAGGAATTCTGCTTTCTACCTATTCCATTTTAAAATTTGAAATCCTTTCCAAAGAAAGAGAACCAGTTTTTTTTTTTCCTTCTTTACGACAAGAAAATTGTATTACACCCAAATAATAAAATAGAGAGCTACACAAAAATCAAAATAACCCTCTCTATATTAAATCCTTTCATTGCTTAAATGCATCCTTAAGTCATGTTTGGCAACCAAATTTACAATATATATATATATATATATATATATTTGCATTCCACAAAATCATGAAAAATACATATTTGGAAATTGTAAATCCTGACGGTTTAGACTAATAGAATCCCTTAATTTAGAGGATTTTTCGATTTGAAAGCGCCCCCAGCCCCTCCCCGCCCCCACAAATTTTTTTATTTATTTTGAGAATCCTCATTTTTTACGAATTTGCACATTTAAACCAATTGTCCTCAGCTATATGCACTGATATAAATGTTAAATTCTCAGCAAGAAATCCCTATTCTAAAAATAGTGAGAAATCCTCAATTCTGTAAATTGCTCGTGTGCTTAAGAGAGTCTTGACACTCATGGGGATGGATTCACCATGTCCAAAGACTCTTGACACTCATGATTATCCATACTCGAACAATCAAAAGAGATCACGAAGGGCCCCACATGAAATGAAGAGCCACTTCACATCCAAATGCATGTCTAGATCTGATCAATGGGCCATCTATTGGATGATTGGGCCAACCCTATTTGATTTTCAAATTTCCAGTCTTGGTTTTGATCTTCTCTTCTTTAGTAAAAGAGTAATCAGTGTTAGTTTGAAAAAGAGATGCACTTGGTCAAAAAGATAGAACCATAAGTCCTTGTTGAAGCAGTCGGTGCAAGTCAGTTGCTTTTCTGTAACTGACAGATAACACGGCGAAGTTGGTAGCCATGGATTGAGAAATATTGGAACTTAATAGACACATGGACCACCTGTTGATGTGGTCCATGTTCTGCACCTTATAAACTGTGGGCCACCTATTAGAAAGTGCCATATGATCCACCACCTAACACCTTTTTTTTTTTTTTTTTTTATTTATTTTCCTTCTTTCGTATTCATTTGATGCTACCAAAAGTTTACTATAAACGAGCTGTTATCACTCATTTATTTCTTCAGTGATGGGTGGCACAATTTTAGGAGGAATTAGTACAATGGTTAAGTTAATCTTGGGTGGGCCTAATTGGGTTCACAGATATATTAATATGTTATATTAAATTGGGCGAGTTTTCTCCTATGAACCCAACCCTCAGAGATAGGACCCCTCGGACGGAAGGCACCGATCAATTTTTATTTTGGCGCGCTTATGATTCAATTGGAGTTTCTACTGGCTTCTTACCCAAGTGGTAAGGAGAGTCGTCAGTTCTCATTTGACTGTCCAGGGTTTAAACCCTGAATATTCCACCTTTTCTGCATGTGTGGGCTTACTTTTCCATGTATGCGGGCTTTCGTTTTCGTGTGTGCGGGCTCACTCGTGGGACCCAACCGGCGTCCATGACAAAGACCCACATTAATAGGAACTTGGGTCAAATCTTATTTTAAGTGAAGTAGTGCACCATTTGATTGACTATGTGGAAAACATGTTATATGCATAATTTTAGTATAATCAAATGACCATAGCTCTTGATTTCAAGGACCCAAAATTTTTTCCTTTATTCCAATGTAGTCCACTTGTTTTACTTAGCAAGCCTTTTCTTTCTTTACTAGACCATCAAATCTCAATAGGTCTATGGTGGTGCACTGGTGCCTTATCATCGTTCCAATAGTGGGCTCGGGGCTGGCAAGAATTATAGCAATATATACAGATTTATTATCATGAAAGCAATAGTGATCAGTGTCTAGATCATTCCAAATGCATTATCATACAATGTTTTGGCTATTTAAAACAAAAGGGGACATCGATGAAGAGTTGTACGTTCATGATTTAGATTTTAGTTGTTAGACTGAGAATTGGACCATAACTCTTAAGTAAATAATCACATGAATGACTTAAAAAAAAATCAAATGTGTCAGTCAACTCATATAGTTAAAAACTGCATAACTATTGTATGGAATTAGAGACCGTAAAACCTAATATGCTTTTCACGCACTACCAAAATCCCTAACCAATACAACCCAAAATCGAGTTTAGTTGTTTTCATGGAGAGAGTTGTGCCTCACGCACTACGCCTTTGTTGGATTGATCTAATGATAATCTAATTATATTGGGCTTGTCTGTCCGTACAAGTTTTGGGAGTTTATCTATGAGAAATTGGAATTATAAGAATTCTGTGTAAGACAAAGTGACCATTTACAAAGCTAGTTTTGTGAATTCTCACCATTGAACCCCAAGATCTAAAATTTTTCAAGGGACAACAATTGAACTTTTTTTAACGAATTCCCAACAAGGAAATTTCTCGTCAACAATAAAGGGTTGCATAGTTGGTGGGCAACGTTGTATGTCACACAACTTCTCATGTGCTCTAACTGCACAGAGATAGATTTCTAGGTATGCCACCACCTATGTGGGCTCTTTTGATCTTAATCCCAACGCTGTGCAATACCTAAATTTTTTTTTTCAAAAATACCCCTAAACAAACAACCCATAGAGTTTTGGGTTTTATACATGAGACTCTCTAAATCCAAATGCCCCTATAACTAATCTTAACTAGCCCAATGACCCGTGTTCAGCACGGTATCAACCTGCACTGTAAAATAAATAATCACATGTTAAAAAAATAGAGATAAAAAATTGGAACAAAAATGGTATAGCTATATAGAAACAATTGAAACATGAGTGATTTGATGGAAAAATGAGTGAGTAGTTACATGAGTAGTTATGTAACCGTCAGTCAAAATTATAACCGATGATTAAAATTGAAGTCAAAACCTCCTACCTTAATATATTCTAATTTGTGAAGGTGGACCAAAATGAAGTAGCACAAAAAAGAAGGTATAGAAAAAATAAACTAAATCCAAATTATGTTTTGAGAGTATCTAATATTTTTTTGTAAGATAAGTACTCAGACACCCACACACACACACTCACACAAGTCCCTCGATAAACAACCATGAATTAATCTTTAGTTGTTTCTATGAAGGGGATGTGCCTCACCAATTGAGCTATTAATGGTTGTCTCTATTCGATAATAGGTCTAACAAGGATTAAATCCCAACTCGTACACACCTTATGACAACCCAATCCATGTCACCTTAACATAGAATGCGAACACAATTTCTAGAAAAATTGATTTTTGTTATAAAAACAACAGTTCTCCAACTACTGCGGTTAAAAGTTTGTGTAGTCAACTCTCAACATACTAAATAATTCCACTTTTCCATACAAAAAGTCAAAATGATTCCATAACAAACAACTAAAAACAAAATACCATCATAACCTACTTATACTTTATTCTTTCTTCAAAATCAACTTGACTTGATTTGACTATATTAGTAGAGTTACCAAATTGGCCCTTAAGGTGGGGGTACCTTGTCGTTCGAAAATAACATAAAAGAAAAAAAAGAATCAACAGCATTTTGGGCGCTATAAAAAAAAAGGATAAATAAAATCTGTCTTGTCTTTACTATATTCACAGTCCTATGAAGAAAAGAGGAAAATCCTCAGCATGCGAAGGGTGTTTTGGTCATTTCGTTACCATTTGAGGAAAATCCGACAAATTGCTGAAAAGCAGGTAAGGTTTCTGTAGTTTGTCCAAAAGGCTCTTCCTGTAATGGAACTCGCAACCATGACCAGACAAAATATTCGTGTGTTTTTTGAAAAAACAACAAAGAGGAGGCCCGCCTAGGGTATTCAAAAAGGGAACATTGTTACTCTGTTAGTACTCTGCAAGTGTACGGTAGGACCAAATGCTTGTCCACTGCTAAAATTTCATTTTTTTAACTTTACATGCAGTCCCGAATCAAAGTAAAATTTGAGTTGAAGTCGATGGGGTTGGGTCAGCTTTGGTTGGATTTTGATATCCACTTCAATTTTGGGTAGGTTTGAGCTTGGCGTTGGAAATCTAAATTTAGATTTTAGGGATCCAGCTTAGCTATATTTGTGGGCCGATTTATTCACATGTGTGGAGAAATAAAAATAAGTGAAGGACTAAATAATGAATTGAGTAAAAATAAAAGAAGTTGAAGTGGAAAAAAATATATTTTTAAAAAGTTTACTTCTCTACTCCAAATTATTTCATTGGGTTTCAGCCAAAAAAACAAAAAAAAAGTTGGAGGAGGAATAAAATGACTAGCATTATCGTATCTAAAATTTATTCATCTTCTCCATTGTTTCCATCTAATAATAATGAGGTAAAAACATCATATTAGTACTTTACTTCTCACCTCATTTTCCCCATCCAAATACTAGTCAAGTGAAAAAATGTCACATTATAATTTACTTATATTTCTCCCCTACCATTCTTTTGCTAGACAAATTTATATGTACGCTATATAGTTGAATTTTTCACTTCCAGAAGTAAGGGAAGTATGGGATTTTCAATTTTTTATTATTTACAAAGAAAAATCGCTTAAATTAAAAGTATTCTCCAAAAAATTCGTACCAATGCGAGATTCTTGTAGGAGAACAACGCCCATGCCATATAATATATATTGTATGGTTATGGCTTTTATCACGTACCTTTAACATCAAAGAACAAAAAATGCTTGCTTTTAGAAAAATGCCACCATTTTAAGTATAGTAACAGTTAGTGATTGCATTACATTTGCTAATTATCTATGGAGAATTTAACACAACCAACGTAGTTAATTTACTAATTTAAATATAGTATACTATAATATGTATCACATATACATTTATCATTGGGGGGGGGGGGGGGGGGGGGGGGATTACACTAGCTCCCCTATAATGTCCCCTATAATGACCGACACGGATTTGAATGGATTGAAGAGTCATGAGTGCAAAAGAAAATCATCGCCATTCTATTTATTTGTCAACACACGGCAAAGTGTTTTGGATTAGTGTCTTATAAAAATGCCCTTGTAATTGAATTAGCATTAAAAAAGTTTCACAAACACCTAATTATCCCCATGTCCAGAACCTTCAATCAAATTTTGTTTAGAATATCTTACTCTAGATCTTCAAAAAATCAGTAATTTTGAGCCATTATATTGTTAAAAAGAAGATCCAATATCAAGAATGTATTAAATCTCTAACCATACTAAGAAGCAGCCATGTTGCGTATGTACATGGAAATTCGTACTCCAGCAGACCATCAAGATTAATCTCATTCGAATCATGCCGTTAAGTGACGCCGTTAATCACGGTCAGCTATAAGTACTATTGAAATCTATGACTTGGATAGATAGAAAAGCGCGGAAGAAAATCCAGTAACCAGAAGAAGGAGAGAGAGAAGAGGAGGAGAGAAGGGGCGGTTTTTCTTCTTGCTGAAAGAACCCTAGAATTCTTATCTATCGGTAAACAGAAACCGGAAGAAATCCCTAAACCTTCATGTATTCTCGTTGATTTTTAGCTGCTGATCGTGTTGATCTATCTGCATTTTGGTTGAATAAGTTGGAGATTTCTCGTTTCTCTTGATTTCAGTGCCGTTTTGGACTTTTCCTTTTGGTGAATCGAGTTGTATGTGATGGGATTTCATGTTCTGTGGAAGTTTTTTCTTCGATCTTTCTGTTTGTCGTGAGTAGATTAGTGTATCCGTGCTTCCAGTTGCATTTGCTCAGTTTGATATTTCTGTGTTTTTTTTTTTTTTTGGGTAATCGACGAGAGATTTAGGGCATATTTTAATATGCGCGGCATTTTTGTTTCCAGTGATTTCATTTTCTGTGGATTCCAGATTGCTGTATTGTTTGGCGCTGCAAATATTTTCCGTTCAAATGTGTTTTTGCCCCCTTTCTGTAAGGCTCTTGAGCATAGATCTGCTTTCCGGCAAACCTAGCGGAAAACGATTTCACTGCGGAAAATGAAATCTGGGGAAAATGTTAACGCGGAGTGATGGAAAAATCATTCTCCCTCGGAAATTATTTTCTGCGGAAACGTACTCTTCCCGATTTGGTTTTCCTTTCGTATGCTTTGTAGGTAAAGAGAGGAAAGTTAGGATTTTTACTGTTGTTTGATTTGATTTCTCTGCAATTTGATTCTATGTGAGTGCGTTTCTCTTTTTTTTTTTTTTTTTTTTTTCCATTTCTCTGTTCTTTGGTTTTGTTTTGTTGTGTTTTGATATGTCAAGTAGAAAGCTGTCTGTTTGTATTATGTGTTTTTCCCCTTGTACTTGATGCATTTTATTTTGTGCTGTGAATCTGTTGGGAAGCTACATGTTTGTCTCTTCTCAATTTCTCCTTTTTCTCTTTATCTTGAAGATCAAACAGGGAAAGGAGGGATTTTTGTCCTGGCTTCTTTGTTAAGGTGTGTTCATGTTATGGTTGAAATCCATTTGATTCCTCTTCCAAAAAAAAAAAATAAAATTGTTCTCTCTTTTTGTTGGAACCTTTTTTTATTTTTATTCCAGCGAGCATGTCAGATTACTTCCCTCATTTGCCTTGTTTTAAGTTGTTAGTTTCTCTCTCTTTTCTTTACTTTCATTCTTCTTGAGAATCGTCAAGAAAAAGAAATACTGGTTCTTGTTTTGTAAATCTGTATTTTGTGAAGTGTTATTTTAGCTTGATTTGTGATTCCTTGCTCTGTATTGCTGATTTTCTGCAAAATAGAAAGAAGGCGTATCCTTTTTCTTCTACGTTATGTTTGATTTTTGTATTCTTTTATAAAAAATTTATTGCCTTGCATTTGGTTGTCTCCTTGGAGATGAAGAATCTTCTCTTGTGTCTGCAATTTAGATGGATGATTCTGACTCGAGCAAACAAGCTGCGCTGCTTGCATCAATTCTTTGGGGTTTCAATTATCAATTTACTCCTGAACTAATATTGAGTTATTACCTGGAGGTTTGACCGGTTAAAAATAGGTCTGGGTCCTTATTTAGGCCCGATAAGTAAATGGTCCGGGTCTGGGTCCGGTTCCATCCTGGCTTGGACCCGTGGACCCGAGACCCAACATATTACCTCAATTTTCAAAATTTTCACCTAAAAACCATATTTTTTCAATATCATTCTCTACTTAAACCCGGACCCATTCCATATATGGTTCTGGTTCTAGAGACAAGAAACCGGTTTCAAAATGGTTCCGGGTCCGGATCGAGTTCCACCTTCTCCTTAACGGTTCCGGTTCCGGGTCCACCATGGACCCGAACTGAAACCGACCCGTTTATAACCCTAGTTTGATGTCTATGAGCTTCTTTTCCACATGAATCAGTTGTGACCTGAAATGATTGAAAAATGGGATTTCTTCTGAGAAGGCAGTAAAACTGAAGTTTATGTTTTGTGGTTTTTGCACTATTGAATTGCAAAACAAAGATCTGATTCATGTCTATCCGGGAATCATTTGTGATCCCAATTGGGCATTGCATACTTGTTATGGTTTTTTTTTTTTTCTATCTATTGAGTTCAGTTATTTAATTTCTCTTCCATTTTTGATACGTAGCAAGGTATTCCAATTATATCTCCTCTAGTTGTATTAGTTAATGAGCAACCCCTCGATAATGCTTGAAGGTTTTAAATTGTTAATAGTATGCTCATCTGTAGTTTATTGGAAACTCCAGTTTCAACAAAATGTATCTGCGTGAGTTATATGTATTCATGTTTTCCATATTGCATACTGTTCGCATAACTAGTTTGACATCCCTCCATTCTGTTCTCTAAAGTTTAGCTTGTCGTTTCAGTCTAGATAAGTTAACTGAACATTATTGTCTGTTTTGATAAGATGTAGTTATGACACTGTAGCCTTACAAGAATCATTAGGGTCTCTCTCTGATATTTGTGTGGCTATATAATATCTTAATCTTTAGAACACCTTTGTTTATTCTGTCGGTGTTTTGTGAAGCCTTAACTAACAGAGGTTTGATCTCTTTCACTGAATCCATTTGGCAAGAAGGCAACTTCTGTTGAATGTGGTTTGCATTGTAATTTTCAATTTCCTTCTTTTAGTTTATGACCATTGTGGCTCATTACAGTCTGGTTGGTAGGTTCTTTAATGTTTCTTTGTTTAGGAAGCCTTTGTAAAATATTATGTATGCTTAGTAATGAAGGTGCTGCCATTTGATTAAAGGGATTATTTATAACTTTTATTCTTTTGGCAGGTAATGTAGAATTATTGTATATGAGAGTAAGAGAATTTTTAAAGCCAGAGACAACAACTAAGAAAAGTGATATAAGAAAAAGAACCTCCTACCACACTGAAATTCCGCCATATTCCATCAAGAAATCCTCCCAGTCAATCCTGGCTATCATCAGAGGACTTTTTTCTTCCTCCTGATTTGATGGAAGTATGCATTTCTAGGGGCTGCTGAAGTTGTAATTTCATTCAATGTATAGAATAAGTGCCATGGTCCCTAGATCATGAGACTGTATTTACTGAATCACCTTAATTCACACTGACCAAGAAAATAGAGATAAAGTAATTGAAGGCGTTCTTTGATCAGGAACATCTAGGCTCTTTTTGAGTCTTTCATCCCACTTGGCCCAAGTATGATAGCACAGCATCTCCTTGCCCTTGATTGACCTAGGACCTAGGTTGCTTTTAGAGCAGCTGTTGATACTTACCTATGAAACCATATTAATGGATAAATATAATTTGTTTATCCTCCTGAACTCAATTCTGGAACATATATAGGGACAGCCCGATCTCTTTGGACGTTAAATGATGATATTTTATACCATTCCTTTACGTAGAGGCCCTCATCAACGAGAGTGATTGTCGTTTCCAACACAACATGCCTAGGTGGGCCCATGCCTTCCAAATGTTTTTGGTTGTGTTCTTTCTTTCCTCATTAGCCAAGGGTAACATTTTTCATAAAATTTGTCTGAGTTTATTCGAAAGGGCCTGAATTAAAAGAACATGAAGCAAAGCTTTGTTATGTGTCAAAATGAAGAAATAAGCAATACAATCAGATAATATTGGTAGTGAGATAAAATGAATCAAAACATATGTTTGGTAAAATTGGATGGTATCTTTATGACGGCGAGTGTGCTTTTGAAGTTCTTAATATGGACAATTTGATTTTTGGATCTAGGTAGCATAGTTATCAAAATCCTACGATTTGTATCTTGAATCTTAAGGAAAATGATTCGTATCTATGTAACGAATCTCATTTATAGATGAATTTTAGGATTCATGTGTGAATCTTACGATTTGATATTTGTTTTATCGAATCTTGCGATTCAAGCAATTCGGCTGAACGAGAATGGATACAACCAATAAGTTAATATTAACAATTTTTTGCTTTCTTTCTTTTTTTTTAGCAATTTTACTTTTAGAATGTTATTTAGTAGTTAACGAAACCTCTTCGGAATTTTTCGGCTTTGAGGAGGTTTTAGAGATAAATAAAGAACATGCATTTTATTAAAGCGTTCGACTTACGTATGGTGCTTGTCTATATTTGTTTTTTTTTTTTCTTCATGAACACCTTCTTAACTTCAAGAGATACCTACTGTATAATATTTTTTTAACTATCTATCTTTTCCAATTGGCCTTGTCCAACCTCCTGGTATATTTCATGTCCTTATTTAAATGCCCAATCTCAATTATGAAGAGAATTGAAAGATTGCAAAGAGGATTTCTCTCACAAGGAAGGAATTCAAATAGGAAGTTCCACTTGATAAATAGGGCGTCCGTTTGCAAACCAAAAAAATTTGGAGGTTTGGGTATTAGACCCCTAAAAATTGTCAACCAAGCTCTTCTAGGGAAATGGCTTTGGAGAATTGCAGATGATTCGGAGAGTCTGTGGAAACAAATCATCCTAGCTAAGTATGGTCACTTGAGAATGGGTTGGGACATCAAAGCCCCAAGTTACTGTCATTCTGGATTGTGGAGGGGTATATCTGCTATGAAGGAGCCCTTCTTAGAAAATATAATATACAGAGTTGGATTTGGAGCAAGGACCTTCTTCTGGCTTGACACATGGGTGGAAGAGCAACCCTCGGCCTCCAAATTACCTGAGCTTTTTAATTGTGTGATGGATAGGCAAGCCAAGGTGCAAAACTTTTTGGAGAGAAATCATAACGGGGTGGTTTGGGCCCCCACCTTTGGACACAATTTATCTGAATCAGAGGAAAGACAGTTTTGTGACCTTATGAATATTTCAAGTCTTGTCTTTGTTCCCAAGGAAGGACAAGATAGTAGAATATGGGCGATTTCTAAAGTTGGCACTTTCTTGCTCTCTTCATTCTTCTCAGGTCTCGTAGGCAATCAGAGTCCTTCTAGCACTTTGCATTTTCGATGGAAGATAAAAGCTTCTCTTAGAGTGATTGCTTTTGGGTGGTTGCCTCTTCGTGGTAGAATTCTAACCATGGACAATCTGTGGTGCCGGAGAATAATCATAATCAATGCTTGCCTCGTGTTTAGCTGATGAGGAAATGGTGGATAATCTCCTTCTAGGGTGTAAAAACTGCTTATAGCCTTTGGATCTCAGTTCTTGGTTGGTTTGGTCTCAACTGGCTCTTTCCAAAAACCATTTTAGACCACTTCAATGCTTGGAAATTGATGTCAGGTGCAACTGTAGGCAAACATTTATGGAGGACCTCCTTCCTTGCAACCCTATGGGTTATATGGAGAGAGAGAGGAACTCTCGATGTTCTGATGGAAAGTCCTCTAATCTGGAGTCTTCTAGATCACATCAGATTCGAAACTGCTACCTGGGTTTCTACCAGTCCTCAATTTAGGGGCAATCCAACTGATATGATTGTGCAAAACTGGAGAGCTTGAGCCTTTCCCTTAGCTGATGTTTCGTCTGTTCTTTCTTTTTGTTTTTTTGATAAAGCTTGCCAGTATAGCTGGCTATACTGTTTTGCTTTTTTTTTTTTTTTTAATTAATTTCGTTAATTAAAAAAAAAGATTAATGGTTTGGATTTTATTTTTCACTTTAATATTTTGATTTAAAGATAACAAAAAATAAATATATATTAATACCTTAAACTTATTTAACTATTTACATGTCATTTATTATATATTAATTTGTCATCATGTTTTTGATATGATTGTAAGATGGACTTATTTGTCATTGTATTTATACATTTATAAATTGGGAAATGAATGTTTTGAATAGCTACTTTTTTCTTTTTTCTTTTACATTTTAAATTATTTTTCGTTTTATTAGAAAATAAAAAAAATCTGAGGATTCTCGATACAATTCACGATTCAATTTGATTCATGGGTATGAACGATATGCGATACGATTCTGAGTTTTAAAACTATGCCAGGTAACTTTTAAGATTTGAATGTTATGTATTGCGGGATGGCAATTTAAGAATAATAAGAAGTTAAAGCTTTGATGGATGTCTCCTATAATGGAAGTTGTGGTGAATACAATACTACCTTTTTTGTAGTCACGAGGTCACACATCTTATATCCTTCTCTTTTACAAAATTGATCGCAAAAGAGCTGTTTGGTTTGGATGTTTATGGTTTTTTTTTCCTTCCCTTTTCCTTTCTTTTATTTTTCTCTTGGGGTCTAATACAACAGTAGTTTGGACATGACTTTGATACTTGGTCTTCATTTCTTGTAGTTGAATGGGGCAGGAAGTTGCAGATGCTTGTATGGACCAGCAGCTTGATTTTGTTGTGATTTACTCGAATGGCAATGCCCATGATTCAGCTGCTGAAGTTGCTTCTGGACAATGCGACCTCACAAAGTTAGATGCACTCATAAAAGAGGATCCAGATGCTCGAGTTATGGTTGAGAAAGATGAATTAAAGGAATATGAAGTGAAGGAATGCACTATAGACAACTCTGCTGATAATGTCTGCCAAGATGAAAATCTTGAAAAGGGGCAAGATATGCCATGTGCTAAAAATGAGGATAAGACAGTGAACTCTGAAGCTGAGAAGATGACCAATCGCCAGAAGCTAACCTCTCCTGTGAAACCAGTTGCGAGATCTCCCAATGGAGGAAATGTCCGGTCCAACTGCACTGTTCCACAACCATTTGCTCTGGCAACTGATAAACGTGCATCATGTGGTACCCGGCCTGTTGGGTCTGAATCTCCTGCAGGTGGCATAAATAAACCTGCTAATGCAATTCTGCAATCCTCAAATTTGAAGAAGGGCCAGGTAAGAAATTTCATTATTTTTGTATCACATGTATTCAATTTTCATAGTGCTCTCTTATGAGTATTTATGAGTCCTTGGAATAATGCATTTGTGGTTTTAGAAAGTTTCCTTTACATAATGCTGTAAACCATAATGTTTCATACTTGTATTGATAATGGTTTCAGGCTTTCAGCTGAAATTCCATTTTCAGTCCATTGTATCACAGTCTAAGTTATTCTGTCTAATTTTCCCTAGAAATGATTAAAAATGAAGATTTTCATAAGATATGAAGCATTTATGCCATTGTGCTGTGCTTTGTTTTGGTAGTTATTAGGGGGGAGAAAAAACACGTGGCAAGTTCTATCATATGAAACTGAATGTGTTTTATCTTTATGATGATTGTCCTTTCTTACTATAAAATTGAAATATGTTCCATTGTTAATGTTTCCATAATCATTTTTATTTCCATAAAGTAAGACCCAAAGCGTTTCTATTTTTTGCTATTTTAGTTACCATAATTGAACTGTTCTATGCATGTTTTTGTTATTGGTTTATTTTCAACAGTTACGATGATGTATGCAGCTAATATGAGCTCTCATTTGGATTTTTTTTCTTTTTAAATATGTTTGTGTGATGATGATCAAATGCAGGCAAATTCACCTCTCATGTCACGGAAGCCGCTGCAACCTGATAATGCAAAGCATCCAGATGAAGATGATGTTTGTTCTGTGGCTTCTTCGTATCCTATGATTATTTGTCCTTTCTGCTTTATATTCAGGAAATCTGGTGCCATAGCTTAATTCTCCTTAACTAAAATAGAACTGCAGCATCCATAAGAACATTAAAAATGTGGACAACTGTGGCTTCTGCTCCTACTTTTAGATGCAGTGAGCGTGCTGAAAAGCGGAAGGAGGTATATTTTCATCAGAAAAAATGTTTATGAAGTTTGATGATGTAATTTTCAGATTAAAGCTTCATATGCATTTTTCCTTTTTTTTTCTTCTTTGCTCTCCAGTTCTACTCGAAGCTAGAAGAGAAACACCAGGCTTTGGAGGCAGAGAGAAACCAGTGTGAAGCGAGGACCAAGGTACGTTACTTGTTTTAACATATTCAAGTCATATTGATGCAGCAGCATCATACAATCGTTTGGGCAATAAGCGTGGTCCACATGTGGGACCCATACCATTCTGATTTGTTAATTGTTAGTAGTTTCTAAATTTTATTTAAGAAGTTGTATTTAGGAATAGTTTCTAATTTGGGTAGAATTATTATTTGTTTCCTAGTTTGATTAGGAATGCTTTCTTAAGGTTTAAGTTTCTTTTACTATTTATATGACTTTGTAGAGAATTATTTCTCAGATATTTTGAGATTAATAGAATTCCCCTTTTGTGGGTTTATCGTGGGAGTCGTCGTCTTCTCGTGATTGTTCCTGTGGGAACCCTAATTGTGCTTTGGCACTTGCATCCTAACCCTAGGATTGCATCACATATAATACAGTAGCATTTCATTTGTGTTGTCCTTTTCTTTGTTTGCTAATGAACATTTGAAGGATCATGGAGTCATACACCTCAGCAAATGTACAGTTTCTTCTTTGAAGTATGCAAATGTACAGTTTGGTTAAGATGCTCTGTTTAACACCTTCATTTCCATGATGATGTACAGTTTGGTTGAGATTCTCTGTTTAACACCTTCAGTTGATCTACCATTGGTGAGGCATGATGTAAAATCTTCTAGATTGATGAATCTCGAGCCTGAACCCTTTGAATTTATGACTTAGAAATCAGTAGCTCTAGAAAGAAGACAATAGTTCAGAATAAAGAGAAATGGCATATTGATGGCTACTGTGTTATTTTATCAGCAATCCTCATTTAGCTATATATTTGCTGAGGAAAGAACATTGTGATCCCTTTGAGCTTTTTGATGCATAAGGGGAACATATCTGGTTTAGTTGTTTTTGCAATATTTTGTGCCCTTGACTTTAATTTAACCACGCTTGTTTTTGCAGGAAGAGCGAGAGGCAGCTTTAAAGCAGCTTAGGAAGAGCATGGCATTTAAAGCAACACCAATGCCAAGCTTTTACCATGAGGGACCACCTCCTAAGGTTGAACTCAAGAAGGTATTCTATTGATTTCCCTCAACTTGTATTTGAAATTTGATAGAAGTGATTTTGAGTTCATTGATAGCATAAGTGTCTTCAATTCCTTTCCATTTCGCCACTTCCCGTCAGAATGTTCTGAAATTGGCTTAGCGTAGAACGGAATGCACCCCCTCAAAGTTTTTGAGTCCAGTTACTGTCTATTTTTGTCATTCCTGTCCATTCCGTTCCCAATTTAGATCCCAATTCTGCACAATTTAGATCCCAATTCTCCCTGACTCTAGCCCATATTTCATACTCCTATTCATATGAAATGAAAACTAGAAAAGGGTCAATTGTAAAGTCTAGTTTAATTTAAGTATGTAAGTATGCATTTTTAGTACATTATTTTTCATGTTTCAATTGCGTCCTTTTCAGAACGGAATTGACAACTATGCTTGATAGTTCCCAAACTTGTTGAAAATGAGATAGAAAATCAACTATATGGGTTTTGTTTGCTTCTCTTCATTTTTATAGGGCAAAAGCCAAATTTTCAGTTGTATCCATTTCCTACAAGAAAAAAAAAAAGGATTTTTGAGGTTTTCTGTAGATGTGCATGGCCATATTCATGGCGAGGGCATGAAACAAACTGTAGGTTTGGTGATCATGCTTGGTGTGTCAAACCAATGACTAAAGTCTGTTACAAAATACATATTTCGAGAAACACTCACTAGCAGTCTTTGTAAGATCAAGTGATTCTGTATAAGACCTAAAAAACACACACGAGGAAAAGTCTTGACTTCCCAAAATTGGCTGCTTAAAGTGTTCTACAATTGAAATTCCGTTTTATCTTTGGGAGGACACAATGGGGATTCATCAATGCACTTTTGAGTAATGATAATCCATAGTTCCATGCACAAGTACCCAGCCTCATTAGATGTGGATAACCTCAGATCAAATTAAATAGGTGATTTATCTTCCTGTTAATTTTTTTTTTGTTGATTTGGATCTTTTATATTTTATCATATTAGCCATCTATTTGATGCCAACTAATTAAACAGGTAGGAAAAATTCGTTCAATATGATTTTTGAGTAATACTTCCCCACTCCTGGTGTGTGTGCATGCATGTGGGTTATTGGATGATACTTTAGCAGATGCTGTCTGCACAATTTCTTCTGGTGAAAATCAGGAAAAAAATTATATTAACTTTGCAAAATTTCTCTTTCTTAAATGTTGTACTGTTAAGAATATGTTTCGTTGGTTCCTTTCTGATTTGATTATCATTTCATGCAAGAACTTGGAAATAAAGCCTTGCTGTTGTTCTCTTAGTTTTTTCTCTGGTAAACTGCATGATCTGTTCTCTCTTTCAAATGCAGCCACCTCCGACCCGGGCAAAATCACCAAAGCTTGGTAGGAGGAAGAGCTGCAGCGATGCAATTAATCCATCTCAAGGAGACAACAATAGAGTTCCTTGTGGTCGTTTGAACCGGCACAGTCTTGGTAGTTACAAAGAAGATAATGGCAAAGACCGGACCAACTTTAGAAATGGAAATGCCACTGGCAAAGATAAAGACGTGCGTGAAAGCCCCAAATCTGCTACTAATGGTAAAATGACAGGGCAGAAATATGTGGATATTGCGGGGCATTCGTGACACTGACTGCATGTTTGAAAAGGAAAAGAGGTGAGTTGCTTTGGTTCACTTGTGCTCAGAAATTGCTCCAATTGCTTTGTCATGCTTGCAAGAACTTGTTGCACTGGTTTGCGTGATGTATGGTGTAAATTTTGTAATTTATATATCTGAAAAGTGACATATTTAGGGACATCGAGACTCCCCTTTGTTTGGATGCTATTCAAACATGTGTTCTCTCTTTATAATTTTCTCTTTTTTAAAATGAGAGTCTGGGATTATGTGGTTTGTTGGGTTATTCCAGTAGACACTGCTACACCTTTTTGAGGCATGAGCTTTTAGTTTGGAAATCTGGATCTTGAACCATGAACCACATGGATTCTTTAAACAGAGCAACTCAATCAGTAAAGGTATTTTTTATTGGTTTAAGTGAACCTGGCTCCGTGTCTATTGGTTGCATATGATGAGTGGTTTGTGCGAGTCTACATGGATTTATAAACTGCTAAAAATTTGCTTATTTGCCTGAGGGCCTCGTTTTCTCAAGCCTGTTATTTGTTAAGTTCTCCACTGAGGCCTTAGCCGGGACTGGGCTCGTCTCACTCGTCTGACAGCGGAAGCCATTACAATGGTAAGAAGTGAGTAACCTGAAACGAGAAAGTGAAGTGGGTTCTCCCCGAAAAGTTTGCAATCATTGTGTGACTGTTACTGCTTCATTGTACGACTGAAATTTATTCCGGCTGTAGATTCTCTCTGGCTGGTATACATTAGATCAAGGTTTTTGTACCCAAAAACCCTCAGATAAATCGAGGTTGATGCCTATCAACTTTAGGATCTTACATGCAATGGATCCTAACCAAGATCTGAATTTCACGTGAACCAAAAACTGGTTCTTTGCCTACATTTTCTCAATTCAGAGATAATGAGGAATCAAATGCCAGTGATGGTGGATATTGTGAGAGGGATCATCAAATCAAGCCAGCCCTTGATTAACTTTTTTAAGATATTCAAGTTGCTATATTAATTGTACATTGATCATTGATCATTGATGCTCGTGTTCTGGAACATTATTTGTTTTGTTGATGAAGAGAACCCATTGGATGGTGCTGACCGGCCCATCATAAAAATAGGTAACAAAGAGAAAAAAGAAATTATAGCAGCTTAAAGAGATGCCCAAGTATAAAATAACAGACATGAAAGTGCTGGGAGAGCAGAAGAGAACCCTGAAAAGAAATCCAGCAAACGCTTTTCATTTGATGAAATTAAATACAAAGAGAGGAAAGAAACCCCTTTGAAGAAAAGAAGTAGCGTATCCATTTATTTTACTACTATACACGATAAAGAATGACTAGTATAAGTGTTGACAATAGTACCTGTTGGGTCTTCATGGGGCAGCATAAGTGTCCATAAATGCTCTGTCTTTCACGACAAATTTTGCCTTTCAGCTAGCCGCCTAAAGCTGAGTTGAAAGTGATCATTCCAAACATGGGTGGATCATCTGTTATTAATGGCCTCTTGATGGTTACTTTGTTGATGCAATCTTCCCATTGCCTGCGACACGGAACATTAAGACAAATGGGCAAGCAACATGATTTATTGGCCAATATTTAAAGCCATAACTTCCATCAGTAATATGTGACTAGAAAGAAAGTTTTTATCATGAAATTGTTCATCATTGTTGATTTCACCTTTTTATTTGTAAAATCCTCTTAACTAAAATCAGTAATATGATTTTAGTTAAGAGGGAGAGAGGGCGGAGTGGAGTGGGGAGGAGAGAGGAGGGACAGGGAGAAGGAGAGGGAGGTGGGTGGCGAGCAGGGAGAGAGAGGAAAGAAAGAGGGGTATTTTTGGTTTTTTTTTTTCATAGGGGTCCCATGGGTGGATGTGAAGGGATCAAGTTTGGATGTGCATATAAATTCAAATTCTTCTAGGAGAAACCCTCCTAAAATCTATAAATTACTTCTAGGGGCATCTAACTAACTGTAAAAAATCCATCTAACACCCTAACAATTCTAGAAATCTAAAAAAGAGTATAATTCCTATAAAATAGGCCTAGTTCCTAAGAAAATACCAATCTACCATTACTAACCCTTACTAATTAGTATAGATAGATATGATTTAATATAATTAATATTTAATTAGGCTAGTAAAGGGGTAGGGCCTCACAGGTGGGACCATTGGCAATACCCTTTGATGACTCACTATGGGGTTGTGAGGGATGTTTTCTCCCAGACAGTTTTTCCAGATGACTTTGGGGTACAAACAACCTCGGTCAAGGACGAGATGGGTCATTGGGATACTCATTATGG
Organism: Umbellularia californica; assembly: GCA_028538565.1. Classification (NCBI taxonomy): domain Eukaryota; kingdom Viridiplantae; phylum Streptophyta; class Magnoliopsida; order Laurales; family Lauraceae; genus Umbellularia; species Umbellularia californica. The sequence continues at coordinate 15,820,838 of JAPQWN010000005.1, forward strand.
GATTATACACCGAGAAGATTTGCTGGGGTATTGTGGACCCCACCTCCTCTAATGACCAAGTGGTGAAGTATTGTACTTCGGGAATGACCATATACCTAGGTTTGGATTGTTATTCCTCCGTGACTTTAAAATGTACATTCGGGTATCAATGTTTACATGTCGCTAACATCTTCCTTAGCACGATGTGGTTGTAGTTGGGATCACTCATAGAATTTAGATGATTTGACTTAGGATCCCCTTTTTGTAATCTGCTCTTTTGTTGAGATTTGACTTACGTGTTGAAGTTAGGTGGCTTTGATCATAAAGGCTTGAAAAGGACTATTTAAGTGTATTTGATGAATTCTACGTTTGACTGGAATGAATGAATGATGAAGGATAGTCTCTCTTTTGTTTCGACGAATCTTGTTCGCGCAAAAGAAGCCTAGCCCCTTACCGATGTTTGTTTAGGACTTTTATGTCAGGCACCACTCAGCTGTAATGTCTGACATAGCTGAGGCACCACTGTGATAGGATTTTTTTCTAAACGACCCTAGATCGATAATTTGGGTGGTTATACACCATCAGATACCAATGATGATGGGGGTTTAATGTTTGTTACCCTAGTATCACTTTTCGGATGGGCCTTTCTCCTGTGTGTTCACTCTGCCATGACTCGGTACGAGTAGGGAGGTCAGCAATACTATCCCATGGTGATTAGCTTATGTGGACCGCTTATTTGTTATGATGTTGCTGTTAGGTCTTTCATTATGATTCATTATGCACTGAAACGATGATAATAGTGTTATTTGTAACTCTGACTACTATTGCATATCTATTGTTGTTATATACATATATATATATATATATATATATATATATATATATATATAGGGGCCTGCTCTTCTAAGCTGCAGCTTAACTTATCCTAAGCTGAAATAATGTTGGTCCCACAAAATCAAAGTCGATTATGCTATTTTTTGCATAATGATCGTTTTCAAAATTAAGATAAATCCAATCAGAACTGGATTTTTTAGTTCCATCATGCAAAAAACAGATATAATCAAGTTTGATTTGTGGGACTAGCACTATTCCAGCTTAGGATAAGCTAAGATACAGCTTAGGAGAGCCCTGCTCATATATATATATCCGTGTGTGTGCTCGCGCGTGCGCTTGCAGTGCTACTCTTGGTGCATAGGTACCGAGTCCACCAATCTCGATGAGGAGACAGAGGAAGTTCAGGTGGATCAGCCTGATGACCTTCACGTGTGGTGTGCGGACGACACAGTGTAGTCGTTTTAACCCCGCACCTGAGAGCCTTCACACTTATATGGATAGTTCTTCTTTTGTTCTTTTAGTTTATTTTATTAGCCTAGGTTTTTTTTTAGTGTCCATTGGTGTATAAAAATACTTTTGTATAACTGTCAAACTTCAACTTTAGTTATGTTAATCATGCTTTGTTCTTAAATATCTTTTTATCAATTCCATTTGTTACATTATGAAGCTTCTACGATATTTTGTGTGAACCGAGGAAATATCTATATCTCACCGCGGACTTCGATCCTTATGGGACTATGATTGGGGGCCACGTGTACTTATGGAACAAATTTCAATTGGCCCCTAATCTCATGCATAATCCCCATTTTATGGAATGAGGGCGTGACGGCGATTCTTTATAAAAACTCTCCAATAGCCGATTAAGAGGATTCTGGGAAAACGGATTCTAGCTTTTACTGCAACATATATGAGAGATTCTTGAAAATATTTGGAGATACAAAAGATTAAATCAATGAGCCTCTAACACTCCTTTATGACCGCAAGCATAGGCCACATGGCCCACATGCCAACACCCCCCACTTGGCTAAAAAGAAAGCCATAACTATGTCATATGGTTTTCACCTACTTCATTATCTCTTTAACAAATGACAACATGGGATAAACACTCCCAGTCTTTAATTTAGTGAATTTTTATATTGCTCTTACTATGTCGTGATTTTCTTTTATTTATATACAAATTGTAATTGAGAAACTTTCATCATGATGTTTTTCATGCCTCCATGGATGTATCATCACTCATGAGTTTCATAAGAACTAATTTGTAATCCTTTTAAAATAAAAATCGTTGTTCTATTATGATGTAATTTTATTGACTACGGAGGTTATCAGATCTTTCATTGTTCAGGAGCCTTCATCATTACCATGAGGTTTTTTCATGCTTTTTGCATATTTGACCTCATGATCCTCATTCTTGTTATGATGTTTTTCATGCTGATTGCAGGTTTTACATTCATGACTTTGATTTTTGTCATCATGTTTTTTTATGCTTTTTGTGCATTTTTACATTCATGACTAGAATCAAGTGTGTGGAAATTCTATTGACCCGGGCATTCTTAAGTCATTCTTAAGTCTCATCAAGCTTATATATGCTCTAAAAATAATTCCACATTTATTTTCATGACAACCTTTTCAGGTCCAGGTCCATGTCAGCCAATTCAATTCCTAAATGAAGTTTCAGATGCCAAAGGAAGTGTATTTCATGCTCCTGAAATCGCGGGCATCTCTGATGACGTTTAAGGGTTGAATCGAAATCCAAATGAATACCCTAGACCCTAGTTTGGTGGCCCCATGAGTCAAGGTTAAGCCAAACCCTTGACTCATATTTGGCACATCAATGGAAGTCCACTTGGATGGTCCATGGGCCCACATCAGATCACAACATCAAGTTACACAAATTTGGAAAATCACTATCCGTAGTGCATCCAGTCGACATCATCCAAGGGTGGTCAACCGGGCACATTGGAAGAGCGATGATTTTGACTCCCAGGTCGACATCTTGCCTAGTGTATCCAGTCAACATCATCGGCGTCTGGTCGATTGGGTACACATGGATTTCTGGACATAAACTTGGAAGGCAGAATTAGATTTCTGGATTCCTGCAGTGTGTCCAGTTGACATCCTACAAGGATGGTCGATCGGATACACATGACTTCCTAGGACCTAACCTGCCTCCTAGGGAACTCTACGCAGTGTGCCTGGTTGACATCCTGGCCATGGTGCTCTACCGGGTACATCAATTTTCTGGGACTGAGAGGCATTTCAGCTCTCAGTTAGATCTCTGAATTTTCTGTGTATCCGGTCGACATCCTCCATGGGCAATCGACCGGGTACACACGAAATTCAAATTCAAGAGTCTCTGTAACTTTTTCAATTCAATCCAATTCCATCAAAACCAACTCAAATAGTCCCCAAACATCATAAAACCATCCACAATCACCAAAACCTCTTTAATCATCACAAATCCATCATCAATTGGGCCATTGATCTTCCAAATGCGAAAACCCATCCATCAAAGGCCAAAATCCAAGAAAACAAGGCTTAAAGAGATTGATCTAATAATCTAACACTCATATGGATTGAATTTGTAAAATCAAATAAAGAAAACATGCATTCTATGCTAAATAGGTATATTGTACTTGCCTATTCTCCAAATTACAAGAAAAAAAAGCTGAAAATAGAGAACTCCAAGCTCCAAATCAAAGATCCAAGCTCCTGAGGCTTCCAATCTCTTAAACAACCCAAAAACTCAGATCTAAGGAGACGTACAGCTCCTAAACCCAGATCCACAAGAGAATTGCATAAGAAAGGGAAAATCTTAGAGAGAAAGATAACTTCATGGCAATTGAGCTAAGGAAATTACCTTGTCTTGTAGAGAAAGGAGAGATCTAAAGAGATAAGAGAGGTCTTCTAGAGAGATGATAGCTAAATCTTGTAGAGAATTCCTTCTTGTAGTTGGAAACCCTAGATCTAGGATACTAGAGAGAGAATTAGAGGAAATTCTTGGAGGGAAAAGAGAGAAATGAGAGGGAAAGGAGAGAAATGGAGGAAAATGAGGGAGGTATATATAGAGTTGTGTTGGAAAGGAAAGGTCCAAAGTGGCCCTCCTTGGTTAGTTATAAATTGGGATAAGTACATGGGCATTTAGGGGATTCTAGGTGTACTATATAAATTCTCACGTAGAAACCCCTCCTATGAATTCTAATTACTAGCAAGGGCCTCTAACTAACTAAGAAACCTATAAAGTCTAATAATCACCCTATAGGTTCTAGAAAATACAAAAATGGACTAATTGCTATAAAATAGGCTAAAATCATAGGAAAATACTAATCTACCCTAACTAATCCCTATTAAGTAGTATAATCACATAGCATAAACTATAATTTACACAAATTAAACATAAGTGAGGGTCCACAAGGGGTGGGCCTCACAAGGTACCTGTCTGCCAGGTACGGAAAGACATTGCTGATTATCTTCAAAGTGGCTCGAGTTTTACGGAATCCAGGCAAAGGTGGAGATTGTTGGGTTTATGTCTTGTATTTCGGTTAGACTGGATTGGTTCATTGGGTTGGCCGATGACTAGGTTCAGGGTCAAGGGTATTTTGGTCATTGTACCGGGGCTTTCATGGAGGCCAAGAAAGCAGAGATTATATATTAATATAATTGGTAACCTTAGACTTTGAGAGAGGGAGAGAGAGAGAGAGAGGTGGGAGCTCTCTCTCTCGTGGTTCCATCCATGGAAGGCGTAGATATGAGAACAAGATTAAGACATATGGGGAGAGAGTAGGCTAAGTGGTAGAGGGTTTGGGATCTTTGTAACGAGTTGCTCAATTTCCTGCATAGCGAAATCGAGCGGAACGCTCATAGCCCCGTGGACGTAGGCAATTGCCGAACCACGTAAATCTCTTGTGTGCTTGTGGTTGATTGATCGTGCGTGTTGCCTTAATTAATTCCTTAACACACTGGCCTAAACGCCAACATTATATATACACTGATTTTTTTATCACATACTCTTATGCAGAAGAAATAGGAATGTGATTAGAACATTAGAATTTGTCTTTTATTTGAAGCTTAATCTATTGATTATTATACCATTGCATTATTCGATCAGTGTGAGACTGATTTAATGTGCTCTATTAGTTAACTCTGCAATGGGGAATAATTATATAAGGGTTTAATGTATAGTGTGGTTAAGGTTGAATTAAATCTATGCATGTGTAGTATACTTTGTGAATATCCAGATGGCTTAGACATTGTGCCACTTTTTTTTATATATATAGTAAGGTTGATGACACACTGCTACAAACCACCATTTTTCTTTGTGTGCATTAACATTGGAATTGATTGGATAGGTGGTTAAAAATGAAGATCGATGGTGGATTTCCGAAAATGAGCATCAAATAGCAACTTCTTTTTATTCTATTTCCGCAAAAGAAAATTTTATTTGATGTTCATCCCTGGAAACAAACCTTTAGTCTTCAATTTTAATCACCCATGTTGTATTTAGCTCTTATGTATTCTAATGCAAAGAAATAAGTACTAAAAAATATTATAGAATATGTGGTTAAGTGGCATAATGATTATGTCTTCTTAATAAAATGTCAAATTCTTTACATGATGGCGCCCACATAACATCAAGGGGCTTTTACCAAAAGAAACCTCAAATATCCTTATACCTCGAAAATCATCCTTAAATACGTGTAATACCGAAAAGCATCTTATACAACATATTCTAATTTTTTTCAGACCAAATTGTCCCTCTAGCCCCTTTCTCGCAACATTGAGACTTGATTTGATACATTAAATTATTTTGAGGCTAGTTCAATCCCTTTCCCGTGACATCAAGACTTGATTTCGCGACATTGAGACTTTATTTGACAGGGCATATTAAAGTATTTCGAGGCTAATTCAGCCCGTTTGTTGCAACATCGAAGCTTGATTTTACGACATCGAGACTTAATTTGGTACGTTGCAATATTTCTAGGCTAGTTTTTTGTTTTAGCTCTCGAACTCGATCCCTAGTTGATTTTTCCCTTTCCTCATAAGCCCTTAGATCTCCCAATCTTGGAATTATAGACTTTTGAAGAGCAGATCTAAGGGCTAATGAGAAAAGGAAAATATCAACTAGCGAGCTCAAGAATTGAAAAAGAAAACTAGCTCATAAATACTTTAATGCGCCAAATCAAGTCTCAATGTTGCAAGAAAGGGGTTGAACTAGCCTTGAAATACTTCAATGTGCCAAATCAAGTCTCAATGTCGCGAGAAAGGGGTTGGACTAACCTCGAAATACTTCAATGTGCCATGCCAAGTCAAGTCTCAATGTTGCGAGAAAGGTGTTGAACTAGCCTCGAAATACTTCAATGTGCCCTACCAAATCAAGTCTCGGTATCACGAAATCAACTCTTGATGTCGCGAAATCAAGTCTCGATATCGTGGGAAAGGGGTTGAACTAGCCTATGACACCTTGACACGACTAGGAAAAGGATGAATGGAATTGATGGAAAACTTGGATGATCCCTTTGATCGATCCCATGCTCCATTAATAATCTCTTCTCAGCCTTAATCAAGGAAACTACAAGCTTTTACAATATGATTACATGGAAAGATTATGTGACACTGCTATAACATAGTAAGAGAATATTTTACATTGATCTAGTCAACCAAAGTATCCCACGTGATGAGTTAGTGTATAGATGAACTGGGCCTATCATAAATATGTTTTGTACGCTCATGAAAAACTGGATTCTCAGTAAGACGGATGGAACTGGTTTTGTCCCCATGAAGATGTGTTGATGAGGTCTGAGGAAAACCAAGATCTGAAAGTAAACCACGAAGCTATATAATCTTAGAAAAAGCAGAGGACATGGCACGATATTCAGATTCGGTGAAGGATTTTGAGACCCTTTCTTGCTTTTTACATTTTGATGAGATGAGTGATTCGCCCAAATAAACACACCAGCCCGTAGTAGATCTACGTGTATCTGGGCATCCTGCCCATTCGGCATTAGAATAAGCATTATGTGTTAGTGTTGTGCCAACTTGAAAAAATAATCCTCATGTTGGAGAACAAAGAATGTATCGAATGATCCTTTTGACAACAACCAAATGGTGATGTCGTAGTGCTGTTATGAATCGACTAACAATATTCATTGGATATGAGATGTCTGGCATAGTGATTTTCAAGTAGATAAGACTACCAACTAAGCGTTTGTAATTGATGGGATCGGATAGGAGATCCCCCATCATCTTTTCATAGCTTCACATTGACTTCTGATGGAGTGTCCACAGGTTGGGCGCCTTGTAGGCCAGCAAGGTTAATGAGATAAGTAAATACTTATGTTGATGGAGAAAGTCCCTTCCTAGACCGGTGTACCTCAAGTCTCAAGAAATATGTTAATGGACCTAGATCTTTCATATGGAATGCAGAGTGAAGTGATGATTGAAGTTTGTGGGTCATGTTACTATGAGTACTCGTGATGATGATATCATCCACGTACACTAAAAGTAAGGTGGTAGCTTGACCAGTAATATTCATGAACAGCAGAGGGTCATAGGGACTTTGGGTAAATCTGAGATGGAGCGGAGTAGAATGAAGGTGGTAGCTTGACCAGTAATATTCATGAACAGCAGAGGGTCATAGGGACTTTGGGTAAATCTGAGATGGAGCGGAGTAGAATGAAATTTCTCAAACCAAGATCGAGGTGCTCGCTTAAGTCCATATAAGGAATGCCGGAGCCGTGCTACTTCATTTTTAGAAGTAGATTCATACCCTTGAGGAAGACGCATGTAAACCTCCTTTTTTAGATCTCCATGGAGGAAGGCATTCTTCACATCCATTTGATAGAGCAGCCAAGAGCGTGATGCAGCAATAGCAAGAATGGTACACACTGTTGTCATCTTGACGACTAGAGCAAATGTTTCTTCATAGTTAATACCATACTCTTGATGGTTGCCAAGGGCCACTAAGCAAGCCTTATAATGAGCCAATGTACCATCCAAATTGTGTTTGACTGAGTAGACCCACTTGCATGCAATGGGTTTGACTGATGGAGGACATTGAACAACGTCCCATGTATGATTTTCTTTAAGTGCCTTAAGTTCTTCCTGCATATCATGATGCCAACACTCATGTTGCACTGCTTGAGTTAAATGGTTAGGTATTTGAACAGAAGAAAGAGTAGTGAGTACGGATGTATAGGTGAAACCAAAGCGATTAGGTTGGCATGACATATGAGAAGATTGGCGAAGAAGGACATGATGGTTGATGTCTGGCGCATGAGCTGGTTCAAGTGCAGGGGAAGCAGATGTGTCAGAAGGCTTCGGTACAGTTGTATTTTCCTGTCTACTACTCTCATACACAAGAGTAGGGATAGTATTTTCTATAGTTAAAATAGAAGTGTTTGCAAAGCCAGGAAGAAATGAAATCACAGGAGATGGATCATGATCTTGATGATGTTGAAAGAAATATTGGTTTTCAGAAAGCACAATATTGCGAGAAATCATGATACGGTTTACTTTAGGGTTATGATATAAAAACCCATTTTAATCATGTGCATATATCCTAAGAAGCCACACTTGGAGGACTGAGCAGATAATTTTGATCGTTAAGTTGGAGGTAAAAGAGCAAAACATACACACCTAAAAGTATAGAGATGAGAATTAGTAGGATGCTTTTGGAACAAACAAAAATAAGGTGTGGCATTCGGAATACGAGGAGACAGTAATCTATTCATAACATGAACAACTATTGAAAGAGCTTCAGGCCAAAATCTTGCAGGAACAGAAGGCTCTAAGAGAAATGAACGAACAATGTCTAAGAGATGTCTGTTTTTCCTTTCGGATACCCCATTTTGTTTGGGGGGGGGGGGGGGGGGAGGTGTATAAGGACATGTTTTTTGAGGAACTATGCCTTTATATTGCAGAAAATTCTGAAAATCTTTAGAAACATATTCCCCAACAGAATCAATGCGAAGTGTTTTAATGGTAGTAGAAAAGTGATTCTCAACATAAGCTAAGAAAATTCTAAAGGTTGTAAATATCCCAGATTCTGAATGTAAGAAATAAACCCATGTAAAATGATTATAATCATCAATAAATGTAACAAAATACTTAAAATGGGAATGTGATGTCACATCCCCATACATCACTTTGTACAAGATCAAGACATCTCAATGATAAAGATGTATTGATGGGAAAATGAAGGTTTTTGCTCTTGCACATTTTACAACTAGAGCAATTAAAAGAAACATCTTTAAGGGAACATTTATTGTCAACTAGTAATCCATAATTAAATAAGGACAACAAAGTTCTACAATTAGGATGGACTAATCTATTGTGCCACAGTTGGCATTTATTTGAACAAGAATATGAGAACAAGGTAGAATCAACCAAATTCCTATCTTGTGTAGACAGTTATAATGGAAAAAGACGTCCATGCTTGGGCCCCTTCACTATCACCTTCCCCTACGCTTGATCTTGCTCAATACAACTGGAGCGAGAAAAAGAGATAGAACAATTATGGTCAACAAGCTGTCCAACAGATAGTGAATTGGTAGAGGAGAAAAAAACATGGAGAAAGAAGCACATGACTCAAAGGAAAGGGGTGCGAGATTTCTTCGATGGCGATAATGGTTATACTGCCATCATCTGCTGTATTGATTTGGAGATTTCCATCATATGACTTTTGTTGAGATAACTGATGGGAAGAGTTTGTTATATGGTTGAAGCCCCCGGATCCATATACCATGTTGAGGAAGTTTTTTTTTCTTTACCGCCATTTCAGGGGTAAGAGAGGAATCAAATTCTGGAAGTTCTTAGCGATCTTTGGCGGGCCGGAGATGATCGGAACATGATCGTGTGCCAGGAATGGGTCTTACGACCTAAAATCTCTTCACTGGATCTGATATGGGGCCCCACAGATCGATCAATGGTGTAATCCAATCACTTTTGTTGTGAGGGAACCCTATGAACTAAGTCTCACCCAAATCAGATGAGAATCCAAGAAATTGGACGGTTGAGATAAAAATTTGTGCAAAAATTTGAAAATCCACAAAACCAATTAGTAAACGAGGCAGCCAAGAAATCTGAAAAAATAACCAGAATGCCTAGAATAACCAGTTGACCATCGCAGAGAGAGTTGTGAAAGTTGTCTTGATCATCATAGGTGGGCCATTGATGAACTGGGTTGATCGACAGTATTTTCTTTCTCCCAGAAGGCTAAAGATTTCTAGAAATAGAGAATAGATTCTGTATTGATCTCTATTGAGTGGATGAGATACATGCCTCTCTTCTTTCTTCTTTGGATTGTTGGCTTCTAGTGAGAAATAACAAAAGATGCAGAAGCTGCTGCTTGGAAGTAGATCTCGATCTCCCATGAATAGAACCACAAGCATAAAGGAAATATACTTAGGTCCCAGCAGCGGTAGAGTTGTGTCACAAGCTCTGATACCATGACTCCTTGACACGAGCAAAAAAATAATGAATGGAATTGATGGAAAACTTGGATGATCCCTTTGATCGATCCCATGCTCCATTTATAATCTCTTCTTTGCCCTAATCAAGGCAATTACAAGCTATTACAATCTAATTATATGGAATGACAATATTACACTGTTGTAACATAGGAAGAGAATATTTTACATTGATCTAGTCAACTAGAGTATCCCACATGATGGGTTAGTGTATAGATGGACTAGGCCTATCATACATGGGTCATGTGGGTTAGCTGGAGTTAACAGCCTAGAAATAGTTCATTGTGCCAAATCAAGTTTTGATGTCACGAAATCAATTCTCAATATCACGATAAAGGGGTTGGAGGGGGTGATTTGGTCAAAAAAAAAAAAAAAATCAAAGTATGTTGTATAAGATGCTTTTGGGCATTACATGTATTTAAGGATGCTTTTGGAGGTATAGTGAGATTCGAGGATGCTTTGGGTGAAAACCCCTAACATCAACCCAAACAATCAATTGTTTTTCCTCTTTGAATTGATGATATAAGCCAATTATGAAGTAAATACGAGTACTGTTGGTCGTTGATCTGAAACACACAAAAAATGAATAAAAGTTGTACTTTTTCATAGGTCAAGGGAAGCCTCACTTCTTATGGAACTTTTAGGTTACCAAAATGTAGGCCGCAACTTCATACATTAAACTATTTAGTACTTTAGTAAGTTTTTTAGAGATTTTTACGAAAAAATTAGTCATAAATCCTAATTACACAAACTTATTAAGAAAGACCCTAAAACAACCAATTAGGGTGTAGTACGCAGCCAAAAGACTGATTTTCCCAAGAACGATATCGTTAGGGCTCATTTAAAAAAAAAAAAAAACATTCATTAGAGTCTTCTACCCCAAACAATATCGTTAGTGTTCATTGCTAAAAGATTTTTCCCTCTTCTTCTCCATACGATATTGTTTTCCATATCTTCATTTCCTTCATGGGAAAAAGAAACTCATCGTCTTCTCTCGTCTCTCCTCTTTTTCTCTCTGTGACTCAAAACCTCTCTTCCCTATTTTTGTTTTCCATTTCTTTTCCAAAATCTAAAATCTCTCAATGCATAGCAAATACATTATCGCTCTCAAGGTCATATTCAAATAGCGGTCGGAAAAGTACTATCTCCACCATCAAGTGCTAAGAGATCCAAATTCACAATGGCAAAGAACTTACTACTGAAGTCGTAGGTAACACCTACAAGGCATATGGAGTTGGTTATTAGTACGTATTTTGGTATTTGTGACAAGAGGTTCATTCGTTCTTCAGTCTCTCATCTAGAGCAGGGATTGAGTCTAGAGACTGTCTCTCTCTGCTGCCGTACACTAGACATTGAACTTGAAATTGTGAAGAAAGGGATAGAACAGAAACCAAGGAAGAAGAGGGGAAAATCACAAATGGGTTTTTTTTTTTGGAATGAGGCCAATCGATATCATTCTAGGGAAGATGAAAAGGAAAAATTGAAAAGAGATTTTTTAACGAGCCTTAACAATATCATTGCATTGCAAATTGGTCTTTTAGCTATGTAGGACACCTTAATTAGATATTATAGTCTTGTTCTTAATCAATTTGTGTAATTAGGGCTGAGGACTATTTTTTTTCCGTAAAAAGCCCTTTTTTAACTAATGTCTAATATAGGGCAGATGATGTAATTTTGGATTTTTCTTTGGCTCCTCTTTGTTTTCTTCTTTGTCTGGTTTTTCTTTTGTCTGTGCTTTTCCTAGCGTAGTTTTGTCTCGGCTTATTTTTCCTTTTGTGGCCTCCTCCTGTTTGGGTGGGGTCTCTGCCCTGTTTTTTTTCCTCCTTCTCAATTCAATTTGCCATTTAGCAAAAAAAAAAAAAAAACTAATGTCTAATATCCACCTATTTGAAGAAGAGCTAAGCCATTCTTTAGGAATACATGGTAGTTCCAAACCTTGAATGATTTGGATTATGGAAGGTGGATACCACTTGTGTAGATTTTCTATGACTTTTTTCAGCGTTACGTAATCACTCCACTGTTGGAATTTAAATTCATTTGATCCACATGACCACCAAATAATGAGACACTTCGTCACTTGGTTATGTGTGCAATAAAGAAAGAACCTTAAACATTTTGTATGTAATTTGAGAAAATAAAAGCCCTTTTCTCTTGGTTTTCAATCACTACCATTTAAGGAGAATAAGGACTCATGTCTCTTGATGAAAGACACGTGGGAAAGTCTATAAAATGGAAAAATCATGGGTAATTCTTGACACTCGAAATATTTGCCAAGACAGCCATCATTGATACTTCGTAGAAAAAGAAGAACTAGGGATGGCAACGGGGCGGATCGGGGACGGAATTGGGGTTCCCCACCCCCGCTCCGAACTTGCCCCGCCCCGCCCTTCGGGGTAATTTATATTCCCCGTCCCCGCCCCGCCATGCCCCGCGGGTACCCCGCCCCGCCCCGCTCCTCAATTGTAAAAATTTTAAATGTGCAAGATTTGGGATTCGAACTCGGGTGGGAAAGCAACCGAGCTTTGCCCTACCACTAGACTAAACTTCATTTCTTATAATGTTTTACCTTATTTAAAATATATTAATATATTCAAGATTGTTACGCACATATACATACTTCACTTACTTACTATATATATTATGACTTATATATTATTTATCATTTATTTAAAAGGAAAATGTTAAATGTAGACAACTAAGTAATCTAATTAGAAACCTTAAAGCTACATTGAGCTCGTTTCCATCTCTTGGATTTTGAAATCTTTTGGTCTTGTGAAATGAATGGAACTTTATTTTAAAAATAATAATTTCGCTGATCAAACATTTTGTTTGGATATCTATTGGACTCATGGCTTGGAAATTCTAGAATCCTTTGAAATTCTGAAATATTTTTTTGGACATCAATTGGGATTGGGCCTAATTATTTCTTCTTGTGTTTCTCAATAAAAGCTTCGAAATCTTTATCACATGAATTAGGAGTGCAATCATAATATGCCCTGCCTGTTTAAGATGAAAACATGATAAGCACCCACCAAAAGGAAAATTACACAATTTGCAATTCAAATTTATAAAAGTCTTGAAATGTAGAAAAAATTCTAAAAACATACACTAGTAATTTTGTTTAAAAAAAATAGAATTTATATATGAACTTCAAGTATTGTCATATGAATATTAAATCATTATTTATTGTATAGCTCTGAATTCATGAACCTCCTATAGCGGGCCCGGCTATATTGAAAGTACATACTATATTGAAACCCTCATTATCAAAGCCTTGTCCCAGGCTCCCAGCTGTGACGGTGTTGGCTACATGTATTCTTTTTCTCCATTCTAAATCAAGACCCAAATAAGAAAAATTTTCTTAACTTCATAATTTTTCTTTCAAGGCAAAATAAATTAAATTTTGGATTGACTACAAAGAAATAGGTAAATTCTTTTATTTTATATGGTAAAAAGCACATGAATGATTCATCTATGTTGTCTCCATGCCTTTAATAATATTAATAAAAAAAAAACCCTCAACCATGCTGACTCATTTGCCCGAAACTCAGGCCCCTCTCAAAACATCAGTCTTTCTAAGGACCATGACATTTTTCGCAAAATAGAATAAAAAGATCTCCCAGCATAAATATTTTATAAGTGTAGGGCACTATTAGATTGTTTAAAATTTTTTAAATTATCTAATATTAATATTATAAATTTTCCTTTTCCTAAAATTTTACCTATTTAAAGTGAGATTTATTCATATAAGATTTTCTCTAAACCCTTGAAGGCCAATAACATGCACTTGAAAATATCATATATGCTTTGAGACATTTTTTTATAAAAAAGACAATATCTCTCTAAAATATCATGAACTCCATCAATACATGGTTTCACTTTATTTCTGGTATTGAACTCCACTCACTAATAAAGAGGTTAATTACACATATAATTAAAATTAGTATAATGTATAGTGTTGTTAGTATGATTAGAATCATATTAAGTTACTAACTATAATTTACCTTGTTATTTCTAATCGTATGAGTTATTATAAGCGTATAGCATGATATATCTTGTAATGCTGTATCAAATTAGTATAATTTATATTGTTATTAGTATGATTAGAATCATACCAATTATAATTTACCTTGCTATCTCTAATCATATATGTTATTATAAGCTTAAAGCATGATCTATCATTCTATTATATTCATTTTATTTAATATGATTTATCATGTCGTAATTTAACATTATATATGATTAAAGTCAAATAAGCTTAGATAGATTTTTAACAACTTTAATTTCATTAAATTTGAATTAGAGGGAATGTGATCATATTATATGCTTTTATAATGTCTAGGGTTCAATCAATTACATGTTTAACGTTAAAAAAAGTCTTCAATCAATCTACTTAACCCTTAATAACAACATAAAATCAATATATACATTTATATATAAATATGTTTATTTATTATAAAAGAAATCTAAAAAATATTTTTTTTAGAGGATTATTAATTTCGGGGCGAGTTATGGGGCAAGGCATGGGGTGGGGCAACGGGGCGGGTCAACGGGGCGGGGCATGGGGCGGGGTAACGGGGCGGGGCGGGGCATGAGGCAGACCCATCCCCGCCCCGCCCCGGCTTCGAGGTATGTTTTTTTTCCCCGTCTCCGCCCCGTCTAAGATTCGGGGCGGGGAAAACCCGTACGGGGCGGGGCGGGCACTCCGGGTTGGGGTGGGGCGGGTTAAAAATGCCATCCCTAAGAAGAACTGAATGAGAGCTGTAAACCCTAGAGATCAAAGCTATGGATTCAAGAGGTATAGTTTTATTGAATTAGATTATTAGTTTACTTGTATTATTCAAATCAGATTTCTGTAATAATGATCTTGTGGTTTGAGAAAGATTTAACAATTCAAATCAGAGCCAATGAGCTTATTTGAGTTTAATATGAGTAATCAATTAGATTGGATTTCGTCCTTCATTCTTTTTTTATTTCTTAGAGTTTACCCCTCTGGTTATTGGAAAAAATCGAAAAACCTAATTTAGGACTCATATTCGAAAGCTCTATGTAGAATTATCCGCTTAAATTTGTTGATGCAATTTTTTTTTTTTTTTTTGCAATTTTTGGTTTTGTTTGGTCTTGGTTAGATTCTTTAAGTAGATTTTAGATCTTTATAGAATGAGATAGTCAGAATTGACGTTCATGTGATTGTCGAATGTTCAGGTTGACTAGTAGTCAAAATTGAATGGATGGAATTTTTTTATGTGTTACATACGTACTTGAACGTACTCAGATTTTTTATTTGTTTTTGCCTGCAAGTTCGTTTCAGAAAGATCTTTGTGATGAATAGTTCAAGATTCTATTTTTTCACAATTAATTAACTTTACTTTAACTCATTAAAATCAAATTTCTGTACTTAATCAAGCTTGATTATTATGATCGGAGTTAATATCAAATGTTTATGTGAATGTTTATTTGAATCTATACCATGTTTAAGTAGAATCAATGGTTGGATTAGATTAATTCTTTGCGATGATTAATCAATTAAAGATATTAATAGCCCACTTAAAGTTATTTTTGGACGATTAATCATATGAAAGGACACCCATTAAAGAAATATGACAAAAAAAAAAAAAAAAATCAAATAAGTCAGTCGGTTATCATTTGGATTGATCATGTTCCCAAATTAAAGTATTTGTGGGCCATTAAACCGTCGATAACTTAGTGAATTTATAACAAAACCCAAATTACTTGATAACTACAAAGGGACTTAATGGATCACATGGTATTCTCATATTTTTCAATTTTGAATCTGCATTTTTATTGACTTGGATGTCACCAAAGTGGCCCGATTTTGATAATATGTTCTTTCGTAGGACTAAATTGAAGATATCACCAATCAAATTATGTGATAATAATAATACTAAAATAGCAATTTGATTTGGAGATTGAGGATCGGCCCAAAACTTCAATTGTCTTTTGATCACTTGAAATCGGAATAGGTCGTGTTTAATAAATGTTTATTAGGTAAGTTTGATCTATACTCAAAGGTATAATCAACTAATTCAAGATATTTTATTACCGTGACCTTATTAAATTATAGGGGATTTTACAGGAAAAATCCCCTTGGACTCATTGAAGATCAAAAGGGGCTTAGAAAGTCTTCATACACCGCAGTGGTCCTACATGCCTAATTTGGTTTAATTTTCTCAGGTTTCCCTGAGAGAGGATATCGCCGCTCCTCTTGCCTTTTTACAATCGATCTTTTTTCCATTTTTTCCCTTTTCATTCTCCTCCTTTCCCTCGTCTCCGCCATCGACAGTGTATGCTTAAACTGAAAAAAATCAAAACCTAATGCACCTTCATGCTTTTCCTTTTTTCTTCATCAATCAATGGGACACATGAAAACCCAAAAGACAAAACAACAATCAATGAAACCATGTTACATGAAGGAGAACAAAATGCATACAACAGATAGTAGAAGGTTATGTTTAATGAAAGTGATCCCTCTTCCCTCACATAATCACTCAACATGACACATTTCCTTCATGACTCACAACTCGTCGAAGATCAAGGAGTGTAGAACAAGAAATCCGACCCTATTCTACTATTGTGACGTTTAATATGTGAGATTTGGGTTTGAGCTTGAGTTGGAGGAAGGAGGAAGGAGGAGGACGATGAAAAACGAGCGAATGAAGAAGGAAGAGGAGGAGGAAGAAGATGAAAAATGAGTGGAGGAAGGAAGAGGAGGAAGAAGAAGAAAAATGAGCGGGGACAATCGTGGTTGAGCAGCTATTTCCCCGCTCATGACAAAAAATTTTCCCAGGGATGAACACACCTATATGAGAGCTTAACCTTTTATGGGAGGGGATATTCCCGCTCAATATATGAAGTTTATATGTGATAGGCGGTGATATCCCTTCTCATGACAGATTTTTCCAAGGGATGAACTAGGAGCTTAATTTTTACGTGAGGGGATGTTCCCTCTCAATATATGAAGCTTATATGCGATGAGCAGCGATATCCCCACCTATGATAGAGTTTTTCTAAAGAATGAACGCACTCATTTGAGAACAACACCTTTTATGAGCAGGGATATCCCCACTCACCTGCAATTATCCCTTCTCTTTTTTCTTCATTCTCCTCCTCCTCCTCCTCTTCCTTCCTCCTCCACTCATTTTTCATCCTCTTCCTCCTCCTCTTCCTTCCTCATCTGCTCGTTTTTCATCTTCCTCCTCCTTCCTCCAACTCCAACTCAATTTCAAACCCAAATCTCATATATTAAACATCACAATAGTGGAATTGGGTAGGGTTTTGTGTTCTACACTCCTTGATCTCCGACGAGTTGTAGGTCACCAAGAGGGGAAATACAACTAGGATCTCCGCGTGCTTGTAGAAGGTGAAAAGAGGTGGAAGAGGAAGCATTGCAATTGACAGGGAGCGATGGGGACCGGTTGGGTTGAGATCGATGGAGGAGGTGAGGGAAAGGAGGAAGATGAAAAATGGGAAAATGGGTTTTGATCGATTGTACAAAGGCAAGATGAGCGACGATATCCCCTCTCAGGGAAAACTGAAAAAAACTAAACCAAATCAGGCTTGTAGGACCACTGCAGTGCATAAAGACTTTTAAAGCCCCTTTCGATCTTCAATGAGTCTAAGGGGATTTTTTCGGTAAAATCCTTTAAATTATATAAGATTCATACTTCACATATTTCCTTTCGACCCAAAGGCAAAATTGCATTGATGTACCCATTACTCCCCAAGTTAGTTTAGCATTAAATTAATTTGATTTTATATTATTATTTAAATCCAATTTAATATGTGTATATTTATTTTACAACCTCCAAATTTATGTCTTTACATTCATATTTAGGGTTTATTCCCATCTTGGATGGATCTAACTTTATCGATCGGCTAAACATATTAATGCTGACCATTACCTTTATAGACTTAGACATGGTCTTGCGGAGCATATGCCTTTGAAGCTTACAGACACCAGTTTAGCCACTTATAAGGTAAATTACAGAAAATGTATAATATGTAATAAAATTTCCTTAAGATTATTTCAAACTCTATTTTTGAAAGTATTAAGGAGCTTAGTTGTAATGAAAGGTAGTTCAAAGGATCTCCTAAATTCTATAAGAAATCAATTTGAGATATGAGGGTACTTAGTGCAAAGGATCTCCTACGTTATATTAAAAATTTCTCGGCGTATTTTTAATGTACCGTTTGACAAGTCTGACATATGATGGGACTATGGGGAGTAAGAGAGCACATTCAAACCATTACTGATCTTGCTGCAAAATTGAGGGATGGTGACATGAGCGTATAAAATAGATATTATATACAATTCATCTTTGATTCTCTTCCTTCCTCTTTTAGTTCATTCAAATTAACATACAATCTGAACTTAACTTTGTTCGTTTATAAATGAATTGATCGCAAGATGCAATAAGAGGAATGGAGGCTTAAGGCTAAAGGGAAAATTTCAAGAATAGAAATTCAACTTTATGATACATCTTCCTATTATTTTGCGGGGCACTCTCACGGAGAAGTACGAAGAAAATTAATGCCAGTCAATCCTTCCACATACAATGCAGAGTATATGACATGTTTTGAAGTCACGTGTCACGTAATGTGTTTGAATATTCTCATCTCATGACCTATCATCACATAGCACATTTCCAAGAGCCTTTGAAGATTTATTGTGACAACGATGTAGTGAGGCGTTTTATCCAAAATGACAAGTGTTCCATTAGATCTAGGTATTTAAAAATCAAATATATTGTCTTGAAAGAGAAAATACGAGATTATTTAGTGTCAATAGTTGGGTCTCTAACGGACCATATGATTCTAGTTCTTGTTGACACCAAAAAAGTCACTATGTCTCCTCAACATCAAGAAGCCTCGTGAAGCTGCATCCTGCTACAAAACAGGCAAAATTACTTCAAGCATCAGATCTTATCAGAATCAGACAAAAACTGAAAGATCCTTCAAGACAGCCAAAAGAGGGGTATACTTGAGATTTCGGGCCATTTCGACATCGTTTGGCCTAACTTCACTTCTCTGACAGCTAAACAAGTGCTCAAGGCAGCGACATCATCAAAGACACCAAAAAACTCTGATCAGAGCCTATGGATGACTCCAGGATGTCTCCAAAGGGCTCCATGCCAAATTTCAAGTCAAACCGACAACGTTTGACCCTTCATCAACGCTCGAGCAGCAAAATCAAGCCTCCCGGTGGCGGGAACTACCGAAGCCATCACTCATCAAATA
Source organism: Umbellularia californica (assembly GCA_028538565.1). NCBI lineage: Eukaryota > Viridiplantae > Streptophyta > Magnoliopsida > Laurales > Lauraceae > Umbellularia > Umbellularia californica. The sequence continues at coordinate 15,840,376 of JAPQWN010000005.1, forward strand.
AAATACATGAGTGACTTCAACATGCTTCCAAAAGGCTGCACGTCGAATTTTAGGTCGTTCCGATAACGTTTGACCAGGTTTCGATGCTCCAAGAGAAAATCAAGCCTACCGGCGGCGGAGCACCCCGGGACTATGACATCCAAAGCGGAGCTAATGGGTCGTCTCAAAATGACTCCAATAGGTTCCCCGTCAAATTTCAGGTCAAACGGACATCGTTTGACCACATATCAAAGCTCAACATTTTCCCCGCAGCAAAGTCAAGTCAAGCATCGATGGGACCCCAAACGGCTTCAAAACTCAAATAAAAGCTCATGGTTGGTCCTATCCATTGCTCAAGAAGCTTCACCTCAATTTTCAGGTTATTCCAACATTGTTTGACCTAGTTTCGACTCTTGACGAAAAATCGGCTACAAAGTCTTCGGCTTTCCCGAAAAATGGGAAACTTTTTGCTCCGGTTTTGCGCGGGTTCTCGTCAAGTTTCTCCAAGAAAATCAAGTCAATAATTGAGGAAAAATGTCAAGAAAAATACAAAAGAAAAAAGGAACAAAAAAGACAGAAAAACGGCTGAAAACGAAGTTCGGCGACCAAAAGGGCCAAAGCCCTATGGTCGCTGGTGACCCTGGCCCAAGGTCGCCGGCGACCCTGGGTGCATGGTCGCCGGCGACCCTGTAAATCCGGGTTGCCGGATTTCGCACCAAACGGCCCTTTTTCGATCCTTTTTGCGTTTCGGGTGTTCCTGCCTCTGTGATTTTCTGAAAATCCAATCTTTGATGCTTGAAAACTATTGATCTTCACCGACATCTTGGATCCGCCGTCAAAAGTATGAAATCATCACCGATCGCTCCAAGATCACCAACCGGCTGACCAAGAAAGTATACTTTCTATCCGACCGATCGTGAAATCGACAAGACAAATGTCATCGGCCCACCAACATCAATCGATGTCTAAAATTGCACCGCAATCCGACATCAAACAAGGTGTGGATCCACCTGTGATGATCACAAGAAAAATCTCAAATGACGCGGCACGGCCCGTGACTCTTCACTTGCCTTAGCGACCACTTAATGTCATTAATTGACCCATTTATGACAACTTAGTGCGGTCATTAATTCATTATTTTGGACGGCCCAATCAGATTCAAGCATTTGAGAGTTACAAATCCAAGCAATCATGGCATTAAACCCATGAAACTCCCATCATCATGAAGATTAAAGGGGATTAAATGCCCACTATCCTTCATCGGCCAATCACAAGCAATGAAAAAGGAGTTACAAAATCAAAGAATAAAAACTTGTAACTCCTCATCAATTCTCTCATCATGGCCATCAATGCCCATAATCACCTCATGGCTACCAAAAGCCTATAAAAGGAGGTGGGTTCCAAGAAGAAAAGAAAGGAGAGATCCAAAGTGCAATCCCAAGCTCTGAAAATCCAGAAAATCCAAGAGAGAGACGAAGTCCTGCTGCTTTGCTCCCAGAAGCACTACAAGGTGATCAACGTCCCTTGGGGGGCCACCCCCCAAGGTCCCCTCCTTTTACAACATGGCCTAAACGCGGCTTTTCAGCCCGTTTACTCGGTTTTTCATTGGATATAGGACCTCCTCTTGGTCCTTGTCCTTTAAAAAACTGAGGTTAGGAGCCAAGCCGAAGAATCAAAGCATCAACCGTTCTCATTTGAAGGATGATGGCGAAGTCCATACATGACTTGCGACCGTCGATCTCAACGTGTCCCCACAATCTCCTGAGAAGTTAGATTCATTTTCTTCCTTTTCTATTGTAGTTTGTATTTTTTAAAGTGACAAAAAGAAATCACAATTCTTGTCTTTCATATTTGATGAGTTTTGTAAAATCGCCTTTCACGGCAAAATCGCCTTCTACGGCAAACAAACAAAAAACGCCTCCTACGACATTCTAAAAAACAAACTTGTCTCTTTTCTTAATATTTATGCAATTTGAAAGTTAGAAAAAAGGATTGATTTCCTTTCTACTTGTGAAAGAGGATCTCTGGATCATCACCATTCCAAATTCCAAATAGAAAGTAAATCTGGCATACCCGTACAAAAATGTTGATACCCCCGATTTCCCTCCTCCGCCGAGACCCAGGTTAGCCCCCGGGGTGCGGAAGGAGAGGACGGAAACCTCCGATCGGGTCCATCAGTTCTGTTACCGAGGGCATTACCGCCGAAAACCTATAAGGAACATATATTAAACATGGGCTTGTATGAGTAATTGCCCTATTTGGATTTATATTTTTTTTTTATGTTGACGCTATGCAAGTTGATGTAGGTTGATCATCAGTTGCAATAAAATGATTTTATATTTCTCACTTTATATTTATTTGTCATATGTGATTAAAGTAGATAAAGTGAGAATGTTAGGCCGTGCCATTAATATACCCAATAAAATAGGACCGCCATGTTAAAATCCTATTTTAACCTTTTCTAAATACACTACTAGAAACATGACTATTAGCGACTGCCAAGAGCCGTCGCTAAAAATTTTCCGGCGGTCGCTAATACTCTTTAGCGACCGCCCAGCGACCGCCATGTGACCGTCGCTAATACTTTTTGCGACGGCTTAGCGACAGTAAAAAACGTGGATAGTCAACACTTTTAGCGGCCGCCATGGCCGTCGCTAAAGCTCAAACCAGCAGTCGCTAATAGTCATTTTTTATTTTTTATTATTATTTTTAAATATTCAAAGCCATTAGTGACCGCCAATGGCGGTCGCTAATAGTACCCTTGGCGGTCGCTAATAGTGCTGTATTTAAAAAAAAAAAATGGCTAATTTTCCAATTTTTTTCCTGCTTTTTATACCCTGCTTTTTATACCTGTACTTGAATATATTATATCCAAAAACTACAGTCAATTAAAAAAACTAATAACAAAGCAAAGTCTTATATTAATAATATTCAAAACATTAGAAAAGTTTCTACAAATTATATTCATTACAATTCATTACAAAATTTTCAACAAATTATATTAATTACAAAAATAAACATATTGTCTGAGAAGAGTGCCATGATCGATCCGATGCTCTCAAACCTGAAGAGAAAAAGGGAAATAAATATTAATAGTTAATTATAAAAATTGACAATATATAGCAAATATAAACAAAATTAAGTATTAAAATTAAAATTTTGAAAGTTAAACCTACGTTTCGGCTCTACGGGCAATCCGGGAGTCGGAATCTCACGCCGTCAGTTCCGGCAGGTGAGGAATGACTAGGTGGTTGTACCCGTCCAGTTTCATCTGCAACGGAACTCGTTTGCCCGATTTGGGCTCTCGGAGGCCAATTTCCTAAGTTTAAAGTTAATATTTTAACTTAAACCTAAGTTTCGACTCTACGGGCAATCCAGGAGTCAGAATCCTGTACCGTCAATTTCAGCAGTTGAGGAATGACTAGGTGGTTGTGCCCGTCCAGTTTCACGGGCAACGGAGCCCGTTTGCCCTTTTTGGGTGCTCAGAGGCCAATTTCCTAAGTTTAAAGTTAACGTTTTAACTTAAACCTACGTTTCGGCTCTACGGGCAATCCAGGAGTCGGAATACTGCGCCGTCAGTTCCAACGGTTAAGGAATGACTAGGTGGTCGTGCCTGTCCAGTTTTACCGGCAACGGAGCCCGTTTGCCCGGTTTGGGGGCTCGGAGGCCAATTTCCTAAGTTTAAAGTTAACATTTTAACTTAAACCTACGTTTAGGCTCTACGGGTAATCCAGGAGTCGGAATCCCACTCCGTCAGTTCCGGTGGTTAAGGAATGACTAGGTGGTCATGCCCGTCCAATTTCATGGGCAACGGAGCCCGTTTTCCCGGTTTGGGCCCTCGGAGGCCAATTTCCTAAATTTTAAGTTAACATTTTAACTTAAACCTACGTTTCGGCTCTACGGGCATTCCGGGAGTCGGAATTCTGTACCGTCAGTTCCAGCAATTGAGGAATGACTAGGTGGTCATGCCCGTCTAGTTTCACGGGCAACGGAGTCTGTTTGCCCATTTTGAGCTCTCATAGGCCAATTTCCTAAGTTTAAAGTTAACGTTTTAACTTAAACCTACGTTTCGGCTCTACGGGCAATCCAGGAGTCGGAATTCTGCGCTGTCAGTTCCAGCGGTTGAGGAATGACTAGGTGGTCGTGTTCGTCCAGTTTCACGGGTAACGGAGCCCGTTTACCTATTTTGGGCGCTCGGAGGCCAATTTCCTAAGTTTAAAGTTAACATTTTAACTTAAACCTACGTTTAGGCTCTACGGGCAATCTGGGAGTCAGAACCTCGCACCGTCAGTTCCAGCAGTTGAGGAATGACTAGATGGTCGTGCCCGTCTAGTTTCACGGGCAATGGAGCCCATTTGCCCGGTTTGGGCGGTCGTAGGCCATTTTCTAACTTTTAACTTAACGTTTTAACTTAAACCTACATTTCGACTCTACGAGCAATCCGAGAGTCGGAATTCCGAGCCGTTAGTTCCGGCAGGTCAGGAATGACTAGGGGCCCGTCACCGTCCAGTTTCACCGGCACCGGAACCCGTTTGCCCGGTTTGGGCGCTCGGAGGTCAATTTCCCAAGTTTAAAGTTAACGTTTTAACTTAAACCTACGTTTCGGCTCTACGGGCAATCCGGAAGTTGGAATCCCGCGCCGTCAGTTCTGACAGGTCAAGAATGACTATGTGCCCATGCCCGTCTAGTTTCACGAGCACCGGAGCCCGTTTGCCCCGTTTGGACGCATGGAGGCAAATTTTCTAACTTTTAACTTAACGTTTTAACTTAAACTTACGTTTCGACTCTACGGGTAATCCGGGAGTCGGATTCTCGAGCCGTCAGTTCCGGCAGGTCATGAATGACTATGGGCCCGTGCCCGTCCAGTTTCATGGGCACCGGAGCCCGTTTGCCAGGTTTGGGCGTTCAGAGGTCAATTTCCTAACTTTTATATTAACGTTTTAACTTAAACTTATATTTCGACTCTACGGGCAATCTGGGAGTCGGATTCTTGAGCCGTCAGTTCCGACAGGTCATGAATGACTATGGGCTCGTGCCCGTCTAGTTTCACCGGCACCGGAGCCCGTTTGCTTGGTTTGGGCGTTTGGAGGCCAATTTCCTAACTTTTATATTAACGTTTTAACTTAAACCTATATTTCGACTCTACGGGCAATCCAGGAGCCCGATTCTCGAGCCGTCAGTTCCGGGAGTACTTTCTAAGTTTCTATATTTATAAGTTTCCAACTTTTTAAGTTTCAAGATCTATAAGTTTCTAAGACAACTTAAAAAATTTCTATATATGTTGAAATCTGGAATTAAAAAAATAATTATACCTGGTCAGGATCAGTCGAGGATGTTGGATCATGACTGCCCTCTCCAACCAAGTCATGTCTCGCCATGTGGCCGCTGCCAGCGTCAGGTTCCTGTAATTATTTATTATACGGTTAAAAATAATTAAAAAAAACATAAATATTGACACATCAATGACATAATTGACAATTTAAACGTACAAATTTTTTTCTTACTAACCTGAGTAGTGGGTGGTGGGTCTGAAGCGAGCGGGCCGTGACTCTGTGATAGACGAGCCTCCAGCTCTGCCATCTCGGATCTCCACTCGGCCCTCATCTCTGCCCTGACCTCAGCCGCCACCTCCTCTCTGATCGCTGCCTTCATGGACTGCAGCAACTGCTTGACCTCCTCATCTGTACGGAGGCGCAAGCCCTGGGAGGAGCTAGCACTGGATGACTCCGCTCGCGTGATGTGCGAGCGTGGAATGACCTTCCCATACGTGAGCGTGTATCCGTGCCCGTCCCGGCCAACGACGGAGTGGAATATCTCATCCCTCCGCGATGACAAACTGCGCTCCTCCTCGGGCAAGTGCTCCAGGCGTGACTGAAACAGGGCCTGCGTAGTTGATTCATTTAATATACTATCATGCATAACACGACATAGTAATAGACAGATAATAAAAGTGGTTCAATATAAAAACTTACGACGATAGCTTCAACCTCCGGGTGGCGAGGATCTCGAGAACGCATCCAGACAGACATCCTGTCGACCGGACCGCCCTCGGTCCGCAACTGTTTGGTGGAGAGTTATATTATTAGCATAATATCATACCAAATGACAAAAATATAAATTACATGTACGATCTAACTTTTTACCTCATGGCGGACCTGGGTGATGTGTCGAGTCCCCAACCTGTGTGCGGGACTCTGCATTGCGCGGTTCCATGCATTCGTATCTGCCTCTCTCTGTTTTCAATATTTATCAGTTAATTTTTGTTAGTTACGTTAGTCACTAGTAAATTGTTAAAATTAAAATAAAAAAATTATAAGTTTCTCACCCGAGCCTCCTCGCTCGTCCAGTATTGGACGAGCTGAGTCCACTAATCAAAGAGAACGCCCCTCGGAACTCGGTCCAGTATATCTGGGGCATCCTGATGTGGCTTCCAGTGCTGCATCTTTATTTTATTTTTATGATCTTTCCACATCTTTTTGCACTTCGACATGTACACTGGCCGGAAGAGCTCAGGACATGCCCTCAAATTGTCTTGAAAAGGACAAATAATTTTTCATTAGGTTGTGGTTTAAATTGACACATCCTGTTGAGAAATATTAAATTATTACCTTAACCTGCTGCCAGACACGGTCTAGTGTCTCCACCGGGAATGCCTCCCAATCGAGTGTAGTCAAAGGGAATGCATATGGATCCCGTACCATATGTCCCAACTGGCTGATGAGTTGCCTAGCATGCGGACCCACCGGATGCCACGTCTCATCAAACTCCACGTCAATGGGATTACCGGAATTCCACGTCCGGATCCCTCTAGCAGGGCCTCTCCCCTTGCTGGAAGATGGGCCTGTGCTCATAGAATCTATCAAATTAGAGATAATCTAATTAAATTGAAATAAATTAATTTGCTAGAATTAAAATGTCTAACTATATAAACATGTACCGGTCTGTGACGCTGATGCAGTCGATGGACTCGAATGGGAGGTCGATGGCTTACTCGGTGGGGCCATCGAACTAGGCTGGGCGACACCCGGTGTAGGAGTAGGGTCCCCAGATGGCTCACGGGCCTGAGCCTAGCGCAGCAGCTCCTCGATCGTCCGCGGACGATCTCTCCTCTTTCGTCCTGACATATCTGTTCAAATGTTTGTAAGATAAATTAATTTAACGAGATAATTGAATTAATGTCAAAAACTCCTTTCACATCAAGTGGCCCCTTCCATAAAATGCCCAAGTCGTTATCAACTATAAATTGATTGGTAATGAGACTCGAACCTGCAATCTTTTGATTAAGACCATGAGCACCTTCTAACTATGCCACGAACAATTAATTATATCACCTTCCAGAGATTCTAAAAAACTCATGTTATCCCTAGCACCAAGTAGAGAATCTAATCCCACTTAAATGGCTGTTATCTCACCATCTTCCCACTTGACCTGCAACTTATCTAAAGAAGCAATCGCTAAAGATTGATGAATTTATTCAACTAGTTATTCACGGGAACTTAGAAGGGGTTGCACTTGCTTCTCAACAACAAATTCTCTCAGTTATCCCTAGCACCAAGTAGAGAATCTAATCCCACTTACATGCCAGTTACCTCAAACAAAAACCCATCTTCCCACTTGACCTACAACTTATCTAAAGAAGCAATCACGAAAGATTGATGGATTTATTCTGCTAGTTATTCAAGGGAACTTAGAAGGGGTTGCACTTGCACCTCAACAACAAATTTTCTACCTCAATGGGGAATTCTTGATAGGCTCACATACTCTAACAGCTTCCCATTTAGTGAGATGACATTTCATCTTTTTCTTTGTTTCTTCCATTGAAACTATCTTGATACCTATTCAAGCATTTGCACTCCCCTCACACTAACTTGTATCCCAAGTATCTCTATTTCTGGTTCCTAAATTGATTTGATCTAGCATTCCCTCCCACTTAAAAAGCCAAGTATTGTATTGGTACTGATTAGCCAATCCACTTCAAAAACTGCTACAAAAACCAGCCCTCTGATTCAAGTTAATGCAACTATGGCCGAGTTATGGTCGAGTTAATGCAAGTTGAGTCACCCTATGATTCACCATTTGGTCGAGTTAATGCAAATCGATGGTGACAGTCACCCCGCAAGTCCAAGTTTTAAACCCATCCTGGTCTATCGAGTATCAACTTCTTGTTTGGCTAATGAATCCACCCCCTCATTGACCAATCTTAAAGTGTGAAAGAAATCCATTTTAAATATCCACAGTGCCTGAAAAAGATGGAGTAGACAAAAGTTTTCCAGTATGAATCAAAATACAAGTACATTGAAGAAGAAAAGTCTCAACTGTGCGTCAACACACAAGCGGTGATAAAACTACCTTTACATTATGCATCAAAGAAAGTTTTCACTATTCGCTAGAGAAGAAAGTACCCACAATGCATCAAAACATCAGTTCAGTGAAGAAGAAAAGTCTCCACTATGTATCAAAACAGAGGAGCAATGATAAAACCATCTCTAAGAAAAGTTACATAATCTATAGTCGAACGAAAAAATGTCAAAGTTCAAAATCTACAATCCCTAAAAACATATAGGTACTTCTGAACACCCAAATGATATGGTGCTACAGCATACAGGCCCCTTTCCCCATCACAAATTACAATTGAGTGTGCAGGGGGCTCTAAGATCAAGCAAGGAAATATTGAAATAAAAATAAAGCAGCATATAGAGAAAAAAAGAGCTAACCTTGAATAACCTTTAAATGTTCTTCCACCAAGAAAATGAGTCAACAGCAATTAGCTTATGCTCATAAGTGTTGGAGCAATAATATGCTTAGCCTTCGTAGTTCATTTCCCATCTTCTTTTGATTCTATATCCCTTAAAAGAAAGGTTATTTGCTGCACATTTCTAAAATTCACATTTGATCTTCATTTTTAACCTCTTATGGTATGAATTATATGCATTCAATTCCTATATATCAGAATGCAAATGAATCATGTGTATAGTGATGTCGATCATTTGGGATCGTTTAGGAAATTCAAGAATTAAAAGATGAGAGCTTATGCATACATGGATATTGAAATGTACATCCGTCCCTAATTTCTCTATGTTATCTTCAATAAGCTCAATCAAGATAGATGGAATAAGGCTTCATTGATTATGATCTCATTGAAAAGTTAAACATCTCATGGCTACTCTCCATAGGAGAATGACCGGGTCATTCCTCTGGAATATAGAGCACTCTACAATTGACCACCAACAAACCACCCACCAGACACATAGAAAAGGGGGAAAACTAGAGACGAAAAGAAAAAATGGAAAATAGAAATAAAAATATCCAGAAAATTTTATAACATACACCAGCGAACAAACAGTAAACCCATACTGCTCAGGTAGCTTTGTCATATGAGATTGGAGGTTGTACCATTTAGCAATCAAAGGTGGAGCCCCTGTCCATCAAGCTCACACCATACATCAATCACAAGCAACCATCTTCTTCAAGAATATTTTCTTATAAGAATTCTTCTTCAAGCAATTATTTCAACAAAGGCGAGCATCAATCAACAACCACAATACAACAAAGAAGCTGAACGCCCATTTTCCAGAGAACCTAATTCATCCTCAAAAATGACACCTCCAACATCATCTTATGGGAAAAGAAACAATCCCTAGAATCCAAAAAACAAAAATCATCTTATGGGAAAAGACACTAAGACCCTATGGCCTAATCAGAAGAGTCATCTAAGGCCTTCAAATAGAAAAAAAAATTTCCAAAAGAAGAAGTGAAGTAAAAAGAATCACACTGTTGTAAAATTAGATAGAAATTAATCTAGTTTGGATCCTGTGAGGCTTTAAAAATTGTAACTACAAGGCTCTCATACAACAAGTTTAAGTTTCAAAACAATGTCAAGTTCTCAAACAGGGCATCTACAAGAACAGCCTTGTGTGTGTGTGTGTGTACGTGTGTAGTTCATGGTGCAAACTGCGACCCTTCAGCTCTGACTTGTAACATACTTCCTTTTCCTTGGGTATCCAACAATTGGTAAAACAATCACTGAAGTACCGGAATAATTATATTTATTTACTATCTTGCATATAAAGGAAGAACGATAAGATCCTCATGCACCAGGACAGTTGCAAACAAGTGTGGTCCATGGATTCATATCAAGGCCATTGATTACATTCGGCCCCAGTAGATGAGGAACACTCCAACAATCTTCTAGATTGAAAGAATATTATCTATCCCAGATTTGGGATTTTTTTTTTCCAAACCTTTGTTTCATACTTCTTGTTTTTACTAACCATCTAATTCAAGGCCATCAAAAGTAATTTTAGGATCTTCATATACGAACAAGAAGGGTCCCCCAATCAAGAGACTTGATCATTGAACCATCAGCACCACTGTGTATAACAGTAGCAGGCAGGGTGGCATCTTCATTTGTAACCCCACAAACTCCCTCCTAGATGGTCTAAATTACATGAAAAATACATGAAAGAGCCATAAAAGTTCACCATCTAATACTAGTTTATCAACCCACTGATGTAAGTATTACCCACCACTACTCAATAATGAAGGAAATTAAACACACACACACACAGACACACACACACACACACACACACACACACACACACACACACACACACAGAGAGAGAGAGAGAGAGAGAGAGAGAGAGAGAGAGAGAGAGAGAGAGAGTTCTTAGAAGCAATTATATCCAAATCACATATCCAATATATTCTTGCTATCCTAAAAAAATATGGGTCGGTGAAATCCGGGCATCCAAACAAAAAGCTGAAATCTTTAGGCAAAATACAAATCATTCATAAGTCAAACAAGAAAATGGAAAGCTGAATCTAAGAATGATGAAACATTAAGAGGCCTGCAAATCTACAGTAACCCAATCTGCAAAAAAGTGGGAAACCCAATCCAAATCACAGATATCCACTAAAGATAAAAAAATAGAATTTAAACATCCAACCTCAATCAAACAAACAGAGAATCCCACCTATTGTAATATGAACTGTTAAAAAAAAAACAGTTAAGATTCCCCAACATGGAGTTCTACTCCTTGGATTTCTCTAGGCCTTAGAGGATCTGGATTCATTGACATCAAAAGGAAGGAAACACCTCACATGAACAAAAGAAAATATTCTATCAAATTTCTTGCCAGATAAGATCGATCTAAATGGCTGAGATTATCTGTTCCTTGAAGCAAAGTTGCCTTGAAGTTCTCCTGCTTTTGAGTGGAAATGGCTGAGATTGAATGGTGCAAGCAAGAGAATGGAAAAGAAAATCTGTAAGTATATACATATATAAATCGGGAAAGAGAGAGAGAGAGAGAGAAATAGAGAGGGAGGGAGAGGGAGGGAGGGAGGGAGGGAGAGAGAGAAATAGATCGAGAGAGAGGGAGAGGGAGAGGGAGGGAGAGAGAGAATAACCGGTGGCGGCTCCGGCGCAAGAGATTGTCCGACGGTGGCGTGGTTGGTGCGGCGGGAGAGCAGAGCGCGGTAGCAGGCCAAGAAAAACTAGGAAGGGAAAGTGGGAAGGGGAGCAGAGCGCGGGAGCAGTGGGAAGGAAAAAAGTGGAGGGAGAGGGAGGGCAGAGCGCGGGAGCAGGGGAAAAAGAAGTGGGAAGGGAAAAAATGAGGTTTTCGTGGGCAGCTTTAGCGACCGCCATTGGCGGCCACAACAGCGGTCGCTAATGGGGCCTTTAGCGACGGCCCCAGGCGGCCGCCCGCCTTTCCCTGCGCCAAAAGTCAATTTTCTAGTAGTGATACTTGATTAGGTAAGAACCATGATATTATGATTATGGAAGGAAATATATGAATCATGCTATGTGATGCCATGATTCTCATTGGTAGACTTTCCTAACCACAGATTAAAGAATGACATCAAAGTCGAATGATAAATGTTTTTTAAAATTGGTGTACCAGTCAAGTAGTACGTTTCAAAAAATCTTCAAATTCAATTCCTTCAAAAAGTATAATTTTTAATTTATAAAATGATGGATTTACATGTAGTCATATGGACCAAGTGGGAGAATGTTTGAGTTCCAACATTCTCCCACTTGATCCATTAGAAGAATTGGAAAAAAAGAGTTTCAAAAAACATTTCCTAATCATACAAGTGGGACTCTTAAATAGTATATGATTAAGACTATATAGATTCTCAATTATGAATATAACTCTAGCTCTATTTAGGCCCTCGAAACTTATATATATAAAAGTGTGTGTGTGTGAATCTAATCGTCCCTGAATCTGGATCCTCGGTTGGAACATACAAGGACTTGGTTCCAGAAATGAATTTCCCCCGGATCCAAAAATATGTTCCATACTCTTTTTATCCAAGATCGGAGACTTCAGATACTCGGATATTGGAATACCCATTTGTAACCCTAGTAAAGAGTATCCTGAAAACTTCAGCTTAGCCCACTGTTGTTACCACCAAAAAAGTTACTTTGCCTCTTCAACATCAAGAAGCCACAAGAAGCTGAATCCTGCTACAAACAGGCAAAGCTACTTCAAGCATCAGATCTTGTCAGAATCAAACAAAAAATGCAAGATCCTTCAATATAGCCAAAAGAGGGGCACACATGAAGTTTCGGACTATTCCGACATCGTTTGGCCTAACTTTACTCCTCCGACAGCTAAACAGGCGCTTTCGGCGGCGACATCATCGAAGACACCAAAACTTCGGTCAGGGCCTACGGATGACGCCAAAATACCTCCAAAGGGCTCCTTGTCAAACTTCAAGTCAAACCGACAACGTTTGACCATCCAACAACGCTCGAGCAGTAAAATCAAGCCTCTCGGTGGCGAGAACCACCGAGGCTATCACTCATCAAACAAAGCATATGAGTGGCTTCAACATGCTTCCAAAGGGTTGCACGTCGAATTTCAGGTCATTCCGACAATGTTTGACCAGATTTCATCGCTCTGAAAGAAAATCAAGTCTACCGGCGCGGAGTACCCCGGGACCATGACATCCAAATCGGAGCTAATGGGTCGTTTCAAAATGACTCCAATAGGATCCCTGTCAAATTTCAGGTCATTCGGACATCGGTTGACCGCATTTTAAAGCTCGACATCTTCCCCACAGCAAAATCAAATCAAGGATTGACGGGACCCCAAACGACTTTAAAACTCAAATAAAAGCTCATGGTTGGTCCTATCCACTGCTCAAGAAGCTTCACCTCAATTTTCAGATCATTCCGACATCGTTTGACTTAGTTTCGACTCTTGACAGAAAATCGGCTACAAAATCTTCGGCTTTCCCGAAAAATGGGAAACTTTGTGCGCCGGTTTTGTGCGACTTCTCGTCAAGTTTTCTCCAAGAAAATCAAGTCAATAATTGAGGAAAAATGTCAAGAAAAATACAGAAGAAAAAAGGAGCGAAAAAGAAGAAGAAACGGCTGAAAAAAAAAACACTCGGTGACCAAAGGGGCCAAAGCCCCATGGTCGCTTGTGACCCTGGAAATCCGGGTTGCCGGAATTTTTGCCAGATGGCCCGTTTTTCGATCTTTTCTTCGTTTCGGGAGTTCCTGCCTTTGTGATTTTCCGAAAATCCAATTCTTGATGCTTGAAAACTACTGATCTTCGCCAACATCTCGGATCCGCCATCAAGAGCATGAAATCATCACTGATCGCTCCAAGATCGCCAACCGGCTGACCAAGAAAGTACACTTTCTGTCCGACCGATAGACAAATCGACAAGATAAATGTCACCGGCCCACCAACATCAATCAATGTCTGGAATTGCATCGTAATCCGACATCAAATGGCATGTGGATCCATCCGCGATCATCACAAGAAGAATCCCAAAGGACGCGGCGCGGCCCGCGACTGTTCAAATTCCCAGGCGACCACTTAATGCTGTTAATTTACCCGTTTATGACAACTTAATGCTGTCAGTAACCCATTATTTTGGATGGCCCAATCAAAAGCAAGCAAATGGGAGTTATAAATCCAAGCAATCATGTCATTAAAACCATGAAACTCCCCTCATCATGGAGATTAAAGGCGATTAAATGCCCATCATTCTCCATCGGCCAATCAGAAGCAAGAAAAAGGAGTTACAAAATCAAGAAATAAAAACTTGTAACTCCTCCCATCATAAAGCATCAATGCCATCAATTCTCTCATCATGGCCATTAATGCCCATAAACCACCTCATGGCTACCAAGAGCCTATAAAAGGAGGTCCATTCCAAAGAGAAAGACAACATATTTTCACCAACACACATCCGGAGTCTGGAAAATCTTGGAGAAATTCTGATGAAGTCCTGCTGCTCTGCCGCAAGAGACACCACAAGGTGAACAAAGTTCCTTGGGGGGCCACCCCCCCAAGCTCCCCTTCTTCTACAACATGGCCTAAATGCTGCTTTTCAGTCCGTTTACTCTGTTTTTTATTGGATATAGGACCTCCCCTTGGTCTTTATCCTCTAAAAAACTGAGGTTGGAGCCAAGCCGAAGAATCGAAGCATCAAGTGTTCTCATTTGAAGGACGACGGCGAAGTCCATACATGACTTACGACCGTCGATCTGAACGTGTCCCCACAATCTCCTTAGAAGTTAGATCCATTTTCTTTCTTTTCTATTGTACTTTGTATTTTTTAAAGAGACAAAAAAGTCACAATTCTTGTCTTTCATTTTGATGAGATTTGTAAATCGCCTTTTACGGCACCAAATCGCCTTTCACGGCAAACAAACAAAAACCGCCTATTACGGCATTCAAAACAAAAATTGTCTCTTTTCTTAAATATTCATGCAATTTGAAAAGTTAGAAAGAAGGATTGATTTCCTTTCTACTTGTGAAGGTGAATCTCAGGATCATCACCATTCCAAATTTCAAGTAGAATAGAAAATCTGGCATACCCGTACAAAAATGTTGATACCCGCATTTCCTCCTCCACCGAAACCCGGCAACCCACGGGGTGGAAGGAAAGGACGGAAATCGAGGGTCCATCAACTGTATTTTAGTTCATGAAACTGTTTATGAAAGACCTTGCGGTCAATGCAATTTGGCCAAATGCATGCATCTTAGGAGCCTCAAAACCATATAAAGCAATAGCTGCTCTCCATCGAGTTCACCCACAACCATTACCACTACATTTATCAGCCCTCTCTCCTCTCTCCTTCCCCTAAAACTCATCCCATGCATTCATTAAAGCCATACTTCTGTGCAAATCATCACTTGGAGCCATGGCCACTTTCGTTATGGATCTTGTCTTTTTCCATGCCATGGAAATAAATATCTATAATCGGTTGGTGCGCACCATGGGAACTGACAAAGAGATGACCAAGCAAGTCATTGCTTGATGGCTTTGGATGGAATCCATTGGATATCCTGAACTAGTCCGCCACAACTACCCTTACAATGACCATGCAATAAGACGAGTTGTTGCAGAGGGAGAGCCGTGTGTGGAGGCTCCTCATCCAGACATGGATCCAGCTGAGAGTAACGATATCCCAATCACTGCCAGCCTAGCTGAAGAACCCATCAACCTCAGGTTTTTTAGATATAATAGGGATGCAGGGATTCAAGGGATTGCGCATGAGTCAAACACAATTTGTGATCATATCTTTGATGAAAATGTAACGAGGATTGTGGAGAGGGATGCTAACGATTACAGAAATAATGAGGTTTTTATACCCGGGTTACCAAGGTCTGCCAGGGAGGGAACTCTTAGGCAACCTATGGAACCAGGGTTTGGTGACTTCATGCCTTTGGATGCATATTATGAAGCCTTGGCTTCACCGTGGGTTCCTGTTGAGAAGGGCTTAGGCATGGCTCCCCCTTTATGGTCCTCCCTATATCCCTTTGCTAAACCATGGGCTCCATTCTCTGCAAAAGAGAGATTAAGAGCACGGGACTTTGGACTGGAACCTGAGGATCATAGATCCAAGTTCTTGACGTTTCCCAGAGGGTACCCTCTAACCAAGGAGGACGTAGTCGAGTTTTTACGTCGTAAGTTTCTTCTCTCTGTTATCTCTGGATTTAAAAAAGACGGCCACAATATAATATTGTTGAAGTTTAATTGGTTATAAACTTCCCCCTGTTTGCTGTTACAATTTTCAGTAAAAGGCTTTTGGAAAAATATATGATTTTTCTCCATATGTGAAAATCTAACAAAATGGGATTTATCTGGATTTTCTTTTAATAAACACATTTCAAAAATGGATTTTTCAAAAGAAGTTTCATTGTTTTGGATAATGGAATTTCAATTATTCACAAGAATGACTTTGATTGGATCACTGTTAATGCCTAACCAACAGGAAGAAAATGGATTGGGTAGATAAATCGCAACGCTGAAGGTTCAGTTGTCAATCCAGACCATCAATAATAATATTTATGATTTATGGTTTAGGGCTATGGTAAATCCTAGAAAAGAATTTTAAACATCTTTTTTTTTTTGTATCCCAGCTGAAGGGCATGGGACCCCACCTTGGGAGAGGGTAGTAGACCTCGGGTGTGGTGGTGGAGTCCTTGGAGTGAGGAAAGTAGACCTTGGGAGAGGTATCAAAGCCCTTTGGTGAGGGAAGTTGGTATACCAGGTGAGAACTGCCGCCACTTACTAATGAGGTAAAGCATCTTAAACTTGTCATTTCAGAAATGAATTTAATCTGGATCCTCGGTTGGAACATACGAGGACTTGGTTCCAGAAATGAATTTCCCCCTGGATCCAAAAATATGTTCCATACTCTCTTTATTCGAGATTAGAGACTGCGGATACTCAGATATTGGAATAACCATTTGCAACCCTAGTAAAGAGTATCCTGAAAACACCAGCTCAGCCCACTGTATTTTAGTTCATGAAACTGTTTATAATAGACCTTGCATTCAATGCAATTTGGCCAAATGCATGCATCTTAGGAACCTCAAAACCATATAAAGCAACAGTGGCTCTCCATCGAGTTCACCCACAACCATTACTACTACATTTATCAGCCCTCTCTCCTCTCTCCTTCCCCTAAAACTCATCCCTTGCATTCATCAAAGCCATACTTCTCTGCAAATCATCACTTGGAGCCATGGCCACTTCCGTCATGGATCTTGTCTTTTTCCATGCCATGGAAATAAATATCTATAATTGGTTGCTGCACACCATGGGAGCTGACAAAGAGATGACCAAGCAAGTCATTGCTTTATGGCTTTGGATGGAATCCATCGGATATCCTGAACTAGTCCGCCACAACTACCCTTACAATGACAATGTTCTAAAACGAGTTGTTGCAGAGGGAGAGCCGTGTGTGGAGGCTCCTCATCCAGACATTGATCCAGCTGAAAGTAACGATATCCCAATCACTGCCAGCCTCGCTAAAGAACCCATGAACCTTAGGTTTTTCAGATATAATAGGGATGCAGGGATTCAAGGGATTGCGCATGTATCAAATACAATTTGTGATCATATCTTTGATGAAAATGTAACGAGGATTGTGGAGAGGGATGCTAACTATTACAAAAATAATGAGGTTTTTATACTTGGGTTACCAACGTCTGCCGGGGAGGTAACTCTTAGGCAACCTATGGAACCAGGGTTTGGTGACTTCATGCCTTTGGATGCATCTTATGCTTCCCCGTGGGTTCCTGTTTAGAAGGGCTTTGGCATGGCTCCCCCTTTATGGTCCTCCCTAAATTCCTTTGCTAAACCATGGGCTCCATTCACTGCAGAAGAGAGATTAAGAGCAGGGGCTTTGGACAGGAACCTGAGGATCATAGATCCATGTTCTTGACGTTTTTCAGAGGGTACTCTCTATGCAAGGAGGATGTAGTCGAGTTCTTCACGTCGTAAGTTTCTTCTCTCTCTTATCTCTGGATTTAAAAAAACACGGCCACAATATAATCTTGTTGAATTTTAATTGGTTAAAAACCTCCTCCTGTTTGCTGTTACAATTTTCAGTAAAAGGCTTTTGGAAAAATATATGATTTTTCTCCATATGAGAAAATCTAACAAAATGGGATTTATCTGGATTTTCTTTTAATAAACCCATTTCAAAAATGGATTTTTCAAAAGTGGTTTCATTGTTTTGGATAATGGAATTTCAATTATTCACAAGAATGACTTTGATTGGATCACTCTTACTGTCTAACCAACAAGAAGAAAATGGATTGGCTTGATAAATCGTAACGCTGAAGATTCAATTGTCAATCCAGACCATCAATAATAATATTTATGATTTATGGTTTAGGGCTATGGTAAATTCTAGAAAAGAATTTTAGACATATTTTTTTTTGGTATCCCAGCTGTAGGGGGTTGGGACCCCACCTTGGGAGAGGGTAGTAGACCTCGGGTGTGGTGGTGAAGTCCTCAAAGTGAGGAAAGTAGACCTTGGGAGAGGTATCAAAGCCCTTTGGTGAGGGAAGTTGGTATGCCAGGTGAGAACTGCCGCCACTTACCAATGAGGTAAAGCATCTTAAACTTGTCATTTCAGAAATGAATTTAATTTGGATCTTCAGTTGGAACATACGAGGACTTGGTTCCGGAAATGAATTTCCCCCTTGATCCAAAAATATGTTCCATACTCTCTTTATTCGAGATGAGAGACTGCGGATACTCGGATATTGGAATACCCATTTGCAACCCTAGTAAAGAGTATCCCGAAAACACCAGCTCAGCTCACTGTATTTTAGTTCATGAAACTGTTTTTGATAGACATTGCATTCAATGCAATTTGGCCAAATACATACATCTTAGGAGCCTCAAAACCATATAAAGCAAGAGCGGCTCTCCATCGAGTTCACCCACAACCATTACCACTACATTATCAGCCCTCTCTCCTCTCTCCTTCCCCTAAAACTCATCCATTGCATTCATCAAAGCCATACTTCTCTGCAAATCATCCCTTGCAGCCATGGCCACTTCCGTCATGGATCTTGTCTTTTTCCGTGCCATGGAAATAAATCTCTATAATCGGTTGGTGCGAACCATGGGAGCTGACAAAGAGATGACCAAGCAAGTCATTGCTTTATGGCTTTGGATGGAATCCATCTGATATCCTGAACTAGTCCGCCACATCTACCCTTACAATGACAATGCTCTAAAACGAGTTGTTGCAAAGGGAGCGGCATGTGTGGTGGCACTTCATCCAGACATGGATCCAGCTGAGAATAACAATATCCCAATCACTGCCAGCCTCGCTGAAGTGCCCATCAACCTTAGGTTTTTTAGATATAATAGGGATGTAGTGATTCAAGGGATCGCACATGTATCAAATAAAGTTTGTGATCATATATTTGATGAAAATGTAATGAGGATTGTGGAGAGGGATGTTAACGATTCCAGAAATAATGAGGTCTTTATACCCGGGTTACCAAGGTCTCTGCCAGGGAGGGAACTAGTAGGCAAGCTATGGAACCAGGGTTTGGTGACTTCATGCCTTTGGATGCATCTTATCAAGCCTTAGCTTCATCGTGGGTTGTTGTCGAAAAGGGCTTAGGCATGGCTCCACCTTTATGGTCCTCCCTAAATCCCTTTGCTAAACTATGGGCTCCATTCACTGCAAAAGAGAGATTAAGAACAGGGGACTTTAGACAGGAACCTGAGGATCATAGATCCATATTCTCGACTGTTTCCAGAGGGTACCCTCTAACCAAGGAGGATGTAGTTGAGTTTTTTACGTCGTAAGTTTCTTCTCTCTCTCTTATCTCTGGATTTAAAAAAGACGGCCACAATATAATATTGTTGAAGTTTAATTGGTTATAAACCTCCCCCTGTTTGCTGTTACAATTTTCAGTAAAAGGCTTTTGGAAAAATATATGATTTTTCTCCATATGAGAAAATCTAACAAAATGGGACTTATCTGGATTTTTTTTAACAAACCCATTTCAAAAATGGATTTTTCAAAAGTGGTTTCATTGTTTTGGATAATGGAATTTCAATTATTCACAAGAACTTCTTTGATTGGACCACTCTTACTGTCTAACCAACAGGAAGAAAACGGATTGGCTAGATAAATTGCAACGCTAAAGGTTCAATTGTCAATCCAGACCATCAATAATAATATTTATGATTTATGGTTTTGGACTATGGTAAATTCTAGAAAAGAATTTTAAACATCTTTTTTTTTTTTTTTTTGTATCCCCGCTGAAGGGCATGGGACCCCACCTTGGGAGAGGGTAGTAGACCTCGGGTGTGGTGGTGGAGTTCTCGGAGTGAGGAAAGTAGACCTTGGGAGAGGTATCAAAGCGCTTTGGTGAGGGAAGTTGGTATGCCAGGTGAGAATTGCCGCCACTTACCAATGAGGTAAAGCATCTTAAACTTGTCATTTCAGCCATTCATGTGGAGTCCTCATCTTTAATCCCTCCTCCATGGTGTGTTGTACTTGATTGTGATGGGAAAGGAGGAGGGAAAAATTAGTTAGGGGAGGAAGAAAGAAAGATTTTTAGGAGGGTACTCATGTCATTCCAAGAGAATTTTGGGAAAAGGAATTGCGTGTGTGGGGGCTAACGTCGGAGAGGACCTATTTGAAAGAACGTTGGAAAATTCTATTTTTTTTAATAACTAAAACATTGGACAAATTTTTGAAAATTGACTAAAAGTTTTGCGCTTTTTTTACAGTTTCCCTAATTTGTACATCTTAATCTTAAACCTTACCTTTTTAAGGAAACCTTCTTTCTTGTCACTTTTTTTTTCAGGTAATTGCTGAACATTAAGATTAAGTTCAAAATATTGGTAAGAAACCTTCTATCTTGTCAGATTTGACTAAGTGAAATCACGGTTCTAAATATTGGACTATAAATATATGTATGTTGCTTGTTTATTTGTATCCTCTTCTTCTTCTTTATTGGTTCGGTGATGGGGAAATTGCATCGACAAAGTAACCATTGAGAAGCCATTGACAACAGATCCTCCCATGTTTGGGAGGATAGTCTTCAACACATCATCAATCTTCCCTGTAATCTTGGGCGTCCAGCAGAAAGCAAAATTCATTGTGAAAGGAAAACACTTATGGGTGCGTATGTATGTCCCCAAGAAGATCTGATGGGCATAGTATTTGATATAATTTTGGTATGATTTGGACCATCACTCTTTATTGTATATTTGGAATGAAGACTGGAGAGTGTTGGTGGAGCGATCAGCCATTTTGGAGAAATCAGATACATTAGATATTGCAGCATCCAATTTAAGGACATCAAAATCTATAATAGAATCTTTCCTTTATTTTCATGGCCTTTTTTCCCTTTCATACTTCCCTTGATTGTCATGAGCCTTTTTTTTTTTTTTTGGGTAAACATCTCTTTTTCATAGCCTTAAAATGGACAACTGACAATGTTAAGAGAATCTGAATTTTTATGGTCCACCTTTCCTTGGGGGCTTGTATCTAAAACTGTAATGCACCTTTGGATTTCTTCCCAATAAAAGCTAACTATATTCAGGTGATTGCTAAACAGCTTTTGCTCAGAAATTAATTAGCTTTTATCTCTAACTTTTTTTTTTTTACTACAATGGAGACTCGCGTGCGCGCGCACACACACAGATATATATATATATATATATATATATATATATGTATGTATGTATATAGGGCCAGCTCTCCTAAGCTCAAGCTTATGATAATGTAAGCTCAAGGTGTGTGGTGGGGCTCACCTGTGGACCCACATAGGGATGGGAGTGGGGGAAATTTCAAGGATTCCCTGGGGTCTTCCTCACTGCAAAAAATCAGCTCCAACTGTGATTTTTATCATCTCCATATGGGCCTAAAAGTTTAATTGTCAATACTCCATTCGAATCGATACATAGTCGATCCAACGGTCCAGTAAATTTGGATTTGATCGAAAGTTTGTGGACATGTGCAATTTAAAAGGGTCATGCGTTTGGTCCATTTGGATGGACATAAGGTAGGATACACAAGCATGAGCTTATGAGATTTTATTTTAAGCTTCAGATTAGGAGAGCCTTGCTCTAATATATATATATCCAACTCATTTACAACGAAGGCGCTTCTCTAAAGCTAATTTTTCCCTATTAGCTTTTATCTTCGTTTTAAAATATTTTTGTCCCATTGGTGAAATCAATGCATGGTTGTAGAAATTTGAGTTTTAGATAAGTGATGGCCATGGCCCAAATCACGATATAATGGTTAATGTAATGTCTCAAACAAAATGCATACAACAGATAGTGGAAGGTTATGTTTAATGAAAGTGATCCCTCTTCCCTCACATAATCACTCAACATGACACATTTCCTTCATGACTCATAACTCATCGAAGATCAAGGAGTGTAGAACACAAAATCCGACCCTATTCCACTATTGTGACGTTTAATTTGTGAGATTTGGGTTTGAGCTTGAGTTGGTGGAAGGAGGAAAGAGGAGGACGATGAAAAACGGGCAAATGAAGAAGGACGAGGAGGAGGAAGAAGATGAAAAATGAGTGGAGGAGGAGGAAGAAGAAGAAAAATGAGCGGGGACAATCGTGGGTGAGTGGCTATATCCCCGCTCATGACAAAAAATTTCCTAGGGATGAACACACTTATATGAGAGCTTAACCTTTTATGCGAGGGGATATCCCTGCTCAATATATGAAGTTTATATGTGATAGGCGGTGATATCCCTTCTCGTGACTGATTTTCCCAAGGGATGAAATAGGGGCTTAATCTTTTACGTGATGGGATGTCCCGCTCAATATATGAAGCTTGTATGCGATGAGCAGTGATATCCCCACCCATGACAGAGTTTTTCTAAAGGATGAACACACTCATCTGAGAACTGCACCTTTTATGAGCAGGGATATCCCCACTCACCTGCGATTATCCATGCTCTTTTTTCTTCCTCCTCCTCTTCCTTTATCCTCCACTCATTTTTCATCTTCTTCCTCCTCCTCTTCCTTTCTTTTTCGCTCATTTTTCATCTTCCTCCTCCTTCCTCCAACTCCAACTCAATCTCAAACCCAAACATCATATATTAAACGTCACAATAGTGGAATTGGGTAGGGTTTTGTGTTCGACACTCCTTGATCTCTGACGAGTTGTAGGTCACCAAGAGGGGAAATACAACTAGGATCTCTGCGTGCTTGCTAGAAGGAGAAAAGAGGTGGAAGAGGAAGCATTGCAATCGACGGGGAGCGCCTGGGACCAGTTGGGTTGAGATCGATGGAGGAGGTGAGGGAAAGGAGGAAGATGAAAAATCGGAAAATGGGTTTTGATCGATTGTACAAAGGCAAGATGAGCGGCGATATCCCCTCTCAGGGAAAACTGAAAAAAAAAAACTAAACCAAATCGGGCCTGTAGGACCATTGCAGTGCATAAAGACTTTCAAAGCCCCTTTCGATCTTCAATGAGTCTAAGGGGATTTTTTTTGGTAAAATCCTCTAAATTATATAAGATTCATACTTCACATATTGCCTTTCGACCCAAAGGCAAAATCACATTGATGTACCCATTACTCCCCAAGTTAGTTTAGCATTTAATTAATTTGATTTTATATTATTGTTTAAATCCAATGTAATATGTGTATATTTGTTTTACAACCTCCAAATCTATGTCTTTATATTCATATTTAGGGACTCTTCCCATCTTGGATGGATCGAACTTTATTGATCGGTTAGACATATTAATGCTGACCTTTACCTTTATAGACTTAGACATGGTCTTGCGGAGCATATGCCTTTGAAGCTTACGAACACCAGTTTAGCCACTGATAAGGTAAATTACAAAAAATGGATAATATGTAATAAAATTGCCTTAAGATTATTTCAAACTCTATTTTTGAAAGTATTAAGGAGGTTAGTTGTAATGAAAGGTAGTGCAAAGGATCTCCTAAATTCTATAAGAAATCAATTTGAGATATGAGGGTACTTAATGCAAAGGATCTCCTACGTTATATTAAAAATCTCTCGGTGTATTTTTAATGTATCGTTTGACAAGTCTGACATATGATGGGACTATGGGGAGTAAGAGTGCACATTCAAACCATGACTGATCTTGCTGTAAAATTGAGGGACGGACAATTCATCTTTGATTCTCTTCCTCCCTCTTTTAGTTCATTCAAATTGACATACAATCAGAACTTAACTTTGTTCGTTTAAAAATGAATTGATCGCAAGATGCAATAAGAGGAGTGGAGGCTTAAGGCTAAAGGGAAATTTTTGATCAATATTGTCTCCCAAAATAAATTTAAAGGAAATAAGGTTAAAGCTAAAGTTCCAAAGGAAGGTGAGAGCTAGGAAAGAAGTTAAGTCCCACCAAATATATGCTTACATGTATGAGATCCGACTATTTGGAGATGATTGGATATTCAAGTTTAGACCTTGCTAGATATTTCAAGAATAGAAATTCAACTTCATGAATCATCTTCATATTATCTTGCGGGGCAGTCTCACGGAGAAGTACAAAGAAAATTAATGCCAGTCAATCCTTCCACATACAATGTAGAGTATATGACATGTTTTGAAGTCATGGGTCACATAATGTGTTTGAATAATCTCATCTCATGACCTATCATCACGGAGCACATTTCCAAGAGCCTTTGAAGATTTATTGTGACAACGATGTACTGAGACGTTTTATCCAAAATGACAAGTGTTCCATTAAATCAAGGTATTTAAAAGTCAAATATATTGTCTTGAAAGAGAAAATACAAGATTATTTAGTGTCAATAGTTGGGTCTCCAACGGACCTCATGATTCTAGTTCTGTTACCAAGGGCATTACCGTCGAAAACCTGTAAGGAACATATATTAAAAATGGGCTTGTATGAGTAATTGCCCCGTTTGGATTTATATTTTTTTTTATGTTGACGCTATGTAAGTTGATGTAGGTTGATCATTATAGTTGCGATAAAATGATTTTATATTTCTCACTTTATATTTATTTGTCATATGTGATTAAAGTAGATAAAGTGCGAATGTTAGGCTGTGCCATTAATATACCCAATAAAATAGGACTGCCATGTTAAAATCCTATTTTAACCCTTTCTAAATACTTAATTAGGTAAGAACCGTGATATTATGATTATGGAAGGAAATATATCAATATAGCTATGTGACCTCCATGATTCTCATTGGTAGACTTGCCTAACCACATATTAAAGAATGACATCAAAGTTCAATGATAACCGTTTTTTTAAAATTGGTGTACCAGTCAAGTAGTACGTTTTAAAGAATCTTCAAATTCAAGTCCTTCAAAAAATATTATTTTCAATTAAAAAATTGATGGATTTACATGTAGTCAGATGGACTAAGTGGGAGAATGTTAGAGTTCCAAAATTCTCCCACTTGATCCACTAGAATAATTGGAAGAAAAAAGAGTTTCAAAAAACTTTTCCTAATCATACAAGTGGGACTCTTATACAGTGTATGATTAAAACTATATAGATTCTCAATTATGAATATAACTCTAGCTCTATTTAGGCCCTCGAAACTTTTATATGTGTGTGTGAATCTAATCGTCCCTGAATATGGATCCTCGGTTGGAACATACGAAGACTTGGTTCCAAAAATGAATTTCCCTCCGATCCAAAAATATGTTCCATACACTCTTTATTCGAGATCGGACACTCTGAATACTCTGATATTGGAATACCCATTTGCAACCCTAGTAAAGAGTATCCAGAAAACTCCAGCTTAGCCCACTGTATTTTAGTTCATGAAACTGTTTATGATAGACCTTGCATTAAATGCAATTTGGCCAAATGCATGCATCTTCGGAGCCTCAAAACTATATAAGGCAATAGCTGCTCTCCATCAAGTTCATCATAACCATTACCACTACATTTATCAGCCCTCTCCCTCTCTCCTTCCCTTAAAACTCATCCCTTGCATTCATCAAAGCCATACTTCTTTGCAAATCATCCCTTGCAGCCATGGCCACTTCCGTCATGGATCTTGTCTTTTTCCATGCCATGGAAATAAATCTCTATAATCGGTTGGTGCGCACCATGGGAGCTAACAAAGAGATGACCAAGCAAGTCATTGCTTTATGGCTTTGGATGGAATCCATCGGATATCCTGAACTAGTCCGCCACATCTACACTTACAATGACAAAGCTTTAAAACAAGTTGTTGCAGAGGGAGAGGCATGTGTGGAGGCTCTTCATCAAGACATGGATCCAGCTGAGAATAACGATATCCCAATCACTGCCAGCCTCGCTGAAGAACCCATCAACCTCAGGTTTTTTAGATATAATAGGGATGCAGTGATTCAAGGGATCGCGCATGTATCAAATACAGTTTGTGATCATATCTTTGATGAAAATGTAATGAGGATTGTGGAGAAGGATGCTAACGATTCCAGAAATAATGAGGTCTTTATACCCGGGTTACCAAGGTTTGCCGGGGAGGGAACTAGTAGGCAAGCTATGGAACCAGGGTTTGGGGACTTCATGCCTTTGGATGCATCTTATCTAGCCTTGGCTTCACTGTGGGTTCCTGTTGAAAAGGGCTTAGGCATGGCTCCACCTTTATGGTCCTCCCTAAATCCTTTTGCTAAACCATGGGCTCCATTCACTGCAGAAGAGAGATTAAGAGCAAGGGACTTTGGACAGGAACCTGAGGATCATAGATCCATGTTCTTGACGTTTTCCAGAGGGTACCCTCTAACCAAGGAGGATGTAGTCGAGTTTTTTACGTCGTAAGTTTCTTCTCTCTCTTATCTCTGGATTAAAAAAAGACGGCCACAATATAATATTGTTGAAGTTTAATTGGTTAAAAACCTCCCCCTGTTTGCTGTTACAACTTTCTGTAAAAGGCTTTTGGAAAAATATATGATTTTTCTCCATATGAGAAAATCTAACAAAATGGGATTTTTCTGGATTTTCTTTTAATAAACACATTTCAAAAATTGTTTCATTGTTTTGGATAATGGAATTTCAATTAATCATAAGAATGACTTTGATTGGATCTCTCTTACTGTCTAACCAACAGGAAGAAAATGGATTGGGTAGATAAATCGCAACGCTGAAGGTTCAGTTGTCAATCCAGACCATCAATAATAATATTTATGATTTATGGTTTAGGGCTATGGTAAATTCTATAAAAGAATTTTAAACATCTTTTTTTTTTTTTGGTATCCCAGCTGTAGGGGGTTGGTACCCCACCTTGGGAGAGGGTAGTAGACCTCGGGTGTGGTGGTGGAGTCCTTGGAGTGAGGAAAGTAGACCTTGGGAGAGGTATCAAAGCCTTTTGGTGAGTGAAGTTGGTATGCCAGGTGAGAACTGCCGCCACTTACCAATGAGGTAAAGCATCTTAAACTTGTCATTTCGGCCATTCATGTGGAGTCCTCATTGCTAATCCCGCCTCCATGGTGTGTCGTACTTGATTGTGATGGGAAAGGAGGGAAAATTAGTTAGGGGAGGAAGAAAGAAAGATTTTCAAGAGGGTACTCATGTCATTCTGAGAGAATTTTGGGAAAAAGAATTGTACTGTGGGGGCTAACGTCGGAGAGGGCCTATTTGAAAGAACGTTGGAAAATTCAATTATTTTTTAATAACTGAAACATTGGACAGATTTTTGGAAATTGACTAAAAATTTTGCGCTTTTTTTACAGTTTCCCTAATTTGTACATCTTAATCTTAAACCTCACCTTTTTAAGGAAACCTTCTATCTAGTCACATTTTTTCCGGTAATTGCTGAACATTAAGATTAAGTTCAAAATGTTGGTAAGAAACCTTCTATCTAGTCACATTTGACTAAGTGAAATCACGGTTCTAAATATTGGACTATAAATATAGAGCAAGGCTCTCCAAAGCTGCAGCTTAGCTTATCCTAAGCTGAAACAGGGCTGATCCCACAAAATCAAAGTCGATTATGCCTTTTTTGCATAATGAAACTGAAAAATTAATCCGATTCTAATTGGATTTATCTTGATTTTGGAGACAATCATCATCCAAAAAACGGCATAATCGACTTTGATTTTGTGGGACCAGCCCTGTTTCAGCTTAGGATAAGCGAAGTTGTACCTTATGAGAGCTGGCCCCATAAATATATATATATATATATATATGTTGCTTGTTTATTTGTATCCTCTTCTTCTTCTTTATTGGTTAGGCAATGGGGAAATTGCATCGACAAAGTAACAATTGAGAAGCCATTGACAACAGATCCACCCATGTTTGGGAGGATAGTCTTCAACACAGCATCAATCATCCCTGTAATCTTGGGCGGCCAGCAGAAAGCAAAATTCGTTGTGAAAGGAAAACACTTATGGGTGCGTATGTACGTCCCCAAGAAGATCTGATGGGTCTAGTATTTGATGTAATTTTGGTATGATATGGACCATCACTCTTTATTGTATATTTTGGAATGAAGACTGGAGAGTGTCGGTGGAGCAATCAGCCATTTTGGAGAAATCAGATACATTAGATTTTGCAACGTCCAATTTAAGGACATCAAAGTCTATAATAGAATCTTTCCTTAATTTTCATGGCCTTTTTTCCCTTTCATACTTCCCTTGATTGTCATGAACCTTTTTTTTTTTCTGGTAAACATCTCTTTTTCATAGCCTTAAAATGGATAGCTGACAATGTTAAGAGAATCTGAATTTTTATGGTCTACCTGTCCTTTGGGGCTTCTATCTAAAACTGTAATGCACCTTTGGATTTCTTCCCAATAAAAGCTAACTATATTCAGGTAATTGCTGAACAACATTTGCTCAGAAATTAATTAGCTCTTATCTCTAACTTTTTTTTTTACTACAATGGAGACTCGCGCACGCGCGCACACACACAAATATATATATATATATATATATATAGGGTCATCTCTCCTAAGCTCAAGCTTATGATAAGGTAAGCTCAAGTGTGTGGTGGGGCCCACCTGGGGACCCACATGGGGATGGGGGTATGGGAGATTTCAAGGATTCACTGGGGTCTTCCTCTCTGCAAAAAATCAATCACAACCGTTATTTCTATCATCTCCGTATGGGCCCAAAAGTTTAATTGTCAATAGTTCATTCGGATCGATACATAGTCGATCTAACGGTCCAGTAAATTTGGATTTGACCGAAAGTTTGTTGATATGTGCAATTTAAAAGGGTCATGTGTTTGGTCCATTTGGATGGACATAAGGTAGGCTCCACAAGCATGAGCTTATGAGATTTTATTCTAAGCTTGTACTTAGGAGAGCCTTGCTCTAATATATATATATATATATATATATATATATATATATATATATAGGGGCCAGCTGTCCTAAAAGCTTAGGATAAGGTAAGCTGAAGTAAGCTCAATTGCGTGGTAGAGCCCACTTGGGGACCCATATGGGGATGGGGGTGGGGGGGATTTCAAGGACTCCCTAGGGCCCTCCTTCCCATAAAAAATCAGCCATAACCGTGGTTTATATCATCTCCATCTAAGCACCAAAAGTTTAACGGTCAATGGTCCATTCGGATCAGTGCATAGTTGATCCAACGGTCTAGTAAATTTGAATCTGACCAAAAGTGGGTGGGCATGTGCAATTTAGGGGGGTCGTGTGTTTGATCCATTTAGATGGACCAAGGATGGGCCCCAGAAGCGTTAGCTTACGGAATCTTATCATAAGTTTAAACTTAGGAGAGCCTTGCTCATATATATATATATATCCAACTCAGCTACAGAGGAGGCGCTTCTCTAAAGCTAATTTTGCCCTATTAGCTCTTATCTTCGTTTTAGAATATTTTTGTCCCACTGGTGAAATCAATGCATGGTTGTAGAAATTTGAGTTTTAGATAAGTGTTGGCCATTGCCAAAATCACGATATAATGGTTAATGTAATGTCTCAAACCATTTTAGCGGTTTATTGTGGTGGTCACTTTTACATTTTGAATTGTCTGAAAGAAATTATTAAAAAAAAAAAAAAAAAAGCTAAACGTTTAAACACCTTCAATAAACATGCAAGCGTTTTCAGTGTGTTATTGATGTGTATAAAATATAAAGATACACGATACCTTTCTACAACATAGTTTCTTGTATTTTATTATATTTTGTTTTAAGGTTGAGCTAGCCCTTATTGTTAATTCCTAATGATCAGTGTTCAATGGGGCCCAGCCGCCCAAGAAACCTTGTAGTTGGATCGTTTAATTACAATATATAAGGGGGGCCCCTCAGGTGAACACCTAGGGCTCCTAACAAGTGGTGGGGCCCATTTTACGATCCATCCAAGTGGACCATCAAGCAAGGACCCCCCTTCCCTCCTGAAACTCATGGGTACTGAGGTTTGGTACCTATTCAAGTGAACTAGACCATTGGACCAAGTGTACACTCATTCTTGATGGTGAAAACTTACTGGCTGTAGATCAAGTAGGGCCCAACGTGATCTGAGCCCCCCATCACCATACACTGGTCGTTTTGGGAGAATCTTTCTGATCCCTGTCCCCACAAACCCAGGTGCTAACCTTATGGCGAGTGCTGGAGCTCAGTTGAGGGGCTTCCATATATGATAAGAGTTTAGAATTTGTGTATTACATCAGTTTGCAGGGGTCGAAATATACATCCTATTGGAGTGATATTCCTAGTTAGATTGATCAACAAGTCTAATGCACATATAATTACGACATTTCTTTGCCAGTTGGTAGGTCTACGCATGGATTGGGCCACTTTATTTCATGCCAAAGTCTAGTCCTGAATGGAATGGTCTTCTTGGTGACCCTTATTTTCTAGCCCAATGGGAAATTGGCTGTTCCTTGGCCTAGATATGCTTAAAACACGATGCCAAGGGTTTAACTTTGGCCCAAGCTACACTCGTTTGCAAGATTTTAAAACTTGCAAACAAGTGCAGCCTGCGCCGAGCTTCCATGCATATATAGGTTAAGATTTGGGCCTGATTGTAACTAAATGGGATGAGCGTGGGCAAGCTTTAGACTAGCCAACTCAGTTTACAACCCCTCATGTTATTTGGCTTTGGGAGTTAATCCGTAATTTTTCTCACAGGAATGCCAACTCAAAGATGATAAGGTTAGATAAAAAGGGATGAATTCAAGAGTTACAGGGATGTCTTTGTCGATGGAACTCCATTCTCACCATAAACCCGGGGATTGATTCGTGGGTGGGTAAGTTTAGATACTCCCCCTTGATCACTAGGCAAGTAAAGCAGATGTCACAACCCGGGCCCAAGGTTATGATAATCGGGGCTAATCCCGGATCGCGGACCCACATACTTACTCCCGTAAATCCTGAATTAACCAAAGTTAAGACAAGACTTACAAGGGGTCTAACCTGCATACCTGTCAATTGTAAATTTTTGCGGAATACATGTATACATTGACAATAAGTAACTTTACATTAAAAGTAAAGTTCATATATACAAAATTATAGTCCAATAAAGTCCACCGCTGCATATCCACAATACAATGCAGGGGACATTTAATTACATCTCAAAATGATTTACAAAAGTATCTATCAAAATAAATCCAAAATATTCAAAACCAACGCCCTCCGAACTACGCCCACTCCGCTAATCCTCCTGGAGGAATCGGATGAGCCTCCTCCACATGCGGCGCGGCCTCTATAAGGCCGGGAAGGGCAACTGGGCCTGTAATGCCATCAATAACACTATGAACACGACGGTTCAGCAATGTATAAATAGATCTATGATATTTCATGCTAAATCTGTTCATATCTCAATGTAATAACTCTAGACAATTAAATCTAGAACAGTATAAGATCATGTACAGTGCAACTAATCAATAATCAGTGACTAATTTCAAGTACAATAGTAGTATTATCATCATTCAATTCAGTTTCTTCCCAAGGGAAGTGTTAGTCAGTTCATTTCATTCAGTATTCATTCATTTCGTTCAATTCATTCATTTCATTGAGTATTCATTAAGTGGCTTATGGGACTCTTCAGTCCAATGTATTTCACTTTTCATTACATGGCTTATCAATTCATTGACTTTGTAGTCTAAGTGTGGGATCTACCAGTGTCTTGATCAGAGATCACTGGCATCACCACAGAGCTCTGGAACACCCCAATCATCTGCTGCAGCAGGATTAATCATTGCATTGTTACCTTTAGTAACTGTTCATTAATTCATTACTCATTAATCATTACATTGCTCAATGGTTCATTTCATTCATTGTTCAGCGATTCATTACATTCATTATTCAGTGG
The DNA here is from genome assembly GCA_028538565.1 of Umbellularia californica. Lineage (NCBI taxonomy): Eukaryota > Viridiplantae > Streptophyta > Magnoliopsida > Laurales > Lauraceae > Umbellularia > Umbellularia californica. The sequence continues at coordinate 15,872,345 of JAPQWN010000005.1, forward strand.
TTCACTACATTCATTGTTCCAATTGCGTCATTTATAGCTCTACCTGTCTCTATCTCAAATCTAGACAACTAATTAGGTGTGAATATTGGATACCAAATGCACGTGTTATTCTCGATGGACATCACATTTATATGCTTAATGTGTGCGTTTGGTTCCTAAAATTTCTCACCCCCAACTTTCAAAATCCACTGGACAAATTTTTGGTCACAATTTATATTTGGCCAATATCATGATCACTGGCGATTAGTCGGAACTTGGCCGGCGGCTAGCTGAAATGCAGTCGGCGGCTAGCCGAAATTTCGATTTCAGTTAACCGCCATTTCTCGGTTAGCTTGCGGTCAGCTTTCCAAAAGCTGGCATTTTTTTTACAAAAATTCTGACTCAATGTCGGTTTTCTCACGGTTACCCTGCGGCTAGCCGAAATTTGAATTTCGGCTAACCGAAAATTGGCTGTTAGCTTTCCAGAAGCTCGCCCATTTTACAGACTTTGACGGTTGGCTTCATGGTTAGCCTCACGGCTAGCCGAAATTCACCTAGAATGACATTTTCGAGCTTCAGAATTTTTGAAGCAAATCGTTGGATTTGAGTTCCTAGAACTCAAACCTCTCTAATACCTTATGGAATCCAAGAAAATAAATACATTGGGAATAATCATTGGTCATTTCCATTCAACTCATGAAAATCTCCATTCTACAACAAGGAATGGGTTTGAGAACTCAACTCTCATGATTCAAGAAAGCTTGTAAACTAGCATTGGAATCATAGACATGAATTTATACTTGCCTCTTAAGTCAAATAGCAAGAAATCTTCTTCAATGATAATTCCAAGAAGGGATTCTTGAGTTCTCCCACAAGCTTCAACACTCCAATACAGAAAAAAGATGAGGAAGGAGATGGAGAAGATGAAGTCTCACTCCCAGCACTTGTCAAGCTTCCAATCTTCACTCTAGATGGAGAGAAATGGAAGAAGAAAGAAGAGAAGAAGATGAAGACAGTCTAGGGTTTTTTCTCTGCAATGGATTTTAGGTGAAATGAACTCAAAGGAGCCCATCTCTATTATATAAGCCCTCTTTTTGCATTAAAGTCCACCCAATCAAGGTTATTTACAATTTGAGTCAAATGGAGGGTCATTTGACCGGATTCTCGTCAAACGACTTCGAGTTTATTACGAAAGTTGACGTACTCGTCGAGATACGCCCGTTGGTATCAAGAGTTTCCGTATTCGATAAAATACGTATAAATCCGTATTTACGAAAAAGGTCTTATTCTCTTAGTTCAAGCCTAACTCTCATTCCATTTATTCAATCTCTTCATTATCACTTCATTAAGTTCATTTGAGACTAATATCATTGGGTTTAATCATTAACCATCATTAGTCTAGTTAAACATGATTAACTAGCATTAACTTCAATTAACTAGAGTTAATCTTGATTAACTCGGGACGGGGCCTTACAGCAGAGAGGTCAAAAGGGCTAAGCGACCGCCAAATCTTCATTTTATCTCTATGGTTGCATGATAAGAAGCATGTAGAAGATGTCAAGGGTTCGAATATTCATAGCTACATAACATTTTCATCTCCAAGCAAACTGCATATTGTGCCTACGTGGTCCGGCTCATGAGTCAACCTGGATGAATTCCTATCAGTGCGGTAGGATAGAAGGAAACGTCAATTTATGGATAAGGACTATGCAAAAAATCAGCCCCATCAGATTATCCTAGCCCTTGATTTAATAGCCTTAAAGTTTAAAGTTGTTTTAACTATAAATTCTTTTTATTTTAGATTCAATCCAACTGTGAATAAATGTTTAATGAGCATAAAATTGGGTATGATGCTGGATCATGGGATTTAAGAGTGTGAAAGGAGGTGCAATGATCAAGGGTTGGCCCAAATAGCTCGCTCACAGATTAAAATCCTCCTAGTAGACATCCTTTTATTCATCAAAAGATCTTCTACTTTAAGCAGAGTTAGGGATAAAATGTTGTTGCTAATGAAACTGCAAGCTAGAACAAACCAAAGTCCTGATGGCGTGGGGTTTGAATAGGCCTAATTAAAAAATTAACTTATCAAACAATTTAGTCCAATAAATAAAAAAACAACACACTTAAAGCACAAGAATGTATAACTTTGAGAGAGGGCTACAAGTGTTTAATGCTATATAAATCATGATATGTGCTAAACACTCAATGATATGTCAATTTGTTCAATGAGGCACAATAGAGATCGAGGCACATAACAATTTATAGTGGTTCAGTCCTTGACCTACATCCACTCACAAGCAAACCACACACAATGGTCCCATGGCTTCCACAATTAGAGGTTTTCAAAAGGTTCACCTAAAAAACATCTACACTTAGTTTTTTTTTTTTTTTTTAAATATGGTGGTTTGATCACTAAGGTCTATCCACCAATGCTAGTTTTTTTTATACAGTGGTTCAAGCACAAAGGTCTATTCCGCTACTCTATTTTCTTTATTGTGGTTCGATCACATAGGTCTAATTCACTTTACAATGATGTAAAAGTAAAAATAAAACAAGAGCGCTTGCCTATTTGTAAACGAATCTAACATGATGCACATTCTATGAAGCTTGAACCTTGACTCCAAGCTTTGACTCATTGCTTAATGAACGGATAACAATAATGATAAAGGTAGATCAGAGCAACAAAAAGTTCATTAATTAATTTCAATTCTCAATCCATGTACTTTAATTTAGTCTTTTGTCTTGTAAATAACTTAGATCAGAAACAACTCAATGTTTATGATCCGGAAGATATATATATATATATATTTAAAGTTCAATTCTTAAGCAGAAGAACCCAAGATCTCTATCACCTCTTAAAAATATAAATTACTTTGAGCGTCAGTTAACAAATTAAGCATAAAATATCAAAGGCATAAAAACCTAAGTATATTTTATCAAAAGAAGATTAACTGGTCAAAAAGAAATTTATTAAAAATATAAAGCGGAGGTTTGCCTATGGCGCGAAGGAAGATCTATTATTCTAATAAACATGCATCATAGGGACAAAAGAATTAAATTAAAGACATAGAATGAGAATAAAATCACTTAACTTCACTTTGTGCTCCTATCCAAAAAATCTACTCCTCCATTGCAAAATATATGATTTTCATTGAGAACTTCATTTTTACAACTTTCCTTCACAAAGATTCTCCTTCAAAATAAATCCTTAGACATGGCCCAAGGCTATTAAAATAAAATAATGGAGAAATGAGGTAAGGAAGTGAAGGTGTGGTTAGGAGAGAATAAATCAATAAAAAAAGATGGGTGAAGTTATTTGGACGTATGAAATGTGGTCCTAAGGGTCTCCATCATGTCTCATTTTATACTTTTTGCAAACCCATTTTAGTAAAGAAGTACCACCCTTTTAGGTTTCTTTTTTCCTTATTTGTATGGATTCTTTCTTGTTCTCCAAGCTAACTTTTCTTTCGGAAAGACTTTTGGCTTTAAAATGATTCTCTTTCTTAATTTAGGTGTCCTTGGCTAATCTTCAGATGGGGTCCCACAAGGGATGTGTAGCAATTGATTATCAACGGTGTTGATTTAATTGCAATCCCATCTAAAAATGAAGATGAAAATCTCCGGGCCCATAACTTTGTCAATATAGCTCTAATTTGCACGTTCTTGGGTTCAACAAATATCTACTCTAAATAAGCTTTCCAACAGTAGGTAAATTTCATCGATCCAACGGTCGGATTGAAAGTTATGGCCATTTGAAGATGAGTAATCGTGAGAAAAACGAGATTAACTTATAAATTTTGATTTGCATTGATTCTATCTTGGCACAACTTTCATTTTTGAAAGGACATCAGATGTGGATGATTCAAACTTTTCTTCTTTTGTTCCAATCAGAATTGTACTATTTGAATTATCCATTAATAATTTCAAATTTGCAACTACTATAGACCCTGCCAAGTTGGACATTTCATCTGCTTGCACAGTGGGCCCTATGAGAAGTTTTCTACTGTAGTTTGGACTCTTCACTGACATGATGAGTGGACCCCTCATTTGATTAATTTGTATATGGCTTGTGTGTGGGGTCCACATGGTGAATTCTTAAATTTTCCTTCAATTCAGCAATGCAGGGCCCAGGATGACAATGTGTGCTTGAAAGTGAATTCCATGATAGAGGCCTGTAATTCTCATTTTCTGCACATTCTAATTCAATAAATCAAATACTGAAGAGCCCATATTGAGACGGGACCCACCCAGAGAGAGTTCTACTCCAACTGGGACTCTTCGGAGAAAATTTGTAAAACATTCTAAGTTAACGCAGAAAATATATGAAAAGTATGAAAATTCACGTTTCTAGGTGAGAACGCATGAAAAGATGAAATTATATGAATAATGATGCAATTCACCTAATTAAATCCCTAATTCATCCTAAAATGATACGTAAATGTGCAAATTCATGAACTCAACACTTAACTCCTTGGTAATATAGATGTTAGATTATATGGTTTCAATCCAGTGGATGATGTAAATAAATTAATTTATTTTTTAATTAACTAATATAATCATTCTTTTATTCATGTGATGAATAGTTTTTATTTAATGAGATTAATCGTATTTTATTCATTGTTTGCACATGACCAATACGATATGACATGATGGTTCATGAGATGAGCCGGAGCCAACAAGTATATTAGATGTGATCCATGTATGTGGATGAGATCCACATACTGAAGACATAGGCTACAAATCCTATACTTGAATTGATTCACAACCAGTGATGAGATTGTTCATTTCATCTGACAAGGTTGCAGCATTATGATCACTATAAGATAGTATGGTTTGTCTCAATCATCAGAGTGTAATTAGACTTTAGATCATTGTGCTGGTACACTGGATGTACTAATGGACCATGAGTTGCATCTTATGCAAATTTGTCTTTGATTTAAGGACTACTCTCATAATTTCCTAGCAATAGGCTCTTAATCATAAGAGATTAATGAACTCAAGTTCTTTCTATGCATTTACTTTGAGTGATTAATGAGTGAGGCCAATTGTAGGTCAACACCTTGGTGTCTTGGGTACGTGGTAGTAGGACCGTGGGAATATATAATAATCAAGATGGAATCTATCCTCTTATAAATATATACATTTGTACCAATTAATGGATTGTAAGTGCGCATCCATCTTAGTTAAGAGTTAATTGGATGGTACTGATGATCACAGTAATTAATTGGGTAACAAGGATAATAAGATATGGATCTAACTTGGTTGGACATGTTTAATCTAATTGGTCCATGGATATAATTGATGGAGGGGTACTTATAGTAATAGGGAAGATTAGGGCCTTCTTATAATTTATTTCTACGACTGGAGTTCAATTGCATTTATTTAGTGAAATTATTTGTAATTAACTATGGATCCGGATTGCACATGAGATGTGGGGTCCAGATATCTCAGTTGGAGCCAGCTTTTAAGGAATCCATAGTGGTCCCCACCCTAGCCCTAATAAAATATTATTTCTAATCCTATTGGAACTCTTAGAGGAAGGAGGAGAAAGAAACTTTCTTATAATAGAAGTGAGACTTCTAATTGTGGAAGAAAAGGAGGTTATCAAAACCTATTTAAGAGAGAAAGAGGGGACGTCCAATGCAACACACGCCCTAGGTTGGACGCCCACCTCTCCCCTCTCTCATCTCTCCTCTTCTCTTCTCTAGTTTCCACTAGAGAGTCTAGGGTTTCTCTTCTTCTTGGAGCTACCACCATTCTGCTTGAGAAGAAATCTGATAGAGGGTCATAGCGTGGAAGACTACGAGGTATTGGAGATCCTTCTTGTTCTTGTGAAAGAGTATCTTAACAAGCCAAGCTATCAACTTCTCGATTGGAGCACAACCGGGCACCCAAGGTTAGATCTACATCATCTCTTTTGTAGATTTTCATTGCTGCTTGTTGCTACCGTTTTCTATCTTCTAGATATTGTATCTTCTGATCTTGAATCATGAGAAAGAGGTTTTGGATCCTCGACTGGGTTTCTGGCCTTATGGATAATTGATTCCTGCTTCAAGTGGGTCAAAAGTTTTGAAAACCTATCCACGAGGCCCACCTACTTCCAACAATAGATACTCCAATTGTACACAACTAAGAGAGAAATGAGGTCTAAATCTAGGGTGACTAAGGTATACCTATAAGGTTATTCTAATCCCTAGAAATGGATCTTTCCACAAAACATGCTTTGATGAGCTTTGAGTTGTCAAAGATATGCCTATGAGGATCTTAGACTATGTGGAAGATCGTCTTGAAGGAGAAAGGAGTTTTTGCGTATAGGGAGCAGTCAAGCTTCAAAATTATAGATCCAAAATCCACTAATCACTCTCTCATGATCTTTGAATGCTCTTACATCAAATTATTAAATCCTAAGAGAGTGTGTGAAAAGCGATTTTGAGGTCTCTTAAGGTGTTTAATTAAGAGTTATTTTGTGGTTAAGGAGAGGGCTCTCAAAATCATATTCATTACCACCATTAAAATGAGCTCAAGTATATATAGCAGTGCTCATTATAGCTAGTCTATGGTTTGTTGTGATCAATGAATTATTAGCCGTAAATCCTAACGGTTAGTTTGACTTCACAGTCAAACTTCATGGTGTTCTACAGCTAGCCTTACGGCTCGCCCTGGGATGGCCCTTGGCTAGTCATAAGCTCGCCGTAGTGCAAAATGACCCAAAAAGGCATTTTGGAAAAGCTCGTCGATGCATACTTATGGGGAGTTTCATGTGCTCTGACGGCTTACCATAGCCCTGTTACGGCTCGCCATAAGGCACACTGTGCTACACAATTTAACCGTTTTAAGCCTGTTGATTTAATTATTTGGTTTAAGGGATTTAGGGGCGTTTTCTTGGTTTGCCTAATGTCTCATATACTTGAATAGATTGGTAAAAATTGGCATACACATTGATGTAGCTCTGACCTTAATGACCTGAAATACTGGGCTGAAATTGATCTCCCTTGTCGAAGCTTCTAGAGGCAAGATCTTGGACTTAGACACGAAATTGACAGTCTAGAGAAGTGTGAACTTATGACACTGACAGCTACAAGGTGAAACAAGGAGACTGAAGCAAGTTAAAGACCAGAATCAAACCTTGGTCATAATATTAATCTTTTTTATTCTAGATTTTTGCTTTGATATGCCCCCTTATTTTATTTAAAAAATAAGAGGGAAAACATATATAAAACATGCATGATGTTGGCCATTTCAGGTGTGGATTTGCTTTTTTGTATCTAAAACTCCGTTTTAGATGCGGGGATGCACTCCCATGCCTGACTTTTGAAATTACTTTTTTATATTTCAATTTCTAGAAGGGTTTTTGATCCACAGTCAGGGTTTTTGCGTGCCATATGCTATGGAAAGAATCATTCTTAGAACACAATAGAAAACAAAATTGTCTAGATCAAAGTTGTATTCGCATAGAAAAAGGCTTTGGAAGATTATTGTCTTGTTTTTAGGCATGGAGATATTGTTTCAATCTTCAAAAAGTTGATTTCTATATATATTTTGGTCATGGTGGACCCTAGTAGGAGCCTAAAACTTTGCCTTCAATCGTTTCAGGCACATGGATACACCTGGGCGCTTGAAATCTGTTTTCAGGCTGGGGTGTTCTACTCATGCTATAATATTGGTTTTTGGGAATTTTCTTTTCGGACTACCTTTTTCTTCACTATTTGTCTTTTTTTTTTTCCTCCGTTATAAACATGTTTTTCTTCAATATCTTGATTTGCTGGAAAAGTTTTCCATGATTCCCCAGTTTCCATGTTTTTTCACAAATTTTCTACATAATCCACTTTCCACATCTTTTTGGGAAGACTTCTTTCTTTCACATGGAGAATCATTCTTAATTTATTCCTAGTGGAAAGAAATGGTCATCTACATTTGCTAGCAAGGAGTATCTATTAAAATTCTTTAGCTATCCATTCATAACAAAATCCCAAGGCGTTTGTAAGGCATCATAAATACTTTTCAATACTCCCCTTTAGGTGGAACCCGGTTGGTGCACTTTTGGCGATACAACTTTTTTTTTTTCAGCACTGAGTTATTCCTCCTAAGATCCAAACTCACAACTGCTTGACTCTAATACCATATCAAATTTTCTTACCTAACTATTCATAGTAAAGCATTGAGGCGTTAGTAGAGGCAGCTGAAATACTTTTCAGTACTCCCCTTCGGAAGCCTCAGTTGGAGCCCACTCCTCATAGTATCCTGACAACTCCACCTTTACCATTTGTATTTTAAGCCATGAAAGTAGTTATCACAATCCTTTGATTATGGAGAAATGCGTTGATGGAACGCGCTCTTGCCGAGGGTGCTACCGGGGTCGGCGGACGTGGGAGTCCGTCGGGTCCGGCCCTTTCGCGCCCGGGGGGCTGAAGCGTGCATCAACATTTCTTTGTGTGGGTGTGCCAGATTTTCTATTTTACTTGGAATTGCAAGTGGTAATCCGGAGATCAACCTTCGCAAGTAAAAAGGAAATCAACTTCTTTCAAGTTTTCCATTGCACAAATATTTAAGAAAAGAGACATTTTCTTAGTTTGCCGTGAAAGGCGATGTTTTGGCATTTATAGCCGATTTTGTGGCGTTTATAGCCGATTTTGGCATTTATAGCCGATTTTGGCGTTTATAGCTGATTTACAATTCTTATCAATAATGAAAGACAAGAGTTGTGATTTTTTTTGTCTCTTTAGAAAAATACAAACTACAATGAAAAGCAAGAAAAGGAGGATCTAACTTCTCAGGAGATTGTGGGGGACTCGTTCAGATTGACGGTCGCAAGCCATGTGTGGGCTTCGCCATCATCCATGCAGATGAGAACAGTGGATGCTCTTGATTCGCTTGGCTTGGCTATAACCTCAGATTTTTAGAGGACAAAGACCAAGAGGAGGTCCTATGTCCAATAAAAAGCTAAGTAGACGGGCTGAAAAGCCACGTCTAAGCCATTTGGAAGCAGGAGGAGAAGGCGAAGGACCTTGGGGGGGAGGTACCCCCCAAGGGACTTTTGTCACCTTGTAGTGGTGGCCGGTGCAGACCTTCAGCAGAGTTTTTCTCTCTTTTTCTTTCTCTGGATTTTCTGTGTTTGATCCGTCTGGATTCGATTCTCTTCTGGATACGAGCTCTGGATTCTTTCCGATATGGATTTCAATGGAATGCTCTCCTATTTATAGGCTTTTGGTAGCCATTTAGGAGAGCTTTTATGGGCTTTAATGGCTTTAATGGGAGGAGTTACAAGATTTATTTCTTGATTTTGTAACTCCTTTTTCCTTGAATCTGATTGGCCGATGGAGATTAAGGGCTTTTAATCACCTTAATTACCATAATGGGAGGAGTTTCATGGCTTGAATGCCATGACTTAATTGATTTGTAACTCCTGGATGCTTGCTTCTGATTGGGCCGTCCAAAGAAATGAATTAATGACTGCAATAAAGCTAGTCAATTAACTGCATTAAATGGTCGCCGAGCAGTTGAAGAGTCGTGGGCCGCGCCGCGTCTTTTGGGATTCTTTTGGAGATGATCACCGATGGATCTTCATGCTGATCGACATCGGATGAACATGTAACTTCAGACATTGATAGCTAAGAGCGGGCCGGTGACATCTGTCCTGTCGATTTTTCGATCGATCGGGCGGAAAGCACACTTTTTTGGTCGACCGGTTGGCGATCAATGTTGATTTTGATAATTTTGGAGGTTGACCCGTGATTTTGACGGATGTCGAAGGATTTGGCGCCTCAAAAGTATGAATTTTGGAAAGTCCCAGGGGTTGGAAGCTTCGAATCGCGAAAAACGATGGAAAACGGAGCTCCCGGGACGAAACCGGAGATTCCAGGCTTCCAGGGTCGCAGGGGCTGGCGACCTTGGGGGAATTTTCCCCTTCGGAGCCCGTTTTGCGGTCGTTTTGAGGTCTTTTTCCTTCGTTTTTTCTTCTGTATTTTTCTTTGACATTTTTGCTCATTTGTTGGCCTTATTCCCTTATAGAAAAATTGATGAGAATCCTTGCAATTTGGGTTGCAAAGTTTCCAATTTTCCAGGAAAGCCGAAGACTTTGTCGCGCAGGGTTGCCGATTTTCCGTCAGAAGCTGAAACTGGGTCAAACGATGTCCGAATGACCTGAAATTTGAGGTGGAGCCTCCTGAGCAATAAATAAGACCAAGCATAGGCTTTTGTTTGAGTTTTGAAGCCGTATGGGGTCCTGTCGCCAGTAGGCTTGATTCTGCCGTGAGGGAGATGGCGCGTGTTGATGTGCGGTCAAACGATGTCCAATTGACCTGAAATTTGACAGGGAACCTATTGGAGTCATTTTGAGATGATCCACAAGCTCTGTCTTGGAAACCATGGTCCCGGGGAGATCCGCCGCTGGTAGGCTTGATTTTCTTTCGGAGCGTCGAAACTTGGTCAAACGTTGTCGGAATGACCTGAAATTCGACGTGCAGCCTTTTGGAAGCATGTTGAAGCCACTCATGCACTTGGTTTGATGAGCGAAGGCTTCAGTGGTTCCCGCCGCCGGGAGGCTTGATTTTGCTGCTCGAGCATTGATGGAGGGTCAAACGTTGTCGGTTTGGCTTGAAATTTGGCATGGAGCCCTTTTGAGACATGCTGGAGTCATCCGTAGGCTCTGATCGAAGTTTTGACGTCTTCGATGATGTCGCCGCCGGGAGCGCCAATTTAGCTGTCGGAGAAGCGAAGTTAGGCCAAATGATTCTGAAATGGCCCGAAACTCCTTGTGTACTCCTTCCTTGGCTGTCTTGAAGGATCTTGCAGTTTTTGTCTGATTCTGACAAGATTTGATTTTTTGGAGAAGTTGCATTGCCTATTTATGGCAGGTTGCGACTTCATGCAGCTTTCTTGATGTTGAAGAGGCAAAGTGACATTTTTGGTGTCAACAAATGCCCCTTCGAGGTACAGCGACGAGTTGCTTGACTTTTGTAGTCGATGTGCCTCGAAGAGATTTTTGAAGGAGAGCTTGTGTCTTGACCAAGAGTCTTTGAGCAATCTTTCCTTTGGTAGAGTAGCCTTTGAGCTTCCGGGGGAATTTTATGGTAATGAAAGGAATCAAGTACCCTCTCGAGGCAAAGTTTTGAAGATGACATCAGGGATGTGGATTTGGGTTTCTGTTTTTGATCTTGTGACCTAACCAGCTATATATGGCAGGTTAGGGGATCGGTTTGGTTTTGATGTTGTAGACCTAACAGGCTGTATGTGGCAAGTTAGGGGATCAGGATTTGGTTTTTGGCTTTGGTCTTGTGACCTAACAAGCTGTATGTGGCAAGTTAGGGGACCATGATTTGATTTTTGGTTTTGGTCTTGTGACCTAACAAGCTGTATGTGGCAGGTTAGGGGACCAGGATTTGATTTTTGGTGAAATGTCAATTTCAAGATTTTTGCTCAATTTGGTATATGAGGCTGGATGGTTTGATTTTTGGAAGCTCATGGGGCTCGCAATTCTTCTTCTTTTTTTTTTTTTGGTGCCTAGGTGGCCAAACCTGGCTCATATGGGCTAACCCATGGGACCTTAAGCTTTTGAAATGGCTTAGATCTCATATGGTGTCATTTTTGTAAAGAATATCTAAAAATATCTCTTTTGGATAGAGAATATCTAAGAATATCTTTAATTGGAGAGAATCTCTCATCTTCCCTTTATTTTGGGGGAGAATATCTCAAGGAATATCTCTTTGGGAGAGAATATCTCAAATCCCCTCCTTTTTGGGAGGAAATCTCTCTAATTGCTTTCTTTTTTGGAGAGAATATCTCAAGGCATCTTTCTTTTAGGAAAGAACCTTTCTAATTCTTTTCTTTTGGTAAGGTTACTAATTAGTAACACTTACCTCTTTCTTTTCTCCTTGTTTCCTTCTTTGGTTTGCTCTCTTCTATAAAAGCAAAGGAAGGTAGGATCTCTTGCTCTTATTGCTTTCTTTTTGCAACAATCTCAAGAGTGCTTCAAGACTAAGAGTTCTTTTTCTTCAAAGATCTTCAAGCTTTTCTTCTTCTTCTTCTCCATCAATGGCTTCAAGTAAGTTTCTTTTTCAAGAAAACTCCTTTCTAGAAAGTAGGATGGTAAAAAAAAAGAAGGTCTTTTCTTTTCTTTCTTTGTTTTTTTTCACGTGTTTCTCTTTTCCCTTCTTCTTTTTTTTTTTTTTACACATTTTTTTCTTTTCTTTTTTTTTCGTGCTTCCTTTTCCTTTTTTTTTTTTTTTTTTTGCACTTTCTCTTCTCTTCTGTTTTTTTTTTTATTAATTCAAATTTCGTATGTACCTTCTCGCTTTGCACTTCAGTTGGGCTTCTCTCAAGGCGTTGTTGGAGCGCCTTCGAGTATGGTGAAGCGTTTTGGAGGTTTGCAGGATGACATAAATGCATGGGCTTTTTATAGTGCTGAAGACACTACTGCCACGATTTCTTATCCTGAGCTGTCGACTTTCCGAACTGCCGGCTTCACGAAGTGGTTCGCGGAGAGCTTTTTGGCATATCGGGGGCTTTCCAAGAAGGAGCTTGATGTAAAGCTGTCTTCGGGGAAAGGTACTGGAAAGTCGGATGGCGTCCGGCGAGAGGAAGTTTGGGCCTTCCTTTCTGGAGAGAAACACAAGATAGGCTTTCTCGGTGACCAGGGCGTCATTGGTTCTGAAGCTCTTCGGGAAGTACCTGATGAGGCTTTGGAGCAGCTAGAACAGGAGGAAGCTGAGCTCGACGCTTGGATGCAAGCGGCACAGAGGCGAGCTTCCGTGGAGTCTACTGGCAAGAGCAGATCATCCAGTGAGGAGTCAAGTGGGAGACCTGACTCTGACAGTGGGGCAGGATCTTCTAGGAAGCGAGCCCACAGAAGTAAGAGGAAGAGGAGTCAGCGTCACACGGGGCGGGACGAAGACTCTCCTGATGTGGAAGTCCCTCTCACTGTCAATGAGGAGGTGCCAGGGGAAGCTGACGAACCTCCGGAGAAGAGGATTCAGGAAGAAGAGACCATCGGTGAAGGTATGATTCTTCCTTTTTCCTTTTCTGCTTCTTTCATGGGGCTTTCCATGTTCTGATTTGTTTTCTCACCCTGCTGCTGCTTTTTTTTTTAGCAGAGGATGAAAACTTGGCGATGCCTGAGGTTCCGACCGATGAGGCGGTGATGGAGCCGGTTATGGCATCTGAAGAAGAACCGAGGGACTTTGGAATGATTCCAGAATCTCCAATTGGTATAACTTCTTTCGCTTTCTCTTTTTTTTTTTGCCTGCGACTTGATTTACTAATATTTTTCTTGTCAGCTGACTTGCCACAGGATTCCGATGACTTTGAACCATCAATGGACGCAAATGCTGATGATGCTTCCGATGAGTTCATGGAGGAAGAGAGTATTCTGCCAGTCGTCGAAGAAGGTACTTTGTAGTGATGACCCTGATGATTTTTTTTAACAGGATCATATTCATACCTTTTTGTGTTTCATTTGCAGGTTTTGAAGTGACAGAAGAGAGTCCATCGCTTTCTTCAGAACCAGAGCAAGGGATGCCAGAGGTCGATCCGGAGGTAGAGACTCCTACAACCAGTTCTGACGCGATAGAGGAGATTTCTCGTGCTGAGATTCCTTCTCCAGTGGCTCCAAGTGGAAAGAGTTCTTTTATTACTCTTCCAATGGGACATGACATGAGCAGCCGATCAACGGAGAATGGTGAATCTTCATCCAGTTCGTCTCTTCAATTTGCGAAGAAGGTGCTGGCTCAGGTTTTGAGTTCTTGGATCGAGACTCTCTTTTCTGGACACCTGGATGCCGGATTTGGCATGATCCCACATGTACAGGAGATTCTCACTGATACCGAAGAGGTTGGTCTGGATGTCACAGGTGCCAGGGCGATCGTTGATAGGATCATTGCACTGGGTGACAAGTGGTTTGAGACCATGGATTTCCCTGACGACCAATTCTTCAAGGAAATGTTCTTGGACTCTGCTGATAAGGCTAAGTCTGACCTGAATGAGGCTACACAAAGCAAGAAGCAGCTACTTCGGGAGAAGAACTTGGAAGAGCTAGCCATCATCGGATTGAGGCATGACCTTAACGTCCTTGATAGGGAAGTTGAGGAGGCCAGGAAACGTCTTGAGCATTTGAAGGCGCAAGTCGCTGCCAAGTGGGCTGCTATAACAGAGGCTCATGACAGGGAGAGTGCTCTGATTCACAGGGTTGCAGATGCCGGTCAAGTTCTCGAGAGGAGGACTCTAGAAAACGAACAATGGCAAACTGCTGGGGAAAAGCTTCCCGGTGTAAAAGAAGGGTTACGGCATTCGCCAGCATCTCATGGCAAGTTCCTGAAGAAGCGTGCCTTGGAAACTCTGACGGCTGAGGCCAAAAGTTCGCTTGAGGAGTTGAAGCTTTGGCTAGAGACCATTTTTGGCTGAGCTCCTTATTTTTTTTTTTTTTGTAGCAGAAACTACTCTTCTTTCTTTTGGTACCACATGTATATATTTTTTTTTTTGGTACTTTGTTTTGCAGTGCTTGTGAACACTTTTTTTTTGGTACCACATGTATTTTTGGTACTCTTTGTAAGTACTCATTCTACAAAAGTTACTTTTTTTTTTGTTTTCCCTATGCTCACTTAAATCTTTTTGTGATGAAAGTAATTGCTAAATGGGATTTGATCAAAAGCTTTGTCATTTTGTGAAAATCTTTTGTCAAATGATTGTTTTGGTAGGGGAAATGAATTTGGCATGAAAGCCGGATTTTTGTGGCATTTACAGCCAGTTTGGTGGCATTGATAGCCGGTTTGGTGGCATTGATAGCCGGGTTTTTTGAAAGCCAAGTTTTGGTTTGTCGGCGTGAAAGCCAATTTTTTGTGGCATTGATAGCCGGTTTGTGGCATTTATAGCCGGTTTTGACATGAGAGTCAGGTTTTTTTTGTGGCATTTATAGCCGATTTGGTGGCATTGATAGCCAGTTTTGGCAAAAGAGCCAGGTTTTTGGTTTTCAAAAATGCAAGTATCGACTAAGAGTCGCCTCCCTGCTGAACGGTCTTGCAAGTATCGATGGAATGTCGCATCCTTACTCATTCGGTTGCGAGTATCGATGGAATTTCGCCTCCTCGCGGATTTGGGTGCAAGTATCGATGGAATGTCGCATCCTTGCTTTTCAAAAATTTTGTTTTGCGGGTACTGGGTTGATGTCGTTTTCCCCTTGATTTTTGAAATTTGCGGTTTTCTCGAACCTTTGGGTTGTGGATATCAAAACATTGAATCTCCACGATTTTTAGGTTTTTTCGAACCTTTTTTGAAATTTGGGTTGTGGATATCAACTGATATATTGCGTCTCCACGGTTTTTGGATTTTGCAAGTATCGACGAAATGTCGCTTCCCTGCGATTTTGGGTGCAAGTATCGATGGAATGTCGCATCCTTGCTTTTTTTTCAAAAATTTTGTTTTGCGGGTACTGACTTTGATGTCGTTTCCCCACGATTTTTGAAATTTGCAGTTTTCTCGAACCTTTGGGTTGTGGTATCAAAACATTACATCTCCACGATTTTTAGGTTTTTTCGAACCTTTTTTGAAATTTGGGTTGTGGATATCAACTGATATGTTGCGTCTCCACAGTTTTTTTTTGTTTGGGTTTGCAAGTATCGACGAAATGTCGCTTCCCTGAGAGTTTGGAAGTGTTGAACGTGGTTCGTATTCTTCCGATGGGTGCGAGTATCGACTAAGCGTCGCTTCCCTGTGGTTTTTTTTTTGAAAACCATTTTTTTTGTTTAAAGACACGAGGGTCGTAAATTTTGACCTAAAACCATTTGGCGGTAAAAGGCAGGGTGGACTAGGGTGGAAATCCCTGAATCCGGATTTTCATTTCAAACCATGAATTTTGGGTTCAAGGATCGAAAATTTTGATCAAGTCAGGGAGGGGCTCCTAAACTTGGATTTTTTTTTTTGAACAATGAAACGATGAAAGTAAGCATTGTTTTTTGAGTTCCTTTAGAAATTTCGACATTTTGATATGAAAATTCAAAAGGAGTGGGTTTGATGAGTAAGTACCTGAAAATAGGCTTTTGCCTTGCAGGCGTTGCTCTTACCCAGTTGGGTAAGTCTTCAAGGGTAGTACCACTTTAAGAACTTGCCATTGATGGGCAGCATACACCTGTCGCCTTCCATGTTTAAGAGGGCATATGCGCCGTTGGAGAAGACCTTGTCGATGACGTAGGGTCCCTCCCATTTTGGCTCAAACTTGCCTTTGGACTTGTGAGCGAAGACCATTGGTATTTTTACCGCAAGAACCAAGTCACCCTTTTTGTAGGCGCGTTGCCTGACCTCTTTGTCAAAAGATCCTGCCATGCGTGCTTGGTAAAGTTCAATGCTTTGTCGAGCTTCGAGCTGTCTCTCGTCGAGATTGTCCAGCTCATGGAGTCGCAATTTGACATTGCTTTCTTGAGTCATGTCATTTTGTAGAGATACCCTCAAAGAAGGAATTTGTACCTCTAGGGGCACGACAGCTTCGCATCCATAGACCAATGAGAATGGTGTGCTATGGGTTGGTCCTTGAACGGTGGTTCGATAGGCCCACAAGGCTTCAGACATCTTGTCGCTCCAGTCTCTTTTGTAACTAGAG
Organism: Umbellularia californica; assembly: GCA_028538565.1. Taxonomy (NCBI): domain Eukaryota; kingdom Viridiplantae; phylum Streptophyta; class Magnoliopsida; order Laurales; family Lauraceae; genus Umbellularia; species Umbellularia californica. Next base: position 15,888,906 of record JAPQWN010000005.1, read on the forward strand.
ACCATTTTCTTGAGGATTTTGCAGAGTGTCTTGTTGAAGGCTTCTGCTAATCCGTTTGCTGCCGGATTGTATGGAGTCGAAGGACAGTTTTGAATTTTGTATTTGTCGCAGAACCTGTAGAATCGATGATCCCGGAATTGTGGTCCGTTATCATGGACGAATCTTTTAGATATGCCGAAACGACAAATGATGTTGGTGAGTAGGAATTGAAGGACTGATGAGGTCTTCATTTCGTTGAACGCAAATGCTTCTGACCACTTGGAAAAATAATCCGTTGCGGCGAAGATGAAGCGATGACCTTTGCTTGAAAGGGGAGAAATAGGACCTATGATGTCCATACCCCAGGCTTCGAAAGGCCACGAGATTGCTGTAGGGTGTTGCCATTCCGGAGGCATGTGAATGTAATCTCCGTGAACTTGGCATAGCTGGCAGCGTTTGGCAAATTGCATTACATCAGCTACCATGGTAGGCCAATAGTAATCTAACATTTTTATCTGATCATAGAGCTTAGGACCTGCCTGATGGGCTCCACAAAGACCAGCATGAACTTCTTTAAGTGTTTCTTCGGCCTCTTGTTGTGACAAGCAGCGTAGAAGTACTCCGTTGAAGGATTTCCTGTAGAGGATTTTTGAAGGAATATCCAAATGAAAGTTTGGGGCTCGCCTTTGGATGCTTACCCGTTCTTTTGGATCTTCAGGTAGGATTCCGAACATAGTGTAATCAATGAACGGATCCCTCCAGTCGCCAATTGAAGGTTGAAGGATAGAGATCCGACTTCCAACCACTCGGTGGCATTCAGCAACTGCTTGGTGTGTGTTAAGAGGAGGGAGGATCCTTCTCTTGCACACTGTGATTTGCATGTTTTCCCCTTCCTGGATCGCCATAGATGCGGCAAGTCCGGCCAAGGCATCTGCACGGATGTTTTCACCTCTACGAATGTGGGTGATGTGACAGATGTCAAACTTTTGCAGAAGCGATTGTGCCTTGTTGTAATAAGGCAGCAGATCGGGCTTCCTGACTTCATATATCTGATTCATCTGGTTGACGATCAGTTGAGAGTCTCCAAAGACTTCCAGCATAGTGATACCGGATTCGATGGCGAGTTCCAATCCTAGGATCAGAGCTTGGTATTCAGCTGCATTGTTTGTGCATAGTTCCAGTAGCGAGAAAGCGTGTGGAATCATGTATTTGTCGGGGCTAACAAAGAGGATGCCAACTCCCGAGATCAGCTTTCTTTTTTCATTTGTCCTGGTTGCACCGTCAAAGTACATGTCCCAGGAGGCATTTGGTGAGGAAGTCTCCACGTTGTAGACAGGTTCGTCTGGAAGATCATCTCTGAGTGGAGAATCTTTAGGCAATGGATGCTCTGCGAGAAAGTCTGTTAGAGCTTGGCCTTTGATTGCTTTTTGTGGTACATACCTAATATCAAATTGTGACAAGAGGATGGACCATTTTGCCAGTCGGGCATTGAGAGAACCTGCCTTTGTGACAAGGACCTTCAAGAGGTTGATCCTCGAGACCAGGTAGACTGTGTTGGAAAGCAGATAGTGACGTAGCTTTTGTACGACGAACATCACTGCAAGGCATTCCTTTTCGACTGGAGAGTAGCGATGCTCTGCACCTACTAGTATGCGGCTGAGGTAGTATAGAGCAGCTTCTTTTCTTTCATCATTTTCTTGTGCAAGCAGAGCACCCAGAGAGTGATCAAGGGCTCTTGTGTACAAGATGAATGGTTTCCCAGTGGTAGGATCAGCTAACACTGGAGGTTTGGTTAGGTATGACTTGATATCTTGAAATGCGGCTTCACAGTCAGCATCCCAGACAAAGTTTACACCCTTTTTCATCAATCGAGAGAATGGACGACACTTCCCCGAAAGATTGGAGATGAACCGTCTGATGTAGGCCAATCTCCCTTGAAGCCCTTTTAGTTCCCTTAAGGTTCTTGGAGGGGGCATTTCTAGAATAGCCTTGACTTTGATGGGGTCAAGTTCTATTCCGGCTTTCCGAACTAGGAATCCAAGGAACTTACCCGATGAGACGCCGAAGAAGCATTTCAAAGGATTCATCCGCAGTTTATGTTTGCGAAGTCGGAGGAAGACTTCTCGAAGATCTTTGAGATGGTCTTCTTTTCTTTTGCTTTTGACGGCGAGGTCATCAACGTAACATTCGACCGTCTTGTGTTACATATCTTGGAATATTTTCAGCATAGCCCTCTGATATGTGGCACCAGCATTTTTCAGACCAAATGGCATAACAGTATAGCAATATACGCCAAATGGAGTCCGAAATGATGTGCGTTTTTCATCCTCGGGATGCATCTTTATCTGATTGTAGCCAGAGAAGCCATCCATGAATGTCATTCGCTCGAATCCACAGGTATTGTCAATCATCACCTCCGGTATGGGGAGCGGGAATTCATCTTTAGGGCAAGCGCCATTCAGGTCTCTATAGTCAATACAGACCCTGATCTGCCCAGTTTTCTTTGTCACGGGGACAATGTTGGCCAACCATTCTGGATGTTGTTCCTCACGGATGAAGCCGACGCTTTTGAGCTTTTGAACTTCTTGTTCAATTTTATCCATCACATCTGGACGGAATCTTCTTTGGCCTTGTTTGGCAGGCTTGATTTCTTCTTGAAGATTGAGTTTGTGGACTGCTACTTTGGGGTCTAAACCAGGCATTTCAGCGTAGGACCATGCAAAGCAATCAACGAACTCACGAAGAAAAGCGATATACTCGGGTAACTCATCATCCTTTATATTCTTGCTTATGAATACAGGACGTGGGTTATCTGGTGTTCCCAGGTCTATCTTTTCAACAGGATCTTCTGTTAGAAGGTTCGAAGGTGGTTCCTCCACAATATTTTCGGAGGCTTCCAGCTCAACAAAACCTTCTGGGATTCCAAGGGCATTTGTAGACCGAGGGTTTGTTCCTTTCCACGGGTCTTCTTGATTGGTGATCTTCTCAAGGCTTGCTATGAGATGGTCCCAATCGCCTATTGAAACTGGGTCGAAGTAAGGTACTTCTTTTGGAGACGAGGGCTCTTCTGGGTCAGAATAGCACAAGTCTGTATTATCGGACGATTCCTCTTTATCATTAGAGAAATCGTACCAATTGGATGAGCTTCCTAGATCTTTGTCAGGTAACTCTTTAAAGAGATATCTAGGGAGATCGATGTCTTCATGGACTTGAGATGTTGAGGCTTGGTCGGTAAAACGACTTTTAAGCTTTTGTGTCAACTGTCTCAGAGGAGTGTCGGGATCATACCCTAACCCAAATGAAGACTTTCTACATGACCGTAGAGTCTCCAATCTTCCAGCTGGCTTTTGGTCAAGGCGGGCCCCAATGGCGTGAGAATACCGCGTCTTTCTCCCAAACCGACTGGGTTTTGAGCTTCATAGCCCATTTTCTTCATAATTGCTTGTGCCACAGGACTATATAGAGATAGCTGAGGCATACCTTCATTTTGGAAAGGTTCCAGCATGGAGTTTGATGAAGAAGCGTCTGATCTATGGAAGAAGATCGGCCTTTTCTTTGGTGATGTTGCCGGAACAACAAAGGAAGCATACGTAGGATCTTCTACGTCAGCAGGTGTCTTCATTGGAGTGAGAGCAGGCTGAACTTCTTGAGTGTCAGCTTGGCTTGACGAGGTGTCGTCTTCTGGCTCTGAGTCCGAATCCGTGTCTTACTTGTTAGACACGAAAGAGACAACAAATTTGCCCCCAGGCTTTTGCTTTGCCTTCTTCACTCTGGTTGTGATGACCAAAGGTTTTGAAGATTTGAGGGAGATGACGAAGGGAGGTTGACTGCTCTCTTCGGATTTACCTGAGTGTTTGTTTTCTTCAGGTGATTTTTGAGGAGCCTTGCCTTTATCTTTCTGGAGATTTTCAGCAAAGGGTACTACCTCCTCTTTTTCTTCTTTTTCGTCTTCATACATTTGGGAGTCTGCGAAGTGGACTTCTTTACCTTTGAAGGGTCTTCTGTCCGCAAACACTCGATGTACCATGCCGTCGTCGCCGACGAACTTGATGCATTGATGTAGAGTTGAAGGGACAACACTATTCTCGTGTATCCAGGGGCGTCTGAGAAGGATGTTGTAGCATGAAGGGGTTTTTATTGCATACACAGTGACTTCAGAGATAAGATCACCGATCTGCAATTTGAACCTGATTTTGCCGATAGGCCTTTGAGTACTCCCATCGTATCCAAAGATAGATACAGATGTGTGGCTTAGCTTGCTGGGTGGGATGCCCAACTCTTCGAGAGCCGAAGTGGAGATGAGGTTGAGTGCAGAACCTGGGTCGACCTGAACTCTGTGTATAGGCATTTCCTTGATGTACCCTGTGAAGTACAGGGGTCGGTTGCGCCTTGCTTCGCCAAGTAGGAGGTCGTCCTTTGTGAAGGCGATGGTTGCACTGGCTGCTTTTTGCACCGAGAGGCATTCAATGCATGATCCCTCAGTTTTCTTTTCTCCCTTTGAGGAAGTTTCAGAGTTTTTGACCCGGTAGTCTATTTCAATTTGGAGGACTTGCGGGGCATGTTTGTCGACATCCTCATTCAGTTTTTGTAATTCTGAGATGAGATTATCACGAGTGCGTGGAGACATTCGTAATAAATCCAGGATGTGCAGTCGTGCAGGTATGTGTTTGAAGTGCTCGATCAAATCATACTTGAAAGCCTCCTTAGGGCCTGCATGTTCATCATTGTTGCCACTGGGGGCGCTTACAACATCTTTTCCCGAAGGATTTACATAAGTAAAGGAAGATTGGTTGTAATTTTTGTGGTAGTCCTGGCCCGAGCGGGTGCCTCTACCAACTTCGAGAGCTTCTTGAGAAGGGTCTTCGCTTGGAAGATTGTCCTCAGGATCAAGAGGCTGTCGTTTCTCATTTACTGAGGATGCGTCTGCAGCAGAATCGCCATCCTCAGTGATTGTGTTGCATGGAGCATTTTCCGGGAGCGAGTCCTGAACAGCATCCAGCAGCTTTTCTTCTTCGTTGACTCATCCATCATCCCAAGTTGGGTTTTCTTCATGATGATGAGTCGGGAAGAGCGTGAGTTCTGAAGTCACAGTCTCAGGGGACGAAGCCTGAGAGGGTGTCATCTCTGTGAAAGTCACGCGAGACGAGGTAGCCCCAGAAGATATGGTGCTAGGTGTCGCCGGTGTGTAAGTGATCTCATCAGATGATGCATCGGAAGAGCTATAATCCCGAATTATCACATTACATGCAGCTCTTAAAGGAGACGTTGTCTGCTCAAAGTCAGACTCATCCTCAGATGTAAGAGGATCGTCTACCCAGCAATTTTCTCCATTTTCAGGAGTTGAGGGAGGAGGTACCTGGTGGGCTTCAGGGACTTCCGGCTCTGGATTGTGAGGAATCTCGTTGACGCGGTCTTGCTCTTGTTCTAGAGCGAGATGCTGCAAGATCCTCTCATATTCTTCAAGATCAGGCATGGGAGCCAAATTTTCTTCTTCGTCTGCTCTTTGTGGCTCAACATGGTTGATTTCCACTGGAGCAACGACGGGTGCTGGCTCAACAGCATTTTCTTGTACAGCCTCTTGGTCTTCCTCATCATCAGACCAGGATCCTTGTGGCTGTAAGGGGTTATATCAGATTACTGGCATAAGGTGAGTTTCAGGAACCCATTCTTCGTCGGAGAGATACTCTCCTGTTTCAAGAGATTCCTCCCACTCGCCGGTGTAGTTGGGCTCGAATCCATCGTCGGACGGGTCACCGAACGTCGGACATGGATTTTTTATGCTGACTTTTGGCGTCTTCTGGTTTTTCCAACCATATGGACGCAGCAACTTGGTCGGGTCTTTCTTTTTCGACCCATTTGTGGGAGACTTGAAGTGTAGGAGGCTGGGTCCGTTGCTTCTCTAGTCTCTTTTGTCGATATGACGCACGACGGCGTGCTCGACGAGTGATTTGAGCTTCAGTCAGCTCTGGTTGGGCTTTAACAATGAAGGATGTACTCCCTCGGGCGCAGCAGCCAAGCTTGTCTTCTTTGTAATTGGGCAAGGACAGGATGCAGACCCGGTCCTTTGCCTGTTGCAGTGAAGCTTTGAACCTTTCGAGTTCGGCCCCTGTAGAGATGAAGGGTCGAACTGAAGGAGTGTAGGCCTTGGCAGGTGCTTGTAGAGGCCTAGTGATGCATGATCTGATTTTGGGCTTGTGGGAGCAAGCCGGTTCATGCTGGGTTGACTTGGGAGTCAAGTTGGAGATGGGTCTCTCCTCTTTCATGTAGGCAAGAGGGTAGAACTGGTTCTCTTTGAGTGGGGCCAGGTATGCTGGCTTGGTGGAGGTTTGAGACCTTCTTTGTTTTGGGGAAGGTCTTGGAGACCAAGTCTTAGGGTAGACCTGGTTGGTTGTTGGTTGAGGTTTCGCGGGGATGCCGCGGGTTTTAGTATTCTTGGGGTTCGCCCTTGGTGTCACAGAAGTGACACGTTGAGGGGCGATCTTCTGCTTCTCGGCAGTTGCCTTTGGTGTCACAGTAGTGACACGTTGCGAGGCGACCTTCTGCCTTTTGGCAGGAGCAGTTTCTTCTTCGGGAAGTGGGAATGGTCCCAGTGTCCCGAAGACAATGGTCCGGGGAGTCGAGGTCGACCCGGAGTTCAGAGAGTTGCTGAGGGAGTTGGTGCTTCGGCAGCTAGCAGGGCGCTTGTAAGTGCGCTCGGTTTGCTTCTGTTGAAGCATGAGCTGGTGCTTGTTTTCATCGAAGGTGATGATCAGTGAAGCTTCCATTGTTAGTTTCAAAATTTCTGAAACAAGACCACATCCATTAGTAATCACAAGAATATGATGTTCATAAATGGGGAATTCTATGATTTTGTCTTTTCAAATCGCTCAAGGGACATGACCCAAGCAATATGAAGAAGGCAAAAAGCCATAGAGGGTACAATTGTTCTGGTTGCAAGCATGGTAGGCTCGAAATGAGCGTTCCAATGACTGCTAGAAGCAATTGTATACCTAAATTCGACTTATCGAGAAGCGGAGCTTGCTCGAGATAAGAAGAATATAAGGTAGGAGTTACAAATGTGCCGGTCACAGATACAGTAGACCCTGAAAGGGCGTACTAGTACCGCTATGCACAAATGTTGGAGATCGCATCCATGAGATGGGATTCTCTTTTTTTTTTGAAATGTCAAGATTGGATTCATCAAAGAGAGCAGATGGTATTTCGATCCGAATACGGGCTCAACGATTTCCGCGAGCACCAGTACCCAGAATGGAAGGAACCACAATTTCTCGGATCTGAATCTAAAATGACGAGAGTTTTTTTTTTTTGAAGATTTTTTATTTTAAGATTTTTTTATTTTTTAAATCTTTTTTTTATTTTTTTTATTTTTATTTTATTTATATTTTTTTTCTTTAAGATTTTTTTTGAAAATCTTTTTTTTTTATTTTTTATTATTTTTTTATTTTGATTTTGATTTTTTTTTTGTTTAAGATTTTTTTTTGAAAATCTTTTTATTTATTTATTTATTTATTTATTTATTTATTTATTTTTTAATTTTGATTTTTTTTTGTTTAAGATTTTTTTTTGAAAATTTTTTTTTTTTTATTTTTTTTAATTTTGTAAGATTTAAAGATGAGAGAGTACACATAGGCCTCCTAACCCGGTCTTATGAAACCTCAATTGATAGAATTGCCCCCAGGTAAGGGTAGGATTACTTAATGAACCCGTTTGGAGGACCCTTGCCTAGAACAGTCAAGCTGTCTCCACACTCTGGACAAGGCTTTTCTTGAATCAATCGTGATCAAAGAACGCAATTGGTTTAACCTTAGTGGTCTTTGTCTTTTTATTTATTTATTTAATTTTTTTTTTTAGATCCCTGACAGACTCATCGAAGAGAAACGATGGCCCAATCCCCGATTCGAACACAGGCTCAACGATTTCCGCGAGCACACATGCCCAGAAGAGAAAGGATCAAAGCTTCTCAATTCTGAATCCAAAACGAGAAATTTGATTTTTTTTATTTTTTATTTATCCCTGACAGATTCATCGAAGAGAAACGATGGCCCAAATCCTATTTCGAACAGGCTCAACAATTTCCGTGAGCACACGAACCATAGGAGAGGATCAAAGTTTCTCAATTTTGAATCCAAAACGAGAAATTTGATTTTTTTTTTATTTTTATTTTTTTTTTGAAAAGAGAAAGAGTGGAAATAAATTCGAAGAATTAGAAATTTCCAAAAAATCCCATCTCGTTTTTTTTAGATGCGAAATCCAACATAGGCCACCAACTAGAAAGTAGCCAAGGAATCTCGAGAAGAAATATAAGCATAGAGCAAAAATATGGTATGCAAATATTTCATTTCCAAAGCATCGTGTTCTCAAATGAACGAGTCCCACCGGGCGTGCCAGCTTGATGGAATGCGCTCCTGCCGAGGGTGCTACCGGGGTCGGCGGACGTGGGAGTCCGTCGAGTCCGGCCCTTTCGCGCCCGGGGGGCTGAAGCGTGCATCAACATTTCTTTGTGTGGGTGTGCCAGATTTTCTATTTTACTTGGAATTGCAAGTGGTAATCCGGAGATCAACCTTCGCAAGTAAAAAGGAAATCAACTTCTTTCAAGTTTTCCATTGCACAAATATTTAAGAAAAGAGACATTTTCTTAGTTTGCCATGAAAGGCGATGTTTTGGCATTTATAGCCGATTTTGTGGCGTTTATAGCCGATTTTGGCATTTATAGCCGATTTTGGCGTTTATAGCCGATTTACAATTCTTATCAATAATGAAAGACAAGAGTTGTGATTTTTTTTGTCTCTTTAGAAAAATACAAACTACAATGAAAAGCAAGAAAAGGAGGATCTAACTTCTCAGGAGATTGTGGGGGACTCGTTCAGATTGACGGTCGCAAGCCATGTGTGGGCTTCGCCATCATCCATGCAGATGAGAACAGTGGATGCTCTTGATTCGCTTGGCTTGGCTATAACCTCAGATTTTTAGAGGACAAAGACCAAGAGGAGGTCCTATGTCCAATAAAAAGCTAAGTAGACGGGCTGAAAAGCCACGTCTAAGCCATTTGGAAGCAGGAGGAGAAGGCGAAGGACCTTGGGGGGGAGGTACCCCCCAAGGGACTTTTGTCACCTTGTAGTGGTGGCCGGTGCAGAACTTCAGCAGAGTTTTTCTCTCTTTTTCTTTCTCTGGATTTTCTGTGTTTGATCCGTCTGGATTCGATTCTCTTTTGGATACGAGCTTTGGATTCTTTCCGATCTGGATTTCAATGGAATGCTCTCCTATTTATAGGCTTTTGGTAGCCATTTAGGAGAGCTTTTATGGGCTTTAATGGCTTTAATGGGAGGAGTTACAAGATTTATTTCTTGATTTTGTAACTCCTTTTTCCTTGAATCTGATTGGCCGATGGAGATTAAGGGCTTTTAATCACCTTAATTACCATAATAGGAGGAGTTTCATGGCTTGAATGCCATGACTTAATTGATTTGTAACTCCTGGATGCTTGCTTCTGATTGGGCCGTCCAAAGAAATGAATTAATGACTGCAATCAAGCTAGTCAATTAACTGCATTAAATGGTCGCCGAGCAGTTGAAGAGTCGCGGGCCGCGCCGCGTCTTTTGGGATTCTTTTGGAGATGATCACCGATGGATCTTCATGCTGATCGACATCGGATGAACATGTAACTTCAGACATTGATAGCTAAGAGCGGGCCGGTGACATCTGTCCTGTCGATTTTTCGATCGATCGGGCAGAAAGCACACTTTTTTGGTCGACCGGTTGGCGATCAATGTTGATTTTGATACTTTTGGAGGTTGACCCGTGATTTTGACGGATGTCGGAGGATTTGGCGCCTCAAAAGTGTGAAATTTGGAAAGTCCCAGGGGTTGGAAGCTTCGAATCGCGAAAAATGACGGAAAACGGAGCTCCCAGGGCGAAACCGGAGATTCCGGGCTTCCAGGGTCGCAGTCTGCGACCCTGGGGGAATTTTCCCCTTCGGAGCCCGTTTTGCGGTCGTTTTGAGGTTTTTTTCCTTCGTTTTTTCTTCTGTATTTTTCTTTGACATTTTTGCTCATTTTTTGGCCTTATTCCCTTATAGAAAAATTGATGAGAATCCTTGCAATTTGGGTTGCAAAGTTTCCAATTTTCCAGGAAAGCCGAAGACTTTGTCGCACAGGGTTGCCGATTTTCCGTCAGAAGCTGAAACTGGGTCAAACGATGTCCGAATGACCTGAAATTTGAGGTGGAGCCTCCTGAGCAATAAATAAGACCAACCATAGGCTTTTGTTTGAGTTTTGAAGCCGTATGGGGTCCTGTCGAGAGTAGGCTTGATTCTGCCGCGAGGGAGATGCCGCGCGTTGATGTGCGGTCAAACGATGTCCGATTGACCTGAAATTTGACAGGGAACCTATTGGAGTCATTTTGATATGATCCACAGGCTCTGTCTTGGAAACCATGGTCCCGGGGAGCTCCGCCGCCGGTAGGCTTGATTTTCTTTCGGAGCGTCGAAACCTGGTCAAACGTTGTCGGAATGACCTGAAATTCGACGTGCAGCCTTTTGGAAGCATGTTGAAGCCACTCATGCACTTGGTTTGATGAGCGAAGGCTTCGGTGGTTCCCGCCGCCGGGAGGCTTGATTTTGCTGCTCGAGCATTGATGGAGGGTCAAACGTTGTCGGTTTGGCTTGAAATTTGGCATGGAGCCCTTTTGAGACATGCTGGAGTCATCCGTAGGCTCTGATCGAAGTTTTGACGTCTTCGATGATGTCGCCACCGGGAGCGCCAATTTAGCTGTCGGAGAAGCGAAGTTAGGCCAAATGATTCTGAAATGGCCCGAAACTCCTTGTGTACTCCTTCTTTGGCTGTCTTGAAGGATCTTGCAGTTTTTGTTTGATTCTGACAAGATTTGATTTTTTGGAGAAGTTGCATTGCCTATTTATGGCAGGTTGCGACTTCATGCAGCTTTCTTGATGTTGAAGAGGCAAAGTGACATTTTTGGTGTCAACATGCGTATGTGTCATAAACCTCCAACCGTATAAAATAGTACTCTCTCCGTTAAGTCCACTATCAACCAAGGACATCGCGCGCCTATTAATCCTCTCTCCTTGTTTGTAAGTCATCCATTGTGTTAACCAAAGCCACTCTTTCTCCACCACTCATCCCCCCTTAGCCATGACCACTTTCATCATGCATTTCGTCCATTTTTATGTAGTGAAAGTGAACCTCCATTATCAATTAATGGACACTATAGGTGCTGACTTTGAGGTGACAAGAAAGACTTCGCTCTATAACTTTGGATGAGTGTCAATCTAGCATCTCCAATTGGTTGCCACAACTATATTATATTGGGATTTGATTAAGTGAGAACTGTTCCCATGGATTAAATGTAAGAACTTTTTTGTGGGGCCCACTGGGAGTCCCATTTTAGGATGGGACCGGTAGGAGTTGAAAGATCTATATGAGACCACCCCGAATATCAAGTTTGGTCCCAATCCCATGCTCCTAGCCTCTTCATCAATGGCCAAGAAGCCCAATCCATTTGTATGGGTATGTAATCAATCCAACAGTCCAGTTCATTCGCATTGGTGCCAAACCCTGGGCGTGTGACTAACAAGGGGATCCATGTCCATTTCATGGTCTGGATTGGGTAATAAGTGGGCCCCATCCATAGTTCTCACAGTTTGAGCCGTGAGAATCAATCTCACCTGATTATTTCCCTATTATGTTATACACACACACACACACACGGATATATATATATATAGAAAACACTCCCTAACCCCACCCCCCCCCCCCCCCCCCCCACCCGCCGCGTATGGTGACAGAGGCTCGAATTATCATCACAACCACTTGATCAATAATCTATAAGTTTTCACCATCCAAGACGAGCACACAGTCAATCCAAAAGTCTAGTTCATTTGGATGAGTGACAAACTCGGAATCTATGACTATCAGGGGATGTCAGGCGACTTCCCGAATTTGGCGCATGACTTCCCGAGTTTACAAAGACTAGTTTATCCTGGATCCCGACTTTACCACCAAGGTTCCCGGATTTGGCACGTGACTTTCCGAATTTATCGAGGATTCCAGGATCTCAGGTCCGCAGTGATGTCCGATTTAAAACTTTTTAGACAATATTAATAAGAACATTTAAAGAAGTGTGAAAGCATAAGAGAATAGTGAAAGCAATATATCAATGTCCAGTGATCCCAACATGCATAAATCAAATAAAGGGGTAGAAGTCCATCTAAATGTTTTAAGTAGAAATATAAGGTGTTTATACAAATCAACATCCTCAAATACAATAACACTCAAAATCACAAAAGAAAAACCACACAACCCTCTGATCAGGCTCTCCATCACCAGGCACTGCCATAAGGTTGCTTGGACCCCACCCGTACTCATCAGCTAAAGGCGCCTCGAGGATCGCCTCATACTCCAGGGCAACAAGGACAGTAAAGATACCTAAGCACCAAATAATGGGTCAAATCTAAAAGGACCTGATAACAAAGTAATATACCAATAACATAGTATGTGATGTGAATTTAAATTCAATTTTTTAATACTACAAGTGTACAACTGTCCTTTTGAGACAGTGGCAAGTACAGGTCGATCCCACAGGGAGCACTATTACGTTAAAAATTTAGAATATGATTTTTTTATTAATGATAATGACAAGAGAGATAAAGAAAAAAAAAGATTGAGAAAATCTAGATCTAAAGTGCAGCAATAAAATATAAGAAAATGCAGATTAGAATATCATGAATCCATTAAGTAGTCCACCATCATTCTATTCAATAGATAAAATAAATTTGTCTCAAAAATTCTTCAAATTAGAAACAAATCAATGTTTATGATTCGGATAATTTGTCTATCAAAGAGCACAATTTTTCACAATTTATTTAAAGAAAAAGTCTCCTTCACCTAATGAAATTATGAACTTAACTAAATATCACATATTAATCAAAGATAGATTATCAAAGAATTTCAATTTAAAAATAATCTATTAAGAAAACATACATGATTAAAGCATTGTTCAAATAAAAAAAATTAAATAACATAGGTTGCCAATGACAGAAGGCAGATTTATTATTATAATCAATACGAAAGAGACAAAAATATCACATAAATTAACAATGAGAAACACATAACTTCATCGGACTGATCCAGGGATCTACTCCTCCATTGTAAAATATGTGATTTTCATTAAGAACTTCATAGCAATTACAGTTTTCTCTCACACTTTTCTAACCTAGATCTGGAACAGGGCTCCAAAATTTCCAAAAATAACTCTTAAATTCTAGTCATTAGGGAAAGAAGAGAAATAAGAGAGAGAATCTTTAGGGACGTCCAAGGGGGGAGTGACTCCCGTATGCTACCTTTTGGTTCCTTTTATTTCTCCGATTTTCTATCAGATACATTGAATCTGGACACTTTCTCCTCAATTTTGATTTATCTTAAATGATAAGGTATATCTCTTATCCTTTTTGAATTTGAATGAGGTGGATGGGGTCTCACAAGGATGTGTAGCAATTGATTATCAATGGTGTGGATTTAATTGCAATCCCGTTTAAAAATGAACATGAAAATATCTGGGCCCATAACTTTGTCAATATAGCTCTGATTTGCACGTTCTTGGACTCCACGGATATCTACTCTGAATAAGCTTTCAAACGGTAGGTAAATGTCATCCATCCGATGGTCGGATTGAAAGTTATGGTCATTTGAAGATGAGTTATCCTGAGAAAAACGGGATTAACTTGTAAAATTTGATTTGCAATGGATTCTATCTTTGCACAAGTTTCATTTTTGAAAGGAAATTAGATGTGGATGATTCAAAATCTTCTTCTTTTGTTCCAATCAGAATTTGCATTATTTGAATTATCCATTAATAATTTCAAATTTACAACTACTGCGGTCCCTGCCATGTGGGACATTTCATCTGCTTGCACAGTGGGCCCTATGAGAAGTCTTCTACTGTAGTTAGGACTCTTCAACTGACATATGAGTGGACCCCTCCTTTGATTGATTTGCATATGGCATGTGTGTGGGGTCCACATGGTGAATTCTTCAATTTACTTCAATTCAGCAATGCAGGACCCAGGATGACAATGTGTGCTTGAAAGTGCGTTATGTGACAGAGGCCTGCAATTCTCATTTTATGCACATTCTAATTCAACAAATCAAATACTGAAGAGCACATATTGAGGCGGGACCCACCCGGACAGAGTTTTACTCCAATTGAGACTCTTCGAAGAAAATTTGCAAAACATTCTAAACATTCTTTGTTAATGTAGAAAATGCATGAAAATTATTAGAATTTAGGTTCCTAGGTGAAAATGCATGAAATGATGAAATTAGATGCATAATTGTGCAATTCATCTAATTAAATCCCTAATTCATCCTAAAAATGATACGTAAATGTGCAAATTCATGAACTCAACAGTACGGATGCATCGAAAAAGAATAATGATAATAATAAGATCAATAGAGTAACAAAAGTAATAATGTTAGGCAAATCGTGCAATAACAATCACAGTATGGATTGATATAAAGGAACATGCTAAACCATCTATCTAATCAATATTGGCACATTGACAAAGGCTATTATCATGGGAAATTATGACATTGCCCTCCTGTACTACGTTCGAGTTGCGGCGGGGAAATGCACGGGATCACAGCCCAGCCGTATCGATATTACCAGTTCTGGCGGCCGTATATTGGTATCGTGCTGTGTCATGTGATACGTCAATGATGTACGTCCACCTTACCAACTCATTGTTGGAAGTAGGTGGGCCTCGTGGATAGATTTTCAAAACTTTTGACCCACTTGACTCAGGGATCAAGTATCCATAAGGCCAAAAACCCAATCTAGGATGCATAATCCTCAATCTCATGATCATGTACAGTAAGTAAAACTATCTAAAAGATAGAACAGAAGCGAACAAGCATCCATTAAAATCTACAACATACAAGGAAGTAGATTATACCTTTGGAGCTCGGTTGCTCTCTAATGGAGAAGTTGATGATTTTCGTTGATTTAGAACTTTTCCACAAACTAAGATTAGAATCTCCAACACCTCTTAGCCTTCCACGCTATGACCCGAATCAGATCTCTCTTCTCAAGAAGATTGGTGGAATCTCCAAGAGAAAATCCAACTCGAAACTCTAAGGAACTAGAAGAGGAAGAGAGGAGAGAGCAGTGCAACTATTGCACAAAAGGGGATGGACGTTTTTAACTCCAATAATGTGTACGTCCAAGAGGGGTGTAATCCCTTTTATAATCTCCCAGGTCTCATCTTTTCTTAATTGAAATAGAAGTCTTACCTCCACAACAATTAGTAAGTATACTATTACTACTATTAGAAGTCCTACTTTAAATAGAAATAGTAACTTTCTAATTCCTTCCCTTTAGAGTTTGAATATGATTAGTATCTTTCTGATAATTTGGGCCAGCGTGGGGACCACTAGGGATTTCATAGAAAGCTGGCTCCAATTGGGACACGCAACCCCACATCTCATGTGCAGTCCGGGCCCACAGTTAATTGCAAATAACACCACTATATAAATGCAATTGCACTCCAATCTTAGGAATAAATTATAATGAAGACCCTAAACTTCCCAATTACCACAAGTAGGCCCATCTATCAATATCCATGGATCAATTGGAATAAATCTGTCTCTTCCAATCTTAGTTCCACATCTTATTATCCTTGAGCCCCAATTAATCACTGTGATCATCAGTACCATCCAATTAACTCTTAATCGAGATAGATGCGCACTTACTAATTACAAATCCATTAATTGGCACAAGGGGATAATAGAGATACATTCCATCTTGGTCATTCAATGTTCCCACAGTCCTACTACCACATATCCAAGACACCGAGGTGTTGACCTAAAGTTGGCCTCACTCATTGGTGACTCAAAGGAAATGAATAGATAGAAACTTGAGTTCATCAATGTCTCAGGATTGAGAGCCTATTGCTAGGGAATTATGAGAGCATACCTTATTATTGAGACGGAATTCCATAAGGTGCTTCTCATGGTCCTTCAATACATCCAATGTACCAGCGCATTGATCCAGAATCTTTCATTCTGATGATCAAGACAAATCACACTATCTCATAGTGATCAAAGTGTTGCAACCTTATCAGATGAGATGCCCAATCTCATCACTGGTTGTGAAGACATTTTAAGTATAAGATTTGTGACATATATCTCCCATGTGTGGATCTCATCCATACACATATATCACATCTAATATACTAATGGGACCCGGTTCAACTCATGAACCATTATGTCATATGTATTGGTCATGTGCATAAAGTAATAAAATAACATTCATCTCATGAAAGTAAAACATGATTTTTATTGATAAGTAAAGAAATTAATCAATTTATCACATCCACTGATGGATTGAGTCCATACAATCTAACACTCATCATAATGGCCTTACATATAAAATAGCTCATACCAAGGGTGATCAATACCAAGGGTGATTGGTGCCACGGCTAAGCTCATATCAACTGAGTGAGTGTTTATGTCGACTCTAAGGAACCACATAATTAAATTGGTGTCTGGTTAGGTTACCCTTGCGTGAGCAAGGTCCATAGGTCCATACAAGGTCCAGTATGATAGCCTAACAATCCACATCATAATATATACATGTCATAGAGTCCATCATTATATCCATAATCCATCATCATGTAATTCATGCACAATCCAACGTATAATTCATCCATAGGGGTACTGAATCCATGTATACCACCCATCTACTTCATGGTCTATCATCATCCATCCGTTAGGCTACAGAATAGCCTGCCTAGTAACAAACACAGGTCAAATGTCCTCCGTACATAATCATGGTCACCTCTAGGTCAATCCTAGGTCAAGGTCCTCATTTCTATTTATTAATCAAGTCTCAACATTAATATGGACAATAATAACAATAGAGCAAGAGCATAATAACAGACATCATCACTGGCAGCCAATAATTGTGGATGAACAAAGGATCCAACATAGGTTAAAGCCACAACTTCAGGTAGAGAGTCTCACCAGAGCCTAATGGAGCCTCAGATGCTGAGAATAGTGTATTTCGTGCTCTGAAGTTAATTAGCATATGAGTCTGACATTAAATACCAAGTTGGGTCCCGTATTACAACCCTAAACCCTACTTTAGGTAGCCACATGGGTCAAGATTAAGCCCAACCCTTGACTCATGTTTGATCCACTCATCTCAGTCTAGATGGAAGGTCAATGGAGGCCATGTAAGATTAAATCATAAAAGAAATAGAATCTAGAATGCTCTATACGTTGATTATGCGGTCGACATCATGCATGGCTGATCGACCGAATACACTGGAAAGTCAGGGACCGACTATCAGGTTTGCTCTTAATTGTTAGTGTCCCTATTGACCATTTTGATCCTTTGGTCGACCTGGTACACAGGGTGTTAGTGACACAAACCTCACAATCAAGCCTCAAATCTTGAATTTGTTAGTGTGGTGATCGACACTTATATGTGCAATATTTAACTGCAAGACTACAGTGTCATCCAGTAGTAAAGGACTAAAGAGTCCGGATTATCGATCCCACGGAGAGAGGATGGAACAAGCAATGAATCCAATTAAAGTAGAATTGAACTAAGATATAGCTAATATAGACAATTGAAATAAACAATTAAAACTACTAAACTATGTGTGGAGAAATGAATACAAATACATTCTAATTTATATAAACATTGAAGACATTTGATTGACTCACATCCTTTCACAAAGATTGTTTCAATTTGATTAGTTGGAACTTAGAGGCTTTTGATTGGCTTATTTGCTTTCAGATAGATTGCTTCAATTTGATTTGGAGGCTTGTGTTATGTGGTCCAACAAGGCTTTTGATTGGCTCATATCATGTGTCATAGCAAACTTTGATTGGTGGAGAGGTTAGAGTTGGATGAAATATTTTCTATGTAAAAAATTATATATGCAATTGTTGAGGTTGGTTTGAACCCATAACCTATTTCATACCCCCCCCCCCCCCCCCCCCCCCAAGCTCTAACCAATACCCCAACCACTCCTTTGTTTATAAAATGACTTCTTTTATCCTTAAAGTCTTCTTCTTTATATTTTGGAATTCTTCAATACTTCACGAAGATTTCTTTATGTAACTTCTTTATTGAAATCTTTTCTTGATGCCTTGGGATACTAGCTGAAAGGTTGGGGTAATTGCGGGGTCCACCTACACAAGAGAAATTACATAAAAATGTGCTATAAATAATCGGATTTATGCATGATAATTTGATAATCCGTTAATGTGATAGATGGATAAAATCTCCATATAAAACAAATGATATGCATATGATATGCTGATAAAACTCGGGCTAATGAGGGGTAAAATATGCAATATTTAAAACTCATCATGTGGCTGGTCAATCTGGTAAAGAGGCTGGTCAACTATCTACAATGAGCTTCCTGGGAACTAGCCTGTCAGGTGGTCATTGTTATGCAGTGTACTCGGTCAACCGGGTACATGGATGGTCGACCGACTACACTGTGGTCGCATTACAGAACTGACAGACCAGCTCTCAGCTATTTTGAAGTATGCACTGTCACCAGTCGACCTGGTGAATGGTTGTCGATCGAGTATACACAGATTCCTAAGTTTCCGAATTTTTGGGAAATCTGATATTCACCCAATTTCCATGCATCAACCCTCAAACTCATCCCAAATCAACATAAATCCAACTTTATACATAAAAACCACAACATCTATTATAAATCCATCATCAATGGGCCATTGATCTTCTAAATGGGAGATCCCATCCATCAATAGCCAATAACCCATAAACAAGAGGTTAAAGAGATAGATCTACACATCAAGACATCAATAGAATAGAAACTGACAAAATTCAAAGGTAGAAGATATGCATTCTATGCTAAAATGTATATTGCTCTTGCCTTTAGTATCCAACAAGGGTCTCTTAGCTTGATCTTCAAGATCCAAGCCAAACACTCCTCATCTTAGAAATTACACCTAGGGGCTTCTAACAAACTAACTCTAGAGAGTCCATCTAACCCCCTAACACTCCTATAATTCTCGAAAATACTCTAAATCCTATAAATTAGGCCTAATTCCTAGGAAAATACTAAACTACCCATGCTAACCCTTTAGCATAAATAGCTATAATTAGATATAATTAGGCTAGTAAAGGGGCGGGGCCTCATTGGGGGAGTCCCTATTTTATGCTCCACTCGGATGGATCACCAAGTGGACCCCACTATGTATTTAAACATGCGGTGCTCACCTTATTTTTAGAACCAGTGCTCACATAAGGTTTCTCCATATATATACAAATATAAAAATTTATGTAGGGCACGCTAGATAGAAACGCCCCACCCAATGGGGCCCACTATGGCTCATCCCAACCATGAAAAGTTGTTGGATGGGAAGATCCAATTGAGACCTACTGATGTACAAAGATTCAAGTCCATTAGATCATACTAACCCCTTAATCTATGGCCCTAGATTTTAATGGTTTAGTAGCATCATTTTCTTAGAATTTTAAATCCGTCGACAAGTAAATGTTGGATGAGTGTCAAGTTTGGGCTTATGCCAACTCATGGGGAGGTACTGTGTGTCAAAAGATTGGATTGACTCAAGATGGGCTCCACGCCCTAAAAAATGAGGTAACAAAATGGGGATTTTTTAAATGGCGAGTTTTTGATAATTTCCATATATATATATATATATATATATCCCTTTGTGGAGCTCATGAGCTCATAAAATCAAATCTTAAGATTCCTATGGGGACCACCTAAGGATGGAATGGGGGGCATCGAAACATCTCCCCTCCCCTTGTATAGTGGCGGAGGCTCGGATGGTGACCCTAATCTCTTAATCAATGGCCTATAAGTTTTTATTGTCTAAAATGAGTGCACAGTCTACCCAACAGTCCGGACCATTTGAATTGGTGTTGAACCCTAAAACCGATGACTATATGGAGACCTTGTTTTATGGTCCACTCAGATGGACCAAAAGGTGGGCCCCACTAGGTGTTACTCATGTTGAGCTCATGAGCTCGTGTGGTGGAGGATTTCATAGGACCAGAGGCACTGAAATATTATTTCCCCCCCCCCCGCCCCCCCAAATCATCGTCTTAGCCACTTGATCAATGGCCCACAAGTTTACATCATCCAAAATAAGTGCATAATCAATCCAATTGTCCAATCCATATGGATGGGTGTCAAACCCTGGGATCCATACTATCAATGGGGTCCTTGTTCTATGGTCCACTTGGATGGATCAAAAGGTGGGCCCCACTAGGTTTTTGTGCATTGTGATATAGGATAAAGTGAGCTCATGAGTTAAGGTGAGGATTCTCAAGATATATACTATGTTCTGCTAAGAGGTACGTCTCATGGACTTGCATGAGAGGTGACATTTTTCTCCACCATCCCATGACATATCCAACCCCTAACACTCACGAAACCCTAGTGGGTTATCACTCATCCTAATTTGGCACTAATTTAAATAATAATCATCGTCGGACTAAATTTCATTATGAATGTAACTTAAGAAGCTGTCGGTAATACCTAATTAGAGTGAGTACTCATTCTAGGGAGGTTAGTGAGTGTGAGGGGATAGATTTTCCATGGGGTGTCCATGCAGCAGTAAAAAGGTTACCGGTGCAAATCCGTGAGAAATACCTCTTAGCAGAATATTAGCATATATATATATATATGTGTGTGTGTGTGTGTGTGTGTGTGTGTGTGTGTGTGGGTAATTCCCCAAAATGCTCATTTTTGTGTCCAGCTTCTTTTTTTTTTTTTTCATGGGATGCACCTTGAGTTGATCTAATCTTTTCATCTTTTCAACCCCACCCCGCCGCCTCGCGCCCCCCCCCCCCCCCCCCCCACACACACCCACCAAAAAAAAAAAAAAAAGAACCCTGAGTAGTCACAAGTCCAAATTTGGAGCTCATCCAACTTTTCCTCACTATTAGATTGAAATCATAAGAAAATGATGCCTTTAAAACTATTAAATTATAAGGCCATGAAGTCAAGATTTTTGCATATATATCGTTCCATCCAATGGACTTTCATAATCATCATGCATCCCAATGGACTCAATTAGGGGGGTTCTTTTATATATATATATATATATATATATATATATATATATATAAACTTGGTCAGTTTACTTACCTTATATATAGGTACTATTCTTATTCATCCATCGGCTTCTGAGGCCCACGTGGTGCCCTACAAATCATGGGACATTAAGGGATGGAAGACCCAATTGTTGGGAAATTAATTAGGGCAATCACGCCCGATCAATCAACTACAAGCAAACTAGAGATTTACGTGGTTCGGCAATTGCCGATGTTCAATGGGCTATGAGGATTTTACTATGCAGGAAATTAGAAAACTCGTTACAAGGATTCCAAGTCCTTTAACACTTAGCCTACTATATCCCGATAGGTCTCAATTTTGCTCTCACATCTACCCCTTTCGTGGTTGGGAACTACGGGAGAGAGAGCTCTTACCTCTCCCACTCCCTTTCAAAGTTTAGGGTTACCGATTACTTCAATATATAATCTTTGATTTCTTAGCGCCCAACAAAGCTCCAGTACAAGACCAAAATACCCATGACTCTAAACATGGTCATTAGCTAAACCAATGAACCAGATCGGTTAAATCCAAATACAAGACAAACACCCAACAGTGCTGGCGATTATTAGTTTTATGTAGGGTTTTTGTGGTTGTTTAAATATTTTCCAAAAAAAGCCCAATTTAATCAAGAAACACAACATTCTTCTGAGATAATAATTATTTTATAGAACAATATTAATTTGTAACTATCCATGATAATGCCTGGTCATATGGCATATGCGATTGAGATGAAGATAAAACCATTGGATAGTGTTCTCTACCCATAGTAAAATAAAAGGTTGATGAGAGCCAGAAAATCGTTTGAATGAATGCATTCGAGCAAAAAAGTGAAATCATGAAAGTGTTGAGAGAGCTCATGAAAACCCTGTAAAGAAATAAAGCACCCTCTTATTCGTACAATTGAGGAAATCAAATTGCAAACAGAACAAGAAAACGATGATGTAGCAATGCATCCTTTCTTTTTATAATATGTAATTGGTAACCCTAGACTTCTGAGAGGGAGTGAAAGAGGAGAGAGCTCTCTCTCTCGTGGTTCCCAACCACGGAAGGGGCAGATGCGAGACCAAGATTGAGACCTATGGGGAGAGAGTAGGCTAAGTGTTAGAGGGTTTGGAATCCTTGTACGAGTTGTCCAATTTCCTGCATAGTGAGATCCTTGTAGCCCGTGGACGTAGGCAATTGCTGAACAACGTAAATCTCTGGTGTGCTTGTAGTTGATTGATCGTGCGTGATTGCCCTAATTAATTCCCTAACAATTACCCTCTAACACCTATGATGGACCCTCAAACTGTCCATCCATCCCAATTTGCTCCTCGTCGGAGATCAAGAGGCAAAGCTATCTCTTTGCAGGACCTAAATTGGGAAGGAGGAAGAAGCAGAGGTTGGTTCCGGAGAAGGAAGAGACCCATTGCCTGCTCTCTGGTGTTGTGTCGTGGCCGGAGAGGAAGAAGGCAACCCAGTCGTGATTGGGGACAAGGGCTGTTGCGATGTCCCTATTCCTGTTGCAGACCCAAATAGAAGAAGAAGAAGACCCAGTCGGGACAATAGTTCATGCCAGATTCAAGTTGGGTTAGGATCGACATGACCCAGGTTTGAGGAGCCCATTAGCACAATAGCAGTGCAGAGGCCGACGCAAGCAAGTGATGTCAGCAATACGGTCATAGGATTTGACTGGGATCAAATGGCAGAAAACTGTTTTGCGATATCTTCAGTATCCAAAGTCAGATCAGAAATTTGTTTGCACCTATGGACTCGTTGTAAGCAAATCTATACAGTTGTAGAAAGGAATTGGCAGCTAAACGGTCAGCATGGAAGATTTACTGATCGGAGGTAAGAAAATCATTTATGTGATATCGGAGCCATTCGGAGTTGGATTTTAGATTCGTTTATTTCAGTATGCTCGCGGTAACGAGATCTACAATGTGGTGCAGAGATTAAGATCAGAATTAGGTCGACTAGACTTGATTGAAGAAGCAAGCCCAGTTAGTAGGTATCATTGACATCATCAAAGGCAAGGTCAAGCGGGCCAGATTTGACTAGATTGGAGAGGGTTTGCAATGGGACACTCATCTTGCCAAAGCACAGTTAGCGAAGAAGGAGCAAGCAGGAGCTGATGCCATGCCTACATCAGAAGTGGTCAAATAGGGATTTTGACAGATCGGAGATAGGGATTTAGACCAAGTCAAATAAAGATTTGATCATTCGGAGGCAGAGATTGCTCTACAGTTGTAGAGTCCTCAGGACTCGGATTCCCGATCCATTTTCACTAGCATGTTCATTATGAATTGATGTTTGCAGGGGTGTTGAAGTCAAGGCAGATTGACGGCTGGATAGTGAGTGAATTTGACATTGACGCCACTCATAATCGCCAATGGATTTGAGCATCATATTTTGACGTGGAGTTTGACGAGAAGATGAACTTTGCTCAAAGTTCAAGTATTGGTTTAACATGTCCGAATGTCGAAGAATGAAGACTGTGCCATCGGTGCAGGGAGGTACCTGTAAGCGAGGTACAGGAAGACATTGCCAGTTATTATCTTCAAGGTGGCTCGAGTCCCACGGAATCCAAGCCAATGTGGAGATTGTTAGGTTTATGTCTTGTATTCAGGTTTAACAAGATTGGTTCATTGGTTTAGCAAATGACCAGGTTTAGTGTCAGGGGTATTTTGGTCAATGTACCGGGGCTTTCTTGGAGATTATATATTGATGTAATCGGTAACCCTAGACTTTGAGAAGGAGTGAGAGAAGTGAGAGCTCTCTCTCCTTGTGGTTCCCAACCACGAAAGGGGCAGCTGTGAGAGCAAGATTGAGACCTATGGGGAGAGAGTACAGGCTAAGTGTTAAAGGGTTTGGAATCCTTGTAACGAGTTGTCCAAAATCCTGCTTAGCGAAATCCTCATAGCCCCATTGACGTAGGCAATTCCAAACCATGTAAATCTTCGGTGTGCTTGTAGTTGATTGATTGTGTGTGATTGCCTTAATTAATTCCCCAACAAGCACTACCGCCAAGGATTAATGTTGCTGACCCAACAATTAGCTTTGATGATGTTGATTATGGTCCCTAAAGCTACTTTTATCCTATTAGCTCATATTTTCTATCTTAGATCTTTGTTGGCCAATTTGTATACTCAGTTTGTGATTCGAGAAAATGGATTTAGCATTATTAATGGAAAATTAATTAGCTCTTGTCCCTATTGTTGTTTTTACCTTGTTAACTCTTATCTCCATCTTAAAATAATTTCATCCTATTCATATACTTAATGCATCATTCGAGAAAATGAGTTTCATATTAGTAACGAAAAATTAATTAGCTCTTATCTAAAAGCTAATTTTATCCCATTGGCACTTAATCACTGTTGTTAAATTATTTTTGTCCAATTTGAGCATTTAATTCATGGTTTAGGAAAGTTGAATTTGAATTACTAATGGAAAATTAAATAGCTCTTATCTCTATCTTAGAATATTTTTGTCTTATTTGAGAAGAGAATTGATTAGCTCTTATCTATTAAAGTTGTTTTTACCCTGTTAGCTCCTATCTCCATTTTAAAGTGTTTCTTTCCTATTTGTGTATACAATGCATGGTTTCATTGGGTTATGTCTTGTATTTTGATTTAGCCGAATCGATTCATCTGGGTTTGCTTGGACTGAGGTCTAGAGTTCAAGGGTAGCTTGATCATTTGGCCAGGTTATTTATATTGTTACAAATGTAACCCTAGGTCTTAATTAAGAAACAAATGAGGAATAGATTAGATGTTCTCTTTCCCACGCATATAAGCAAGATTGTTGAACCACGTAATTTGTTATGCTCATGTGTGATTGCTTGATAATTTGATTATTTATGCATTTTGGTAGATCACTGTGCCACCTAAAAAGGTTGGGCCTAGCTAGCCCGGCCCTTATGCATCCCAATTTACGAGGTACTTGAATTTAGGCATTTGTGCATGCTATATATTCAAGACCCTTATGCCAACAAGGTCGGCCGACCAAAAGCCATTTGCATGAGCAATCATTGCTTTGTGAAATTAAGAGTGTAGAACAAACCCCGTCCCCAGCAATGACATATCCTTTTATTTCACTTTAACAAGTATCATTGTTGATTGGCTTTGATCACTTTTTCATCACATACTCAATTAAATAGTGGGATCCAATCCTATTAACCGAAATTTGAGGATATATCCCAAAGAGAATGAGATTCATCTTAAAAGGTATGTATCTTCTCTCTGTGGCATCTTTGATGAAGATCCTAGCATGTGTTAAATGGCTACCATGTTATAATAGCCTCCACAGGGAATTTGGATTCATAAAATTATGCATAAACAATGTACCATGCATAAGACAAGGTAGGGTTATAACGGTTCAATTAATCATTCATTTTGGAAAAACCGTTATCTGAACTATGTTCATGGTTTTTGGCTTTTGAAAATTGTAACCGTAATCGAACAGTGAAAAATCGTTAAAAACCAAACTGCGGTTAACGGTTCGGTTACGGTTAATCGTCACTTAAAAAAAATTATGATAATTTTTTTGCCATTTACCAATCAAACTTACTGTGCAGAAAAAAAAAATCATACTTGGAGAATTGCATAATATGTTACTGTAAAAAAAAAAAAGTAATTTTCATGCAGGCTATTAAGTATTTTTCTTATTAGCAAAACGGTTCGGTTAATCATGTGTTGGAAACACGGTTAACCGAATTGAAGTTAACGGTTCGGTTCAATTCGGTTGAGATATATATATTTACACCGGTAAGGCAATGCAAACTTCATGCATCTATGCAAATAGCTTTCTCCGACATATTAATTAATTTTTTTTTTTTCGCTTGTCTAATATATATCCATACACCCAAATACACTTACTCACATTGTACGAGTCCCCTTTACAAAAAAATCCAAGGATCATCCCCCTCCTTGTATCTTTGAGATGCCTCTTCACTTATCTACATTGGATTGGCAACGGCACATTAATTCACATCAATACCTTTCCATAAACCCTCGCCCTCTAGTGGGCCTCATTTCAAAGTTTTCAGAAAAAAAAAAAAAAATTGGAACCATTGCAGCCATGATAGATGAGGAAATCTCTCTCTCTTCAACTTTCAATTCATTCACTGTCCCGAAATTATCGTATCGCCCACAAGACGATATTTAGATTGGAAAAACCAAATCACGGGAAATCGAGCGAATAAATCTGGAGCCGGCGCCACACGCAAAAACCCCCTACAGCAACTACTGTAGGCAGCGTGTGCGGCACGCACATGCCTTTTCGGGGGTGAAGCTCTCTTCATCACGCTCTCGCACCGACGCGATATCTCCGTACGGATAAAGCATGCGAATCTTCCTGAGGCCCGGTCAACACAGACCGCAGTGGGGCCCCCACGCCTGCCGTGCCCTGCCTGCATCACGAGGGAATCTCTCGATTCCTGCCGACCATCCACGTAGCGGCCCAGCGGCCGTGTCATGCGTCATGTGGGGCCCTCCTTATCTCTGACGTGGCCCTATCGCCCCCCGCCACGTCCGCACTCTCAACGCTGTCTTCCGTCTGCATCCTAAAGGCCCTTTTCCCGATGTTTGAAATGTTAACGGAGTCCAAGTAACGGCGTTTTGATGGAGTTTGCCTCTTGCGAAATGACTGTAGTGCCCCTATTTCCGGAAGAACTCTCGAAAGCGACCCGGTTGAAAGAGACCGGCTGCGGCAGTGGGAACGGCGGAGGCTTTGTGTGCTAAAACGGGGTTTTGATTTGATGACTCGGGTGGCCGAGTAAAAATATATAATTGAAATTAAATCTATCGCCAATTGTGCAAGAAGAATCGAACATCTCTCAGCCGGCATCTATTTTCTTATTGGGAATTTTATTAGAAAATTATTTTTTTACTAATTTGCTAGTTTCATTCGTAAAGTGAGGCAAGGCGAACAATTAGATAAGAAAAGAAGAAGACTCAAATCAAAACGTGATAGCATTTTGTCATTCAGCTGAATGTGAGGTTGTTTTTTTGACTTTTTTTAATGAATAAAAACGTTTTCATTTAGGGATTTCGGAAAGTAGCTTTTTGAATTATTTTTAAAAGGTAAGGTGCTGTTTGAATTATGACACCTTTTGATTTAGCTCCCTTTTTTTATTATCTCATAAAATGAACGTTCACCTATGTGAGAAATTTATATTTTTGTGGAGTATTTTTATGCATAAAATAAGAAAAACAATTTCAACCTTCGTAATGAAATTTGCATTTACTCAGCATTATACAACCACAAAATGATGGAGTGCCCAAAAACAACATAATGATGGCAAAAGGTCTTATTATCAAATTCTTTTTTTTTTCTTTTTACAACTTTGTCGTGTTTTACAATATTATAAAACATTGAATTATACCATGATAATATAGAATCTCTATTTCTTACAAAATTAGCCTATCGGGTTATTTTGTGATTGTATAGAATGTCGGATTATTTTTGTGGAATGAAAGCTTTATTTCGTTGTTATGAAGTGTTTTGAAACTTCAGTCGTTTTCTTAGATATAAGGAGTTTCATTGTAAAAGGCTCTTTTTTTATTCTATCAACCTTTATAAGGTATGTATATTTATCAATTTTTAGTTCAAAATTAAGAATTATGATCATTTGATGGGGTTCATAATATTAATGCACGGCCATTTTTTCCCGGTTCAATTCCCCCTCTCATCCCTTGGATTCATGTGGCATCAAAGAGGTGGGCATTTTAAAGTGGTGAATAGTGTTGTCTAGATACATATACCACTCGACAATCCGTGATCTAGGTCACCGTCTCGAAATCACGAGTCCAAGTCATGATATTAGAGATTGGATTCACTTGTTCACTTGGGTCAAAATGTTGATCCTTTTAGATTGTGAATCAATTTTTTATAATCAAATATTCTAGGCACGGGAAGATCATGGTTTGAATTTCCGGATTATATGGTATAAACACCTTGAAATCTTTACTGTATGGCGTTACTTCACCTTTCCCCCAAAGTAGACAGAATTGCATCTCCACCAGTCACGAGCTATAATTCTTATCCAATATACAATAGGCTGACTAATCTGGTGCCTGGCGAGCTATGGACTTCACATGTCCCAAAATATAATCGGTTCCGAAAGAGATCAGACACCCTCGTCGGAAAAAAAAAAAAAAATAGATGAAAGCCACAAAGAATCATTACTGAAGAAAGCCACAGTAGTAAGAGCAGGTTTGGTAACAGGCGAGAATCCATAAATCTGATGATTCTTTACTACTACTGGAACAAAGATTTCTTGCTGGGGATTTATCTAGTCGAGGATTTAATATTGATATTGTTGTATATTGATGCATATAGCTGAGAAAATTTAGGGTTTACCGTGCAAATCCATTTAAGTAAGGATTTGCAAATCTTATGGGGGTGGTCAGATCTGAAAATCCTAACAAATGAAAATTTTCATTCGTCCAAATCCTCATAAATTTACAATTGCTAAATATAAATTTACCACATCTTTAGAGAAACTGAAAATCTTTTTTCTAAAGATTTGATCGCCAAACGTGAACTTAGTTTTCGGTCTATCCTTAAAAATCATTTCCAACTTTTAAAACTATCTTTTTGTACATCAATTACATCAGAAGATTTATGATTTCTCTAGATTGGGAGACACTATGACAGCATTTTCAATGGTCCAGATTATGTGTATCATAGTGAGCTTCTACATATCTATATTGGGCCCACAGGTATAGAACACTTGGTGTTGGTGCTGTATCAAACTGTATTCATTTATTAGCGGATGACCTGAACGCATGGGAGATACCAGTTACATCATTCAAGGCCGAAACAGTACATTGAATTCGGCCGATGACCGAATTGTTCTCAACCTTCAATTTTGGTAAGGTGTGGGGCCACCTATGAATTAGGTTGGATTGAATTTTTACAGATGAAGATTTTAAGATGTGGGCCACCTTGAGATGGATAGCAATTATGCACATGCTTGCGAGAGTCATCTCCTAAGTGGAAATTATTATTTAGATCTAGGAAGGTTAATTTGGTTAGCAACCCCTTCTTTTACACACCTGCCCTCCTTGGGCATGCAGCCCTCTTCCCTTCCATGTGTGTAGATTCTAATGGGTCGCAGCCCCGCCCCCCCGCGGTTGGTAAAGTAAAAAAAAAAAAGAGAATGGCATTTTATTATTAGTAACACCAGAGGTGGCTGTACTCATTGAATTTTAAACTGTCAAGATATCAAGATATTAAGGGCCCATTTGGCAATTTACTATTAAAATAAAATGACAAGGACCCCGATGACCACATGGCACAGTGGACATGCATGAATGTAGATAATTCACAAAGATGATGATGTTGATGTTGATGATGTGAAAATTAAATGATGAACATCCATGAATGTGGATAATTCGTGTCGCCGCCGTTTCTAGCTTAAGCAATTATTTTTAGGGTAAATTAGCCAAAAGTCCTTGAGCACGGTCTTCTAAGGCATCAAGGACAACTACTTTTTCTCTAATGTCTATAGTTTAGACAGCAGGAGATACTTTAGTGAGAGGTCCCTAATATGCCACGTCATGTATTTTCATGACTAATTTGCCCCATTCAACTATGCCAGAAAACTCCTTCCTTCTTCTCTCATTTTCCATTTTCCATTCCTTTCCATAGTTGCAGAATATCGTTGCAGAGCACCTTCCGTCGCCAACATGACTTCCGATTCTCTCTCTTTCATTTCTTCAAAGATGGACATAGTTTTACTTTATCTTGCTCTTTCATCTGAAGTCTCTTCCAAATCTCTCTTTCTCTCTACAACTGATTTGAAAGAAAGCATTTTGCACTTTTTCTTGTTTCCCCCCTCTCTTTTCTCGATTGGATTGTGGTCATCAAGTGTTTTTGTTTTGGATTTCGATTTTTATTAGAATCTGATTTTCCGTATTCTAACTTTTGGTGTCGCCGAGCTCAGATAAATTTCCCAGAATCTCTGATAAACTGGACAGAAACTCAGATAAACTTGTCGAAGTTCTGCCAGAAACTCAGATAAATTTATCTGAGTTTCTGGCAGAACTCAGATAAATTTGCCAAATTTATCTGAGTTTTGGCAAATTTATCTGAGTTTCTGGCAGAACTCAGATAAATTTATCTGAGTTTTGAAGAACTTTTCTGAGTTTCAAACAAATAGCTATGTGAAGTGGTGCCATCCGACGACCCACATCCATCTCTCCTTTCTTATTGCAGTGGTTGTGATTTATGATTCGCGTTTTCTTTCTCTACCAGCAGACAGAAGGAGAAGAAGGAGCAGGAGCAGGGAACTATGGGAGAAACCAAACATGTTCTGGTTGTTGTATTCACAAGGTATCATGTGTCCTAATTTCAAAAAAGCCCAAGTCAGTCAATCTGTAAGTGGTTTTAACATGTGAAAGGATGGGCCAGTACCACAGTCCACAGGCTATATATCTGATCATAACCATGGTTTAAACAGTGAGAAGACTGCCTTAGAAGACTGATAAATTTATCTGAATTTTATCTGAGTTTTGAAAACTCAGATAAATTTGTTTGAGTTTTGCTTTTGCTGACATGTGCAAGGGCGTTTTTGTCCTTTTCAGTTACAAGAGGACTGCTGTCAGTACGATAAAGTATTGTGGACCGCTTGCAATAAAAATCACAGTTGAGGGACCTCCGCCCAAATGCCCCATATTTTTATTAGACCATTAAACCAACCCCCAGATTAAGAGGCCAGTTCGCCGACTCTCTCTCTCTCTCGATATATATATATATATATATATTATATTACTAGTAATATTATCTTTTTTGTTTTGCTCTCTACTTAAAAAAGGTTGAAACTTGAAACAGACAAACCAAAGCTATGAACGAGTACAGATTAATAGCATGGTCTAATCAAATTGGGCCCCATTCTTATAACTATCACAACATATTAATTAAGTAATCAAAAGTGAAGGAATTTCAATTGCACGTGATGATGTTACGAAATTGTTATTTATGGAGGTGGATGGAAATCTTACTCGGAAAAAGATAGCATAGGGACGAATACTGGTCGTCTTTCACACGTGACGCATGCGAGCACACCAACAGGCGACGGTCAAATAGCCACACATGAGAAACAGTCAATTGATTTACAAGGAGCAGGAGTCATTTGGTATGAGTCTACTACTAAACTTCTTCTTCTTTTTTTTTTTAGCTTATTTGAATTTGAAGATTTGATTTGGATTTGATATAATATGGTCCTGTTTGGCAAATCTGATCCAATAAAATTCAGTTTTGTTTTGAATAAAACTATTTGAAATAGATGTTTTTACTAGTAGGTTGTTTGAAATAAATCCTTCAAATGCATCCTTTAGAAGAATACCTAAATGCTTAAAACAACCCAACATTAGGTTTCATTAAAAAATCCCTCTAAACAAAACAAGCCCTAAGTGGCTAAGCCTCACTAACCTGAAGGTCTATTGACTATATTTATTTCTGCTAGCAGATATATTATGTAAATTATATAACATTAAATCCTTATATGTTCCACCTTGAGGATTTGAATCCAAATTGATTACATTCACTTATTTAAATTATATATATAGGTTTTAAAGGCATAAATAGCTTGAGTTAAATTCATATTTGAGAGTCTATTTAGCTCTAATCATATATTTTAAAATAGTTTTCATTATTTATTTAAGAAATTTTATTGAAGCCCTTTTATCCAATTACACTAATGCACTTTAAATTTTATATTAGAAATTAGATTCAAAACCGGATCCATCTTTTTTAAACTAATATAGGTTCTGGATATAACAAATATAATCTAGTTGGATCCAAATTCAAAAGTATCAAGATCGATCTCAGTTCAGAATCATTGTGGTTTTGCTCTAGATCCACCCCCTTTGCATCCCTAATTCACACCCATCAAACAAGATATCTAACATGGTTCCCACTCATAAAAATCTAAAATGCACAAAATAACTGCATACCCCCTAGTTTGCAGCCAAATTTTACTTCTATAGGAGTTGTGCTGATCGTTTGATTGGTCAGTATGTGATATCTGAATCGTTTATAATATTTTATTTGCTTGTTTCATAAGTGATTAATATTATAGAAAATCTAATGGGTAAACTTCTGAGATGAAGCATAATATTATAGAAAATCTAATGGGAAAACTTCTGAGACGAAGCATTTCACCTTGAGCTATTTAAATTCCTCAATAAATGGACCCAATTGAGCAAACCTGGATACATTTCCATGTCCCCTTAGAAAATGTTGTGTAATTGGGAGGAAAGCCTGTACCCCAAGTCCATTGACAGTGCCTAGTACAGTTACAAACCCACACTCCAAACCATTACTTGTGTTTCTTAAAAACAAACAGGAGCCGGAAAAAGGCAGGCTAGTGGTTTACTGACTAAAGTAGGCAGAAATCCCATGCCTTTCGCCAGCAGCAGGAGGACGAGGACCCTACGCATTTCATGGGGAAGTCGCATCGTTTTCACCCAATGGGATTTCGCCCATCAATGTCCTGCGGACTACCGACACCGCCCCCGAGAAACTGGTCACCGCACGCAAACCCCATTACACTCACGAGATAATTCGTAAACGAAACTGCGATACGAGAAATTGAGGAAGACCAAAAGCCGTCTTCGTGCTCCGCAACATGTACACATCCATGCCTCGCATGCACTATACACATTTGATGCCTATATTCAATTCATGTTTCAAAACGATGGGTACCACCCCAAACTGTGGATCTCTCATACGTTCACATTTCTACTTTTAAGACTGTTCAAAGATAATATAAATTCATCCTCTTATTTTAGAAGTTAATTGAAGTTCATGCTGTATTGTTACATGGTTTGACCATATATTTATTTTTAGAAAAAAAAAGAAACTTTATGAGTTACATGCATATGATAAATGAGAAATATAGTAATTGGTCAACTCTAATTAAAGTGAAATTTAGACACTGCCAAATAGGAGTCCTGTTTTTTTAAGAGGTACGTCTCATGCTTCTAATTTTAAATCCTTAAAAATAAATTCCTCTAGTTGGTTTAGAAACTAATTGAATCTCATCCTATACTACTGGGACAATGTTTGAACAAAAAAGTGTTTTCAAAAAGATAAAATAAATAAAGATTGACAATCATATGAGTTGCATGCATCTGAAAAGTGATAAATATGGTAATTGGTCCACTCTAATTAAATTGATAATCTTGCCAACGTTACAAAAAGATTTCTTTATTAAGCGGTGCCCTCATGTAGCATGTGGGAGTAACTTTGTTGCCAATACATCAGACCCTCATGACCATCTAATCATATGTCATACTCAATAACCCTCCATGAATCAATCAAGATCCTCCTAAATTTCATAAAATATGTAATGTAAAAAAAAAAAAAAAATTGTTGAACTTTAAGGCTCCTAAATCAATGATCTTGATGATCTCATTGAGATTATTTTCAATCTTTCCATCCTCGTACACTTCCATGATTAGCATAAATCTAAGTGGGTGCCACAATAAACTTAAAGTTTTACCTCTCACGAATAAGGGTGTTCATGGGCTCGGATGAGGCATACCAAGGCCTTACATGACTTAAGAAACACAAGCTCATATCCAACTTGAGCCGTACACGGGCCATAAATGTCAAGCTTGAGCCCACTTATTTATTAAATTGAGCTGGATTGAACTAGGCATTTACAAGTTATTTAGGCTTTCTAGTAATATTTTGGACAAATTTATCACTAAATTACAAGCAAGCCAAGCTAGGGTGAGCTTTGATCGAGCTTTTAATTGCTTGATCCAAACCTAGCCCAAATATTAAACGGGCTTAGATTTTACCTCCAAGCTTTACCTAAAGCGGGTTGAGCTCGGATCTGGCTTAGGGTAGTCCAACCCATGAGCACCCTACTTACAGATTACGTGAGAGGTACCTTCTAACTAGACATGATACTAAATATATAATGTGACCGTCTTATAGTAAAAGGTAGGTCTTATTAAGTGATTTCCTTAGACATCATTTCATGTTATAGTGTAGATATCAAACTCGTGCATATAATGACAAACCATTAAATTGTGAACCCAAAATGTTTAAACAATTAAATTATGGGTCTAATTTCAATCACATGCCTTATAAAATAAGAGTTGAATAAGAAACGACTGTGGACGGCCAATGCCCTTATAAGTATTTTGAAATTCCTTTTGCCCTTTATACGTTCCCTTTTTAAATTTCCATTTTTGTATAGTGCTCGCTTCAAGAATTTTATTTTTTTCACCACTCATAATATATATATCTGGTTAGACGTACATGTCTTTACGAGCTTTCTAAAGTAAGATCAACTAAAATCTACTTATTGTTAATGGTTTTGAAAAAGTAAAGCAAAATCTTCGAAAAAATAACTTCAATGCTTTTTTCAATTATTTTATACATGCTTAGTTGGCCAATAAGTTGGAACGTAATATCCCATTCGGTAAAAAAATGTTACTTGTAATTTCACTTTCTCCGCCGCCAAAATATATATTCAACAAAATATCAATAAATCAATTACTTCATTAGTAGTAAATCTCTTATCTCACTTCAAATCAACTTTATCTTATAAAAATAAATATAATTTTACTTAAATGAAAAGCATACATCTAATTGAAACGGAACGACAGTTATATTTTCTACCGATTCGGCATTTAACTTAAATTACTTTCTCCATAAACTACTCAATCATGCTTACAAACTAGAAATTGAAAGTTTGACTCATGTCCTGATTCAAACAAAGAAAGAAAGAAAAAAAAAAAAAAAAAAACAGTAAAATTAAAACTGATGGTGTGGCCCACTAGATTAATTTCTTTTATATATAAATGCGCACAGCCGTCACCCCCCAAGGACTTCATTTTTGGACAGTCCAGCGGAGCACACTACTAATCCAATCCCCAATCCCCTTGAAAACTAAAATAAAAAATAATATAAAAATTCCTGTCGGGCAAAACGAAGACCACCTATTCCTCTATAAATAGCCCCACTTTCCTCCCCCTCACCTTGTTTCCCTATCTCCCCTCTTCCTCTCTCTCTCCCTCTCTGCTACCGCTTCCGTACAAGTCCGTACGCTTCCCTGACCGGCTTATGGCGGTTGACATGCTTCAGCTACGCAAGGAAGGCTTCTCCACGGTCGAAAAGGAGCCCGTCACGGTGGCGCAGACCGTAAAGGAGGCGCATTTTAGAGGCGTGCGCAAGCGTCCGTGGGGCCGCTTCGCCGCCGAGATCCGCGATCCGTGGAAGAAGACCCGAAAATGGCTCGGCACCTTCGACACGGCGGAGGAGGCGGCCCGAGCCTACGACGAGGCGGCGCGGAACCTCCGCGGCCCCAAGGCGAAGACGAACTTCTCCTCCGACGGCCAGATCGCCGCCTCCGGGACCTTCCAGAAGCATCTCCACCACTGGCGCACGGCCGCGTTTGCGTCCGATGGTCGGAATCTGTTCCCGCGCTCCGTGCCGGCGGATTTCGCTGGTTCTCCTTTCGATCCGCTGGCGCCGGAGGGGAAGAAGATGAAGGTGGAGGAGGAGGAGAAGAAGAAGCAGCCTTTGGAGTTTGATCTGAATCTCCCCCCTCCGATGTTTTGATCGGACGGTCGAGATTTGATGATCGAGTGTTTTGAAAGATTTCTTTTTTCGGATCGTTTCGGCCGGGGAAAATATCGGCTCGGGGTTTTGGGTTTTCTGTCTTTTGTTTCCGTTTTTGCCCTTTCCTTTTCCCAGTAGTTGTATTTCTCTCTACTCTTTTCCATGTACAGTTTCCATTTCATCCATTTATATCATAACATTTTAATTGAAGGGGCAGTTTTGTCATTTTAGCCAGAATAGTGAGATTCCATGTCCCGGTTTGATGAACCATCTGGTATGATGGGCCCGGGGTCTCATTTTATGATGGGCCCACAGTTTGAAACCATTATTAATACATGGGGCTGTGAGGTGACTTGTGAGCTCATTATTAGGATGGGTGAAGTGTGAACACGTGACATGAACGCTGCGCGACCACGGGTTGAAGGAAGGTTGACTCACTAATAATTATTGGTGAGTCGTGAGCGACTCTGCCAGCTGCTGCCTTGAGTGTGTTTTTATTTATTGTTGGGAGGGTCCTTGAATGCGTAGGGATCAGATTAAGGAGGAATCTATGCTAAAAAGAGCTGCTTAAAACATGGATGTTAATGTAATCCTTAAATGAGAAGTTAATTTACATGTTTTGTAGTCGTAAAACACTGCCAAATTAAAGTGGCATGTGGTGTGTAAATCCAAACCTTCCAATTGCTGTCCCAACCAAATATGGTGGTTTTCAGCCGTAAGATCAATTTAGAGTGATGATTTTCAACGAAAGCATATAATAGGCAGTTCATTTTACCTTTTTTTTTTTTTTTTCTTAAAAAAGCAGAAGTGGCCGCATGGTATGTGAAACTTTAAACGCTTTGAAAAACCATTTCTTTTTTACACATGCTCAAGTTAATAAAATAAAACGAAATTTTATTTTTGAAAATTACCCAGGTACATCCAGCCGAATGACTTAGTCGTGTCCGCATAACCTCATCCAACAAGTATAGATTGCACGTCTCAAAATCCAGTTAAAGAGGTTATTCGGAGAGATAATGATGAGGATGCCACTAAATTTTTTTATGTTTACAAACATCTAAGCATCAATGGTTTTACATTTCTACCCATTGATCTTAAAGGCCCGTTATAAGTCTTAATTACGATGGTCAATGAAACAAAGGATATGTTTCTTCCTTGGAACTGACGTTCAACGTTTCCACCAAAATGACCAGAGGTTGGGATTTCAAAATTCTCTAAACCATTGAGAAAAGTATAAATGACTAAATTTTTAAAATTCCAACCGTAAAAGAAAGAAGAAGGCATTTACAAATATAGAAGAAGAGAGGTAACCACAAATTCCGATTCCAAATTTTTACAAGAAAAACATGTCATCAATTTTTTAAGCCATACACAACCCATCTCCTCAAAGCTCTTTACCTACAATTTATTAATTACCTTGTAAGTTCTTTTTTTTTTTTTTCTCGATATAAAACAAGAAAGCAAGCAGAAGAAGAAAAAAAGTGGATATGGTAAGTTTAGACCATATCAAACTATCCACGGCTGTTTCGCTCAGCGGAGGACACGTAAAAGGAGAGAGAAAGGGAAAAGCAGCACAAAAAGCGGCCGCCGAAGGACAAAAAAATGAATGCATTGTGGGGACCACAAATGTTGTGGGAAACGTGGCAGCAGTCTAGCGCCTAGTTCCGGACGCTTTGCCGCCGCGTTTTCTCTCACACGGCCTTACATTTACAGCCCGTCTTTTGACGGCGTCAGACAGAACCCCACCTTGCCCTTTGACTGCACACGTGTCTCTAACGGCGCACTAACGGCGCAAGGCTCGAGGAGGTCGCGCGTACACGCGTCATCCAACCGTCGTCCCCGTTCGTGCCAACGGCTGTGTGCGCAAATGACCTTTCTATCCTCTTTGCTGCCGACTCACGCTGTAGCACACTAATAAGGTAAGCCTCAGAACCACTGGACTTTCCTGTGGCTCTCGAGTCTTAATTCGCTGAGTTTGTAGTAGTTGCAGTGGTGGGAATGGCCCGGTCGGCTTTCTCAATCCAAATCCCAGCCACTTGTTGATTGGGTCGAATCTCAACCTAAATCCAATCTAAAAGCTAATAGGGTTAATTTGAATATTTGACTAATGAGTCCGATTTAAAATAATTTTACCTGTAATAGTGCAATAAGTTGGATTCTGTCTATTTCGAGTTGGTTGATTAATACGTTGCAATCGACTTGGGTTTGTGAATAATAGGTTGGGTTTGAATTGGGCTAGAAATTGCAGGTCATGCTGCAATAAGGTGGATCTTGTTGGGTTCAAGTCTGTTGACCCGGGTTGAACTGCGATGAGAACCCATTTATATTAATGTTATACAGACACACACACTTTCGTTTCATTAGTGAGTAAATAAATCATAAACTAGGACGAACCAGTAGTGACAGTAGAACTCTGACTTGGCCCAAAATTGTGAACCCATTCTTGTATTGGGGATTTTCTTTTTCGGGAGCCCCCTACACAAGTGCCTTTGATTTTAGGGTCTGGGCTTTTGGTTGAGAATTCTGCATCGTCCTTGCATATGAGAATCCTGTAATGGAATATTTCACTACTTGCCTTCAATCAATATGGCGAGAAAAAAAGAAAAAAACAAGAAGAATAAATGAATCACCCAACTCAACTTACCTCTTTATCATGTTATCATGGGCTTATCTAGTTTGAAAATCAAGCAAGTCAAACTCCAACCTTTTTAAGTTTGTTCTTAAGTGTTAGGGATTTTTGTATATTGCAATTTGATGAATGCACTATCACTTTTACTTTCATCTGATCGCACACTCTTACTTTGATTTGAAAATCTTAAGATCTAGAAATGAGTCATGCATATTTATTTAATTTTCAAAATCATTACTCTTCACGTTTTCAAACTTCAATGCACATTAAAAAACTGGTTTGATTCATGCATGCTGATGTGCCTTTGAGGAAAATTTAATTAGGTATTTTAGGATCATGGATTGTATGCATACCTTGGATTTTTAAAATCATGAGACCTAGCTAGCATGAATTCACTTGGCCTTGTATTCCCAAAAAGTAAAGTCAGAATTTTCAAATATTGGAGGGAACCTTTTCAGTGCCAGTGTACTCGGTCGACTAGGTCCCTGAGGATATCGACTAGCACAACTAGCCGTTCTCTGGACGTTGGGGATCTGGTCGACCCGGGTCTCATGATGTCAATCGGCTAAACTAACAGTTGGGAAATTCGGTTATCTACTCCAACTCA
This sequence comes from Umbellularia californica, assembly GCA_028538565.1. Classification (NCBI taxonomy): domain Eukaryota; kingdom Viridiplantae; phylum Streptophyta; class Magnoliopsida; order Laurales; family Lauraceae; genus Umbellularia; species Umbellularia californica. The sequence goes on from JAPQWN010000005.1 coordinate 15,927,831, forward strand.
TTCCACACAATGTAGAGTGACTTTGGTTGAACCTTTGGAACTGTTTTGAAGTCCAAGCAAGGGAAATGAGTTGAGAAGGCTAGAACAACAATGGAGAGCCAAAAAGCTTGAGTCATGTAGGTATATCCTTCCAAGTTAAGCTTTGGTTTCCATGATTTTGAAATCCATGCTTGTTCAAACCTTTAAAACTTTATTTTAGTATGATTTCTAGTATTGACTGAGTTATTTTGCAAACAATGATCACTTAGGAAGAATAATTTATTTTTACAAACATCTAAGTCATAATCACATACGTTTTTGTTTTCGAAATTTCATACAACTTGTATATTTTGACTGGTATATCATGTCAAGTTGTTCATCATGATTCACATGTGATTAGATCATTACTTCAGTCATAATCATTGTGATCAAATTTTAAATGTATCAAGCATTCATTTAGGAGCATCACTTTTAAAATTGATTGAAGTTATCATTCATACACATTGAGCACTCACCTTAGCTATTTGAAAGTGTATAATTGAGTTGTATTTTAACTTTCATATCAGGCTATGTTACAAATATTGTAATGAGCTAAATTTGTATCTCCTTGAGTGTATTTTAGAAACAATTGAGAGAAAAAATCTTAAGGCTTGTAAAGGTTGATGCTTAGCCTAGAAAAGCATTTAAGGAAGGTTATTGCTTAGCCTAAGAAAAGCGTATAGGAAATGTCATTGCTTAGCCTTGAAAAGTATAAAAGAGTGGTTGTAAGGTTGGAGGTGAACCTAAACCTCAAGTTGAGTTAGTGGGTTGCCGGTGGGGTGTGGGAACACAAGCTGGAGTGGATGTAGGCATTTGGGCCGAACCACTATATATGATTGTGTTGTGGTGATTCTTGTGGTGTTTGTTTTTTTAGTTTGCTTCTGCATATTTATTTTGTTCATCACAAGTGCCTAATTGTTTAAAGAAGATAAAACTTGGATTAATTGGTAAAATTTGTCTAGCTCACCCTATTCACAAACAACCAACCCCCCCTCTAGGTTCGGATCCCAGACTTTCATTAAGAACATATGATAAATATAAGAATTGACAAATAAAACTCCTATAATCTTTTCTCTTCAAATATTGCTCATTTTTTGTGGGATTTCTTTAGAGGATTTAACTAGAAAAGTCCCCTAAGACTCGTTATTAGCCGAAAACACCCTCAATGTCTTATAAAGACCATAGTGGTCTCAAAGGCCTTGTTTGGTATTTTCTTTTAGTTTTCTCTCTGAGCAAGGATATCACTACTCCTTTTACATTAAGAGATCCTAGAACCCTTTCCCCCATTCTTTTTCTCCCTTCCACGAGAATACAGGGCCCGAGACTCTGTTTCTAAAACTCGGATTTCTACTCCGGTGCAGTGGACTCATTGAAGAAGAGAAGAAGTTGCAGGACTTTGCAGAAGGCTGATTGAAGAAGAACAAGGGATTCGTTCTTGGTTTCGAAGTTGTAAGTGGTTCTCTATTACAGATCAGCCTGATCCGTGGTAAGCCATCCCAGATCAAATTTTCTAGTTGCAAATCGAACTCGAAGAAGTCTGCAGAGGTTTCACGTCGCAGTCGATTGAATCGCCCTTTCCCCCATTTTGTTCTTCTCTCTAAGCGGGGATATCTCTTTTAATTCTTTTCCCATCTTAAGGGTGATAGGTCATTTTTTTTTGTTTTTTTGCAAAGTCTCTCTCTCTCTCTCTCTCTATATATATATATATATATATCTATTCTTTAAGTGTTTTCTATTTGTTTGTTTGTTTGTTTTCATTTGTCTTTTACGTACTGTTAATATGAAGATGGATGCAGGAAGAGACCTCCAAATACTTCAAGATCACGAGCGTTATCATTATTCTTGTTTCTGGTTTTTTTGTTTATTCTTTTGTTTGTAATGTGTATTTCAAGAAATTGAACAGAATTTAATCATCTATTGGGGTTTTGATTTTCCATCTTTATGGATTGTTTTGATTGTTGAAGATACTAGTCATGCATACATATTAGGGAAGAAGAAAATTGGAAACTTGGAGGTAATTAGTGAGTGAAATTTGTGAAATTTTTGCTAGTGAATTGGAAAGGAAACAGGTGGAGATAATTTTTCCAAAATCCCCCAAGAGATTAGTAGTGGGTGAATCTCTCATGGGATTTGTGAGTGTTGAGATTTGTGAAATGGTTTGTTTGGATGAGAAGAAAGTGTTTTTTTTTTTTTTTTCTTTTTGCACCTGTTTTATTCACATTGAAAGGAGCCCTGTAGTTGTTCTTACTTGGGTTGTTTCATATTCAGCACTTTCTACAGATGAGGCTCACCCTTCTTTGAGTTTATACTCAACAGAGTGATTGTTGGCTTGAGAATGGATGGATAGAAAGTAAATAAACCCAATTATCCATAATCTATTACTATATTCCCCAACTTGTTGGAACTGCTTTTAGCAGATTTGTTTCATCATCATGCACTATATAACTGATGTTTCATACATGCAGATGGAAGAAAAAGAACTAAAGGAACTGAAAATATCCTTCTATATGAACAACAGAATCACATATCTGAAGGGATCTCGCATTGAGTGGTATATCGTGAATGTTTATCTAATTTATTGATGAGTGATTAAATATGGTATTATTCCTTCTTCACTATTTTTCTCTTTCATATTATTGATATCGATAGGAACTGGGGCGCTATAGATGTATCACTTTTAACCTTGAAAAGTCAATATGGAAACTGAATAAGACGCAATAGGGTTATGTGAGGTGGATTGGTTTGCATCATCTTGCAGAGACATATGAGATGAGAATAGGCCATGCATTAATAACGGGTCTTATAGAAAGGTGGAGACTAGAGGCAAATACGTTTTATTTTCCTTTCGGAGAGGCCACAGTTACCTTAGAAGATGTGGCCTATATATATGGTTTGCCCATTGATGGTGAACCAGTCATTGGATGGACTCACCCCAATGTGAAGATGGTGAGTTTATGTGAAGATCTCCTTAAAATGTCGCCCCATCCAGAGGTGGACACACAAGGGCTATGTATAAAATTAAAGTGAATAAAGGATAATTTCTTGCCTTCGGAGAAGAAGACAAAATTGTCAAAAGAAGTTAAGATTTGCAACAGAAAGGCATTCTTGTTTCATTTTGTAGATGGACAATTTTTTATGAACGGATCGGGCTCTAGAGGACAAGCTTACCTACTCGAATTATTTAGAGAGTTCAAGCCATATGCCTGGGACCCGACATGTCTTACTAACCTGTACCGAATGTTGGCAATGGTTGTAAAGTGGATGGATGATAGAAATGAGGGTGGAGAAGATGTAGTTGAGGCTGATGGGAAGGACAAAAATAAAAAAAAAACTTCCATCGATCACCTCAAAATCCTAACTGGATCATAGCAGCTTTTACAATTATAATTCAATAACTCTTAACCTTGTGCAATTTGTTATTTTATTTTAAACACTCATATTGATTATTTACATAACGTGCATGCTAGATATGGGCCTACTCCCGCATGTCCATTGGTTGGTGTCCTACCCCAAAGGATAGTTGGAAGAGTGACGTTAAATTTCCTCTGTGCAAAGCATGGGAGACTAGATTATTGGATGGATATAAAGCTTTGACTACTGTAAAATATGTCTGTCATCAATTGGATAATATGAAATTAGATTTAGTAATTGATCGATCACGAATGAACATATTTATTTGTTGATGTGCAAACATCAAGTACCAAAACTTCATTGATTAGTTTTCATGCTTATTTGTTGCCATTTGCTTGGATGCCATATGCTACCTATGGGAAGAAATTTACTCAGAATGTATTAGATGTTGATCGGCGATTGTTTATGTCGAATACAATCTTGATTCATTATTGGATTATGGCGTACCATAACTCTAATCATGTCATTAAACAACTTGGACTAAGTCAAGTGGTACCTTCACCTTTTCAGATGCCTCTCCTAAGGGTGGAAAAGGTTGAAAGGGTGTCTTGGGACTATATTTTTATCTCGCCTAAAGTATTGTCTATGTGGAATACAAGAGTAGACGTGATCTTACAAGGATAGAAGGATACGTCCACTACGTCAAAAAGCACATTTACCGACGGCCCAAGTCCGTCGTTATATAAAAAAACGACGCCCAGACGCCGTCAAGGTGGCCGACGAAAAAACTGTCGTCGTTTAATAAAAATGACGGTCTATGTCCATCGGTAAATTTAAAAATTGCCGACGGCTATGGACAGTCTTAATTTCTTGACGGTCATTATCCGTCTGCGTATTTTTTCCTAAAATCAGTGGAAAAAAAAAACGACAGTCCATGACCGTCGATTTTTTTATTACGAATTTTTTAAAAAATCACTTTTTTAATTATTTTAAAAAACCTGCAATTAATTTTAAAAAATTGAATATAATACCAATTATAGAACCATCCATTTTCCATCCATTAAAAGGGCTCAAGTGAGCTAAAAACACTGGTGGTTAAAAGTTCATCCATCCATATAATATGTAAACTTACATTATCAAGATAGTTATGAGAAACAACAAACTTAACAAAAAAAAAAAAAAAAAAAAACCATATTTCATATGACCACTAACACTGTTCCACATTTGAAAGTAAATACAAAAAGTCAAAATCATTTACATGTCTTTGTTTGCAGTAAAATTAGTCGACCACAGTTCTAAAAATCAGCCATGAAATAATATCGCCCAAAGTCAAATCCCCAAAAGTCGTGTCTCCGCCCAACAACAATTCATCAGCCTTCAAGATCCCATCTATAATAATCCTATAGCAGCCCCCTTCATCGATCGACAAACCCATCACACGGCCAACCGCAACAGTAATCTCCTTCCTCAAATATGAAAGCAGCCTACATGAACCCTCTCTTGTATGTGAGGTGTTGTTCTGGTTCATGCCCATGTGTAACTCCTCACGAGTGGAACCATCCTGGGCTTGCTCAAAGAAAGAAATATTGAGCTCATTAAATTGGGAAAAAAACCATCACATAAATTGGGAAAAAAACTATCACATAAAAGTAGACATTTCTACAAAATACATACTCAAAAACATTCTCTAGTTCTCACCAACAAATTCATAACATTAAAATGATACTCGGATCTTAACAGACACATCTCTTTTGTTAGGGCCTGTTTGGCATTGTACCTATGCTATTCTCAGTTTTGTGCTGAGAATGGGTTGTCCTACGATTGGGTTGTTCTGACCACAAATGCGCAGAAGTTGTTTGGCAACGTCATATTGGATTGTTCTGCTGAGATTATGCCATGTGGAACTTGTTTGGTGGCAGCAAGTAGTGTTGACATTCTTATGTCTAAAAACCTTTAGAACCTAATATCTGATTGGCCCAGTTGCCCTCTTGCTCCCAACACTATCAGTACAAATGGGGATCATCCTTCATTTGTAGAGATATTCAAGCTGGATCGCAGCAATGATTACAAATCTATAAGCATTCCAGTGTTCGTGTTTTTTCTTTTTCTGAAAGATAACGAAAAACTTGGTTGATAAGGAAAGAAAAGAATAGCATACATTCAAACAAACTTTAAAGCACTTCTCCATTGAGATTAGAACATTACAAAAAACCTAAGTCATTTGCAAATTTCACAATCTCGCATGACAACCACTTTGCCAAGGGCATATGCTTCTGCATTTAGCCCCTACAGCACAGTTCTACAGCCTCTCTCATCACCAATATTGCCCTTATGTCAATGAAAATCCATACTAGTCTCTTGTGAAGCTCACCTCAATATGGGTTCAAATAATGGTGTCACACTCTTATTGCTGCTCATGAACATAGGCATGTGCCACTGAAAATAAAGAGTAAGCACGATATCTGTACACTCGCTAGAATTACCATATCCTTTATAAAGTGAAAATCTACGTTCTATATGATGAAAATGAAAGAAATCATTTCACTCTTCTTTTTTGAAACGTGACAAAACTGTGAAGAAAGAAACCAACACAACTTACTTCATCCAAAAAAGGATACCACATATCATAGGTACAGGTATATGAAATCCAACTCACCTCTAAAATCTTTCATTCTATCACTGATTAGCATGTTTACAAGTTTTAAGCAGTGGACAATTGTTGAGAAAATAATTTTGTTGTGTCAAAAGAGCTACTAATTCAGACATAGAAGATAAATAAGTAAATAGAAAAATCACCTTGCAACAAAAAAAACTATATTTTCCAACATCAGTAGTTTATTAGCGCATCCAATGGCAAGGGCACCACCAGATCCACCTTCCCCAATAATAATAGAAATAATTGGAACCTTTAGACCACCAGAAACACCAACTTCTCTCCTCCACATCCACACCAACCAACGACCCTAACAACCCTAGCAAAGATTAACGGATCATCATAAGAATCCACGTCCTGATTAAGTTTTTTTGGAACATCCAACACAACATGCCACTCATCCATAGGCCGACTTTGATCTTTGCAATAGAAGACTTGATAAGCTTCAGAAGCAAGAATAAACGGCTCATCTACTTCTTTTGTCTTTCTTTGCAATTTTTTTAGATTAACATATCTTAAGTTTGTTTCTGGATCAACTCTTTGACTATTTGCATCTAGACTCACCCAATCACAATTGAATACCACTACTTTGAAGTCATGGTAATCTAGTTCTAAAATTTGTTTGACGATTCCATAGTAAGTGACCTCCTGAGTTATAAGTCTAGTGTCCTTGATGCTAGACCTAAACTTGGCAATAGCTTTTGTGGAGACCCCGCTGTTCTGTGTTGTTTTGGTCATTTCAGAATTAGCTGTATAAAAAACAAATCCATTTATTGCATATGCGACGTATGAAATAGCTTCAAACTTAGGTCCATCAGCAATCCTTTTCAAGATACTATTCTCCTCATTTTGTAATTGTTGTCTAAGCCAAGGAATGTAATCCATTGGCTTTTCTATTCTTATGGGCCGTCTCCAATGTTGACATTGTGATGGGTGTTCCCGTACGTATCTATCATATTTCCTGCACATAAATTGACTACTGACGTTAGATGTGTTGTATGTTTTTTTTTTTTTAAAAAAAGCCAAGAACAGAAAGATTAATCAGATTTTTCTTACTCTTCCCAAACGACATTCTCCGTAGACATGCGCAAAACCCATTTACGTGCTTGCTGATACTGCACATTCTCAAGATATTCAATCTTTCCCTTTTTATCAATCGGGAAGGCACATTCACGATCATCGTCCAGCCACGTTTCTCGTCCTTGCTTATGACTTCCTTTTGTACCATCGGGCATGTAATTCATGGCATACATCATTGCCTCATCCAAAAGGAAGCACTCTGAAATAGAACCCTCTGGATAGGTATGATTCACTACGTACCGTTTGTATGTTTTCATCATCCTGTCACATGTCTATTTAATAAGATATCAACGGTGAACATGAGTATGGGAGAAAGAAAAAGAAAAAAATAACTTTAACTATAAATTTGTCTTACCGCTTAAAAGGATACATCCATTGATATCTAACAAGCCGCCTATTTGTGCCTCCTCTGCCAAGTGCACAACGAGGTGCATCATAGATACGAAGAATGAGGGTGGGAAGTATTTTTCGAACACACATAATGTTTCCACAATGCTAACTTTCATTCGCAAATTCTTCACGATCGATACTCTTTGAACACAAGACATTAAAAAATATCGATAACTGTTGAATAGCAGCACGTAATGGCCTGTGACCTTCAAATGCGTGCATCAACATCACCGGTAATAGTTGTTGCATGAGAATGTGATAATCATGGGACTTAAGGTTTTTTAGCTCCAAAGTATCCAGGCAAACATTATGTCTCCAGTTCCCACTATACCCAATAGGAACCTTCAAATGGTATAAGGTTTTACATATCAATTCTTTCTCCGATCGGGATAGCATGTAAGGAGCATCTGGATAGGTCAACTTGCCGTTCTTTTCCACAGGCCACAACTTTTTCTTGATCTTCATCTCTTTTAGGTCTTGGCGGGCTTGGAGACCATCTTTCGTCTTTCCCTTTACGTTCATGATTGTTCCAATTAGAATCTCTGTCACATTTTTCTCAATGTGCATCACATCTAGGTTATTATGAATGGGCAGATCCTATAGAAATTATATATTCTTATTAGTATGCAAGCCTTTTATACCATGTTACTGTAAATATAAGACACATGAATGTTAAACATACCTTCCAGTATGGCAAGTCAAAAAAGACTGATCTCTTCGACAATGCAGTGGAATCACACTCATCAGTAGACCTCTTCCTCTTCTTACTCTTTCCAAAGTTAGTTTGAATAGTCTCCATTTTGTTTAACACTTCTGATCCACTCAAACGCCTTGGATGCCTCCTGTTTTCTTCATTTCCATTAAATTGTGATTTTTGACTCCGGAAAGGATGTCTTAGATTTGGTAGGAATCTTCTATGCTCCGTATAAACACACTTCTTTCCATGGTTTAGCCACAATGAATTTGTCCCTTCACCACACACAGGACAACCAAGCTTTCCTGCAGTCCTACAACCCGATAAATGACCATATGCCGGAAAATTATGTATAGCCCATAGGAGAATTTCTTTCATTGTGAACCTACTCTTACTATAAGAGTCATATGTTATGGTGCCAGTAGACCATAATTCTTTCAACTCTTCAATCAATGGTTGCAAATAAACATCAATATCATGCCCTGGACCTTTCTTTCCAGGAATTAACAATGTTAGCATTGTGAATTCCTTACGCATGCAAAGGGATGGAGGAAGATTATATGGAACAATCATAACAGGCCAGCAACTATAAGTGTTGCTCATGGTCCCAAAGGGATTGAATCCATCTGTTGCAAGTCCTAATCTAACATTACGCGCCTCGGAGGCGAACCTGGAACTTTTACGATCAACTTCTTTCCAACATGATGAATCCACCGGATGACGCATGACTGAGTCGTTTGGTACCGAGCTCGCATTCGCATGCCATGTCATGCTCTTTGCAATCCACGGTATACTATACATTCTTTGCAACCTCGGTGTCAATGGAAAGTACCTTAGTTTCTTCCAGGGCAAACGTGCACTTCTTGGCTTTGTGGGGATTACCGGTTTCCATCTGCTAAGCTCACATTTTGGACAAGTATCCCTATTCTCATACTCTTTCCAGAAAAGTATGCAATCGTTGCGGCATGCATGTATAATCTTCTGCTCCATACGCAACGACTTGATCATCTTCTTGGCATTTAGGTATTATCCGGCAAAGTGTTGTGTTTTGGCAGGATCTTTTTAATCATTTGTAAAAACTTAGTAAAACTCTTTTTTGACCACTTATGTCTAGCCTTCATGCTCAGCAATCCAACTGTCACTGACAATTTCGTATCTTCAATTTGACACGAAGGATATAAGGGTTGTATGGCATCCTCCATTAACTTCTTGTATTGGATATTATCCGGTGAGTTATCCTGAGCTTGAACATCTTCCTCATGATTATCTTCATCCATGCATGCAGTTGCATTACCCCCCATATGAGCTTCAACATTGTCTTCAACGAGAAAACGTGCGAACACATCATCCGCCATATCAACCATTCTTGGAAATGCATCTTCATTGTGGTTAGTGGAATCCATGTTTAAATGACTTAGGGGATAGATTTCTCCATGGTGGGTCCATATCGTGTAAGATGTATCTACACCATCACATATCAAATGTTCACGAATATCTCTTAATGTCTTCTTGCCTCCTACTATATTACGACATTTTACACATGGACAACAATACCAATCATCACCTCCTAAGTTTTCTTTATTAGCTCTTAAGAACTCTGAATTCTTCAACCCCCTGTAAGTATTCAGTAGATAACATTGGTGCAGTCATCCACTCCTTGTTCAAGGCCATATTCTGGAAAATAACCATTAGAAATTAAATTAAAAAATAACACATCATAATTCATCCTTTTTGGAACATCTCCATTTTTATATGCTTTGGAAATTGAATATTCGTATCATTACTCTAGTAAAAACGTTAGAGGAGAATCAAGGTTCCATCTATATCTATGCCTTATATCCTAAACTTCTCACCTCTTTAGTGTCCTAAACCATTTAAAAATGGACCTCATATATTTCAAGAATACACAAAATCATATATATATATATTTATTTATCTATATCCACACACACATACATGGATAATTTCCTTTCATTTATATTAATGATAACATCTAGAAGGGGAATCACATTAACTTATGTAGATAAGATAAAGGGGTATGGGCGTGTGTGTGTGTGTGTGTGTGTGTGTGTGTAGAAGGGCATTGGACATTCCAACTCAAATCCCAACTTTAATCTATTAAATCACTGAACTACATAGCAGCGACATTCTACCCACATTCTACCCACATGAAACCCATATCCTATCTTCATCATATTCTCATATTCAGTTGAGAATATTATGAGAATGCCCTTAAAAGATTGCAATAGTTCCAGCCAAAGAGTTAGATGTGCAGAGCCTCAGAAAACTATAAGTTTCTTTATCTCCAGTTTCTGCAAATCTGCAGTCCAATATTAATGCTCTGTACGATTGAAAATGATAATCCTCAATATGGTTGGGACTTTGAAGTTCCTCATAAGCCATAGGATCAGAACATTATGACACTCTGGGGTCGCTTCTATCCTTTAAGTTCAACAAATTTCTATAAACTTGATTCAATAGAATTAGTACTTGATGAACATCTCTGTTTTCTTGAATCAAAAAGCATTTGCCAAAGTCTCCAATAAATCATCACCCGGAAAATCCATGGCTAAGATATTCCATTCACTGAGGCAGTTGATACCACTATGGAAATCTACTGTGATAGACAATCACAAAAGCCTCCATTTTCCATACTAGCAATCAGAACAACACAGACAATGTCAATCATCATCATCATCTAAAGTTATAAAAAGTGGAGATTATGTAAAGATTTTTCAGTTTTCAATTACTGATTTTTTTATTTGTTGCTAAATACAACTTGCACTACGCAAGAACGACAGTTTTCTGCCGTTACAGCACTTTCAAAAGTTTTCTCTTGGCCAAAAACAACCTAAAAACTGTTATACTTAGCAAAGCTTCATGAGACTTTGAGCCCGTATGCTAATGCACTTTGTTCCGGTACTTAAAAAAAAGCCTTATTGTTACCGGTTATAGTTGAGATCATAATTCATAACTCTTATCTCCTTATATTCGCCATCCATTAAATCACTCAAAACCTAGTTATAAAACCATATAATCAGCATGTTGAACCTAAGAAAGTCCCACAAAAATGAAAAAATGATAACATGGACTAAAACCTAAGAAAGGAGAAAACAAGAAAACCACTGCTGGGGTATATGTTTGGCCATTCCAGATATCTATCATTACGAACCAAAATGTTCCCATGCCAACATTTACACATACTGGACGAGAAGAATGGACCAACCCAAAATACACAATACATCAAATTACATCCCAAAGCACAATCAATTTCTCCATCTGAATCGGTGAAAAAAAAAAAACACACTATACAGGACCCAGAAGCTGGAAATTTAATTCCCGTCCTGCTTCGATGAAGGCCCTTTTTCCTAAGGATTCAATCGGTAGATAAATAAAACCAGAAACTGCTTAATATAGCCAGATTGAAAGAAAAGTTTATTTTATTTTAATGCTTAAATTCTATTTTAATGCTACTGGTTTTGGTAGAGGTCATTGTCCTCCTCCTGCTCTACCAAGTTTCTAGGCATTTCGCTGGCTACCCCCACTAGCTGAAACCCTTTCATTAGTGGGAGAACCCAACACATCTGAGGTTGGTGGATCTAAAAATGTCTCATCCTCCTCCACATTTGAAGAAGTCTGTTTTTCGGATTTTCTACGCACCCATCTGAAAGTGGAGTTCTTATCAATGCTGTCCACTCTGCCCAGTTTCACCCTCTTCTGATCAAGGGGTTTAGCCAGAGAAGAAGTGCATGTTGACTTGTTATTATCCGAGCTTTCTAGAGAGGATCTTGGTAATCCCCTACTCTCCTTAACATTCTTCCAATACTTAGCTAAATACCCAGCACCAGCAGCTGCTGCTGCAACCCATATATCCATTTCAAAAACCAAATACCAATGCTTAAGGAATCCTCATACAGCTGGCGAAAGCTCCCAAAACAGCCTCATCTTTGGAGAAACCAATCAACCCAAAACACCAAAACTACAAAATAAAACAGAAACACAAAGCACCAAAACCCCTAAAGAGGAAGAACCCAGAACTACAGACAAAGCATCCAATGGTGATGAAACCAAGAACCCACAAAATGAAGAGATCAAGAAATTGAAGTAAGAAATCGAAAAATGAAACCACACCCAGAAAAGGAAGATCTCTACAAGGCAGAATAAAAAAGCCAATCAGCCCCAATACAAATCATAAAAAAAAAAAAAAAAAAAATTCTCAAAAGATAGGGAAAAAGTACCAAAATGAGGAAACCCATCAATGGAAACACATAAAGCCCTTTTTCCTAAGGATTCAATCGGTAGACAAATACCATTAACTCTACCAAAACCAGTAGCATTAAAATAGAATTTAAGAATATCGAACAAACTCCCAGAACCCCACGGATTTCTTGTCTCAAACATGACCATCTGATGAAATCAACATAACCTTCAACAAAAGATAAAGAGAAACATCGAACAGAAAATCCATTATACCTTAAAAATTTTACCTTGGAGATGCCGGAGAGACAAAGACACAGGAGGTCCAGAAAAATGAAGACGGAGGAGACAGAGGATGTAGCCTTGCTTTGGAGAAGACAGAGGATCAATGGGCTCGTTGCTTATGGAGAAGACAGGGAATGGGCTCGTTGCTTATGGAGAAGACAGGGGATGGGCTAGCTACTTTGGAGATGCGGAAGAGACAAAGACAAAGGAGCTCCAGAAAAATGAAAACGAAGAAGAGAGAAGATGGGCTCGTTGCTTTGGAGATGCTGGAGAGATGAAGACGAAGGAGGAGATGCGAGTACCCCGTGAGAGATGGAGGAGGAATCGATCATGTCTTCTGTGTTTGGGAAAAAATACGAGCTTTCTTCTTCATTGAAGAATGTGGGTGAAGCAGAGGAACTGAGCTGTTTGTTAGAAGAAGGTTATGAACTGCTCGGGAAGTTGAACTGGTCCGACCATCTCCCTTTCCTGTCTGCCTTAGACCCGCAGAAGATCCGACTCCGCTGCTCCAATCTAGTTCCCAAGGTGAACCGGTTCGTGAATCGGATTGTGGAAGAGCACAGAGCACAGACCCGAGAGAAGAAGAATAGTAACAGTACTGATTTTGTTGACGTTTTGCTCGCCCTTCAAACTACTGAGAACTTATTTGACCCAGATATTATCGCCAGCTGGTTTTCTGGAGGGAAGGGAGGGTTTTTTTTTTGGAGGGTGGAGAGGGGTTTTTTGGAGGGAGCCAGACGAGTGTTGTTTTTGGAGGGGATTTTGCTTTTGTCAACATAAAACATAAGAGTGGGCTGCCTGGGACCGTCGTCAGGTGCAAATAATCCGTCACAAAAATGTGACGGCCACTGTTAGTCGAGTCCATATTGATCCATGGGTCGGGAATTTGTTCTTTTGACGTAGTGGTCCCCAGCTTATATAGATGAATATTTCAAGTGGTAAATCCCCAACATGCACATGCATATTGGCCACCATAAGCGAGAACCCAATTCAGACAATGAAAAGAAAATGAAATCGAATGTCCCTCAACAAAAGGCTTCACCATTGTAGAGAGCATGATCATCAAATGATCATGTATATCCCTAATACTTTCTAGCATCTAGTTTTTATATTATGCCTATAAAGCCAATTCCCCTAAATGTACAATGAGTTCGTGTAGGTGAACATGTTTCTTGACACCTTGGAGAAATCAGTAGATAGGGTTGTCCGAAAGAAAAATAGTCTTGGAAAATTTGCTGGTAAGCTGCACAATAAGATACAAACTTTCAGGGTTACTTTTGCGACTACCTTGGAGAACTTTACCATGGAAAAAAGCAGTAGCCCTTAGTCGGACTCAGAAATGTTGCATGTATTATTAACACATCTAAAGTGTTTTGCATGCTTGTAGATAGTAAAGTGTTGCATGATGCCCTAAAAAATGGCAAATAGTTGGACACAAATATTATCTACTATATGTTGCCTGTTTAAGAGACATGTGTGACACTGCATATCTTGCGGATCCAAGCATTTGTATAAGTTAATTATATATGATAACTATTTATGAACTACGAATGAGTCAAATTTTTTGTAACATATCTTACTGAATCATTTAGAGTAGGTGGGGAAAAGGACACCATCAAAGAGAAACCCTTGCATTTGGTTTGAATGGTACAAATGTGATGAATATGAAGAAAAGTAAAACATTAGTCTTTTTGCAGCATCACATTGATCACTTCAGTTTGCTGGTCGGTTACCCAGATGAGGCAAAATGGGAATTTTACAATAGCTCAACAAGTGATCATTATTTTCTAACTACTTGCAAGGAATTTGTAAGTATGTGTTATACTATCTTTATACAAATTATTCTCTAACTACTTGCAAACTAACCTTCTATTTTGATACTCACTATGTTGATTGGCTCACCTGAAAATTTATTGCGTATGTATTTCTTTATTTATTTATTTTATCTTTTAAGATGCGGCTCGGCCCGGATTGACAATTATTCAAACAACCGCACTCCAGAAACAAGAAGACTTTTGGAAGGACTAAGCTGGAAAGCTGTAAACGGAGAGCAAAAGAAAACTGAGATTGAATAATTGCCAAGAACCCACCTCGGTTGGAAGCAAAAGATATCACATTTTATGAAAAACCTATCCCTTGTTCATGCTAAGTTGTTTCATTAACCTGACAATGCTCTTGTCTAGGACATTTGGTTTTAACCATTCATAATCATTTCATCCTTTGATTTTGTCTTTTAATTCTGAAACATGCATATTCAATTAAAGAATATAACTAGGACATGCTACATCAATTTTTCTATCTTTACTGGCAAGGCAGTTGAGCTACTATAGTGCATGACTACATGCAATTAGGCTACTACTGGTATCCATCTAAGGACTGTCATATTTGTATTTATAGGCCATCAACAAACTTGCTCTCATTCCCTCCATTGTCGAATTCATCATGATATTATTTTCTTGGGTGAGTAGTACTGTTACACACAACATGTAACGCCCCAATTCTGGATACCGAGAAAACCATCAAGGTACCCGAAGTTGGAGCGCTACTTCCCAGAAAATCCAAGAACTTTCAAGATCGTAGGTCCGCAGTGAGGTCCAATTTAAAACTTTTTAAATAATATAAGATCAACGGTTATTAATGCGGAAGCATGTAAATATTGTGGAAGAAAAGTAAGAAAAGCATAAGCAATGATAAGATATCACATATCTATGTCAAATATAGCAGGGCCAAAATCTAACCTAAGTATCAAAGTTATGAAAATCAAAGGTTTATTACAATTTCCAATAACTGCCTTGGTCACTACTAAATCACTCAAAAGCCAAAACCAAACAAATGAACTCTCACACCCCAGGTGCCGGCTCTCCAACCTCCAGCTCAACCTCTTGGTTGGCTGGTACCATCCGTAGTCTCCTGCTATAGGTGCCTCAACAAGTGCGAGCGCATCGTCCTCGAAATCGGGGTCGAAACCTAAGCACCAAGAATGGGTCAGATCTAAACATCTGGCAAGTCACAATATACAAGTAACATAGGATGTATGTATCAAATGAGTAGAGACAATCATAGTTAAAGAAAATATCAAGATATAGAATCTAGGCAGTTGAGCAAGATAAGCATTTAGTATCAGGATAAATAAAATATCTAAACTAACACAACATGGCACATTCACACAAGCTGGATACCGCGTGATATTTTTCCGCTGCCCTCCCATACTGAACAAAGTCGCGGCGGGGAATCTCACCAGTGTTGGGGAATGACGAGGCCAGCAAATCACACTCATCAGTCTCACCACACTCGTCACTTAGGGAGACTAGACCAGGTATCACACCATCCGTCTAAAACATAGCTCGTCATGATAGCTCACTCATCACTCAACACTCAAATAGCTCCTACTAGTGATGAACAGTTCAAAGGCTGAGCTTAAAACAACTGAGTGAATATCTATGCCTACTCAAGGAAAATAATAAAGGTCTGTGTTTGTCTAGGCTTTGCCTTGAGTGAACAAGGCCCTAACAAAGTCCCTAAGAGGTCCAAGTATCAATTCAATCCATGGATCACAATCCAAGTCCAAGTCCACTTGTTGGGTCCATACTAAGGCCCATCAGATACATGACCTGGTCTAAAACGGTCCAAACGAGGTAACAAGTCCATCTCCGATGATAAACTGTCCGTTATCATCCATAATGAGTTATAAGTCCAAAAATAGTCAACCTCTCCATCCTAGAACATATCCATACTTAGGCCATAAAAGAGCCCGCCTAGCCACAACCACGGGTCAGTGTTCACCCAATCACATCACCAGGTCACCTCTAGGTAGTCCTAGGTTCAGGTCATCCATTTTCTATTTAATTAATAGTTATAAACAATAGTAAGGACATAAGAGTGACAGTAATACAATAAGTGAATTAAAACTCCAAGTATAAGAATCAATGGGGAGTATCAATAACCCAACCTAGGTAATGGTCCACGCTCAGGTCCAGGTCCGTCTTAGGTAATGGTCCACGCTCAGGTCTCAGATGCCATTGGATATTGTGTTTGGTGCTCCAGAAGTTATGGGCATCATTGACAACGTTTAAGGATCGAATCATCGTAGAATACACAACCAAGACCCTACTTGGTGGTCCCCACGAGTCAAGGTTGAGCCACACCATTGTCTCGGGCTTGGCACATCAATAGAAGTCCATTTGTGTCGTCAATGGGCCCCACAAACGATCATAACTTCGAAACAGGTTGAACTTAGCAATCTCAGTCTGCAGTGTGGCTGGTCGGCCTAGCTAGGGTCAGGTCGACCTGCTACACAAAAGGCAGGATTGAAACCCGACTTGTATTCTAGGAAGTCCCAGTGCACCTGGTCGACCTGATGGCCATCCGGTTGACTTGGTACACAAGTTCACCTGTAACAACAGAACACAGGCCATTTCTCAGACCCTGACTTTTTCAGTGTGTCCGGTTGACCTGGCACAAGGGCCGGTCGACCGCATGCACTATTTTCCTAATTTTCTGGAACAATCCAGCTCACAGTTATTTTCCTCCAGATCTTGTGTCCTCAGTTGACCGAGTCCACAGGTCTGAGAGTCCTGTAGAGAAATTAACTGGGACTTGGATTTTCCCATTTGCAGTGGGGCGGTGGACCGAGCACACTATCCTGCTACATATTCCGGATTTCTGGAACTCTTTTTCTTCAATCCAATTTTCCATCAAAACCCAATCAATCTTGACCAACCATCATAGAAATATCACAATACATGAAAAGCACTTCAATACACATCCAACCATCCATCCTTGGGCCATTGATATTCCAAATGAGATAAAACCCACTCATAAATGGCCAAAAACCATGAAAACAAGCTCAAATGATAGATCTAAGCATTCATGCATCAATTGAATACAAATTATTGAATCAATTGAAGGAAATCATGCATTTTATGCTAAGTGGGTATATTGCACTTGCCTTAATTCAATTGCAAAGGAAATTAGAGAAAGAGAGAGAAATCCAAACTCCAAATACAAATTCCAGCAACTAAGGTTTCCAATCACACAAACCAGCCCCAAAAACTCAGATCTAGAGAGATCTTTAACTCCTACACCCACATCCACAAAAGAATTGCTATAAGGAAAGAGATCTAGAGAGAGGGAGATTTCTAAGGAAATTGAACTGAATGAAGATAAATACCTTGATTAGAAGGAAGAGAAGCGATATAGAAGATAAGAAAGCTCCTTAAAAGTGATTGTAGCTGAGATTGTTGAAGATGATCTCCTTCTTCTTCTTGTTAGGGTTCTAGATCTAGGGTTTCTAGAAAGAGAAATGATGGGAGAATTGGAGGGAAATGAGAGAGGGAATGGTAGCCAATGTATGGTATGGGGTAAGTGTAGTATTTATAGGTTGGGGTTTGGGCTAGGTACTAAAATACCCTTTTAGTTAACATGGGCCAAGGGTTAGGGCCATGTGTAGTTTGGTCTTTAGGTGGAATTCTAGAAGCTTCTCAAGTGGAGACCCCCTATAGCAAATACTAATTGCTAGCTAGGGTCTCTAACCATTTAACTAGCTCAAGAAATTATAAAAGACACCCTATAAACTCTATAAATTACACAAAGGGCCTAATTAGGAAAAATACCTATCTACCTTTACTAATCCCTATTAATTAGCATAATTAGATACTATAGACTATAAAATAGTATTCAAATTCAAAAGTGAGGGTCTACGGGGGGTGTAGCCTCACACAACATAGTGGCAAGTTTCATTAAATGGAATATATATGATCACACTACCTTATGCTTTTACTTTTACTTTTTATTTTTCCTCTTTCTTTTCAAGTGGTTTATTTATCATCATTTCCTATTCAAACCTCATAAGTTAGAGCATCATTGATATATCTCATGTACGTTCTCATTTAAGTGGGTGTGGGTTAATTACTACTGAGATGAGAGCTCTGATTTTGGGACCTCCTCTGTCATCTTTTTCATACATTTATTGTAAATCTATTGTCACAATTCCTTATAGAAAAAGTCAATTCTTTGCAGGGGTTTAGCCCGTACCCGCCTAGTGAGGGAAGTTAAGATATTTGCTCGCATGGTGCAATCCTTTAAGGACTAAAATGCCATGGACGTTGTGGTACAGTGCATAAAAAATAGCCTATTTGCTACCTCTTCATATCACACACAGTTACTGAATATTGAAGATCTAATAAATTAATTTTTCCTTCATTTATTTGTTCTCCTATTTTCTTTGATAAATTGCAATGTTGGTGTATATGACACTATTCTTATTTATATATTTGTTTCATTTAGATTGGAAAATTCATTTGAAGACATGTGGGACTGAGTATGAGTGTGAGAGTGTGACCACAGAACCCTTTTCTTGAGGTGTGCTTCTTCATTTAGTTTTGGATGATTGATCTCATTGTTCTCAAATAATTTTCAACATACCTAGTTAGTTATTGATGGTAAAAAAAAAAAAAAACTGCCTTGTGTGAGTAAACTCGTAATTGTGATGACTTGGTAAACTTTCTTTTGTAAATACCGATTGTGGATAATTGTAGACTATGGAGTTAATTACGTGAGAATCATCTAATCTTTGTAAAGAATGTCAATTGTTTTTGTGATCAGGTGAAGCCTAGACCTAAAGTTCTAAGGTTGATGGATGAGGCCAAGGTTGCAATAAGATAACAACTTAAATATTATTTTGTTTTGGTATACAATTCTCTCTCTGTCTCTCTAAGCATACACTGCAGGGATTTCTTTTTCTTTTTCTTTTTCTTTTTGTGTAGGGAATTAAACTAGTTGTTTGCTCTTCTGCAATGCAACTGAAAGTTCCGATATACTTTTTCTTGAAAATCTTATAGGACTTGTAAGGGCTTCTAAATTATCTGTTTAACAGACTACATCTTTACTTCTCCTCTCCTGTGAAATAAGGTTTACTTCTTCCTTTCTTTCCATATTACTGATGTTGGTTATAGGAGCGCTTCCACTGTCTTGATTATTTCCTTGCAGGTGAGTTCGATAAATGTATTTTTACTCGTTTTCCTTGCATGTATTTTAATATCATATTGTCGGATTTTTTTGGGGGTCTATTGTTAAAGTGTCTTGTTATTGCCCTTTCGGTATATGTTTATATTGTGAATCCTAGATGCTTAGTTTTTTTATCAATGTAGTTTCTAATTGGTCTGAGAGTTGAATTCTTTCAACGTAGAGCTTTTCTATGATTGTTTCACTTGAAGAAGGAATGAGTAACGAAAGGGACTTTCTGAAATCCATGTTGTAATCACTACAACAATGTGCACTTTTAGCGACGTGTTTTAGCGACACTTCTATAAAATCGTCAGTAAAGAGTACTCTTTACCGACGCATATAATTTAGTTGTTAAAAGTCTAACTTTTATAATAAACGTCGCTAAAAGTTGGCCTTTTACCGACGTTTTATTTGGAACCATCGGCGAAAGAGCGAAAGAGACTACCATACTTTCTGTGTATAGTAGAAAATTATACTCTTTTATCGACGAATAAAAAACATCGGCAAAATCTAATTTTACCGACGTTTTCTTGTGAAACGTCGGTAAAGGATGACACTTTAGAACTTGAAAATGAGGTCTTTTACTGACGAATTAAAAACGTCGGTAAAAGATCAATTGTAGACATTCACCAACGTTATGGAAAACGTCGGTAAAAAAATAATTTTAGAATCCCTAATTTTAGAACTGCATAGGAATTTAGGAAATGAAGACATTTACCGACGAATTGGAAACGTCTGTAAAATCCTGCCATGAAAATTTTCCCACACCTTTTTCCACTCCCGCCACGAAAATCCCCCTTTTCTCATCTGTTTGCTATTTCTCTTTGTCTCTCTACTCGATCGATCTCTCCTCTGCGCTTTCTCTCGCTCGAATGCTCTGCGCTCTCTCTCGCTCAATCTGGTCTCTCTTTGCTCTCTTTGTCGCTCTCGGTGTCTTTCTCTCTATCTCGCTCTCTCTCGCTCAATCTGGTCTCTCTCTGCTCTCTCTGTCGCTCTCGGTCTCTCTCTCTCTCTCTCTCTCTCTCTCTCTCTCTCTCTCTCTCTCTCGCTCTCTCTGCTCTCGCTCTGCTTTATCTCTCTCGCTCTCTCTGCTCTCTCTCTCTCCTTGCTTTCTCTCTCTCTCTTTGCCCAAAACCGATCGCTGCTGCCTCTGCTCGGTTCCTCTCTGCCTCGCCGATTCAAGACTAATTTCAGAGAAGGTATCTGAAACTCTATGAATGTTTGTATTGTTTGGTTTTCCTTCTTTTTCATTGCAATTGATTCACTTGGATTTTCTTCTTTACAAAATTTCAGGTATTCAAGCTGCTCCGAGGAAGCAAGCCGTAGCTGCAACATTTTAGCTTTGTGAAAGAGCCACTTCTGGAAGTAATTTTGGTACTCCTTTTTTAATTTTTTGAATATGAATGGATTTTTGAAGTGAAGATTTTGTGATTTTACTTTTTGAATGTGTATATAATTAGAAATGTAGAAATGTAGAAAGTTTGGGTTCTTGCCCTTTTAGTGGTGCAGCCATACCGTTTGCAAAAACATTGAAAATATGTTGGTATTTTGCTTAGGGAATCTTGCAAATAAAACTTTGATGATACATGGAACTATCTTCCTTATTAATGTGATACTCTTTCACAATCACCTTTTTTGGCTGGAAATTTCTATCGATCATCTTGATCATGGGCCATTTTTTCAATTAATTGCCAAGTATAGAGCAATACCATGCGGATTCCATCAATCAGATGAAAATAGATAAGGCAGGTTTGTCATATATAATGGTCAGAAATATAGATGGTTACATGGGCTATACACCATCATATTTGCCCATGTCAAGCAAAATGAGATTGTCAAATGAAAAAAAAAAAAAGAAGTCCATGACACCATATTTATGCCTAGAGAAAGTTTGATAAGTTTGACTGAAACAACATGGTCACAGAGTAAGATGTCAGACTTAGATGGGTCTCAATGATGGAAATGGTAATGTGGCAGGGAGAAATCAATCAACATGATCATCATCCATATGCTACACGATAAGTATACAACCATTCTGCAATAAATATTCTGAATAGTTACACAATTCACTGGCTATTACCCTTTAGGACTCATCTTTGACCACAACCCCATCAGTTTTATGGCAAAATAGTGACAACAGCTCTTTATTATGGAACTGGTTTTAGGTGGCTGTTTTGTGGTCAATGGTTAGATGAATGTAATTGGGATTGGGGTTCTAATAATAAAATGGATACTGTAGAGGGTGTCGTGGGGTCTCTTTATATCCTCAATGGCGAAATTTTCATATTATTTTGAAATTTTGCAATATAAGGATGTATATATTTTCTGTTAGTTCAATACATTGAACGTGCACATGAAAAAAAAAAAGAAAAAGAAAAAAGAAAGCTCTCTACAAACCTCATTAAATGAAAAAAAATATGTCTGTAGAAGCTGGATTTATCAATAGTCATTACTCTTGGAGAATGGCTTGTTCAAGGAGAGCCTGTAATACAAATTTTCTCCAAAGCTTATTCTACTACACCCAAGCTATGCTTGAAGCCAATGAAGGTCCAACGAAGGCTAAGCCCATTTTGGAAGGGGCCATTTTCCTGTTTTGGATGTGGGGGTTGGGGGTGGCTTTGTTGAGGCTAAGTATTCTGAATAAAGCTAGAGGGGATTCACCAGTGAAAAAAGTTAAAAGGGGGCAAGCTGAAAGCAGGAATTCAATTTTCTGTTTGATGTCATTGTTATTGCTTAGGCATTTAGGTCCTTAGGAGATACTTACTAATGACAATCAGCCTATACTTGAGACATTGTGAAATCACAATGGTAAAGCCTATACAAACTTTCTTATTCATAGTTTTGGTCATTTCAATTTTCTATAAGTACAAATACTAAATCAATCAATTTCTATATTTTAGTAAGTAATTTAAATACACTCTTCCACAAATTTTAAGAAGCATATCTTCTCCGTTCTTGCACATGCTTAAAAACTAAAACAATACTAAACAACCCAACTCCTCAGGCTGAACATTGCCAAAACTTCAATTAGAAAAAACTATAACTACAAAATCCAACAAAAACATAGAGACAGATATTATACAAACTTTTAGGGCATATGGATGCTATATATTGATGTTATTTACTTTTAGGACAGATATTATACAATCGTAGTTAAACTTTTAAGTATACTTTATGTTGTACGTAATGGATGCTGATCTATTAAAGCATCACACTTGGCATAACATAGGTAAGAAAACTGGTGAGGGGAATGATGGAAAGATCTACTCCTTAGGCACAAACACCAATAATAATAATAATAATAATAATAAATCAGTCCTATAAATCAATGAATGTATTCCAAAGAACTAGTGAATGTTGTTGGTACCGTGAGTTGCTACCTTTGAACTTGAATATAATCCGTCCAAGCCACACAAATTTTGCACTCATCCAACTATTAGTCACTCTTGGATTAAATGATGCTTCTCTAAAATGATTAAACTCGAGGGTGATCGATGAAAGGATTCGGATGATCTAATAGAGTTGATATTTCAACTTAGGTTTCATTCAAATCTGTTGATCCCTCACTCCCTCATAATTGGCATGCTTACGAGAGGTGACCTTTTTTTTTTATAACTCAGGGTATCTCCTGCCCAGCCCAGTCTAGGAGCCTTTGGCCCTGGGCCCAAGGGATACTCAATTCTAAACATGTGAGAACTAAGTAGCATCACATTAGGAGATAGGCTGTTTGTTATTTTAGGTAGATTCCATGGAGCAGCTGTTTAACCAGTTAACATTTATGTTAAGGTATATTACTGCATTGGAAAACATATTATGAATTGAAGACTTCTAAGATAAATAACATATTTATCTTCATTGGAAAACAGAATTGAAGTAGGCCCAATGAGCTGGACCTCATAAACACATTCAATCTATTCAATATTGGTGAGCAAATTCTATTTCTAATTTCTAATTTCTAATTACTTGTGATTAGGTCAGATATGGACATGAGTTGGTTATTACATTATCAGAACTGATTTAGTGCGGAGTACATAGCTGGGGTGATCTCATTTATTGATTTTGCAAAGGCGAATTCGGGCGGGGCAGTGTTGATTAACTGCCCGTGTAACGATTGCTGTAACTATCGAAAGCAAGACTATGAAACCGTGAGATGTCATTTGCACATTCATGGAATGATGGTCTCATACCGACGGTGGATATATCACGGGGAACCTATAGTTCAACCCGATGATTCGGATGATAGCGATGATGAATCAGAAGAGAATCAAGATGAATACGATGAGTTGATAGAGGACCATCGTAGGGGAACTTACTTGGAGGAAGATACTCAAGAGAGGGATGACATGCAGGATTTTGAAAATTTGTTGAAGGCTTCACAGCGTGGCCTGTATCTAGGATGTAAAAGCTCATATACTCTGTTATCATTTGTCATCAAGATATTACATGTGAAGGTAGAAAGTGGGTGTAGCAACAAGTCGTTCGACAAGGTCCTATAGATTTTTAAGGACTTCTTATGTGAAGGTCATGTGTTGCCGGCCTCAGTTTACGAGGCGAAGAAATTATGACGTGACTTGGGCATGGGATATAAGAACATAGATGCATGCAAACACAATTGTGTGTTAGATTGGAAGGAGAATGCTCAATTGGATAAATGTCCAGAATGTGAAGAGCCTAGGTACAAGGTCAATGATGGCAAGCGAAAGAAGATCCCTCATAAGGTGCTCCGTTACTTCCCATTGACACCGAGGTTACGCAGATTGTATATGTCTAGGAAGACAGCCACAGAGATGAGATGGCACAGTGATAAGCGCGTTGACGATGGGATAGCGCGGCATTCGGCTGATTCAGTGGAATGGAAAGAATTTGATAAGAAATATCCAGAGTTTGCCCAAGAAACACGTAATGTGAGGCTGGGGTTAGCCACCGATGGATTCAATCCTTTCGGTAACATGAGCACCTCTTATAGCATGTGGCCTGTCATACTTATGCCCTATAATTTGCCACCATGGATGTGCATGAAGGAGCCATTCTTGATGATGTCATTACTTATTCCAGGACCAAGCTCACCAGGAAACGATATCGATGTATATCTCTGGCCCTTGGTTGATGAGTTGAAGGAGCTGTGGGATCATGGTGTATCGACTTATGATGCCTCCACTAAACAGACCTTTCAAATGCATGCGGCCGTAATGTGGACAATAAATGACTTTCCTGCCTATGGTAACTTGTCTGGGTGGAGCACAAAAGGTTATAACGCTTGCCCCTCGTGTAATGACAACTCGTTAGGGGTGAAGTTGAAAGATAAGATTGGGTATATTGGCCATCGAAAATACTTGGAACTGAACCACCAATGGCGTAGAAGCAAGGCCTTCAATGGTCAGCCTGAGCGTGAAAAGATTTCTTTAGATTTACCGGGGCAAAAGGTACTAGATCAGCTAGAAGAACTAGCGCCGGTCAAGTTTGGCAAGAATAACAAAAGACCGTGTGACTCCGGAGAACTGAATTGGACAAAGAAAAGCATCCTATTTGAATGGCCCTACTGGAAATGCAAAAAACTCCGACACAACCTTGATCCTATGCACATTGAGAAGAACATCTGTGTAGCTTTGGTTGGAACAATTTTGGGCATAAAGGGCAAAAACAAGGACACCGAGAAAGCGCGTAAGGATTTAAAAAATATGGGCATCAGGCCAGAGTTGCATCTAGTGGAGAGGGGCGATGGATCCAGCTTGAAGCCGCATGCCTCTTACACTTTGAAGACAAAACATAGAGATGGATTTTATGAATTCTTGAAGTCGATCAAATACCCAGACGGCTATGCGGCGAACCTCTCGAGGTGTGTAACCTCGAAAAATGATAAATTAGCTGGTTTAAAGAGCCATGATTGCCACATCCTTATCCAATGCATCCTTCCTATTGGCATGCGCGGCTTTCTGAATAAAGATATCTATACAACATTGTTTGAGTTGGGTAGCTTTTTCCAAGACCTCTGCTCGAAAACACAGAGACGGGATGATTTGAAAAAATTGGAGGAGCAGATAGTTTTAATATTGTGCAAGCTAGGGAGGATTTTTCCTCCTGCTTTCTTTGATGTGATGGTTCATCTATCGGTTCATTTGCCACGCGAGGCAATGCTTGGTGGACCGGTGCAATATCGGTGGATGTACCCGATAGAAAGGTAATAGTTGATGACTATTGATTAATTATTTATGTATTAGTGCAACTAACTGCCTTGCATTGAAAATCGTAATTGTTATCATTGGTTGTCTAAAGATTTCTGAAGACCCTAAAAGGGTACGTTTGCAACCGAGCTAGGCCTGAAGGTTCGATCGCTGAGGCTTACATTGTCAAAGAGTGCCTCACTTTTTGCTCAATGTATTTTAAGGCAGACTGATCGAGTAGAGCGCTATGATGATGGTGGTGAACGTGGTCCGGGGATATCGGTCTTCACACAAACTATCCGTCCCATCGGACCGATGCCAAGAGCACATGATCCTTCTAAAAAAAAGTGTGACATGGCTCATTGGTTTGTGCTGAATAATTGCTCCGAGGTGGAGCCGTATCTACAGTATGTGCTTCAATCTAGCCATATTTATGCATTGCTTGTTAACTCATTTATTCATTCTCTTCTCTTACTTATTCATTAAAAGCTATCTTGAGTAGGGAACATAAGAATTTAGTGCAAGATCAAAGAACTGGAGATGTCGGGCAGATACAATGAAAAGAATTTGCAGGATGGTTCAAACAACGTGTAAGACATATAAAATATCATCATTTTAATTGCTACATATTATTAAATTGCACTTCAAATAACATTAGTCTAATATATTTGTCTTAATCTGCTTATGTAGATGAATCAATTGCGAACTCTAGGGTCACCAGAAGCTTTTGATGAGATGTGGTCATTAGCAAATGGCCCTAGATCCGTAGTTAATCTTTACCAGGGGTGTGATTGCAATTGCGTTCGATACCACACTATAGACCGTGAGAAATGCCGTAGGAGCCAGAGTAGTGGCTTGGTTGTGGAAGGGGAATACCAAGGGGTGAAGCATGACTACTATGGCCACATCTGTAAAGTCTGGGAATTGTCCTATCGGCACAGGGGTAAGGTGGTCTTATTTGAATGTGAATGGTACAACACTAGTACCAAGCATAAGATAAACATCGAAGACCATGTTACAAGCATTGATATCACGGGTCGTTGGTGTACGGATGATTCATTTGTCCTACCAAGTCAGGTGACACAGGTATTCTACGTCAATGACACCAGCAGAGGAAAAAATTGGAGAGTCGTAGAACGGGTCAAACCTCGGGGAGTATGGGATGTACCCGCTAAGCGGGATGACGACGACGACGACGATGTGCCTAATGATGCATTTCAGCAACACGAAATGACATTTGTTATCCCAGTCCTCGTTGATGGTATTAGTGTCTAATACTCTAGGGATGATCTAGATCCTGATATCGTTCTTAGCAATGAGTCAGCAGACGAGGATGGCCAAGACGAGGATGAAACACTGGCGGAGTACGAAAATAAAGAAGAAAATGATGTTCATAGTCAGGAAGATGATGACATGGAATATGACATGTAGTGTTTGTTTCAGGTTTTGCATATGTAACGATTAAGTAAATTAATAAAAATCTTGTCTTACATAATGACATTGTCTTCAATTTCATTTTCTCTTTTGATTTGTTCATATATGGATAAGACATTTCTACATTTCACATTTTATTCTTACTTCTATATATCATAGTTGCAAAAGATGCCAAACGGAGGAAAAAAATGGGTCAAACCAGGAGAGTTGTCCCGTCAAGTGCAAGCATCCAATTATTTATTAAAGAGAAAAAAAGACAATTAAGCAGAATGCAGAAAAACTTGCATCTCTAGGACTCCCGCCGACCGCATGTACTATATTTGGTTTGGCTAAAGGGACAAACGAGAAGGGAAAGAGGAATGCTAGTGTGAATGATGAGGATGAGAACTACATTCCCCGCAAAGATGATGTAGATGACGAGACATCTTGGTCTCAATCGGATGAGGTAATCTTTCTATGAATGTCTATGATGTGTACTTGAAAATATTAGTTTTGATGGTGAAACTCATGCTAAAATTATTTCCATTTCCATTTAATGTCAATTGATGACATTCACTTTACTAATATTATTGATTTTTGCTAATAATTATTTATTTTCTTGTCACTTTGTGTTATGTCAGATTGCAGATATGCCTCGGAAAAATAGGGTGAAACGTGCTCGGAGGATCGCAGCTGCAATTCTAGTCACACTTGAGGCCTCGACACAGCCTCCGCCGGCTACTCTTCTAGTTACACGATCTGGAGGATCAGGGAGCACCCCTGATTTGGCAGCCCCCCAGCCTCTGCCGATTCAGCCTCTGACCACACGGCCCTCGCCGACCCAGCCTCAGCCGTCCCTACTTCCGACGAGTCCTCATACAGTCGGGAGCAGCGTAGGTGAGAAAATTATGACCTTTTAAGATTCAGAATGGTTCACCTCAATTTAATGATTTGTGTTCACTAATTCATTCAGCACTTTAATTTTAATAGCATCAGCCCCAGTCTCGGAGGTTCCGAGCCGTGTAAGGGGTGTTACGCGAAGGAAGAATGTGACAAAGCTGAGGAAACAGCTGGGTCATAACATCCCAGTCCCGATCCCCATCTCCAATCATAGGCCAGTCTGGGAACATGCCCCATCACTGGTTAACCATCTTGTGTAAGCCATTAGAGAGGTTGCCCCAGTCAGGCCCCATGGATGGAAGAAGCTTGACAGTGGGATCAAGCTTGCTGTCATTGCTGCAGTTCAGGTAAACTTCAACGAGAAATATCAATGAAGTATAGGTTGAGAGCTACTTTCAAAAAAATGTAGACTCAAATTTTGATTCGATGAAGTTTTACGACTGTATTCTTGTCTGACACCAATTGCAGCTTAATATATTATAATTTGTTATTACTAATCTTTATATGGCTCTCCCCTAATTGCAGCAAATTTTCGATATCGGGGACTATGAGGGCGATATGCAGCTAAGGGCGGACATTGACCGCCAATGCAGGGTTTTGTATAAGAATTGGAAGTATGAGCTGCATTGTTACTATCTCGAGTTGTTGGAGCAGGGGGTTCCCCGACCCCAAGACCACCCGGCAGAGGGTTGTGATCTGGCTGATTGGCAGTTGATCATACTAGTGGCTCTAGGTCATTTGCATCGAAGTTATCTCTGATGGTACTAATTATATTCATATGAAGAGACTTGATTAAGTTTATTAATTTATCAATATGTAGTTGGGTTCATATCTAATACAAAGCCATTTCAAATGACAGATGGCATAGAATGCCGGTCAAGCGCCGCCTATTACTCAGTTCTTCCGCGACACACACTATAGAGAAAAAAGTAATGAGTGGGTAAATGAGGTGGCTCGGGAGAGACATGTACGTATGCTGATAAATCAATTATGATCAATAATGCCATAAAAGCATTCTAAATCCCTTATTGATTTAAATGGCAGGAGGCCTTGGTGCAGCGGACTGAGGAGCATCGCAGCCCTCTGTCACAGCTCCGATGACTGAGAAACAGATTGCTGTTGATGTGCTTTGAAAGAGATCGGGATATTTAAAAGGGTATGGGATATACACTAGGACCTCTTCATCTTCTACACAGTCTCGGGTACCGGATCCTGAGGTGATCGCCCTGTGGGAGCAGTTAGCTAAGCAGGCAAGGAAGCAGGCTGCACTTGAGGCCCTCGTTCATTAGTTGGCAGCTCCGGCATGGATAGATCCGACCAACTATGTCTACATCATGAGAGGGGCCACTTCTGCTGGTGATGACACATCTACTAGAGATCATGATGGATGCTCTTAAGGGCAGGTAGACAATCCTTTTTTTTATTAGATTTTGAATATATATATATCAATAATCATCATCAACACCATCATTTATTGCAATTCAAGGAACATGAATAGTTATTTAAATTTTTTTTTTATTACAGGAGACAAACTACCATATGTTTCATATAGTGGGCTAGCTAATGAGTAATCCAACAACATCCACATAGGGACCCACTCAAGGGACAACTATGATCTTGCATTTTTATCACCTTGGCATGTGCACCTTGTGTGAACTA
This sequence comes from Umbellularia californica, assembly GCA_028538565.1. Lineage (NCBI taxonomy): Eukaryota > Viridiplantae > Streptophyta > Magnoliopsida > Laurales > Lauraceae > Umbellularia > Umbellularia californica. Next base: position 15,957,637 of record JAPQWN010000005.1, read on the forward strand.
TGTTGGTTTCCATCCACATAGAACTTGGAATACTAGCAGGACTGTTTTACCAACATCATAAAAATCCGAAACCGGCACGATTTTATAACACTTAGGCTCGAAAACGGCCCGCCGGGGTCTGGAACGGGAACTGGCCCCCTGAAAAATCGGAAACCGGCACGAGCACCTCGTTCAAGGGTAAAGTGACTTGTAAGAATTGACAGTTCGCTGATAGGACTCCCGGTTAGAGAATTAGAAGCGAAAATTGACGATTTTCCAACACTTATGCTCGAAAACGGCCCTCCGGGGGTCCGGAACGGGAATCGTCCCCCGGAAAAATCGGAAACCGGCACGAACACCTTGCTCGAGTGTAGAGTGACTTGTAGGAACTGACGGTTCGCAGATAGGACTCCCGGTTAGAGATTTAGAGGTGAAAACATCGGATTTTTCTAATACTTAGGCTCGAAAACGGCCCGCAAGGGGTCTAGAACGGGAAACGACTCCCGGAAAAATTGGGAACCTTCACGAGCACCTCGCTCGAGTCGAAATTAACTTGCAAGAACTGACGGCTCGTAAATCGGACTCCCAGTTAACGAATTAGACTTAAAAACGTTGGATTCTTAACACTTAGTCTTGAAAATAGGCCGTTGGAGGTTGAAAACGGGAATCGGCAATCGGACAGCCCAGAAACCGGCACGGGTACCTTGTTCAAGGCCAAAGTAACTTGTTGGAATTTACGGTTAGTGAATCGGACTTCTGGTTATCGAATTAGACACAAAAACCGCCCGATTCTCAATACTTAGGCCGGAAAATAGGCCGCCGAAAAACTTAGGAAAATATATTTATATATATACATGTTTATTTTTCATTTATAATTTCATTCGTTGAAAAGATTCTAATGTTATTGTTATTTTTCATTGTAGATTGATTAACGCTTTGTGGTCGGTTGCAGACTTTTGGGGGTGTTTTATTCTTGTTTGTTTATTTGTATATGTATATTGAATATTTATTTTGGACTGTATCGTTGTTGACTATAATATTTGGTTAATGAAATGAATGATTAGATGAAAAATGGCGATGATTGTTTATTAATTTAGCACCTTTTGTTTTAATGCATTTTTTATATTGAATATAGGTAGATGAAAAGGTTTACTTATGATACAGTAAACAGCTTCACAGGAAAATTATATTAAAAAAACGAATATGGTATTTAGCACCTTTTGTTTTAATGAATTTTTTATATTGAATATAGGTAGATGAACAGGTTTACTTTTGAGACAGGTGTAGAAACAGCTTTACAGGAAACTAATATTAAAAAAAAGAATATGGTATTTAAAAAAAGAAAATCACTTTTACCGACGTTTTATTTTCGTCGGTAAAAGTGGTTTTAACTTTTACCGACGAAAATAAAACGTCGGTAAAAGTTTTTTTAATTTTTTACGTTTTCCTTTTTATTTTACCGACAACAATAAAACGTCGGTAAAAGTGGTTTTTATTTTGCCCACGAAAATTAAACGTCGTTAAAAGTTTTTTTAATTCTTTTTATTTTGCCCTTTTATTTTACCGACGAAAATAATTGTCGGTAAAAGTCATTTTGTTTTTTGTTTATTTTTTCTTTCTTTTACCGACGTTTTATTTTCGTCGGAAAAAGTGCCACAATTTTTTTTTTTAATTTGCCGACGAAAATGAACGTCGGTAAAAGTATTTATTAAATTTTTAGAAAATTAAAATAATATTACCAAGGTTTTTAAAACGTCGGTAAAATTCAAATAATCGTCGGTAAAGAGCAAATTGTTGCTGACGAAAAGCTATTTTGTCGGTAAATATTTTTGCTGACGCCTTCTTACCAACGTCCGTGCGATGAAAGGATTTTCGTCGGTAAATATCGTTACCGACGTTTTATTGACTTTTGGCGACGAAAAATTTTGTCGCTAAAAGTGCCGTTTGTTGCAGTGAATATTAATATCCCTTGTTCTTTAGTAGACTTTTAGTGTTTAGCTTGGACTTCAAAAACCTCTCTCTGTCCAACTTGGAGTGCACGTAATCCACTATATATGTTTGATTGATTTATGTGCTGAATTGGAAGAGGTTTGTCATAACAGTAGTGCTTGATTTTCGTAATTGGTGTATTGTTGTGTTGGTGACGGTGTTTTTTAATGTGCAAGTGGTGTTGGTGATTGATGGAGTAAATTGATTATTGACATGCTGATATGGTGATTCGCAATGCGGCCCAACTTTTATGGCCCACCTAAGTTGTTCCTGAATTTTGGTTTTGTAGGCTTCTATTGTAATTCCTTTTATGATCTTCACTTCACGTGATGATGTTCTCTGTTTTTTTTTTTTTTTTTTTAGCCTTAGTTCATTTTGTAATGATAGTGCTTTCATTTACAAAAAGTCTCTCTTGAGAAAATTTATAATAATAATTTTTTTTATTTTTATAAATTATAAAACGAGAAGAAAGTTGTTTTTTTATTTAAAATCTTTTATTTTTTTAAGTAAACAATAAATGATTGTCCAGAACCGTCGGTTATTAGTGACGGTTTTTAGCTGTCATTTTTAAAGGATTTTCTGACAGACAATGGCCGTCGTTTTTCAAAAACAACTCCAAAGTTCTTGACGGTCTAATTCGTCGATTTTCACTAAAAACGACAGCCATTTAGTGATTTTTGACATAGTGGAGGTTGATAGTCGAGAATTCTCGAATAAGATTTGCATGTAGTATATCTTTGTCTTTGTAATTTTCTTTTGATGCAAGAGAACTGTCGTTGCTTGGGCCATGCCAAGGCATACATTGCAACCTTTCAATTCATAATAAATGAAATTGTAAGAAATTGTGTTAGGAACTCGACTTACTTTAAAAAAAATGGAAATAAGTTACTTACATAGGTTTTTCTTATCTGTTACCTATTAAATGGGTCAGTGGGACACAACCCACATTAAATAAAGCCCAACTTGTGGGACAAAATCATATCACGTCTGTAAAGATATGTATCATTTATTTTTGCCTTATTAAGAGATATGATTAGATTGCAATTAGATTCGAATGGCTGTAATCTAGATAATTACTACAATCATGGTAACTTGTATAGCAATTATATCTCTATATAAAGGAACATCGTGACCCTCAAAGGGATCATCGAATTCACTCAATCTCTTGTCCCTTCTTCCCTTTCTGGATCTGACATGGTATTAGAGCTCTAAGCCCAAAACTCTATACAAAGTTCCTTTTTGAGTGATCTACTTCATCTTCCTAGCAGTGGAAGTCGTCCAGTATCTTCAGTAATCAAAAAATCTTCATCCACTGTTTTGATCAAGGTCTGATCATACGCGGCCCACCCCAGATCCACACTGCTAAATCTGGAAATTGCAACCACTTTGGTTGTCTGGCTCTTTTGGTATTTGTGGACATTTTTTGAGGATTTTTAGCATCACAGATGTAGGATTTCTACCCATTCTAGAGAAATTTCAGTTTCTACAGTATATTTTCATCACAGCCGTCCAATTTTTTGGATTTCGCTGCTCTGTTTGGTGAGCAATCTGGCTTGTTTAGTGCGAATTTTAATCCTTCATTACTCTATGATCTCTGATTAATCAGAAAACACATCTGTCGTGTGCTGCACTCCATTCTACACTGAAATTCATGGTCGCCTGGGTCTATTTTTCTGGAAAAAATTGTGGTTTTTCAGGTACTGTCTTCTCTGCTTGATCCATTACAAATATTAGAAGGTTTCTCACAGCTGGTCAGCATTTCTTCTCAGTTTGGTCTAAGAACAGTTGGATTTGGTTGCAAAATTTCCTGATTACTGACATGGAAAAGCATGATATTGCATTGATCAAATTTAATGGAAAAAATTATACTTCCTGGTCCTATCAATTTCAAGTCTATCTTGAAGGAAAGGAAATGTGGGGACTTGTTTCAGGATTAGATCCACGTCCTAAGGAAGATGAGAAAAAAATACTCTCATGGCATACAAAGGATGCCAAGATAAAAACCTGAATTCTTGGTTCCGTTGAACCACAATATATCTTGAACCTTAAACCTTACAAGACCACCAAGGAGATGTGGGAATAATGAAACAGGTATATCACGTAGGGAACTCTACCCTTCAATATCAACTTGAGTTAGAAATTGCTCAGTATTCCCAAGGCACTTCTTCGATCCAGGACTACTATACGGGTTTTCTCAATCTTTGGGCAGAATATGATGAAATCAAATACTTCAATGTATCTGAGGCAGCTCTTTCTGAGATTCAAAAATTGCAAGCGACTTCTCATAGAGACAGATTATTCATTCCAATCTGATGAGCAGAGTTCCATCTCCATCCCTGACTGAGTGTCTTAATGAACTCTTGCGAGAGGAACAAAGCCAACTCACTCAGTATGTTCTCAAGCAACAATCTCCAGGAAACCCTTTTGATGTTGCATATGCTGCCACTGTCAGTCCACTCCTGGTGTTTCTCATGGTCCGGGAGGGACTGATCATCAGAATACTTATGCTACTAAAGGACAACCTCCTGCAAAAGATCTCAGCAAAATCCAGTGCTTTGGCTGCAAGAGTTATGGACACTATACCTCTCAGTGCAAGACCAAGTTTTGTAATTACTGCAAATCAAATGGTCATGTTATTAATGAATGCAAAAGGCGGCCACAAAATCGTCCTCAACGAGCATATCATGTAAATACTACAGATGCTACTACTTCCAATGATAATCCTTCAGCACCGGTCATGCCTCTCTGCAGGTAAACTCTCTTTCTCATCTCTTCTCTCTTCGTCTCTATCTGATATGGGTATTTGCTATTTTCTTTCAAAATCTAATAAAATGATGAAATATCCATTAATTGATTGTTGAATGTAACTTATTTCCTCTCCTCATGGATAGGCTATCCTATAACAATTGTCATTCAAATTAGCTGTCTACCTAAAACTAAGTAGTTTGTACTCAATTGGGTTTTGTCCATATTCGATTTTCCCATCCTATGAGTGGCTTCGAACATTAGATGTAGTTGCACACCATGTGCTTGAACAAAAAGCTGATTACAAATCAAACAACAAATAAATGACTGCAATATCAGTAACACACAAAATAACCATGTAAAAATGTTACAAGTTCATAATGCATTTTATAATGTGACAATGTTGCCCGTGAGATAGAAGGCTGTTTGCTTTCTCTGTTTTTTTTTTTTTTCTCTGAATTGTTACTACCAACACATGAGATGATCCTTGGTTAATGCCATGAGACTATTATTGGAGGTAGTTACAACTACATCAGGGATTGTTGATGATATTTGAGTTTTCTCATTTCTAGTGTTGCACTTGAAAAAATGAAAAGGGAGTGATATTGACATGAGATCTAATCTCCCTATCTGAACAAGAGCTAGTCGAGTGTGACACCTCTTATAACAATAGACTATGCCTTTCAATTTATTGAAGCAGGCAATATTTAGTGTTCTTGACTCGTCTAGAGTCGATCTGACCCATTTGCCACCCCTAATATTTTGGCAGAATGAGCCCTATTCATAGAACATCATGTTGCATAGGAGACTGTATACAGTTTTTCCACAACCAGTTTCAGAAATTATTGATAAAATCAATATTAATGATATTGATTTAGTGTGGAAAATAGAATTGAATGCTTGATATTTATTTATTTCCTACTTCAAACCCATATCACAACAGATAACCATTATCTGCTGAAATCAATTAGTTTAAAGGGACATTTAGAGGTTTCTTATCTGTTTATTTGTGTGCTAGGAGTGGATGATAGACAATGTTGTTGTGCCAGTGGCAAGTAGTTATGGCCTTGAAAAGGAGTACACATACTTAAAGAGTTCAATAAAAAATTTCTCAACAGGTATCATTGGAATCTATCTGAAAGAGTCCCAAGTCATATTCTTTTCCAGTCTGATGATCATGTCACTAATTACACACTGGCAAAATTTAGCAGAACAGTTTCTTCGCTGTTGAACATACTTTTGTGATGGTATCTATAATGATTGAATAACATTTCTTCATCTTTATTTTTTTTCTCCTTGAAATGCTATAGGAAAGGAGTTGGAGAAGCTTGCAAAGGAAGTGGGATTTTCCAAAGCCAAGCAGTACTATGAAATTGGTGGAGGCCTCAGTAGAAACTTGGTAGCCACTCGATAAATTGTAAATTTAGAAAGTACTGGTGTCCAAGAAACTCATCAAATTCTCGAGGGCAAGTAAACAAGAAATCTGTCATTTTGTATTGACTCTCAGTAGTTCCTCGGTTTTATTTATTTCAATGCATGAAACCTTCATAATTATCCATTTACTGTCACTTCTCCTTCTACTGGTGGTATTAAATTGTGGTTCAGTTGCTTGGAAAAACTGCTAACGAAATCAATAACCCATGGAATGAATACCCACAGGCCATTGTCTGAATTACAAGAAAAAGCTTGAGCATGCAATGGCTAGATAAAACTATGATTTGCCTAGAGCAAAGTTTTTTTATGTGTCCTTTTTTTTCTTAGAAATGAAATGGATGAATGTGCCAAGCATAGAATGACACATCTTTGATTTTATATTTGGACAATTTATTTTATAAATGGCACCTGCATGTATTTAATTTTTATAAAATAATTATATAATCAATTTGATACTTTTATGCTAAAAGCAACTTTTTGTAACCAAACAACGTATGATGCTTTTGTTGTTAAAAAGTTAGTATAGAAGTTGAGCTTACTAAACATTATTTTATTTTAAAAAGTTGCTCCTTAAAGTTTCTTTTTGCAAGTCACTTGTGAAAAAGCATGTTAGACTTCATACAAGCTGAACCAAACACACCCTAAACTTGCACAAAAAGCTTCTTAAAACTTCTCCTGGCAAGGACTTTAAGAAAGAATGACATAAAAGCAACAAATTTAGCAGTTTCAGAGTGTGATTAGATTCAATAATTTCATCTTCTAAATCTTCTTCCCAAGTAACATTCAAAGCCTTTCCTTTGTTTCTTTCCATCCGATTTGCACATTTAGAAGCCGGGTGACCAAACCCTTGACATTCAAAACATTGGATAGGCTTATTGGTGTTCTTAAAAAAAGTTTTCTCATTCTTGGGCCCTGTTTTTGGCTTAGTCATAGGTCTACTTTTGGAAAATTCCTTTGTGAGGTTCTTTTTATTTTTATTTAAATATTGCTTGAATTTTTTGACAAAGAAGGCTTCAAGTTCTACATCATCAGAATTATTATCAGTCTCATCAACATCATTGTCCTTGGATGATATGAAAGCAATTCCCTTGGATTTCTTATCATAACAGTGATTTGCTTCAAAAGTTTGTAAATTTCCAATCAATTGTTCAACTGGCAAATCATCAAGATTTGTATATTCCTCAATAGCAATCACTTTTGACTGAAATCTCTCGGGCAAGGACCGAAGAATTTTCTTTACCACCTTTTGATCTGAGATTGGTTCTCCTAAATTAAAACTTGAATTGACAATATGACTCAGTTTGGGATAATAGTCGTCAAAAGTTTCTTCATCTTTCATTCGAATTAATTCAAAGGCAGTTGTCAAATTCTGAAGTTTAGTCTGCCGAACCTTATTAGTACCTTCACGCACTGTTCTCAAGAGATCCCAAGCCTCTTTCACAGTGTTACAAGTAGAAATTATGCGAAAGTCAGAGTGACTGATGCCATTATATATAGCATTTATGGCTCTATCATTCCAATGGGTCTGATTCTTTTCTCCAGGAGTCCAGTCAGCCTCTAGTTTGGAAACACTTTTCCCATCAACTACCACAGTATGTGATTTATAACCATTCACAACTGTTAGCCAAACATCACGGTCAAGAGAACGCAAAAACGCGGTCATTCTAACCTTCCAATAAGCATAATTGCACTGCCTTCAAGCAAAGGAGGTTTGGTGATAGAGGTGCTTTCTTTAATAAATTCCATAGAATAAATCTGAGTGGATCACACTTTTAGAATAAGCGAACTTGCTCTGATACTACGTGAAGGTTTGATTCCAACATTCTATTTAAGCCTTAACACAGGTTAAGGTCCTTTCTCAGATTATTATGTGCAATTAACAAGGAAATTATGCTAAACAATCACCACACAAAGAGAGACACAGAGATTTACGTGGAAAACCCTTCTCAAGAAAAAACCACGGGTGGCAAAAGCCACAGAAAGCAATGTACTATGAGAATGAAGATTACAAAGAACTCACAGAACCTGACCCAGTTGAAACTCAACCTAAAGGACTGTGAAGTACTCGCCGACGACCCGTCGTTCACCTTCCACGTGCTAGCTTGAAACCCTCCTTGAATGCCCCTTCAAGGAGATTGAGAGAAGAAGAATAAGAACCAGAACTTCAGCCTAGACAGCCTTGCAAAACTTGAGAGAAGAATAATTCTTGATCCACACATGGGAATAGCTCTCCAGTCTCTTTTATAGAGGATGTAAGGAGTTCTTGATTCGTGCAGGAGACTCATAGAAAGAAGGAAGAACTTCTTAAAGAAGTAGAAAACTTCAGCTTGACAGAGTCCTAAAGAATTCAGGACACGACGCCTTGCTATAGCGAGCAGGGACCTCACTATAGCGAGATCAGTCTCTGGATGAGCCAGAATAGTGGCTCACTATAGCGAGCCTCAGTCTCGCTATAGCGAGACTAGCATCTGGAAACAGTCAGCAAATTTCGCAATACATGCCCAGTGGAACTCTGCAGGGGATCTTCCAGTGCACAAAGGAGTCTTTAAACGAAACACACGAACCCAACAAGAGTCTTTGACAACAATAGAGTATCTTCACAGTCCTCATCTAAAAGAAATAGAAATTACAACTCAAGTAGGACTGAAGGTATGAGTTCTGTTCAAACCAAAAGAAATTGGCAACATAAAATATCTAACAAAGAATCTCAATCTTGGGTTGTCACTGAGTTCAGTATAGTTTCAAGGTTCTAAATCTCAATCATAGCAAACAAATGCAATCCACAGATAACTTACTTGCTGGGGTGCCATGACCAGAATGGGATCATATCCTGGAGTTGAGTTCATGAAGACCATAATAATTTGTAGTTGCCTTAACCAAGTTTTTATGACCAAACACCATAATAATTTGTAGTTGCCTTAACCAGTTTTTTTAAATGCAAGCTTTACTTAGCATATATAGCTATATATAGCCATATAATGTTAATGAAATTGTTTTTGTCTTTTTTTTATGCAACATGTGTTATGTTTGGCTTATTTGATATTGTAAAGGCTCTATTCAATGCAGTGAGAGGAAAACTAGAAAAGATTTATATATATACATGTTTATCTTTCATTTATAATTTAATTTATTGAAAAGATTCTAATGTTGTTTTTGTCAATGTAGATTGATGGACGCTTTGGGGTCAATTGCAGACTTGTGGGGGTGTTTTATTCTCTTTAGTTTATTTGTATATGTATATTAGACATTTATATGGGACTGTATCATTATTGATTGTAATATTTGTTCAATGAGATGAATGATTTGATGAAAAATGGCGATGGTTGTTTGTTTATTTAGCAACTTTTGTTTGCATGCATATTTTATATTGAATATAGGTACATGAACATGTTTATTTTTGATACAAGTGTATAAACAGGTTAACAGGAAAATTATATTGAAAAAACAAATATAAAATTTTTATAAAAAAAAAAAAATTGCCGACGAAAAACACTTTTACTGACGTTTATTTTTGTCAGCAAAAGAAAAAAGGAAAAGAAATAAAAATAAAATACTTTTACAGACGTTTATTTTCTTCGGCAAAAGAAAAAAATAAAAATAAACAAAAAATAAATTTTTTACCGATGTTTATTTTCGTCGGCAAAAGAAAAAAGAGAAATAAATAAAAAATATAAAGAGTTTTACCGAAGATTATTTTTGTCGGAAAAAGAAAAAAAGAAAAAAATAAAAAATAAAACATCTTTTACCGACAAAAATAATCATCGGTAAAAAAAAAATTATTATTTATTTATTTTTTTGGTTTTACCAATGAAAAAAAGGTCAGTAAAACTGTTTTATTTTTTCTTTATTTTTCTGTTACCGACGAAAAAAATGTCGGTAAAACTCTTTTTATTTTTTCTTTTACCAACGAAAAAAAGGTCAGTAAAACTCTTTTTATTTTTTATTTATTTTTCTTTTTTATTTTACCTACGAAAAAAAACATTGATAAAAAATTCATTATTTTTATTTAATTTTCCTTTTGATTGTGCCGAAGAAAAAAAACGTCGGTAGAAGTTATATTAAATTTTTAGAAAAGTAAAATAATTTTACCGACATTGTTAAAATATTGGTAAAAGTCAAATAATCGTCGGTAAAAATTTTATTTTTGCCGACGAAAAAAAATTTCTTCGGTACAAGGTTTTGTCCACAAGTTTTTACCGACGTTTGGTCGACGAAAATATTTGCGTCGGTAAAGGTTTTTACCGACGTTCTATTGACGTTTTGCGACGAAAAAATTTGTAACTAAATATGTAAACTGTTGTAGTGGATGAAGGAAAGAAGGGGCCCAAACAACTGGCAACCAGTGCAGGTCACAAAAATGCTTTTTTTTCATAGATTCTACCCCTATAATTGTGCAGTAGACTTGTAGATGTTTACCCCAATATACGATGGCTTCTTGATAAAATAATCTTTACCAGCCGTGCACTTGAATGGATTGGATGAAGGACTCGAACCTCAATGGACCATTATTTCATAGTTGCTTGAAATAGTAAAACGGAAAGAGAAAGGATAACAAAGGGCACAGGAGAGGAGTTGCGTTATATGTATTATGTGTTAAACTCTTACCTGCAACCTCTATTTTATAGAGGAGTCTTAGACACTAACGTTACTTATTACACGTATAGCCATTTATAGCCGCTAGAGCTAACGGTAATGTACCACTAATGCGGATGGTTACATTTCACGCCCCATTAACTCCATAATGGCTAGTCTCATAAATCAACTACGGTTACGCCTTATAACTCCACAGTGGCTATAAGGATACGAACTGGGCTAGATGGAAGGTAGTGGGATGACCTATAAGAGTCCAAAACTTAAATACAAAGAATACAAATGACATCCTATAATGATCAACATAAACCACCAACAATTCCATCCTAAATTGGTAGGATTCGAGGCTTTCAAGAATTCGGAAAACTTGTTCCCACCATTGGTGGTGTCAAGAGATCAGTGGAAGAGTTGAGAGACATTAAGTAATCAAAAGCGAAAGAACCCATGACTGCTGCCAACCCTCCTCCATTTCCCTCTTCATCTCTCGCGCTAAAAGAGAAACAATCTAGAGAAATCCAAAACCCAATCCTAAATAGAATCATTTAGTGCATTCCTCAATATTTCTTCTTCATTCCCAAGATGGTACATACAAACTTGGTGTATAATAGGACTGGAGTGAAAATAGAAATGAGAACAAGAAATAAGGGAAAACTCAAAAAGTTTCTCTTAGTGAGGAATTTAAGGAAGAATTAGAAATTTATTACACTATATCTCAAAACTGTTATTACATTATATTGGTATAAAAGTTGTGTACTAGTTATTACATTATACTCCAAAAATATTTAAAAAGGATAGTTTTAGATTGCTCTTTATATCCATAAATGATATTAATGTGTATGAAAGACGAGAAGATTTGTAAATTGCATAATTTTAGCATTTTCACTCATGAGCACATGATTCTAATTAAAATTAAATTAAATAATTGTCTAGATCGTAATATGGTGTTGATGTTTATGAAAAATCTTGATCTTTGACCCATTGTTTAGAACCAAATCTTTTCTACATCTTTAATAAAACCATTAATATTGATGGAACCTTTGGCATGTAATTAGTATAAAAAAAAAAAGTTTTAAGCACCTTTATTTACAGCAACCTAAAATCTCTTACTTAGGAATTACATTAGATTTAATTTAATCCAAGTTTTGAAGTAAAATATTAAAAACTCAAATTTTGATAATAAATTAAACTAGCTATGGTGATTATGAATTCCAAACTTTAGGAGGATTAGGACTCTAAGCTCAATAATGAGCAAGAAAAAGAAAGAATAAAGGGAGAAAAATCACAGCATGATCCATACTTTATTGGTGATTTGATGAGTTATTTTTTTATGAGTAAAATACCAAAATCCCCTTATGTGTTTTAAAAGTCCCATTCTTTACTAGGAGGGAAAAAAAGATTGTCAAGGGGCAAACATGAGATAAAGAAGGAGGAGCAAAAAGACATGATCGAAATATACTATCCATATCTTAATTTCTCCTGATTTAAAGGGAAGAACAAGTTCAGAGGGGGAAATTGACCCCCCTCAACACTATGTAGCTCTGTCCCAGCGGTCAAAGGGCCGTGTTGACATTTTTATGTAGTTTGTCAATCGCCAATGGAATTCAAGTTTAAGAGGTACTAAAAACCCCTTTTTTGTTGGGATCTTGACTCCACACATGTGATGAACAACTTATCCAAGGATTTGGACCCCGAACAATCCCGCGACTTGCTTTAAGGCATTGTTGATCTGTCGGTACTATTGTTTTTATGGGTTCTGTGTGGAGTATTTATACCGAAACCGAGGTTACCCCTAACCTCGGTAGTGGTACCGATCAGGAGAGACCTCAATCTCCATCTTCCTGGCACGGCAGTGCCTCAACCGTTATCGAGGTGGGATTGGTTTCGGTAAGAGTACCGACCACATCCTTCCGGACTCAGCCTCGTGCGTTGGCATCCTTGTCCGACCTCAGGCGTAACTGACCTCGGTGCCTTCTCCAGCTCCGCCCCTCGGCCGAGGTGAACACAGAGCGTCTAATCCCCATTATGGGATGGGACGGCTGCTTTATAGGGGATCCCTGACAAATAGGGTGGCCACCGGCCATTGATAAGGGCTCGTTCCTATCAACAGATCACATCCACATTTATGTGAGGGATTTAGGGGGAGGTCTAATGGGACAAGTATCCTCACCTACCCCCACTAAGGATCCTATGTGTGGGCTGATGGGACAAGTATCCTCACCTACCTCCACTGTGGAACCTTCCACTCTCCTCTATATATGCATGCATGGTAAGCCATGAACAGGTATGCAATATACAACCTATACTGTTATTTTGCTAAACACCTTCTTCCCCACTTCACCCTAGTTCAGTGACTGCACTAACTCAGGCGTCGGAGTGCCTTTGGCTGACAGCAGCCTCGGGCTCTGACCGCTGTTTCTTCTCTCTTTCAGGATTCAGACCATCGGTGACTTCCCCGATCATCTGAATAGGATTTCACTAATCCCCATCATCATCTAAATCAAGTCCGTAATATTTAGGCACGCACAGGTTCCATAGGATGTAAATGAACTTGTATATGTACATATGTGTAGGTATGGATGATGAGCAGTGCATGAGTCACATACATGGATGAATAGAGCTCAATGATGTAGAACAAGTCGCAGAAGCATTCCTGGAACAAAAAGATCGAAAGAAGTCAAGCCGAAAGGTTAAATCTATAATGTTGACTTCAAACGGCCAGAACTTTTGAATTATTTCATTTGTCTTCTTCCATTGGTGTGTTAATTAAAAGACTTGTCTTCTACATTTTTCTTTAGGATGGTCATGATGTCAAACTTAGATGGCTTTACCATTCGTTTTTCATAATATATTTCAAGATTAAATTAATAAGAAAATGTCGATATTCACATTAGTTTCTGCAACTTGATATGATTTCCCTTCTGAATGCCATAGTGGATGCTTGATATCTATTGAATGGAAGCAGAGGCAGATACATAATATCAATTTGCATATTTGATGTGTGTAGAATCATAGAAGTCTTCATTCTTTTCATACTCCGAAGATGAATTAGATGATTAGATGGGACTGCCATTAGTAAATAATCTAAACTATTGGTTCATTACAGTAGGAAATGGCAAATGCCCCCCTCTTTTAATTTTTATTTATTTATTTGAGTGCTATGGAAAAGACTGGTATCTTAAAAGTATCATGGTTTAAATTGAAGAAGAAGAAAAAAAAAAAAAAAAACATATGCACCCTTAATGGCCCTCAATCATCAAGAGCATAGCCGTTTGAATGTGTAAGTCATCCCAAATGACAGAATTTTTTTCCATAATTTAGGTTGGTTTTAGTGCTTCCTTCTCTTCATGCGCATGAGCTAACTAGCAGCTTGCCTCATAGGGCTATTATTTTCAAGACCCATATGCCCCCCATCCTAAGAAGCACATGGGTATGTGAAGGACTAGAGTCTAAAGAGGTGTTGAGGACAATGGATGAAGATGGGCAAGAAAATTGAAAAGTACAAAACATTCTAATGTTCAAATGTGCTTTTACCATGGATAGGGAATGCCCCAAAAATGTATTGGAACATTCTGATGCGTAAACTAACAGCCTTTCTCAATTGATTATTAGCTATTGTTGTATTTTGTGATTAACTACTCATTCATGAACAACCAATTAAGTGGTGTCAATGTCTTCCAGTTTTGTAGAAATTGGAGCAGAGCACTCCCCCATCTTGTATGGGATAACATCAGATCAGTATGGTTTTCACCTATTTATCTTCCAGCCCAGCCTGCATGCCTAATTCTGACCCAACCTCAAACCCACCACATTCTCAATTGGGCCCGGATTTGGATACCACCCCTGCTGATCTCATTAGAAAATCTGTAAAAGACTGAAGCCCCAGCGTGTCACATTTAGTATCTGGAGTCTGGACCATAGATTTACAACCCAGACAGATCCTCAGTCCTCAGGCCTCATCACTGGCATATATATGAGGCCTACTACATATTGTAGTGATACATTCATTAAATCTGTTCCTCTTATGAATTTTTGTGGCATTTGGATAATTCAACAAGAGAAAAGGCAGATGCTAATAAATTTCATCTTTTTCCTTATTGCATTTAGAATGGAGATCTAGCTTCCACTCATTCTTATAGATGGTCTATTTCATGCCAAAAACTAGCTTATGATATCTATTACTCCATTTCAAGCAGGGTTTAAAACTCAAATATCCAAGTTGCCGATTGACTACACTTCATTTTTCCTATTGGTAACAAACTTTTTTGGGTAAAAGATTGACTCAACTTGAACCGCCAATTGAGATGACCGAATTATGGGAATTTTTATACATGTCCCATTTTTATCTTTACTTGTAACAATATCAGTGCTTCATGCAATTATGTTATCAAGCACCACCCTATACACAATGATATTGCAACATGTCCAGGCCCAGCTGATGGACTCAAGCCCTTGAACAGTCACCACACCACGGCTCAATATCTACATGAACTGTGTTAGTCATTGTTGCACTCATTCAATGGTCTCTTACAAAAATAATGGCTTAAAGAATCTAATCAAATGAGAACAAAGTCCAATTTTTTAAAAAGCAGAATTTGGACCAATTAGATGGCTACGATCGCTCTGGCAAGTAACAAATGGATGCAAGATCCACCCCTGGATGTCAGAAATTAGGAGCAGGAGCAGCAGCAGCTAAGTTTATCTCAAAGTTTAAACTGACAGTAAACCTCACTTTTCATGAATTTAAAGTGATACAGGGTGACATTTGAATCAGTACCTGTTCATGGACAGGTGTGGGCATGAATGGCATGGATCAAACAAAGATGGACTTCACACAAGTCATCGACAGATAACAAGGCCAAAAGCCCCATGTGGTCATCAACATAAGATCATTTCATAAGAAAACACCACAGGATTACTAAAACCATAATAGAAAGCCAATCCTGTCAAAGACCATGCTCTCATCAATGAGCTGGACCAACAGAAACCATATATTCCATTGGAGACATCCTTTACTATTTCTATCCAACTTGTCCAATCCTAATTCAAAAGTAAGGAATATACAACAAAGCAAAAGTTGATAATAGTGAGGAGCGCACGCTTCCAGATATTAGTGGAGTTGCAACAAATGATAAAGTTAAAGAACAAAAACAGAGAGAACTCACGGGAGAAAATAAAAGAATGTGGATTTCCAAGCCAGCAATGAAAAGATGATGTCACATGATATGCTTGGTTGAACTGTCGAGATAAACAGTTCATTGCACTCCTCAAGGCTCATTTGGCTGCACAATATTTCCTTAGAAAATTTCTCTCTAGAACTGAATGTACCTCCGTTCATTTGTCCACTGCACCCCTCCTTGCACCAGCATGGAAAATGACATTTTTCAAACACAACATGCTTTCCTTGGAGCCTGTCATAAATTCTGTATGCTCAGTTTACACTAAGATGAAGGTTCATGCAGTTGGATGGACCTGTAAGTGGCAGTGATTTTGTTCTTTGTATCACCAACTACAAGTATGGACTCATACATAATTAGATTTAAAGGTAAACTAAGTGCAAGGCAAACAAGTTACAAGGGTCCAAAAGTGACCTCGTGAATAATTTTTTTAAGGTGAAGCATGGTTGCAATCATTTCCCACCAAATGGGGGATATTTTTATGGCAAATGGCCTGAAAACATCTTTTCAGACTCAGTTGCAACTCAAGTGACTAATCTGAGTATGTTAGCAATGTTAAAAATAAAGAAGAGATGGACATGTTTACATGAGGGGCACAGGTGAGCACTGGCACCTGCTGCAAAGGCCTTAGTGCCTCACCGTCAGCACAAACATACAAGAAAGTATCATAGGCAACTGGGATTTGAGCACAGATTATTAAATGGAAAATGGTTTGGTTTTTTATGCCCCCAGGTGTACCTTCTTCTATGACTGTCCAAAAAAATCCTACAGCCATGAGTGGACGCCACCTTGTGTTAATAATTTTGATATGATAGGATAAATTAAATCTTTCTAAATTTCCAGACATCACCTGAGAAGTTCAAAACCCAAATATTTTTCCTTTTTATTAATAATAAAAGAAGTAAACTCATCTCGAAAATTGAAAAATTGCCCAAAGAAGAACTATGATAAAATGCTTGAAACGAGTCCAGAAGTCCGGCAGGCTAAGGAATTGTATATAAAATTAAACCTCTTCTATTTTCTATGCCATTTTTATAACTTAAAACAATCTCAAGTTATCTACAGTTATACTATAAGGTGAAGACTATCCAAAATGAACATTGAACCCAAGATGCAGAAGCGTTTCTATCTCAAGGCTATGCTAAGCTATTAAATTCAAAAAAACAAAAAACAAAAACAAAAAAGACAAAAACAAATACAAAAAGTTCTGAAAGAACAATAACAATGATGCCGTGAAAGAGTTCTTAGTTCTTACACTTCATGACCTTTCTTTCATAGAGCTTCTATGTGATTATCGAGCAATCACATCTCCCACCAAGAAAGCTACAAGACCCAGTAAGCCGTCTATTGCCAGCAACCACTCCATCCACTGCATTCTCAAGCTCCAACCATATGTATTATGTACAGGAGCTATGCAAATGATCACAAACCAGTTGCTCATAAAAGGAGCAGCCCTTGAACCATTTCCGATCTTCATATGCTAAATCTATGCATGGGCAGGCTGGGACATTAACCGAGAATGATTGTGCTCGCCTTCATAAGTGACAATGAGCATTGAAGGATCCTCCAAGCACCTCTCAACATGCTTCCTTGCTGGACAGCCTCTCATGCTGCTGCATTTATAGTATCCCCTGCATAATATCAAAATTATATTCCTTAGAATAAGACTCTGAATAAGAAAAGTTACTATTTATGCAAATATATGAACCCACAGAAATAAAGCAAGATTTTTTGAAGTTCAAAAGCACCGACATTTATCCATTTAAATTGACAAACTAATCAACTCAATTTTAATAGCATAGGAAACAATTGGAAGAATTTCAGATCACAAACAGTTTGAACTTTAAACATCCTGGCAGAATAGATGATTATTTATTTACATCTGTATAGAAACAAAGCGTAAAATTAGAAATCTCTTTATGAAACTTTTCCAACACATCTGACCCCACAAATGAACAGTAGCAATCATTTTGAGGACAAGAAATGAGGTGAGATTCACTAGCCAGAGGGAGAATTCTAGATGAGTAGTTCAGAGAATTAGGAAGCATCTAAATAGTAATGAGGAGATCACAGAGTAATCAATGGAGGAGGTGTTGTAAAGGAAGGCAGGGAGTCCAATTTAGATCCAGAAGAGGACCAGTATAGATAGGGCGGTGTTTATTGAATATTTCTCGCAAGGGGATCACAGTGTGGGTTTGGAAGGAAGAGATGGTGGGAAGGGGAATGGGAGGATAATCCAGGATAACAAAGGGTATGTTGTAGCAGCTAAGTCAGCCCAAATCAATTGTACCATCCCTGAACCAGTAGAATTTGTTTCCTCAACTCATGGTTTTAAAATGTGTTGTCGCTTGCAGGTCCAGAAGGAGAAATCGCACCAAATTTCTAAGGCCCCAACTTTTTAAGGAGTTTGGAAGCAGAGAGCACAGTGAACCAGGAATGCAGCTCCTCAGAATGATTTCAACATGGAATGCTTGGGAGGACAACAAACTGGATAACCTTGGGGAAAATTAAAACCCAGCAACCAAGAGTGGTGGCTCCTGAAGAAGGATGACAGACTGATTTCAAGAAGAAATGAGATCAGTGTAATCAAAGTAGGGCTATCCCCTGAAGGCAAATGATGATAGTTTGGCACATATTTTTTTCCGAAAACCCAGACACCCAGTACAGATGTAGCCATGGAATTGGTGGGGATTAGCTAGTTCTGTTGGTAGGGTTTCTAATAGTTCTGATGTGGGTTGAATTGTGCATTATTTTGCGTGTCTAGTAGTTTAGGTTCTTGTTTCTGTTGTTTGATGTTCATTGTTTGTTTCGCCGTTTAACAAAAATCAAGCTTCGATCCAAAAACTACAACAAATGCAGAAAATTATCTGTACAGTCAAAAACAGTCACAGACCCTGAGGACTCACAATACAAACTTGTTTTCAGGTTTTTTCCCCAAAAAACGAGGGCTCTGTGGTTTGACGGGATTGAAGCCCTCCATATGGTCAAAGCAACAATGGTGTTTGGTATGGCTTTAAAACTAGACTAAGTCCAAGCCAACCTGGCCAAGTCATCAGACTCAACACCTAACGAATCAATTGGAATCAGCTGACTTCTATGTGTATCAGCGGAGTCTTGGTCTGACTTGGCAGAGTCAACACTCATCAGACTCGGCACCTAATGAATCGAGTGGAATCGGCCGGCTTCTATGTGTATTGGCTAAGTCTTCGTGTGACTTCGCTGAGTCATCAAAGGCTCACTGGTCACCAAGTCATCGGCCAAAACTGAGTTGCAAAACTATGATGTTTGGGCCCCACCACAGACATCTTGTTTTGCCATGCTTGGCCTCAAAGTTAAAAACCACACCAAAAATGCCTAACAATAGCCTCAGATGGAAGAGATTTGAGTTCACCTTTCCAAGTTTGGCTCCCTATCATTGGCATCAGTCAGGGTGGTGGTTCTTATTCCATGTTGCCAAATGGGCCCACAATGGACTGGTATGGACATGTCAAGTCATTTTTTTTCCATATGTACTAATAAATGAAAACATCATTGATATTTATTATCTGTCTAGAGATGACTACTTCGATTGAAATTTTACTGAATAACCATGGCATTTCTTAACCTTAAAATTGGAGGTCAACTCAGTAATCATAAACTCCATACAATACAGCAGATTGGCAACCATTACATAATGCAACAGTTTGAGAGGATAAATATGGGAAACATCTTACAATTAATAATTGAAACACCTCAAATGTTACCAAAATCAAAAGAAAGTATCTTTACTCTCGTAATTGATTTTTTTTTTTCGGAATGTTGTTCAAATAATTGATTTCCTTCGAGGCCAGATGAATTTCCTCAACATCATGGGATATTTAAGCCAACAACAAATTATTGGAAGCCAAAGTCAAATATGCAATTAGGAAGTGCAATGCACTAACTATATGAAATGGGGAAGTTTGTAAGAAAATCCTCAGCACACCCCAAAACGTAAGTCGGTAAGAGAAGTTGAGAATATTCACACACACACACACACACACACACACACACACAAAAAAAAAGTATCAGAAGCTGAGACCAAAGCAAATCAAACACAATCACAGACCTCAAGACAGAAACACAATCATCACATGAGTGTCAACTAAAGGGCATGCCATGCCCTGGGTGGAGTAGGTCGGTGTTGATCATGGTGGTAATAACAACAATAAGAAGAAAAAAATGTACGTCAAGTAAATAGATCACAAAGCTCATTTGTATTGCCAACGATCTGGAAAACAGATATATTTTCAAACAGAGTATGGATTATACCTTGGGTGCGGAGAACCCTTGATCGGTTTCTGCCCATACTTCCTCCATGAATACTCATCAGGAGGGATATCAGCAAGCTTGTTACTAATCGCAGGCACCCTGATTGATCTTTTAACCCTCAGTTTCCTTCAACATCAAAACCAACAATTTCAATTCAGTTAGAAACTTAAAACGCAGCAAAAAGAAAATGCAACAAGTGAAAACAAAACCAATGCAATTTTAGTGATCAAGGCTAACCTTCTTTTTGAGCAGTGGCATCTTCCACTGGACCCACATTTCACACTTCCATCTTCGCCTCTACCAGAACACCTCCTTTTGGGAGGCTGAAGAGGGTTTCGATCAGATGACTGCGAGGCTCCAATGAGATGGAAGGAGCTGCCATCTAAGCTAGGGACACTAACACTGCCATCCATACTCAGAGATGACAAGAAAGATCTGTTGGATGAAACAGTAGGTGTGCAACTAGAGCTATCAAATTTGAGGTTTATACCACTGTTGCTCCTCCTAAACATCATATCTGCTTGAAATTTCATCTGCTGTTGGAGATGAAACCTTTGCTGCTGTTGGAGGAAATGCAAGTGGCTGGCTGGCGTTTGTGTAGGATGTTGGAGGTGAGAATTTTTACCAACAGAAGAATCCGTTTCCAGAGTTGAGTTTTCTAACAAGGCATTTTGTGACAGCCGCATAGAACTTCTAGCACTTGAATCCATTTCTGGTGTAGGATTTTCCATGAAATTTCTTTGAAGCAGCCGAAGAGAGTTAGCTGAAGTGTCCATTCTAGACATTGGGGTATCCAAGAACATCTTTTGTGGGGAAGGGGATTGGAATTTCTTTACTATCCTAGCTCTCCCATGACCCAAGCTTGTATTCAGAAGGCTAACTACTTTCTTAAACTTATACACTGCTTCTCCTGTTTCTACCATCAGATTTCTATACTGCAACTCATCTTTGGACTGAGACAACAGGTTCAGTACCCTATGGCAGCACTCCACAGCTACTTTATTTGCCTCTTCCACTTCCTCCATCACTTACTTCCACAACAGAAAACACAAGAACCCCCAACAAAAACAAAACCCCCTAAAAACCCAGAAGCCAGAACATAACACAACCCCTGAAAATCTACTCCAATAATACAGATCTCCAAAAACCCATCAAAGAAGTGAAGAAAATGAAAACCCAAAAAACACAGATGAGGATGTTCTGAAAATAGAGTACAGATGGCTGAGTAACCTGTATTGTATGGGAAGCATGGAATTGGGCACCACACAGAGAAACCCACATAGGATTTTCACTAAAACTATTAAAACAGATTACAGAAATGGAAAACAACAGACCTTCAGTTAAGAAAAGTAAAACCCTAACCTCACACTCAACACCCAGGAAACCATTTTTTTTTTTTAAAAAGGCTCTAAACCTACTCCCTACAACACAGATCTCCAGAAACACATACAGAAATGAAGAAGATGAAGAACCCATGAAAACCCATCTGGATTTTCATTCTGCTCCTCAAAGTTTGCCCCATCTGGTGATTTTACAACAGGGGGAACTTACAGATAGTTGAGTTGGAGAAAATGCATGGAATTCGATTAAAACAAGAAAACCCCAGATAGGATATTGATGAGCACGTCACAATAAGATTACAGCTATGGAGAAAAACAGAAAAAAAACAGACCTTGGGCTTGGGCTATCAAACCCTAGATTCTGCCATGGCTGGGGAGACTGACAAACAGGTGTGAAAGAGGAGAATTTCCAGACCAAAAGACCAAAGGAGAGAAAAAATTCTCCCCCTTCTTTACCAATAATCTATGCAACAAACAATATAATAGTTACAAAGAAAAAAAAGAAGAGAGAGAGAGAGAGAGAGGCGCATTTTAATAACGTGCGCACTAGAGAGAGAAGCACAGGGACTGCTGTCAGCTGCAGCAGATACGAAGGTGGGACCCACTTATGACCTCTTCTTTTTTTTATTTTCTTTCTTTTCTGAACTTTGGTTTCCTTTGGCTGCTGCTTTCGTTGGGGTGGGGCCCACCGATGTGATGGAAGGCATCCGAAGTAGCCGTTGCTGGGATTGGCGAATGAGGGGATGACACGTGTACGGCTGTTGTTGAAAGGTGTCCCTCATCGGGATAGGGAGGGGTTTTGACCGGGCAGCTTTTGGTGCGGAGGGTGGATGATTTTGGTTAATGGAAGTGGTCCTGTGCCCTGTTTGGGGTCAGTGGTGGGGGAAAGTGGGCCCCACTTCGTCTTTGCATCGTTGACTTGGGAGGACCGTTCTCTTTCCTGTCTACATTTTTGTCTTGATTTATTTGGACTTTTTCTTCTCTTTTGAAGCAATGGAGAGGGCCTGAGTTAGGCTGAGTTAAAGACTTGACCCTGGCCTATGGGAAAAGGAATTGGTTGGTGGATTTGCTGTTGTTGGGTTGGGAATATGAGTTTGCATATTTCAACTGGTTGGATATTGGACAAGGTGGGAGTCAGTGTGGGCACAAATTTGGCTTGACCTGCACAGGGCACAAACCTTTTTTCATTGTCATCCCTGATTGTGCGTCAACTTTCTCGCCTGAGTTGCAGATCTTGTACTAGTATATGTCGCTTGCAGCCCGTAGCTATAGGCAGGACATTTGTTTTTTTTTTTTTTCCCTCTGGTGGACCACTGTCTATGAACGCGCGCACACTACTCAAATATACGCACGCACCATCCAAGCCCCGTGCCAACAAAAAAGCCGCAAGCTAAAGTTTAATCCCTGCTCTTTCGTTTGTGAAGGATGATGTCCCACCATCGATCTGCCAGTGGTGTGAGTTAGGGCATTGATATATGAGTCTTCTTTTATTTTTAAATTAGTCCAAGACCACGATTTGTACTGGGCTGTAGGTTTGAAACTATACTACTATACTGGAGCTATAAGGGAGTTTATCCGGCTTCCCTTTGTGACTAGAAGGATTAGTCCAGCCCAAAGGATTGGGAACCCTCCGATAACAGAAAAAAAAAATTAATATATGAGTCTATCTCCATTAAATTTTGACCAGCTCAATTTTAGTTTTGACTCCTTCGATTTTACTTTGATGCTCCAATTAATTTTGAACTTTATGGGGCACGTTTGTGTGCACCCATAGAAATTTGGTTTT
Source organism: Umbellularia californica (assembly GCA_028538565.1). NCBI lineage: Eukaryota > Viridiplantae > Streptophyta > Magnoliopsida > Laurales > Lauraceae > Umbellularia > Umbellularia californica. The sequence goes on from JAPQWN010000005.1 coordinate 15,980,964, forward strand.
GTAAAATAATAATAATAAATTTTCGGAACATCCCACATAGGAGAGGTTTTTTAAAGAATCACAGGAAAAGGAAGCATTTCTGCAATGTCCTTTGCCATGTAAACAGTGGGAGTTCCGTATCTTTCTCATTTGCATTTGTGCACTAGGGGGGATTCGGAATTCCTACCTTCCTAGATCAAAAATGGGTTATGCTTCCTCTTCCGCGGCTAATGCACGAACAACTCCTTTTTATTTTTCCACTTTTCCTTGTGAAAAATTGGGTGCACTAATCATGAAATTAATTGTAGTGCAGAAAAATTTTTCTACTTTCCACATGCACAAATGTGATCTATACGAAACCAAGGACGTAAAGAGGTCAATTTCGGGCCGGGCCCGTGGTGGACCTGGAACTGGAACCGTTAATGAGAAGGTGGAATTGAAATCGTTTTAGAGTCGATTTCTTGGCTCTAGAATCGTTAATGAGAAGATGGAATGAGAACTGGAACCATATATGGGACAGGTCGGGGTCCAAGTTCGAGTCAAGGTAGAGAAAGAAATGGACAAAAAAAATCTAGTTTTTATGAGAGATTTTAAAAAATTGAGGTAATATGTCGGGTCCCTGTAATAATCTGAAGTGATAATATCCCACCAATAATCTGTAAAGTTTACTTGTCAAGACATAGCTTTTAGATTAAAAACCCAACACAAAGAATCCATTTAACTATTTTTTCACAGTTGATTTGAAGTATTGAAGAATAAATGCGATCTAATACAATCGCATCCGTATATTACGAGTTCCTCCCATAAGGATTCAAATTTGTGTGTTCGGAGATGAATCATATTGGTGTGTCCACATTTGGATATGTTTGAAATTTGAATAGGTCCACCTCCAATTTGGGTTCTGCAAGTTCTATTTGTTGTATCGAGATTCAGCGTCAACTCAAAAGCCAATGATCCAGATCCAAACCTAAAATGAATTAATAAATGGGGCTCATGTAGGTATGCTCAGATTACCCATCCGCAAATTAGATATTTCTCTGTTCGGTGGGGCCTAGCAATTTCATTTAAGCTTTTAAGACTCTCATAGGAACAATATAATCATAGCTTTGTATATTTTAAACCATGTTCGTTTTCTACATGGTACTAGCAAAACATGCGTACACTTAGAATGGGCAACACAATTCATACAATAAAAAATATCTATAAATATCTAATATGAGCATGCTTAACTTCGGAGTTCTTACTGTTTCCGGAGCCACACGATTTTAAAAAGCCTCATTCTAAGTTAATACGGGGTTTGACTTATAAGCCCGGAGTCAAGACTTGGATATTTTTTATGCGTGCTAACGAAGACCCACCGTTTGATGCCCATAGTTAACATGCTAAGCCGCGTGGTTAAAGGTGCCGCTCGGACCAAGTTCTCACACTCTCAATTTGCAGAACCCAAATAGAAATTTGGTTTTTCTCTCTTAGTTGCTAGTGCTATTCCAAAGCGGTGGATGCGGCTAGGATTGTGAGAGAGAGCATGTGATGGAAGGAGTGAAGTGCGTATGTGAAGACGTTGAGGAAGTAAGTGAGGCCGCAGAGGACGATGAAAGGGCCAAATTGGAGGAAGATTCATCGAAAGGGGAAGATGGAGGAGTAGGAGACGAAGTAGAAAAGCTTGAGAGGGATAGAGAAGTAGGCGATGGGGATGATGAAGTCGCTCAATTTCCGGCATTGGAGGATGTTGTTAAAGGTCCAGAGGGTTTGGGTTTCTTCATCTGTGCAGACACAGCGAGGGAAGGAGAATGTCGAAGACAATATGTTTAATGAAATGCCATTGAGAAAAAGGGAGGGAAGGGAGAAGAAAAGGAGAGAGGGGGAGAGATTCAATGAATCCAAACATGTAGAGGAGAGAAAGGGGGAAAATGAAAACTAGGAGTTTGATTTGTCTAATGCGACCTAAGGGGAGTGAGAGGAGGCGAGAGCGGAGGATCTGCAGGTGGACTTGTAGATTCGGTTTTTTTTTTTTTTTTTTTTCAGCAATATGATCGATATCGACCATTCTGTTAGTCAATATCGACCATATCGCTAAATGACAAAAAAAGAAGAAGACAGAAACGCACCAAGAAGACCCCTCCCATCTATACGGTGATTCTAGGACCTCATCAGTGGTATGAGGTCCTATGGGGCTTTTACCCTTAAAATCCTCTTATTTTTATCATTTGATTAATATACGAGTCCTATTGTTTATAATAAAAAAAAATTATAATCTTGTTATTTTAAGCTACGAAGAATATTTAGAAATGTAAAATTTTAGAAAAAAACTACAATTCAACTTTTATGAACATTAGTGTACACTTTGATAGATGGAATTAAAAAAAATGGTAAACTCAATGCCTATCATAATAGTTGTGCTAAGCCGAAACCCAAATAGCAAACTCATAATAGTTTTTAGAAATCATTTCTTTTTGCTTCCTGCATTCTGAAGGCTTTGATATTTTTTATCACTTAGTGTCAAACAATTGCAGGCCCACCCTCAACATAGAGAAGAAGAAGACTAAACCCATTAAATCTGATAAAACCGTCCCATCTGTCATACTTGTGTTTTTTTTTATAATTTTTATTATATGAAATAGAATAAACAATTGGTAAAAGGTGTTACAAATTATTTTAAACTTTATGTGTATGACTCCCACCTAATACAATATATATAATTTTTTGGGGTTGGTTTAAACCCGAATCCAACCTCACATAGCTCCATGTAAAATCAAACAATCAATTCCAAAACTAAAAACGAAGATATATTGAAATTTAAGAATTTCTTGAAATATTAATTAAAAATATAAATCTAAAAAATATTATCTATGATTATTAAAAATTTTCTTACGTATCAAATTATATATGTAAAAGAGAAGTAAACTTAATAACATGACGACCCCTTGAATTTAAAGGCACTAACAAGCGATCAGAAGTTCACATTAGAGTCCACCTACTAAATAACTAAGTTACTGAAATTTGAGGCCCTTCCATTTAATGGGATGTTGCAAAATCTTAATCCAATATGAGCAGATCCCAGGGTAAAATCCAACACATAATCCATATTTTTCTTAATTTTTTCTTTTGGATAATAACATAGTTTTTTTTTAATATTCATCCTCATTGTTCCTGTCCTTTTTTATTTGCTATTATCTTATCCATTTTGGAAACCCATTTTTATGTATTTCCAATTCCTATTTTTACTTTTTTAGATTAAGAAAAAAACCGAATAGTAAAAAAATCCTCCAATCTGAAGAGCTGTCTTTTTTATTCTCACTATCAACGCCTTTAAATGAATCATTTTGGGAGTAATAATCAATTCTAACAAAAATTGTTTCAATTAATAGTTTTCATATTGATAAAATGCATATCTTATAATTGAAAAACTGAATATCTTACTTGTAACCTCATTTGCATTTTGAGTTATCATCTTTGATATAGCCTCTTCTCAATTTAGGTATCTTCAAAGAGGATGAAAATTTTCTTTGAGCTTTTTGTATAAACCCCGCTAAGGTTTGTAGGATTTGTAAATAGGCCACTGAGGTTTTAGTATTTGCAAATACACGCCTACATTTTCATTTGAATACCTTCCGTGCCCCCCAAATCAATAGTCTTCCAACCACAATAAGTTTTTAGAGTGAAATGACACTTTTGTCCATCTCTTTTATCTTTATATGCATAATTTCAAAGCTTGGACTCAAATTTTTTTTTTTATAAAGCATATAACATTGACAATTGTACTTAGTGGGAGATAATAACCCTATATTTATTTTTATAAATACAAGGCTCATTTCATTCAATCCACATAGATCATGACGACAACAACACATGTACTTAAAACTAGTTATAATTTTCCAATCCATAAATGGCCCAACTTTGGATTGATAAGTTTCAAAATACATGATTATGTTTCTTGTGCAGGGGGTGTACAAGAAATATTGGGGGAATGGACAAACGTAGAAAAAAATATTAAATTTTAGAATTTGTGAGGAGGGTGGTGTTTGGCTTTATGTAAAAGAAATATTGGGGGGAGGGGCAAATGTTAAAAAATATATATAAATTTTTAGAATGTGCGGGGGAAGGGGGAATCTCAAACTTCTCTCAAATATGAGTATGGGCTAAAGTCCCCCGGCCCTTGTACCTAAGTCCACCCCCCGGCCATGTGCATAAGAGAAATCATTGGGACTTGAGATAAAATAATGGTATTTTTGTAAACAAAAGTATACTCATTTTTGTTTAATAGATGTAAGGGCAAATGTGTCATTTATATAAAAATCCAACACAAATCTCACGGTGGATGCCCATTCATGTTAGGAATATTGATTTTGGAGATATGAAAGATATTAAAAAGAAAATATAGGGGCCTATTTATAAATAGTAAAATCTCATGGGCCTATTTACAAATCCTACAAACCTTAAGCGGGTCTATACAAAAAACTCATTTTCTTTTGTATATTTTAAGGAACAATGGGGAACAACAAAAATATACCATAAAAAAAGTCAGCTGCACAGGGAGAAAGGTAGAGAAAGAGACTCATACTGAGCATGGGACCAAAAATAAAAATAATAAATTTATTAGTAGTAATCTAAAAATTTATGGCGATGAGATGACCCATTTATTCCTACAATTAGGAGCCAAATCTCATATACATAAAGTAACTTCTTATATAGGATTCAAAGCATCGATCAAATAAAAAGACTAAAAGAAAAAAAAAATATTACTGCCAAAGAAAATTTAAAACAGAAATAAATAAAGTCACCTTTATTAGTCCTAAAACATGCAAATCTGCATACCTCGAGTATCTTCACTGTTAATTCACACTTTATAATTACTGGAAGACTTAACTCGAGCTTGACAACATTTTTTTTGCAAATCTACTACCACCATTAAATAAAAAGGCCAAAAGAAACAAAATGTCTTGCTACCAAAGAAAATTATGTAAATAAATAAATAAACTCACATTTATTTTAAAACATGTAGAATTGCATACCTCGAATATCTTCACCTTCGGGTCACACTTGTAGTTCTTGTGAGACTCATCTTGGGTTTAACACAATTTTTGCGTATCTACTACCATTCCAAAACCCATCAAATCTAATAGGAATGCAATTTTTAAAAATTTATAGAAATAAAAAAGATAATCATTTATAATTGATGAAATCTCACATGTAATTATGAAACTCACATGAAAAACAGTCATGCCACGTACGACATAGAGAACTTTGCTTCATTCACAACATCTGCTTCTCAATACATACTCAACAATAACAGAATTTTAAAATATTAAAAAAAAAACAAACAAGCCCACTTTAGATTGTAAAAGGACAAAAAAAAAAAAAAAAAGACTAACAATAATACATCAATTATGGTAAAAAAAGTAGAGACATTTAATAGAAGATAAAAAGGGGAAAACAATAGTGAGAGAGATAAATATAATTACAAAAGATGACTCAAGTATTCAACATAAACCAAAAGAAAAAAGTTAGAAAATAAAAAATATAAAAAAAAACCTCCTTAAAGATATATCACATACTGATTTGGTTCCAACGAGGTTATTCTCTCTTTGGGCTGCACAACATGTTTAATGCCTCAAAAGTTCTATTTCTAGCATTGAAATTCTTATTAGGTAGGCCCACTACAAAGACTCTTATAATTATGAGAGCTTCATTTTCTTTTCGAATATATCCCCTCGGATTAATTGACAAAACAATCCAACGTGTGCATCTCAAGATCCAATTGTGTTTTGAGATGGCATGAAATTGGAAGAGTTATTTTCGGAAGATTTATTGAGTCTTGATCCTCTAAGGCTCCCATATCCTACAAGGATCTTTTTCAAAACTCAAATCTAATTGCAGCCTCTAATCTTTCTATCCCCAGAATCCAAAAAAGAGATTGGACCCTCTCGAAATTGAAAGAACAAGATCTGTTGAAAATCGAGCGATCAATTAGAATAAAAAAGAAAGAAATTTAGAATCCCTAAAAACTATGTCTTGGAGAGAATCAATTATAATATATTAACCTAGGAGGTTTTGGGTTCAATTTTGACCGTCGGTTATAATTTTGACTGACGGTTAACCTTCTTTATTAAAATGTTTCACATTCTCTCCATATAACTAACTACTCATATCCTTATATCATCAAACCACCCACTCTCTGCACTTTAACTTCACTTCTTCCTTTTTTTAAGTCTCTTGCTCCACCCCATCTCTTCTACTCCCTTTATGTTCAGTTTTTTTAATTTTATTTATGCAACTTACTTAAATGGATGAAAAGAGGTACTCTGCATCTAATGTGAGAACTTTTAATTTATAATGTGACCGTGCTGAGCACAGGTGGTTGTGCTAGTAGAGATTTAAGCATTAGGGCTTAGAGTTTGAGGATAAAATATTAGGAGTTTGGTTTGTTAAGGAATGTGAGTAGATATCTAAAACTTCTCTATAAGTTAAAATCGAATCAAAATCAAAACCAAATTTGTAGTTCCAGTTTATCAATCCATTGCGAAACCGAACATCAATTTCAAAGTCAAACCCTAGCCCTTTTATATATAATAATTGTAGTGAGTTTCTGGTCCAAATCATTGGCTAGAAACATACAAGGATTTGAATCTGAATTCAAAAACTTTCAAACCCTACTTCTTGGTTCCAAATATATAATTGAATTTCTACCAAACCCTAAAATTGGTTCTATCTAAGTTAAAATCAGAGATCAAATATTGTGATAATTGGGCACCTACTAATAACTTAGTTTGAAAGGTCTACTAAAAGCTAAGAAATTATCAAATTTCTTTTGCTATATAAGAAATTACCAATTGTTATATATTATTGCGAACAGTTTTCAATTTAGTCTAGCCCACTAGCTTTCAATTTTGACTCTTACCAGATCTCTCATCAACCCATTATTATATATTATAGTAGAAAGGTTTTCAACTCAATTTTAATAAATATAAATCTATCAAGTTAGGTCAAGAAAAATTTTTAAACATTGACTAAAAATGTGATGAGCTTACTAGAATGCTCTCATGACTTAAAAAAATTAAAATTGAATTTAGATAATTTCCATCCCTTCTATTAAGCACCTAAAAGGCCTCTCATTTAAAATTAACCAATTTTATATTTTTCTACTAGAGCCTGAGATTAGCATGAAGCTAATTTGATAATAGGGTTAGGATTTTCTTTTTTTTTTTTTTCCCTTTTGTATTAGTAACTGGAAGGAGATATCAGCTTGATGAAAGATCCATACAATAGGAAAGCAACTCGACATAAGTAGGGTTGTCAAAGGGCTAGGCCGGGCCTAGGTTGAGCCAAAGCCCTAGGAACTCTCAGCGAGTCTCCAATATTGAAGCCCTTACCCTACCCTCACGCACCAGGGCCGAAAGAAACTATTTTTTGTATTATTATATATAATGATTTTTCTATACTATGATGCTAGCTCTCCTTTATTCAAGCTAAGGACACGTGCAAATACAAAAGTCAATCTTTTTGTCTCATTTATGAAAGAATGGACGAAACAAGTTACTTTATCCTCATATAAAAATATTATTTAGGATTAAATGAAATAAGCTAATTTGATAGTATTGTGACATGAAATTAGGATACTGATGACACTATTAAAGACCTTAGCATACATACTAGCCGTAGTTACATAGCCCAAGTAATGTGACCACTTTCGTTTGTTATGAGGATATTAGTAAGATTATTGTAATTGAAGTTTAGCTACTTATAGTCCTTTTTACTAGTTCATATACTATATATTTTTTTATAAAGTAATAATATGGACCATTGTAACCTGTTTGACAGGTAATTTTTTTGTTACGAAAGGCATTAGAATCCTTTTAAATAAATTATTTAGTATGTGGTTCAAACAAACATTAGGCTACTTTTGAATTAGCATTAACCCTAACTTGTAATTCTTTGCAACATCACCATTGGATTTTATAACGAAACAATTAAATTCTGACTAACCTAAGATGAGTTACAGATGATTTGATGCATCTGAACATGGGTCAAAGTAACAAACTTTAACTCCATATCTAGGTCTTGCTTGAATGACACAATAATCATGGAAGCAAGGGGATAGAAAGAAAATGGAATCGATCAGTAGCTAGTGGCTAAAGCTTAACTCCACTCAATGATGATGTTGATGGCCATCCATCTAAACTCTCAAACATCAGTATTTTACATTAACGGTGAAAATCAGTCAAATCAATGACAATTTGAATTTCCTTTTCATTGAAGGATATGTTGTTTTTGGGCAAATATAGAATTAAACATAGGTGACAATATTAGGATCCATGAGGAAATCCATGAAAGAAATTTACCTAGGCTTTGGTTAATATTTCTTTGTTAATATCTTTTGACAAAATAGTAAGGCTCTATCATTAATTGCTAATTAGAGGGGTTCCTTATATTTTTTGGGTAAAAATCTATCTGCATATCTATTATATTATATATATATTATTTATTTTATATATTAATATATAGAGGGCTGAGCTGGCCCCCCTCAAGCTGGCCAAGTTAAGTCCTAACTCAGCCTTCAAGGTTGTAGGCTTTTAAAAATTGGGCCTACCATATCCTTGGGCTTTGGGGAAAAAAAAAGGGGGCTTTGGTCGGAGGTTCCTCAACTTTTGACTTTATTGCAAATAGTCCACAAAAATAAGTTATGCAGTCAAAGGTCCCTCGCACACAATCTCACACCTGAAATGTCCAATTTGCCCTTTCATTGATTGTCTCTTTATTCACATAACGCCAACAAAAGCGATAAGAATCAAATCTAAAAGGTTTCGAATCTTCTCAAAGAAGAAACTCCTGACGAAAAAGGTGATGTTTCGTCTCTGTGATTGCATGTAGCAAATAACAACAGATTGGGTAAACACTTCAAAAAATTTCCATAGATTAACTGTTTCATTGCAAGTTTCTGTCTGCATCAACGCTATCTTCGATTTCGTGAAGAAGAAATACAAGAAAGCAGACACCCAAACCCTAGTTGCAGCCGCAGGTTGTTTAACTACAGAAGTGTTTTCAAACACATAAACAATAGTTCAAACTACTAATTTTCATTGTAAGTTGAAAATTTCTTCCTATGCTGGTTTCGGAGACCTATGTTATGTTAATCTCCATTTGGAATGTTTTTGTACCATTCTTTCTAATTCCTCTTCTAATAACGAAAACCTATTTAGGAAATGGCCGGAATGAAGTCTTCCTTACTTTTGGAACGCCAAAAGCAACAGCAACAGGAAGTAGAAGGTATCGAAATAGTTTTTACTTTACCTTATACTGTCTGTAATTTTTGTAGAATGCTTTTGTATATATTCGAAATGTTGAACCAAATGTCGAAGAGCCATTGCTTCCTTGTCAATTTGAAGTAAGTTTATCTTAGATTTTTGAGAACTTTTTCAACTCTTTGTCTCCTTATAAAACTGCTGGATTTTGAATTCTTCTTGAATTTAAAACAATTTATGTTGTCTTTATCTGAGATTGCATGGTTGGAATGAAAATGCATCTGACTTTGGAATGAAAATTGCTTGAAATTTTAATGAATCTATGTGTGCCTGGGACTCATTTATCAGTTTTTGATAAATTTGCCTCAATTTATCTACGTATTTAAGTGAGTTTGTTTTGCCTTTAAATTAAGTTTAACTTATTTTAATTGAGTTTGTGAGTCAATGACACAAATATGTGAAATTATTCCAGTTTGAAACCAGTTGCTAATATTTTTATCTGATTTGTATACAACACTTATCATTTTTATTTGTATCCATGCAATTGAATTTATCTGTGTTCTGAGTGAACTTGAATCAATGCCTATTAACTTTATTTGAGATTAAAGCAAATGCATATGATTTTGGAATGAGAATTCACTGGAATTATAATGTATTTATATGTCCCTTATTTGAATTTATTGATTCTTAATAAATTAGGATGAACCTATGTCCCTATTTAACTGAGTTTGTTTGGCTTCAACTTAACTTTATTAGATCTTAGTTGAGTTTGTGAGTGAGTAACACAAATAAATGTATTTATTTCAGTTTCTAATCAGTACTTAATATGTTTTTATCAATTTTATACAAAGCTTATGTCTTCTTGTTTAATTTATCTGAGTTTCTATTAAATGTATCTGTCTGTATATGCAAATTATCTGAGTTTGTAACCAATTTATTTGAATTTATATTAAATTTATATTTGTTCTGAATGAACTTGAATCAATGTCTAATGATTTTGCCTGGCATTAAAGCAAATGCATATGAGTTTGGAATGAAAATTCACTCAAATTATATTGTATTTATATGTGCCTGGGGTGATTTTATATGTTCTTAATAAATTTAGATGAATTAATGTCACTATTTAACAAAGTTTGTTTGGCTTCGACTTAACTTTATCTCATTTTAATCGAGTTTGTGAGTTAGTAACACACATAAATGACTTTATTTGAGTTTCTAACGAGTTCCTAATATGTTTTTCTGAGTTGTATACAAAACTTATATGTCTTTTTCTTTAATTTATCTGAGTTTATATGAACAGTATCTGTGTGTATATCCAAATTATCTGAGTTTATATCCAATTTATCTGAATTTATATCAAATTTATCTGTGTCTTGTGTAATTTATCTGTCTTCTGTATACACTTATCTAAATTTTAGATGATATGAATCTCAGTTATTTTACTGTATGCAGTAGGGAAACAGAACAAGCGAAAGAAGGTACAAGATAAACCATCAAAAAATACACCAGTGAGAAAAGAGAAGAAGGCTCAGAAGATTACTACTCATTACCAACTCAGATCAAATTTGGTGTCAACTATGACACTAGTTCAAAGCATAAAGCCATTGGCAACTAAACTACATAGAGTTGAATTAAGGAAGACTCCTTTGTGGAGCCTAATAGAGTGCATGTTGGACAACAAAATCTCAAAACAGATGTGCAGAAAGTATGACAGGGACATTATGTTGATCCTTGATACATACAACAACCAAAGAAGGCAGTTCAGACTAGGGAGGTCCTACGTTCCGTTCACTGCAAATGACATATCTTTCATATTCGGCATACCGAATGGAACAAGAGCACTTGATCTTAAGTATTCAAAGAGGAAAACATCTGAATTCATATCTAGGAGATTCCATAGCAGTTCAAGGGTGCCGGCTCCACAAATAAAATAATAGCTCCATCTAGCATTAAATGGAGCATCAGAAACTGACATTGCTGATGTTGCTAGGCTACTGTGCATGTATATCCTTGTCGTAATCTTTTTTGCAAGCCACAGAAACACAATAGGATGGGCATGCGTGGGCTATGTTGAAAACTACATGGATATGAAGCACTATGCCTGGGCAGAAGAGATTTCAAAATTTCTGATGAAGTCAATACACAGTAGGAGCCGTGGATCTGATAGTCATTGGATGCCTTATTGCATTACCGGTACGATATACAACTACCAATTTACACATGTAAATTTGAATGTACGAAGAATAATTGAAATAAATATGTCTTTTCTGATTTTGTAACAGTATTGGTTGTGTGAGCACACGACAATTATCACCCCAAATGATTTGGTGCATTTCCTAAGGATACTAAAGTGAAATCTAAGGGCAGTGAGTATGGCACCTAGGAAAAGGCCCCTTCATTTACTACTAGCTACTGAGGTATTTTTCTCAATTTTTACTATTGAATTTTATCTAAGTTTTTAATCTAATATGTTCAGCGTAACAATGTTACTAAATACAGGTCCTTAGTGACAAACTAGATAGCACACTGCTTGAAGTGCAGCAATTCCAGTCCTTGTTGGATAGTGGCAATCGTGACGAGGGAGGCATTATGGAGATAGAAGGAAAGCAAGAAGTAACAGAAAAGGAAAACAGTGAGGAGAAGAGACAGTGGAGGAATATGAACATGATGGAGAAACAGATGAACAAGAAGGACACGAAGAAGACATAGCAGGAGAGGTAGAATGAGAAAATGAGGATGGAGGAGATGATCAAGAGGAAGGAAATGAAGAAAAAGAACATGAATTAGAAGAATGAGAGATGGGAGCAGAGAATAAAATGATCGAAGCCACCTGGCCGGATACAAACATAATACCAGACACATTGGTCGTATCCGAGTTGGAAGAGCAGTTGCAAAATAGTAACAGTGAAGAAACAAATTTCACTGGTGTGGCGACACAGTCTATATCCTTTGGTATAGAGATGGCTGGTTATGAAGAGATGTCCCTACAGACAGATCTACTGGTTGCAAACATCTTAACTGACATAATTGGCAGCACCAGCAACACAGTATATGAGGAGCCATATGAAGCACACTCTGGATCAGTACCAGAAGCTGGTGACACTATGCCTTGTCCTAGACACTAATCACAATTCACCGAAAACAGTGAGCTCAAGAATTTTACTGAGGAGTGTGACAGGGCAACTTCATTAGTCATCCAACTAACTAAGGAGAAGACAGAGTTACAAGTACAGATCCAAAGGATGGCTATTGAACTTGAAAGGACGTCAGCAGAAAATAACAACATAAAAAAGCAAAGGCTTGACACTGAAATAAGGATCACCAGCTTGCTCAAAGAAAGGGATAATGCTCTATTATTGGTTGATCAGCTGACAAAGGAGAAGACTTCTCTTGAAAAACATAATATGGACACCAATCAGGCTGTAGAGGAGTCTTCTCGACTGGTCAGCTCACTCAAAGAGCAACTGAAACATACTATGAGTGTGTCAGATGTACAGTCCTCGAGAGCTGCAAATGCAGAAAATGAGGTGAAGGGCCTGAAGAAAAACTTGATAGATTTAGAATTAAAGAACTTGAAACTGAAGCAGCTCTTGAAGGAAATGACCATTGATTATAGAGAAAAGGGATTGGAATTGGCTGCAAAGACATTAGATGATATCTTCGAGCCTCCAAGAAAAATTAATTCATAGCAAAAAGGGTCTAGAATGGAGGAGAAAGCAGCGGAAGATGTTGCAGCTTATGAAAACGTTGAAGAAAATGTACCTGAGTTAATTCAGTTACACGTCCATGCTTGTTTAGATAATTTTTGTTTGAATTGAATTCATGTTTTACCTGAGTGTCTATTAAATTTATTCGACTTCTGTATGAATTTATAACAGTTCTCATTAAATTTATCTGACTTCTGTATGAACTTATAACAATTCTCATTAAATTCATTTGACTTATGTCTGATTTTAACTGACTTTTAATAAATTTATCTGATGTTATACAAAATTTATCTGACTTCTGTATGAAATTATAACAATTCTCATTAAATTTATCTGACTTCTTTGTCATTTTAACTAACTTTCAACAAAATTATTTGACTTTATATTGAATTTATATGGCCTTCTATAAATTCCAATTTGTTTAATCTATATTTGTTTACTTGAAATATTGATCAGATCATGTCCTGTAACGCACCATCAAAGCAAATTAAGGAGGTGAAACAATCCTCCATGGTAAAACAAATTAAAAAAAGAATAGCGACAAGGAAAATGCACCCAACAGCTGCCCCCTTCACACTCCAAAAAAATGCAGTCACTAAGCTTATGAATGAGTCTGATGTTGAAAAGCTAAAACAGATTTACGAAGCTGAGGACAATGTGTAAGTTACAGACCTATGCAACTAACCAACACAGCTGCTGATTTATATAAACATTAATCAAAATGTAGACTAATTTAGTACTTTGTGTAATTGCATTTGCAGGGCGCTCGTTTGGGGAGGTGAGAGCATACAAGCTATATCTTACGAGGACATAATTACAGTTCTCAGCAGAGCAGGATTGTCAAGCACCGTAAGGATCACGACATAGAAACATTGACAACAGACTATTGCTTCATTTTACACAAACATAAAATGCTCATGTTCACACTAGGTGCCTAACTTTATCTGTTTGGAATTGAACAGGTTATTGACTGCTACGTTGAGTTGCTATATAGAGAACAGGGAGAAATCCAAGACCAACTCATGACTGTCCATGGCGAAGACCTGCTGCCTCCAGAAAAATCATACTTCATAACGAGTTTATGCTGGGTAAAATACAATTACTGTGTTAACCGTGTCACCATTTACTTTATTTTAATATATAATAAACAATTACTAAACTCGTCTTAGTGTAGAAATTCGTTACTTCCCCGTTGTCGGAAATGAGGGAAAAGATTTTGCACCCTCAGATCTACCCAAGCAGAACTGCAAACCACAGATTCGTGCTTTTTCCGATGAATTCAAATGGAAAAAGGAAGGATGCTGAGCCCTTCCACTGAACACTATTGGTGCTGGTTCAGAAAGAAGGAGATTTGTTACATTATAACTCCTTACGACCAAGATCAGCTAAAACAGTCGATCATTAATTTGAAAATGCACGAATTCTGGTATGTCTCATTGACTTAGCCATTATTTATATGACGGTCCCCATAAGAATAAACGAACACCAACCCAAAATACGGCCTTTTTTTTTATTCTGCAGAAACAGTATGTGGAGAACTACAATTATATAATTGTTGAGGAGACACAGCCATATGGAGCTCTATTGGTAAGCGTGGAAGACACCCCACAACAGAAACTGGGCTCGTAAGTATCATTGTGCAAGTATACTTATTCAATTGACTTGACATTGAGCTATTTACAATCATCTAACAATAGCATGTCCTATTTTAGTGTTGATTGCGGGGTAATCGTTTGTTATTTTATGAAGCAACTTACTCATAAACAAGTAATTACTGCAAAGCTGCCACAGCGCGTCAGTGATGGATTAAGGGCAGAGATAGTAAGCAAGTTCCTAAATGACACGCATCGCAGCTGGACAATTGAAAACTTCCATGCCAAGCAACAAACTGCTGATGATGATTTCGAACGGTGACGACAAAACTACAACCAGGAGACAAACAAGTTCTTTTGAATCAAGTTGATGTCAAAGAGAAGTTGGAACATTTTAATGTAAATCTTTGTATATGAAAAGTTCCAGTACAACAAACTTGTAAATGTATTTTTTTGGTTCATATGAATGTTGGAGAAACATTTTTGTCAATGTAATTTTCACATTTGTGAACGACTGAATGAATTTGTCACATTTGTGAATGAAGAATGTATATGAAAACTTCTTGTCAATGTATTTGTATATGAGCGCTATTCATTGACTTTATCTGACTCCTGGGAAAATTTTATTTGACTTTTGAGAAATTAATCTAACTTCTGATTGAAAATTATCTGAGTTCTGATTGAAATTATTTGAGTTCTAAATGAAATTATCTGAGATCTAATTGAAATTATCTAAGTTCTGAATGAAATTATCTGGGTTCTGAATAAAATTATCTCAGTTTTGAATCAAATTATCTGAGTTCTAGGTAAAATTATCTGAGTTCTGCTACATATTTAGCTAAGTCCCGAGATCGCTCTGTCTAGCTGTTAATTCCATCTAATCTCAAATCTAATGCAATTTTAATATCAACTTTGAACACTGACTATATCAATTAGGCACATTTGAAACTAATTACTTATAAAAGTAAAAACACATTAAACTGAATTAAAAGTAATGTCAATTTGACGTATTATTCAATAGTCAAAATTCATATTGTAATCTATATACACGCCAGGTATGGACAATATTAGATTTAAGCTAAAGTCAACATCTAAATCAATGAATTATCAAAGAATAGGCCTCTTGTACGATTTCTTATTGTGACTGTCAATTCGACCACATCACCCACATTTTATCTACCGTGTAATCTCCCCTCTTGACAAGATCCTTCTTATTTTCAGCCTACCAGTTAGGTGTTTAACCACTGGTGGGAGAATAACAGCTTCAGCAACTGTTGGCTCCGGCATTTCAACAGTTGGTATTGGGAATATCTGCTCTTCATATGCAACCCTATATGTATGAGTGTGAAAATAGTGATCCACAAAAAGATTCAGGTCTTTTTCACTCTTTTGAATCGCAACACACGCATGGGCGCATGGAAAATTATTGATCTACCACTGATAACAGGAACATATGTGATTAAAAATGTCAACAGTCACTGACGGGTAAGAGTGCACATCGTAAACAGTTTCACTCTAACGGCTGACAGTCTACGTCTTTCCAAGCCGGATAGCAGCATCCAGCCTCTTATCCATGTCCGGGCAGATGACTGACTTCCATCTGCTGGAAACTTCCTTCCCATTAGCCATCTGCTTCATGATTTGAACCCTTATTGTGTCAACCAACTTTGTAATTGGAAGATGGCGAGCTTTTCTAATCCATGAGTTAAAAGATTCAGCTGCATTTGAACACATCTCACCATACCGCTGACCCTTAAAATAAGCATTGCTCCATCTTTCATAAGGCAATCCACAGAGAAATCTGTCTACATTGTAACCACCTTCACGCCTCAATGATTGCAGCTTTGCATGGAAGGCAGCAATGGTCTGCGCATATGCACATTCCCCAAGCATCATAACCATTCTTTCTCTAAATTCATTAGTGTAACCACCTGACAACTTGTCCCTCAGATTTGCCTTTGGGTGTTGGAGGCAATACGCATGATGGGCAAAATGACATACCCTTGAAACAGCCTCTATCAGGCTTGGGTTTCTATCAGAAATAAAAGTAATGGTGCAATCCGACACAATAACTTTCCTTAAATTCTGCAGAAAACATGTCCAATTGTCCTCCGTCTTTGAGTCCACCACTATGAAAGTAAGGGGAAACAAACCTGTTGTATGAATAAATAAAGTTTTATATTTCAGATACTATTCAAAATATCAAAACATGGTAATCATTAAAAAAAATGTGCCAATAATGTTAGAAAAAACATCATTACAATTTACCTTGATTTCCATTCTTCCCAGTTGCTGCCAACAGGTTTCCCTTGTATATGCCTTTTAAAAAAGTACCATCCAGAAATAACAAAGGACGAATATGATTAAAACCAGCAATTGAAGCATTTAATGACATAAAGAGACGCTTCAAACACATAGTTGATTGGTCATAATCTAGCACAAACAGGCTTCCTGGATTTACCTCCTCCACTACCTTAATATACCAACGAAGATGGTTAAAAGATAGCGACGAATCACCATACAACTTATTTTTAGCCCTTTCCACGCCCCACCATGCATGATGATATGTAATGGTAAGCCCATAATTCGCCTTAAAGTGGTGTACGACATCAATCGGTTTGGTGAGCGGCTTCTCACGAATATGATCGATTATTAATTATGCAACTGTTTCAGAATTTATAAGGCTGTTCTTTGACGTTCGAACTGCTGCACCACATGTATGCTCATTATTTAATGTCTTGATACAAAAATGGCCAGTCGACTTTTCTATAGATGCATGAATACGCCATCTGCAGCCCATCGAATGACTGCGAGAGCATTCAATTGTCACCCTTACCTTATCATTTTTCACATATAAGAATTCAAACCCAACCTTAATCGAATATCTGCACAACACACTTCTAAACTCAGCAACACCGCCCTCAAACCTCTGCCCCACGTCTCTAATACCTCTTGCCCAGCTCGAAGACAGCAAAATCTTTTCTTTGTGTGTACAAAGCTGTGGAAGAAAATTTGTCTGTATATCTATATCTTTGCACCCCACTAATGCTAGGGCATCTTCAGCTAAATCATCACCATTTTCCTCTTGATCATCGTCCTCTGATTCCTACAATTCTGATACAAATACATCTACTCTTTCCAATCCCATTGAAGACGCCAACATGGACAAGTTCATTAGATCCGAATCGCTGTCCAGCAAGCACTTTGGGTGGCCAGGCAATGCGTAAGTCAAATAGACCATGTTCACCAAAAGATTTTTCCACTTATTACAAACTTGACGCATCAAACCATCATAACTCATGCTTCGACTCAAATGAATGACTGCAGTAAACATGCCATACTTACAGAGAAGTAATAGAGGTTGTGACATCTATAAAACTATAAAATTCAAGCAATATCAAGGGTCATCATCATTGGAAAAGGTATGAAGAATGCAAAACACTCACATGTTCTGTACAAATCTATCTGAGTTTGTGCCAAATTTGTGTAAAATTGTCTGGATTTTCTCAATTAAACTCAAATAAATTCATTACAGAAATTAGATAATTTATACAAAACTCAAATAAAGTTGCATAAACTAAGATATGTCTGTTTGTCAGTTAGATAAATTTGATGATAAAGTCACATATCTTTGATTACATGACTTCTTCAACAATGCAGCTCTCAACAGAATTTATAAGTGTTAAAGGAATTGATAAGAAAACAGTATAACTAACACAGTATAACTGGCAGATAAATCAGGCTCTAACTAATCTAAATACATTAACACCTAGAATTAAATCTCCCAAATATAAAAAAAAATCTAGATCAACTGAACTTATACAAATCGAATTGTTCATGAATAACAAAACTAATGAAATCTACCTATAAAAAGTGGGGGAAAAAAAACAACTAAAAATCTGCACATACATATCAAACATCCATACAATATGAATCCATACAGATCAAAATGACCAGAAGTATCAAATTTATATAGATCTACACATTTAAATAAGAAAATTTGAAGACTCTCTTCTGTGAACGGAAGAACTCGCTTACCTCAAAAAAGATGGAACTCCTTCCCAAATGTTGGATCTGAAATATGCTTTCCAGGCAATCAATCTACGAAACTATAATCCAATTAGAGGAGAACTGCTTCGCAAACAATGAATCTACAAAACTTTGAGCCAACGAAAAGATCTATCTTCTCTTTTATCAATTTTCTACTTTCAGATTCAAGATAACAATCGATTGTAGTTTGAAATTAAAAAAATGAGATTTGCGCTGAATTACAGGGGCATATCAGTAATAACTGATCACTTATGCTCTTAATTCGTGGCTAAATAATCGTGACACGTTGCTGACCACTTCATTACGTGCTGAGACAGTTACAGGGGTAAATTAGTCCTAAAAAATGAAACCGTGTGGATATAGAGACCTCTGGCTACAAATACTCTAGCTGCCTGGACCAGAGCCCTTAAAAATAATTTACCTAGACTGGAGGCTGGATAGATTCAATTCTAGGGACCTTTCGTTAATTATCTAAAAAAAAAAAAAAGAAAAAAAAACCCTCACTTTGTGGGCTTTTGAAGGCTGAGCCGGGCTGGCCCCCTCGTCAGCCAGATTGACGGCCCTAAATGCAAACAACTATATGTACAATATAGACGTCCAAATCTACATATACATTCTTCACCATTTACACGTTTATTAACATGACAAAACACCACCTGAAGGAAGAAGACAAATATTTGATTTTGTTGAAAATCCAATATCCAAATAGGGATCCAACTGCATTACAACTCATCTTTTAGGCTCACTTTGCCTGCCTATATGCATGATCAATGTTTCTATACGAATTGAGTGTGGATTGAAAATTGCTTTCATTGATTATCCCAAGCATCTATTGAGGAGCCACCAAAATCCAATCCAACCATTAATTTGGCATTTTTTATCTATGTTATACGATCTTGAGATTAAGGTCATATTTAACTCTCAGTTTATCAATCCTATCTCGCCATCTAGCTACAAGCCTAGATGGACTATATTGTTAAATTAATTGCTGACTTAGCACACGCACAAGAGGAGATGTGCCGGTGACACTATCCAGATGGACTATATTGTTTACCTTATTTGATTAGGATTATATTTGTATTTCCTATTTATTAGTAAGTTTACCTTTACTTTTCTATACATTGATTGATGTAATTGAGTTTAGTAGAATGCAATATACGAGTAATTTCTTTTTCATCCAGTGTTCTCCCTCTTTCCTTTCCTCTCCTCCCTTCTCCATCAACACGGCTCGTGTAATTTTTTCCTTTCGAAGAAAATCATTGTGACTTTTGTTTTCATCCAAACAATGGTTCCGCAAGGGAGCACATATCTTTCCTCAAAATTAGTCTAATTTCGATTAGGGTTTTGATACTTAGCTCATTAAATAGGATGAGGTGCAAGTTAGGCATTGATGTTTAGTCATATATAATTTCAAAAATAGAAAGGCGAAGATTGAGGCAATCTTGTACCAATGGAGGCAGGATGTTCCCCTTTAGGACCGTCATGGCTTTGATAGAGACATCAGACAATGATGCACAATGCATGACCAAATATGCATGCTCTTATCAGGATAAATTGACTTCTGTCAATGAGGACATCATCTCCATGAAATAGTAAAGGAATAAAATTATCACTCCATCAGCAACATGTGTACAAATTACAATTCTAATCGAAGAAAAGCTCGTAGTGAGCTTCTTTCCACCTGAAAGAGAACTGATGCACATGCAACCATTGACTCTGGATCACTTAAAAGATGATCTCTTTTTTCTTTTCTTTTTTTTTTTTTTTTCTTTTTTGTGAAATTTTTTTTATGAAACTTCCTGCTTTTCTTTTCTTTTCTTTTTTCCTTTTTCTCTTGTAAAATGATGGTCATAACTTTGCTTGAGATGACAAATTTTGATTCAAAGCCAAAAGTTATTTATTTATTTATTTAATGCTTGGCATCAGTTGATCCAAAAATCAACCGAAGTTTGGTTTCTTTGAGATTGAGATTCAGATTTTCTGAGACCATCATTACTAATCCATCAACGTTCAAAATCATTGCCCCACTTTTTTCTTTTATGGTCAAGATTTTTTTTTATTAAAATTATGACCAATATCACATTGATCAGGTCTAAAATACATAATCTGAATAAGAAAGAAAAAGGTCAAATCAATTTATTGACTGCGAGTTTAACTTTGATATCGGTAAAATTTTTCTTGGTAATAGAATAATGTAGGGAAGTGATTTTAAGCGGTTTCTACTTCAGTGATGAGTTTTCTGATGTATTCTTAATGATTTACTCCAAAAATCTTTTGAGTTCTACCCAGAATTGGGACTCCATAGAATCTAGTTCATGTCCATCAAACAAGTCTATGTTTTGGACATGCACGGTTTGTTGTTCTTTCTTTCTTTCTTTCTTCTTGGTAAAAACATGCACAATTTTATAAAATCGGAACGAGTTAAGTTCCTTCTTTGAGCTATTACATTGAATCGTGTAACAAATTTATGGAACTCCGCCATTCAAGATGAATTTCATCCACTGCAAGGACATATCTTCAAAATTCAGTTTAAATTTAATGGGTCACACTAACGGAAATGTGATGGGTGCTGACATGGAATCACTACTGATGTGGTGTTACCATGGATCAAAAAATCGGCCGATACGGGTACGATATGACTCCGAGATATGGGTATCTCGGGGCCATATATCCCCAATATCTCGACCCATATCGGCCGATATAAACTTCATCTCGGTTTTTCCGAGATCTCATAAAAAGGAATAAAAACTTTTTTTTTTTATATATATCTTTTTGCCATCTTCATCTTCTTCAAAATATCAGCCGAGATCTCATAAAAATAAATAAAACCCTATTTTTTCTATCTTTTTCTCCATCTTCATCTTTTTCTCCTCTCCTCTCCTCTCTTTACTCATTAGAGCAGCAGTCATACTCCATCACACATCCCTCTTGCATATTTTCAAATCCCACATCTATTTCTTGAAGAAAATATTATTTAAAGTAAGAGAAAATCAACTTAAAGCATTTTATTATGTTATTTTTATTTTTTATTTTTAGATGAAGTGTAGAAATCATTGGGTTTGTCACTTGTGTTCTTTATTTAGAAGTTAGATTTACATACTTTCATGCTAGATCTACTCATACACATGATTTTGATTTTTTTTTTCAATCTTTTTTATTTTTGATTTTTTAATATTTGAATTATAATTATCATTTTTTGGGGATTTCATCATAACTATATTCTTTTAATGATTCATGACCATTGTATGGTATGAAAATGATTGATCTACATACTTTTATGCTAGATTTATATATTTAGGATTTTGAAAATGATTTTACTAAATCTTTATATAAAATACTGGAGAAGACAGCAAACTGCGACACAAACGGGACTCATAACTTAAGGTGACCGAGATTTTGATTTATTGTTCTTACTAATGAAAAAAATATTATTTTCCAGCATTTTCTAATATTATGGAATTTTTTGGATGTTTTTGTGAATTTTTTTAAATTAAAAAAAATTCACACCACAACGGACCGATATCCGCGACGAATACCGATATCATATCGGTTTTTCGGCCCGGTCGATACTATAACCGACACCGAGATTTTAAACCATGGGTGTTACTCACATTTTTTATCATGTGGCCAAAAGCGTAGTGAAACCCACTTATTTTGAATTACATTTTGAGGGTATATTATTACAGGAGATGAAATTCATTAGGGATGAACTCAGCCACAATCATGCGGGTGTGGTTGCACCCGTTAAACCACAGTGCGCTTCAAAAAATCCAATAAAAAATATGAGTCCACCCTCAAAACCCATTTGAAAATCCTCAGTTTATTCCCTAAGCCTGTTTGGATGTATGATGAATTGAAGTATGGTGAGGTGAAGTATCAAATTAAGAGAGAATAAAATATAAGGTGTTATGATGGTGTTTTATTTTTAGTTGTTTGGTATAAAATCTTTTTAACTTTTTGTATAGAAAAGTGGAGCTTTTTTGTCTTTTAGCAGAGAAAGGAGGTTGCTTTTTTTACTTCTTTTGAAAAAGATGGAGGGAATTTTGAAATTGTGTACTTTTGATATAACACATTGTCTTTTCTTGTCTAGATAATGGAGGCTTTACCTCACCTCACCTCACTTCACCACACAGCCAAACATGCCCTAAACCAAACTACCTGTTAAGGTACGAACCCCTCAAATGAAAATCCTGAGTCGGCCCAAATCATCTATGTGTAGGCCCTACGATGAAGTTCCAGGACAATTCCGTGTAATAACTACGAGGGAATTTCAATTTGCCTTCCTAGAATCGACCTGTCATGTTCTGATGGTACAACACCTACAAACAGGGAATGTGGGACTTTTTATACCAAGAACTCAAAATACCTCAAATTTCAAAGTTTACCTTCGGCTTCGGAAATCTTTCAATTTCTACAAAGCATTTGAATTCTACATTTCATGGGTATTTTAGCCAATTTACTGTAGTTCTTTTTTTTTTTTTTTTTAAATCTTCTCCATAAAACATAGAATTTAGGAATTCGGGGTGATGAAGTCTGATGAACATTTCAAATTCACAAGCCTTTCAATAAAAATTCAAAAAATAATGGTAAAAACAGAGAGAGAGAGAGAGAGAGAGAGAGAGAGAGAGAGAGAGAGAGAGAGAGAGAGAAGAACTTGATGAGTTAGGAATTTAAAAACCCTCAAAATTCTTTTTAGAGTCCCTTCACTGGAATTTCTCAAATTTCAAACTCTCTCCTAACCACCTCATGGAATGGTAAGACAAATTCCCATTGCGGGGGAGATCTGAGGATCAACTTCATCATGTGGACCAGTTTGCTTGATGTTACTTCCAATAAAGAAAAAAAGAGTCAATTCTGTAAACTATTTGATATTGTAGTATTTGAAACATTTCATTGGATATTTTAGTCATTTTGTTAACTGGTAATCGTGGACTAATTATTGTGATCTACAGGAGATGAAATACATAAACCAAACTAGAATTAAAATAATCATTGTTTCTTTAATCAGAAGCATGAGTATTAACTAAACAAGTCAAACTAAAAATTCAATTCATTAAATTTGACACCCACATCATATAATATCCTTTGTTTTTTTACTTAGGTCTTAGTAAATTCTTTCAAGATGTTAAAACAAGTAAATGAGTCCAAACAGATGATTTTGTATCAGCATTTTGTACCTCCTAGGAAATAAGGACAGCTTAGGTACATGGCATGGCCCCGGGCCCTTCCATGCCCAATGCTCGTTCACCCCAAGCAAACGAGAACTTATTGAAAATTTAAAAGTTCTCTTTAAAATGTTAATGGATTACTGTATTGTATTCAAGGTTAGTCGGATTAGTCAATTTGAGTTACTCTAAGCATAGCTGGATTTGGGATATTTTGGTAATTGTGCTTGTTTTTTCTTTTTTTTTTTTTGCTAAGAAAGACTTTCTTACAGGTCAAGAAAATAAGAATTATATATTGATGTAATTAGTAGCCCTAAACCTTGTGTGAGGGTGCTCATGCACCGGAGTAGCCTGCTTTTGGCGAGGCTTGTTCCTTCGATTATAATATTAGGGTCAGGCCCGATTTTTTAATTTAGGCCTATTTAATATATGGGCCGGGCTTTGATTCAGTTGTAAAGAACTCAAAGCCCAGCCCGGCCCGAATATAATAATGGTGTTAGCAAAATAGCAATGTAGGGATTCGAACACTAGAAAGTTAGAGACACAAATGCATGAACAAACTAATAAAACTGCCCTCAAGACAATGTAAGCTACCCGGTTCTTAAATTATAAACCTAATATGGTTTGTGCTTGGGCTTCATATTGTTCAGGCGGGCTGGGCTTGGGCTAGCTAGTTAAGGCCTAATTTGGGCCTGAGCCGGGTTTGGGCCTACAATTTAGAAGCAGGGCTAGGCTTGGATGTTCCTTACCCTACCCCAGCCCGGCTCATGAACACCCCTAACCCTATGGAACACAACACGGGAAAGAAATTGACATGAGCTTTCTTCGTGGACATAGCTAGCTTTGGTGAATTATGTAAATTGTTGTGTCTTCATCTTTTTCGTGGATTGAATACTTGATATTGTGTAGATTTTGTGTGTGTTTGATCTTCAATAGTTGGTTTGTTGGTTCCGTTGCGTCACTTTCCCTAACAATATCATGATCTTAGTTTGCATCGCTTACAACATCTAGTAACCTAATTTTATTTTGATGAATATTTGATAGTTTCATAATTAATCCTCTTAAACTTTGCCACGTGCTTGTAGTTAAAAAACAATATAGAGATTTATGTGGTTTTATATGGCCGACTCAACTAGGGATGCAAAAAAAGAAAAGAAAAATTGTTGAACCGACCGAACCGAAACGACGGTTAATAACCGTGTTTCACGGTTTTGATTATGGTTATTAAAATCGAAAAACCATGTTTCACTTTTCGGTTTCAATTTTCGGTTTTCAGTTTCGACTCACAGTTTTTAACCAAATCAAACCGTAAACTATGATTTGATTAACCGTTTTCCCAAAACACACGGTTTACGGAACCGTTACACCCCAATTTAAAAGAAAAAAAATAGAAGAAAGGGAGTATTGTGTAATTTATAACTTAAATAACCCCTTTTAACTTTTGAGCCTTAATCATTGGAACAAAAAATGAAAAAGAAAAAAGTGAAATATCAAGGATGTGTTGGCCGGAAAAATGCAGTTTATTATTTCATTCTTCTATATGAACATTTTAATGTTATTTTAGTATTTTGGAATTATGTAATTTTTTATCTAGGATATTTGGTTTTGACTTTTGAACATGTATTTTACATTTTAACAAAAAAAATATGTATTTTAATTGACAAATTGACCGTAACAGAACTGTTTAATACGATTAGTCGTAGTTCGGTTTTTTAACGATTTTTTAGGGTATGGTTATGCTTTAAAAATTAAAAATTATAAATTACGGTTCGGTTAACGATTTTTCCAAAATACGGGGTTAACTGAACTGTTGCACCCTTGTCTCAACTTCGCTTGTTGCCTTTTTTCATGTTGCTTGGCTCCAGACTTGATAATTCTAATGGCTGGACCAAAGTAAAACCTCTAAGATTATTTACTTGTTTTTAACGATTTTTTAGGGTAAGATTATGGTTTAAAAATTGAAAACCGTAAAATACGGTTCGAGTAACGGTTTTTCCAAAATACAGGGTTAACCGAACCATTGCACCCCTAGCCTCAACTTCGCTTGTTGCCCTTTTTTCATGATGCTTGGCTCCACACTTGATAATTCTAATGGTTGGACCAAAGGAAAACCTCTAAGATTATTTACTTGTTGAAAATCACTGCCATCTTTAACAATTACTAGTGAAGGGTAACGTTAATAACAATATTAGTTCATATTCAAATGTAGTCTTTTTTTTATTCATCTTTGAAATTCTTTCTTGAATTTTTAGTTCTAATTTGTATGGTTGCATTTGACTTTGATCAAATCAAAAAGGGGAAATGCTTAATCCTTTAAAAAGGGAATATGGCTAATAAATATTTTGATATAATTATGTAGAAAAAAAAATAAATTAAAGAGAATTGGAAAAAGAAAAGAGTGTTTATCTCAACACTAGGGTTTTAATTTGGTCCTAGCAAGTCATCCCTATAACTCAAAACTACAATTAATTACCAATACCCGAATGCAATTTCTCACATATATTCAAACAAGAAGAAAAATCCTATTGAATGGGATATCCAAAAAGAATAAGAAAGACTCGCAAATATGCATTGTTAATTCCTTGCACGAGTGCAAACATTAGATGCCTAACTGAGAAAATGCGTTCTTTTAACTCCTAAACATAATGTCCAATCATATACAACATCTCGTGGAATTTTGTCAAAACATCCAAAATATTCAAATACATCTAAAACCATTGTAACACTCATTTTGTCATGTTAAAATGATAATTTTGACAAACATGGTAATTAAAGATGCAAATGGGTTGATTCTAGGCTAGAACCATACTGGACCCAAAACCATTTTTTAAAGGCCATTCTGGTTCCTTTTTTGTTTCAAAACTTGTTTTCTTGATTTTAGACTCTGGTTCCTTTAGGGCGTGTTTGGTAATTTAACATGTAAAGTGATGTCAAGTATAGTGCAGCTCCAACGGTCGATAAATGAACAATTCCCCATTTGGGTGCAACCCGTCACATGGCTTGGATAGAAAGGCACCGTGACAGCTGTTGCTACTATTGGACCTGCTTGACAGTATATTTGACAAGTGAACAATTCCATTTGCACACTGTGCATGAAGCCAAAGAAGTAGTCTTCTAGGAATAAGTGAGGAAGTCTCTGGCCCATCAACTTTACTAGATAAGTACCCCTTACGCTTACAGGCGTATCCATGGAAACCTGGCTTTGAGCTAGGACCGGGGGAGACGCCCAGTGCAGTGATGACCATTGCTTCACCGATTTGCTCTCTTGCAAAAACAAGAACTCATTCATAACTTCGGCCAACCGTCTATCCATTAAAGCGTATACAGGATCATAACTACTCATACCCATCTCTCCATCAAACCCTCTTCCTTCATAATTTCCCCCAACTACACTATGCATTGGATTGTCTCTTCTTTCCATGGCGAATCCCAATCCCTATTCATAGGCCTTCAGAAGTCTTCGTATCTACAGATTGCGAATCAATTTGGCGCATAGGCTTGAGAAGACATCCCCATCAGTGTTGAATGAACCTGGACACCGTGGATGTCTTCGTGCATCTCTTCCTGACCCAACTAAAAGACTAGGTCTGTACACATCCTGCACAAGTAATATATATTCTACCATACCTTCCCAATCTCTCTGATAATAACTCTAGTTTGATGTTGTGAGAAATGGGTTATTGGACATATGGTGAAAGAACGTCCTACACAAATCCAGTAGAATCACTGGTATATTTTCTCTAGCCGTCCACATTCAAATAACCTACTATGAGATCCTAACAGCCATACTTCATGTGGGTTCCAAATCCTTCTATAAAAAGAGGCATCTAGAGCAGTGGATTATGAAGAACGGGTACATCAGCTTTGGCACTGAGGATATGACTTCTGATACGATCCAAAACATGTTCGTCGATGAGCAAGGTTTGGACTCCCGTCTCTCCCTCTCTAATGCCTGTGTATATAGTTTCAGCCAACCACTCACATAGACATGATGAGCAAGCTCTGGTAGGCATTTGCTTGGTTCCGCTCATAATACATTTAATATCTTCCTATTTAGAAACTACAAAGGTCGAATTTGATTGAATCTCTATAATTAGATCATTAAGACCACTTGTTACGAGAACTCACTTTGTAATTTTTCAAAAAATTGCTATGCTGATTACCGACTTTGTTTGAGTCCGTACGATATTGTACGACTCCCAAAATTACTTGTCCAGGTTTTACATCTCATGTAGTTCACCATAATATCCATGTTAGCAGTATAAGTGGAAGGGTGATCTGTGATCTCCAGCGTTACCACTTCTGAATGGTTTTTTTAACACATTGCTTCTTAGCTTGCATTAACACCTGTTTTATGACTATTGAACCAAATATATGTACTCTACTCATTGGTTCCTTCTCACACGCTCATACTGCTAATCTCTTTGTGCATCGAGATCTGTGAATTATCAAACTTGGAATTAGTCACCACAATTTCGCCTTTCTCACTACAATAAAATGGAGGGTACAAGATGGTTCTATAAAAGGGCAAATAAGGAGAGGAGGGAAGCAAGAAACAAGAAAAAAAAAAAAAAGCAGTGCTTGCAGTTCTCTGGGCAGTAATATTTCAGTATCAAAATAAATCTGAATCTAGGAAGAAGAGAAGTGCTGAAAGAGCCCATTACATTTCCAAATCAACAGAAGGGAGGGATGAAAAGTGTATTAGTCAGCTTCTACTAAACAAGGCTAGCTTTGACTACCTCTGTGACCTGCTAGGAGTCGGAGGGCTGCTGAAAGACACACGCTAGGTCACCGTCGAGGAAGAGGTCACCGCATGCTTACTTATTCTAGCACACGTGGTTAAAAATAGAACGATTGCATCGAGGTTTATGAGCTAAGGGGAAACAGTAAGCCAACACTTCCACAAAGTGCTCAATGCTATTCTAACAATAGCACCCAACTTCATCAAACCATCCAGCATCCAGACACCAGCGGGACCTACAAACTTCAGGGTAGAATGTCTACTCCATATTTTAGTTACATCAATTGAGCAATGTTAATCAAGTTTTGTTCAATTTAAATAATATCGGACTGATTGACATTTTGGGTCCAAGATTGCGTCGATGCGATCAATGGCACCCACATACCGGCCTTTCTACTAGTACAATTACAAGCATCATACCGAAATAGAAAGGGGACGTTGACACAAAACGTCCTGGCCGCTTGTGGGTTTGATTTAGAGTTTCAATATGTTCTCCCCGGATGGGAGGGATCTGCAACAGTCGTAAGGATCCTACAGAATGCACTGACAAGGGATGATCCACTGGTCGTGCCACCAGGTATATACTTTCTAGCTTCAAATGGTTTCTCATTCCCACTTGAAATAAAAAAAGTCCCATTCAAATGGAAAGTAACCGATCATTGTCCAATCTCTATTGGAATAGGCCGCTACTACCTCGTGGACACCAGATTTGCCAATGCTCCTAGCTTCCTACACCTTACCGTGGAGTCCGATACCATTTGAAAGACCACCAAGGAAGAACTCCGCAAGATCCAAAAGCAATTTTTAATAAAAGGCATTTGCAGGCTTGTAATGTTATCGAAAGGGCCTTCAGACTGTTAAAGGGGCGCTTTGCAATCTTAAGGACAGCCCCTCAATATGACTTTGTGCACTAGGTGTTGATAGTGCATGCCTGCTGCACCTTGTACAATTTTATCCTAGAGTAAAATGATGCTCTTTATGACATTATTGAAACCAGTTCTTCCGATGCTGTCCAAAATGAGGAGGTAGGCAGCGAGGTCGATCTAGCAAGGGTTTTCGGGCCATACACCCAGAGAGAAAGGGATGAGTGGCATGCTTTCCGTGATAGCTTCGCAAACAAATTGTGGGACGAGTACCAGTTGAATAGGACTCATGGATGAATCTATAGTTTGCATAGTACAATTCTAGGTTTCTTAATCTTCTAATGTTTTTCAGTTGCACGGACCTTTTGTATGGACTGTAATAGTCTAAACATAATTAGTGAATTGATGTCCAATGAATCAATATGTACTCTGCATTTACTTTTGGATGCTTAATTTACTGCTGCCTGTTTGCTTATAATGCACGTCATCATTGTTTATGTCTTTTCAATTGTGTTTAAATAGACTGTATTTTAATACTAACATGTCTTCTTGTAGCTCCTCCGAAGCCACAGCATAAAAACAATGTCTTCAACGTGGAACTAGATGAACTCTTATTGGAGCTCATGCTAGAGCAGGTTGTACTAGGGAAGAAGGGAGACAGGGGTTTCAAGGATGAGGCCTACGTTGCTATCGCAAACGCAATGACTGCTGTGAGTACGACATGGAAGAAATTTAGCGATGGCACGATCCAGAACAGATGTAAGCCATCTGTATGGAGCTACTGAACGCCTCTGGATTCGGATTTGACAATATAACAAAGTGCGTCGTCACCAATGACGAGGTCTGGCGGGACTGGATAGTGGTATGATTCTTAGAGGCAGTGTATTGTATTTTTGGTTACTAACACTCCTTATTAGTGACGGAATCTAATATAAATATAATTTTGCATCCGCACTCTAAAATTGCAGGGACACCCAGATGCGCAGTCATGGCGGTTAAAGACAATTGATTATGACAGGCTCTCGCTGGTTTTTGGCCGCAACATCGCCAATGGCTAGTTCGCCCGATCCTCCCAAAATGTAGGGCAGACCAATGACTCCATTTCATGTACGAACACCCATGCGGTTTCTGGTAACGCGGAAATTAGGGTAGACGACTGCATGGAGGAGATGCTAATGGGTAGCAAAGGCTGCGAGAGGAGTTCATCTGAATCAAGGAAGCGAGTAAAAAGGGGGGTTGGTATGGCGTAATTCATTATGGGGTTCAAAGAGGCATCTTGAAAATTAGTTTGGCGATCGAAGAGGTTGCAAACAAGATGCTAGAGCCTTCGGAGTAGCTTTAGGAAATTGTTGGAGCAGAATTGAAAAAGATCCCAAAATTGTCCTCGGCCGATCTAGACATTACACACGAATGGCTGAACAATAGCCACGACAATTTGACGGCATTCCTCCATTCTAAGGATAAATCCGCATGGATTATCCGTCAACTAGATCGGATGCACAAGGAGACTGGTCTTTGATCTAGCTCCCGGAGAAGGGGCTCGTCTCTGTTGTTGTGTGTGTTGGTTGTTGTTGTTTGTGTTGGTTGTGTACATGAATTTTTCGTTATTTCTATTGACTTGTAGTTAAACTTAAACCTATCTAACTATTCCTCTCTCCCATGAGAGGAAACAGCAAGAACATCTATGGTATATTTATCTAAGGTCGTCATTTGCATGGATACTCTTTCTACTGACAGGGTTGGAAAGACACATGAATCAATTTCTTTGTGCCTAGCACAAGTTTCTCTGAATACCTTTTGCCATATCATATGTCTACATAGTATGCATTGTAATTGTGGATTTGGAGGCCCCATGAGCAGCTGATGCCATCTTTAAAGTTGTCCTCACTACCAGAAGGTGTGCTGTAAAAAGGCAAAATTACCATAGTCCTCATCCCAGTATGCCTTCTAACTTATCAGGTTAATGGGGAAATAAATACTTATATCTGGATTGTTAACGCATCTTTTTCCGTCGTGTATGACTACTACCTACAACCAATAGCTGCCGCTATAGCTGTTTTGGAACTATGGTTAGGCAATTGTATTACTTCCATGTGGAGAACTACATGTGCAGCAAGCAGCTGGTTCACTCATCAAACTTGTCTCGAACACTGCTGACCATCACAACTGTCTGATGGGCCTTACAGATGCAACAAACCTTTGATGCTAGATAGTTTAAAGTGAAGCGAGCTAACTCAAATCTACCCCAACAAGTGCCTGTTATCAAAAACTACTGAGGGATAGTCCTAGACTGCTGCGTACTTGATTCGTAGGTTAAACTATTATTACAACCCTTTACACATGTAAGTGAATTCAAAGAACCCAAACTAAGATCATTTCCCCCTCCTATTTCCCTTTTCTTTTATTTTTCCCTGTGGGCACTCAAGAGTAGCACATAATGATGAGTTCATGGTGCCTCTGCCCCTTTTCGTGCTATTTGATTTCTTATCTTTCCTTCTTTGTAGCATGTCACGTTCCGTCTCCTCTACTGCTGAAATTGCACCCAAGTGTCTATGCAGGAATAGTGATATGAGGCTCTTCACCTCCCATACAAAAACAAAGCCAAATAGAAAGTTCTGGGGTTGTCCAAGATGTATTGTAAGTTCTAATACTTTCAGTCCTAGAAAATTTGTGAAGTCTATTACAATAATCAAAGTCTGATCCCATGTGTTGTCCACCCAACAATTTCATTGCAGGACGGAAATGGATGCGACGCCTTCATGTGGAAAGACAAAGTAGCAAACCAAAGTTCCAATGCAAATTCAATGCCTTGCGACAGAGGTGACATTCGCCGTGACCTGCATACTATATCAAATCAGATCAAAGAGCTGAAGAGAGAAATTAACAAGAATGGACGTGCGAACGCTTTGTACTTGCAAAAAATGCATTATATGTGCCTGTTCATTTCCATCATTTTATGTGTAGGATTGGCTAGGCTATTTAATTTGTAGTCAGATGTAGCAAACAATGTAAGTCAGATGTAATTGCTTTTTTTTTTTTGTTCTGATACACTCTTTCTACCAACAAGGTTAGGATGACAAATGATCGTATTCTTTGCTACTTGCACAACTTTCTCTGATCAAACTATATAAACTCATGTATGTAAATTTACGAAGACAAATAGAAAATCCGAATGCCAATCTGGAAAAAATTACAGACATCCAACTACCAAACCCAATAAATGATCAAAGTATATGATACTTTGTTTTTTTTACACAGGACTAAGCATTACCTATGATATCCCGTTTTCACTTAACTAAGTATTACCAAAGATGAGGTTTTTTCACTCATACAGACGTACGTTGCTGGTGAGCCGATAAATGAGTGGCATCGTCAACAGTTTTATGGCACCAAATGGTTAAGCTGTCGAGTATAGAATAGTAAAATCTGAAAGATGAAGGAGAAATGCAGGAAATTAAGATCTGATTGTTGCATGATTAATTAGTAAAGCAGCATGGGTAGTGGATACTATGGAATATAATTTTCTGGTACTGGATTCTAGCTATAGAGTAGAATAATAAAAATGCTAGGAATACTTAGATACCGTAACATATATGATGGATTTATTTAATTAGGGGCCCGGTGGCAATGGGTCAACATGTGCCAGGTTGGACGGAACTAAAATTATTGTCGATGTACTACGGGTTAATTGGATACTAATTCTTTTCTCCCCATAGGAAACCTGACAATTTCCAACTCATGCTCTTGCTAACCAGATGTTTGTCCCCTTTTAAATACTAGTTGAGCTCTGCAAGTGCAAGGCATTGTTTCCATCTAAACACAAATGACGGATGTAAGTGAAATTTACATCAATGGCCCACCATTTTGTTAGTATGCCTGTGCAATATACCCCTATTTCAAGTCATCCACTTTGAGTAGGCCCAGTAACACATCCTAGTTTATTAGGCTAAACAAGCAATGAATATTATGACACATAATCTGTGTCAAGCCTAATAAAACGAATATAATAGAGTAATTTTAAACCAACAATTTTAATATTAATTCCAACACTCAACTATGAGCAACCAAAGATGCAACAACATTTTGCATATAGTCATGGCGAGAAGGTTCATATAAACATGGCCCAACAATTTGGTTATCCAGAGGAAAGCAGTTAGGTGAGAGATATTGTGAATTACCCTAACATTCAGCAAATCAGCGATCAAAGTATATATACAAAACTGATGACAGACGGTCCAAATAAAACAAGTTCCAATTGTCACAAACTGATGGCAAAAAATCATTGACAAACAACCCCTTCTTAGACTTCCTCTGAATGATGCCTTATCAATGTGAGTAGGATGCATTTTGAATATCCCTTCTGGGGCAATGATAGGAACAAGCACACAGTGGGTTTAATGGCTCAGATGGCGGACCTACTCGGGCTGGCCTCGTGGCCTACGGCCCTACCCAACTGGCGATGATAAATGTCATGGACTATCTTCCAGTGAAAGTACCACATGTCTGCTTGTGTAAATCCTAGCTCACGACTCCTCGCCAGGTGATCAGCAATGGCCATGACAAATAACCCACAGTCATCACTGGTTACACGAAATCATAAAACACGAATATAGTAAGGGAATGTATGCATATAATAAGTAACAGAGCGCATTAACAAATGTAACAAATTACTACCTGTTGCCTTGCTGTGGGCAACTTGCAACATTATGCATTTCCCAACTTGTAGCTGCCCAACCTCTTGTTTTGAATTCAGTGCAAACATACTCTTTCCACAGAAGGGATGCAAATTGTAAGAGTTCAAAAAGGAATGAAAGATTACAAACATAGGTAAGGTGTACCGGTCAACTTACAAACGCCAGTGCATATACCCAGTGGCGCTTCCTCTATCCCATTGTATTGTAATAATCCCATCTATTAAGCATTGGGTATGCCACTAGTAGGTAGAAATCGGATTGATGCCAAACGGGAAATAAAAAAGCATCAAACTCTTCCAATTGGTAAGAGTGGCGGAAATTGAACGCAATGGAGCATGCATTGCTCCAGCCACGATCTCGCATGATCTGCCATTAAACATTGTATCCTACGAAGTTAGGAAAGGCATAAGCTTACGTGCTTCTAAGTTATTAATCAACATGGTGAACTATGAAAATTTACCGCTAGAGTGCTTAGGAATATATGAACTCCGTGCACACACCCACCATTAATAGGCAGCCAGTAGTCCATAATCTGTAATTTTTGGATGGGTCAAAAAATGGAAACCGTAGGTCAAGACACATATCAAATGTCCATATAACAAGGCTAAATATGCATTGTACCGTGGTATTGATCCAGTGCCTGTGTAGGACCAGATACAGATCCTTTGTGCTGATGTAGCTGCACGTCTCAAGGATCTCGTCTGGGCTGCACAAAGGAGACACGTTCCAAATCGATAGTGAGTATAATTAGACTCCCGTGAAATATCAGAAAATGTGATAGGAAGGTTAAACCGGTCATACGCGATATGGTATTATGTCCAAAATTTCTCCAACAATGAGCGCTCCTTCTTAGACAGTTGGTACTCCCGATTTGGCTGTGCGGCCCCCTTCCTCGACGAAGGAGGGTATGGGCTTACAAATGGAGGAACAGATGCATCCCTTTTGGATCCTTATCTGCGTACTTTGGTATCACGTTCCTCTCCCGCTTTGCGTTTGCACAAGTTGACCGAGGGATGGGACGAAGTCGTAGTCATGCTGGTTAGAGTCTGCTGCCAAACCATGCTGTCTGCACATTCCTTCTTTCCAAGTTTAGTGCAGAATGCGGTCTTTAACACCTCCTTGACGGACCACTCATTGTTGCTGCTGCCCTGTGACATTCGAAAAAATACGCAAAAGGTATCCATCAAAAAAGAAATTGTAAAAGTCTCTCTCTCTATCTATCACTCTATCTATAATGCATGTGAGAAATTGATACCAGATCAATTTTCAAAAGGCATGGTGCGTTCTTTCACAGCCTTGTTATAACCCATTATCAATGACACTTACAGTAGCAGTGCCGTTGCTGTCTTGATCGTTAATGCAAGCAACTAGGTTGAACTCCTGTAGGGCCTTCAAAGACTTGATTGCCTCTCTGAACTGTTGCATCTTACGCCCAACCCTCATGGACTGTTTGTACAGTTTGTCGGATCCTTGTTCTCAAAACATGAGGGCGATGGATCCAACTCCAAATTGGAGGAAGAGATCGACCTAGACAATGCAAGGCATTAAACACGGTCAGTGTGTCAAAAGCTTGGTTAAGAAATCAAAATAATGCAAGAACTTGTTACCTTGGTAAGTGCATTTTCAACTCTTGCCAGTGGCACAGCTTCAGGTGCGGTGCAAGACTGATCGGTCGCTTGACGATACCAACTAAGGTACTGCTCGCCGTGACATCGCCCTCCATTGTGTGCTTCTCTGATCATGGCCATGTCTCATCTGGCCTCCCATGCATCCACAAATTTCTTGCACCTCTCTTCATAGTTGACACTGTCTTTAGAGGCCTTCTCATTAATTCTCTCCCATCGGTGGAACGGAGGTGTCACAGGTTGTCTTAGCCCGAACTGCTTGTATACCCTGTCAACATTGTGCCGCTTAACTATCCAATAGTAGATCAATGGGGTTGTACAGCGGAATAGCTACCGGTCCTAAGACTCAACAAACTGATTGAGCTGCAAGATCCATTGTCGGTAAGGTTGCCACTCAAACTACAGAAGTAGATGAAATCTAGCTGTCAATGCAAATTTAAATCAAAGAATATAAACTGTCATGGAGAACATATAGTATATGGTTAAAAGTTCATTACATCTTGCTCTCCGTTAGCCGTGTCAAGCAGGTTCCACATCTCCTGGATTGTGGTGGAACATAGGTGGGTGGACAAGGCAGTTTGCCACATCTTGAAGAATGGAAGATCTTACCACATCTTGAACAATAGAAAATCGATGCGGACTGCATCCAACTCTCTCTTGATGGGGCGGCCGACTGCCGTATGAGAGTAAGCCCAAATCTGTATATAAAGGGAAGATGAATTTGAAGGTTATCAATGAGACAAAGGACGAAAATTCATATTTTTGTTGAAAATTAAATCCATTACTTGCAACAAATGTAGGGGCCTAGTGATGGTCTGTAGATGGTCCTTTATTAGTGTGGCCCGAGTCATGCTACTATAAATGCAAGCTAGGCACGTGGGGCCCCATGCATATCATTCGAAGTCCTCGAAAATTTCCAACAAATAAGCGTGCCCACGTGCCCCGGCGTTATTTGTCGATAGTTGTGACGCCACTAAACAGAACAAGTGCGCTCGTGCGTATCTGATTTCGTCAACAGTAGTAAGTCTCAACGGTAGCTTGCTGAATTTTTTTTAATCCAAGGCAAACTCAATTGCCTACCCCTCAAATAAGCAGCCGCATCTACCTTTACTCCAAGCATTTTCAAAATTGTTTCCTCAAGCTTGGCTCATGTTGAACAAACAAGGCCCGTCACTGCTTTTCCATCTATTGGTAGGCCATACAAATATGAAATGTCCTCTAGTGTAATAGTCGCCTCACCTCCGACGAAATGAAAAGTGTTGGTTTTGGGTCTCCATCGTTCTATTAGCGCATTGATCAACACTATGTTTATCTTTCCCTTTTTCAGTTCAGCGAGATGTTGTTATTGGAAGTAGGTGGGCCTCGTGGATAGGTTTTCAAAACTTTTGACCCACTTGACTTAGGAATTAAGTACCCATAAGGCCATAAACCACATCCAGGATGCAATCCCTCATTCTCATCAATCATATACAATAATATACTCTATCTAGAGGATAGAAATCAGCAACACCATGCAACCAAAACAATCCACAACAAATAAAAAAGTAGATTATACCTTTGGAGCCCGATAGTGCTCTAATGGAGAAGAATATTTGTTTCATGAAGAAACTCTTTCTTTTTAGCAAACTTAGGATCTCCAAGACCTCTTAGTCTTCCATGCTATGACCCGTATCAGATCTTTTTTCTCAAGAAGATTAGTGGACTAGAAGCTCTTAAGGAGCTAAAAGAGAACTAGGAGAGAGAGAGAGAGAGAGGAGTAGTTGTGCAACACTTGCACACAAAAAAGGCATTGGGCGTGGATTCCTATGAGTGGACATCCAAGGGGTGTATCTCCTCTTTTTATAGCTTAAAGCAGCCTCTTCTTACTAATTAAAATAAAAGTCCAACTTCCATTAAGAATTAGTAACTTTCTCCTTTCTAATTATTATAGAAGTCTCACTTCCACAACAATTAGTAACTTATTATTACCACTATTAGAAGTCTCACTTCAAATAGAAATAGTAACATTCTAATTCATTCATTTTAGAGTTCAAGTAGGATTAGTATCTTTCTAATGACTTGGGCTAGCGTGGGGACCACTAGGGATTCCATAGAAAGCTGGCTCCAACTGGGACACCGCGACCCCACATCTCATGTGCAATCCGGGCCTACAACTAATTGCAAATAACACCACTATATAAATGCAATTGTATTCCAGTCTTAGGAATAAATTACAAAGAAGACCCTAAACTTTCCAATTACCACAAGTAGGCCCCTCCATCAACATCAATGAATCAATTGGACTAAAACTTGTCCCTTTCAATCTTAGATCCACATCTTATTATCCTTGAGTCCCAATTAATCACAGTGATCATTGGTACCATCCAATTAACTCTTAATCAAGATGGGTGCGCACTTACTAATATCAAATCCATTAATTGGCACAAGGTGATAATATAGATAGATTCCATCTTGACCATTCAATGTTCGCATAATTCTACTACCACGTACCAAAGACGCCGAGGTGTTGACCTACAGTTGGCCTCACTCATTGATGACTCAAAGCAAATGAATAGACATAAACTTGAGTTCATCAATTTCTTAGGATTGAGAGCCTATTGCTAGGGAATTATGAGAACAGACCTTAAAATCGAGACAGTATTCCATAAGGTACTTCCCATGATCCTTCAATACATCCAATGTACTAGCACCATGATCTAGAATCTTACATTCTGATGATCGAGACAAATCACACTACCTTATAGTAATCAAAGTGTTGTAACCTTATCAGATGATATGCCCAATCTTATCACTGGTTGTAAAGATATTTAAGTATAAGATTTGTGACAGATGTCTCCCGTATGTGGATATCATCCATACACATATATCACATCTAATATACTAATCAGACCCAGTTCATCTCATGAACCATCATGTCATATGCAATGGTCATGTGCATTAAGTGATAAAACACAATTCATCTCATGAAAGGAAAGTATGATTTTATTGATAAATAAAAAAATTAATCAATTTATTACATCATCTGATGGATTGAGTCCATACAATCTAACAGTTGTAGTCCCGTTCGATGGACATACTCTTTTACCTTTGGGGTTAGCTTCCACAAATCAAACTTTGGATCCAATGTAATAAAACATACATGTTCTATTTCCTTTAAAAGACATAAATGCGGTAAGTAATCCATCAAAGATGTAAGGATTAATATTTGAATGTCTCAATCTTATACTTTTACAGATTAAGTGTGCCACAATACCTCTCCTTGTAGTGATTGTGAGGAAATATGGTTTGCTTTGTCATATAACAAG
The DNA here is from genome assembly GCA_028538565.1 of Umbellularia californica. Taxonomy (NCBI): domain Eukaryota; kingdom Viridiplantae; phylum Streptophyta; class Magnoliopsida; order Laurales; family Lauraceae; genus Umbellularia; species Umbellularia californica. The sequence continues at coordinate 16,019,924 of JAPQWN010000005.1, forward strand.
TAGTCGTTCGATCCTAGTTCTCTAAATTCTTCCATCTCTAGAAGCAGTAATATATGACCCTTGACTTCGCAAATCTGTATGTTTATATCCTAGACCTGGACCATGAACAACATTGAAAAATAAAATTGTGAGAGTTGTTTGCTTCTCAATTTGGCTTATTTGGTGAAAAATGAAATAGTTCGATAATCTCAATTGTGGCAATACGAAGAACGCATAAAAATGAATTCCGAATCTAATGCATCAAAAAGATTGTTGATAGTTGAGAATTGGGCTTATGTATGAGCTGTTCATCAGGCGTCACATTTCCAGTAACAGAGACATTTAATAAAGGTGCTCAGAAGGGCATCAATAGTTGCACATGAAATTTGTAAACTAATAAAATGCAAGTGCTCAAATGGTATAGAGAAAGATGTGCCACATTCAAAGGGGGTACACTGTCAATGAAACAAATGACATATGGTATCTCAGTAAGGTTACAATGCTGATTACAAGTTCATTCCACCATATAGCGAACAAATGTTCAATGCAATTCATTTCCAATCACATCACTAGGTCATTCGACAGATGACAAAGTGGATAGCATCAGATATAGAGCGAAAGAAATGCAACAACAACTAAGGTAAGCCACGTGAAGGTTGATAGATCCACTTTCAAAATAACTTAAAGAAGTCAATGATGATTTAGTGCGGTGTATTTAAGAAATAAGACCAAAAGAAGGGTGAAGATAACAGGCAAGGTTCCAAAGGCCATTTTCAGATCAAAAGAAAAAGGTGAAGACAGTGCCCCTGTTATGAGTATCCAAATCTTGAGCCATCAGGAGGGATCCAAGATTACCACTATAGAATATGTGGAAATGAACACCCTCCAAGAACAACTAAGATAAAGGCAACATCAGCTATACAGAAACTTCAGAAAAATCTGTTTGCATATGTGATGAATTGATATGAACAATGCATACGATGGTAATCTATCAAATATTATATTTTTTCAAACAGAGTGCTCCACCGAAGAGACCATCTTTAAAATAAGTGGAAGCATAGGATTAAAGTAATAACATAACAGGAACACACAACCGATAGTTAAAAATCTATAATTGAAAAAGGCATCAACTACTCACCTATTCAAGCAATCAATGTACAGGTATTCCTAGTAAGGTAGTGGTTAGCCATTCATTGGAAGCCCTACCTCAGATTCACCCAGTTGCCATCGATGTCTTACGTATTATCTTAATTTGGGGACTCTTTTAGTCCAGGGATTTACAACTATTACTTCTCTATTCAATTATCTGCTTTTCCCCAATTAACAGAATTCACCATGCATTTTATCTGCATGAATGGTTTCTGCGATCAGAGGAACTTTCAACTGAACCTGATCCATAACATGCAATAGTCCTCTCAGCTTCGATTCATCCATGGGCTGATAGGGTAGGCCAGGGAAGGTTGCAAGATCCATTTTGGAAATAATTTAAAGAATTCAATGGTGATTAAATGTAGTGTTTCTATGAAATAAGACCAAAAGAAGGGTGAAGATAAAAGGGAAGGTTGAAAAGGCCATTTTCAGTTTGAACTATAGGGTTGGACAATGCCCTTGTCAGGGTTGATTCTTATGAGTAGCCATAAGAATGATCGCATCATGTGGGATCCAAAATTACTACTATAGAACATGTGGAAATTAACACCTTCCAAGAACAACTAAGATGAAGGCAACATCAACTATACATACTTTTCAGCAAAATTTGTTTGCATATGTGATGAAGTGATCGGAACAACCTGTACGATGATAATGTATCAAATATGATATTTTTTCAAATAGAGTGCTCCACCGAAGAGCTACACACAACCCGCTTTGGGAATCTAGAACCGTTTAACAACCTCAAGTGCTCGCCTTTTCCCAATCATTTATCTGTATTCGTAATTAGGAAATGGTTAGCCATCCATTGGAAGCTCTACCCCAGATTCACCCATATTTGCCATCGATGTGTTACTTATAATTTAAATCAAATGGAGTGTTATAGTAGGATTTCAAAGTATTTCAATTAAGAAGTTTCCATGCTTTTCCCCCAATTCAGAATTGACCGTCATTTTAGTCTACATAATGTTTCCAGTAGAGAGGAAATTTCAACCGAATCTCCTCCATAACATGCAATCGCCCTCTCATCAATCTATCATCCATGGGCTGATGAGGATTGTATGAGCCCTATTTATTCACCAGGTCTTTTGGCTGACAGTAGAAGACGTTTTCTTTTAACCAAAAACAGGTTGCCAAAAAACTCAGAAGTAGAAGTAAGGGATGAGGATAGAACGTATCGTCGGAGAGGAAACCGTGACCGTTGATTATCACTCGACGCTATGTACCTGTCGAAAGTCTGGGATAGGAATTTCATCTAATAGAAATTCTTACACAGTGCTGGCTGTCTGAGAGATATAGTAGCAGAAGTGCATCGCCCGGTTAGACAGCGTTTCTTCATCGGAGAAGAAAGAAATTTCGCTAAGAAGAGAAAATGCTTTGGCACCACAGAGGGTTACCGCTACGAAAGAAAGGGATGTGTCGGGGCTTAAATTTTGTCGCCTTGACCTTTTATCTTGAATCCTCTTTGTTTAATTCTTTGGGACGAGGTCCATAGTTTGCAGATTCCTATCCATGTATACGTGACTTATATAGAAAATAAGGGCTGGCCCACTTAGAATTTGGATTACTTGGATCCGTGGCGTATATGGCAATGCGGTGGGTTCCACACTTCTTGGCGGGACTTGCGCCACTTCTTTCCATTGAAGTTTCATAGTACGATATAGAGACTATACCTGTGGGTGGGAAATATACGGCTACCCATGGGCCGTACAGATCGCATGACATCACTCCATTCCACGGAGTCCAAACAGGGTAAATAACACATTTTAGCACTTTACATGGACTTCCCAAAGGATGTACGGAACATATTGGGTCCAAAACCTGCCTTTTTTTACCATATGGTATGTCAGTGTACTTAACTACAATCTACTAGTTAATTGCCAAACGGGCCCTTAGAGCCAGTTTAGCAACTCTACTAATAGAGTCAAGTGAAGTTAAGGGGGCAGGTCCCACTCCAACTTCTTTTTTAATTTTTAATTTTTTTATTCTTTAAAATAGAGATATTTTTCAACCTGAAAATCCAAAAAAGGATATCATTCAACTCAATAACAATGCATCCAATCTACTTTTCAATAAATACGAACATCTTCAAAACTAACATATAGGTTGTTTCATGAAGTTTTTGACATTAGCCTATGTAAAGTCAATAACCATATACTAAAAAGGTAAAAATGCACATCCCCGAGCTGGGTCTCTGGTCTACAGGGTCATAACAGTATGGATCCATAATTAGACTTTTTTAGCAATTGAAACCTAAATTAGGTTTTAAAACCATAACCCATTTATAAGTTGATACTTAAAACAGGTTCCAAATCAAATTTTTTACAAGTCAGAAATCCTCTTTTGACTCAGTTCCCTCACCCTCTCTAGATATAAAAAAGGGGATTTTACAAAAACAACAACAAAAAAAACCCACATTAGGTGACCACTGGATCGAAAAGGTCATTTTAAATGACCTTGCACCAAATCAGTCATTTTGCCCAAAAATATATATTTTTTTTAAAAACATTTTATACTAGTTGTTTTTTAATGTTAAGGGTCCCTAGCGACCTTGCGGTTCATTGTAACCTTTATGAAACAATAACATTCAGAGTTAAGGCTTTCGATAACTTGCTTGTAGTTCTCTTTTGCTTTTGCTGGTAAAGTAGAATTATGCGACTCTTTCCATGATGAGCCCAGTGAAGAAAGTTTATGCCTCTCCCTCAAAATGAGCTAAATGGGAGTTTTGTGAAGATTACGATAGACCATGGGATCACTAAGGACCCTTAACATTGAAAACAAAAGTCAATAGGGATGCTATTGGAAAATGTAAAAAAAAAAAAAAAAAAAAAACACGTTTTCGGGCAAAATGTCTGATTTGGTGCAAGGTCACTTAAAATGACCTTTTCGGTCTAGTGGTCACCTAATTTGTTTTTTTTTTTTTTTTGGATTTAACTAAAAAAACAGATTAGGTGACCATTATACTGAAAAGGTAATTTTAAGTGCCTTTGCATCAAATCAGTCATTTTGCTTGAAAATGTATTTGTTTTTTTTTTTTTACATTCTCTACTAGGGTTCATATCGAACTTTTTTTAATGTTAAGGGTCCCTAGTGATGCTGCGGTCTATCCTAACTTTCACAGAGCTCCCATTTACTTTGTTGTAGAGTCTCAATCGACCCTTATTTGTAATGTTAAGGGTCTTTATCGACCCTACGGTGTATGCTTATAAATGCATGAAACTCATTCCCCATTCTCCGTTCTTGAGAAAAAAAAAAAAAAACGACCATTCTCGACTTGCTTCCCCTCTGTAGGATATACCTAGCTTTTGAAGACCATTAAAGCCACATGTCATTGTTTGGTGGAGAACATTAAAGTGCTATTGTTTGGGGCAGGCCAATGGAAAGTTTGGGTTTGTAATTTGCCCTAAAATATGATTTTTTACGTTTTAGAAACCCTTTTCATAATTCCTAATTCCATGTCACCACGACTCTAGGACTGCGAGAACCGCTGCGAATAAGCCTGGCAACTGATGTAGAGCTGCAGTCAACATTGATGAAGAAAAAGAAAACAAACAAGAAAGAAAATCGGACTTCTAAGCCCTAAAATGTACGAATGGGTCGAACTCAAGATCGCTGGAAACCCTTTAACATTAAAAAAAAAACGTTGATAAGACCATGGTAGAGAATGTTAAAATAAAATTACATTTTGGGGCAAAATGATTGATATGGTGCAAGGGCACTCAACTCTCAAGGTCACCTAATTCCTTTTTTTTTTTCTATAAAATCCCTTTTTTTTAATCCTCTAAAAAAATTCTACCGGAAAAAAGAGCCCTCAGTTCCCACTCGCCTCTCTGTGCGTCTCTCTTGCCCTCCTCTTTCAGCGTTCTCTCTCTTGGTGATGTTTTTTTGGTAAATATCTCTCTGGGTGATTTAAATCCCAACCTCTGATGTGGTGAACAGAGAATGAGGTATTAATTTAAGATTTGGACTTTTATTTGGGTATTGAGTGGGAGATTGGTGTACAAATTTCAGATTTAAGTTATCATTTTGGTGATGGTTTTGAGATGGGGCATTAGTTTTTAAGGTATTGATTTCAGGTTTTGGGTTTATTTGGTTGCTACTTCATACAATTATCTGCGCCTCTGCAAATACCCCATCTCTATTCTGGTATGTCTTTCCATCTTTGTGTTGTTTGATTGATTGCAATTTGTTGGTTTATGCTGTATGTAATATGGAATTAAAGTATGCATATCAAGTGTATGTCATAGTGCCTGGAAGAAACTTTGTAAGATCCTTCACTGCTTCTTCTCCTCTGTGCAAGATCTGAAAGACCCAGAAAGGACACCAAATGAAGTCTTTCTATCAACTGCTTTTTAGGGTTTGGCTTTGGGGGTTCTAATGTGGGATTGGATTAGCAACTGAGAACAATAACAGGGTCAAGAAAGGAAGGAACAGATGAAAAATATAACCAATATCTTCTATGATTGACAGTGTGCCATGAGTTCAAACGTTTGGTCCTACTAAAAAAATTGGTTTGGTTGAGATTGCCCGAGGTGGGCCCCACCAGCAAATGCATCAGTTGCTTTGCATGGTAATGTGTAGGCCATCAATTTTCTACCCAAGCTGATGATTGTTACAGATGAAAAGGGTTTTAAAGTGGCCGAAAGGAGCTTGATTTTGAATCCAAGCAGGAGGAAAGCACTCTAACCTTTTTACAATGTGTACTTTTGTTCACATAAATAAGTACTAGTTCACTTATGTACAGCTGATGCAGTGGAAATTGAAGAGAGGACATGGTTTAAGTTGAAGTGGGACAATCAAATCTATATATCAGGCCAGCCCTAAATTCCAGGCCTACTATAAATGGACTGGGCTTGGGCTTACGTATGCGTCTACACCCATGTCTCAAGAAGGTGATATCCATGCTCCTCAGATAGCTAAACTACTACAGAAAGTTTAAAAAAAAAAACTCCATCTGGAATGCTTAGAAAAGAACATGAGGGTGACCCCCACACTTCTCAGAAAAGCAACCTTCACTTTTTTATTCTCCTCATCCCCAAAAGTAGAAAAAATCCTAAATTCCATGGGCTCACATTTGCAAAATAAAATATTTCCCTTTAAAGCTCAATATCCATTGGCTGGGCTTATTCAGATTTTTCTTGAAGAAATTTCTTCCTCTTCCTTACAGATAACTGAAAGAATTCCCTTCTGCTGATGATGTTGTCTTTTTCCCAGAAAAAAAAGTACCCATTAACAAAAGGGACCTCTTCTGTTCCTACTCCTACTTTACTTCATAGAATACTGACCCAAACAGATATAGCATCAATTTAGGACAAGCAAATGTGTTAGTCGTTGTTTTTTATGCACATGTTATAATTATTGCATCATGTCTCATGGATGGCCAGCTGCTGGTAAGGCTACCACCTGTTTAATAAGTTCTGCAGCGTCAGATATTGCTGCTAACCAGTGTTAGTTTATAGTGAGTTTGGTTGCAAACCTTACTCTATTTACCTGTAATCATGCAAATTTTTTTCTTAAGGTTGTATGGACAAGACATCTTCTTTCCATAGCCTTTCTATTTGTTCTGGTGTTTGTGGACTTCATATTCTGTTTGTCACAAGATGTAAATAGTTTTAACAGTCCCCCCTCCCCCCAATCCCACGCCCCACCACTCGGATTTTAACTAAATCAGTTGGATTCTTAGTGCAGCCTATTGAAAGTTTAGGTTTATTCAAGTCCTAGCTTGGTCCATTGATAGCTTCTAACTATAATAAATGGTGTTTGTATTCATGCTGTTACAACTACTTATATAGAAATGGAGAATGGAATTCCCACATGAAGTACACAGAGTGGAAGTTCGTTGAAATCGGAATGGGATTATTTGGTTTGGACTTTTGGACAAGATGTCCTCTTTATAGATGCTATGGTAAGAGCAATGCAAGCTTGGAGAGGGATTCCAGCTAGGTTTAATAATGAGGGTTGGAATGAAATAAAAAGAGTTATGCAAGGGCAATTTGGAAGGGTGTTATTAAGGAGCAATTAAGGAATCGATTGTCTCAAGTTGCTAACCAATATGCCTCTAATGCCTAGGCATTTTAGGTGCAGCAAATTAACTACTTAACACCGCCCCCGCCCCATCCCTCAGGTGGGACACTGCCTGGACTTGAAGCACGCGCCCGCACAAGATGCCACATGATACCTTTTCGCCCTGCACATATGCACCCGCACACATGCGATCAATTAAGAAACAATACTTGTTTGCGAAGAAGATCTAAGGACAAAGTGGTTTTGGATGAGACGGTGCACTTAAGAGGGTCAACGTTGATGATTGTTTTTGGAGTGATATGTCAGGGTTAGTTTGCATGAATTGTTAAGGATTTACCAATAGTTGTTTCCTAACATGTGATCTGCAAACATACATTGCAGACGATCATACATGCTTTCGGATATCGATGGAAACTGGAAAAGCCTCCTTGACTGCGAGTAGTCAGCTTTGGTGTTTGGTGACACCATAGCTGTTAGACGAGATACGATCCTATCAAATGAGCCACATGGCCCACATCCCCCTCCTGTTGCAACTGAACCTATTAATCCCATCATGTCACATATGTATTTGATTGCAAACAAATAGGCACTTTATGGTTTTTCATTGGGTTTGATTGGGGTTATGATTATGATTTTAATTGGGAGTTTTGTTAGGATTTGATTAGGGGGTTTGGTTAGGGATTTGAGTGTTAATTGGTAGTTTGATTAGAGTTTTGGTTGCGTATAATTTATTTGGATTCTGATTTAATTAAAGTATTTAGGGTTTTGATTATGATAATCAGGTGAGATGAACTTGTTGATTTACTGGTAGGACACGGTTGAAGGGGTGGTTTCAACAGAATTCCTATCAGGTTTTTCATATAAAAAAGACATACATATCAGCTATATTGGTGAATAAAGTAAATTTGTTGCCTAAATAAAGTATTTCCTTTTTCCATTCATTGTAATTTTGCCGCTGCTAGTTTTGAGTTAATTCATTCGGATATATGGGGAATAGCTCTTGTAATATATTGTTGTGGTTACAAATATTTTGTGACATTTCTTGATGATTATAATTGATTTACATGTAACATGTGTTTATTTGTTACGTGTAAAATGACATTATTCATGCCTTCGAACAATTTCTTGCCTTAATTGGAACCCAATTTACCACTACCATTAAAATTTTACAATGGGTTGAATATAGTTCTTATGAACTTCTGAATTTTTTATGAGAAAAAGGAATTCTTTCACAAAAGTGATGTCCCCACACACTTCAATTGAATGGAGTAGCAAAATAAATAAATAAAATAAAAAGATGTCGTCTTAGAAGTTGCTCTAACTCTCCTTCTTGAGTCATTTGTTCTATCTTTACTTTTGTCCGAGGTAGTCCGTATTCCATTCCACCTTATAAGTTCTTAACGGTCACCCATCTTATCAAATCAAACTCCTTATTTCAAATTATACCAGACACATCCTGCATAATGTTCTCCATACACTTGGGTGTGTATGCTTTGGTCATCTCCCATCCCAGGAAAGGACTAAACTGATAACCCAACATGTTCGTTGTGTTTTCTGAGGACATGCAACTAGACAAAAAGGTTTTCTATGTTACGATCCATCTGTTAAACGGTTTCGCATTATGCATTTCTCATAATGTTGAGTTCTTTTATTTTATTTTTTTTTATTTTTGTCAGCATCACACTTTGGGTGTGTTTGTGCAACATTCTGCTCTCCGCAAATTTCCATTTGAGAGAGAGAGAGAGAGAGAGAGAGAGAGAGAGAGAGAGAGTGTTATGATCCATCTGTTAAACGGTTTCGCATTTCTCATAATGTTGAATTCTTTTATTTTATTTTATTTTATATTTTTGTCAGCATCACACTTTGGGTGTGTTTGTGCAACGTTCTGCTCTCCGCAAATTTCCATTTGAGAGAGAGAGAGAGAGAGCTTATCTCCATCATGAGGTTCTCAGGGAAGTGATGTTGAATTCTTTTATTTTATTTTATTTTATATTTTTGTCAGCATCACACTTTGGGTGTGTTTGTGCAACGTTCTGCTCTCCGCTAATTTCCATTTGAGAGAGAGAGAGAGATTATCTCCATCACGAGGTTCTCAGGGAAGTGATCTTTATGCGTCCTCCGTGAAGGCAATATACTGATAGTAATCTTGTTCGTCATCGTGAGAAGTCTCTTGTTGCACGCTCAAGGGGGCCCACCATTCTTGCAACACTTTGAAAACTCAGATTTTGAGAAGATTTTAGTGGGGTCCAATGCTAGAGATTTCAAGCAACAAGGAGAGATCTTAATTTAGAAAGAGCTTGCTCACCAAGAAATCAAGGAAGGAAACAAGTTTGAAAAAATACAAGATTCTCTCTCAGAGTTTCAAAAAATCATTGTAGACTTGGAGAGCAAGCAAAGGAACTTTCCAAATTCAATTTCTTGCAGGCTAAGACAATGGGAGAAAAAACTATAAGAGCGGGGGGGTGGGTGGTTTAATTTAAAACTTTTCAAACGTTTAATGTGAGATATTAAGCGGAAGCAATGTGACATAAAATCAGCAGAAGAAAATAATCAACATCCATCAAATGGTGTCATCCTACACATCAAGCAAGTATAAGGTGCAAGTCAACTACAAGTTCCATAAGAGTCTAATAGTTTTTACACAACCAAGAACATTGACTCAACATCAACTGTCCAATTAAGATCGCACTCTGTCCTTCGGACGATCGGCTAGATTGCCGGTTCTCACCCATTGTCCTCCGCAACCTGCACCTCAAGGAACGCCTCACCCTCCGGGACTACGGGGTCGGTGATACTACCTACAACACCAAGTAAGTCTATACAAAATCAGATCCAAAGGACCTGGCTGTACAGTATACAAATAGCATAGTATGAATGCATCAAAAGGAGTAAAGACCATGATAATGATCTGTTGAGTAACAAGGAATAGAAATGTTATGCAAATCATGTAATAATAACTTGTCTGTCATGAATCAATATAAGGGAAGTAAACTATAATCCAACCATCTAATCAATGTGGCACATCCATGCAGGCTAGTACCGCGGGAAATTATAAAGCTGCCCTCCCGTACTACATATGAGTTTTAGCGGAGATGCACAGGATGATAGCTTAGCCAAAACAAAGTTACCAGAGTTTGCGGGCCAAAGTTTGAAGTTTCAAAGTATATCCAGTGGCATACGTCCACCTCAAAGAATCCCCTCATGATGGCAAAGCAATATTAGGCAGCGTTTGGTTCGCTGTAATGAAAGTCGGAATGGAATGGTCATTCCAATGGAATGATTATTATAGCGTTTGGTTCGCACAAAAGTGGCGGAATGACCATTACCTCCGAAATCACCATTCCTTTAAGTAGAGGAATGACCATTCCACTAGGGAGGCAGGGGAATGGCCATTCCATTCCTCTATGTTTTTTGGTTGAGACCAAAATGCCCCAAACAAGGGTATTTTATAATAATATAATAATATAATAATTGTGATATTTATAATATTAATAATAATATTATTATAATAATATAATAATAATTTATATTATTAATAATATTTAATATTATATTATAATATAATTATAAATTTATATTATTTATTAATATAATTATAATATTTATTAATATAATATATACAAATATTATTAATTATATTTATTAATATTATATTAATGTACATTATTAATAATATATTAATAAATATAATTAATATTATATTAATGTACATTATTAATAATATATTAATAAATATAATTAATATTAATATTAACAAGGCCATTCCATTCCAAAATTCTAACAAGGGTATTTTGGTCAGTTTTATATAAATTTTATTCCATTCCGGACATCATTCCATTATACCTAACGCATGAACAGGAATCCAAAGTTCTATTACTGGATTAATTCTTCAGCGTACCAAACGCTGGAATGGAAATGACTATTCCTGCCTCATTCCATTCCAAACTCATTCTGCTCTCCATTCCATTTCTGTCTAAAACCATTCTAGCGAACCAAACGCTACCTTAGCTTCTACCAAGGGTGATCAGTGCCAACTCAAGAAACCATACAAAAAGGGAAGGTGTTAGCTAGGCTTCCCTTGTGTGAACAAGGTTTCTCAATACAAACAAAGTCCGGTATCAAAGTCCAATCCATCCCATCAAACCATCCAAATAGCCCATCCATTAAAACCATCAAAGTACCAATCCATCAAAGCCTAACCCATACAATCCATCCAAGGGTAATCTAATCCATACAACAAACAAACTACTCCATGGGTCAAAGGTTATCCCAATCATAAGACCATTGGATAACTCGTCTAGCCACATACACGGTATATGTTCTCCAATCACATTCAAGGTCTCCTCTAGGTAAACCCTAGGTCATGGTCCTCATCCTAATCATAAAAGGTATACATCACATTCCAACCATAACATAAAGGAAATAAGGGATATAAGAGCAAGGTATATAAATTCAGTGATGAACAAACAAGGAAGAAATATAAGTAGCCAATCTAGGTCAAGGCCCCTCCTTCGGGTATGATATCAACCTTCACCAATATAGTGGTTAAATGGGGTTTTAGTCGTCCAATATTCAATACTTGGTGCTCCGAAGGTGATTGATATCCAAAACATATATTAATCATCGTATCGGTTCCAATTAAACCTTCCATACCCTACTTTGTGGTAGCCGGTGAGAGAATGTTAAGCTCACCCATCCTCGCACCTCAAGATTTCCAATTACAAGCCCTTAAACAAGTTAAATTGGTTAAATAGGGTTAAAAGATGCAAATTCAGCACTTCTGCAAATCCCAAACTCATGGTCGGCCTAGCCTTGGCTAGCCATAAGAGAGGGTGGCGGTTAGCCGTGAGATAACTAACGTGTAATTTTGGTGAAATTCCCACATACTGGAATTGTAACCATAACAAGGTCTCTTTTGTACAGCGGTTAGCTCGCAGTTAGCCGTAACCTTCTCGCGGTTAGCCTCCTAGTCACTGCAGTTCAAATTTCTAGAAAATCCACATGCTGTCTTTGTGATTGAAAATACACTATGGTTAGCCTCATGGCTAGCCGTGAGATCTCCATGGTTAACCGTAAGGTCACTGAACTTCATTTCCTGAAAAACACTGTCATATTGGAAATGTAACCGCGGAGCCGGCGGCTAGCCTTCTGGAGTCCCATTGTTAGCCATAAATAACTCACAGCTAGCCGTGAAGCTTCAGAAATCAAACTCTAATGTTACGAAATCCCTCCAATTCCAATACAATCAAAATCTCCTCAATTTCCATCCAAACCACAAAGAAACAATCTCCATCACATACCACATCATAATTCAACATCAAACCACATATATATTAGGCCTTTCATCATCAAATTGGTGGTCCAAGCATATAAAGGTCTAAAACAAGAAAAGAGCTTAGAACTTGGGGAAATCTGCATCATCCATCAATTCAATTGAGATCAAACACAGGAATCAAAGGTAAGTCATCATACATGCTATGTTACTTGTATATTGTACTTGCCTTGGCCTCCAATCTAGAGTTTGCAAGCCAATCTCTCAAGATCCAAGCCCGCTAAGCCTCCAAAACCCAAGAACACCTCTAAAACTCTAAAATAGCAAGATCAACACCTCCTACAGCCCAATCCCAAGGAGAACTATGAATTATAGTGAGAATTTACAAAGAGCGACCCTAGGAAGCTATAGACATGGAGATGGATTTTGAAACTTACCTTGATAGGAAGAAGATGATGAGATATATTGAGAGAGATGGTGAATCCAAGTAGATGAAGGTTGGAACTCTTGAGAATTCTCTGGTTTGGTGAAGCTTGGCCCTAATCTTGCAAGAAGAAATCCTAGCTGGAGTTTCACTTCTCTCACTCACAAGAAGCATGAGATGTCAAAGGCTTAGGACTTGTACATGGACATGTCATTCTAGAGTTGATATAGATGCCTACGTTGCTTATTATATCTTCGTTGTATCATACTGAAATAACTAGTGTGAAAAGTAAAAATCTGAATAGGTTCATATATACCATCATTACCATGCCATAACCACCACCATACTGAAATCTTACTCTTAATTTTTGGTTGAAGCAAAGGCTGATAGTTATTATCTTCTTAAGGACCTGTTTGTTTGCAATTGAACACATTTGGATTCATACCATAAGTGGGTAAAACTGAAGATCAAAGGTTAATTTAAAAAAATGAGAATAAAATAACATTTACTTTGAGATAAATAGAATCAAAAGAAGATGGGAAATGAATGCCCAGCCGTTTCCCTAGTAATTCAATACATAGGAAAGTGAAGGTGCTATCTACACCATCATTTTCATCATCTACGCCTTGTCCCAACCGTGTTAAGTTGGGCTACATGAATTTTGTTTCTCCATTCCAATCTATCTTGAGCTAAAACCTCAGATAGATAGCACTTCTTGAGATCCAACTGTACTATTACCATCCACGTCCTCTTCAGCCTACTCTTTCCCCATGGTGAGCCATCAACCTGCATAGAAAAGCTTTTCTTCACCTGAAATACTATCTATATCTCCACCTTAAATCCTTCACCCTTCACCTCTTTAATAAACCTTTCCTATGTATTTTTAATGCAAATAGACAGGCTCTAAACTTTATTGTTTATTTATAGCATGGTTTTTAATGACAATAAATATTTTTTTATTATACTCCATTAAAAAAATTACATTTTGTCTTAAATATTGATTAATATGCTGCATTAAAAAAAATTGCATTTTGTCTTGAATTATTTGCAGGTCCACATGACCGAGTGAGCAGGCCCTATTTCACTCGCTCCTTATTAACGAGGTTCTAGCATACACCAAAAGTGAGCCTCTCAAGTATAAAAAAATAATGAATTCTCCACCTCCAAACTCAAAAAATCTTGAAGACATTTTTGACTCTTCTGTTAAGCTGGAAGAAACCCATTTCAACGAGGGTTTCAGAGATGGATTCAATGATGGTTTGGCCCCAGGAAAGCAGGAGGGAAGGGAGGTGGGTTTGAAATTAGGATTTGAAATCGGCGAGGAATTAGGTTTTTATCGGGGCTGCATTGACATGTGGAATGCTGCTATCCGCATGGATTCCCACGGAAGATTCTCTTCGAGAGTTCAGAAGAACATCAAACAGATGGAGGAATTGATCCAAAAGTATCCAATTTTGGATCCAGAGAATGAGAATGTTCAAGAAATGATGGATGGATTGAGGCTGAAATTCCGTGCAATCTCGGCGTCTCTGTCCATGAAGTTGGAATATGATGGATACCCCAAATCATCTGAAGTCAATCGTATTGAGTTTTGAAGGGATATGACCATTTTCCTGCTTTAAATTGTCTTGAATTTTGTTGTTTAGCTTTGATTATATAACAAATTCTTTGTATGCATGTGTATTTGGGTTTCCGTAAGATTTGGTGTTTGGCTTTGATCATCAATTTTTTGGCTGAAGGTGCTAAACATATAGGCTAACATCAAATCAGCTGCCTCTTGTTTTGAAGTTCAGAAAGAACTTTTCTTTCCTAAATATGAGGAGATTCTAGAAAATCTTGCAGATGCTTACAGCTGAAAATTAGATCTATTGACAATATGACTATAACCATTATATGACTATATTTCCATTTTAATGAAATTTCTCCCTGAGAATTTTGACGGTTTTAAAACTATTTAAATACTGTGTGTGGCCTTTCCATCCATGAATGCATTGCAGAACTTTTAAACCAAACCTTAATCATCAGGGTACTCTCAACTTTCACTTTAATTAGAGTGATGGGTACATATGGCTGAACTAAATAAAATTCTGAAATGTCCTGGTAATTGAGGACTGGTTGATGATCTCTTTTTTTTTTTTTTTTTTTGAAAGGATAACCGGTTGATGATCTGCAACAAATCTCCGTAGATAAGGTCTTCGACCTGAAGTATAGTGTATGCACTTTTAGCCTAGTCAGAAGTGCATTAGCTATGCAGGCGTACACATCCTAAACTTTTTAGTGGAGTATAAGCTGGCAGAAAATTGGAAATCCTAAATACTTTTTAGACCATATCCCCTGAACTCTCCAAATTCTCTACATGATGGAGGGAATGCCAGACCAGCTACATTGAAGCAGCTAATATAGTGAATTGAATGCTCCGAACTCTATAATTTTGAATGATTCTTGAGATAGACATTTGGAAATTCTAGTTGTAGAGTTTCTTTCTAGAATTTGACAGCATTTGAAATTCTCCTGACGAGAATTCGTCAAACAAATTATTCATTTACAAAAGAGCAAGATTTGTCAGAGAGGAGAGCGATAATACCTTCAAGTAAGCAGATTTTTTTTTTCTTTGAAATGGTTCAAGTAGGCAGATTTTAACTAGATTTTACTTTAATTTGATGTAGTTGTGTCTTTGATGTTATGGGTTGAGTTGGACAAAGTTGGAGTTGCTTTGGGTTGGGCCATGAGCTTTTGTTCATGGGTTTCAATCTCAACTGAAAAAGAAAAGGCCTTTAGTCTGGCCCTGGCCCTGACAAGATATTTTGAAGATGAGAGGGATATTTCTTTTAAGCTTCAGTATGAGTGTAAGGGGTGAACACCCCCCACAGGGAGATAGGCAGGGCCCAGAGCCCCGGGCCTATTGTATACACTTCAGGCGATCAGGGAGTAGCCCCTAGCCCTAATCATGCATTTGTCCCCAGCTGCTGTCAGCCAGGGGGCCTCCCCAGGACTCGAACCCGGAACCTCTTGTATAAGAGAATTCCGGGGAGGCTCCTGGTACCACTTGGGCTACTAGCTCAAGTGGTACCAGGAGCCTCACCCCACCGAGAGGTTGCGGGTTCGAATCCCCGGAGAGGCCCCCTGTTGAAATCCATACAGGGACAAATAAACAATAGGCTTCTGACACCCCGGGGCGCTCCCCTGGGAACGGTACCGTGGGCGCTCCCCACGGGGGCTGTGATAGCACAGCCCTACAGAATGTCCGGCCTTTTTGTAACGGGTGAACACCCCCCACAGGGAGATAGGCGGGGCCCAGAGCCCCGGGCCTATTGTATACACTCCATGGCTGGAGTGTATACAATAGGCCCGGGGCTCTGGGCCCCGCCTATCTCCCTGTGGGGGGTGTTCACCCCTTACAATGAGTATAATGAATTGCATTCCTTGGATGGGGAAACCCAATCTGTACCCATGGCCCACCTTAGTACTATTTTTTCCCTTATATTAAAAAGAGAACATGTTTTCCTCATCAAAGGTCAACCTAATTAAATCCATCCAGGACAAAAGTCATCTAAGCACTATTCAAAATCAGGATTCAGCAACATATGGCATCTCAAGAGCCTCAGCTATTTCTTACTTCCAAATGCCTTCTTGTAGCTCCTCCTACTGTAAGAGGTAGACTGTCGCAGTCACCTTTTGATTAACCAAATTCACTGGGACTGCAAGTGGGAAACAAATAAATTCGATTGATGCTTCTGTTTGTGAATTTAAGTCAAAGATTCGTTCCAAAACCAATATAAAAGAATGGTACATTAATTTATTTTGGGCATACCAAGACTGTCAAGGAACTTTGAAATCACATTCCCCCTTTATCTGGTTGTCCTTGAAGACAAAGGCCTCACAAAAAAGACAAGTACTTTTGTCTTGGGTGGAAGATGTTTCCCCCTATTAGAGCTAAACCACAATGGGGCGTAGCAAGGCACGCCTTTCGTTATAAGACAAATCAGGTGGTGTTTACTTTCAAGAAGGAAGAAAAGGCTTACCATTCACTATTTTGACACCAAATATATACAGATACTTTAAAATGGACAATGTACAGGTGTCTTACGGTATACCATAGAGTTCTGTTTTCTTTTCCTATCCTTGCCATATCAGGCATCATAGCCACCTACTTGGACTTTCGTAATTTCCTTGTATGTATTTCTCCCATCAATATCAGATTCGGCTCTGGACTTCCACTGTACCTACTAATTTTGACTTTCCTACCAACGGTTTTTGTTCTCATTGGTCATCTTTCAAGTAACAAGACGGAGTTCACATTAGAACTGAGACTTTTGTTCTCTTCCTCAGTTCCTTTCTCAAGAGACTTTTGCAATTTCTCTGAGCAATCAACTTCTCTGTCCCTCTCCAATGAAAGGCCAAAGTCCTTCTCGTCTCTGACTCTTTCTTCTAGTATTTTACTCTCTCTTTTACCAGCAGATGGTGTTGATGGAATTGCAGTGGCAAAGGAAGAAGAAGTAGAAGAAAGAAAGAAGATAGGAGATAAGATGGAATCTGACTCTATAGGCCCAGGAGAGAAATCTGGGGTTGAAGACATTGAAGAATTCAAGTCCTCTAACAGAGGAAAGGGGACATGGAAGCACGCAGCTTTCCATGTTGCAACGACGATTGCCACCCCAGCCGCATATGCCCCGTTACCGTTCGCTCTTGCATCTCTTGGATGGCCCATTGGTAATCCTCCTAAGCACTGTTGCTACTTTTTTAGTCTCTTGATTGTATGAGATTTGTTGTTATAGTCTCTCAAAGTTGTGGGTTTGAAGATGAGATCCAGTTCTGTCATTTGATTGCCCATACCACAGATATCTCAGATAGAATAACTTCAGATCCAAAAAAAAAAAAAACACAGAAAGTTCTATTGGTTAGTGGCTGTAGACGCACAAAAACTCACTGACCCCCGGGGGGGGGGGGGGGCGCGGTGTTGAATTTGCGGCCCACTTGAGAAGGATGGAGGTTGCTGCTCCTTGGTGATGATGGAAGAACCGTTGCCTCAAGCCTGAAAGGGGAAAGAGAAGAAGGTCAGAGGACCCTGGCTTGGGCAGCGCAGGGCTCTCCGATGCCTTTGTTAGCTGCAGGTGCAGGACTAGAACAGAGGTAGGAGATGGAGTTTGAGAGGAAATGGCATACCAGTGAGTGGTGTTTATTGGCCATCCTCTTCTAGAGCTGTTGCTGTGTATACATAGAGGAAGAGAGGAGACAAGAGGGAGGCTATGTCAGAGCCTGATCCCATCACAGCCCACTCTGCAGTCCCATTGGGCCTGACTTTTGGGCCCAATCCCATCAGGCCATTTTGAGTCATGCACTTGGCATGGGTGGATAAGGGGGAAGAAATATCCCCACACAAAGCCCCCCAGCTTTTAACTTCTTAGGGTGCTCCAACCCCTTGGAAGTTTGAAAGCTAAAAGCTAAATAGCCTGATGGTTTATCCGAGCTTGAGCAACACGACCTGCTGGCTTGTCACCAGAGGTGCAGTCCTTCGCCGTGTAGGAGGAAACTGGCGCGTGGCCGAAATGAGGGACGTAACTGGCTGGTACTGTTACCGGAGCCAGTGTAGTCTGTCGCCGCGGAGGCGGAATCTGGCGCGTAGCCGAGATGAGGGACGTAACTGGCCGGTACTGTTACCGGAGCCAGTGTGATTTTTTCGAAGCTGGTGCCATCACCGAGCTTGAGTTTTTTCGACACTGGTGCCATCACCGAGCGTGATTTTTCCGAAATCGGGACGGAACTGGCTGGTACTGTTACCGAGGCCAGTGTGATTTTTTCGAAGCTGGTGCCATCACCGAGCTTTAGTTTTTTCGACGCTGGTGCCATCACCGAGCGTGATTTTTCCGAAATCGGGACGTAACTGGCTGGTACTGTTACCGAGGCCAGTGTGATTTTTTCGAAGCTGGTGCCATCACCGAGCTTGAGTTTTTTCGACGCTGGTGCCATCACCGAGCGTGATTTTTCCGAAATCGGGACGTAACTGGCTGGTACTGTTACCGAGCGAGGGAAGGCACTGCTGCCGAGCTGGAGAGGACCGAGTCATGCTCGCCCAGCTAGTACTGTTACCGAAGCTGGTGGCCTCGATGCACTGCTGCCGAACTGGAGAGTTTACTTCTGCCGAGCTGGAGAGTAGAATTCCAGCCGAGCCGGAAACATTGGCCAAGCTGGGACGTCTGCTGAGATGCAGAGTTCAGCCAGCTGGGATGCAGTTCATAGAGGCTCTGCTAGCTCAATTGGCCAGCAGAGAAAAGCCGTGTGGAATATCAGTGACGCGTGGGCAATCAGTGCGTGATTCCCCGTGGTTTGTTTTGGTGGGACTCTCGAGTTTGGTTGCGCATTCCATCACTTTGGCAGTCAATGTCACCAATGTTTACATGGTGGGTTCTCGGACTGGAAGTGGGTCCTTCTCAAAGGAAGATAACCAAGACCCTGAAATTGATAACTCTTTTCTAGATACAAAGCGAAACCCACTTCCATTCTCCGGAAAATATCGCAGGTCATCGCCAGGGGATTGAGCTGCGAGATTTGCCGAGCTGATGGTCTGCCTACCGAACTGCCGAACTGGGTGCTGAGATGGGATGATCGTGCTGAAATGGACCTGCTGGCGACGTCTGCCGAGGTGGACAAGCTGAAATGGACCTGCTGGTGACGTCCGCCGAGATCATCCTGCTGAGCCGGGACCGAGCAGCGATGCTGCCGGGATCATCGTCTGTGCTGGGACCGAGCAGGGACGCCTGCTGCGTTGGTGTCCAGCCAGCTGGAGTGCTCCTGGGCTGCCGAACTGATTTGCACGCTGAAATGGACCTACCGAGCCGGTTGTAGCTGCCGAGATGAACCTGCTGCGCCGATGGTGCCAAAATGACGGACCTGCCGAGTTGAGATGAGATGCAGTCTCAGCCGAGCTGAGACGAGGTGGGAGGTCAGCCGAACCGACGCTGCTGAAATGTGGCTGCCGAGCTGGCTGTTCGGGCGTCATGCAGAGTCTCCCGAAATGGGAGGCGTCTGCAGAGATGCAGCTTCGGGTCATCACCGAGATGGGGATTTCCACCTGAGATGGGGATTTCCACGAGCTGGGACCGAGCAGGGGGGCCTGCTGCGATGATCGTCTGAGCTGGGGGCACCGACCGAGCAGGGATGGTGACCAGCCGAGGTGTCTGCAACCGAGCTGGGGTTGCTGACTGACCGGCTACTGAAATGGAGTTGCTGCTGAGCTCATCCTGCTAAGCTGGTGGTGCAAAACTGAAATGGTGCACCTGCTGTCATGTAGCCGGCTGCCAGCATAGAGACCACTGCCGAGATGAGGGACATCTGCTGAACAGGGGGGTCTGCTGGTGACGTCAGCCGAGATGAGGACCTAACGAGTTCGTTGTGCTGCCGAGACGGTGGACCTGCCGAGCTGACTTGACCGTAGAACGTTGTGGGAGCAACGGGTCTTGAGCTTTCTGACGAGGCAGAGGTAATCCCAAGCTTCTACTCCTCCATTCTCCACCTGCGTCTCCAGTCTCTTGAACTCCTTTTCTTCTGTTGCGCCCACCATCTCTCTCCCCTGGTTTTTTGGCAGTCTGGTACTGACTTGACCTGCCGAACTGGTGGCTCTTTTCCATTTCAGGCTCTGGGAGGCATGGTGTTTGGGAAAGGTGGCCTTTTGATCTTTCCCCACAGACGACGCCAATTGTAGACACACAAAAACTCACTGACCCGGGGGGGGGGGGGGGGGGGGGGGGGGGGGGGAATTTGCGGCCCACTTGAAAAGGATGGAGGTTGCTGCTCCTTGGTGATGATGGAAGAACCGTTGCCTCGAGCCTGAAAGGGGAAAGAGAAGAAGGTCAGAGGACCCTGGCTTGGGCAGCGCAGGGCTCTCCGATGCCTTTGTTAGCTGCAGGTGCAGGACTAGAACAGAGGTAGGAGATGGAGTTTGAGAGGAAATGGCATAGCAGTGAGTGTGGTGTTTATTGGCCATCCTCTTCTAGAGCTGTTGCTGTGTATACATAGAGGAAGAGAGGAGACAAGAGGGAGGCTATGTCAGAGCCTGATCCCATCACAGCCCACTCTGCAGTCCCATCGGGCCTGACTTCTGGGCCCAGTCCCATCAGGCCATTTTGAGTCATGCACTTGGCAGGGGTGGATAAGGGGGAAGAAATATCCCCACACAGTGGCTATCTTAGTCATGGTGTTTAATGCAACCAGGGTCCTTCAGTTGGCAGTCTCAATATCATTTGTGCCTCTTGTTTTTAATTGGTTAGTGGATAGAGTTTCATGTGGTTTAACGTTTGAGGACAAAAGGGCATGGGCTCATTTGGGTCCCTGTAAGCTGAGTGCAGATAGCTCAATTTAACTTGGTTTACATGTTTGATTTGACAAGAACTAAAGGTAGACAGGGTTAGGCATTTAGATTTGAAGATAAACTGGTTGTAGTGCAACCAAATGCCTAGGATTAAAACACCACCTATAGTCCTCGTAGAATGGCAATAATAATACGATAGATGATAGTTCTACAATACAAATACGCTTAAGTGTTAAGAAGCTGAACACCCAACTGCAAGAAACCAATAAGCACCCAATCATGCTTCTTCCTCCAGTATTCTCTAATTACAATTTTGATTTTAGGTAACAAATGACCCTTCTCGTAGCATCAAATGGGCCCTCGTAGGACTATGGAAATTGGTTCTCTTGATTCTCCTTGGTCTTTTAATTTTCTAAATTGAGGTAGTCATGTGCTTGATCTTGCTTACCACAAACTTCTTAGCACTTTTTGGCCACTCTATAGTTCTAGGGTCCCAGGTAAACCTTTGAATTTGTTTGTCTGTTTTTTCTTCCCTGCATGCCACTTTTAAGAGTAAAATACATATATAGTCTTACACCCCTTGTGGACTAGATGGAGACAGAGTTTCTGATTTTTTTTTAAAGGCTTGCAGTGGATAACTTTCAATGCAACAAATATAATAAATTAATCAGCTTTTATTGTCATTATTTCTATGTATTTACAATTGTTGATGTCTAACTCCAACCGGAGTTGGCCCCACTTTAAGATTGATCACCAATAAAACATGGATTACACTTTGGTTTTTATTTCAACCATATGTTTTACACATGATTAGTCTGACAGTGGGCCCAACTAAATTAAATTTGGCCTAGAGTAAATGTAAAGAAGAATAATTATTTTGAGTTGTTTGGATTTTATTGGGCTCAGGTGATGGACTTATTAGCTTGGATGCACTATGAACTAGTACATCAAGCTTATTGAACTCAAACTCTGATTTGGATGAATTGAAAAGAAAATCAGTTGAACCTTGTTCATCAAATTTTCTGAGAAAGCTAAGTCTCGGATGCGAATTAATCGAACTGCGAGACGCGTAACTATGCTTTTGCAGAATTCATTCTTCTACAAAATGAAAATGTTCTAAGCCACACTGCAAAGAAAGGATAAACCGTTGGTCACTGAAGCTTAACTTCTATGCGCTTTTCAGCAAATGCTGAGGTTAAAACCTTTCTGACAAGAACTAAGAAAACTTTAGTCTTACTGTGCATGTGTTAGTTTAATTGATGGAAGAGACTTATGGAAATGGAGAAATATAAACCGTCCTTGATCAACACTTCTGATTCAAATGTCTGCCCTTTTCTCTGTTTTCTTAATCTATCCTTCTTCTAAAGTTTTCGAACTATATCATAACTGATTCAATATATTTGTTTGAATTCAGGTGTGTGCATTTTGGTGAGTGGAACATTAACTACTTGGTACTCTAGTCTTCTCATTGCATCTTTGTGGGAGTGGAATGGAGAAAAGCACACTACTTATCGGGAGCTGGGGAAGAGTATCTTTGGTTGGTAAACCACTCTCCCTGCTTCACTAAATGAAAAACTTTTTTTTCCCTTTAAGGTATTGGTTTCAATGTTTGTGCTGCTTCTATCCATGTATATATAATTTATTGACTCATTTTTGGTTTTTGAAGGATCATGGGGCTACTGGTCGATAACATTTTTTCAACAGGTGGCTTCTATAGGCAACAACATCGCCATTCATATTGCAGCTGGAACCAGCCTCAAGGTCAGTCTTATTGTACTGTGGTGGAACTTTCCTTTTAATGGTTAGTGTTTGGCAGTGACCAATCAAAACCATTAACCACCAGAAATTCTGGTCGTTTTCTTCTCTCAGGCAGTTTACAAGTACTATCATAGGGATGGTACCATGACATTGCAGAAGTTCATTATCTTTTTTGGGGCATTTGAGCTTCTTCTATCACAACTCCCGGATATCCACTCATTGCGGTGGGTGAATGCACTATGCACTGGTAGCACCATTGGCTTCGCTGGCACAACAATTGGTGTGGCTATCTATAATGGTAAAATTTGCAATGTCCTCTTTTATTCAATTGATTATTCAGTTGGTTCATATTCAGCCAAAACAGTGTCATAACCAAATAAAACTATACTAGAAAATGGTAATATATTTCACACTCAAACATGTGAAAATTTATTTTGGATTTTACCTTGTAAATGGCTTTCTGTTTGAGCTAGAAGTAAGTTAGATTCAATTTCTCCTTTCTAGGGATGGGTTGGATGGGTTTCTTTCTTCTCTAAATCTGGTTCATATTAAATAAGATCAGCCATAGAATACAATTAGCAAAATCAATGATAATTTGTATTCACAATGTCCTACATTACTATTAACAAAGAATTAACACATTAACATCAAGAGCATGCCAATGGCAAGTTGATTCTAGTTTACAAAAAAAGCAAATGGAAAGAACATTTATTTTTCTGAATTAGAGTGTCAAACAGTTCTTAGCTTAGGAACTGCCCGGGTAGTGGGACCTACCTGAAAGCATAACAATCACGGGCTTAAGGGGTTTGAATGGAGGTTCTGTTTCAAAGTCTTCAAAATCCAAATTCTATCCATCAAATGAAGTGGGATGGGTCCCCAATTTTGCATAATCATTTGGAGGGCCTACACTACTCAGGTAAGGTGAAACTTTGGATCGGTGCTAAACTGTGGTTGTAGTGAGTGTGAATGGTTTATATTGATCACAGGAGGGAAGTAGGCGAAGCCTCCACAGGACGTACAATTCCTAAGCTAGAATCTCTAGCCATTCCTGAAGATTTAAAGATGTGTATCTAATATTTTACGGACATTCAAGGTTATAAGGGTTCTGATCAAACCACTTTTTTTTTTCTCTTATAACGAATGCTGCTTAGACATATAGCACTTGCATGATTTTGAAGAGGAAACACCTTCAAATTAGATGCAGTTATCTTCTTTTCAAATAAAAATGTAAAATGAGGAGCTCATTTCCTTTAAGAGTTCTACAACTTTCAAATACTTTCATTTTCTATTCCTTGTAGGAACAAAGATTGATCGGAAGTCCATTAACTACAGGTTAGAAGGAAGGTCCTCTTTCAAGATATTCAAAGCCTTCAATGCTCTTGGAACAATTGCCTTTTCATTTGGAGATGCAATGCTTCCAGAAATACAGGTAGTACATTTCTGTATTTGTTACACCCCGTCCCGAGTTAATTGAGATAAACTCTAGGTAATCGAGATTAATGCAAATTAAGTGCAATTAATCAAGTTAATGATGGTTAATGACTAAAATGAATTAAGTTAGTCTCAAGAGAATGAATTAGACATAGTGGAATGAATTTGAAAGAGATTGGGTTAATTGAGTTGAATTTAGACCCAAATTAAAGAGATTGAAGACTTTTCCATAAATATGGATTTTCGTGTATTTTGTCGAATACAGTGAAACTTGATACCATCATGTGTATCTCGACGAGTACATCAACTTTCATAATATACTCAATTTTGTTTGACTTAAAATGAGTCAAATGAGTCTTGATTTGACTTAAACTCGAAATATGTAAAATATATGGGGTTAAAATGGAAAGTTCTATTTATAAGTGTGCGTGCCTAAAAATTACGGACTTGGTTTAGGTGATGTTGAGGGTTTACAGAGAAGCTGTTTAGCTGAACAGGAACGTCTCTGATCATCCGAAATATGAAAGGGAAGAGAAAACAGAGGTCAGAGCCCGAGGCTGCTGTCAGCCAAAGGCACTCCGACGCCTGAGTTAGTGCAGTCACTGAACTAGGGTGAAGTGAGGAAGAAGATGAGCAAAATAACAATGTAGGCTGTGTATCTTGCGTTTGCGTACCTGTTCATGGCTTACCATGCAAGTATGTATAGAGAGGGATGGAAGATTCCATAGTGGAGGTAGGTGGAGGTACTTGTCCCATCAGCCTACTTCTATGACCCTTAGAGGGGGTAGGTGAGGATACTTGTCCCATCGGATATCTCCTCAAATCCCTTACATAAATGTGGAAGTGATAGGGAAGGTCTCTTATCAACATTCGGCGGCCACCCTATCTGTCAGGGTGCTATGTAATGCAGCTGTCCCATCCCATAATGGAGATTAGACGCTCGGTATTCACCTCGACGCTTGGCCGAACTGGAGAGGATCCGAGGCCGAGAGCCCGAGCTCGGGAGTCAACTGCTGAAATATGAGATGCCGAACTCCAAGAAAGTGTGTTCGGTTCTATTTACCGATGTAGACCGGGTTTCGGTACTTGCTGGCACTATTGCCGAACTGACCGAGACCGAAATCAGAGCAAGCCCCAATTGGTACTGCTACCGAACTGGAAGGCAAATTCTGGATTACGGAAATACCCCACACAATAGCCCCCCAGCCCCCGACTTCGGCGGCTCTTAAGTTTCCGAGGTTGGGGGCGGAGTGATGGGGGATTTCTCGGTGCCGAGCTCATAGCTCTAGAGGTTGCTGCCGTTTGATCTTTATTACATTGCTCCGCCGGCCGAAAGCGTCAATGTCGCTTCGTCTGCCCGAAGCAATTGATTGCAAGGGCTGCACAGGAGCAGTAGGTGTACCGTCGCGCCACGTGTCATACTTTGGCAGGCGGTACGGCTGAACTAAAGCGACGCGTACGCCTCCCGAAGCGACATTATGACGGCGTGACCTAGGGATTCGAACAGACGCCTGCCTCGTTCTATAAAAACAGGGCGTCTTCTCCGTCCCTTCATTTTGGCACTCTGAAGAGGAAACTCCTGCTGAAAGAGCTCTTCTTGTCTAGATTCCACTTTCTGCCTCTGCCACGCCAACTAACCTTTGTGAGTCTCTCCCTCCTTTTCTGTTCTCTGCTCTTCTTCTGGTCCCGTTAGGATTAGAGTTTCTGCAATCATGCCTCATGACTCGAAGCCAAAGGTAGGGGCCTATAGACATTGGGCAGAGACCCCTCAGGCCCTGGAGAAGTTCAGGAGGTTGTATAACATACCCGAAGAAGTCATTGTTAGGTTAGATGACGCGGATGATCCCTTCGACAGTCTGGCCGGGCGGACTGGCTGGATGGCGTTCCCGCTAGTCTCCATTGTAGAAGGTGGGGTTCGGTTCCCAGTCCACCCACTTCTAAGGGAGTGTCTTCGGACGTGGAGGCTTTGCCCTTGCCAGTTAATGCCCAATAGCTTCAAAATAATAATGGGGGCGGCCGAACTGAATAGGATCCTAGGGATTAACCTCGGTGTCCATGACATCGAGGATTTATATGATTTGTGTAAAGCTGCGAAGTCCGGAGTCCATTACTACCTCCGTGTGAAGCCGAGAATAGAGCCCCTTGTGCATGACTTGGAGGATTCGAGCCGGTACGCCGGGGACGACCGCCTATTTGTCACTGGGGATTGGGAGTTTGAGGCGTCCGCCCCCTTTTCGGTCAAATTCAACAAGATTCCCCGCCGTCTCGGAACACCTCCAAGTAAATGCCGAGCTCAGATGTCTTGCTTTGCCCTTATTTGTTTTACCGAGCTCATACTTTGTTTTCTCCTTGGGCAGATCTCAGTGAGAGGAAGAGAGAGGCTCGCAGGGTCGGGTGGAAGAGAAACGTCGAGTGGCTGAAGGCAGTGAAGAAATACACGGGCCATAACACTCGCGCGGCCTGGGACCTTCTCGGTTACAAGCCGATCTACAATTCTTTTATCCCTCGAAGGTCGGGGGGCCTTCCCGCTGCTGAAGAGCCCGAAGGGAGCCCTAGACATCCTCCTGGTGAGGACTTTTGGGAGGAGAAGCCGGACATCAAGCCCGTACTTGATCCAGGAGTTGGTGCTTCCACCTCGGCATCCTTTCATCCAACCGCGAAGGTGAAAACAGAGCCCGACCTCGGAGCCGGAACCTCCACCTCGGCCCCACCGCAGCAATCCGCGGATCCTCAACAGGCGAACGCCTCTCCTCCGAGCTCAGAAGAAGAAGAAGAAGAGATGCCGCTGCAGAGACGTCACCCCCCTGTCCAATTTATAGACCTGGAGTTCGAGGCCTTTGGAGAGCCGATCCCGCTGGCTACGATTCCCCCGGCCTCTGGCGGGAAGGGGCCTTCCCTTGCGCCGACCGAGCCGACCGTGCCCTCAGGGATGCCCTCAGAAGCGCCCAGCAGAGGGCCCTCAGAAGCGCCCTACTGAGAAGAAGGGGGGCCCGGCCGAGAAGAAGGCTCGGTAGGAAGGGAGAGTGGAGGAGTCCGGAAAGGGGGGTGCCTTCGTGGAGAAGAGCGCCACATTGGAAGAGGGAATTATCCCTCTGAAGAAGGGGGACGCCCCATCTTGGAGGGATGCCATTCCCCAACTTCCAAGGGATATGGAGAGGCTGGACGAGACTTCTCTAGAGAAGGCTGTCGAGCTCGACCCGACTAAGCGGCCACTCCGCATCCCCTTCCAGCCGGACATGATGGTGCAGCCAGGGAGGCCCTGTCGATCAGCGACAGACTTTGTGATGACTCCCTTGTGGCCGCCGCGATTACCAGAGCCTGTTGCCTTCTGAAGGACATGGAGAAATTCGAGAAGCAGGAGGATGCGGCTCTGGTGATGTCAGCGATGCAAGCGTCGATCGCTGTAAGTTGTCTTGTTTCCTCTGATTTCATAGTTCTCTTCATCTCGGTAAATTTCCTGACTTAAACTTTTCTGATGCAGAATGTCCAGAAGCTCGAGGTGGTACTAGAGAGGGTCTGGCCAGGTCTTCCAAGGCTTCTCAATTAGAGGGCGAGAAGAAGAAGATTGCAGCCGCCCTCGAGGTAAGTACGGGGCGGATAAAGGAGCTGGAAGAGAAGAACCAGAAGCTCGCCTCGGAGATGGACTCAGCAGGCGTCGAGATCATCAGGATGAGGACTGAGACGAACGACCTGAAAGGGGCGGTCGATGTAAAGGCCAAGAGGGCTGCCGAGCTGGAGGCTGAAGTACGTAAACTCCAGGCCGAGAAGGCAGCCTTGGCAAAAGCAAAGACCGAAGCTGAGACCAGTCTGCAAAAAGAGAAGGCCGAAAAGGAGAACACGAGCAAGGAGATGGCCGAACTCAAAATGTCTTTGCAGGATGAGGTCGATGAAGCATATAAAGATGGAGTGAGGTTCGCGACAGAGACCTATGAGGGCAAGCTCGACGGCGTTTGTCGGAGGGCATACGAACTCGGAGGTAGGGCTGCATTGAAAGAGGCGGGGATCTCAGAAGACCACCCCGTATATCGTGATCCGCCCAAATTCGTTCGTCGTACCTCGGCTCCAGTCCCTCCTCCCGAAGGTCCTGGCTCTAACGCTCCGCCTTCTTCTTCAGACACCCCTCTTGCTTCGACATCTGCGGAACTTGATGCCAAGGCTGGTGAGGGGAGAAAAAAGGAATGATGATGATGTACCTTTTATTTTTCTGCAGTTTGGGAAGAATATCTGTATTTTCTTTTTATGTGTAAGCACATTTGTGATAAATGAAAAAAAAAACTTTCTTCAATCCCCGTGTTATCTTTTGCGATCAAGAATAACTGATTAGTTAGTGAGACTACGTTGCATAATATATAACCAAGAGACCAAGCTCGGCTTCTATGACCGAACTCAAAATACCAAGTTCGTTACCCGAGGTAATGTCAGGTTCCGCAACCATAACAAAGCACCGATCTTGGTAGAACTGGCTGTATAGTGTAAGCTGGTCCTGTGACCGAGCCTGCAAGTTGGTCCTTTTACCGAGCTTGTATGCGAATGCCGAGTTCTATAACTTGGCCGGATTTTGAAAATAAAATATTCTGTAAAAAGAATCAATTTTATTGACTTTCGAGATCTAAGTACATATCAAAAGTAATACGTCTTGAGGTGCGTGGCATTCCATGGACGTGGCAGCTCTCTGCCAGTTCAGTGCAAGCTTTCCTTCGCTGGGATTTTTATCTGCTGGAAGTGTCTTTTTCAAGACCAGCTCTCCAGGTGAGAACTTTCTTTCTTTGACATTTAGATTGTAACCCCTGGCCAACTGCTGCTGATAAGAGGCGAGGCGAATGGCTGCTGATTCCCTCCGCTCTTCAGCTAAGTCGAGCCCTGTGGCGAGGTTCATATCGTTTCGGCCTTGATTAAATAGCTCCGACTTGAGGGTCGGTAAGCCGACCTCAAGTGGAATCACGGCTTCCATCCCGTAGGCTAGGGAGAAAGGCGTAGCCGAGGTCGAGCGTCTTGGGGTAGTCCTGTACGCCCAGAGGACACTTGGAAGTTCCTCGACCCATCTCCCTTTGGCTCGATCTAGTCTCTTCTTGAGTCCGTCAAGCACTACCTTGTTAGAGATTTTGGCTTGCCCATTGCTCTGGGGGTATGCTGGGGTAGAAAAGTAGTTTCTGATGCCAAATTCTTGACAGAAGTTTTTGAAGAAGTTGGAGTCGAACTGGGTCCCGTTATCCGTGACCAAGGCTCGAGGCATTCCAAACCTTGTTACGATGTTCCTCCATACGGAGTTTTTGGTATCCTTCTCGGTAATGGAAGACAACGCTTCAGCTTCTATCCACTTGGTAAAATAGTCAGTAGCTATTATTAACCATCTTTTATTCCCTGGAGCTCGGTGGAGAGGTCCCACCAGGTCCAGTCCCCACTGGGCGAAGGGCCAGGGGCTGGAGAGAGGACTTAGGTCATGTGCTGGCTGATAGAGAGAGTGATAGAACTTCTGGCACTTCTCACATTTCCTGGCATAGACCTCTACGTCCTTCTGCATATAGGGCCACCAGTACCCCTGGCTGATAGCTCGGTAAGCCAGTGACCGACCTCCAATGTGGCCGCCGCAGATCCTTTCATGGATTTCATAAAGGAAGTCCTTGACTTTGCTTGGGTGAACGCACTGGAGGTAAGGGCCATTGGAGGACTTTTTGTAGAGCTTGCCATCCGGAGAGAGCCAGAATCGAGCTGCCTTTAGCCTGATTTTGTAGGCCTGGTTCCTGTCTTCGGGAAACTGGTCATTTTTGAGATAGGAGATGAGCTCATCCATCCAGCTCGGGCCGAGATCAATACACATGATCTGCCGGGTGGAGTTCTATACTTGGTCTGTCTAGTGCTTCGACTTCGACAGTTCTTTTTCTTCCTGCCTCAACAGCAGAGGCCAGGTTTGCAAGTGCGTCGGCGTGAGAGTTGGAATATCTGCCGATCTGCCTGACTTCAGCCTTTTGGAACTGGGATAGCAGTTGCTTAGTGTGGGCTAGGTAGGCTGCCATCTTGTCGTCTCGGGCCTGGTAGTCTCCATTGAGTTAGTTCGTCACCAGCTGTGAATCGCTGAAGATCACCAGTTGTTGTGCCCCCAGAATTTTTGCGCTGCCCAGCCCTGCAATTAATGCTTCATACTCAGCTTCGTTGTTTGATGCTTTGAAGTCAAGAGTCAGGGCTTGCTCAATGACGAGGCCCTTTGGAGACTGGAGGACGATACCAGCGCCAGCCCTCTTGGAGGTTGAGGACCCATCGACGAAGACTTTTCAAGATGAGTTGAGGAACCGTTTCCAGGACCGCTCCTGATCAGTCTCGGTCGTGGTGGTTGCCTCCACCTCCTTGCCCCCCAGTTCGGTGTCGAGGTGGCTCGGTGCCGAACTAGGAGAGGTGAATTCCACAATGAAGTCTGCCAGCACCTGGGCTTTGATGGCCGTTCTGGGCTGATATTGGATATTATATTGTCCCAGCTCAACAGCCCATTTAGACATTCTTCCAGAAAAGTCTGCCTTTCGGAGGAGGGACTTGAGTGGATGTTCGGTCACAACCACTATGGAATACGCCTGGAAGTAGTGGGAGAGCTTGCGGGAAGCACTGATGAGTGCAAACGCGAGCTTCTCTAATGGCAGATATCTCGTCTCGGCATCCAGCAGGATTTTGCTTGTGTAATAGATGGGCTTTTGCTGCCTGTCATCTTCTCTTACGAGTACAGAGCTTACTGCATGGTCTGAAACAGCCAGATACAGGTATAAGACCTCACCCTGTGCCGGGGTGGAAAGTAAGGGAGGTGAGGAGAGGTATACTTTGAGTTCCTGGAGGGCACTTTCGCACTCCAGGGTCCATTTGAACCCTGAGCTCTTCTTCAAGAGTTG
Source organism: Umbellularia californica (assembly GCA_028538565.1). NCBI lineage: Eukaryota > Viridiplantae > Streptophyta > Magnoliopsida > Laurales > Lauraceae > Umbellularia > Umbellularia californica. The sequence continues at coordinate 16,051,138 of JAPQWN010000005.1, forward strand.
GAAGAAGGGACGACATTTGTAGGAAGCTCGGCTGATGAAGCGGTTCAGTGCTGCTGCCATCCCGGTAAGTCTCTGAACCTGTTTTGCCGAGGTCGGACTCTGTAGGGCCCTGATTGCCGAAATTTGATCGGGATTGGCCTCGATTCCTCGTCTAGTGACCAGGCTGCCCAGGAATTTGCCCGAGCCGACGCCAAATGCACATTTGGAGGCGTTCAGCTTGAGCTTGTACTGTTTGAGGACGGCGAAAGTTTTATGCAGGTCAGTTAAGTGGTCCTGTGACCTTTTAGACTTAACGACCAGTCATCGATATAGACCTCGACCGTCCTGCCGAGCTGGTCCTGAAACATCTTAGTCACCAGCCTCTGGTAAGTTGCACCGGCGTTTTTTAACCCGAAGAGCATCACCTTGTAGCAGTAAATGCCTCTGGGTGTTATGAACGCAGTTTTTTCTTGATCAGGCTCATGTATCGGAATTTGATGGTAACCTCGGTAGGCATCGAGGAAACTCATCCTATCATGCCCGGCAGTGGCGTCGATCAGCTGGTCTATCTTTGGAAGGGGAAAGCTGTCTTTGGGACAGGCTTTGTTGAGGTCGGTGAAGTCTACGCAGACCCTCCAGCTCCCATTCTTCTTTTTTACCACAACCGTGTTGGCTTACCACATAGGGTAGTGGACTTCTCTGATAGCTTCAGCTTCTAACAATTTTTTGACTTCCTCGGTCACAGCCTCTGCTTGTTAGGTACCCATCCTGCGAGTCTTTTGGACAACAGGCTTATGCTTGGGATCTACATTCAGCTTGTGGCTCATGACCTCGGGGTCGATGCCAGGCATTTCATATGGGGTCCAAGCGAAAACCTCTCTATTCTGTAACAGGAAATCGAGCATCTCGGCCCTTTCCTCGTCAGCAAGCTGGCTACCGAGCACGAAGAACTTTTCCGGATCGGTGGGATCTATCCTGACTTTGGTAAGGTCTTCAACGCTCTTCTGCTCGGGAGTTCGGCCCACAGCGTCGAGCTCGGCCTCGAGCTCGGTCATGTGGACTTGCTGCGGCTCTGCGTCTCCGGGGACCACGACCATGAGACATTCCTTGGCCATTTGTTGGTCACCGCGGACTATGATAACCTCGAAGCCCCCGTTCTCGTTCTGTAACGGGAACTTGAGCTTCTAGTGATGGGTTGAGGGAACAGCCTCCATGTTATGAAGCCAGGTTCTTCCCATGATGGCATTGTATGGAGATCGTGCATCTACCACCAGGAAATCTGCTGTCACGGGGGCTTCGCCCACCTCGACTTTGAGGGAGATCTTCCCTTTCGGGTATACTGTCTTGGAGCTGAAACCCACCAGCGGGGTCCGAGCTTCCTGCAGGTCCTCCTCTTTCAGACCCATCCTTTTGAAGCAATCAAAATAGAGGATTTCTGAGGAGCTCCCGGGGTCCACTAGGATCCTCTTGACATTGAAGTTCTGTAACCTCATAGTCAGAAGAAGAGGATCATTGTGGGGTAGCTGGACCCCGGCCAAGTCTTTGTCAGAGAACCAAATTTTTGGCCTCTCTACACGTGCCTTCTTTGCTGAGGGACCAAGCTCGGCCGTCATCACTTGTTTGCCGTGCTGGGTCCTCCTGGCCTCGGCGCGGGCCCGGTCACTGCCTCTAGGGGCGGGGACCAGGTGGATGACGTCAATGGTCCCTACAGGCTCATCGCTATCTTGATCATCGGAGTGGCGTTGCTGAGCATGGTTCACTCTGCCTTCTTCTTTGACGTGGTCTCTAAGATGCCCGTCTTTCACGAGCCTTTCGAGGTGCGCCTTGAAGGCATGGCAATCCTCGGTTCTGTGTCCTCTATATTTGTGGTAGGCACAGAACTTGCTCTGATCTCGGGAGGCGGCGTCACTTTTCATAGGCTGAGGCCATTTGAAGAAGGGCTGGGCTTGGATCTTGCCGAGGAGCTTGTAGATAGGCTCCTTGAAGATGGTATTGACGGCTCTGTAAGAAGCGCCACTTGGTTTTGGCCTCGCGCTGCCTCCCGAGGTGGGGACAGAACGTACTGCCGAGCTGGATGGCTTTTTACTTCGATCCGCCTCCTTCTTAGCAAGCCTCCTTTCTTTCCTCGAGGGACGGCCCTCCGGACGGCCCTCCTGCCAAATGTTATGGCTCTCCCGAGCTCGGACTTCGTCCTCCTCTTGCTCAACGTACTGGTTTACCCGGGCCATCAGTACCTTCACCGAAGCCGCGGCGTGACGTACCAATTCCTTCCGAAGCTCGTTGCCTAATAGCAAAGCTTGTTGGAAGGCCGTGGTGGCTACCTCGTCGTTGGCATTTTCGATCACACTGTAGATGGTCCAGAACCATTTGGCGAATCGAGTGATATTCTCGGTCGGCCTCATCTTGATCGAGATCAGGTCGGAGTCAGTCTTCGGGATGACCCGGTGTGCTTGAAACTTCTCGACGAAGGAATTTCGGAGCTGTCGCCAGCTCGAAATCGATCCCTCGGAGAGTGCACAGAACCACCGAAGTGGGGGGTCACCCAGGCTGGAGGAGAAAACCTTGCAGTCAAGGTTGCCGTCACCGCTAAACACCGACATCTTCTGGGTGAAGTGTCGGAGATGAGCCTCGGGGTCCGACGTCCCATCATAGAGATTGAAGCGTGGGACGCTGAACTTATCAGGGAGAGGATGATCTCTTATCTCCCGAGTAAATGGAGAAGTGCCGTGGTTGTCACTATGTCTGGTAGCCAACCGACCTCGAGTGAGGCCGACGTACTCCAGGTTCTGCTGCACGGCCAGCTTGATTTGCTGATCGATGTAGTCAGCCATGTCGGGGTCGGCCTCGGTCTCCCGCCTTTGTCTTTGGCGCTGCTGCTGGTCAGCGCTGGCATGGGTGTTACTCGAGCCCTCTTCGCGAGCTAGTGTACGCCTCTCGTTTAGTTGCTGTCTCAGGTCTGGCTGACCCCCGGGACCCAACCGAGCTCACTGCCGAGGTGGAGGCGTGTGAGAGGCCCCAGGTGGGGCTCCATCCTTTGCCTCAAGCTGTCGCTGAAGCCGGAGGATCCGCTCTTTTTGCTCTTCAATGACGAGATTTTGAGCCTTAATTGCTTCGACTTGGGCCTCAAAATCTTCCTCTAGGGCTATGTCGTCGTCACCTTCGTCATCGAGGTGGACGTGGTCCTCTTCCATGTGGTCCTCGTGATGAGACCGAAAAGGATGAGACTGCACAGGAGCCTTGCCTCGTTGAGACTGTTCCTGAGGAGGAATATCCTTACGGGGTGGCTCGGTGAAAACAATCTCCAGACGTGGACGTTCTGCCTGAGAGATAGTTAGCCGGGCCCGCTCTATTGCAGGACCGTGCCGAGGAGACGCTGCTGCATCTCTTGACGATGAGTGTGTCATCGTGACGGGCGACCCTACACTTCGAATACCGGGTTCACCAACTCTCCTCGGCTGAGGGTTGGGCGGTGTCTGCCTGGTATCTCTTTGCTGGCTTGTTATCAATGCCCCTGCCTGGTTTATCACCAGTGGAGGCGGCATGAGAGGCAGGAATGTCTCTGGCTGCTTGGACCTGGACGGTCCAACAACGCTCTTTCCCTTCTTAGCCTTAGGAGGCATGGCTGTTAGGATGAGAATATGGATTTTTCAGATCGCTTCCCACAGACGGCGCCAAATTGTGCGTGCCTAAAAATTACGGACTTGGTTTAGGTGATGATGAGGGTTTATAGAGAAGTTGTTTAGCTGAACAGGAATGTCTCTGATCATCCGAAATCTGAAAGGGAAGAGAAAACAGAGGTCAGGGCCCGAGGCTGCTGCCAGCCAAAGGCACTCCGACGCCTGAGTTAGTGCAGTCACTGAACTAGGGTGAAGTGAGGAAGAAGATGAGCAAAATAACAATGTAGGCTGTGTATCTTGCGTTTGCGTACTTGTTCATGGCTTACCATGCAAGTATGTATAGAGAGGGATGGAAGATTCCATAGTGGAGGTAGGTGGAGGTACTTGTCCCATCAGCCTACTTCTAAGACCCTTAGAGGGGGTAGGTGAGGATACTTGTCCCATCGGATATCTCCTCAAATCCCTTACATAAATGTGGAAGTGATAGGGAAGGTCTCTTATCAACATTCGGCGGCCACCCTATCTGTCAGGGTGCTATTTAATGCAGCTGTCCCATCCCATAATGGAGATTAGACGCTCGGTATTCACCTCGACGCTTGGCCGAACTGGAGAGGATCCGAGGCCGAGAGCCCGAGCTCGGGAGTCAACTGCTGAAATATGAGATGCCGAACTCCAAGAAAGTGTGCTCGGTTCTATTTACCGATGTAGACCGGGTTTCGGTACTTGCTGGCACTATTGCCGAACTGACCGAGACCGAAATCAGAGCAAGCCCCAATTGGTACTGCTACCGAACTGGAAGGCGAATTTTGGATTACGGAAATACCCCACACAATAAGGTTTCAAATGAAACCCAAATGACATTCATACGAATGTTCCAGCTGCAGTAAGAGTGAGTGTGAGAACCCTAGGTTCAGTTCTTCTTCCTTCTTCTTTTTTCTTCTTCAAGTGCTTGGAAAGGGGCTAACCAAGTGATTTGAGAGGAGAAATTAAGTGTCTTCATCTTCTTTATCATCTTCTTCATCTTCTTGTTAGTTTTCTTGGGAGTTGAAGTGAAAGAGAAGCTGTGGTTTCTCTTTGTTAAGCTACAAGTAAGTAGCTCAAGTCCTTTATAGAATTTTCAGTGCTATTAAGTTATTAGAGTTGTTATTTAACACCAATAATTTATAGAAAATCTGTTTTAAGGTGATTACATGAAATTAGGGTTGAATTAGAGTGATTTCTTCTCAAACCAAGTGTCAAGGAAGAGTTATTGTGTGAAATTCAAAACAAAGGCAAGTATAAACAGTTGTTTATATTTATATGCTAATGGTATGGTTTTTCTTTAGTTTTGTTATAGTTTTGGTTTCAACCCTATTCTTAGAGTTTTATTTGTGTATATGATTGATTGATTGGAGAAGAAGATTAGTTAAATGATGGATTAGAGGTATTGTTTCTTATGTGAAATGAAATTTGAGAAGGAACAGGAGGTTCCATAGTTTTCTTGTAAGATATGAATGATTTGGAATGAAAGAAGAAGATTGTTCAGAATCCCAAATTTAGAATTTTGAAGCATCCGCTCGAGCGAACCACCTTTTGTATAACGACTGCTCGAGCGAACAAGAGTCCGCTCGAGTGAACCTGTCTCTGTCTGTCATCGCCACTCTCTGGATGATGTTCGCTTGAGCGAACCTGGATCCGCTCGAGAAAACTTGAAGCAAAATAATTCATGTATTTTTCAACCCAATTAAAGGGTGAATTACCTTTTTTAGCCTAAGAAGTTCCAGGATTTGCGGTATATAATTGAACTTATGTTCAGTTAACTAAATAACGAAGTTAGGTTGATCAAATGGTCAATCAAATATACTTAAAGTGTAATCGAATTTCTAGGAATTACTATTCCTGGATTTTGAACTGAAATGGATTGTGGGTTAACTGAAACTAATAAATTTTTTAGATTAATTTATGAATTTAAAGAAAAGAGCCTATTGATTATATCAAGGCTACTGATACTGTTTTACCTCCATGGGTGTTAATTAAGGGGACTTTAATGTACAAAATTCATATAAATTGTGGTGTCCATCGAGAATAACACGTACATTAAATAATGAGGATTACACATGAATGGTTGGTATTACTTGATTGAATTTGTACACTGAATTGTATCTGAAATGGATCATAACTTGAATTGAATTCTAAAAGACTTGTTTATAGAATTGAATTCGTTTATTTGTAATTGAAATGGAATAAACATGTTAAATTATATTGTTTTTTGAGTCTGGCACTACATAGTGATTTCGTTAATGCTCGTTAGAGCTGTTCCTACTGCAGTAGATGATTTGGGAGTGTTTCGGAGCTCCGTGGTGATGTTAGTAGTTCCTGGCCCCACACTGATAAATCCCACAATACATGTTATTTCTATTTCCTTCCCTCAGGGAAGATGATTCTTTTATTTTTTAGAAGATGTAATTTGAAATGAAATGCTATTGTAGTTTACCAAATTTGAATAAATACTCTCATTGATTTTGATTCATAACTGTATTGTTTAACATTAAATTTAGACAGGTTAATTATGTATTTGGTATATGAAAATTATAGATCTGTTTATACATTGCTGAATTGTCGAATTCACAGTGTTATTAATGGTATTACAGGCCCAGCTGCCCATGCAGATCCTGCCCAGGCCACAGCGCCCGGGGAGGAGACCGCTCCGATTCCTCCAGGAGGATTAGTTGAATGGAGGTGATACGATATCGTATGATTACGATATTTGAGAGAGAAATGAAACGTTTCAAACTATCATCCTTGCATTGTATTTAAATATGCAAGTGGATGTGTTAAATAGTGTAAATGAATTTTGTTGTGTACAAAGAACACTGTACAGTTTTATGTAATGCATTGTGCATATTTCCGCATAAAATGTATATTTGATGTACCTTGTGAATTTTGTTTAATTCGGACTTCACGAGAGTAAGTATGGACGCAACTCTTGGTTAACTCGGATTTAATCTTAATCTCTATGCTCGGGTCGTGTCAGTATTTCAGCTGTTTCTTTTTTTCTTCTTCCATTCAATGTCTTATAAGAATTTTTCATATACAACTTCATTTTCTAATATCTCTAACAAACATGCCCTAAAGATGTTTTTCATTTCAAATGGAAATGGAAGTATCTGTTGTGTGCCGTCTCGCGTCTTATGCGATTCAACTACATCCTGAAATTAATTTGAAGTAAACATTTCGGTTGTGTGAACTGGGTGACTTGAATGGTGGATTAATATATGATTCTTTTAACAGAGTACTGTAAGGGAACCTGCAAAGAAGAACATGTACAAAGGTATATCAACTGCGTATGGAATTATTGTATTGAGCTACTGGCAATTGGCTTTCAGCGGCTACTGGGCATTCGGATCAGAAGTTCAACCATACATTTTATCATCACTCGTGATTCCAGAATGGACAATAGTAATGGCAAATATATTTGCTGTGATTCAAATATCAGGATGCTTTCAGGTACTCTTTTCTTTTTGTTAATTGCAGGCTGTTCGGCTGATGCTGTGTATGCTGAATCCATGCTCTTCTAAGATATACTGCAGGCCAACATATGCTTATGTGGAAGAAAGACTTCTATCCAAGAGACACAGTCACTGTCACACACGCAATCTTCTGGTGCGGCTAGTTCTAACATCATGTTACATGGTTCTTATTGCTGTTGTTGCCGCAGCAATGCCCTTCTTTGGTGACTTTGTTTCTATTTGTGGAGCTATTGGGTTCACTCCACTGGATTTCGTCTTCCCTGCTTTAGCATTTCTAAAAGCTGGAAAGTTGCCAAAGAAAACAGGTCTACGAGTCTCAGTTCAGATCATTAACATTGGCATTGCCACATGCTTTTCTGTTGTTGCTTTACTGGGCTGCATTGGTGCAATTAGGTTCATCATAAAAGATGTTAAGACATATAGGTTCTTTTATGATATGTAAAGCCATACCATATATTAATGTCATGTAAGGCCATACCATATATTAATGTTCTAAAATTACTGTGAGATGATTTATACTCGAATTCGAAGTGTCAGGTGTTTTAGTAAAATGTAAAACTATGATTGCTGATTTGCAGTGGCCACTTATAGCCTTATTATTCCATCAATGAGGGGTCCACTTAAAAAAATACTATAATAGTGCAATGATGAGCGAATTAGTTTTGTAAAGTACGAAGTTTATCTCTTTCATATTCTTGTTGGATCCTTATTTGTTATGAAGTCAGTTTATATTCAATAAAATCCACCTTTAATTGTTGGAAAAAATGATGATAAAAAGTGTGGCATATATTATAACATACAGAAAAAAACTATAGGGGACATATTATCAAGTGAGGAATTGAGAGAAGTAGATTTGGATTCAGATTCTCTTTTCTACTTGGATTCTTATATCAAACAAGGAGATAAATTGTCAGCTACATGAAGGAACTTAACTTGAATCTCTTTAAACTAAAACTCAAATGCGAACACAAACCAAGAAACTGCTTGTGCATGCAAGGGGCCCAACTTAGCCCATATGGAACTGGGTCCCAATGAAAAGTCTCTTACTGCATCTCTCTCCAAGAGGCCTAGCAGTGATGGGTTTTCCAAATACAAAGTATCTGGGGAAGAGACACAGTGCTTGTCTATCTTTATCTTGTAGAGCACTGTCCATTGTCTCCTCTAGTGATGCTTATATCTCATCAGAACCTAAAAATTCCTTCCTACTCCACAAGACAAAGTAGTTAAAGAAATGCTGTTAAAAAAGGAACCTATAGCAAAGCCATATGATTAGATAAATTAGCATAATCATTACATAGCAAGTTTCACTGGAAAGCAACAATTTTATATTGTATCATTCAATCAGTTTTATAGGTCTAGCTAGAACTTGTCAACTCAAATTCTCAGGGAGCCAGCTTGACTATGTTGAAAATAAAACAAGAGGTTTGGATACATTTAATTAAGCATTAACAGAATATAAGCCTTTCTCAACAAAGGAAACTACTTAATTTGTCAATACTGTCAAGACACAGGTCAAACCCAACCTATGGGTCAGGTCAACCCAATGTGTCAAGAATAATCCAATTGTAGATTTGTTGTAATCTAATGTGTATTATTGACCGATGGTTGGTTTGGTATGCATTGTTACGTCATTCATTAATAGCTCAAGCTTTTGATGTAACTGGTTATTAACAAATACAACTCAGTGTAGAGAACAAAGGTTTATAAGTCAGATCAATGTGAGTACCAAGACAAGACGGTGGAGTATAAATTCCATGCAGTGGCAACCAACAAAATGATGGAATTGAGTTACCGTTCTACTTTCTGCCATTTTCTCACTGGTTGTAAGTTGTATACCATCCTTCGGGGGCAATCTTTGCAATGGAACATCTACCCCCAATTTCACCACTGCAAGGCTATACCTTGATGTTGCCTATGGATGCAAATGATTATAGGTGCGAAATTACTAATCCTCAAAAAATGTCAAGTAAAGCATTGGATAATGTCCATCTAGGGGCCATGTTTTGGTTATCCTCACTGTTGATCCAGTGGTGCACAGCATGGATGGATATGTCTCAAAATATCCTAGATATGAGGAATGCACCCTTTACTTGACCCAGTAGTAGATGGTTAAGATGAGAACTAAATGATTGTAAAAAAATTATCACCAAAAAGCAAAATATCATTCCCTTTAAAATCATTTAGCGTAAGGCTTGTGTGAAAAGTCTTGCTTATAATTTTATATGGTGTCACTTTAATTTGACACTTCATCAACTTTGCTATTGGATGAAAACATAAATTATCAATTGATGAGATAGAAGGGTTGGGATGATTACACGGGGCTGATCTCTCTCTCTCTTTTTCTTTTTCAGGATGAGATTTCTCTGTCTCTCATCCCCATGAATTTCATTCATCTAAGTGGGCCTCACAACCGACTTTGCAGCCAAGTTTGGTCTGCTCTGGATGCATAAGAATGAGGAAGGATGAATGGGTTGGATTAGAGGTGTGCAAAATCCTAACCCTTGATCTTGAGTAGTGGGAGTTTGATGACCACGTCTCCTTTAGTTTTTGTGATAAAATCTAGGGAATTTTACCAAATAAATATTGTTAAACATGTATTAGCCCAATTTAATCACAAATACACTAGAACACCAAATTCGGTGTTTCGTACACGTTTTTGGACGACTTTACCCCCAGTGTGCCAAATAACATTGTCATCTCATTCACCCCAATTTCTAACCCTAATAGGTCCGAACAATTTCGTTCTCCTTTCTTCCCCAAACAAGTTTCATCTCCCGCCTTTTTCTCTCTTTCTCCTTCGCTCCTTGCTCTCGCTTTCCCTCTCCCTACGTCTCGACTCTTGCTCTGCCTCTCCGCTTCCTGCTCTCTAAGAGATTCAAGCCTAATCCTCCGGTGGAACTCCTGACTATTCCAACGGTTATCTTCCATTTGAGATTTCAACAAAAAACTCAATGAAGGTGATTTTTTTTATTCTTCTCTCTTCCACCTTCTCTATTTTCATGTTTTCTTTTCTTTTTTAGTATCTATAACTGTTGAAATTGTGGGGTTTTGGAGAGGGGATTTAGTTTGGGGTATTTGTAGACAAATAGTAGTCTAAAAGTAGCAGCCATGGAAAAAATCCAAATCTTTATGTTAATATCCTAATTTAGGACCTCAATCCTAAACCAATACCAAGATTAGTACATTAATTTGAAACCCAATACTGGTTGTAGTCTTATGTTGCTTAAAGGTAGTTCATAAGTTTCATATAATACCATTGTCCAGGGAGGCTGTATATCTGTTGTTTTGAAATCTTATCGTGATATTTGGAATGTTTTAAAGATCTCTGAAGGTTCAGTTGGTCGAGCTGGAGATGACTAGCGGGGAATCTCCTTTACCTCTGATAGAGAATACCATTGTGGAGATTCACCACTATTCTCTATTATTGTGTCTCCACCGTGTTTCACTTGGATGGAGAAAGCCATTTTAAAAATGCGGGGGGGGGGGGGGGGGGGGGGGAGGGGGGGAAGGGGGGGAATTGTTGGTTCAATGTCTCTTTTGATAGGGGGGGGGGGGGGGGGGGGGGGGCGGGGAAGGAATTGTTGGTTCAATGTCTCTTTTGATAGCATCATTCATTTCACCGGAGTTTCTCTGCCCAGTTTCTTATGAAAGAACCATTTCTGCTACAATTTGCAAACTGTGGTTGAGAAGTTTCCTCCTTTGAGAGAAATTCAAACAGGAGAAAATAGATTTTATTCTATTAGGTGCTTGGGGATATGCATTGGTTGAAACCAAAACCATCTTGGATGGATATTTTATTGGGTACCGGGGCCATAGTTATGCAGAGTGAAAAAATGTATCCAGTGTTGGGGAATGACAAGCCCTACAAATAACACCTATCAATCTCAACACTCATCACTCAAACACTTAGAAGACCAGAATCGGTATCACACCGTCTTAGACTAAGGCCATGGTTTTGGTGGGCCTTAGTATGGATCCAATGTTGGACTTAGACTTAGACTATGTTCCATGGATTTGACTTGTACTTGGATCTTTTAAGGACTTGTTAGGACCTTACTCGAGCAATGCAAGCCCAGACGGACACAGACACGGTCATAAATCACCCAATCACATCACCGGATCACCTCTAAGTATAACTAGGTCTAGGTCATCAATTTTCCATTTAACTAACATGTATAAACAATAATAAGGACATAAGAGTAATAATGATGTAATAAACCTCCAAATTAGAGAATCAACGATAAATATCGAAAGTCTATCCTAAGTAATGGTCCACTTTTAGATTCAGGTCTATATCAGTCAATTTGATTCCTAAATGAAGTCTCAGATGCCAATGGATATTGTGTTTGGTGCTTCAGAAGTACGGGCATCTTCGACAACATCTAAGGATCGAATCATCATCAAATCCACACCGTAGACCCTACTTGGTGGTCCCATGAGTCAAGGTTGAACCACACAATTAATTCATGTTTGGCACATCAATGGAAGTCAGTTTGGATGTTCACTGGGACCCATAATAGATCACAATCCCAGATAATGAAAACTAGAAAATCACTGAGCATAGTGTATCAGGTCCACCGAGCACAGGGTCAGGTTGACCGAGTACACTGGAGAGTCAAGATGTTGACTCCTAGGTCGACCCTCAGTGCAATGTGCGCGGTCGACCGACCTGGACTGAATACAGGCACCTGGCAGGCAATGTCCTGAGTTGGAATTCTCTGTGTGTCCGGTCGACCTCTTGGCCTGGGCGGTCGACTGCACACACTAAAATTCTGAAGTGAATGGATGTCCCAGTTCCCAGTCTTTCCCTGGAAATCCTTTGTGCCCGGTCGAACGCACACACTCGGTTTGAGGGAAAATGCCAACTCCCAATTAATCCTTGAATTTCCTGTGTATTCGGTTGACCGAAGTAGGGTCCGGTCGACCAGGTACAATAGATTGAGAGTTCATAGAAATTTAACTGAGACTTGGTTTTTCTCATAATTCAGTGTGCAGTTTGGTCGACCGGATACACTCGCTTGCAACAAAATCTAGATTTCTGGAATTTCCATTCTTAAATCCAATTTCTATCCAAATCACATCCAATCTCGTCCATCCATCATGGAGACATACATAAAACATAAGAACACTTCAATCTTCATCAAATCATCCACAATTTGGCCATTGATCTTTCAAATGAGAAAACCCATCCATCAATGGCCAAAAACTATGAAAACAAGCTCAAAAGATAGATCCTAGCATTCAAACATCAATTGAATTGAAATTACAGAATCAAACAAGGGAAAGCATGCATTCTATGCTAAATAGATATATTACACTTGCCTCAATCTAATAGCTAGGAAAATAGGGAGAAAAAAGAGATATACAAGCTCCAAATGAAAATCCAATCTCCTAGGGCCTTCCAATCACACAATCAAACCCAAAAACCATATATATCTAAAGAGATCTCTAACACCTAATCCCATATCCACAAGAGAATTGCTATAAGAAAGAGAATCTAGAGAGAGAGAAAGAGAATTCTAATGGAATTGAACTAGAAGATGAAGAATACCTTGAATTGAAGAGAGATGAGATCTATAAGATAAAAGAACTTCTTAGGTGAGATGATAGCTGAAGCTTGTAGTAATCCTTCTTTTTCCTCTTGCTATGGTTCTAGATCTAGGGTTTCTTAGAGAGAGAAAGGGAGGGAAATGAGAAAATTGGAGGGAAAATGAGTGAGGAGAGAAAAGAGAGGGAAATGAGAGTGGGAGAGGTAGCATACGTTTTGGATAGGAGGGTTTAGTTATATAGGTTGAGTTGGGTGGTTAATGACCAAAAGGTCTTTCTTAGTTTAATAGAAAAGGAAGATAAGTACAATGGTAGTTGGGTCTTTTGGGATATTCTTATGTGGAAACCCCTCCTATTAACTCTATTTACTAGTTAGGTCCTCTAACTAACTAACAACCTCTAGCAATTACAAATGACACCCTATGGAACCTATAAACTACAAAAGAGTCTAATTCTTAGGAAAATACCTATCACCCTTACTACTCCCTACTAAATAGTATAATTAGATAACATAGGCTATAATTATAATATTCAAATTCAAATGAGGGTCCACAAGGGGTGGGGCCTCACAACAGGGAGCGGAGAGGGAGAGGGAAAGAGAAAGCCGCAGCCGAGATGTGGGGAGAGGAAAAGAGAGAGCAGGGAGCAAAAGAGAAAGGGAGAAAAAGGTGAGAGAGGAAAAGGGGAAGAAAGGAGAAGTTTGGGCAACTTAGGGATAGAAATTGGGGTGAATGGAGATGACGATATTGTTCAACTAATCTAGGGTTAAGATGGTCCAAATCCCTCGTACGAACACTAAATTAGGCATTTTGGTGTATTTTTTATTAAAACGGGCTAATACATGTTTACGAACATTTATTTAGTAAATTCCCTAAAATCTAGTGGCAATTACTACCTATATGGCTGCATCAATTAGAGTTGTTTGTGGGCCGGCTAAGGCATATCAAGGCACGGCCCAACTTTAAAAACACTAACCACAGGCCCAACACGGGCCATAAAAGTTAGGCCCGAGCCCGCCCATTTAATCAATCGGGCCGGACTGAATCGGGCTTTTTATCACTTTTATGGGAATTAGAGCATTAATTAAATTAAATTACATGCATTTCTTACACAAGCCAAGGGTTGGCCCAACTCATGAGCACCTCTAGTATCAATGTCAAATTAAAGCCAATGCCATTTTCACCAAGTGGGTGTCTATATGCGGGAATGGATGACATTTATCATAGGTCAGCCGGATATGAAGACAATGGAGAAGCGTAGAGGGGTCTTCTAGAGAATTTAAGATGGTGTTTTCATATAAGGCCCACTTATGATCAATCCAATCCCTTTACTAAAAGCAAGGGATGCAAAAATGTATATGATTCTCTAATTATATGATGGTTCCAATTTTAAAAAATCGTGCTTTGAATTTTTTTTTTTTTTATCATAAATGTGTCCAAGTTTGAACCTGATTTAGGCTCCAATTGCTAAATGAGTCCATTTCCGGATCCATATAGGTTCCTGCTTGTGGACTTGGGACATGCTCGTGGATTGCTTTTTTAAGATAATATTCTCAACTTTGTATAGGCTAATATAAAAAAATTTCATGTGACAATGTATGTATTAGTTCCATAGATATTGAGTATCAGTTGAGGAAGTTAGACTTAGGCATGAAAATCTGCACGGCACGGCCCACTCAAGACCGGGCCCAGTCGTGCCCGGGCCGGGCCGGCGCAGCCCATGATTAATATGCGGGCCATGCCGTGCCGGGCCCAACTCTTTGGGGTCAGCTTAGCCCGGCCCAAGGCATGGCTTTAGTCGTGCCGTGCTGGGCCGGGCCATAGTCGGGCCTGGCCCGTGCAGCCCGTGGGCGGCCCACAGATCCCCCACCCCTTTTTTTATTTTTTTAAAATTTTTTTAAGTCTTAGAGACTTAGACTCTTGGTCTTGGACCAATTTCATTAAAATAAAGAAATTAAGAGAAATAAATTAGTAGAATAACAATAATGATGTTTTGAAAAAATACATCAAATAAATTGTATTGCCTTGAAATTTAAGTTACAAAAGTTCAAAAAAATTACAAGTTTGAACTTGGATCAATATATATATATATATATATAATGAAATTCAAACCTTTTGATAAATGAAAAAAGAATTAATACTTTAGAAACTTATGATACATTCTAAAAAATAAATTACAACTTTGAAAACCTATGATACATTCTAAAAAATAAATTACAACTTTGAATAACTATGATGCATTCTAAAAAATAAATTACAACTTTGAATACCTATGATGCATTCTAAAAAATAAATTACAACTTTGAATACCTATGATACATTCTAAAAAATAAATTACAACTTTGAAAACCTATGGTACATTCTAAAAAATAAATTACAAGTTGAAAGCCTATTATACATTCTAAAAAAATTATACTATGATAAATGTAACGCCGCTAGCTCGTCTTTGTTGACACCAAAAAAGTCACTATGTCTCCTCAACATCAAGAAGCCACATGAAGCTGCATCCTGCTACAAACAGGCAAAACTACTTCAAGCATCAGATTTTTTCGGAATCAAACAAAAAACTGCAAGATCCTTCAAGACAGCCAAAAGAGGGGTACACCAGAAGTTTCGGGCCATTCGACATCGTTTGGCCTAACTTGACTGCTCCGATAGCTAAACAAGCGCTCATGGCGGCGACAACATCGAAGACATCAAAACTTCGATCAAAGCCTATTGATGGTTCCAAAATACCTCCAAAAGGCTCCTCGTCAAATTTCAAGTCAAACTGACAACGTTTGACCCACCATCAACGCTCGAGAAGCAAAATCAAGCCTCCTGGTGGCGAGAACCACCGAGGCCATCACTCATCAAACAAAGCACATGAGTGACTTCAACATGCTTCCAAAAGGCTGCACGTCGAATTTCAAGTCATTTTGACAACATTTGACCAGGTTTCGACGCTCCGAAAGAAAATCAAGCCTACTGGCGGCGGAGCACCCCGAAACCATGACATCTAAATTGGAGCTAATGGATCATCTCAAAATGACTCCAATAGGCTCCCTGTCAAATTTTAGGTCAATCGGACATCGTCTGACAATATATCAAAGCTCGGCATTTTCCCCGCAGTAAAATCAAGTCCAGCATCGACTGGACCCCAAACGGCTTCAAAACTCAAATAAAAGCTCATGGTTAGTCTTATCTACTGCTCAAGAAGCTTCACCTCAATTTTCTGGTCATTCCGACATCGTTTGACCTACTTTCGACTCTTGACGAAAACTCGGCTACAAACTCTTCGGCTTTCCCGAAAAATGGGAAACTTTGTGCTCTGATTTTGCTCAGGTTCTCATCAAGTTTTCTCAAAGAAAATCAAGTCAATAATTGAGGAAAAATGTCAAGAAAAATACAGAAGAAAAAAAGAACGAAAAAGAAAGAAAAACGGCCGAAAAAACCACTCGGCGACCAAAGGGACCAAAACCCCATGGTCGCCGGCGACCCTGGGTGAATGGTCGCCGGCGACCCTACAAATCCAGGTCGCCGGATTTCTCACCGGAAGGCCCGATTTCTGATCGTTTTCGCGTTTCGAGTGTTCCTTCCTCTGTGATTTTCTGAAAATCCGATTTTTTGATGCTTGAAAACGACTAATCTTCACCGACATCTCAGATCCGCCATCAAGAGCATGAAGTCATCATTGATCGCTCCAAGATCGTCAACCAGCTGACTAAGAAAGTACACTTTCTGTCCGATCGTGAAATCGACAAGACAGATGTCACCGGCCCACCAACAACAATCAATGTCTGAAATTGCACTGCAATCTGACACCAAACAATGTGTGGATCCACCTGCGATGATCACAAGAAGAATTCCAAAAGACGCGGCGCGGCCCACGACTCTTACATGCCCTGGCGACCACTTAATGTCGTTAATTGACCCGTTTATGACAACTTAATGCGGTCATTAACTCATTATTTTGGACGGCCCAATCAGATTTAAGCATTTGGGAGTTACAAATCCAAGCAATCATGGCATTAAACCCATGAAACTCCCATCATTATGAAGATTAAAGGCGATTAAATGCCCATTATCCTTCATCGGCCAATCACAAGCCAAGAAAAAGGAGTTACAAAATCAAGAAATAAAACTTGTAACTCCTCTCATCAATACCATCATTTCTCTCATCATGGCCATCAATGCCAATAAACACCCCATGGATACCAAAAGCCTATAAAAGGAGGTCCATTCCAAAGAGAGAGACACTTTTACAACTTTCCACCTACCAAAAAAACGATCAACTGGTCTGCACACTTGCATTCTTCTGAAGAAATCCTGATGAAGTCCTGCTGCTTTGCCGCCAGAAGCAATACAAGGTGATCAAAGTCCCTTGGGGGGCCACCCCCCAAGGTCCCCTCCTTCTACAACATGGCCTAAACGCGGCTTTTCAGCCCGTTTACTCGATTTTTCATTGGATATAGGACCTCCTCTTGGTCCTTGTCCTTTAAAAAACTGAGGTTGAAGCCAAGCCGAAGAATCGAAGCATCAAGCGTTCTCATTTGAAGGACGATGGCGAAGTCCATACATGACTTGCGACCGTCGATCTGAACGTGTCCCCACAATCTCCTGAGAAGTTAGATCCATTTCTTTCTTTTCTATTGTAATTTGTATTTTTTAAAGAGACAAACAAAAATCACAATTCTTGTCTTTCATAATTGATGAGATTTGTAAATCGCCTTTCACGGCAAAATCGCCTTTCACGGCAAACAAATAAAAAAACGCCTCATACGGCTTTCTCAAAAACAAAAAATTGTCTCTTTTCTTAAATATTTATACAATTTGAAAAGTTAGAAAGAAGGATTGATTTCCTTTCTACTTGTGAAGGTGAATATCCGGATCATCACCATTCCAAATTCCAAGTAGAATAGTAAATCTTGCATATCCGTACAAAAAGTTGATACCCGCATTTCCTCCTCCGCCGAGACCCAGGCAGCCCCCGGGGCAGAAGGAGAGGACGGAAATCCGAGGGTCCATCAAGTTGGCATATCCGGTGGGACACGTTCACTTGAGAACGTGATGCTTCGATCCCTTGGCTCCTTTCTAGTTGGTGGCCTATGTTGCATCTTGCATCTAAAAAAAAACATGAGATGGGATTCTGGTCATTCTTTCTCACTTAAAAAAAAAAAACTAATATGATTTCTTTTCTTGGATTCAATTTTGAGAAATTTTGATCCTCTCTTCTTCGAATTTGATAGCTCACAGAAATGTTTGCAACTATTGTTCGTATCGGAGATTGGGCCATCTTTTCTTTTTGATGAGTCTGATAGGGGTTTTCAAAAAAAAAAACTTCATTTCAAATTCTTTCAAAAAAAAATGATCTCTCTTTCTTAAGATTCAACTTTGAGAAATTTTGATCATCTCCTCTTCGAACTTGATAGCTCACAGAAATGTTTGCAGCTATTGTTCATATCGGGGATTGGGCCATCTTTTCTCTTTGATGAGTCCAATTGGGATTTCAAAAGAAAAAAAAAACATATAATTTCAAACAAAAAAAAATCAGTTTTCTCTTTTGAATTCAAATTCAAGAAACTTTGGTTGTTCCCTTTCGGATTTAACGCTCGCAGAAATGTTGAGTTGCGGTTCGGATTGGAACACCACTCGTCCTCTTTGACGAGTTCATTAGAAACCTTTAAAAAATAAAATTTTCAAAAAAAAAAAACACTATGGTTGCACCAATTGCGCTCTTTGACTAAAGTGGATTTAAGAAAAGCCTTGTCCAGAGTGTGGAGACAGCTAGACTGTTCGAGGCAAGAGTCCTTCAAACGGGTTCATTAAGTAATCCTACCCTTACTTGGGGGCTGATCTATCTACTAAGGTTTCATAAGATCGAATTGGAAACCTATGTGCACCTTTCAAAAAAAAAAAATTACTTTTGAGTTCATAATTGAGAAATCTTGGTTCTTTCCCTTTTGGATTTAACGCTCGCAGAAATGTTGAGTTGTGATTCGGATTGGAACACCATTTGCTCTCTTTGATGGATTCAATCATAAACCTTTAAAAAAAAACTTGCGTCACTTTTGAGTTCAGAATTGAGAAATCTTGGTTCTTTCCCTTTCGGATATAATGCTTGCAGAAATGTTGAGTTGTGGTTTGGATTGGAACACCATTTGCTCTCTTTGAAGAATTCAATCATGACCTTTCAAAAAAAAAAAACTTCCATCACGTTTGGGCTTACATTCGAGAAATTCTGGTTCCTTCCCTTTCGGATTTAGCGCTCGCAGAAATGTTTGAGCCCTTGTTCGGATTGGAACACCATTTGCTCTCCTTTATGAATCCAAATTTGACCTTTCAAAAAAATCTCATCTCGTGTCATTTCCAAGGATGCAATTTGCAACATTTGTGCCTAGCGGTGCTAGTACGCCCTTTCGGGTCTACTGTATTCGCGACAGACACATTTGTATCTCCAACCTTATATCATTTTACCTCGAGTGAGCCTTGTTTCTCGGTAATTTGAATTAAGGTCTACAATTGCTTCTAGCAGTCACTGGAACGCTCACCCTGAGCCTACCATACTTGCATTTTAGAACAATTGTATCCTCTATGGCGTTTTGCCTTCTTCATCTTGCTTGGGCTGGGCCATGTCCCCTCAAGTGATTTGAAAAGACAAAACCATAGTTCTGATTACTAATGGATTTGGTCTTGTTTCAGAAGTTTTCCAAAACTAACAATGGCAGCTTCATTGACTATCACTTTCGATGAGAACAAGTACCAACTTATGCTTCAAGACAAGCAAAACAAGCGCACTCATAAGCGCCCTGCCAGTTGCCGAAGCGTCATCTCCCTCGACAACTCTTAAAATACCGGGTCAACCTCAACTCCCCGGACCATCGTCTTCGGGTCGCTGGGACCATTCACACTCCCCGCAGAAGAAACTGTACCTGCCAAGAAGCAGAAAACCGCCCCGCAACGTGTCACTAACATGGCACCAAGGGCGAACGCAAAGAAGCCTGAAGCCCGTGGCGCTCCCACGAAGCCTCAACCCACAAGAAACCAGGTTTGCTCCAAAACTTGGTCCCCGAGACCCTCACCGAAACAAAGGAGGTCCCGAACATCTACAAAGCCAGCGTATATGGCCCCTCTCAATGAGAATTGGTTCTACCCTCTCTCTTACATAAAGGAGGAGAAACCTACCCTCCGCCCAAAGAATAAACAAATCCAGCCTGAGCCGGCTTGCTCTTACAAGCCCAAAATCAAATCCTGCATCGTTAGGCCTCCGCAAAAACCCGCTGAAGCCTGCACTCCTGCGAGTCGACCCTTCATCTCAATAGGAGCCCAACTCGCAAAATTCAAAGCCTCATTGCGACAGGCTAAGGACCCCGTCCAGATCCTGTCCATGCCTAGCTTCAAAAAAGACAAGCTCACCTGCTGCGCACGGGGGACTACATCCTTCATAGCCAGAGCCCAACCAGAGCTAACTGAAGCTCAAATTGCTCGTCGTATGCGTCGCCACGCGGCATATCGACAAAAGAGACTTGAGAAGCAAAGAACCCAGCATTCTACTCTCCATGTCTCTAACAAATGGGTTGAAAAAGAAAGACCCGACCAAGTCGTTGCTATCCATATGGTTCGCAAAACCAGAAAACGCCAGAAGTCAGCAACCAAAATCCATGTCAGACGTCCGGTGACTCGCAGCGTCTTCCGGAGACAAACACATCTGGAAGAATCCTCCACTCCTTCGAGTCAAGGACACCAGAGTAACCACTCCGCGGACTCTTCATCCAGAAGAATGAGCCCCAGCTCAGTTACTAGGACGATTTCTTCGTTCGAATCCCAAGGGATGAACGTCTTGACTACAAGTTCTGAGCAGCCTCCACCGCAAGATAATGTAACTGTTGGAGTACGGACAACAGAGAATTGAGGCTCTGATGGAAAACCTTCTTCTCACTTTACAGCGTCCACCTAATACTGAAACCCCTCCAAATCATCAAGATGACGAGGGCAATGCAGAAAACAATGAGTCACGCGCCTTTACCAAAAATGACGTCGACAATATCCTCGCAAAAACAAAAGAAGAGGATACATTGAAGGAACATGGGATCAAGCCACCCTATCCTCTATGGATGGACTCGGTTCTGTTCCCTGCAAAATTTAAACAACCTACTCTCCAGACATATACGGGGAAAGGTTCAGCCAGACAGCATGTCATCCACTTCAAGATCCTGACAGGAGCTATTGCGGATCAAGAAGCTCTCAAGATTCGCCTATTTGCAAGTACCCTAAAAGGTACAGCCTTTGATTGGTACTCCACTCTGCCGGAGAGCTCCATCCAAAACTGGGCTATGCTAAAGACACGCTTCCTGACTCACTTCCAAGGTGAGGATCATCTTGTTACTATGGCTTAGCTCTGCAGCCTAAAACAGGGAGAGAATGAGTCAACATATGACTTCATTCACAAATTGAAGGCGATGGCGTACAAATGCTTAGATGTACTGCCACAAGCGTCGCTAGCCGACATCTGCCGTAACAACATGAGAGTAAGGATCCGTTCCATGATCATCGGCAACAAATCAAAGAACCTGGGAGAACTCCTCGAATCTTCCATGGAGGCTGATATGGTGATCAAAGACCTCAACAGTCAGAAATCATCGAAGAAAGAGCCGACTGCCATTACGGCCTCAAAACCAAAGAAAAAGGAGGTTCTTAATGTGCAGACCAAGTCAGCTTCTCAGCAGCTAAAGAAAGCTGAAAACAAAGCTACAGGTAAAAGACCCGAACTCTTTGATGCCTTCAAAGAACGAGTAGAAAAGAAATACCCGTTCGATGAAGATGTCAAAGAAATATTTGAGGCTCTCTTAGCAAATGGCAAACTCACATTGCCCGAGCCTAAAAGACCGGGAGATGTTGGCAAAACCAATGATCCTCAGTATTGTCCATACCACCAGATGATCTCGCATCCTCTTAATCAATGCTTCGTTGTGTGAGAGAAGATCAATGAGATGTGGAAAAACGGAGTCATAACCTTCGACAAAACTACGGCTCCGCCTCTGTCAACATGGTGTCATGTGGGTAAACTTCAAATTCACTAAGGAAGAAGATCACTACTTTATTCAAGGTGATAAAAATGGCTCAAGCGTCCCAAGAGTTGGTTCCCTATCCAACACCAGATGGACAATCCATCTGGGTGCATCCCGATCTCCTAGAAGATGAAAATTAGGAGATCGTCAAAACAAAGCCGAATGCCCAGCAGCGAAGGCAAGCCAAGAAACAACTCCGCAAGCTCAAACAGCAACAGAAGTCTCAACCAAAATAAAAAGTTCTTGAAAAGGCAGAAACCTCTTCCACTGCTTCACTAGAGGCGACGGAAGAATCCCTTCCCAAAATTTCAAAGGCAGTAAGAAAATTCACCCTTGATGATTTCATGTCACCTCAATACAAAAATGAAACTATGCAGGGGGCATCATACTCTTGCAACTCGGTAGTTGATTCTCCATGGATGGATACGAGTCCAGTGACACTGCTAGTGATATCGATGAGTGGGAAGAATCCCTTGAAATAGGAGAATACCTCTCCGACGATGAATGGATGCCCGAGTCGCATCTTATACCAGTAATCTGGTATAACCCATTATAGTCATAAGGATCCTGATCCGATGATGATGAAGATCAAGAGGCTGTTCAAGAAAATACTGTCGATCCGGCACCAGCCAATGCTCCAGTGGAACCCAACGTTGGTGAACCACAACGAGCATATGACGAAAAAGATTTGGCTCATATGCCTGATCTTGAAGAATATGCAAAAATCTTGCAACATCTTGCCATAGAGCAGGAGTAGGATCGCATCAACAATCTCCGTCATGATCCAGAACCAGAAGTCCCTGACAATCAACGGGAACTTTCTCCCTCAACTCCTGAAAATGGGCAAAACTGCTGGATCCATGACCCTCTTACATCCGAGGATGAGTCCGATTCCCAACAGTCTATACTGGGGGCATCTCCTGTTAGGATAACCTGCAATGCGATAGCTCAGGACGATAGTGCCTCTGAAGCTTCCGAAGACACATACTCCCCAACCGGTAGTGTATCTTCTGGAGCTACATCTTCTTAGGTGACTTCCACTGAGATATCATCTTCTCAGCACTCGTCTCCTGAAGCTGTGACATCGGAACTCAAGCCTATCCCGGTTGATCATCTTGAAGAAACTCCTGCCAATGAAATTTTCTTCAATGAAAACCCAGTCGATTGGTCCCAGATAACTAATCTCATAGACGATATCTGAACTGATAAAGAAAAGTTGTTGGATGCTGTTCAGGATTTATTTCCGGAAAATGCTCCGTGCAACACAATCACTGAAGACGGCAATGCTGCTACAGAGACGCCTTCAGCAAATGACAAGGATCAACCCCTTGATCCCGAGCGTGATCTTCCAAAAGAAGACCATTCTCAAAAAGTACTCGAAGTAAGCAGTCAAGCTCCCTTCGAAACATCAAAGCCTTTGGTCCTCACAACCAAAGCAAAGAAGACAAAACAAAAGGCTAGGGGCAAGTTCACTGTCTTCTTTGTGTTTATCATGCATGACACAGACTCGGACTCAGAGCCAGAAGACGACACAGCGTCTAGCCAAGCTGATACTCAGCGAGTTCAGCTTGCTCTCACTCCATTGGAGACACATGCTAATGTAGAAGATCCTACGTCTGCTTCCTTTGTCGTTCCGGCAACTTCGGCAGAAAAAAAAAATCTTCTTCCACAATCCTGAAGCATCTTCATCACGTCCAGCACTCGAACCTTTTGAAGGAAGGTATCGTGTACCAGACTTAAATATCTCTCTTGACAACACGGTGGGTAAACCCATCGAACAAGAAGATGACGATGTTGAGTCCTCCTTGATAGAAGATATCAACTACATCCTAGATCTCAACATCGCTCTTAATGATCCAAACCCTACAGAGTCATTTAAGAAAGGTGACCTTGTGTTTGTAGTTAAAAAGCCATTGATTCTTGTTCGTACATCTGAAATCAACGATGAATCAAGATGGAAAGGGCCTTATATCATTGACAAAGCCTTCTCCAATGGAGCATATGCTTTCTTCAACTTCGAAGGAGACAGGTTTATACTGCATAATAAATTTCTACGGCGTTGTTTTTCTTAAACCTGCGTCACTATTTGTTGTCCAACACAATATACCTGATTTCGAGGATCAACCTCTTAAAGGTCCTTGTCACAAAAGCAGGTTCTCTCAACGCCCGACTGGCGAAATGGTCTATCCTTCTATCATAGTTTGATATTAGGTATGTACCACAAAAAGCAATCAAAGGCCAAGCTCTAGCAGACTTCCTCGCAGAGCACCCATTGCCTAAAGATTCTCCACTCAAGGATGATCTCCCAGATGAATTTGTCTACAACGTGGAAACTTCCTTATCAAATGCCTCCTGGGACATGTACTTTGACGACGCAACCAGGACTAATGAAAAAGGAAAGCAAATATCGGGAATTGGCATCCTCTTTGTCAACCCCGACAAGTACATGATTCCACACGCTTTCTCGCTACTGGAACCATGTTCAAACAATGTAGCTGAGTACCAAGCCCTGATTGTAGGATTGGAACTCGCCCTCGAATCCGGCATCACCATACTAGAAGCTTTTGGAGACTCTCAATTGATCGTCAACCAGATGAATTAGAAATTTGAAGTCAGGAACCCGATCTGCTACCTTATTACAACAAGGCGCAGTCGCTTCGACAAAAATTCAACATCTGTCACATCACCCACATCCTCAGAGGTGAAAACATCCGTGCAAATGCCCTGGCCGAACTCGCCACATCCATGGCAATCCAAGAAGGGGAAAACATGCAAATCACAGTGTGTCAAAGAAGAATTCACCCTCCTCTTAACACACACCAAGCAGTTGCTGAATGCCACCAAGTGGTTGGAAGTCGGATGTCCATCCTCAAACCTCTGATCGGCGACTGGAGGGATCCGTTCATTGATTACATCATGTTCGGAATCATACTTGAAGATCCAAAAGAGCGGGTAAGCATTCAAAGACGAGCCCCGAACTTTCATTTGGATATTCCTTCAAAAGTACTTTACAGAAAATCCTTCAACGGAGTACTTCTACGCTGCTTGTCACAACAAGAGGCTGAAGAAACTCTCAAAGAAGTGCATGCTGGTCTTTGTGGAGCCCATCAGGCTGGTCCTAAGCTCTACGATCAGATAAAAAGGCTAGGTTATTATTGGCCTATCATAGTAGCCGACGCAATGCGATTTGCTAAGCACTGCCAACAATACCAAATTCATGAAGATTATGTCCACATGCCTCCAGAATGGCTACATCCTACAACATTCTCATGGCCTTTTGAAGCCTGGGGTATGGACATCATAGGTCCTATCTCTCCCCCATCAAGCAAAGGTCATCGCTTTATCTTCGCTGCTACGGATTATTTCTCCAAGTGGTCAGAAGCATTTGCACTCAGCAAAATGAAGACCTCATCAGTCCTTCAGTTCTTGCGCACCAACATTATTTGTCGCTTCGGCATACCTAAAAGATCCGTTCATGATAACAGACCACAATTCCGGGATCACAGATTCTACAGGTTCTGCGACAAGTACAAAATCCAAAGTTTTCCTTCGACTCCATATAATCCAGCAGCGAACGGACTAGCAGAAGCCTTTAACAAGACACTCTGCAAAATTCTCAAGAAAATGGTCTCTAGTCACAAAAGAGACTGGGGCGATAAATTACCAGAAGCTTTGTGGGCCTATCGAACCGCCGTTCGAGGACCAACCCATAGCACACCATTCTCCTTGGTCTATGGATGCGAAGCTGTTGTCCATTTGGAAGTACAAATTCCTTCCTTAAGGGTATCTCTACAAAATGACATGACGCAAGAAAGCAATGTCAAATTGAGACTCCAAGAGCTGGATAATCTCGATGACAGACAACTCGAAGCTCTACAAAGCATTGAGTTGTACCAAGCACGTATGGCAGGATCTTTCGACAAGAAGGTTAGGCAACGCTCTTACAAAAAGGGCGACTTGGTTCTTACAGTAAAAAGACTCATAGTCTTTGCCCACAATTCCAAAGGCAAATTTGAACCAAAATGGGAGGGACCCTTCGTTATCGACAAAGTCTTCTCCAACGGCGCATATGCTCTTCTAAACATGGAAGGAGACAGATGTATGCTGCCCATCAACGGCAAGTTCTTGAAGTGGTACTACCCCTAAAGACTTCCTCAAACGGGTCAGAGCGATACCTACACGGCCAAAGCCAATTTCAAGGTACTTGCTCGTCAAACCCACCCCTTTTGAAATTTTCATCTTTATGTTGAAGTTTCCAAAAAAAAAAAAAAAAACTCTCAAAACAATGCTTACTTTCATCATTTCATTGTTCAAAAAAAAAAATATCAAAATCCAAAAACCCAAGTTTAGGAGCCTCTTCCCAGACTTGACCAAAATTTTCAATCCTTGAACCCAAAATTCTTGGTTTGAAACAAACATCAAGACTTAGAAACTTCCACCCTAGTCCGCTTCGGCTTTTACAACCAAAATGGTTTTAAGTCAAAATTTACGACCCTCGTGTCTTTAAACAAAAAAAAAAAAAAGGTTTTTAGGAATCGCGGGGAAGCGACACTTAGTCGATACTCGTAAAACCCAAAAATCGGAAGGATGTGAACCCCATTCGATACTTCCAAAACCCAAAAACCGGAAGGATACGAACCCCATTCGATACTTCAAAAACCCAAAAACCGGAAAGATGTGAACCCCATTCAATACTTCCAAAACCCAAAAACCGGAAGGATGCGAACCCCATTTGATACTTCCAAAACCCAAAAACCGGAAGGATGCAAACCCCATTCGATACTTCCAAAACCCAAAAAGCGCAAGGAAGCGAACCCCATTCGATACTTCCAAAATTTCAAAAATCGTGGAGACGCAATATTCCAATTAATATCCACAACCCAAATTTCAAATGATTCGAGAAAACCTCAAATTTCAAAAATCGCGGGAAAAAAACACCAAGTCAGTACCCACAAAACCAAAAGTTTTGGGAAAAGCAGGGAAGCGACGCTTAGTCGATACTTGCACCCCAATTCGCGAGGAAGCGACATTCCATCGATACTCGCAAACCCAGTCCGTGAGGAAGCGACATTCCATCGATACTCGTAAAACCGAATGAGCAAGGAAGCGACATTCCATCGATACTTGCAAGACCATTCAGCGGGGAGGCAACATTTAGTCGATACCTGCATTTTGAAAACAAAAACCCGGCTATAAACGCCAAAACCCGGCTATAAACGCCGAAATCGGCTATAAACGTCAAAATCGGCTATAAACGCCAAAATTCGGCTATAAACGCCAAACTCAGCTATAAACGCCAAATTCGGCTATAAACGCCAAAATCGGCTTTCATGCCAACAAAACAAAACCCGGTTTTCAAAAATCTAGCTCTCATGCCATCTAAAAAAACAAAAATCGGCTTTCACGCCATTTCAAAATTCGGCTTTCATGCCATCTCAAAAAATTTTGGCTTCCATGCCACAAACAAAATTCTGGTTCCCATGCCACAAAACAAATTTTGGCTTCCATGCCACGAAACAAAATTCGGCTTTCATGCCATCTCAAAATTTTGGCTTTAATGCCATTTCAAATTTTGACTTCCATGCCGCAAACAAAAATTTTGGCTCCCATGCTGTAAACAAATTTTGGCTCTTACGCCACAAAATTAGGCTTCCATGCCATCTAAAATTCGGTTTTCAAGCCATCAAAAACCAGGCTTTCGCCACAAAAATTGGCTTTCATGCCCAAAACAACCTTTTGACAAAAGATTTTCACAAAATGACAACCTTTTGATCAAATTCTCAAACAAACATTCCCATTAGCTTTTGCTTAAATTGGTTTTCATAAAAAAAATGATGATTTAAGTGAAAAGAAGGGGATACAAAAATATAGTACCAAAAATGTTTATACATGGAGGTACCAAAAAAAAAGAAGAAAAATAGTTTGTTACAACTCAGGAGCTCAATCTAGCATGGTCTTCAACCAAAGGTTCAACTTCTCAAGTAGATCCTTGACCTTAACTTCCAAAGTTCTCAGGTCATGCTTCTTCAAAATATTCCCATGAAATGCGGCCAAACGCCGCGACCCATCTGCAGCATGAGGAAGTTCTTCCCAGAGGACCTACCACTGCTCATACTCCTGAGTTTTCCTCCGGAAATTGCTTTCAGCTTCCTCAACCTGGCGAATGAGAGTCCCCTCTTTGTCACAAGCCTGCACAATGGCGGTCCATTTGGCAGCAGCTTCTTCCTCCAAAAGCTCAAGACGATGCCTAGCCTCGACAACCTCCTTATCAAGGCGGTCCAGATCTTGCTTCAGCCCCATGATGGCCAACTCCGTAACGTTCCTCTCCCGAACGAACTGTTTCCGAGTCTTCGAGATCTCAGTCAGCTCAGCTTTGACTTTGTTGGAAGAGTTCATAAACATTTCATCAAAGAAGTCACCATCTGGGAAACCCTTGGTCCCAGTCCACTTATTCCCTAAAGCAATGACTTCATCAACAAAACCCTTGGCACTTGCAATGTCCAGACCGACTTCTTCGCTATCAGCAAGAATGTCCTGAACATGCTTGATCATGCCAAAGCCAGCTTCCAAGTGACCCGAAGAGAGAGTCTCGACCCATGAGCTCAAAATAGTCTTCAACACCTTCTTTGCATACTGAAGGTGCGGCGCAGATGAGGATTCGCAGTGCTCCGGCATTCTACTGCCCATGTCGTGCCCCATTGGAACAGTAATCAATAAACTCTTTCCAATCGAAGAAGCTGACTCGTTGAAAGTAGAAGAAGCCCCTACTCTTGGATCAGCTGCAGGTATCCTCTGTTCTGGCTCTGAGGAAGACGGGGGGACTTCTCCTGCTGCTCCACAATCTGTCAAGCAAAAGACAAAAATGTATGAATATGATCTTGTCAAAAAAAAATCAATCAAGATTATTATTGCAAAATACCTTCTTCGACGACCGGTGGAGTACTCTCTGCCTCTCTGAGCTCATCCGAAGCATCGTCAAAAGTTGCATCCATGGATGGCTCGAAATCGTCAGAATCCTCTGGCAAGTCAGCTAACAAGAAAACAAAAGCTACATGTTGGCAAATGACAGCACAAACAAAAAAGAAGAAAAAAAAAAAAGAAGCTAAAGCAATCATACCAGGTGAAGGTTCTGGAACCACTCCAGGGTCCTTGGACTCTTCCTCAGATGCCGCAACTGGATCCGTCATCGCCTCATCGGCCGGAACCTCAGGCATCACCAAGTCATCGTCCTCTGCCAAAAGAAAGAAAGCAGCAGATCAAAACAAAAATCTCTTATAAGAGAAAAGAAGAAACAAAAGACAGAAGGAGAATCATACCAGCTGTCTCCTCTTCTTTGCTCCTCTTCCCCGGAGGCTCGTCAGCATCCCCAGACACCTCCTCAGCAATGGTGAGAGGAACTTCTAGATCAGAAGGACTTTCATGCCGTCTCATATTACGGCGCTGTCCTCTCTTCCTCTTGCTTCTGCGGGTCAGCCTGTTTGACGATCCTGCATCACCATCAACATCAGGCCTCTCACTAGAGTCCTCACTGGATGGCATACTTTTCTCAGTAGACTCCATGGAAGCCTTCGTGCGCTCTGCTTGCATCCAAGCATCGATCTCGGCCTCCTCCTCTTCCAGCTGTCTCAAGACCTCACCAGGAATCCCTTGTGCAGCTCCTGATCTGATGATATCTTGCTCGTTGATAAAGCCTATCTTGTGCTTCTCACCAGAAAGGAAAGCCAAAACTTCCTCTCGACGGACACCATCTGATCTTCCAAGACCCTTCCCAGGAGATTGCTTGACAACGAGCTCCTTCTTGGGAAGCCCCCGGTACACTGAGAAGCTCTCCACGAACCACTTCGTGAAACCAGCAGTTCGGAAAGTGGGTAACTCAGGATAGGTAATCATGACGGTAGTGTCCTCAGCACTGTAAAAAGCCCATGCATTGCTCCCATCCTGCAGACCTCCAAAACGCTTCACAATGCTCGAAGGCGCTCCAACAACGTCTTGAGAGAAGCCAAGCTGCAATGCAAAACGCGAAGGGACATACGGCTAGATATCGACGAAAAGATGTCTGCGGTACACCATCGTACCAACCCGTATGTTGAAAAGCCATCTCTTCTCCGCGTTTGTCAAAGTATAGTGTCTTCCTGACCCTATCCTGGTCGAATCACGGGAGACACCAAAATCAAAAGCCTTCTTCCGCAAACCAGGAGAAAGCTTCACTGAAGACTGCCCAATTTCGACGTCCCTGAACCGTCGGATCCTCAAACGGGCAGATAAAAGAGATTCGGAAACGGCTGTCCCTCTAGCCAAACGAATCATAAAAGGATCTTCGTCCTATGCAACTCCCAACCGATGGAAGCTAGGACAGTGGTATACATACCACGAATAGAAGATGTGGGCTGAAAATACCCTGTTCATAGGGAGCCCAAGCTGAACCAGAAAAGCAGCAGCCTGCAGTTTGGTACACAAGTAGGAGTAAAGAGCAGGTATCAAAGCCAGCCTCTCTCCAAATGTCATCTGACAAGCCGGAAAAATACAATACGGCCTGATGTGTGTTCCATCTCCTCTAGCAAAAACAGCCTCACCCAGCCAATAAGTGAGGTAAACAGCGAGATCTCTCCGCAATGCAATGTCAGGACAAATGGCATCTGTGCTTGCAAAGAACTTCCTTAAATCTTCTCGCATGGCGGAAATCTTCTTCAAACTTGATGCTTTAGCCCTAGCATCCTGGGCCATGCCATCAGAAGACTCCCCGCAGTAAAAAAAGTTGGAGCTGCAACTCCTCCAACTGCTGCACCTGACTTTCGAGCCCTCTTTCTCCTTCAAAAAATCATAGAAGACGACGAGCTGAAAGAATACAAGCTTGAACTCCTCAGATTGCTCCTCAAGGACACCGTCGATAGGCATAAACTCCTCATAGAGTTTGCCGAGGATAGGCAATCCGGTGATGGCGCTCAATTCCTTTAAAGTAAAACCAATCTCACCATTCGTCACAATGAAGGTGTTGGTTTGTAGAAGGAATGACCTCCAGCATGGCCATGAAAGCCTCATCGGAGAAAACAACGGTTTGCCGAAAAGCGCGAACCCCATCAAAAATCTCGGCCTCCCGCATAACGGCCTCGCCAAGCTTCAGGGTGTGATTAGTCCATGATTCCCAGCTCGAGTCAGCACTGAAACGGCCACGAAGTCAAAAAGGCTTCACCCAATTGCTGCCGTCACCCCGAAAAATACCAAGGCCACCGGTCTCAAATCTACTGACGGATGATCAGAACCTTGGTAGCCACTGGCTAACATCAACATGTCCATACGGACAGGCAACTTCTCTGTAAAACCGGAAGGGCCGCCAACAAAAACCTCGGTCTTGATCACACTGGACCTATTCACCCAACTAGGAGGATCTTCCCTCTTAGGGCACATGGGAGAAAGGCTCATGAACGAGATGGTCCGATCGAAGGTCGACCGGGTAGAAATAGTTCTCTCCTCACCATCTGCTGTGTAAGAGAACTGAAAACATCTCCTTTGGAATGTCAAGTCGTCAGGGACTGCATCACCGAAGAAGAAGGTAGGCTTGGGCACAACGCTCTGATCGTCCGTAACCCAAGGACGGCTACTTACCACGATCTTGCAAAATTCCTCATCTTTGAGAGCGATCAATCGTTGTCTCATCTCATTACGATTGAGGGAATCACACTCTTCCAAGTTCTTCTCAACAAACTGAACCTTCTCCCAGGCCTGCTGAACGGCCGCATTAGAAGATCTGGCAGACCGACGAGGTGCGTCAGTAACAGGACCCTTACCCTTGTTCGTTCTGGAAGAACTACTTGCAAAGAAAGGAAAAACAAAGAACAATCATCATCAAAATGACAGAATTTTGCTAAAAAAAAATTCTAGAGAAATTTTGACATGGTTCCGGGGCAATTCCGAAGAAAAGGGAAACACCCTGAAAAAGACAGGAAGCCTGAAGATGAGCTCAACATCGCTGCGAGCCCATAGTCAATGGAAAGTTCTCAAAGAAGGTTCGAACTCAAACATTGCTGCATGAACGAGCCAATCTCATCAAATTGCCGCAAAATTTGGAAAAAGAGCTCAACATTGCTGCGAGCTCTAAAATCCCAAAATTGCAAAGTTCCTCAAAATCCAGCAAGACCAAAAAAGAGCTCAATATCGCTGCGAGCTCCAAATCCCAATACTTGCAAAAGATTTTCAGGTATGCATCATCATGCTTCCAAGTCCATTTACCAAAAATCATGCATCAAAGAATATCATCATGCATTAAACCTAGACCAAAGTTTGACCAATTCCAACCCAATTTGGTCAAAACCAACCAAATTTTGTCCAAGTCCAAAATCATGTTGGCTTGACCTAGAGACTCTAGCCTTCTATCTTGATGCATCAAACCAAAAAAAATTGCATAAACCATATTGAAATTGCATAACCTCATTATCATGGTGAACAAACAAAGAAGGAAAGAAAAAAAAAGAAAGAGAGAGAAGGAAATCTCAACAAAAAAAAAATATTCAGGCCCACAGGCCGTGGCCAACTACCACGTGGTAGTATGGCCAGGTCCGTACAGCCAAGAAAAAAAAATGCTGAAAAAAAATAGAAAAAAAAAGGTGAAAAAAAAAGAAAAATCACCGTGAAAAAAGAAAAAAGAGAAAGAACAAAAACTGTGAAAAAAAAAAAAAGAAAACATGGTGAAAAAAAAAACAGAGAAGCACGAAAAAAAAAAAACAAAGAAACGTGCACAAAAAAAAAAGAAAAGAAAAAAAATTGCACGAAAAAAAAAAAAAGAGAAGAAGGAAAACGTGATTGAAAAAAAAAGAGAAGAGAAAAGGAGAGCAAAGAAAGAAAGAAGCTACTTCTACAATGGAATTTCTTGTGGAGGAAGAAAACTTACTTGAAGCCATGGAGAAGAAGAAAAAGCTTGGAGATCCTTGGAGAAGAAAAAAGCACTTCTTGATCTTAGAGCACTCTTGAAAATCTTGCAAAAAGAAGCAATGGAGACAAAGATCCAACCCCCTTGCTTATAGAAGAGAGCAAATCAAAAGAGGAAACAAGGAGAAAAGAAAGGAGGTAAGTGCTAAAATTTAGCTACTTTCCCAAAAGAAAAATATTTTGAGAAAATCTCTCCAAAAAACAAGGAAACTTGAGAGTTTCTCTCCATGTAAAGATATTTTTAGATATTCTCCACACAAAAGAGATAATTTTAGATATTCTCTACACAAAAGAGATATTTTTAGATATTCTCTACAAAAATGATACCATACGAGATCTAGGCCATCTCCAAAGCCTAAGGTCCCATAGATTAGCCCATATGAACTAGGTTTGACCACCTAGGCACTAAAAGTGGCTTTTAGTCAAAATATTCCTCTTACCAAGAGCAAAAAAAAATGTCCCATGCCTCTTTTGAGTTGATTAGACCATTCAAAAAAAAAAAAAGGAAAAGCCTCATGAGTTTCCAAAAACCAAACCATTCAATCTCATGAACCAAATTAAGCCAAATTCTTGAAACTGACATTCCACAACAAACCAAACCTTGGTCCTCTAACTCGCCACATACAGCTTGTTAGGTCACAAGACCAAAACCAAAATCAAAATCCAAACCAAACCAAAAAATCAAATCTGACCCCCCAACCTGCCACATACAACTTGTTGGGTCACAAGGTCAAAATCAAAAATCAAACCCCGAGCCCCTAACCTCCCACATACAGCTTTTTAAGTCACAAGGTCAAAAACCAAAATCCCAAAACCCAAAATCCAAATTCCCCATGTCATTTTCAAAACTTTGCCTTGAGATGGTATGTGATCCCTCTCACTACCATAAAATTCCCTCGAAAACTCAGAAGGCTATTAAAAAAAATGCTCAAGACTCTTGGTCAAGTCAGAAGCTCTCCTTCAAGTTTCTCTTCGAGGCACATCGACTCCAAAAAACTACTTGTCGCTGTACCTCGAGGGGGCACTTGTTGACACCAAAAAGGTCACTATGTCTCCTCAACATCAAGAAGCTACATGAAGCTGCATCCTGCTACAAATAGGCAAAGCTACTTCGAGCATTAGATCTTGTAAGAATCAAACAAAAAACTGCAAGATCCTTCAAGACAGTCAAAAGAGGGTACACTTGAAATTTCGGGCCATTCTGACATCATTTGGCCTAACATCACTTCTCCGATAACTAAACAAGCGCTCCAGCGGCGACAGCATCGAAACTATCAAAACTTCGATCAGAGCCTACGGATGGTTCCAAAATACCTTCAAAAGGCTCCTCGTCAAATTTCAAGTCAAACTGACAACGTTTGACCCACCATCAACGTTCGAACAGCAAAATCAAGCCTCCCGGCAGCAAGAACCACCGAGGCCATCACTCATCAAACAAAGCACATGAGTGACTTCAACATGCTTCCAAAAGGCTGCACGTCAAATTTCAGGTCATTTCGACAACGTTTGACCAGGTTTCGACGCTCCGAAAGAAAATCAAGCCTACCGGTGACGGAGCACCCTGTGACCATGATATCCAAATCGGAGCTAATGGATCGTCTCAAAATGATTCCAATAGGCTCCCTATCAAATTTCAGGTCAATCGAACATCGTTTGACCACATATCAAAGCTCGGCATTTTCCCAGTAGCAAAATCAATTCAAGCATCGACGGGACCCCAACCGGCTTCAAAACTCAAAGAAAAGCTCATGGTTGGTCTTATCTACTGCTCAAGAAGCTTCACCTCAATTTTCAGGTCATTCCGACATCGTTTGACCTAGTTTCGACTCTTGACGGAAAATCGGTTACAAAGTCTTCGGCTTTCCCGAAAAATGGGAAACTTTGTGTTCCGGTTTTGCGCAGGTTCTCGTCAAGTTTTCTCCAAGAAAATCAAATCAATAATTGAGGGAAAATGTCAAGAAAACTACAGAAGAAAAAAGAACGAAAAAGAAGGAAAAACGGCCGAAAAAACCACTCGGCGACCAAAGGGGCCAAAACCCCATGGTTGCCATGGTCGCCGGCGACCCTGCAAATCCGAGTCACCGAATTTCTCGCCGAATGGCCCTATTTCTGATCGTTTTCGCGTTTCAAGTGTTCCTGCCTTTGTGATTTTCTGAAAATCCAATTTTTTGATGCTTGAAAATGACTAATCTTCACTGACATCTCGGATCCGCCGTCAAGAGCATGAAGTCATCATTGATCGCTCCAAGATCGCCAACCGGCTGACCAAGAAAGTACACTTTCTGTCCGACCGATCGTGAAATCGACAAGACAGATGTCACCGGCCCACCAACATCAATCAATGTCTGAAATTACACTACAATCTGACTTCAAACAATGTGTGGATCCACCTGCGATGATCACAAGAAGAATTTCAAAAGACGCGGCGCGGCCCGCGACTCTTCACATGCCCTGGTGACCACTTAATGTCATTAATTGACCCGTTTATGACAACTTAATGTGGTCATTAACTCATTATTTTGGACGGCCCAATCAGATTCAAGCATTTGGGAGTTACAAATCCAAGCAATCATGGCATTAAACCCATGAAACTCCCATCATCATGAAGATTAAAGGCGATTAAATGCCCATTAACCTTCATCGGCCAATCACAAGCCAAGAAAGAGGAGTTACAAAATCAAGAAATAAAACTTGTAACTCCTTTCATCAATACCATCATTTCTCTCATCATGGCCATCAATACCAATAAACACCCCATGGCTACCAAAAGCCTATAAAAGGAGGTCAATTCCAAAGAGAGAGACACTTTTACAACTTTCCACCTACCAAAAAAACGATCAACTGGTCTGCACACTTGCATTCTTCTGAAGAAATCCTGACGAAGTCCTACTGCTCTGCCGCCAGAAGCACTACAAGGTGATCAAAGTCCCTTGGGGAGCCACCCCCCCAAGGTCCCCTCCTTCTACAACATGGCCTAAACGCGGCTTTTCAGCTCGTTTACTCGGTTTTTCATTGGATATAGGACCTCCTCTTGGTCCTTGTCTTTTAAAAAACTGAGGTTGAAGCCAAGCCGAAGAATCGAAGCATCAAGCGTTCTCATTTGAAGGACGATAGCGAAGTCCATACATGACTTGCGACCGTCGATCTGAACGTGTCCCCACAATCTCCTGAAAAGTTAGATCCCTTTTCTTTCTTTTCTATTATAATTTGTATTTTTTAAAGAAACAAACAAAAATCACAATTCTTGTCTTTCATATTTGATGAGATTTGTAAATCGCCTTTCACGGCAAAATCGCCTTTCATGGCAAACAAACAAAAAAACGCCTCCTACGGCATTCTCAAAAACAAAAAAAATGTCTCTTTTCTTAAATATTTATGCAATTTGAAAAGTTAGAAAGAATGATTGATTTCCTTTTTACTTGTGAAGGTGAATCTCCGAATCATCACCATTCCAAATTCCAAGTAGAATAGTAAATCTGGCATATCCGTACAAAAAGTTGATACCCGCATTTCCTCCTCCGCCGAGACACAGGCAGCCCCCAGGGCAGAAGGAGAGTACGGAAATTCGAGGGTCCATCAGTCTTCTATCTCAAACTCATCATCGATGTGTTGTTCCCTATCCTGTGCTTAATACCAATCCCTTAAGCACATGCAGGTGTCAACGGTTTCTTCTATAAGCATAGTCCTCCTAAGTTCAGTAAGGCGCCCACTTGCACTAAATGTCTGCTCTGATGTAACTGTAGACGCTGGTATTGTTATTATATCACGGGCTATGGCGGAAAGCACAAGCAACTTAGTTTCGAATGATTTTCACCATGCCAAAAGATAAAAATCGTCTTATTCATCATTCGATATTGAAACAGGATCGCTCCCCAAGTACATTGTTAATTCATTAAGGTTGTAAGAGGATCTTCAGGAAGAAGAGGTGTTACTTTCGTAAGATTTCCTCATAATACTCCAAATGGCCTTCTTTTTTCCTTTATGTACTTGGGGAGGGCCTGTTGGGATCGTGGGTGCTATGGATCTACCTAATCGAGTAGCATAATCCAAATAAAGTGTTTCTAATTGTGTCTTAACTGCAAACATGTCATTATATTAGTTGTATTCATGTTAGAGTTTATTTCATCAAGAAGGGTTTTTACACCTTTTATTTCAATCTAGGGTCTAATGCAGCAGCTATACTAAATGTTAAAGGAGCTATTCTCCAATATTGTGAAAACTTTGCCTCCGTTTGTACCCACATAAGTTGAAAAATTGAAAAGTCTCTATACTTTTTAAAAGTATGACTTATTTCATAAAAGTGAGCTAAAGCTTGATTTGCTGTGGGATAATATACCCCGGAAAAAAACAATGTTGCATCATGAAAGACTTCTAAAAAATATCTTATTATCTCAAGAAGGGTCCATCTATCATCACTTATAAAAATATTTTCGTGCTCCAAATAAAGTTGACAATATTGATTTAGTGCCATTTTATAGACACATGATTCTTTTAACATTTTATAGGTAAAATTCCATCTATGTTTTACATCTTGTGATATTTTCTTTGGTCTTAGACCCAAATTTACACATATATCCCTCCACCATTGTCTTCGCGAGGGAAAAGAAAAAAATGTATCCTACAACCCATTTAATGATTTCTAAATCATCTCTAATAGATTTTACCCCTACTTGTACGATAAGATTTATGATGTGGCATGCACATCTATTGTGAAATAGATCTCCATTTAAATCAAGTTGAATCGCAGGTTTTAGTAAATCTATTGCGACATTGTTAGTGCTTGCATTATCTAAAGTTATAGAAATTATTTTATTTTCAATTTTAAATTCTCTAAGTTTTTCAAGGATGGTGGACCCTATCCTAGTACCAGTGTGTGGGAACTCTAATAAAGAAAACGACATCATTCTTTTTTGCATCACCCAATCACTACCAATATAATGTGCTGTAATTGCAATGTATCACAGATTTTGTTTAGAGGTCCATAAATCTGAAGTTAAAGCTACTTTTCCAGGTTGATTTTCAAAAACCTGTTTTAAATTATCTTTTTCTTTCAAAAAAAGTTTTTATTGCATCATTTCTAGCAGTAACTCTAGATATTTTCTGCCATAAAGGAACAAATGTAGATCTCAAAAATCTTTCAAATGATTGGTCTTCGGCAAGTATAAATGGTAATTGGCGAACTACTATAAACTTAATAAGTTGATATCTAGCATTAGTAGGGTCATAGTTGAAAACTCCTAAATCACCAGATGAATCTGTTTGAGAAAGTTTGTTTGAATCATCCCACCTTTTTCCCCATCGTTAGTGGTATTCGTGTGTTTACGCACACATTTTTTCATGTGTCTATTAAGGTGGCCAATGCCGCTTGATGATTTGGCACTAAGGAGATCTTTGCAATATTTACATTGTGCCTTTTCCTCTATTCCTCTTGTGGGACTTGGGACAGTAACTTTAACAAAATAAGACCATACAGGAGAAGTCAATCTTGTTTTTCTCTTCTTTCTAGTTGTAGAAACTAAATATGCAGGATCTTGGGGACTATTACTATCTACTCTATGCCCTGACTTTGATCTAAATGAATAAATCCGGGATCTTCCTTATTTAGAGAGAAGTCAAGGTTGAAAGGTTGTGATGGTCCAGCCATTTTTCTAAATAAAAGATAAAAAATATTAATAAATAATTATGTATAATGTGTTTTTTGTGATAATTTATATAAGAAAGGGGAGAAGATGAGACTTAATATATAATATTATTATGTATATTGTTACTAAATAAAACTCAAAATTAAAGATAATAAATTCCTTTATGAGAGAGGAAGAGCTAATGGAGAAGTCCTTCTTAGTTGAATCATCCACTTTAGAGAAGTCACTCTCACTCTTTATTTCTTATAAAACTTTGTAGAGAGCTTAGACTTTAGACTGAGACTTAAGAGAGCTTAGAGCCTTAGAACTTTAGAGGGGGTGTGAGAAATGAGAGAGTAGATGAGTGTAGAGAAATGAGAGGAATGAGGGCTATTTATAGAATCCTCAAGTGATAAAATGACATAAAATACTCCATCATATGACCGTTTTATAGCAGTTGGGGGGGTATAATGGTAAAAAATGATCAAAAGACATTAATACCCCCCCCCCCCCCCCCCCCCCCCCCATTTGACCGTTTATAGCTGGGGAGGGGGGATTAAAAGGGTAAAAAAACCACATTTTACCCTTTTTTGAGGAGTGGGGGTGGGTTTTTAAAAAAAATGGCCGTTAGGGGCCTTCGCTGGGCCAGGCCGTGCCGTGCTTGGGCCATGCCTCGTGCCAGGCCTGGCTGCCCGCTGGCTTGGGGCACTGGCCCAGCACGGCCTAGTGTGGACTGCTGAGCCGGGCTGAGCTGGCCCGTTGACTTAGCCCATGCACAGTTTTTCCGTGCCGGGCCCGTGCTGGGCTTAGGACGCTCGTCCAAGTTTCACCTCTAGGTAGACTTGATGGATTGTTATTGGGTTCAATGATATACCTATTTTAAGCAAAAAAATAAAATAAAAATTGAAAAACAAGTCAAAATCAGTTCCAAAAATGAACTTGGTTCTTGTCAAAGTTGGCTCTAGAATAGGATCCAAAACTAGGAAAACAAGTTCTGAGCTAGAACTGCCTTTGCAAAACGGTTCCAAATTCTGGATCCTTTGTGGTTTTGGCTCGGAACTAATATGTTTGCATCCCTACTAAGAGCTATCCTGGGCTTCTTTAAATTAGTAGTAATCTTAGTTTTGCATTTACCAATCCATCAATAACGATTGATTTTTATTGCAATGAACTAGCACCATAAATAGCTATTGTGCTCTCATACCTAAAATTAACTACTAAGTGCCTGTTTGATTCATATAATTTAACATGTAGAAATTGGCAGACTTTTATTTCAAAAAATGGTTAAAAAGTGAACAAACGAGTGAAAATATTAAAAAAGCATAAAAATTATATCCCCTTTAATAGAAATGAATGAAGCAGAGGTGATAAATAAATACCCAGCCACCAACCTAGTAATTTAAATCCTACCAATGGTGGCTTATATCCTAGGTTGCCTCACCTCATATTAGGCATGGATACGAATAAACAAATAGAATAGGCCTACAGATAATTTTAAAAAAAGTAGGAGGGTTTAAAGTCTGGTTTACACCTAGTGTCCGGCAGTAGTATAGGAATAATTAGAAAATATTTAGCTTATATTCAAGATTGTGCTAAGCCTTGGCCCAGTCCGGGCCCACATGAGATAGGATTTGACGTAGGCCCATTCAATTTTGGGTAGGGATTGGACAACTCCCGGCAGGCCTGCCCAATATTTAGGACAAGATTGGACAACCCAAGCCCAAGCCTAAGCCCAGCTTGTCCCAATGGCTGGCCTACCTCATAACCTTCATTGCTTATTTCTTTAATAACCCTTAAGGTGTGGCTCATTTGACCTTGAATTCCCATGGATTCTATGCAAATAAACAAGCCCTAAAGATTATTTCTAGAGATATGTTTATTAACACGAGAACTTCCCATTGCTTTAAAAGGACTTAGATTTTTCTTCGCTATCACTTTTTTGCCATTTAAAATGGTTCTTTTTTTTTTTGCATTAAAAATTGAAAATAACCAAAATGATCTTCGTCAAGTAAGAAAAAAAATATCTATAAGTTTGGAATTGTTGGTTCTCATTTCCAGCAAGCGAGAGAAATACTATATTCTAATTTCTCGAATGGAAAATCAAGATCCTCTCTATTGGGGAAAATGTAATTCTTTTTTTTTTATCAAAAAAGTGAAAAAAAAAAAAAAAAAAAACCTTCCCTCTCTACACTTACAAGTTTTATGCATGTCTTCTTGACCTCATCTTTCCTTGATTGCCATTCATCTAGGTGGGTCCCTCGTGAGAATTAATTTTATTTTTTCTTAGAAACAAATCTGATCTTCCCTTGATTGCCCTTATCTCAGTGGGCCCCACTTCCTTTTGTTTTGGGAAAAAAAAAAAAAGAAAAAAAATCAGAAAAACCCTATCAGCCCACACCAACTCTTATCAGTCCACTCCCTTTATCCCTCTCTTTCTCTCCATTTTGCCTTTTTCCTTTCCTCTCTCTCCGCTCCTCCTCTTGAGCGGCGTCTTCCTTCATCAATCCATTTGCAGAGGTTAGTATATCTCTTTCTCTCTCTCTCTCTCTCTCTCTCTCTCTCTAATCTCATCTCTTTATCTCCATTTCTTAAACCCTAATATCTCAGATCGAACACTAACCCTAACCCTAACCCTATCCTCAAAATCTCATTCTAACCCTAACGCTATTATCTTCACAGATGTTAGTGAACTCTTTCAAAAAAACTGATAATGTAGGATTTGATGTTTCTTAGTTACTAAACCCCCCAATTTGAAGAAAGACACTTGGGATTTTAAACTCAACAGGACTGAGTTTGATGTCACTAAATCCCTAATATCAGAGACAAAAAGAAGAATTCTTGAGGCGAACTTAGCTCCAGATTTATCTGCCTGAGATGAAAACAATCCCCCAATTTCAAATAATGCAAGTTGATGTGTATTACTAGCAGTTCCCACTCTATTGGAAAGAAAATCAGAAGTTATCTTCAAATTAATGATTTTTTTTTTAAATTTATAAATTCTCATACTTTATAGCGTTGTGAATTTGGTATCCAAGTTGGGTCTGGGTATCTAGCGCTGTTACCTGATTTATTGTTTGATCAATTTGAATTTGAGTTTGGGTTAAATTTGTCTGTTTCCTCATACTAGTAGAAAGAGGGTGGGAAAAGGGACTATTTTGGTAGGTTCTTTTAGGTTTTAAAAGAATTTTATTTTTGCTATCTTTTTTGTCCCTCTCTTTTTTATGGTTTAATGATTACACTCTCTTGAGTCAATTTGTCCTGTTTGATTTCTATCCATTGATTTTCTCATCCATAGATGTGTGATTTTTTTTTTTGACATTGATTCTTCTTTGTTGATTTATCAATCATTGGATTATTCTTTATAATTTTGTTGTTCTCTTTTTATCTTAAATAGATATATTGCACCAACTGAAACTTTGTGGTTTTCTTATTCTTTCTAGGTGGGTTATTAGGAGACAGGTTGATGGCAACACAGTTAATCCGCGAATGGACAGGAATTCAGCAGTTCCCACCAGCTACACAGTCAAAATTGCTTGAATTGTTGGGGAAATTAAAGCAAGAGGTTTGGTTCTTTTGTTTTTATTAGGTTTCATTAGTTGCTAATTACTCTGTTCTGTCTCAGTGAAATTTTGTTAGATCCCATTGAATAGCTTTTGTTGATAGGTTACAATAGAGGTCATGAATAAGTGAGATGTACATCCAAAAAATAGTCTATTAAGATTATGGAGGCTAGCAGAGACAATAAAATCAAGTTTAAAGAATTTCCAATCATAAGCTCAGATCTAGTAACCCCTGCTCTTACCCCAACAATAGCTTTTGTTGAAACAAATTTTTTTCTATAAACCCCTAAGATTTCTAATATTTGTAAATATACATTTGTGGTTTTAGTATTTGGAAATACCTCCCTGCTCTCATTTTAATATATGTCATGTACTAGAATATGTGAAGTTGACAATAATGAAGAAACAGGTGAGGTTGAAGGCCGAATATTTATAAAAATGCCAACTTTGCCTTTGCATCCACCAAGCAGTCGCTCAAGCGCTAATCGTTATTTAATTTTTTTTAATATATAAAGGTTTCTAGGATAGAGAAGTAAGTAAGCCCATATAGTTTCAATATTTGGTGATGGATTCTGCTTCGACATTTCTCTTACCTTTCATGTCCTTCAATCTGTATGATATGAAGGGTTTCTCTCCATATCTCTCCCATGCATGAAAAAGAAGTCATGTGTTTTAAAACTTTTATTAATCTGATGGTAGGTCGTGCAGGATTGAGATTCGTTATAAGTAGAGATAAATGATTGGATTGGATTTAATGAAATTGGCCCCCACTTGATAAAACTGAATTTTGTACGGTTACTTTCTCCCGCCAAATGTACTAACTAGAGTAACTATTAAATTCATTTGCAATATGTCTTCTCATATATGGGCCTCAAAGACAACAACCTTATCGCAGAATTTTAATAAAATCGGAAATCTTAAGACCCTTAATAGATGGGCCTCACCATACGATTTCCCTGACTTGCAGCATCAAGACCTGAACTCAATCCATTGGTTCATTTATGCACATATTACCCATCCTTTTAAGATTTGAATTAGTTTTTTTTTTTTTTTTTTTTCATTCCATGGAAAATGGTTTCCTATGGGGATTTAAAATTCACTTTTCTGTGCCCATTTAGAGATGAATTTTTGCATAGCAACAAAATCATAAACCTAAATCTCTAAGAAAATAAGGGGCTAGGTTTTAGAAAAATAATAGAATAATATTTCTCATCTCATTACAATTCTTATTATGTAAACCTCACATTAATTCTACTCTAAATGCATTAAAACCAATTATTTAAGATCCAAATATTATGACATGTTTGCCATTGCCTATTATGTACATCCGTATGCATCAGGCTAGAAGAGAAGATGAGGAGGAAGAAGATCAAGATCATCAAAACAGGGCCAACCTTCCATTCATAGAGTTCTTATCCATTGGAAGCTTTACCTTACAGTGGCCCTATGAACAAATACGTTGCACATAAATCCTAACCTTTATCTAGAAACCTTCATGGTCATAGTTGCTGTAACTATAAGGATAGTGAAATGGTTTTATACGAGATACTTGTACGCCTTGTACTAGGTTGATATAGGTCACTGTGGCAACGTTATCTAAAATTATGTATAGTTCACAATGCAATGCATCTATCTAATTCAATCTTCTTGAGTTGTGCTCAGTAGATGAAGACCAAACAATGACTGAGGAAATCTTACCTAAACATAGTGCTCTAACTAATTTGTCCAGCGAATCACAGAAAAAAAAATCTTACCTAGTCGAACCTGGGTTCTCTCTCTCGCTAATTCTAGTATAATCTCAATCACTCTATACCCTAATCTTCAAATTCTAATTCCAAAACCTAATGCTTAAACCCTAAGCCCTAATTACCTAAATCCTAAATGGAAACCCTAAGCCCTAATTCCCCAAATTCCTTTGATTCCTAAGATCTAATTCCCAAAGACTCTAAATCCATAAACCCTAAATCCAAATTAGAAGCATTGAAACCCAAATACCTAAATTGCTAACTTGATAAAGCATTGAAATCCGAATTGCTTAATTTTTAATATATGTTTCTGCACAATTTTCTGCGTAGTGGAGCATTTGTTTGCGTTTTGACTTGATTTTGATTTGTTGTTTGTTTTTTCAGTCTTTTTTTTCCCCTCTTTTTTCTCTTTTCCATATAGCGCCAATGTGAGTGAGCTCTTCGGATTGGAGCCCACTGTGTGAGTGAGCTCTTTGGAGCTTTAG
The DNA here is from genome assembly GCA_028538565.1 of Umbellularia californica. Lineage (NCBI taxonomy): Eukaryota > Viridiplantae > Streptophyta > Magnoliopsida > Laurales > Lauraceae > Umbellularia > Umbellularia californica. The sequence goes on from JAPQWN010000005.1 coordinate 16,095,170, forward strand.
CATTTTTCTTGTAAAGGGTAGTAGATAGTAACAAAATGATGGAAAAAATTGAGGATGGAGAGGAACTATTTTGAGATAGCATTTTACTTATTTCTTCTTTTTTGAAATTTTTTTCTTGGTAGTTGGACCATAATATAATGTGTAACCTCCAATAACTGTCGTGCATCTAGTTGAGTTCCGCATGAGTTGTACATTTTCCAAAGAAAAACATGTAGATGCTATCACTACATAGAGCCAAGTTCTTTATTGAGAAATATAATCCATGTAGCACAGTAGCTAAAAACCCACTGGTTTCAGTCTAGGTAATGAAAATTTTTCATTTAAAAACCAATGGTAGAAAGAAGGGGCATCCAAGAAGCACCCTTGTGGATTGTCTGCCTAGGTGAGCTCTTTGGAGGTTGGAGCTTTAGTATTTTTCTTGTAAAGGAAAGTAAATAGCAGCAAAATTATAGAAATTGAGTTTTAACTACTTATTTCGTCTTCTTATTTTCTCTTTTGCTACTGTTTCATGTGAAAAAAAAAAAAAAAGTTTACCAAAAGTTTAGCCCCACCCAAACAAAAATCCTGGGTCCGCCACTGATCATGCATATGGTTAAAGGATGCATTCATTGAAGTGCACATACCATTAATATCTATTACAGTTGATGCTAATCTCCATGGCAGTTTTGTGTTGCTTTGTAGCTATGGCAATGCATTATCCTAGTTTGCCTCAACAAGTCTGGGTTTGTAGTAGTGATTTTGATAATAAGTAGTGAAATTTCTGCACTAATAGAATCTCCTTCCTTGCATGTTTCATCGACAAATAGTCCTCATGTTCATCCTATTTTCAAAATGTTTCCGAGGTTTACCAATCTCCATGTCTCTGTTTTGTTTTACTATTACTGTTCTTCTTAGCTCCTTTTAATAAAATTTAGTTTCCATTCATATGGATTTATATAGCTTTACTGTTTGAGGCTTTATTAGATCTGGATCAATATGTGCAACTTAATCTAGTGTCTGAAAATACTTTAGATTGTTTAAAGTGTTAAAATGTTGATATTTTGATACATCTCTTTGTAGAATGTGAGCACTTTAACGATCCTTGTTATGGGAAAAGGTGGTGTGGGGAAATCTTCGACAGTGAACTCCATCTTAGGGGAGCGTGTGGCTGCCGTCAGTGCTTTCCAGGTCTGTAATTACCATATTATTAATTATGATAATGGTCTTGATCAGAGCTTGCAACACTATTGGTAGATGCTCATTTCCACAGGTGGTTTCAATCATGTAACCAATCTCAATATATATATATATATATATATATTATATTTTTACATTTTGAGATGGGTTTGGAGTCAGCTCCGGGTTGACATCTCTAGGTTGACCTTGATGAATGTGGATTCTTTTTTGAATGGAGAATGTGGATTCTTTTCAGTGGATGTATTCAAATTGCTAGCCATGAATGTGATGGGTTCCGGATGGGGATGGGGAGAGACTGTTATATCGCCCGTCTCATAAGTTCCTACCAAATGGTGATTGGCTGAAATATAAACACTCTATTTATCTTAAGCAGCAATAACATAGACCACCACATGAAAATTGGTTAGGTATGTGATTTTTTCTGTTTCTGTCCTTTTATCTTATTGCTTCATTTCACATGCAGACAGAAGGATTGAGACCCATAATTTGTTCACGATCACGGGCTGGTTTTACTCTTAACGTCATTGACACTCCTGGGCTTGTGGAGGGAGGATATATCAATGAACATGCTCTTGAGATTATAAAGCGGTTGGTATTAGAATGACAGATCCCTTACGATTTCTAAGAATTTCTTATTATTAGATTGGCCCTTCATGCTTCCAGTGCCATATCTAGAGGCATTGTGGTGCTTCCTTTAGTCACTTAATTATTTCCTTATAGCATTTTCATCTCTTAGTTTGTCAAGATGTTATGTTGAAGTTTGTGTTTTGCTTGAATGACAGGTTCCTGTTGAACAGGACGATTGACGTCCTCCTATATGTTGACCGGTTAGATGCATATAGAGTGGATAATTTGGATAGGCAGGTTATTAAAGCTATCACTGATAGTTTTGGCAAAGGAATATGGCACAGAGCTATTATCGTTCTCACGCATGCTCAACTCTCTCCACCGGATGGGTTAAATTATGATGAATTTTTCACAAGAAGGTCAGAAGCACTTCTAAAAGTTGTTCGTTTAGGTGCTCGGATTAAAAAACAAGAACTCCAGGTATCATGTTTCTCATCTGAAAGATGCCAATTCAAATTGTATTCAATTGTGCTGTTTTTAATATTGTCTATGGAGTTTGGACTTGTTATTCATGTTGGTGTCCGAACTCAAATCTTTGTAGTTTCTTTCAACGACCAACCTTTTGTTGGGAGAAGACCAAATATCTGATGGAGTCTGATAAGACTTAGTTACATTTCAGAGTCTTCATTTAATTTAAATTTTGTATTAATGGTTTGATCCCAAGGATCCTGGATGGGTTGTAAAACCCTAAAATATTCTAACATTTCATATCAGAGCAGTCCTGGTTTCAATCCAATGATTGAGTAAAGTTTCCTTCATCTGTCAATGGATTTTAACTTTAGGATTTTTTGGATCTTCCAAAGGTTTAAACCCACTGACCTAAAATCCTTAAGGGCCCGTTTGGTAATTTTACTGTAAAATAAAGTTAAAGTAAAGCATAAAATCAAGAGAGAATAAAATATAAGTGGGTTATGATGGTATTTTGTTTTTAGTTGTTTGGTATGGAATGTTTTTGTCTTTTTGTATAGAAAAGTCAAGGTTTTTTATTTAGTGGAGAAAGGCTGTTGCTTTTTTACTTCTTTTTTTAAAAAGGAGGATATTTTGAAAAAGTGTACTGTGATGTGACCCCTTGTCCGATAAATGGAGGCTTTACTTACGGGCCCGGGCCCGTTTGACACTTTACTAGTTTAGTAAAAGTCAAGTAAAGCCTCCATTTTTCGGACAAGGGGTCACATCAAAAGTACACACATTCAAAATTCCCTCATTCTTTTAAAAAAAAACAAGTCAAAGCAACCTTCTTTATCCATTAAATGACAAAAATACATTAACTTTTTACAAAAAGTAAAAAAGATTCCTTACAAATCCACTAAAGACAAAATACCATCATAACCCCCTTATATATTATATTCTCTTGATTTGATGCTTTACTTTATCATTATTTTTCCATAAAATTACCAAACGTGCCTGTGAATAAAGGTTTATTTCACAGAATATATATATTTTTGGGAACTTGACAAAAGGGCCATGAAAGGACAAGAAGGATTGATTTATTTATTTTTTATTACTTTTTATTATGGTCATATTTTTTTTAACTTTTTAGTTTTTAAGTAAAAAAAAACTACTGTGCACAGTCGTTCTATTTGCTGTGTTAGTCTTGCAAAATTATTTTGAATTTGCTTCTATGTTCACTGTGATCGACTCTGCTAAAATTTCGAAAGATTAAGTACCTATTGATCTGGATACTTTTTTCCTTTTGTTAAGTTTTGTCAACTGATTCAATTCAACCATTTAAGAGCATCTTGATCAACTTAAGATTCCTCATCGGTAAGTGTACAAACGAATAGTCTGGTATGATGTGTAGGTTATAGCTGAGTGTTTCCTTAAATGATGTGTAGGTTATAGCTGAGTATTTCCTTAAATTCATACTTTTTGCATAATTTGGAAAATTGATATGGAGAGACAGTCTCTGTTAGTGTGCCTGTCAAATCAGTGGTATAAATCACAAAATTGTAGGCCCGTCACGTGTTTTTGGACAGTTTTGACTTCATAATATATCTTGGTGCCTGCGGTTTTCTGATGTAACTCCTACATGTTTAGGATCCTGCGATGCCGATTGCTTTGGTCGAGAACAGTGGGAGATGCAATGTGAATGGAAGCGGTGAAAAGGTACTACCTTTTGATTTCTGCCTATACCTTATTTACTGAGACAGTCCTATGAGGTTATTGTGACTTTGTTCGTTGAAATCACAGGTTCTTCCTAACGGCACTGTGTGGATCCCAGACTTAGTGAAGATGATTACAGAAGTCATCTCAAATGGTAGCAAAGCAATTGTGGTGGACAAGAAGTTGATTGAAGGGCCCAACCCAAATGATAGAGGAAAGTTATTCATACCTCTCATTTTGGCCTTTCAGGTTAGCTATTCTAAGTCATGATTTACACTAATACATCATTTAAATAAGGTCATTGTCTTGGCAAATTTATGCTGCATTTTTGGGTATGCCAGAATCTTGTGAATTCATCAATGTTATACTACAGTGTTGCAAACTATTGCAGTGTCGGGTCTAACAGCCTCACTTTTCAAATGGAGCTTCTCTCTTTTTTATGAACATCATCATGTCTCTTATTTTGCTTCTCACTGACTTTTTCATTCTTTGAGACATATAAAAGTCCTGCAAAGATGAAAAACTCAAAACATAAGATCTGACATGGAGTATGCCATTCTATCCAAAAACAATGAAGCATATGATGCTCAGCCAACTCAGGAGCTAAGTTTCAAGACAAATTCTCTGTTCAACAATCGACATCATTCACTTGGTGCACCGCACCATGGCCTGCTGTAACTCTTATCTGTCTAAGAATTTTACTTCTCCAGCTACCTTGCTCCTAGAGTAATGTTTGAATTGTCCAATTGGATGACTCAGATTTTTGACAAAGAGGCCCCCTCTGACTTCCATCTCTAGCAGGCTTACATATAATGGTTGGTACCATTGTGGGGCAAGGTGAGCCCACTATGGAATGTTGACCAGATTTGAACTTTCAATGAGGGTGAACCACTATTATCTCTAACCATGGTATTTAATTTTACAAATTTATTACCCTCTCCTTTTGGACGAAAAGGAAACGAGTTCTGTTTTCTTGTATGCCTATAGCTTATTTTAGCCAAAAGGCCGAGAAAGGTAAGCATGCCCAGCTTATGGTGACTTGCCTAGACCTATTAAAATAGGGGGAAAACAAGAGAAAAAAACTTGATTTACTGTGGGGTCTGCAGCTGTTCACTTGATGTACTTACTGTGTTCCCTGTTGCTAACTTAAATTCACTAATTTTTGGAACTGTGCAGTACTTTTTCATTGTGAAAAACATTCAGAAAAAGATAAAGGACGACATTGCAATGGAGCCTCGGCCTGATTGGGAGCTTCGTGATATGTGATATGGGCTTAGCTTAACCTTGATTTCTGATTCCAGTAACGGTTGGATTGCAATATTATTTTCATTCTGTTTTTCCCCTTCTTTCCAACCAATAGCACTAATGCGGCGAATGAACTTTGGCTTTGAGCATGGATGTTTGTATCTTGATCCATTGTGATAGTAGCAGTTACTTGTTTTCTTCAGTTGCAGTAATCAATTGTTGCAGTAATGCCTGTCTGTTTTGTAATGGGCAGGTAAATTGTGTTACAGATTTCATCAAAATGGCTATTTGTAGCTCACTGAACCATCCAGGTGCTTGTCACTTACTAGTTACTACTAATGAGTACCATTCATAGTGTTGTGGATTACCTGGGTTGATGAGAATTTGGCTGGGTTCTCTTTGTTTAATGGAATTTAATGTAGATGACCATTTGGCTTAATTTTCTTATTTTCTGAGTAGGTGCTTCCATTCATCTTAATCTGGATAATGATTCTATATTATATGAAAGGTTGCCACTACCAATTTTATTTCAATCAACGAACGTGGTAAAGTAATTATATATGGTGGTATAAAAGTGTTTTATTACCTCCATTTGAATTCGGTGTGTACATTAAATGAGCTTTGAGCTTTGTTTCAGGAATTCAGGGTCTATGATGACCTGAACGGGGGGTGCCCTTTATTTTTTGGGTTGCAAATGTTAGATGAACCTGGCCTTGAAGTTAAATAGGTCAACTCGCACCCTTAATTAACAGTTCTTTGTTGGGTTGGTGGATTACAGCACTGTTAGTGGGGTTCGGTGAGGTTGGCCGGTCAACCGCAAGAGTACACTTGGCCTAAATACACTATTTATTAGTCTGTTAAAACTGTTAGTCGATCCCAATCTGAATCAAAATTGTTTATAATAGATATTCTTGGCGAGTGCTCATTGGCTATTTATTATTGCTGTGGAAAACATTGCCAATGGTGGTACAGATGGTCTCCGTAACACATTTTTGTGGAAAACATTACAAATAGTAGAAATTTCTTCATATCATATGTAGAACTGCCTGTGTAGATGCTGCAAAGCAGTTTCAAGTTTTGCCAATTTCTAAACCTACAAAGGCTGGGGCCCAATCAGATGATGGGCTGCACTGGCTGATGAGGATTACCTTCAGAAGCAGAAGACTTCAATTAAAAATCCTCTGGAAAGGAATAACATTGTGGCAACTCATTCATTGAAGACTGCTGTGTATGGTGTTTTTCCTCCACTCAACTTCCTTAGCTCCGTAGATCTTTGGTCTTTTGCTTTTGTTCTTTTGTTCTCAGAATGCCATTTTCTGTTCTGGATCTTTCTTTAATGATTTATATCAGAGTGTAGAGCAGTAAAGGAAGATGAATTTAATAGAGATCTGATGTAAGAGCATAAAACTTAATCCAAACCTTCAGATGACGTGAGCGAGTACTGGAGAGCTTGTTCCCACTATTTTGTTGGATGTGCACTTGCAGATATATAACGACTACACCTATTTTAATCAAGGAAGAAGATCCAAAATTAGAAACCCTGTACCTAGGGTCAAATTTCACTCAAATAGGAGTTAGGGAGACGGTCAAATTGATCACTCTAAAATAATAGATCTCTTTAAAAAGAGACCTATTGTCAACTTTTATTACATACCCATAGACATTGATAGACGAACTGTATCCTCTATCTCTTCCCTACCAGGAAGCTATGCGTTGATTTTCTTTAATTACAGAACTTGATTTACGAGGCCCAATCAATGTGCCAAATATAAGAGGGCTTTGTAAGGAATTTTTTTTTTGTTATAAAGCTTTGTAAGGATTTTGAGAATGAACAATCTAAGAATTTAGGTAATTGAATTTTTTAAGTTGTCTGACCTCACTTTCACGACTCTTTCTCTAACATCCCACATCAATGGATATGGTTGTATTTAGATTGGTAATTCTCAAATACTTAAATGTATCCGGTATGGCAGGTGGACCCACAAACTCTCTTTTATTTTATTTTAAAGATAAGTTAGTTATCTATTCTCATGAATCAAATATACAGAAAAGGAGTACTTAGAAACTAGTTACCCCAATGGGGCATACCGCATACCCCATTAATATACTACACCCCGGGTCAAGAAAAAGGAAAAACAAGAGCCTACAAGCCGAAGTAAAATTAGGAATAGGCTTAGAAAACATTATTTTTTTTAAATGGTAACTTGTATTGATTAAAAGCTTTATAGTATAAATGATTATTCTGAAAAGCGGCTGGGGAAGAGCCCCAAAAATACTGCCACCGCCCAAAAAGAGGAGAAGCTATACAAGGAGGCTATTGGCCTCAGACAAAATGAAAAAAAGAACCTAATCAAAATGATATGACTTCTCTCCAATTGAATATTACTGCATGGAGAGTTAAGCCCCAAAAGTCTGGAAGAAAGGAGACCCAAGAGGCTATGCATAATTTTATTTTAATGACTAAGTCTTCTTGAGTGGAAGAGGTCCCTTCAAAGCATTTTCTGTTTCTCTCTTTCCAAATCGTCCAAATGCAGGCCGGAAATGATAGGTGCACATGATCTTCCCTTTGGAGGTAGAAATCGGGCAAGCCCACTGTTAGAACTCAGATGGATTGTTGAATAACCCAAATGTAGTTAAACTCCTTGAGTATTGTTAACCAGAGATCTTTTATTTGCCTACATCGAAGGAGTAAGTGATCGACCGATTCCTCGTCGGCAAGGCAAACGGGGCAACCAGACAAAAGCTTAGAACACTGAAGAGTCATTACAATCATATCAAAACTCTTGTAGGATTAAGTGGTTTTGGATGGGATGACGTTACAAAGAAGTTTACTGCTAGCAAAGAAGCTTGGGATGACTTCATTAAGGTGAGTGTTTTAGGAATAATTTAGTTTGTGATTTTTCAATTATTTTGCAAATTTACTTTTTAGCATTATATGTGGGGATTCAATAGCGGATACAAGAGATGTGCTATTGACCAATCAGCACCCACCCATCCTATGGATGCCCCCCAAGCAAACAACGTTGATGTAGAAGCAGAGTCAAGTAGCTCTGAAAAGAGACGAGATGGTACTTCTAAAGCACCACTGCGCAAGAGAAGTCACTCAGCTGTGAGTATAAATGAGGAAGACCTCAACAAGGCGATATGCAATTGATGGCACTATGACCCAAGTTGCTGAAAAATTGATACCGCCACCAACGGGACCAGGCCAAAGTGATGTCATCCTCGCTGTTCAAGAGCTAAATTTAGACAGATCGATAAGAAGTCGGGGTGTGCAAAATATCCGCTTAACCCGCCAAACCGTCAAACCCGCAACCAACTTGCCCGCCATGTGCGGGTCATTAAGTTAGGCGGTTTGGGTTGGGCGGGTTAGACCCCCAAAATTGCGGATTGGATTGGGTTACGGATTGAAAAATTGCCAACCCGCTACAACCCGACCCACCCGCTTAATTAATAATTTTACATATATAAAAATATATATATTAGTTGAAATTGTTAAGTATTTAAAGTTAATCAATTCACCTAATAAATTTTTACAGGTAATCAATCATCAATTCCCTAAACAAAATTTAAAAAGTCAATATTGATCCTTGATGTGACTTTGGGAATGTTAAGACTTTGAGTTTGTTGATTTAATTCTACTATTTTTTAATTTCCTAAGTTGTAAGGCAGAGCCTACTTTTGTTAGAGATGATATATCTCTTTTTCATTGACTCTAAGTTTGTGTTGGAATTGAGATTATTCAATGAAATCTACCTTTAGTTTTTTTGTGTGCATTAGTTATATTTTGAGATTATCAATAACAAATTGTAGTTTGTGATAATTATAAAAAAAAAAAAAAAAAAACATTGTTAATGCCAACCCGCCTAACCCGCTAAGTTGAAACCGCCAAAATTTGTAACCAATCCGCTGGATTTAGACTTTAGTGGGTTGGTGGCGGATTGAAATTTTCCCAACCCGCTAGTGGCGGATTGGATAGAAATATTGGCCTTTACCCGCCCAATCCGACCCGCGCACACCCCTAATAAGAAGAATGGCTTTTAGGCTACTAAGAGATCAACAAGCAAGTAGCCAATTTCTTGCATTTAATAATGCAGATGATCGACTTGACTGGCTATTGGATGAGTTAGGCGATTCTCTCTGGATTAAGGGCATGTTTGGTGAAAAGAGAGGAATCTTCCATCTAAAGGGATTCCATCATTCCCCTAGAAACATACTATCTCCTATAAAGATTTCTGATGAGAGGAATCACTGCATTTCAAGTTTGGAAAACACCTAGGAAGAATCATTCCTTGTAATTTAGGTGCTTCTTTGCCTAAGTGGATTTACAAAAATCGATGGGAAAGGTGGAGACGGAAGAATCAACGGAAGAGGGGATTTTTTATGGGTTTTAGAGGATTTAGAAAATTCTCTCACTTTTTCTCTCCTCGTCCAAACGTGGATTTTCCTCAGAGTCCGAGAAAAAACAGAGAGGATTCCTCTCTTAGCTCATTACCCAAACGTGCCCTAAGTAAATGTTATTAGTCATGCAGATCTATCAACTTCGGAATGTTTGAGCATGTTAATAAATATGTTAATGTTTAAAGTTACAATGTATTGGATTTATTATTTTATGGATATGTTTACTTTTAAAGTCTCGATGTTATGGATTTGGTTTTTTATGGATATATTCAATTTTAAAGTTCACATGTTATTGGCGGATTTTTTTCATCTTTATATTTAATAGTGGTTTGTTTTTATTTACTATCTTTTATAAGGAATGCATTTTGTCTTTCATTATGATGTTATAAAATAATAATGTGATGGATAAAATAATTTATGCATTTTTTCTTCTGATATGCAGCAAATATATCCATTTTAAAATAGAAGAGAATCTATGAAGGATCAGGGGAGAATATTATTTTTTAATTTAGCAAGGTCAGCGGTCCTCCTCTTATTACTATGGTACCTTTTAAACAGGAGAAAACTAGAAAGAGAAAACGAGTTCATGTTGTCTGGGCACGAATTCGTTCATAAGGAGATCATCCATGGTCATGCCCGATATTCATATGATTTACTCCGAACGAGGCCTGACGTATTTGTCAAATTATGTGAATTACTGAAAACAAATAAGCTTTTACATTCAACAAAAAATGTGATAGTAGAAGAACAAGTGGCCATTGTTCTAGCAACCGTAGGCCACAATGAGTGGAATCAAGTAATGCAAATTCGCTTTCAACATTCAGGCCAAACGATTAGTATATATTTTAGTATTGTTTTAGATGCTCTTTTGTCTATATGTCCCGATTATATTCAACTTCCAGACCTTGAAACACCCATTCCTATTCAGATTTCTTCAAATACAATATTCTACCCATTTTTCAAGGTAATTCTAAAACTTGCATATTCAACATTTCTGAACTTTAAATGGTATTATAGGATTGCATTGGCGCCATTGATGGCACATATATTCCGGCATGCGTCCCAATTAAAGATCACTACCCATATCGTTGTAGGAAGGGATTATTGCTCAAAAAGTAATGGCATGGGTGCCGGATTTGAAGTATCAGCTAATGATCAAAACGTTTTATCTGACGCTCTACACAATAGGGGAATTTACATTCTCAATGTGTCAGATGGTAAATAGTCGCTTCAAATATATGATGTAGTTATAATATTAATATTATAATTGAACATAGGATCATGTAGGAAAGTATATTCTTATGGATGCTGGTTATGCAAATAGGCGAGGGTTCATTGGACCTTTTCGTGGCATGCGATATCATTTGAAAGAGTACAGCGCCCAATCTTTGGCTCCCAGGACGCCCTCAGAGATTTTTAATCTTCGACATTCAAACTAAAGGAATGTGATTGAAAGGACGTTTGGTCTATGGAAAGAACGTTTTCCTATTTTGTTATGGTCTTCCTGGACTGGGCTAATTCCTCGTCCTCTACCTAGTCCTCTTCTACCTTGACGGCCTATTTTGCTGCTTGGAATGAAGGGAGGAAGAGAAAGCAACCACCTAGAGGGTGGTAAAATGAAAACAGTCAAAAGGGAAAAACAAATCAGGTTTGCTTGGAGGGAAACCTACCCTCCAATAATCCAATTAAGGACTAAACTTCTCAATACATTCTTAGATTCACTACATCAGATTTATAGGACTCCAACGGCTAAAAGAAAAATAGAAAAAAAAAAAAAAAAAGAGCATAAGAGCATGCCTAACAACTTGCTACAAAGTGGCTACAACTTAAAAGATATTCTCCTACAAACTAGCAACTGCTACTTGAAACATTCAAACAACTAGACTCAAAACGTGCAGCAACCATGACCACCACACTCTCCACCTCTGAAGGCTGCCCTTCACCTGCACGTATCATATTTTGACTAGTATACCTCGAGACTTTTATTTCAAGACACAAGTGGAGATAGTAAATGCATGTGCCGTGCTGCATAACTTTATTAGGATGAAAAACCCCGGTAATGATAAATTATATCGGTCATTAAGAATTGTTAAATCATAAAAACAACAACGATGATAATCTTACAGATGATGTTGATGGTGAATCAGACAGTCAATATGCCCATCGCCTTCGAGATGCAATAGCGGAAGAGATGTGCAGTGCTAATGCAAATAGGCGATGTTGAGAAATATAAGTATATTACTTTTTATTGGAGAATTCTTTTTTTTTTTGGCAAATGTTTTAGGCTAAGTATCTTAATAAACAATCTTTTTTTTTATTGGTGACTTTTGTTCTACTGAATACTTGGCCCGATTTATGGGATAGATTATATTATCTTTTTTTTTTCTAGCGTCTCTCTCTCTCTCTTTTTTTTCTTTTTTTTTTTTTAAATAATGAATGGTTGATTGATATTTTGTGCTTCATGATTTAAAAATAAATATATTTCTCATAAAAATATCAATGTGATCTTTTATTCTGTTTAATGTGATATTGGTCAAATATCAATATTTAAAATTTTAATATTAAATTTTGTACATTTATGCATGTAGTCAGAACAACGTTGTAAATTGAATTACATGTGTAAAACGTGTAAAAATGTTGGTTGTAAACGTAGTAAAATGAATCACTTGTGTAACGGTTACATATGTAGCATTTACATATGAAAATAACAATTTCCAATCCCATGCATAAAAGACAAACAACCCTTTAGTGGAAAATAACAAAGGAGTCTAGCCCATTTTTAGCAGTACCCAAAATTTTCAACTAGATTGATGAAAACTTTTTTTTTTTTTTTTTTGACAACATGACTGCAAAATTTAAAAGCCTGAACTCGTTTGCAAAGGTCTTGCTAAACAAAGTGGAGAGGAAAACACTCCACAAACTTTTAAACTAAATCAAATTACGCCTGAGTTCTTGCTAAACAAAGTGAAGGGGGGAAAAAACACCACAAACATCCCAATCAACGAACACACACACACTTACAGCAGGAAATAGTATTACACAATTTCCATAGGCAACGAGGTATGCAACAACTCCCCACCAATGGATGGATAAGTAAGTTATAAAAACATACCAAATTTAATCCTCCTCCAAATTGATAGAGTCCTTGAACTTCCCATATAAAATCTTCTTCAATTCGGCCATCTGTGCAAGTACCAAGTCCTTTTCTTCTTCTAATTTCTCCAGAGATCTACTGTTCTCTTCTTTCATCTCTTCCAGTTTGCTCTCCACTTCCTCCCGTGGCATGTGAGTGAAAACTTCCCCTATTTGAAATCTTACCACATCCTCATCTGACAGAATCAGTTCATTGCTTGCATCCTCGAAATTGTCATTGGTCTCCTGCAGAAAAGGAACCTGTTAAGCCATCTACAAGAAGAACAATGAATTGATGCTAGAGTGAAATGCTTCTTTCAAGGTGAATTTCGGGAATCAATTATTTTCCCTTCGTATTGGCATGTCAGTTTATTCGCATTAAAAAGCAAACAAATAAAAGGAAAAATAAAGATTGGAAATAAATCCGGGAGGAGATCTATTTTATTGATTTTTCTGGATACAGCAGCATAAAGATAATCCAGACCACGATTCTAACAAGAAACACATTTCCGGTGTCTAATGCAACCAAAAACATATTAAAGAAAAGGCACAAGGAGATAGTTAGAAAGTTCTACAGAAAAGGAAAGAAAAGGAACAAAGGGATGACGGCTGCTAAAAAAAACTGCTGCTTCTGCTTCAATATTGTTGACTCCGGACCCCGTTTACAGTGCCACCAATAAAGGCCTTGGTAGAGGAGGTTTTGCTTTGATTTCAGCTTTGAAACTCTAACCTTGTCTTTGGCTTTGAAGCTCCATCTTTGACTTTCTGCTTTTGGAGATTTGACTTTCATAATTCATACCTTCTGTTTGCAGTTTTATCAGCAGTTTGGGGTCATGCCGAGGACACAATTTGTCCATGTAGTGTCATGCCCAGGGTGTGACTATTTTTTTCCTAGTTCACTACCCATGGGGGAGGTTAGAAACTTCCTTGTCAAGGACTTGTTGGGAAAGTCCCACATCCCACATCGCCCAAGTATTGGGTTTGATAGGGATTCATATACCTATTTGGGCCTTCCACCTATCAGCTTAAACTTTTGGGTTGGTACTTGGTATCAGATGGGTTCTAATTCCATCGTTCTTGTGTAGCCCATATGGCAGGCCTGTCCATGTAATCTATTGGGCCTGCAGGGGGAGTGTTGGGGAAGTCCCACATCCCACATCGCCCAAGTAATGAGTTTGATAGACATGGTATCTCCCACATGTGACAAACCGGTTGAGTCCATCCAATGAATTTGTAAACATTCTAGCACTTTAATGTCATGCCAAAAATGAGTTTTCACAGCCCGGGCCCGTTGGTTAAGCTCTTACCAAGGATGCATTTTGACCCGATAGTGTCATGTGTGGGTTTTTATTTTTTTGTTTCTTTTGTTCCCCACCACTACCCAAAGGGTTTCTCTGCAAACTGCAAGCATTGTTGTAGTCGAGTTCCTACACCAAAGGATCATTGAACTGGTTTTTGAGCTATTATTAGAGTACGGGGAGCATCTTTTTAACTTCAGTATTGAGAGCATCGACAAGTACTACCGATTCACTGGGGATCCTTGTCACTGGATTCATGTAAGGATTCCATGACCCTTTTGAGCCCCACCCAAAGGGTCATCGGGTCAACAAAAGCAGTGCCAGAATTTGCCGATTTGCAGTGTTGGCTTTCAATCCTACAGCCGGTGTTTGGCAGATCGATAACAAATTGTTAAGTTCTTGTAAGCTTTTCGCATGTACCCATGGATAGATCACAGTTGCAAGAACATGTTGGATTCGTATTATGTGGATCTTGTGAAACTGGAGTGACAAAGGGTATATCGTTTTTTTTGTAGTATGTGAGTGTCCTGAAACTGGAAAAAGAAAGGGCATAACATTTTATGTTTCTTTGTGTTGTGCGGCTGGGTGTTGACTTTTGTTAGATTATAGCTGCAAGGAGCTTATTTATTCCATGTGTGTGTATTGAAATGCAACGTGCACATTTCATTAGTATTTTGGAGAAAGAAGTGCATTTATTTATTTTGGGAAGTCTACAGTTTTACATGATAATATGATAAGTACATAATTATAAAATGTAGTTCATGTTAGATTTGTGCCCACTTGGGCATAAGTGTTGGAGATCACCTGATAACTAAATTACTTAAATCACATTTCTCGCTGACTTTCAGGTATCTTTCATCAAGCTGACCATTTTCGGATCCAATATGCTTTTGCTGAAGATAGGAGCACATACTTAACTTTCCATTCATGGGCATTGCTTGATTGTTGCCAACATTCCATTTCCCATCAAATCTACCTATTGATTAGTTGGTCATGACCATGGGAGGGAAGGGAGGAAATGACAAAAAGGGGAGACCACAAAACTGTTGCTTCTGCTTCAACACTGCTGTGGGTATGATGGTATCACACTGTCATAAAGTTCTCTAGGAAGACGATGGATTCACCATGAGAGTGAGATATTGGAGATCAAGATGTCCACAGAATACTTCTGATTGGGTTTTTATAAGCTCCACATCACTCAAATCAGATAACTGCAGGATAAGCTTCATCCCTAGAGGAAATGGATGTGGGAAGATGACACTGTGGGATAGAGCCACTGTCAAGGTTCTCCCCTTGGGCGCCATCATTCATGGTTTTAGGCCAAAGTTGGCCCATGTATGACTTTTTTATGTGCTTAAACAGAACGATTTGAAGCCTATTCCTCCCATCACAAAGAGGGTGTCTTGGTACCTCATCAAATCAATTACAGACAATAGAGGGCCATTTGAAGATGATCAAAACATGTTTTTGCCAAAGATGTGAGTCCTATGGGATAACAACTATGATGTGAAACTATAATCCTTCGGCCCTGAACTTCTACAAGGGAACTCAGTTTAGTGAATAAGATTAGTTGATCTATTGGCATCACCCCACAGACATGATCAACAATTATTTGAAAGCAGGCCTACAGATTGTGTGAGTTCCTAGGGCAACCTAAAGAGTCATGCAGATATTTTAAAATGAGCTTTGGGTAATAAGAGCATCGATTTCAGCATGATTACTTCATGTTCAAAGGGAAGCTAGTGAAGTGGCAGATTCATTAGCCAAAAAAAGAGTGGAGAGGGAGACAACATATACTGGCCCTTTCTTGCTACTAGTGTTCTCTGGTTCATTTGGTTGCCTTCCCCATATATCAATTATGTACTATCTCCAGCAATAGCTTTTGTCTTTCTTGTGACTCTTTGTTTTTAACCTATTTCAATGATATCACTAGGTTCCTGCTGATAAATAAATAATAGCAATATAATCAAGGATTTAAATATCATACTCACACCCTAAAGCCCAGCAACCTTCAAAGATATAGAAAAATACGATAAAAAATTCTAAAAAATTGAAACAAATAAATTCCTATAAGCATAGAATTTTAACACCCATCACGTTGTAGTAAGCATCGACCAAAATAGCGGCCGCTCTGTGGCGTGGTGGTCTTGAATTCAATTTATCATTGCTCTCATCCATAGCGGCCACTACTGACTGCTACAGAGTGAGATAACTACTTTCCATAAATTTTTAAAACACATAATAAGGCTTCTTTCTTTTCTTCTTCTCTCCAAATAACATTTTACGTAACTCTTCTATCCTTCTATGCTTAAAAGAACACAAAAGAAAAAAAAACACAATATCTCGCCAAATTGAAGCCGATGCATAGAGTTCATCTCAAGGTATACTGTGGCAGACATCCCCTTTTGATATTTGTAGAGGTATTCTTTTCTCAACTCTTTGCTTGTTTTGATGAAAGTTAATTTGTTATTTGGTTTGACCATTAAATGCTTTTGTCATGTATAGTTGTGCTAAATTGCTTATTTGGATTATGAATTTATAAATGCATAATAGTTTTAGCTAAACAACAAGAACAAATTTGAGAAAATAGATCAATACTATTATTTTATAATCATTCAACGATATAGACCTATGCACTGAAGGGATCGCTACACACCTCTATCTTAGTTATTATAGGAAAAAAGGCATCAAATTCTAACATTTTTCAATATGCTAGAGTTTTTGGATAATTTTTTTTTTACCACTTTTTTTATTAACACTGCTATGCCACTATATATCGCCGCTACTACTACGTATTGCCCACTACGTAGCGTTTTGGCCGCTGGCAGCTATGCCTTTCACAACCGCTATTTTGATCCATGGAAGTAAGTATGACTAAATTTAAACATAAAAACATGCTGCCATTCATTTTTCGCTCAATCAAATTCCCCAGTGAATCCAATCTTTGAATGCTCAACTCTTCCACAAAAGTGGATTTAATCTTCTAAATTCAGTGTATTGTAAAAGATCCTCAAAAGCCTTCCAAAGCATTTTTCAACCAAGAAAATTGAGAAAAATGATGTGAATAATGCTTGTGTGATAGGATGTGTTCATAAAGAGTTTTTCTTTCCTTTTTTTTTCTTTGTGTGTGTGTGGATTTCTCTATGCATGTGTGTGTGTGGGTGGGTCGGTTGGGGTGGGGTGGGGTGGGGATGGGGAGAACTCTGCTGGTTTTTAAAACCATGAGTATAACCAAAGAAAAGGGAAAAAGAAGTAAACTTGACATGGTGGAAGAGACATAAAAACGTTTGTCTACTTTCATGCAATGAACATAGATTTAGGCATCCGAAACGGTATATTTAGTAATGACAAAGATGCTTAGAAAATAAACAAGAACTTCGATAATGGGATCCACAACAATCATGAAGGCAGTAGTAGCTCCTCAGCCCAAGATAGACATTAGTGAACAGATTTCCTCAAAGACGAGCTGCCCTTGCTGAATACTACTATCCTGTCCCATTACCTTCAAACATGGTCCTACAATCATTAGCACCACTATCTTCGAGGATTGCTCTTCAAAAGTCCTCTCACATTTACTCTCGGCATCAACAGCATATGTTTTGCACTACTCTTACGCACACTCTTGGGATTTTATATCGGGTGGAGTATTGGTCCCGATGTGCTTCTGAAGGAAAAAAATAAAAAATTCTAGATATCTATTGTTCGGTAAATTACCTAGACCTCTAAGAGCATCATATATTAAGTTTTCTGTTGACCACTCCCTCTTCTAAGTAGAAAACTGTTTAGAACAATGAATGCATATAATATTTATTTATTTAAATCAATGAAAAAATCCCACAAGAAAGCAATTAAACATGATCGCTCCAATCTCCTTTACTAAAAAATAGTTTACTAATTTAAAGCAGTCAAATTAATACTAACGTCCTTCATGTACTTTTAAAAAATGGCTGAATAAGAGTAACATTTAGATGACCCTAACATAGTTGGGGCAAGGCTTTGATGATAATGATGATGCGATATAATACATATGTGTTGCCTATTTCAAACTAACCGACACCTTAGTCTTGTAGTTCTATTTTGCATGGGCTTTTTTCATTTTATTTTAAAAATATATGTGAAGAGACAATTATTTCCAATAAAAAAGTCTAGCAGTTTATGGAATCTTCTTACCATCAAATAAATTGCAGCTTGTCAAGACTTCCTTCTTGCATGGAGATCTCAAGGAAATTTACATATATGGAGTCATTACTGGGAGTGGCTTAGGCTTTGAGGCCCACCTAGAAGCATGTGAATCATGGGGGGCCTAGGGGTTTGAAAGGTCTCCCTAAGACCAACCTTTATGGAGAAAAGGGGAGCCATCTAATCGTAGGAGGTGCAATTCCGAAGGCCTCAAAGTTCACCAAAAGCCAGATAGGAGTCAAGATTTTGCATGATCAATTGGACGTTGGGGTGGGAGGGCATGTGAAGGGGGTGAATTGTTCAGAAAGAGAGGAGGGAGGGGGTGTTGGGGAGTAAGAAAGCCCCACAGGCCAGCCTATTCCTTGCTTGGAGTTGGCATGTCCATCTCTAATAATCTCTCGTATGCATGACCCCAAATATCACACTTCGAATCCAAATCTTGTGTCAAACTCAAGGGACTCAAACAAGTACCAGGTAATGATTTGATAAGTTCCATACCCAACAATTCTCCTTGTTGGGTTTAAACAAGGTATATACAAGTCACAAAGATCTCCAGAACTGAATGTCAAATACATTCTGACAGTGAAGATCCAGTTGCAGACTCTATCGACATCTTGTTGTCTGCTCATCTATCCCACAATGACCAACCAGATATTTTTTCTTATGATACTCACTAAATCAGCCAGATTATGTCTAATCACTACATCTTCATATACCCACAATACTAAGGAAAAATACGTTATCCAAGCAGCATTACTGGGGATAAGCTGTTTTCCCCCTACAACCTGCTACGATCACTCCCCCAAACTAAACTCAGTATTGTAATAACTTTTACTTGCATACTCAATCAAGGACAGTGTAACTATTATTTATACTCAAAGGAAACAGATACAACTCATTAAGGTCGGGATTTACAACCCCAGAGAAGATTACAAGTAGGAAAAAAAAAAAAGAAAACTTGAAATGGGTTGGATAGTATGACAACGGTTATCTACTAATACAAATCAATAAATTCAAAAGATGGGCATTTTTTCTTATGATACCCAGAAGATTGAATCCATGAAATCACAGAAGAAACTCCCATGAAAATCTGTTGGGCAGTTGTAATACAAGTGTAGAGATAGATGAGTAGTATGAATACCTTGGCAATCTTAATCTCGTCTTCGAGTTCATGGAATCTGTTGTTCAATCTTCCGAACTTGTTGATGTTCTGCTGATCCTCCCACGTCACCTCAGTCTCAGATCCTCCGCCCTTCAATCAAATCCATGAACAAGGGTTTTTCAGGAATTGCAGTGAAATTAACGAACAAATGAGAGAGAGAGAAAGAGGGGAAAGGGAAAATGCATATATGTCTTCTGTTTCATTTGAAGGGTTTTGGTTAGGGTTTCGTTTAGGAAGATTTCTCACCTGCTGCATTTTTTTTGTTTTTCTTCTGAAATCTCGAAACGAGAGAAGGAATTGAATTCTCAGAAGGATCGGGTCGAGGGGAGGGGTTTTGACGAACGAGGGTTTTTCACGGTTGAGCTAAAAAGCAGGTCCGAACCTCTCCCGCACTGATGAAATGAGGTTGCACAGGGCGCATTAAAGTACATGGTAATTCAATGCATAGGATTTTATTTTTATTTTTATAATTTTGAGGATTTAAAAAAAAAATTAGGTGATCAGTGGCTCCAAAGTATCATTTTAACGTCATTTTGTCCGAAAATATATTTTTTTGAAACTTTTTACTAGCGACTTTAGTTTTATAAGCGGTGCATACAAAGTAGAACAAAATAGAGCTTAGTTTCGTTGTCAACAACTTATTTTTTTCTTCAACACGGTCGTCTGCACCTAGCCAACTGTGATCCCCTCCAACATCTTCTTCGTTTGCGACTCCTCGTCCTCTTACCAACTGTGGTCCTCTCCTACATCCTCTTTGTCGAAGGTATGTGCTTTTAAATGCTCCCCTTTGGCCTTTTTTGAGTCGTCTATGACGTTATTGTTATCTAGATTATGCCCTTATTCCGTCTCTATGATGGGCATAAAATATAAATGCATAACACAATTACACATATCCAACCTTCCCATATCCAACTCAATCCCATGCTCTTATCGTCCAATTTGTAGATTCGAGGCTTGACATAATCAGTGATTCAAACTAGCCTACCTAGCAACAGATTGCCACATGCAGCAGGACAAACAACCAACCATTTCTAAAATTGACCTGTAAACATAACATGCAAATGATCAGTCATATGATTACCCAATCTGTAACGTTAAATAACAACACACACAATGCTCAGCAAAACAAGACAAGGTTGCTAAATTAGCTCACATAGCCCACTAGCATCTAAATGGAAGACATAAAACGATAGTTGGAACCAATTACTTATATGAACCAGAGTTTGAACATGAAAACCATCCAACTCTAACCAAAAGTTTTAATAAAATAAAAAGGAGGTAGATATCATATCAATGTTGACAACAGAATAACCAAAAGAAGAAAAATCTTCACAATCATATGATTGTCTGGAGGATTAAACAATCATTTGTGGGCTTTTAGTGTATTTGTGTGGGCCATGAATGATTCCCCAAGGAGGAGATGCAATCCAATCTTCCAAAATTAGCTGGATAAATGGAATATCTGAAAGACCCAAATTGGTGACTTCAAAGCCTCAAAACCCTATATCTCCTCCTCCTCCTCTTTAACTAGAAACAAGGTGTGTGTTAGTTGGCAATGAAGGAGCAAGGGGAGCTAATGAGAGCTCAAATTCTCAAAACCCTGTACCACCTCCTCCTCCTCTACTTTGTATACACCGCAGGGTCCCTAAGAACCCTTAACGTTATAAAACTAAGGTCGCTGGGGACGCTAGTAGAAAGTGCTAAAAAAAAAAACCCCTTTTTGAGCAAAATGACTGATCTTATGCAAGGTCGGTTTAAATGATCTTTTGGGGCCACTGGTCACTTAATCTGTTTTTTTTTTTTTTTTTTTTTTTTTTTTTTTTTGTAAAATTCTCGTAAAATCTTGAAGAAGAGTGTAAAATAATTCCCCATTTTTTTAAAACTTATATGAAAATTTGAATATTTCAAAAGAGTGTAAAAATGATTTCCTTATTTCTTTCAATCAAATCCTCTCTATGGATTTTTTTTATTATTTAAAAATGCTAAAAATGCTCTCTAACTCACTTGCAATTTGTAGATGATTCTATTATTTTATGTAACGTTTCTCTAGATGAGGTTAATGATTTGAAACTGATTTTTGAAGTGGTTTAAGCTTTTGTTGGGCTTTAAATCAATTATGGCAAATGTGAGTTTATAGGTGTCCAATTGGTAACTAGTCAGGTTGCTACTTTGGCTAATGCTTTTGGTTGCATAGTTGGCAAACTGCCTTCTAATTATCTAAGGATACCCTTATGATTGGGAATTCCCAAGAGTTCAATGTGGAGTCCAATTTTGGAGTGTGTAGAAAAAAGACTGAGTCCTTGGAAAGGTAAGATGTTATCTTTGGGAGGGAGAATCACTTTGATTAAGTCTATCATGCAGAGCATTCCTATTTATTATCTCTCTTTCTTTAAGTGCCCTAATAGTGTGGTGCGTCGGATTGAAAAGCTCCAACGAGATTTTCTTTGGAATGATGAAGTTGACAAAAGAAAGTATCACTTGGTTAGGTGGGATTTGGTTTGCGAGCCTATTGAGCAAGGAGGGCTGGGGATCCGATCTATTGAGAAAGTTAATAAAGATATTTTGGGAAAGTGGTTGTGGAGGATTGAGGACTCAAATCAAGGGTTGTGGAGACAAATCCTTATTTCTAAGTATAAGTTGGATAATGATGGGTAGTGTGTTCCAAGTCAAATGGTCAAGGCCTTTGGTTTTTGGAAATCAATTCTATTAGTGAAGATAATTTTTTTCTGTCACATTTTAGAGTGCGTGACGGGAGTCGGGTTCGGTTTTGGCATGATGAATGGTGTTGGAAGTCATCATATCTTACTCTTTGTCCTAACCTTTACTTGTTAGACAGGAGACAACAGGCTGTTGTTGCAGATAATTTACTTATCACTAGCGGCAAAGTGGTGTGAGATTTTAATTTTTCGTCAGGATATGTCTGATAGAGAAGTCGTTGACTTCACTTGCATGATGGCCTCATTAGATAATGTTTATATTAATGGGGGAGGATGTGATGTTAGAGTGTGGAAGCCGGCAGTTAAAGGTAATTTCTCAGTTAAATCATTTTACAATGCTCTGCTTGATTCTTCTAGCCCTATTCAAGGGGGAAAAAGGTTTTGGGACTCTACAATACCTCCTCGAGTATTAGCATTTTGCTGGGTGGCGAGGTCTCATAAAATTCTTATTTTAGACAAGTTGAGGAGGCATATGCATTATATTGTTAATGGGTGTCCTCTGTGTCTACAAGATGAGGAATCAGTGCATTATTTGCTTATCCATTGTGTTTTTGCTCATAAAGTGTGGTTTGCAATTCTTAAAGAGTTTGATATGCAATGGGTAATGCCTTCGAAAGCTGTGGATCTTTTTCATCAATGGTGTCTATGAACCAAATATGTTCGTATGAGAATTCTTTGGAAGGTGGTGTTGTATGCGGTCTGATGGAGAATTTGGTTGGCAAGAAATAATCGTGTTTTCAAGAATAATAGTAACTCGGTGGAGGATGTTATTGCGTCTATTATTTGGTCTGTTTCAGAGTGGGCGTTTTTAAGAAAAAAGTTTAAATGGGGTGTGTTTGGAGGATTTAAGTAGATTTTGGGCATCTCATTTTCAAGGTGGGTGGGTCTCTAAATTTTTAAATAATGTTTCTTGGGAATGTCCTCCTGAGGGTTTTCTCAAATTAAACTTTGACGGAAGTTATGTTCAAGCCATTGGAAGAGGTGGTATTGGAGGTGTCATTAAAGATTGGGATGTCATTACTATTTGGAATTTTTTTGGGCCGGTAGATTCTCTAGATGCTAATGAATCTGCAATAAATGCTTTTTTGGTTGGTTGCCATGAGCTATGTAAGATGGAAGTTTCTACAATTATCATTGAAGGAGATTCATTTTCTGCCATTTAGTGGAGCTTTGGCAATTGTTCTTATCCTTGGCGGTTGGCTGATGTGGTGGAGGAAGTGCAAGATATCTTGAGTCACTTGGATGCTGTCCTTTATCATGTGTTATATAAGGGAAATGGTTTGGCTAATATCTTTGCAAAAGGAGGAGTGCTTCGTCCTTCTTTATCCTTTGATGTATAGTTTGTTTTGAGTTTCCTCCTGTACTTCATTCTTTTGGGTTTTACCTTTTATTAATAAATTTTACTGTTATAAAAAAAATGCCCTCACTACGGATTTTTGTCTTTTATTCTCTTTATCTTTTTTTCTCCCCAACATAGACAAGCATAGAAGGGGTGACTTCGACAATATAATCTTCACAATAAATGGAAAACTCTTCCATATTGATGACTTACTTTCAAACCATTCAACTATAGGTGTCCTTAGAGGAATGGAAAGTTTCTCATAACAGAAAGGGAGACATTATATGCGAAGAAGAAGATAGATTTTCAGCCCAACATCCAAATAGGGGAGTGGATCTTGGAGGATGAAGGAGAAAGAACAAATGTAGTGTGTTTTGGGGAGGAAAGAGGGAGAATAAAAAACAAAAACTTGTCATTAGGGCATTTTTGTTGTTTTTCAGAATGTTTTTATGGAGAGGACTGGATTGAATGACATGTGAAAAACTCTTATACTCTTTTGAAGTATTCAAATCTTCATATACTCTTTTGAAAATGGGCGAAAAGTTTTATAATTTTTTTGAAATGTTACCATTTTTTAAAGCGGTTAAAAATAAGGACTAAAGGTGAATTTCATAAAAATGAGCATCAATTAACGTTTCCTTTTGTGAAAATAGACTCAAGGAATATGGAGAATGAATACCTATTTGTGTTACTCTTCATTTTAACCACTTGAAAAATCTCAGTGTATGGAAAGCCTATGTGTTATAATGCAAACAAACAAGCTTGTGATCCGGCGTATGCTTCCAATGCATAATGGTCATTAACAGCCTGTTTGGGAAGGGGGTAAAAGGGGAGAGGGAAAAAAAAGGAGGGGAAAGTGGAGGGAAAATGAAAATGAGGTCTGTTTGGGAAGGGGGGAGGGGGAATGAGGGAGGGAAAACCGGGGGGGGGGGGGGGGGGGGGGGGGGGGGGGGGGGGGGGGTGAGGAGGGGGGAATGTGTGGGCCCCACTGAAATTTTTTCCCCTCAAAACTGAGGGGAAAATGAGGGCAAAGAGGGGAATCTAGACCAAATTACTGAAATGCCCTTCGGTCCCATCATGATAATCGTTCCGCCTCTCTACCTCTCTACTCTCTGCAAGCAAAAAGAGCTATAGTGATTCGTACATAGGCCAAACCCGCCCAGCCCAGTTTGTAATGGGTCTTTTGTACAGATCCAATCCATGAAGAGCCTCTCTTGTAATAATCAGATATATTACATCTTTTTTATTTGTAAAATATAATTTTGAAGCTTTTGCAATCCATAAGGCTAAATTGGTAATTTCTCTCTACCTCACAAACAAACAAAATCCTACTTTTTCACTTTTCTTCCCCCTACCTTTTAACTTCCCAAACAAGAGGAGGCAAAATTAATTTTCCCTCCCCTCCCCCCTTCCCAAACACAGCATAAATTTGTTTGTGCTAGGTGTGGAAATGGTGTGTGATAAGACAGACCATTTACACAACAAAATCTTCATACCCACATAAAGAGGTACTAAAGATTTGGGCCAGACTGACCCAGGCCCAACCTGCTTTGGGCTGGGGTCTAGACTTGGGATTTAGTATTTGGGCTGGGCCTAGATCTGAGTTTTTGGCACGTTTAATAGATGGGTTGGGCACTGGGGTATATAATGAGATGTTCCACTAGGGGCAAGAGCTTGCAACATAAATGGGTCATTGATTCTCCGATTACCCAGAGGTTCCGATCCATTAATAACCGGGTTTGGGCCTTTATTTAGGTTCTGATAAGCAAATGGGTTCGGGTCCATTTTTTTACCAGTGACCTAAACGTGTCTAGGTCAGATTCCATCTTGGTTCGAACCGTGGATCCGGGACCCGACATATTACATCAAATTTTAGAGAAATTCTCCTAAAAGTTAGCTTTTTAAAAAAATTATTTAGCTAGTTTTTTCTAAATAGTTCTCAATCAGATCCGGACCCATCTCATTACCGGGTCCGGGTCCAGTTGCAGTTCCATATTATCATTAATGATTCCGGTTCCGGATCCAAGAAACTAGTTCCGAATTGGGTGTGGTTCCATCGTCTCATAAACGGGTCCGGGTTCACCATGGACCCGGACCAGAACCGACTCATTTACAACCCTAATTGGTAGATGTTCCTACAAGTGCTGATAGGCTGAAAAAAAAAACACTCCATTTATCTTAAGCAACAATACCATAGACCATCACATGAAAATTGTTTAGGTACATGATTTTTTCATATTTCGGTCCGTTTACCTTGTTTCTTCATTTCACATGCAGTCAAAAGGATTGAGACCCGTAATTTGTTCATGATCACAGGCTGGTTTCACTCTGAACATCATTGACACTCCTGGGCTTGTGGAGGGAGGACATATCAATGAACATGCTCTTGAGATTATAAAGCGGTTGGTATATAACCCTTCTGATTTCTGGGAAGTTCTTAGTATTAGATTGCCCCTTCATACTTCTAGTGTCATATTCTAGAGGTTTTTGTGGAGCTCCCTTTAGTCTCTTAATCATTTTCTTTTGTCATTTTTTATCTCTTACTTAGTCGAGACATTATGTTGAAGTTTGTGTTTTGCTTGAATGACAGGTTCTATTGAACAGGACAATTGATGTCCTCCTTGACTGGTTAATGAGCTTTGCTTCAGGAATTCTGGGTCCATGACGAAATGAGTGGACATTCTCTCTCTTGCCCTTTCTCGGTTGCTCACAACTTTTGGTCTTGGCCTTCATGATAGGTGCCAATGGGTTTATAAGTTGAGCAACGTGGGTAACATGTACTGGTTCAACCTGAACCTGGCCCCTCTATTAATTGGGTTTTAGATGATAGCATGAAACCTTTTTAGTTAAATAGGTCAGCTCACCCGTAATTAACAGCTCTTTGTTGGGTTGGTGGATTACAGTAGAATTAGTGGGGTGGGGTTAGGTTGGCTGTTCAAATGCAAGAGTAAATTCATCCTGAATGCACCTCTGGTCAGTTAAAAATGTCAGCAGATGCCAATTTGAATCAAAATAATTTATAACTAGCGAAAAGCCCCCGTGTTAAACATGGACAGCGTGATTCATAATATTAAACATTAAACAAATATATTATAAAATCTAAACTATATTGTCGAGCAGGAAAATCATTATTAAGACATGTATTGGCAATATTAATTATATTCTGAATTCTAAAGGATTGCGACAACAGTAATAATTGGAACCTATCGGTTGATTTAGTGAAGATTTATATTTTTTTCTCACTTGATTGGTGCATCATATGGATTAGTACACTTCTTTATTCATTTTTGTAATATACTAATCTCATATGTAAGATCAAAACCTCAAATTCCATGATAAAAAACAATTGAAACGTTAAGCTTCAAAGTCTAAGTGATACATCTACTTACCAAAAATGCAATTTACATATAAAACCTGAACATCTGAAGTGAAATTTCTACAAACAATATCTAAACATCTGAAATGAAATGACCATAAATTCCATTTGAATATCGGAGATCCAAACATAATATTCATATGCATCAAACATTCAGTGTCCACAAGTCCTTACATTTGACATGAAAATATAAGACAATTACAACATCTAATATCCAACCTTCAATTTCCAAAACTTCAACAATCGTGTACTTCATTCTGCAACGATCAAAACTTCAACATATAACAAAGTGCAGCAACACCCTTGAAGGTAGTATTATTCAATAGTATTCAGTAGCCTTTGGTAGAGTCATTCCCTGCAAAAAGTATCATAAAGGAAAATAGTAAAATTACGATCTTCCATAAAACACAAGTAAAAAGGCCTGAAAATTAGAATAACACCGACAAATTCAAAGAAACCATCTTTTGGTGGTGTTGTCGAAATCACATAATCTCTGGAAACATTTGGGGTCTTTCACTTGATATATAATCATAGTAGCACTCGTACTTCCGTGTCTCCTCAACACACCATAGTTACTGTCACCATACAATAGAATAAGTGGGTGCGGAAACAACCCTGGGTTGGGTAATATTTCTTACTAATTTTTATGAGAGAGCATGGCCAAAAAAGTTTTTATGGATGGTATATTTTATTTGTTTATTCTATTTATTTTCATGGAATCCCTAAAGTGGAATAAACATAATTATAATTAAAACTCATTCCATTACAGAAGTAAAAGGACCTCAAGAAAAATTCAATATCGATTTGAAGAGGCCTAGAGCAGTACATGAAAACTGCTTCATGGACATAAAAAATATTAGATATATAACTTGCAAACTAATATTTATAGAATAGCTATCAAACTAAGATCTTTTGAAATTTTGTGGGAGCCCATTTCAATTGAAAGGGTGTCAAGAATGATTTAATGGAAATCCAAAAAAATTAAAATTAGTAGTCTTTCTATTATCAAAATACAAGATTAAAATCCTAGTGGAATAAATGGAAAATCAAGATCATTTGAAATTGTGTGGGATCCCATTTCAAAATGGTGTCAAGTAGAAGAGATTTTAACTAAAAAACCCATAAAATTTAAAATTTGTTGTTTTTCTATTACCAAAATCCAAGTAGAATAAGTCGAAAATCAAGGCTTTCTAGCTTATAATGCAATCCCACTGACTCGGAATCTATTGATACAAGGACAGAAATCAATGCCATTCCCACTTTAAATCGTTGTTGTCTAAAACTCAAATGGAATGAAATCTTTGTTGATACATATGTGCCTAAAGAGTCCATATAAATGAACTCGAATGTGTGGGTGGTTTGAAGAGCAAGACCAGGATCCATATTGATGATCCAAAATTGTATGCAAGTCTTAGGGCCAAGGGACTCTTATTAGGCCCATACGTATTATATTTTACTGTATCACATACCACATGGAAGAAAAAAAAAAAGTATGCAGAACGATTAGCCTAGTTGAAAGTTGAAAGGGTCATAATGATGGAGAGCCTAACTGTGCTTGGAGGGAGATTTTACCTAGCACTGTTCCCAGCTTGGCTTGGACTTCCAAACAGCCTGTTATGGTTTTAGGACTAAAAATGGATCTTCATCATTTACCTAAGAATCTGGCAAGGACCAGCCTTGAAAATAAGGCACTTTGATTTAACATTTTAAGCCAATATTCATGTCGAGATATCATAATTATATGAACTGGTTGAAAGGGAATGTGAAAGAAAACTAAAATAACCTTGAAAAACTAAGCAAAAACAGTATTTAAGTAAAGCAGAGCATATGACTAAAATATCATATAAGCTTAAGAATATGAATAGAAGCTGTATAGTGTGGTCATTATGAAACCTAACCAGATGTAAAGACAATCATGTCAACTTGAAACATCCTATAGGCGCCAAACAATGCAATCTTTACATCAAATTATTTTATCACAGTGAATACAGTAGTAGTTTCTAAGTTGAGAAGCAAGGACAGAATCACTTTAAGACAATATTACATTCAACACATAAGATGCTTTTAGCTTGTCGTACAAATAACAGTAGAAAGTAAAAGGGAATGTAAGGGACCTCTGAGCAAACTTTTCAGCTTTGTTAGGAGCATCCACAAATGTTGTATCACTCTCCACCCATTCCCTGAATCAAACGCAGAGTAAACATGAGCACTTTTAGAATATCTTGATAGAATGGGTGGTCATTCATAACACACTCCAGCAGTTCCTTCTGTAATTTTCAATATGACAATTTAATAAAACAAATTGTAGATTGCACATGACTACACCAACAGTCAATATGGCATGTCAGAAGTTTTAAAAAAATTAAAAGAATGTCAGAAATGCCTACCACTCAGAAATTTCCACATAGAGTATCAACTCAATTAACAATAAGAACGAAATTCATGAATTCTCAAATTAAGAAGCAAAGTAACCAGATTTCGGATCACTTCGGCATTTTGTCAAACACCATATGCACATAGAGCTGACAAAAAAAAAGAGCAACATAAACCGGGAAAAATAGAAGAAGACCATAACATTCATTGCTCATACAGCCATATATCAATATGGTCACATTGATCATCCAGTGGGCCTAAACACAAAGAGGCACACCACCCATTCACAGACTGCAAATGGAGACTTTACCAACATACCCTCATTCATAGTGGGTCTCGCCAAAGGATATTTCCATTCTGTGTATAAAGCGGCTGGTTGAAACCAAGCATTATACACTAACTCCACCGTATCAGCCAACACTCTTTCTAATCACATAAAATAGCGGCTGAATCCACTTTTCCGTCATATTTTTTACGGTTGAAATCTCCATACTTCTCCATTGAAAGGAAAATAAGATAAAACAGGAATGAGACATTTATTATATAGGTAATATGGGTTGGCAATGGTTTTGTTGAAGCTCTCGATGTTTCAATCAGCTTGAAATTAGATTCAAGTCACATAAACAAAATCCAATTTCTATATCTTTTCTTATTGATTCTAGCATGTCACAAAAGCGGCATCCTGATGATGATGACAAGGTGGAATCAGAAGGCAGTGACCGCCAAGGTCCCTGCTCTTAGAAAATGAATGGGTTTCCTTTTCTTTTTTTTTTTTTAGGGGGGTGGGGGGGTGGTTAGTAAATGGAGAAGTGGGTTATGGTTGTATCGATGAGAAATGAATTGGGTTTGTCTTGAATCAATGAAAAATGAACTGGGCTGTGATTGTATCTGTGAAACCTTAACTGGGGTGTTATTGTTTCCATGTGAAATGAAGAACCCTTTCTTCAGAAAAAAATAACAGAGTAAGATGAAAAAACAAATACTACTGTAGAATGAATTAAATAAAAAACAAAATACCTGATATCCGACCCAAAGTCTTAGCAACTCTTGTTTGTACCTTGCGTATTTAGTGAAGAAGATAGAAAGAAGGGAAATAGTGCAGTGACCTTTGGAGAGATCGATGGAGAGAATTGCTGAGAGAGATGTGATAAGGCATGCATCTTATCCATGATTACCATTCGTTACTAAAATGCAAGATTTTTGCACATTAGAGGAATGAAGGGGACGAGAGTTATGATGAGTAATAAAGAGGAGAAGAGGAATGTTCTTGGGGAAGAGGAAACGAAGAAGAAATGAAGAGAGGAGAATAGTAACGTTCTTGAGGAAGAAGAAACCAAGAGAGCAGTTACGGTTATTGGTTGCATTTGAAATAGTGCTCTCAATTATGTGAAATTAAGATTAAATGGGCCATTAGTTAGTGGGGCTGTTGTTGGCGGCATGTCAAAAATTATAAGATGGTCAAAATCAAATCTCAAATTGACACAGAATAGGCAATTGGAATTCAACAGGCTTCATATAATACTAGCAGAACATGCCTGTGTTAATCACGGGCAGTATAATTCATAATATCTATTTTATTTCTACAGGATTAAAAAAAAAAAAAGAACACCTCATTTTTTTCAATTTCAGTTTCTATTGTTCGATGTTGTGAAACATTTCCCATGGTAAATTGTTCTTCTCGCATGGGACTAAAAGAAAATTTTCTACTACTTGGGTCCACCTATATACCTTCCGTCTCAATCACTACAAAAATCTTGGCAAGTAAATTTCCTGCAAAAACAGAGAATGTGATGCTTAGTAACCAGCCAATGCAATAGAAGAAGCCATAACTAATTGATCAAGTGAAACCAATGGAAATGATTTTTCTTACAGTGTAAACGTAATTAAATAATTAAAATTCACTTTTGTGATAGATGGCGAAAACCTAAATTCAAATAGCAAATATATCTAAATAGTCTCTTGTGCCTTCACATGCATAGCAGGAGAATGCAATATATCAAGAAAAGTTTGGGAATAGAAATGTTTATTTTTGGCAGATGGCCAAACTTTAGAAGCTTGCATCTTATTAGTACCATATATACCAAACATTGAATTATAAACATACTTTAATATGGAAATATTCATCATTCAATTCTAAACATCCCATTGTTATTGCTGTGGATGTATACCAATAATGGTAATAATTAAATGTTGTAAAATAAGAATTGTCCAAAGACTCCAATTACAGTCAAAATGTTCAAAGGTATATTCAAACAGCTTAAAGTGCATCACTAAAGTTTCTAAATAAAGGCATTTAAAACAACACTTTAAATGTTCAATTGGGCAGAACACAAGTTAAAGTTACCATGAGTGATAGCAAGCAAGAACTTCGACTCAGCTGTGCAGTCAATATCCCTCAGCCTTAAGAGCGGACATGCTTTATTTGGTTATATTTGAATTTGTAATTATCTCTATCAAAATTGTATTATTCTTATAATGTCATAAGAGAGTATAAGCATTGCAAAAAAAGGGAACAAATTATGGGAGAATGATAAGAAGAGTATAGTGCATTTTCTAGGCAAATATCTTCTCTAAATTAGAGTGAGAAGAGTTCCAAAATCAATAATTTTTTTTTAGTCTGCTCATTTTTTCGAATAAAGCTTTACCATTTACACTTCACAAACTAACTGAATTTAAATGTCTTATAAACCCAAACGGGTAAATGCCAATTCTGGGTAGCTGATGAACTGGAAAAGTAATACAATTTTGGCCCTTTCATTTGTTGAAGATGAGAACTACTTTTCCATTTATACTGGACAAACTAACTGAATCTAAATGACTTATCAACCCAAACACCCAATTGCCAATTCTGGGTAGCTGATGTACTGGAAATAAAGTAATACAGTTTTGGCCCTTTCATTTGTTAATACAGATGAGAGCTCCATAAACCATGGATATATATACACCACCATTAACTGGATAACAGGTATGACAGAGATGATCTTAAGGTGGAGATGAAATATGATTAGAGACATATATGTAAACTCTAGGAACTTATAAAACTTATAATACACATGATTGAAAAATATTCTCACTTGAAGTCATAAATATATATATATATATTATATAGGATCGTTTCTAGTTCCACATAATTTGTGATTTTTTATCCTTCCAAGCTCAAGATTGAACCCAAAACTAATGAAAATGATGATATTTTCTATCCTCTTCCATTATGAAATTCTAGAAATAAAAAGGTAGTTTTGCATTCTTCCCATCATCTAATTTTCTTTATTAAAAAAACCAACTACTTCCTGCAGTCATGATTTCCTACATATCATCTACCTCAAGTATATACCATGTTAAGGTTGAAACAAAGGTAGGACTACTTATAGCTTAGTTAGGTTGATAAAATACGGAAGGATTCAAGTTCAGACCAGCTAAGGGTTGAAACAAAGTGAGGATTGATTTAGCTCGGTCAAGTTGATAATATATGAAAAATATTTCTTTTTTCAAATATAGCTGTGCATTTTGCTCCAATAATTTATTATGAAGAATTCAGCACATGGTTTGAGTACAGATATTGAAAGATTCCAAGTTGTGCAATGTGTTGCTATATTAGTAAAACTATAACAGATGGGTTGGTATAATATCCTTTATAATTCTGACATGTAATTAGCATGGGTATAAGCTACAAAGAACAAAGTAATTCATCAACTTCTCTAGCACTTGGAATAGTAATGGACTTAGGAAGAAGTCACCAGACTTAATTCTAGACTACTCAGATAAATACATGACATTTGTTTATAACGTAGTGAAGTAATTAACAAACTCAAAATATTATTGCATTTTGAATAATAATTGACTGCATTTTGCTTGAGATGTACATTGCTATCCTACAATGAATGTGGTAATTGTGATATGCAATCCACTATAAAAGTAATCTGTATTAACCTAAAAAAGACATCAACTATAGTTATACGTTTTGTTAGATTAATAATGAATGGCAAATGTGATTTTTAGGCCAATTCCATTCCATGAAGATGGAGGGTAATAAGCAGTGATCAAATGTTTGTTGCCATCAAAAGTTCTGGCCTGACTAGCCTCTTTGGGGGGGAAAAACACAACATGTACTACAAATCTTGTTGTTTACATTGTGTGTGTGAGAGAGATCAAATTTTGGCGTCCATCCCCTAACCAGCCATTCATGGCCAATGGTGCCCGATTTACTTTTCTTCATATTGAGTTTTTAGATCCCAAGAAGCCAATTTGAATGTGTAATGAGCTTTTTGCTTGCATGTATATAGGCCGGAAACCATTTCTAAACAATCTTATTCATTTCAATTGGTAAAGAACAAAATGTAAAACTCACTAACATGCACATAAGAAAAGAAAACAAAACAACAAAGAAAGAGACGATCCTGTATACGTATTTCATGTGTATAATAATAATAATTTATGAACGAAGCAATGAGAAGATAAGATAAGACATGGGTATTTGCTGCTAAAAAAAAAAAAAAACTACCAGTGGAAATAAATTAATTTAAATGGTATAGTCGAATTATATTCATGTTTTACCTTTTCTTTACATGGAATCATGTATCTTTTCTATTGATATACAGAACAACTCTATGGAATATAATCACTTTTCAGTACATGTTTCAAGTCTGTCTGGAAGGAGTGCAGTCTTCTTTAATCTCTAGGTTTAGATTAAGAATCCTATATGCTTTAGCAACATTAATTAGGAATAACAAAATGTTGATGTATCCATCTGTCTAAATGTACAATGTAAATAAGTTACAATTCTGCATTATAATAACAAAGAGAGTACATTTATTTTTAAGGAAAAAAGAGTTAACACAGTTCAGTTCTAACAAACTATAGAATGCAGGCCAATGGACACTTCACCGCGAATTAATCATCAAAGATTTCGAACATTATCAAACACCCCCCATTTCTATGTCATTCTTCAAAATTCCTAAACCAGTGGCAAAATAATTGGACCATAGCATATCTCACGTGATTTGACCTGATTCCTTTCACACAAAACAAACATATTGTGTTTGAAACAAAATTTCTTTTACCAATTTGGTAAACTGAACTCGATTTCTTGGGCAGAGAGAATGAGATGGGTTGGTTTTATGTAACCGAATACATACCACAAAAAAGTAGTGTTTATCGTAAGCGAGGTGTACCTAGGAATCTAAAGCATATCTCAAGCTATTTGACCTGATTCCTTTCATTCACATATATAATGCTCCAATAGTAAAAAAATAAAAATAAAATACATACAAACAGTTGATGCTCAAGTAAAAATCTGTGAAAAGGGGAAAAAAAGTGAAAAACTAACATATACATACATATAGTGATCAGTGAAAGGCTTCTTTGCCCTTTAATAGTGGAAGGCAGTGTACAACCATAGTTGGATAGTACTGCTAATCTGCTATGCTTCAGAGGCACATGCTCTAATGCTCCAAACTAAGGAAGTAAATATCCTCTTATGTCAATCAAACTGCCATTAATGCCCTTGGGATTTGTGGGCAGGTAAGACCGACAACAATCAAGATTATTATTACTTTTGTTGTCACTAAGGTCCTGTTTGTTTCATTCAGTTTAATATATAAGAATTGAAAGACATATTTCTAGAAAGGTTAAAATTGAAGATACAAAAGTTGAATCTCTGAAAATGAACATCAAATTATCTACTCTCTAATGGAAAATGAATCAAGTGGATATGGGAATTGAATACCCAGTGTCCTTATGCAACACATTTCATATAAACCTATCACGGCACCACCAAACATACTTACAACATCCAAATAGGCCCTGTACATTTCCATAAATATCCAGACCTCCTTGTCTGACCAAAGTATGGGTGAACTCTGAAAATGAGCCCATTATAGCATTTTAACATGCAGTTGGTATGCATACTTACAAACATCAACCAGAGGTTTCTACAAAAAAAAAAAAATGCAGTTGGTATGCATAAGGATCTTCATCACCAACTGAGTCAAGATGCACAAGAAGAAACCAAAATCAAGTTTTAGAGAGATGGGCAAAAAGAGACATTAGTCCATATCATGATTAGGAGATTAAGATTCTTGGAACATCTTTATTTTTAGTTGTTTTCATAGCAACCACAAGCAGGATTCGATGTTAAAAGTTCTTATCATTGTTAAACGCTAAAATAAGTTCTAGAAAGTAAAAGCCGAGAAATGTATAGAAAGAGTGGTTTGTTTTTTATTTTTTATCAAAGGAGTACCTTTCAGGCTTTGATTAAACAGGGGGCGTCTGTTGAAGATGTCAAGTGTACTCCACCAGTGATTTGGCTTTGGTGGATGATGAAGGCCAAGTAGAAAAGGCAGAGAGCATTTGTGAGACAATGATGTCGAATTCAAAGAGCATTGGATTTCTGGATGATGATTATGAATGAAGTAGAGAAAGCCATTGACGGGAGCGGCTGTTGGAGATGGTGGGCAACGTCCTATGGTGATGACGAAGAAGGTGTTGGTGTGAAAGAGAGAGGAGAAGCGAAGATTTCAGAAAGGGACTAAAGACCACAATTATAATAAAGGGAAATTTTCAAAAAAGTCATTTATTTTTAGGTGATTTTCAAAAAAGGGTCAAACAAATCCGATATTTTAAAAATGTATGGAGATTTTCAAGATTTATTTCAATCAGGTCCAATCCAGTAATCTATACCCACCGCCGGCAACTTTGTATCCTGATATAAACAAAAGCTCAAAAGGCCAAAAGCGTGGTTAGTGAGTAGGAAGTAGGTAAAAGGAGATTTTCAAAACAGTTCTAAACTTTTTAGGTGGTTTTTAAAAAATGACCAAGGAATTGAATATTTCAAAAAGGTATGAAAGTTTTCGAGACTTCTTTCAACTAGAGTCTTGTTGGGAGAACTCCATCCACTGTTGGTAGTTCTTTTTTTTTTTTTAATTTCAATATGAAAAAAAAAATCCATTTGATTTCATTTATTCTAAAAAATATTGGACCAATTATAAAATCACTTTTGCTTGTTCCAAGTCACTCATATAACATAATACATTGATTGCACCAAAATTTATCTTAAAAATTAGAGTGTCCAAATATTTGATTGACATGACGTGAAAACTAAAATTAAATATTGACTAGGTTAATAATTAGAGTGCCCACCTAAAAAGTCTGAGACTGTTTTGGACATCTCCTTTTTACCTACTTGCTACTCACTAGGGGCACTTTTGTCCTTTTGAATTTTTGTTTATACAAAATTACCGACAATGGGTATGGATTGCCGGATTGGCTTGAGTGAAAGAAGTCTTGCAAACTTTCATATGTTTTTGAAATATTGAATTCTTTTGAATTTTTTTTAAAATCACCCAAAAGTTAAGGAATTTTTTTAAAATTTCCCTATAATAAAATAGAAGAGGAGAGAAGGGAGTTTAGTAACCGAAGACACGAAAGAAGTTATGGTCTTGAATAAACACACGAGAGGATTATTTTGGACAATGGTCAAAAATCATTTGATAGTCAAAATAGTGAGAGGTTGATTTCTCAATTGAATCCAATTGGAAACAGTACCTTTCATATATATATATATATATATATATATAAAAGAATAATTAGAAATCACATAAAATATAAGAGGGAAGTTTACAACATAAATTTTGGAAATTCAGAAATTTGTGACATTAATAACTACATAAAATAAATACAAAGTAACTTACCTCCTTTTCCTTGGTCCTTCGTTGCTAGTCATGAATTATGAAAGATTTGATGCAAGATACAAGGGATGTGCTCAAAGTTTGCATCTTTATCCCTGCAAATCCTCCTAAAGAGTTCCACTGAGACTTTTTGTAGGAAGAGATGCTGAAAACCAGTGTGATACTGAATGCTCTCTATGTTCTTCAAGTTAGGGCAATCATACAAACTTAGGTAGTGAATGCGACTCATTGACTCCTTAGAATTTTTTTTTATATAGTTGAGTGAGTTGCTGTTCGGTCAGATATAACGGTTGTAGGTGTCTGGGGGTTTTAGGGCTTCATGTATTTCTTTATGGTGGTGAGAGCATTGTACTCTGAGAGAACTTTGAGAGAAAGAGTGAGAGAGAATCTGAAAGGGTTTGTACTCTTATATACATAAGAAGAGAGTTGTTCTTCTTGTTGTGTGATCTCCAAGAATATTGGACCGCTTGAATCTTCCATGGATGTAGTCCACATCTGGTGAACCACGTAAATCTCGTGTGTCTGTGTGTGATTGATTGTGTGCTCTTGTAGTGAATGTTCGATCCCTCATTATTGCGCACGTGTGTGCTGAAGCATGAAAACCTGCGATCTAATAATCATGCCACATGAGAGAGAGAGAGAGAGAGAGAGAGAGAGAGAGAGAGAGAGAGAGAAAGGGAGAGAGAGAGAGGGAGAAAGGGAGAGAGAGAGAGAGGGAGAGACGAGGATTTTATGTGATTCAGAAAAACCGCCTACATCCACGACAAAATAACAATGACCCACATATTGACTCTCTTCACAATTAGGATTTATAGATTACATTATATAAAAATCACCACTTTTTTAGCCGGTTCAATGACCAAAATACCTTTGACCCTTAGCCCGGTCATGGGCTAACCTACGGGACCCTACGGTAAACCTGGAATACAAGACATAAACCTAACAATCTCCACCTTAGCTTGGATTCCGTTGAACTCGAGCCACCAGGAAATAACCAATAATGTCTTTCCATACCTCGCCGACAGCTACATCGTTGCATCGATGGACATCAAAGTTCAAGGTGGAGAAGTCCGACAAGAAGATGAACTTTGCTCAAAATTCAAGTGCTGTTCAACATGTCATTGTGTTCAAGAATGAAGGTAGTTCAAGGTGGAGAAGTCTGCCGAGAAGATGAACTTTGCTGAAAATTCAAGTGCCGGTTCAACATGTCAACGTGTTCAAGAATGAAGGTTGCGCCATTGGTGCAGGGATGTGGCTGTCAATGAGCTACAGAAAGATATTGCCAGTTATTTATTGGTGGCTCAAGTTCTATGAAATTCAATTTAAGGTGGAGATTGTTGGGTTTGTGTCTTGTATTTTGGGTTTACCGGAGTGGTCCATTGGGTTACTGAATGACCGGGTTTAGGTTCAAAGGTATTCTAGTCACTGTATTGGAGCTTTCTTAGGGATTAAGAAAGTGGAAATTATATATATGATGTAATCTGTAACCCTAGACTCTTGAGAGAGTTAAGATGTGAGTCACTGCTCTCTTGTCGTGGACATAAGTAGTTTTGCCAAATACGTAAAATCCTTATCTCTCTCTTGTATGACATGATTGATCGATCGTAGGTTTTGCGCTTCCACACACACGCGCACAACATTAATGTCATCAATATCTTTGATAGATAACGAATGTAAAAACCTCGTTTTCATTGCAAATGTGATCGAGAGAGAAGTCCTCCACAAAGAGAATCGGAGCTCAAAACTTCTACATTTGGGATTATTTAAACCCAACGGCTCTTAAATTAAGATATTATCCTATTTATCTATAGGACGGAGTTAAACCATGCATGATGCTACTACATCAAAATAAATTGCAATTCTCCACCTAAATCCATGAGTTATTCTACCTCCTATAAAATTCAAAATGCTTGCAAATTTCATTCACCTTGTATGAAATTTGATCAAATTTTTAGTGAATTCAGGGGATCATAGATCATATGTTTTTGTATGATAAAGTCCTTTCGGGTCAAGGAAAAAGGAAAAATTGATGGAGCTAATTACAAGTTGATAAATTGACCAATTCAATAGCATGCCTCAAACATATTTGAGAGAATTTGTAATATGTATCAACATAAAGAGAATTACAGTAAACTGGTGCATTTAATCTAAGGGACCCTCAATTGACTCCAAATTCAAGCCAAATCAATTAAAAGTGTGTGAGAGTAGATTGGAACGGGCTTGAATTTTAGACACAGGTTCTAGTAATATCACAATGGAGCTCACCATAGGAATTAATATATCTTTTTACCCTTGATGAGCTTCCTTCTTTCCTTTAAAAAAGAAAATAAGGGAAAAAATGTGTGCACATAGAGAGGAGATAGAAGCAAGGCCAACCTGTACTCGTTTTCTCCCCTTTTAATAATACTTAGAAATCACATTAAGTATAAGAGGAGATTTTACAACATAATTTTTAGAAATTAAAAAATTTGTGATATTAAAAACTGCATAAGATAAATACGAAGTTACTTACCTCCCTTGCCTCGGTCCTTCCTTGGTAGTCTTGAGCTCCACTTGGTACTTGTGTTTGAAAGAATTGATGAAGCCTTTCATAAGCCTCTTCTGTGGAATTAAAATTACAGAGTCGAGGGATGTGCTGAAAGTTTACCCATTCATCTCCTCGAATCTTCCCTAAGGGCCTGTTTGGATGTATGGTGAATTGAAGCATGGTAAGGTGAAGCATCAAATCAAGATAGAATAAAATATAAGGTGTTATGATGGTGTTTTATTTTTAATTGTTTGGTATGGAATCTTTTTGACTTTTTGTATAGGAAAGTGGAGATTTTTTGTCTTTTAGTGGAAAAGGGAGGTTGCTTTTTTCACTTTTTTTGAAAAAGATGGAGGGAATTTTGAAATTGTGTACTTTTGATATGACCCATTGTCTTTTCTTGTCTGGATAATGGAGGCTTTACCTCACCTCACATCACTTCACCACACATCCAAACACGCCCTAAGAGTTCCCCTGAGACCTCTTTTAGGACGAGACGTTGAAGACTAGTGAGGTACCGAATACCCTCCATGGTCTTCAAGTTAGGGCAATCAAACAAAAATAGGAGCTGAATGGAACTCATTGATTCCTCTTCAAATTTTATTTGATTCAGTTGAGTGAGTCGTTCTATGTATAACAGCTTGAGTTGCAAGAAGTGTCCGCGACGGAAGCACAATTCTGTCCCAACATATGCCTCGGTAAGATAAAGCATCATGAGATTGGGCGATGCTTGCAGTGAAGACAATGGATATTCATTCAATTGAGACGATTCTAAAAACACTCGAGTGAGGTTTTGAAGGGAAACAATCCACAGAGGTAACCTCTCCAAACGCCCAACTAATGCAATGCTTTCAAGATGAGTTGGAGGAGAAGACAGTGCTTCCATATTAATAATCTCTTCTTCTCTTATAGCTATTACAGTCAAGAATCGAAGGCTTTCCATCTTTCGTAACGAGGCACATAGCTCTACTCCATGGTCTCTTTCCACCTTTGCAATTGTCAACTTTCTTAGCTGGGTCAAGTTTCCAATTTTTTTAACTATTTCATTGTTTGCTGCAATGACTTCTAAAGTTTGTAAGCACTTTAAATTGCATAACCCAGTTGGAGCTTGGACAAATTTGACATCTTTTAAGTTGCCAACAGAATGCATGATAAAACGATATGCAAAGATGTGCCGCAGTTTCTTCAATTTCTCTACTCCTTTGGGCAGGATATTTATTTTTGACTTCCTAGTATCCAATGTCTGTAGATTTTGGAGCCTTCCTATGGATTCTGGAAGCTCTTCAACATTCGTATTACTCAAACTCAAATAGCGTAAATTGAATAACTCCACTAATTCATTTGGCAAACTCTTTATAGGAGAATCTTCTAGATCTAACACCCTTAATAGTTTAAAGCTTGATAAGATGCCACGTAAAGAAAGAGACGGAATTTCTATTTTGAACAGCATCAAAGAGCGAAGATGACAATTACTCGGCCCAATGTTTACAACACTATTGCCCATTGACAAGTAACGGGCTTTTTTGTTTAGAGTCTCCTCTTTTCCATCATTTATGTAGCAAAAATTCTCTCTGTGGCCAATTGATATAGCTAACTCTCGCAGAACATCATGCATTCTTACCTTTTTTCTAAATTGATGGTCAATTTCTCCATATTGTAGCATGCCCCTACATACAAGATCCGTGATATAGTCTGCCGCCGCCTCCTCTAGTGTTCGCCCTCTCCTCTCTTGTATAAAACCTTGAGCAACCCATAACCTAATTAGTCTGTTTGGTGTAATTAGGCAATCTTCAGGAAAGAGGCTACAATATAAGAAACAGTACTTGAGGTTGTATGGCAAATCGTTAAAGCTGAGCAAGAGTATGCTCTTCAACCCTCCCAAATCTTTATTGTTGCCCAGCTGCCAGCTAAGACTAGCTTCCACCATACTCCATTCTGAGCTTGACTTTTCTTTCATTGACATGAGCCCCCCAATGGTCACAATTGCTAGAGGTAGCCCCTCACATTTTTTTACTAAGCTTTCTGCACATGGCTTTAGGTGTGGAGGACAACTTTTGTTTGAAAATGCTTTGCTACAAAAAAGGACGAAAGCATCGTCATTGCCCAGATGCCTCAGGCGGAGAACATTTTCAACTCCGAAAGACGATGCGAAATCATCCATCCGTGTTGTGATGATGACTCTGCTTCCACATCCATTGTCTGGCAATGCAAGTTGTATGTCATTCCATACAATTGCTTCCCATACATCATCTAAAACAATCACGTACCTTTTCTTCTGCAAGTAGCTGATGAGCATCTCACTAATTTCGATGTAATCCATTTCAGCAACACCATTTGGAATAGGCTCCTCGGTAGATTTGCATAGCTCCTTCATCAAGTCTCGTAGGAGTTCGTCAACTTTATAAGTCTGGGAAACTGTAATCCATGCATGGCAATCAAAGTGGTTCTCCACTTTTGGGCTGTTGTATACTTTTGCCACGAGAGTGGTCTTACCAAGGCCACCCATTCCCACCACGGATAGCACCACACGTTCTGGCACTTGATCTGATTCTGTTAGCCGTTCCATTAGGAACTTCTTGTCTTCCTCGATCCCCACAATTTCAACATCTGGGATTAAGCGTGCATGCTGTCTTAAACGTTGCCATTTTTCACCACCACCATCATCATTTGTGTTTGATGTTGCTCCTTTTTCTCTAAGGTCATAACGTTTGTATCGCTTCGAAATTTCCCGAATCTCAGACTTGACTGCTTGTAGCTCAGAGGCAATCTGGCGCTTGTAAGAGTAAAGCTTTCGGAGGAGAATGGCTCTTTCTACCAGTCCTTCACTTGTGTCTTCCTCGGCAATATGGTACATGTACTTGTCAATGATATCCTCCACCTTGTAGGCAACTTCTCTTACTTGCCCCTCAAATGTTCTTATTCCATCTCCATCGTTGCTGATTTTTCTTCTTTTTCTTCTATCTACATCTTTCAAGAAGGAGCCCATGCTCTCCAGCTCTAGTTGGATTTCTTCTAGTTGCAGTCCTTGAAATAGAGACGATGCTTCTTCTTTCAATCTTTCATTCGCGAAGTCCCCACCAACCTCTGCCAATTTTTTAATCACGAACCTCAGAGCAGTCTCCATGTTTGCTTTTCTCTCACTTTTCTCTCACAATACAATGCAGTCTTTAATTAGGAGCAGGCTATGGTACAATGGCTGTTATCTACTCATCTTGAATTAGCGTGCTAGTTCCACGTTTGATTTCCCAAAGTAGCCTTCATATTGTTGCTTACCATCCCCACAATATCCAGTAAACCCCAAAAAAATTCTGACAAAACATGAACAAAACCCAAAAGGCACTCCATATTCTGTACAGTAGGTGAGACATATGTAGATTATTTAAATAGGTGATGGTGGCCCATCAAAGGTGCTTGACCATTTCTCCCCAAGACTTGATATTTACTTAAATTTCAAAGCTTTTATGGGTAATTAGTTGTTTACTAACATTTATAATTTGTGTCCATTATATTCTAATAAGTTTATGGCATTTTTGAGAGAATTCTACAAAGATTAGGCTTTGATATTTTATGGCATGTTTAGATTTTCAATTATTATAGACCAATT
Source organism: Umbellularia californica (assembly GCA_028538565.1). NCBI lineage: Eukaryota > Viridiplantae > Streptophyta > Magnoliopsida > Laurales > Lauraceae > Umbellularia > Umbellularia californica. The sequence goes on from JAPQWN010000005.1 coordinate 16,138,114, forward strand.
CTCATTCATTTTTCCTAAACGGTCGTTCATTAATCAGTTATATGTTTTGCAATTAAGGACCAACCTTAGGGTTTAGATCACTTGAGATTATAATTAATTTGATATCTCAAATTAAATAATATTTTTCTATTTATTCAAATAGAAAAATTTTTCTCCACTACCGACCGTTGAATATGCTACACCAATAAGGCCTCAATTTCTCAAATAAATATAAAAAAATATTCTTTCTATTTCTAAATAAGGCCCGAGCTATGTTGCTTGAATTATTATTTTATGAGTTTTAATCTATTCCTGGTGTTTTTCCTTGAGATTAATGCATAAATTTGTTGATCAAGAGATACAAAACCTTCATGTGTTGCCTGAATAAGAACTTTGAAAAAAAAATTGCTGATTGCAAAATTCTTTATAATGGGGGTTGTTTTTTTTTCCACTGTTCTGGGATCTTTTCATTTTTCCCCCGTCCTTAATTTGTGCAGGTTATTGCATTGACTGACATAGCTCTCCAAGCTTCTACTCATATGGATTATCTCCAAAGTGAAAGGATGAATTAATTGGGCTCGCCAGGTTTCTCCCTTGATGCCTTTTTTGCTTCGTTTTGTTTTTCCTTTACTCTTAGAGATATACGGTAAGAGAGAATTTATCAAAAGTTGTTCTGCTATTAAATCCATAGCGCTAATTCTGGAAAGTGTTTGTGAAAGGATATTTCCGATGGTAAATGAAAGATTATAATGATATTTGGAAAAATAAAGTGATTGTAAATGGTAATTTGGAAAATGGAGAGACTTTCATGGACGAAGACTGTTAATTATGAAAAAGTATCTCCTTGTTTCAACAAAATTGGGGATTCATACTCTAATTCTTAAATATCGTTTCAAACTCTTTTTAATATGTCCCGACCTGGACGGTTTATTATTATTATAAGATCTAAACCATTGAATTGAATGGGTCCCCTAATGAACTACAAAATTGAAAATAGAAATTCAAATTGTGAAAGTGTCTGTGTTGGATTCTATGGTATATTCGATCATCAATCATAAATGGAATGTTTTTTTTTTTTTTTTTTTTTAAATAATAATAAAGATTTCATTTAAAGAAGGAATAAAAGAATACATCAAAACTTTAAAAAATAAAAAAGAGAGAAATTTTGAGGTGCAGGAGAAAAGCACGAGTCACAACTCCAATTACAAAATGACACCTACCCAAGGAATTAACCTATCCATCCATTATAAATGGAATGCTTTTGTTGACTTGTATTCATCATCCACCTATATCAATAGAGACTAAAGTTGCTAGCATGGCCCACTTCCATCTGTATTAATAAAGACTAAAGCAGCTAGCATGGCCCACATCCATCTTTATTAATGAGGACTACTGTGTCCAGCTCATGTTTTCCAATTGGATGCATTCCCCGGCGGTCAGGTCAAGAGCCCTGGGATCTTCTCAAAAGCAAACCCATCCAACAAGGCATTGACCTGGACGACCTAAGGGCATAAGACAAAGTTAAAAATAAAAATTAAATGATAATTAGCCTGTGCAACGTGGCTTATAAATCCTCATAAAAATTTTGGACTTCCATTTGTGCCCACTGCTGCATAGATATATCTCATTTAACCCAATGGGGGGCATTCATGCCTACAATATCGAACACAGAGTTAAAGTTATAACCAGGGAAATGATTCATTTGATATCCACATCCATTTCGCCCCCTACTGGATCCATAGCAGCAGTAAAGCTTGATTTTGAGAAGTCCTATGATATTTGATGGCCATTTTTCAAGGGAAAATTCAAAGAAGGCCTTAAAATTTTATTTTATTTTGAAAATAATATAAGTTTCAAGACTTTTAAAATTAGTACCCAAGTTTTCTAATAAGTTTTTAATGTAGGACATCTGACCATTTAAAGGCATTTTTTGGCAATATTTTTTCTCAATTATTTTAAAATACTTAAATTATTCTTCACTTAAAACCATGACATGGTTCCGGCAGCCAGTACATGCAGTCGATTGCAATGGGAACAGTAGTTGTCCTTAATCACTGTGAGGGTACTAAAGAAGAGTTTTATTTCAATGGAGGGTAACTAGGGTGTTTTAAAAAATTGAGGAAAAAAGTTGCTGAATGACTGTAGACAAAAAAGGACTTAAAAGATATGAAATGACTATAGCAGTCCCAAGGGCCCATTTTTTTCTTTTTGTTTTCCGAGCGAGGATATCCCCGCTCGTTTCTTCTTCTTCTTCTTCATAGTTAAGTAGTGATATCCCCACTCACTAAAGGTGTAACGATTAGGTTAACCATTCATTTTGGGAGAACTGTTAACCGAACCGTGAATTACGGTTTTCGATTTTAAAAACTGTAACCGTAACCGTATCCGGAAAAACCGTTAAAAATCGAACCATGGTTAACCGTTAAAAACCGTAACAAAAACCGTATCCGTAAAAACCGTTAAAAATCGTTTTGTCAAGTTAAAAACCATGAAAAAATCGTATAATTAAGTTAAGAATTATATACACATTTCATTTAGGCCATTTTTTTTTAAATTAGTGTAACAGTACGGTTAACCATGTGCCGATTAACGAAACTGCACTTCAAGGTTCGGTTCGGTTAATGACTGTGAGTCAATAATAAAAACCGTAACCAAACCGCACTTCACGGTTCGTTCGGTTAATTACTGTGAGTAAATACTGAAAACCGTAACTGAGCAGTGAAGTGCAGTTTTCTGATTTTAATAAACAGAATCGTAACCAAACCGTGAAACACGGTTATTAACAATGGTTCGGTTCGGTTAGACGGTTTTTTAGTTTTCTTTTACGCCTCTACTGCTCACTCGCATATACAAGCGGAGATATCCTTGCTCGTTTATTCTTCTTCTTCCCCTTCCTCCTTCATCCAACTCCTTCCACTTCTACCAACTAATCTCTTATCCCTTATATCTAACTTTATAGTCTAAAATCTAGGTTGGTCCTCAGAATCTTATGGGTTCTTTTCTTTTCTGTTTTTCACACAAGAAAGTCTTAATAAAGAATCATTCTCAAACTCCTAACCTTTCATGATATGCATGCTTCAGGCTTCCATTGAGCCCCATATAACCTCAGGCAGGCCATTCCATCCTTGAGAATGGTGAGATCAATAATGAGGAGACTACCAAATAAACTGACACCAAAGTCAATTTGGCTTTCTTTCAATGTGGAAACTTTGAAAAGAGGGTTATTTACATGCTAAAATTTATGCATGTGAATGATTTACATATATAAATGAGTTTAAATAAATACACATACAACGTCTTACACATGTGCAATGTGAAATGGTGAAAACAAACAACCCCAATCAGTGATGGATTCAGTGAACAATCACTGGGGGCCCAACAACCCCAATTAGTGACGGATCCAGTGAACAATCAGGCCCCCAGTGAATTTTTGGAAAAAAAAAAATATATATATATATACACACACACACACACACACACACTAAGTTAGACCCAATGTAACCAGTCCCTCAGTAAAAAATATTAGGCCCATTATTTATACATATTATTAGGCCCATTCTTCAACTATTAGGGCATCAGAGGTAAAGATTGCAGAGTATACCGCCCTCTCCAGCTCTCCTTCACCTTCATCGACTCGCCGACTCAGAATATAAGCTCCTTACCAATCAGCATCGTGCGATTCACCCAAAGAAATATTAGGCCCCCAATGACATGTAACCAGGCCCCAATAAAAAATATTAGGCCTATTTTTTATTTTATTGCTTGAAACTATTACATTATATTCGTCCCATATAAATAACCAAAAAAAAAAAGAAATTCGGGGACAACCCTGACTACTTAATCGTGTCCCAAGTGAATTTAAATCCTGGATCCACTGCTTACCCCAGTGAACTATGGTTTTGAATCTGCTACCACGACTTTCAAAATGGCAGTACTTTCTTTTTTATTCTTCTTTTTTGACTCGAATGCCGTTGAGGCCACTTTTTCTAAAAATATCCTCACATAGGTTACATCATCATGTTGACTGTGGATGCTAATGGAAAAAAAGAATAATAACTTTTGTTTTTTTTCATTTCTTTCCCTCCTTGGCCGAACCTCCGCCGTTAAGAGTATCTACATCCCTGTTAATCCTGATCGAACACTCATGGCCCACTAAGATGAACGGATGTCATGCGTTCAATCAAGTACCCCACACACATGTGGACCAAATTCATGTGCGCGTGGTTTGAAAGTTGAAGTGTTGCCGAATCTTCTCAACCAAACATTTACCCTTTCATGAACAGCCGTGCTACTTATCCCGGGATTCCAGGACCTTGGCCTGACTCCACATGCATGCGAGGGGCAAAATGGTCATTTGCCCATGTGGAGTCGGGCCAAGGAATCCCGGGACAAGTAGACTTTTTCTTTTATGAATGGATGAACACTAGTGGGGGAATGGTCAATGGAGAATGATGAAATGAGTGGTCTGACTAGAAGATGTTGATGTTGTGGAGAGAATCACCCTACATTGGAAAATTCAGTCACCCACCAAATGTAAATGACCAGAGAGTGAGAAAGAAAAAAAATTTCCAAAATTAAGAGGCAACTCTTCAACGATATGGCCTAGTTTTCTAATTTTGACCGGCCAGTCTAATCCCATTCTTTTTAAATTAAAATCACTCAAGTAAAAATGGAGGAATAGGGGTGTTAAAAAGAACCCAACGGTTAATAATCATGTTTCACGGTTCGGTTACGGTTATTAAAATTGAAAAACCATCCTTTACCGTTCAGTTATGGTTTTCAGTCTTGACTCATGGTTATTAACCGAACCGAACCGTTACACTAGTAAAAAAAACTAAAGGGCCTAAATGTATTGCATAATAAATGTTTTGTAAGATCATTTTAAACTTTTAGTTGTGTTTATTTTCATGAAAAATGATAGTATTGTTTTGTTTGATATGTGAAAAATGAGTGTGTTGTTCTGCATGTAGAGTCAAACGGCAAAGATAGATTTTTTTAAGTGACAATTAACCATAACCGAACCATTTAATACGGTTAGCCATGGTTCGGTTTTTAACGATTTTTTAGGGTACAACTATGCTTGCGGTTTTTAAAAATTGAAAATCGTAAAACAAACGGTTAACTGAACCGTGACACCCCTATGGAGGATGGTAAGATTTATTTAAATATAATCTGAAATTTATATAATTATCATTTATTTTTTATATTTTATTACTTAGTGAAGTCACTTTTTCTTTTGCATTTTTCCTAATAGTGAAACCTACTCGAGGAATTGACTCATTGTATGTTGGCCTTGTGGGTCCAGACCAAGTAGGTTCGGGGTCATGAGTATTTTGATAATTGTACCGGGACTTTTTATTGGCTAAGATAAGATTTTCTTGGGGGATAAAAAAGAGAGATTATATATATATATATATATATATATATGGGGGGTCTTCCTATGCATCCATCCCTCACCATTTTTGGTGAGGGACACCCCTTTTGGGGAAGTTTGAAGTACAAAAGTGTACTTTATGTAAGGTACAAAAACACTTTTGTACTTTAAACCTTCCCCAAAAGGGGTGTCCCTCACCAAAAATGGTGAGGGATGGATGCATATGAATATCCCCCTATATATATATATGAATATATATATGATGTAATGTGTACAGAGTGAAGAACCCAAGGAAAGTCGCATTTCTATCCCGTAGACGTATGAGAGTTTGTTGAACCACGTAAAATTCTCTGCTTGTGGAAAATTCAAATAAGGCCTTAAAATTTTTATTTTATTTTGAAAAAGGACACAAGTTTCAAAACTCTTAAAATTAGTATCCATGTTTTCTAGTCAGTTTTTAATCAAAACTCTTTAAAGGCATTTTCTGGTGATTTTTTTCCTCAATTATTTTAAAATACTCAAATCATTCTTTGCTTAAAGCCATGATATGGTTCTGGTAGACATGCAGTCGATTGCCATGGGGACATTGGTTGTCCTTGATCACCATGAGGGCACCAGTGAAAAAAATGTGGAGAATATAGAGTGTTTTATTTCAATGGAGGTTAACTGGGGAGTTTTAAAAAAAATGAGGAAAAAAGTTACCGAATAATAGCTTTAAATGAACGGATGTACATAATTAAAACCTTTCTAAAACACTCAGTGACTAATTTGAAAAGTCTTAAAACTTGTGTCCATTTTTTAAAATAAAGCAAAAACTTATGACCTTATTTGAAATTATCCATTTTTCCAATCCTTCCAACTTCAACTTGGTTTCTCACTAGAAGGATTTTTCTCTATCTATGTCAATACTGTCATAAATGAAGTAAAATTTAAGCATCTGTCACTCAATATTTCAGCGCTACCAGGGGCATATGGCAATAGCATGACCCTCTTATCGCCAAATTTGCCCCGTGCGGGCCTTCTACAATATGCAATGTTAATCTCTTTTTCATTCATAATAATCAAAGAAACAAAACACACACTACTAAAAATCATAAATCAATTTAGAATTGAAGCTGGACAACATGTTAATAGAGCTGGATGCCAACTCTCATTTTCAACCCACACTTCAACTACTTTGAAGCAAGCAACTTCCTCGAATCTATGTTGCCCCAGGGAGCTTCAGTCATTTGATTATATGGGATGCACTATTCATCTGAGTTGCCCCTCTCACCAGATCTTGCAAGCTGCATCACAAAGCGGGTTCATAATAGAATGCCTCCTTGGCGAGGTCAACATTATTGTTAGCAAGATTTGATCATTGGGTTCTTCTTCCTATGGAAACAAGCTTTTTTATCCATGGTAGGCTTCTTTCCCATGGCTGGGGTCGCACCCAAATAAAATAAAATATTTGTCGTCAAACAATATAGTGCACCATACCAAACAATGGCCATCTCACCAAGGACTTCCCAGAGAGGTAACCACTGCTAATTTTTTTAAACTGGAAAAGACGCATCTTAATGGGCTCATCCTATCACGATTCAGTTTCATCCTTGTTCTAATCCTCCCCAAAATCTACTCAGAATATAATCTTTCCCTGCTGTCAAGAGGACTGTGAAAAGAAACATTTTTTTGTGCCAACTCATTCACCAAAGATTTTCAAAGTTGTCCAAACCCTAACTGTTGATCAATCCAAGGGCCTACAAAACTCAGACTAGTGCAAATCTTGGTAAAATAATTTTACGGGGTGGTGGGTGTTAGGGGTTTAGATTGATCATACAAGGACCAGATTGGTTCCAACAACTCGATCCATACATTCTATATGAGCCTTGACAGCAGAAATACTTTCAATCAAATATACATGTATTTGTGAAATTGTGTACATAAAAACCATGTACATTAGGCAACATGATCTTTAAGCTATAAACTACCTATAATCATCATCGTCATCGCCATCCATAATGTGCACCAATATTTGGATGGCATACATTGTGGTACATACCCACCTCTTTTTGCTTAGGGAAAATAACGTAGGAGTTTGGCCTATTTGTGGGACTATCCGAACTTTTCAACTAAATCAACTGATGATGACCGCAAAATTTAAAAGCTTGAATTGGTTTTCAAAGGTCTTGCTGAACAAACTGATTCAATGAAGGAGAAATCATCCAGAAAATTTGCACCTAGGACTGGGCAAAACTCATATAAATTTATCTGAGAATGGGAAATCATCTAGAAAATCTGCACATGGGATTGGGCAAAACTCAGATAAATTTTTTTCAAACTCAGATAAATTTTTTCCAAACTCAGATAAATTTGGTCCAAATTCTGATAAATTTGTTTGAAACTGATGCAGCGAGCGTTGGTGGATGACTTCAGATGCACAATCTTCTACGAAACCTGTTGATTATTCTCAAAGAATAATACCAGGAACGATGGGTATCTACTGTTTTGTTGATCCCTGCGAATACGAAAACAATAGGTAAAGAGAAAACTCTCCAAAATAAACCTTCATTATTATTCAAAAGTTGTCTTGCCTTCTGGCTTACAATCAAATATATAGGGAACTAACCCTAGATCTCATAGACATGAAGTTTACTAAATATGGTAAATTTGCCAAAAATGGCAAAATCCTACCGAGCATAGAATCTACTAATAATGAGTGTTGGAATGAAGGCAGAATCAACGAGACGCGATTCTAACTTATAAAACTTGAATTATTCCGAAAACAAGAATTTGACAAAAATAGAAAAATGCCTTTTTCGAGGCCTAAACAATGGAATTCGGCCTAAAAACAAAAAATCCATTACAGATGAATGGAATTTGAAGATCTCGCCGTTTCCTTTCCAGAATGGGGTTTTGTTCGCGATTCCGACTCCGGGACCCTAATTTCACCTAGTACCGCTTAGGCGTTGTACAGTGTGCCTTGCTTCGATCCAATGCATCCATGTATTCATCTGCTTCAATTTGCACTACATCAGAAACTCAGAAAATTTATTCAAAACTCAGATAAATTTGTCTGACTTTTGCCAATTTTTAGATAAATTTATCTAAGTTTGAAACAAAACCTTTTGAAAAAAAATTAAGATAAACTTATATATATCTTTTCGAAGAAACTCACAATAAAAAGAAAAACAAAGGATATATAGTAGCTACGTGAGGAAGAAAACTACAGAAGATCACAGAAAATGACCAGAATAAACCCATTAAAAGGAGTCAATACTGATCTTGTGTTGGGCAACGATCACAGAAACTCCCATGCACAGAAACTCCTAAACAATGAGGTGGGGCAAAGAGTGGTTAGAAAAGAACTAGGCTGATTATCAGATCTTAGGGCATGCTTATCTGATGATTGGAAAGAAAATCCATAAAAGTTTCTGTAAGTAGTGCCTCTGCAGCGAATCATACATTGGTGTAGGGGGCTTGGAATCGTTTCCTCCCATTTGAATTTTGAAACTTGATATATTTCATCTCATTTGAATTTCAAAACTTGATCCAAAACTAGGAAATAAAATCAGTTAGACAGCTTGATGCGTTTAAAGGGGCAAATCAGACATTAAATATCATGTTAAGGAGCTTAAAATTAGGGATTAAATGCGTGACATAACTGTAAATGGTTAGAAGGGAAAATCAGTCATGCAAATGTATGATTTGGCATATGTAGGGACCTCCGCTTGCAAAAAGTCTAGGCACATGGACCAGAGGCTTTAACCAAAAATCATGTTGATTAGAGGCTTTAAAGGACAATATTTAGGGACCTTTGGCTAATTTACCCAAATTTGAAAGCCTGAACTGGTTTTCAAAGATATTGCCTAACAAAGTGAAAAGGGGATAAACCCCACGAACATCCCAATCAACACACTTACAGCAGGAAGCGGCATTACACAGATTCCATAGGTGGGGAATGCAACACTGCCACACCAATGGACAAATAAGTAATAAAAACATACCAAATTTAATCCTCCTCCAAATTGTCATTGGTCTTTTGTAGAAAAGGAACCTGTTAAGCCATCTACAAGAGGAACAAACTGTCATTACTTATTTTATAGGTAAATATTGGCAATTGATTAGCTTCCCTTTTGTTGGCACGTCTGTCTATTCATAGTAAAAGGAAAACAAATATATAAAAAAAGAATGGAAATAATTCAGGGATACAATATATTTCATTGATTTTGTTTGATATAGTAGCACAAAGACAATCCAGACGACAATTCTAAAACAAAACACATTTCTAGTGTCCAATGCAACAAAAATCAGATTAAAGAAAAGGCAGAAAGGTATTAAAAGAAAGTTCTATAGAAAGGCAATAAGAGGAGAAAACAGTTATGGCTGCAATAAAACTATTGCTTTTGCTTCAATTTTATTTTCTCTAGACAAGGTTTATGTTGGAAGTAGGTGGGTCTTGTGGATAGGTTTTTAAAACTCTTGACTCACTTGATGTAGAGATCAAGTATCCATAAGGCCATAAACCAATACAAGATCCAAAACCTCTTTCTCATGAAACAAGATCAGTAGAATCACTATCTAGAAGATAGAATATAACAGCAACAAGCAACCATGAAAACCTACATCTGAGATAAAGTAGATCTAACCTTGAGAGCTCAGTTATGCTCTAATGGAGAAGTTGATCACTTGGCTTGATAACGAACTCTTTCACAAGAACAAGAAGGATCTCCAATATCTTATAGTCTTCCACACTATGACTCTCTATCAGATTACTTCTTTAGGAGAAAGGTGGGATCTTCAAAAGAAGCAAACCCTAGAATCTCTAGAAGCGAACCGAAGGAGAAAAGAGGAGAGAGGCGCTTAGGCATGGGATCCTTGTATGGGACGTCCAGCCCCTCCTCTCCTTATATAGCTTATGAGCACCTCCTCATTTAATTATAATTAGAAGTCCCACTTCTATTATAATTAGTATTATTCTATTCCATTCTTTTAGAATCCAAATAGGATTAGAAAGAATCTTTTATTAGGGTTAGCATGGGGACCACTAGGGATTCCATAGAAGTTAGCTCCAACTTGTTGACACCAAAAATGTCACTTTGCCTATTCAACATCAAGAAAGCTGCATGAAGTCGCAACCTGCCATAAATAGGCAATGCAACTTCTCCAAAAAATCAAATCTTGTCAGAATCAAACAAAAACTGCAAGATCCTTCAAGATAGCCAAGAGAAGAGTACACATGAAGTTTCGGGCCATTTCAGAATCATTTGGCCTAACTTCGCTTCTCCGACAGCTAAATTGGCGCTCCCGGCGGTGACATCATCGGAGACGTCAAAACTTCGATCAGAGCCTACGGATGACTCCAGCATGTCTCAAAAGGGCTCCATGCCAAATTTCAAGTCAAACCGACAATGTTTGACCCTCCATCAATGCTCGAGCAACAAAATCAAGCCTCCCGGCGGCGGGAACCACCGAAGCCTTCGCTCATCAAACCAAGTGCATGAGTGGCTTCAACATGCTTCCAAAGGCTGCACGTCGAATTTCAGGTCATTCCGACAACGTTTGCCCAGGTTTCGACGCTCCGAAAGAAAATCAAGCCTACCGGCGGCGGAGCTCCCCGGGACCATGGTTTCCAAGACAGAGCCTGTGGATCATCTCAAAATGACTCCAATAGGTTCCCTGTCAAATTTCAGGTCAATCGGACATCGTTTGACCGCACATCAACGCGCGGCATCTCCCTTGCGGCAAAATCAAGTCTACTGGTGACGGACCCCAAACGACTTCAAAACTCAAAAAAAAAGCCTATGGTTGGTCTTATTTATTGCTCAGGAGGCTCCACCTCAAATTTCAGGTCATTCCGACATCGTTTGACCAAGTTTCAGCTTCTGGCGGAAAATCAGCAGCTCTACGCGACAAAGTCTTCGGCTTTCCCGGAAAATTGGAAACTTTGCACTCTAAAAATGCAAGGATTCTCATCAAGTTTTCTACAGGGAAATCAAGCCAATAAATGAGAAGAAACGTCAGGAAAAATACAGAAGAAAACGGCGACGAAAAAGACCGAAAAATGGACCAAAAAGGGGAGAAAAACCCCCAAGGTCGCAGCCCGCCAGGGTCGCCGGCGACCCTGGCCCAGGGTCGCCGGCGACCCTGGCCCATGGTCACCGGCGACCATGGAAGTCCGGGTCACCGGATTTTTCGCCGGTGACCCGTTTTTTCGTCCCTTTTCGCGTTTCGCGCATTTTGGCCCCTGTGGTTTCCTGAAAATGTGATTTTTAGTGCTTGAAATTGACTCGTATCCGACGACATCTCAGATCCGCCGTCAAAAGCATAAAATCATCATTGATCGCTCCAAGATCGCCGACCGGTTGACCTAAAAAGTGCTCTTTCTGTCCGACCGATCGAGAAATCGACAAGACAGATGTCACCGGCCCGCTCTTAGCTCTCAATGTCTGAAGTCACATGGTCATCCGATGTCGATCAGCATGAAGATCCATCGATGATCATCGCCAGAAGAATTCCAGAAGACATGGCACGGCCCGCGACTCTTCAACTGCTCGGCGACCAATTAATGTGGTTAATTGACTAGCTTTATTGCAGTCATTAATTCATTTCTTTAGACGGCCCAATCAGAAGCAAGCATTCGGGAGTTACAAATCAAGAGATTCATGGCACTTAAACCTTGAAACTCCTCCCATCATGGCGATTAAATGCCCTCAATCTCCACCGGCCAATCAGAAGCCAAGATCCAAGAGTTACAAAATAAAGGAATTAAACCTTGTAACTCCTCCATTTATGTAGCTTTATGATAATTAAGGCTCATAAACCCTCATAAACCCTCCTAAATGGCTACCAGAAAGCCTATAAATAAGAGAGCACCTCAAGCATTCCAGAGGACTTCAGAAAAAGCACCAGAGATCCGGAAATCTGAGAGAAAAAAAAAGAGAGAAAACTCTGCTAAAGTTCTGCATCGGCTACCACTACAAGGTGACAAAAGTCCCTTGGGGGGCACCCCCCCCAAGGTCCTTGCCTTCTCCCGCTGCCTTCAATGGCTTAGACGTGGCTTTTCAGCTCGTCTACTTAGCTTTTTATTGGACATAGGACCTCCTCTTGGTCTTTGTCCTCTAAAAATCTGAGGTTATAGCCAAGCCAAGCGAATCAAGAGCATCCTCTGTTCTCATCTGCATGGATGATGGCGAAGCCCATACATGGCTTGCGACCGTCAATCTGAACGAGTCCTCCACAATCTCCTGAAAAGTTAGATCCTCCTTTTCTTGCTTTTCATTGTAGTTTGTATTTTTCTAAAAGAGACAAAAAATCACAACTCTTGTCTTTCATTATTGATGAGAATTGTAAATCGGCTATAAACGCCAAAATCGGCTATAAATACCAAACAAAATCGCCTTTCACGGCAAACCAAGAAAATGTCTCTTTTCTCAAATATTTGTGCAATTGAAAACTTGAAAGAAGTTGATTTCCTTTTTACTTGCGAAGGTTGATCTCCGGATTACCACTTGCAATTCCAAGTAAAATAGAAAATCTGGCACACCCAAAAAGAAATGTTGATGCACACTTCAGCCCCCCGGGCGCGAAAGGGCCGGACCCGACGGACTCCCACGTCCGCCAACCCCGGTAGCACCCTCGGCAGGAGCGCGTTCCATCAAGCTGGCACACCCGGTGGGACTCGTTCATTTGAGAACACGGTGCTCGGAAATGAAATATTTGCATATCATACTTTTTGCTCTATGCTTATAGTTCTTTTCCGGATTCCTTGGCTACTTTCTAGCTGGTAGCTTATGTTGGATTTTGCATCCTAAAAAAAAAAAATGAGATGGGATTTTTTGGAAATTTCTATTTCTTTGAGTTTGTTTCCACTCTTTCTCTTTTAAAAAAAAAAAACAAAAAAAAAAAAAAATCATCAGTTTTCTTAGTTTGAATTCAAAATTGAGAAACTTTGATCCTATCCTATCGTTCTTTGGTGCTTGCAGAAATGTTGAGCCCGTTCGATTAAGGTTTTGGGCCATCGTTTCTCTTCGATGAGTTCATTAGAGATTTCAAAAAAAAATTATTAATAAAAAAATAAAAAAAAAATCAATTTCTCGTTTTGGATTCAAAATTGAGAAACTTTGATCCTTTCTCTTCTGGGCATGTGTGCTCGCGGAAATCGTTGAGCCCTTGTTTGGATCGGGGATTGGGCCATCGTTTCTCTTCGATGAGTCTGTTAGGGATCTAAAATTTTTTTAAATAAATAAATAAAAAGACAAAGACCACTAAGGTTAAACCAATTGCGTTCTTTGATCACGATTGATTCAAGAAAAGCCTTGTCCAGAGTGTGGAGACAGCTTGACTGTTCTAGGCAAGGGTCCTCCAAACGGGTTCATTAAGTAATCCTACCCTTATCTGGGGGCAATTCTATTAATTGAGGTTTCATAAGACCGGGTTAGGAGGCCTATGTGTACTCTCTCGTCTTTAAATCTTAAAAAAAAAATCTTAAACAAAAATCAAAATAAAAAAAAAGTAAAATAAAAAAAAAAGATTTTCAAAAAAAAAATCTTAAAATAAAAAATCTTCAAAAAAAATAAAAATAAATAATCTTAAAAAAAAAATATTTAAAAAAAAAATAAAAAAAAAATCATTTCAAAAAAAAAAAATCTTCAAAACTCGTCACTTTTGATTTCAGATCTGAGAAATTTTGGTTTCTTCTTTTCTGAGCACTGGCGCTCGCGGAAATCGCCGAGACCGTATTCAGATTGGAATACCATTTGCTCTCCTTGATGAAACCAATCTTGACATTTCGAAAAAAAAAACTCGTCACTTTTGGATTCAGATTCGAGAAATTGTGGTCTCTCCCCTTCTGAGTACTGGCGCTCGCGGAAATCGTTGAGCCCGTATTTGAATCGGAATGCCACCTGCTCTCTTTGACGAATCCATTTCTGACCTTTCAAAAAAGAGAATCCCATCTCATGGATGCGATTTCCAACATTTGTGCCTAGCAATACTGGTACGCCCTTTCAGGGTCTACTGTATCTGTGATCGGCACATTTGTAACTCCTACCTTATATTCTTCTTATCTCGAGCAAGCTCCGCTTCTCGATAAGTCGAATTTAGGTATACAATTGCTTCTAGCAGTCATTGGAAGGCTCATTTCGAGCCTACCATGCTTGCAACCAGAACAATTGTACCCTCTATGGCTTTTTGCCTTCTTCATATTGCTTGGGTCATGTCCCTTGAGCGATTTGAAAAGACAAAATCATAGAATTCCCCATTTATGATCATCATATTCTTGTGATTACTAATGGATGTGGTCTTGTTTCAGAAATTTTGAAACTAACAATGGCAGCTTCACTGATCATCACCTTCGATGAAAGCAAGCACCAGCTCATGCTTCAACAGAAGCAAACCGAGCGCACTTACAAGCGCCCTGCTAGCTGTCGAAGCACCAACTCCCTCAGCAACTCTCTGAACTCCGGGTCGACCTCGACTCCCCGGACCATCGTCTTCGGGACACTGGGACCATTCCCACTTCCCGAAGAAGAAACTGCTCCTGCCAAAAGGCAGAAGGTCGCCTCGCAACGTGTCACTACTGTGACACCAAAGGCAACTGCCGAGAAGCAGAAGATTGCCCCTCAATGTGTCACTTCTGTGACACCAAGGGCGAACCCCAAGAATACTAAAACCCGCGGCATCCCCGCGAAACCTCAACCAACAACCAACCAGGTCTACCCTAAGACTTGGTCTCCAAGACCTTCCTCAAAACAAAGAAGGTCTCAAACCTCCACCAAGCCAGCATACCTGGCCTCACTCAAGGAGAACCAGTTCTACCCTCTTGCCTACATGAAAGAGGAGAGAACTATCTCCAACCTGACTCCCAAGTCAACCCAGCATGAGCCGGCTTGTTCCTACAGGCCCAAAATCAGATCATGCATCACCAGGCCTCTACAAGCACCTGCTAAGGCCTACACTCCTTCGGTTCGACCCTTTATCTCTACAGGGGCTGAACTTGAAAAATTCAAAGCTTTGCTGCAACAGGCAAAGGACCGGGTCCAGATCTTGTCCTTGCCTAGCTACAAAGAAGACAGGCTCGGCTGCTGCGCCCGAGGGAGCACATCCTTCATCGTCAGAGCCCAGCCAGAGCTGACTGAAGCTCAAATCGCTCGTCGAGCACGCCGCCGTGAGTCATATCGACAAAAGAGACTAGAGAAGCAACGGACCCAGCCTCCTACACTTCAAGTCTCCCACAAATGGGTCGAAAAAGAAAGACCCGACCAAGTTGCTGCTGTCCATATGGTTGGAAAAACCAGAAGACGCCAAAAGTTAGCATAAAAAATCCATGTCCGACGTCCGGTGACCCGTAGCGTCACCAGGACACGAAGATACCCCGAAGAATCTCCTGCCCCTTCAAGCCAAGGACGGGAGAGTAATCCTTCATCAAGCTCGTCATAAAAAAGAATGAGCCCCAGCTCAGTCACCAGGACGGTTTCTTCGTTTGAATCCCGAGGAATGAACGTCCTGGTTACAAATTCTGAGCCACCACCTCAGAATCCACCTCAAGATGATGCGCTCACACGCATCCAGCAGTTGGAACAAGGCCAGCAGAGGATTGAAACTCTGATGGAAAACCTTCTCCTTGTTGTCCAAAATCAGGTGAACAATGAGCCTCCTCCGAATCATCGCAATGACGAGGAAAATTGTGAAGAAAATGAGTCACGCGCCCTTACCAAAAAGGACGTAGACAGTATCCTCGCCAAAGCAAAAGAAGAGGATATACTCAAGGAGCATGAGATCAAGCCACCATATCCTTTATGGATGGACTCGGTCCCGTTCCCCACAAAATTCAAACATCCTACTCTCCAAACATATACGGGGAAAGGATCAGCCAGACAGCACGTCATCCACTTCAAGATTTTGACGGGAGCTATCGCGGATCAAGATACACTCAAGATTCGCCTCTTTGCAAGTACCCTAAAAGGTACGGCCTTCGATTGGTACTCCACTCTTCCGGAGAACTCCATCCAGAACTGGGCTATGCTGGAGACGCGCTTCCTGACCCATTTCCAAGGTGAGGATCATCCTGTTACTATGGCTCAACTCTGCAGCCTAAAACAAGGAGAGAATGAGTCAACTTATGACTTCATTCACAAGTGGAAAGCAATGGCGTACGAATGCTCAGATGTATTGCCACAGGCGTCGCTAGTCGACATCTGCCGTAACAACATGAGAGCCAGAATACGCTCCATGATCATCGGCAACAAATCAAAAAACCTGGGAGAACTCCTGGAAGCTTCTATGGAAGCTGAAACGGTGATTAAAGACCTCAACAGTCAGAAGTCATCAAGAAAAGAGCCAACCGCCATTGTAACCTCTAAACCAAAGAAGAAAGAGGTCCTCAATGTGCAAACCAAGCCAGCTCCTCAGCAACCAAAGAAAGCTGAAAACAGAGCTGCAGGTAAGAGACCTGAACTCTCTGATGCCTTCAAAGAGCGAGTAGAAAAGAAATACCCGTTCGATGAAGATGTTGACGAAATCTTCGGGGCTCTCGTGGCAAACGGCAAGCTCACCTTGCCTGAACCCAAAAGACCGGGCGATGTTGGCAAAACCAACGATCCTCGGTACTGTCCATACCACCAGATGGTCTCGCATCCTCTCAATCAATGCTTTGTTGTGAGAGAGAAGATATACGAGATGTGGAAAAACGGAGTCATCACCTTTGACAAAAACTATGGGACTGCCTCCGTCAACATGGTGTCATGTGGACAAACACCAAAATCACCGAAGAAGAAGATCACTACTTCCTTCATGGTGATAAACAAAATTCAAACGTCCGAAGTGTTGGTTCCTTACTCGACACCAGACGGACAACCCATATGGGTACATCCCGATCTCCTGGAAGATGGAAATTGGGAGATCGTAAAAACAAAGCCGACAGCTCAACAGCGAAGGCAGGCTAGGAAACATCTCCTCAGGCTCAAACGGCAAGAGAAGACCCAGCCAAAACAAGAAGTCAATGAAAAGGCAGAGGCCTCCTCTACCACTTCACTAGGGGTAACAGAAACGTCCCTTCCAGAGACTTCAAAGGCGGTAAGAAACTTCACTCTCAGTGATTTCATGCCACCTCGATTCAGAGAAGAAGCTATGCAGGGGGCATCATACTCTTGCAACTCGGTAGTTGGATTCTCCATTGATGGATACGAGTCCAGCGACACCGATGATGGAGTCGAGTCCGGCTACACCGATGAGTGGGAGGAATCCCTTGAAACAGGAGAATATCTCTCCGATGAAGAATGGGTTCCTGAAACTCACCTTATGCCAGTAATCTGGTATAACCCTTTGCAACCACAAGGATCCTGGTCTGATGATGAAGAAGATCAAGTGGCTGCACAAGAAGATGCTGTTAACCCAGCACCTGTCATTGCTCCAGTGGAAATCAACTATGTTGAGCCACATGGAGAAGACGAAGAAGAGGATTTGGCTCCCATGCCTGATCTTGAAGAATATGCGAGGATCTTGCAGCATCTCGCTCTAGAACAAGAGCAAGACCGCGTCAACGAGATTCCTCACAATCTAGAGTCGGAAGTCCCTGAAGCCCACCAGGTACCTCCTCCCTCAACTCCTGAAAATGGAGAAAATTGCTGGGTAGACGATCCTCTTACATCTGAGGATGAGTCTGACTCCGAGCAGACAACGTCTCCTTTAAGAGCTGCCTGTAATGTGATAATTCGGGATTATAGCTCTTCCGATGCATCATCTGATGAGATCACTTACACACCGGCGACACCTAGCACCATATCTTCTGGGGCTACCTCGTCTCGCGTGACTTTCACAGAGATGACACCCTCTCAGGCTTCGTCCCCTGAGACTGTGACTTCAGAACTCACGCTCTTCCCGACTCATCATCATGAAGAAAACCTAACTTGGGATGATGGATGGGTCAACGAAGAAGAAAAGCTGCTGGATGTTGTTCAGGACTCGCTCCCGGAAAATGCTCCATGCAACACAATCACTGAGGATGGCAATTCTGCTGCAGACGCATCCTCAGTAAATGAGAAACGACAGCCTCTTGATCCTGAGGACAATCTTCCAAGCGAAGACCCTTCTCAAGAAGCTCTCGAAGTTGGTAGAGGCACCCGCTCGGGCCGGGACTACCACAAAAATTACAACCAATCTTCCTTTACTTATGTAAATCCTTCGGGAAAAGATGTTGTAAGCGCCCCCAGTGGCAACAATGATGAACATGCAGGCCCTAAGGAGGCTTTCAAGTATGATTTGATCGAGCACTTCAAACACATACCTGCACGACTGCACATCCTGGATTTATTACGAATGTCTCCACGCACTCGTGATAATCTCATCTCAGAATTACAAAAACTGAATGAGGATGTCGACAAACATGCCCCGCAAGTCCTCCAAATTGAAATGGACTACCGGGTCAAAAACTCTGAAACTTCCTCAAAGGGAGAAAAGAAAACTGAGGGATCATGCATTGAATGCCTCTTGGTGTAAAAAGCAGCCAGTGCAACCATCGCCTTCACAAAGGACGACCTCCTACTTGGCGAAGCAAGGCACAACCGACCCCTGTACTTCACAGGGTACATCAAGGAAATGCCTATACACAGAGTTCAGGTCGACCCAGGTTCTACACTCAACCTCATCTCCACTTCGGCTCTCAAAGAGTTGGGCATCCCACCCAGCAAGCTAAGCCACACATCTGTATCTATCTTTGGATACGATGGGAGTACTCAAAGGCCTATCGGCAAAATCAGGTTCAAATTGCAGATCGGTGATCTTATCTCTGAAGTCACTGTGTATGCAATAAAAACCCCTTCATGCTACAACATCCTTTTCGGACGCCCCTGGATACACGAGAATGGTGTTGTCCCTTCAACTCTACATCAATGTATCAAGTTCGTCGGCGACGACGGCATGGTACATCGAGTGTTTGCGGACAGAAGACCCTTCAAAGGTAAAGAAGTCCACTTCGCAGACTCCAAAATGTATGAAGGCAAAAAAGAAGAAAAAGAGGAAATAACAGCCTTTGCTGAAAATCTCCAGAAAGATAAAGGCAAGGCTCCTCAAAAATCACCGGAAGAAAACAAACACTCCGGTAAATCCGAAGAGAGCAGTCAACCTCCCTTCGTCATCTCCCTCAAATCTTCAAAACCTTTGGTCATCACAACCAGAGTGAAGAAGGTAAAGCAAAAGCCTGGGGGCAAATTTGTTGTCTCTTTCGTGTCTATCAAGCAAGACACGGATTCGGACTCAGAGCCAGAAGACGACACCTCGTCAAGCCAAGCTGACACTCAACAAGTTCAGCCTGCTCTCACTCCAATGAAGACACCTGCTGACGTAGAAGATCCTACGTATGCTTCCTTTGTTGTTCCGGCAACATCACCAAAGAAAAGGCCGATCTTCTTCCATAGATCGGACGCTTCTTCATCAAACTCCATGCTGGAACCTTTCCAAAATGAAGGTATGCCTCAGCTATCTCTATATAGTCCTGTGGCACAAGCAATTATGAAGAAAATGGGCTTTGATGCTCAAAACCCAGTCAGTTTGGGAGAAAGACGCGGTATTCTCACGCCATTGGGGCCCGCCTTGACCAAAAGCCAGCTAGAAGATTGGAGACTCTACGGTCATGTAGAAATGTCTTCATATGGGTTAGGGTATGATCCCGACACTCCTCTGAGACAGTTGACACAAAAGCTTAAAAGTCGTTTTACCAACCAAGCCTCAACATCTCAAGTCCATGAAGACATCGATCTCCCTGGATATCTCTTTAAAGAGTTACCTGACAAAGATCCAGGAAGCTCATCCAATTGGTACGATTTCTCTGATGATAAAGAGGAATCGTCCGATAATACAGACTTGTGTTATTCTGACCCAGAAGAGCCCTCGTCTCCAAAAGAAGTACCTTACTTCGACCCAGTTTCAACAGGCAATTGGGACCATCTCATAGCAAGCCTTGAGAAGATCACCAATCAAGAAGACCCGTGGAAAGGAACAAACCCTCGGTCTACAAATGCCCTTGGAATCCCAGAAGGTTTTGTTGAGCTGGAAGCCTCCGAAAATATTGTGGAGGAACCACCTTCGAACCTTCTAACAGAAGATCCTGTTGAAAAGATAGACTTGGGAACACCAGATAACCCACGTTCTGTATTCATAAGCAAGAATATAAAGGATGATGAGTTACCCGAGTATATCGCTTTTCTTCGTGAGTTCGTTGATTGCTTTGCATGGTTCTACGCTGAAATGCCTGGTTTAGACCCCAAAGTAGCAGTCCACAAACTCAATCTTCAAGAAGAAATCAAGCCTGTCAAACAAGGCCAAAGAAGATTCCGTCCAGATGTGATGGATAAAATTGAACAAGAAGTTCAAAAGCTCAAAAGCGTTGGCTTCATCCGTGAGGAACAACATTCAGAATGGTTGGCCAACATTGTCCCCGTGACAAAGAAAAATGGGCAGATCAGAGTCTGTATTGACTATAGAGACTTGAATGGCGCTTGCCCTAAAGATGAATTCCCGCTCCCCATACCGGAGGTGATGATTGACAATACCTGCGGATTCGAGCGAATGACATTCATGGATGGCTTCTCTGGCTACAATCAGATAAAGATGCATCCTGAAGATGAAAAGCACACTTCATTTCGGACTCCATTTGGCGTGTATTGCTATACTGTTATGCCATTTGGTCTGAAAAATGCTGGTGCCACATATCAGAGGGCTATGATGAAAATATTCCAAGATATGCAGCACAAGACGGTCGAATGTTACGTTGATGACCTCGCCGTCAAAAGCAGAAGAAAAGAAGACCATCTCAAAGATCTTCGGGAAGTCTTCCTCCGACTCCGCAAACACAAACTGCGGATGAATCCTCTAAAATGCTTCTTCGGCGTCTCGTCGGGTAAGTTTCTCGGATTCCTTGTTCGGAAAGCCGGAATAGAACTTGACCGCATCAAAGTCAAGGCTATTCTAGAAATGCCCCCTCCAAGAACCTTAAGGGAACTAAAAGGGCTCCAAGGGAGATTGGCCTACATCAGACGGTTCATCTCCAATCTTTCAGGGAAGTGCCGTCCATTCTCTCGATTGATGAAAAAGGGTGTAGACTTTGTCTGGGATGCCGACTGTGAAGCCGCATTTCAAGATATCAAGTCATACCTAACCAAACCTCCAGTGTTAGCTGCCCCTGCCACTGGAAAACCATTCATCTTGTACACAAGAGCTCTTGATCATTCTGTAGGCGCTCTGCTTGCACAAGAGAATGGTGAGGGAAAGGAAGCTGCTCTATACTACCTCAGCCGCATGCTAGTAGGTGCAGAGCATCGTTACTCTCCAGTCGAAAAAGAATGCCTTGCAGTGATGTTCACCGTACAAAAGCTACGTCACTACTTGCTTTCCAACACCGTCTACCTCGTCTCAAGGATCAACCTCTTGAAGGTCCTTGTTACAAAAGCAGGTTCTCTCAATGTACGACTGGCAAAATGGTCCATCCTCTTGTCACAATTTGATATTAGGTATGTACAAAAAGCAATCAAAGGCCAAGCTCTAGCAGACTTTCTCGCAGAGCATCCATTGCCTAAAGATTCTCCACTCAGAGATGATCTCCCAGACGAACCTGTCTACAACGTGGAGACTTCCTCACCAAATGCCTCCTGGGACATGTACTTTGACGGTGCAACCAGGACAAATGAAAAAGGAAAGCAAATATCGGGAATCGGCATCCTCTTTGTCAGCCCCGACAAATACATGATTCCACACGCCTTCTCGCTACTGGAACCATGTTCAAACAATGCAGCTGAGTACCAAGCCCTGATTGTTGGATTGGAACTCTCGAAACCGGCATCACTATGCTGGAAGTCTTTGGAGACTCTTAACTGATCGTCAACCAGATGAATCAGATATATGAAGTCAGGAAGCCCGATCTGCTGCCTTATTACAACAAGGCACAATCGCTTCTGCAAAAGTTTGACATCTGTCACATCACCCACATTCGTAAAGGTGAAAACATCCGTGCAGATGCCCTGGCCGGACTTGCCGCATCAATGGCGATCCAGGAAGGGGAAAACATGCAAATCACAGTGTACGAGAGAAGGATCCTCCCTCCTCTCAACACACACCAAGCAGTTGCTGAATGTCACCGAGTGGTTGGAAGTCGGATCTCTATCCTTCAACCTTCAATCGGCGATTGGAGGGATCCGTTCATTGATTACACCATATTCGGAATCCTACCTGAAGATCCAAAAGAATGGGTAAGCATCCAAAGGCGAGCCCCAAACTTTCATTTGGATATTCCTTCAAAAATCCTCTACAGGAAATCCTTCAACGGAGTACTTCTACACTGCTTGTTACAACAAGAGGCCGAAGAAACACTTAAAGAAGTTCATGCTGGTCTTTGTGGAGCCCATCAGGCAGGTCCTAAGCTCTATGATCAGATAAAAAGGTTAGGTTACTATTGGCCTACCATGGTAGCTGATGCAATGCAATTTGCCAAACGCTGCCAGCTATGCCAAGTTCACGGAGATTACATTCACATGCCTTCGGAATGGCTACACCCTACAGCAATCTCGTGGCCTTTCGAAGCCTGGGGTATGGACATCATAAGTCCTATTTCTCCCCCTTCAAGCAAAGGTCATCGCTTCATCTTCGCCGCAACGGATTATTTTTCCAAGTGGTAAGAAGCATTTGCGTTCAACAAAATGAAGACCTCATAAGTCCTTCAATTCCTACGCACCAACATCATTTGTCGTTTCGGCATACCTAAAAGATTCGTCCATGATAACGGACCACAATTCCGGGATCATCGATTCTACAGGTTCTGCGACAAATACAAAATTCAAAGCTGTCCTTCGACTCCATACAATCCGGCAGCAAACGGATTAGCAGAAGCCTTCAACAAGACACTTTGCAAAATCCTCAAGAAAATGGTCTCTAGTCACAAAAGAGACTGGAGCGACAAGATGTCTGAAGCCTTGTGGGCCTATCGAACCACCGTTCGAGGACCAACCCATAGCACACCATTCTCCTTGGTCTATGGATGCGAAGCTGTCGTGCCCCTAGAGGTACAAATTCCTTCTCTGAGGGTATCTCTACAAAATGACATGACTCAAGAAAGCAATGTCAAATTGCGAATCCATGAGCTGGACAATCTCGACGAGAGACGGCTCGAAGCTCGACAAAGCATTGAACTTTACCAAGCACGCATGGCAGGATCTTTTGACAAAAAGGTCAGGCAACGCGCGTACAAAAAGGGTGACTCGGTTCTTGCGGTAAAAAGACCAATGGTCTTCGCTCACAAGTCCAAAGGCAAGTTTGAGCCAAAATGGGAGGGACCCTACGTCATCAACAAGGTCTTCTCCAACGGCGCATATGCCCTCCTAAACATGGAAGGCGACAGGTGTATGCTGCCCATGAATGGCAAGTTCTTGAAGCGGTATTACCCTTGAAGACTTACCCAACTGGGTAAGAGGAATGCCTGTATGGCCAAAACCTGTTCTCAGGTACTCGCTCGTCAAACCCACTCTCTTTAGAATTTTCATATCAAATGTCAAAATTTCTAGAGATTAAAAAACAATGCTTACTTTTATCGTTTCATTGTTCAAAAACAACAAAAAAAAAGTCCAAGTTTAGGAGCCTCTCCCTGACTTGACCAAAACTTTCGATCCTTGAACCAAAATTCATGGTTTGAAACAAAATCCGGATTCAGGGATTTCCACCCTAGTCCACCTTACCTTTTACCGCCAAATGGTTTTAGGTCAAAATTTACGACCCTCGTGTCTTTAAACAAAAAAAAAATGGTTTTTCAAAAACCGCGGGGAATGACACTTAGTCGATACTCGCAAAACTCAAAGAATCGGAAGGATGCGAACCCCATTCGATACTTGCAAATTTCAAAAATCGTGGAGAAGCAACATACCAGTTGCTATCCACAACCCAAATTTCAAAGGTTCGAGAAAACCTAAAACCGTGGAGACAAAACATATCAGTTGATATCCACAACCCAAATTTCAAAAAAAGGTTCGAAAAAACCTAAAAATCGTGGAGATGCAATGTTTTGATATCCACAACCCAAAGGTTCGAGAAAACCGCAAATTTCAAAAAATCAAGGGGAAAACGGCATCACGTCAGTACCCGCAAAACAAATTTTTTTAAAAGCAAGGATGCGACATTCCATCGATACTTGCACCCAAATCTGCGAGCAGGCGAAATTCCATCGATACTCGCAACCGAATGAGCAAGGATGCAACATTCCATCGATACTTGCAAGACCATTCAGCAGGGAGGCGACTCTTAGTCGATACTTGCATTTTTGAAAACCAAAAACCTGGCTCTTTTGCCAAAACCGGCTATCAATGCCACTAAATCGGCTATAAATGCCACACAAAAAAAAAAAAACCTGACTCTCATGTCAAAACCGGCTATAAATGCCACAAACCGGCTATCAATGCCACAAAAAATTGGCTTTCACGCCGACAAACCAAAACTTGGCTTTAAAAAAACCCGGCTATCAATGCCACCAAACCGGCTATAAATGCCACAAATTGGCTATCAATGCCACTAAACTGGCTGCAAATGCCACAAAAATCCGGCTTTCATGCCAAATTCGTTTCCCCTACCAAAACAATCATTTGACAAAAGATTTTCACAAAATGACAAAGCTTTTGATCAAATCCCATTTAGCAATTGCTTTCATCACAAAAAGATTTGAGTGAGCGTAGGGAAAACAAAAAAAAAAAGAAAGAAATGTACCAAAAAAATACATGTGGTACCAAAAAAAAAACAAGAGAAAAGTGTTCACAAGCACTACAAAAAAAGAGTACCAAAAAATATACATGTGGTGCCAAAAAAACAAGAAGAATAGTTTCTACTACAAAAAATCAGGAGCTCAGCCAAAAATGGTCTCCAGCTAAAGCTTCAGCTCCTCAAGCAAACTTTTGGCCTCAGCCGTCAGAGTTTCCAAGGCACGCTTCTTCAGGAACTTGCCATGAGATGCTGGCGAATGCCGTAACCCTTCTTTTACACCGGGAAGTTTTTCCCCAGCAGTTTGCCATTGTTCGTTTACTTGAGTCCTCCTCTCGAGAACTTGACCGGCATCTGCAACCTTGCGAATCAGAGCACTCTCCCTGTCATGAGCCTCTGTTATAGAAGCCCACTTGGCAGCGACTTGCGCCTTTAAATGCGCAAGACGTTTCCTGGCCTCCTCAACTTCCCTATCAAGGACGTTAAGGTCATGCCTCAATCCAATGATGGCTAGCTCTTCCAAGTTCTTCTCCCGAACTAGCTGCTTTTTGCTTTGTGTAGCCTCATTCAGGTCAGACTTAGCCTTATCAGCAGGGTCCAAGAACATCTCCTTGAAGAATTGGTCGTCAGGGAAATCCATGGTCTCAAACCACTTGTCACCCAGTGCAATGATCCTATCAACGATCGCCCTGGCACCTGTGACATCCAGACCAACCTCTTCGGTATCAGTGAGAATCTCCTGTACATGTGGGATCATGTCAAGTCCGGCATCCAGGTGTCCAGAAAAGAGAGTCTCGATCTAAGAACTCAAAACCCGAGCCAGCACCTTCTTCGCAAATTGAAGAAACGAACTGGATGAAGATTCACCCTTCTCCGTTGATCGGCTGCTCATGTCATGTCCCATTGGAAGAGTAACAAAAGAACTCTTTCCACTTGGAGCCACTGGAGAAGGAATCTCAGCACAAGGTATCTCCTCTATCGCGTCAGGATTGGTTGTAGGAGTCTCTACCTCCGGATCGACCTCCGGCATCCCTTGCTCTGGTTCTGAAGAAAGCGATGGACTCTCTTCTGTCACTTCAAAACCTGCAAATGAAACACAAAAAGGTATGAATATGATCCTGTTAAAAAAAAAAATCATCG
The DNA here is from genome assembly GCA_028538565.1 of Umbellularia californica. Classification (NCBI taxonomy): domain Eukaryota; kingdom Viridiplantae; phylum Streptophyta; class Magnoliopsida; order Laurales; family Lauraceae; genus Umbellularia; species Umbellularia californica. The sequence continues at coordinate 16,164,314 of JAPQWN010000005.1, forward strand.
GGGTCATTACTACAAAGTACCTTCTTCGACGACTGGCGGAACACTCTCTTCCTCCATGAACTCATCGGAAGCATCATCAACATTTGCGTCCATTGATGGTTCAAAGTCATCAGAATCCTGTGGCAAGTCAGCTGACAAGAAAAATGTTAGCAAATCAAGTCGCAGGCAAAAAAAAAAAAAAAAGAGAAAGCGAAAGAAGTTATACCAATTGGAGATTCTGGAATCATTCCAGAGTCTCTCGGTTCTTCTTCAGATGCCATAACCGGCTCCATCACCGCCTCATCGGTCGGAACCTCAGGCATCGCCAAGTCTTCATCATCTGCTAAAAAAAGCAGCAGCAGGGTGAGAAAACAAATCAGAACATGGAAAGCCCCATGAAAGAAGCAGAAAAAGAAAAAGGAAGAATCATACCTTCACCGATGGTCTCTTCTTCCCGAATCCTCTTCTCCGGAGGTTCGTCAGCTTCCCCTGGCACATCCTCATTGACAGTGAGAGGGACTTCCACATCAGGAGAGTCTTCGTCCCGCCCCGTGTGACGCTGACTCCTCTTCCTCTTACTTCTGTGGGCTCGCTTCCTAGAAGATCCTGCCCCACTGTCAGAGTCAGGTCTCCCACTTGGCTCCTCACTGGATGGTCTGCTCTTGCCAGTAGACTCCACGGAAGCTCGCCTCTGTGCCGCTTGCATCCAAGCGTCGAGCTCAGCTTCCTCCTGTTCTAGCTGCTCCAAAGCCTCATCAGGTACTTCCCGAACAGCTTCAGAACCAATGACGCCCTGGTCACCAAGAAAGCCTATCTTGTGCTTCTCTCCAGAAAGGAAGGCCCAAACTTCCTCTCGCCGGACGCCATCCGACTTTCCAGTACCTTTCCCCGAAGACAGCTTTACATCAAGCTCCTTCTTGGAAAGCCCCCGATATGCCAAAAAGCTCTCCGCGAACCACTTCGTGAAGCCGGCAGTTCGGAAAGTCGACAGCTCAGGATAAGAAATCGTGGCAGTAGTGTCTTCAGCACTATAAAAACCCCATGCATTTCTGCCATCCTGCAAACCTCCAAAACGCTTCACCATACTCGAAGGCGCTCCAACAACGCCTTGAGAGAAGCCCAACTGAAGTGCAAAGCGAGAAGGTACATACGGCTGGATGTCGACGAAAAGATGTCTACGGTACACCATCGTGCCGACTCGTATGCTGAAAAGCCACTCCTTCTCTGCATTGGTCAAAGAGTAATACCTTCCCGACCCTGCTCTGGTAGAGTCTCGGGAGGCACCAAAATCAAAAGCCTTCTTCCGCAACTCCGGAGAAAGCTTAACTGAAGACTGCCCCATCTTGACGTCCCTGAACCGTCGGATCCTCATGCGGGCAAACAAAAGTGATTCGGATACGGCTTTTCCCTTAGCCAATCGAATCATCAGAGGATCATCATCCTGTGCAGCACCCAGCTGGTGGAAGCCAGGACAGTGGTATACAAACCACGAATAAAAGATATGGGCTGAAAAGACCCTATTCATAGGGAGCCCAAGCCGAACCAAAAAAGCAGCAGCCTGCAGTTCGGTACACAAGTAGGAGTAAAGAGCAGGCACCAAAGCAAGCCGCTCTCCAAATGCCATCTGACAAGCCGGAAATATACAATGCGGCCTGATGTGTGTTCCATCTCCTCCAGCAAAAATAGCCTCACCTAGCCAATAAGTGAGGTAAGCTGCAATTTCTCTCCGTAGTGCAATGTCAGAACAAATTACATCTGTACCTGCGAAGAAGTCTTTCAACTCTTCTTGCATGGCGGAAGCCTTCTTCCGGTCCTCCAGGGTCATGCTGTCAGAAGACTCTTTACTGTCAAAGAAGTTGAAGAATGAAGAGCCATAATTCTTCCAACTGCTGGACCTGACTTTCGAGCCCTCCTTCTCCTTCAAAAAATCATAGAAGGCAACGAGCTGAAAGTATAGGAGCCTGAACTCCTCTGACTGCTCCTCAAGGATGCTGTCAATCGGCATGAACTCCTCGTAGAGTTTGCCAAGGATGGGCAATCCAGTAATGGCGCTCAACTCCTTCAAGGAAAAACCAATCTCACCATTCGTTACAACGAAGTTATTGGTTTGTGGGAGAAATGAGGCCATGAAGGCCTCGTCGGAAAAAGCCACGGTATCTCTAAAGGCACGGACCGCATCAAAAATCCCGGCTTCCTTCAAAATGGTGCCACCAATCAGCAGGACGCGATCAGTCCACGACTTCCAATCGGAGTCAACACTGAAACGGCCACGAAGTCGAAAAGGCTTCACCCAATTGCTGCCGTCACCGCTGAAAACGCCAAGGCCCACCGGTCCCAAATCGACCGACGGATAATCAGAGCCCTGATAGCCGCTGGCTGGCGTCAACATGTCCATTTGGGCAGGCGACTTCTCCGCATATCCGGAGGGACCGCCAACAAAAACCCCAGTCTTGATCACGTTGGTCCTTTTCACCCAGCTTGGAGGATCTTCCCTCTTAGGGCACGTGGGAGAAAGGCTCAGGATCGAGATGGTCCGATCAAAAGACGACCGGGTGGAAATAGTTCTCTCCTCACCATCTGCTGTGTAAGAGAACTGAAAACATCTCCTTTGGTATGTCAAGTCGTCAGGGACTGCATCTCCAAAGAAGAAGGTAGGCTTGGGCAAAACCCTCAGATCGTCCATAACCTAAGGACGGTTGCTTACCATGATCTTATAATATTCCTCACTCTTGAGAGCGATCAGTTGTTGCCTCATCTCATCTCTGTTGAGAGAGTCACACTCTTTCAAGTTTCTCTCAACATACTGGACCTTCTCCCAAGCCTGCTGAACGGCCACATTAGAAGATCTGGCGGATCGACGAGGTACGCTTGTAGCAGGCTCTTTACCCTTGTTCGTTCTGGAGGAACCACCTGCAAAGGTTGGAAAAGAAAAAAAAAAAAGACCATCATAAAAAAATGACAGGATTTCGCTAAAAGAAAATCTGGCGAAATTTTGGCATGGTTCCGGGGCAATTCCGAAGAAAAGGGAAATACTCCGAAAGAAATAGAAAGTTTGAAGATGGGTTCAACATCGCTGCGAGCTCCGAAACTCCAAACTTTCGAAACCTCAAAATCTCCGCAAAATCAAGAAGGGCTCAACATCGCTGCGAGCTCCAAAATTCCCAAATTTGCAAAGATTTTCAGGTATGCTATCATGCTCTCAAATTCAATCTACAAAAAGTACATGCATGAACATCTAGATTTGCATAAAAACGCATTATCATGATGAGTAAAAAAAAAAAAAAGAAACTTTCTAAAAAAAAAAGGGAGGAGAAAGAAAAAAAAAAGAGAAGAAAGAAAACGTGCAAAAAGAAAAAGAGAAAGAAAGAAGCACGAAAAAAAAAAAAACAGAAATCACGTGGAAAAAGAAAAAAAGAAGAAGAGAAGAAGAATAGAAAAAAAAAAAAAAAAAAGAGAGAAACTTTCTTCTTTTACCATCCTATTCTCTACATGGAGTTTTCTTGAAAGAAAAAGAGAGAAAACTTACTTGAAGCCATTGATGGAGAAGAAGAAGGAAAAAGCTTGAAGATCCTTGAAGAAGAAAAACTCTTGGTCTTGGAGCTCTCTTGAGATTATTGCAAAAGAAAGCAATAAGGGCAAGAGATCTAGCCTCCTCCTTGCTTTTATAGAAGAGAGCAAATCAAAGAAGGAAACAAAAAAAGAAAGGTAAGTGCTACTAATTAGTAACCTTACCAAAAGAGAAGGAATTAGAGAGATTCTTTCCCAAAAAGAAAGATGTCTTTGAGAAATTTTCTCCCAAAATCAATCAATGAGAGATTCTCTCCAACAAAATAGGATATTGGAGATTCTTTCCCACAAAGAAAGATACCTTGAGATATTCTCTCCCAAATTAAGGGAATATGAGAGATTCTCTCCTATAAAGATATTTTTAGATATTCTCTATCCAAATGAGATATCTTTAGATATTCTTTACAAAAATGGCCCCACATGAGATCTAAGCCATCCTAAAAAGCTTAAGGTCCCATGGGTTAGCCCATATGAGCCAGGTTTGACCACCTAGGCACTAAAAAAAAAAAAAAAAATGGGCGTTTAGTCAGGAAAAAATCCCTCTTACCAAGAGCATACAAAAATGGTTCCATGCCTCTTTTGAGTTGATTGAACCATACAAAAATTCCAAGCCCCATGAGCTTCCAAAAATCAAACCATCCAGCCTCATATACCAAATTGAGCCAAAATCTTGAAATTGACATTCCACAAAAATCCAAACCACTCCAATGGACCCACACAGTCCCAAAGAGTGACCAAAAACCAAATCATGATCCTCCAACTTGCCACATACAGCTTGTTGGGTCACAAGGTCAAAACAAAAACCCGACCCCCTAACCTGCCACATACAGCTTGTTAGGTCACAAGGTCAAAAACAAAAACCCAAATCCACATCCCTGATGTCATCTTAAAAAATTTTGCCTCGAGATGGTACTTGATTCCTTTCATTACCATAAAATTCCCCTGGAAGCTCAAAGGCTACTCTACCAAAGGGAAGATTGCTCAAAGACTCTTGGTCAATTCACAAAGCTCTCCTTCACAAATCTCTTCGAGGCACATCGACTGCAAAAGTCAAGCAACTCGTCGCTGTACCTCGAGGGGGCATTTATTGACACCAAAAATTTCACTTTGCCTCTTCAATATCAAGAAAGCTGCATGAAGTCGCAACCTGCCATAAATAGGCAATGCAACTTCTCCAAAAAATCAAATCTTGTCAGAATCAAACAAAAACTGCAAGATCCTTCAAGATAGCCAAGAGAAGAGTACACATGAAGTTTCGGGCCATTTCAGAATCATTTGGCCTAACTTCGCTTCTCCGACAGCTAAATTGGCGCTCCCGGCGGCGACATCATCGGAGACGTCAAAACTTCGATCAGAGCCTACGGATGACTCCAGCATGCCTCAAAAGGGCTCCATGCCAAATTTCAAGTCAAACCGACAATGTTTGACCCTCCATCAATGCTCGAGCAGCAAAATCAAGCCTCCCGGCGGCGGGAACCACCGAAGCCTTCGCTCATCAAACTAAGTGCATGAGTGGCTTCAACATGCTTCCAAAAGGCTGCACGTCGAATTTCAGGTCATTCCGACAACGTTTGACCAGGTTTCGACGCTCCGAAAGAAAATCAAGCCTACAGGCGGCGGAGCTCCCCGGGACCATGGTTTCCAAGACAGAGCTTGTGGATCATCTCAAAATGACTCCAATAGGTTCCTTGTCAAATTTCAGGTCAATCGGACATCGTTTGACCGCACATCAACGCGCGGCATCTCCCTCGCGGCAAAATCAAGTCTATTGGCGACGGGACCCCAAGCGGCTTCAAAACTCAAACAAAAGCCTATGGTTGGTCTTATTTATTGCTCAGGAGGCTCCACCTCAAATTTCAGGTCATTCCGACATCGTTTGACCAAGTTTCAGCTTCTGGCGGAAAATCAGCAGCTCTACGCGACAAAGTCTTCGGCTTTCCCGGAAAATTGGAAACTTTGCACTGTAAAAATGCAAGGATTCTTATCAGGTTTTCTACAGGGAAATCAAGCCAATAAATGAGAAGAAATGTCAAGAAAAATACAGAAGAAAACAGCGACGAAAAAGACCGCAAAACGGACCAAAAAGGGGAGAAAAACCCCCAGGGTCGCCGGCGACCATGGAAGTCCGGGTCACCGGATTTTTCGCTGGTGACCCGTTTTTCCGTCCCTTTTCGCGTTTCGCGCATTTTGGCCCCTGTGGTTTCCTGAAAATGTGATTTTTAGTGCTTGAAATTGACTCGTATCTGACGACATCTCAGATCCGCCGTCAAAAGCATAAAATCATCATTGATCGCTCCAAGATCGCCGACCGGTTGACCTAAAAAGTGCTCTTTCTGTCCGACCGATTGAGAAATCGACAAGACAGATGTCACCGGCCCGCTCTTAGCTCTCAATGTCTGAAGTCACATGGTCATCCGATGTCGATCAGCATGAAGATCCATCGATGATCATCGCCAGAAGAATTCCAGAAGACATGGCACGGCCCGCGACTCTTCAACTGCTCGGCGACCAATTAATGTGGTTAATTGACTAGCTTTATTGCAGTCATTAATTCATTTCTTTGGACGGCCCAATCAGAAGCAAGCATTCGGGAGTTACAAATCAAGAGATTCATGGCACTTAAACCTTGAAACTCCTCCCATCATGGCGATTAAATGCCCTCAATCTCCACCGGCCAATCAGAAGCCAAGATCCAAGAGTTACAAAATAAAGGAATTAAACCTTGTAACTCCTCCATTTATGTAGCTTTATGATAATTAAGACTCATAAACCCTCATAAACCCTCCTAAATGGCTACCAGAAAGCCTATAAATAGGAGAGCACCTCAAGCATTCCAGAGGACTTCAGAAAAAGCATTAGAGATCCGGAAATCTGAGAGAAAGAAAAAGAGAGAAAACTCTGCTAAAGTTCTGCACTGGCTACCACTACAAGGTGACAAAAGTCCCTTGGGGGGCACCCCCCCCAAGGTCCTTGCCTTCTCCCGCTGCCTCCAATGGCTTAGACGTGGCTTTTCAGCCCGTCTACTTAGCTTTTTATTGGACATAGGACCTCCTCTTGGTCTTTGTCCTCTAAAAATCTGAGGTTATAGCCAAGCCAAGCGAATCAAGAGCATCCTCTGTTCTCATCTGCATGGATGATGACGAAGCCCATACATGGCTTGCGACCGTCAATCTGAACGAGTCCCCCACAATCTCCTGAAAAGTTAGATCCTCCTTTTCTTGCTTTTCATTGTAGTTTGTATTTTTCTAAAAGAGACAAAAAATCACAACTCTTGTCTTTCATTATTGATGAGAATTGTAAATCGGCTATAAACGCCAAAATCGGCTATAAATGCCAAAGAAAATCGCCTTTTACGGCAAACCAAGAAAATGTCTCTTTTCTCAAATATTTGTGCAATGGAAAACTTGAAAGAAGTTGATTTCCTTTTTACTTGCGAAGGTTGATCTCCGGATTACCACTTGCAATTCCAAGTAAAATAGAAAATCTGGCACACCCAAAAAAAATGTTGATGCACGCTTCAGCCCCCCGGGCGCGAAAGGGCTGGACCCGACGGACTCCCACGTCCGCCGACCCCGGTAGCACCCTCGGCAGGAGCGCGTTCCATCACAACTAGGATATCCTAACCTCACATCTCATGTGCAATCCAGACCTATAGTTAATTGCAAATAACTCCACTAAATAAATGCAATTGAACTCCAGTCTGAGGAATAAATTATAAGAAGACTCTAATCTCTCCTATAACTACAAGTAGGCCCTCCATCAATTATATCTATGGTTCAATTGGATTAAATATGTCCAACCAATTTAGATTCATATCTTATTATCCTTGTGGCCCAGTTAATTACAATGATCATCAATACCATCTAATTAACTCTTAATTGAGATGGGTGCACACTTATCAATGATAAATCCAAAAATTGGCATAAGGGGATATCTTTATTAGAGGATAGATTCCATCTTGACAATTATATGTTCCCACAGTCCCATTATTATATACCCAAGACAGTGAGGTGTTGACCTAGAATTGGCCTCACTCATTGGTGACTCAAAGTAAATGTATAATAGAAACTTGAGTTCATTAATCTCTCAGGATTAAGAGCCTATTGCTAAGGAATTATAAGAGCATTCCTTAAATCAAAGACAGAGTTGTATAAGGTGCATCTCATGGTCCTTCAAAAAATAGAATGTAGTAGAACAATGATCCAGAGTCGTACACTATGATGATTGAGATGAATCACACTATCTCATAATGATCATAATGCTGCAACCTTGTTAGATGAGATGCCCAATCTCATCACCTGTTGTAAACTAATTCAAATATAGGATTTGTAATATATATCTCCTGTATGTGGATCTCATCCACTCATATGGATCACATCTAATATACTTGTGGGCTCGATTCATCTTATGGACCATCACGTCATATCGTATTGGTTATGTGCAAACAAGGAATAAAATACCTTTCATCTCATGAAATAAAAGCATAATTATAATAATAAAGAAATAAACCAATTTATTTACATCATTCACTGGATTGAGATCATATAATCTAACAGTTTATATTGCCACCAATAAAGGCCTTCTGTAGAGGTTTTGTCACGCCCCGAGCCCGTGATTAAGCTCATCTCGAAGCATGACGTACCCCTGTGTGGAAATTCTAACCAACATGAATTCCACGGACGGGTTTTCCCACAGGATATCACGTGTGAGATAAAAATTTCCTTAATCTATATAGTTCAATCATAACTTGTTTATACATATAATATCCATCAAATATGTAATCATGGTAATAGAACATAATTTAGTCCACAAGCATAATTAAGAGTTTAAGTTTCAAAGTTAGCAAGTAAGAAAGAAATACTAAAGTATAGTGGAAGCAAGTATTAATTAGGTTTATAATATCAAATAAAAGTCTAAATCAAGTCTAAGTCTATGGCAATCCATGCCATGGTCAAGGGAAATGGTGACACATGAACACTCAATGAATAGATGTCTAAAAGACACCCTCTGGGGCCCACTCTGCTAGTTGTTGAGGAGTCTCCTCCCCAACCTCTGAGATCTCTTGGGCAATGGAATTGACGTGGTCCTCCCCTGTAACGCCAAGTGTAGTACCGTTAGACTACGCTAAGCAAGGTAAACAAGAATAAAATATAACATGCATATCAAATGAGTAAGATTGACAAGATAAATCATATGAGGTCAAATAAGGAAATCTAGACATACATGATGTGTGAGTAAGCATTATACGTAAGGAATCAAAGATGACAAGTGTATAGACATACATATCATAACTAGATGACAAAACCACATAAGCTATATTCTCCCACATAAGCATGTAAACATAGTTACATGAAAGCATGGCATAACATAACATAAACATGAGGTACCACTAGGAGGCATAGGGCCCGGATACTCCATCGTGGACCTGAGGTACTGGTCAACCCCCATAGAAATACCATTTGCAGATGTCTATAAAAATTAACTAAACCCACACCTAGCCGCATCCAACTGCGCCAAGGTCGAAGCTAAGTGGTGCCGACTCAATGGATAGAGTGTACATCAAATATCATGGTGTGACATAGCGTGAGTATAAATATATACAAATGTAAACATGGATAAGAATATGACGATAATCATAAGTGCGTAACATGACATATCATATGGACATATATAGATACATAATGCATAAGGAGACATATGATGTAAAACAACAAGGGCACATGAGCTAAGCAAAGAGACATGAGATAACATGTATATATCATGCAAGAGTACTAGAAATGGCAATGAAATGCATGCATAAGGATTATATATGGAATCAAGGCTGCATGACAGGCCAATCCTAAGGTTTTGAAATACCCGTGGGCTTCACCGTCCAACAATGTCTAGGCTTAAGATTTCTGACATCATTGGGCTACAAAAGAACCCTTGGCGTTACATAATTTAGGATGCCAAATACCTTAAGATAACACCTTTGGTTCGGGGTAAAAGAAGATCAAAAACGAATTTCCATGAGAGTGTATGTGTGCTTAAACAACGCCCTTTAACATTAAAAATCCATTGGGCTTAAATTAAAGTTAAAGGATCCAATACTAAGGTCCAAAACTAGGTCTATAACCACCTAAAAATCCTATTAAGTTGATTCCAATATAACCACACTTAATTCACCTAAGTACAATGTGGGTAGCATGAGTTATGGGGCTAAATTCATTGGTTTAAATCTCCCATAACTACCTCTGATCATAGATTTGTATGTACCAATGAATTCTCCATTCCAAGAGTTTTCCAATGATATGTAGAACTCCAAAATTGGACATACGGATCAAAAGTTATGGCCTTTTAAAAATTTGTAAATTCGGTGAAAAATCTGCCCAAATTCGAATGGCCAAATTCTTGACCGAATTTATGATCTGAAATTTGGCATAAACCATGAATTCTATGCTTGAAACTTTATCTTTGGAGTGGGCTCCTTCCCCAACTTCTTACAACCTTTCAAACCCATTTCATAAGCACAAAAGGAGTCTCCAATACCCACTCCAAACCATCAAACACATTCCCAATCAAAATAAAGTCCAAAAGAAATATCAAGTTATTGCTACACCCATTTACAAATTTAAATCAAATTAGAACAATAGACAACATGAGCTGAAATTGGGTAATCTAACATGAGATCCATTACAAAAATCATAAATAGAGAAAAACATGCACATTTTATAAATGTTTACTTGCCTTAGGTGCTTGCAATACAAATTTATAGAAATCCAAGCTATACCCACTAAAAACCAAGCTCTAAGCAAAAACCCCCAAAATGGAACCTCAACCAAGCTCCTACAATGGTGAAAATTGAAGAAAGAACTACAAAATCAACAAGTATTCACTACTAAAAACCTTTAATCATTACTTTGAATAATAAGGAGTGATTTGAGAAAAATTTTGCTTACCTATAGAGTGGAATGGAAGAAGAAGAACAAATGGGATCTCGAAGATGATGAAACTTGTAGAAAATGGGTTCTCGCTTAAGGAAGATGAAGGAAAACACTCTCAAACCTCTCTATTTTGTATTTGGTAGCAAGGAAAATGATGAAGAATGGGTAAGAAATGGAACCCTAGGTGCCTTTTGCTAATGGAGATGGAATGAAATGAAAGAGATGAGGTTTAGGTTTTTAGCTAGCTTTTAATATAGGGCTTTTGGCTTCTAAATGGGTCTAAATGAGCTCAAATGAGTTGGGTCAAAATATAGAAATTGAAAAATGACTCATGAACTATGAGATGCATCCAAAATCCTTGTAAAAATAGAAAACACACACGAGAGGCCCAATAAATCCAAAATACCCAATAGTCATAATGCTAGCTAGTCAATGGTCAAACGTCATTCTAATCTACCTGATCAAGCCCAAATACATTCAAAACATCCATTAGGCATCTAATTAAGATTAATTAGACACTAAACATGATTAGAGTAGGATCAAGATATTACAGGTTTTCCTTCGACTTCAGCTTTGGAATCTGACATTGTCTTTGGCTTTGAAGCTCCGTCTTTGACTTTTTGCTTTTGGAGATCTCACTTACGTACCTTCTAACTATAGGTAGTTTGGGGTCATGCCAAGGAACACAGTTTGCCCATTTAGCGTCGTGCCAAGGGTAACTATTTTTTTCCCAGTTTGCTATCCACGGGGGATGTTAGAAACTTCCACGTCAAGAACTCCATGTGACAAACCTGTGGAGTCCATGTAATGAACTCATAAAGATTTTAGCATTCAATGTCGTGCCAAAGATGTGTTTCCACAGCCCAGGGCCGACAGGTTAAGGTCTTACTGATGATGCATTTTAGCCCATTGGCACCATGCTCGAATTTTCTTTTTTTTGGTCCTGGCTCACTACCCAAAGGGTTTCTCCTGTTGTCGTCAAGTTCTACCCTAGAGGATTGTTGAACTAGAGTGACAATGGGCATATCATTTTCACTGCATTATGTCAATGCCTAGAAACTGGAATAAGAAACGGCATAACACTTTTTGTTTGTTTGTGTTGTGCTGCTGGGTGTTGACTTTTGTTCGAGTATAGCTGCAGGGAGCTTATTTATTCCATGTGTATTTATTGAAATGCGACATGCACATTTCATTACTATTTTGGGGAAGTGCATTTATTTATTTTAGGAAGTCTACAGTTCTACATGATAATATTATAAGGTATATACTTATAAAAGGTAGTTTATGTTAGATTGTACTCATTCGGGCATAAGCGTTAGAGATCACATGATAACTAAATTGCCTAAACATATTTCCCGTAGGTCACCGACTTTCAAGTATCTTTTATCAAGCTGACCCTTTCCAGATCTAGATATGCTTTCGCTAAAGATAGGAGTGTATACGTATCTTCTTCAAGAGTAATAATCCTCTAGTACCTTTCCATTAATGAGCATAGCTTGTTTGTTGCCATCAACATCACTAAGATTATAAGCACCAAACAAAAAGACAACATTGACCGTGAAACTTTCCATTTTTCATCAAATCTCCTTATTGATTGGTTGGTCATGACTATATGTGAGGAAAGGGAGGAAATGACACGAAAGGGGAGAAAAAGGGATGATGGCTACAGCAAAAATGTTGCTTCTGCTTCAACACTGCAGCAAGTATCATGGTATCACACTGTCGTGAAGTTCTAGGGCTTCGGGAAAAAGATGGATTCAGCATGAGATGTCCCCAAATCACTTTAAATTAGATTTTGCTAAGCTCCACGTCACACGTAATGCATGACTACCGTGAAAGCTTCATCCCCAAAGGAAATGGATGTGGGAAGATGGCACTGGGGACTTGACAGAAGCATTGTGAAGGTTCTCACCATGAGCATAATGTGGAATAGAAAAGAATGCGGAGTGGGTAGGATAGAGATGGAGAGATAAAGAATGGCCTTGCACTAAACTCCAAACCAAGAGGCCAAGAGATCTCGGAGAGAACTTGTTAGGAAAGTGAGAACAAAGATGCAACCAAATAGCATAAAGAAGACACAGATTTACGTGGTTCCCTCGAGATTGAGGTACGTCCACGGATCACATTGATTCCACTATGCTCAAAGGCAGAAGATGAGAATACAAGATACATATTTCTGGCGTCTATGCTAGGGTTCATAAAGGCGCATGATAATATTATTACGGAAATACCCTTAGATAGTGGGCCCGAGTTAATAGTCTGACCCGAGTATAACCAGGCTCCACACATAACAATCTCCCACTCGGAGACTGATGATCCCAACTCAACTCCACACAAATGTGATCTCTTTCAAACAACTTCTGCCATAAGAAAACTCGGTGTGATTTTCTTCTAATCTTTTAAGATTGAAGCCAAGTGAAGAAACTGAACATGTCTTCAGTTTCTCCACTGTGACCACCTAGGTCAACATATCTGTAGGATTCCGGCTGGTGTGGATCTTTTCCAATGTGAATACATCTTCCTCCAAAAGCGACCATATGAAATGATATTTGATGTCTATATGCTTTGTTCGAGCATGAAAGGCCGAGTTCTTTGCCAATTGAATTGCAGTATGGCTATCACAGAATATCTTGACATTTTCCAATTCCTTCCCCAACTATTTCAGTAACTCTGCAACCATATCATTTCCTTGCAAGCTTCAGATGCTGCAACATACTCTGCTTCTGTTGTTTAGAGGGCCACTACCTTTTGCAATTTTGAGGCCCAACTTACTCCTGCACTTCCTAATGTAAACACATATCCTGTAGTGCTCTTTCCACTATCATGATCCCCTGCCAAATCCGAATTGACATAGCCTTGTAAATTTATTTCTATGTCCCCATAACACAGTGCAGTTTCTATAGTACCTCTCAAGTACGTTAAAATCCACTTCACAGCTTTCCAATGCTCTTCGCCTGGGTTGCTCATGTACTTGCTAATAACTCCCACTGCATGGGCAATAGCCAGTCTTGTGCAAACCATGGCATGCATCAAACTACCAACAACTGAGGCATAAGGAACCTTAGCCATGCGCTCACGCTTCTGCGATGTCACTGGACATTGTTCCTTCGAAAGTCTGAAATGGTTCGCCAATGATGTAGTAATTGGCTTAGCACCTTCCATTTTGAACCTCTTGAGTATCTTAGCCACATACTCAGCTTGAGACAACTTCAGTTTTCTATTCTCTCTATCCTTGCTTGAAATTTCATCTATGCTCGAACCTCCAACAAGCATATCATCCACATACAAGAGAAGTATCAAGTAAGATGCACATGTCTTCTTAAAGTAACAACAATGATCATAATGACAGCTACTAAAGCCACCCCGCAACATGAAGTTGTCAAACTTCATGTACCACTGTCTTGGAGCTTGTTTCAGCCCATACAATCTCTTCTTCAATTTGTAAACCAAATTCTCCTTGCTTGGGATGACATAGCCATGTGGCTGATGCATGTGGATGTCCTCATCTAGATCTCCATGGAAAAAAGCAGTCTTCACATCTAGCTACTCTGAATGTAAGTCCTCCGCTATTACAATACTCAAAACCGTTCTAATAGTAGAGAGCTTGACAACTGAGGAAAAGATCTCACTATAGTCAATACATTCCTTCTGCCGAAAACCTTTTGCCACTGGCCTTGCCTTGCACCTAGTAGTACCGTCAAGCTCTTCTTTCAATCTGTAAACTCACTTGTTATATAAGGCTTTCTTTCCATAAGGTAACTCTGCCAATTCCAATGACTAGTTTGATAACTGAGATTTCATCTCATCATCCATTGCTTGCTCCCACTTTTCCTTGGTTTCAACCTGCATAGCTTCCTCATAACACTGTAGTTCACCATTTTTAGTCAACAACAAATAATGAAAAGAAGGTGAAAAATGTGCTAGGGTTTTTGGCACCCTTGATGATGTCCTCAAAAGCGGAGTTTGAGGTTCTGCTGGTAGTGCACTTTTATTTGCCTTTGAATTTTCATCTTGAGGAGTAGGGTAAACTTTGTCAGGAATTTCCTCAAGTTCTACATAATCAGTTTCTTCACCCTTTCCTGTTTGTTGTTTCATCATGTCCTTATACATGACATATTCATTAAAAATCACATCCTTGCTCCTAATGATTTTTTTATTCTTAGCATCCCAAAACCGGTAACCAAAATCATCAACACCATAGCCAATGAATGTGCATTTTAAAGATTTAGCATCAAGTTTGGTCCTATCTACAGAGTTAATATGAACATAAGAGGTACAACCAAATATTCTTAAGTGAGTAAGATTTACCTCATTTCCCATCCAAGCCTCCTCTGGTAGTCCACCACCTAAAGGAACTGAAGAACCTCTGTTAATCAAGTAGCAGTATTCATTGCATCTGCCTGGAACTGCTTGGGCAATCCTGCATGAATCCTCATGCTTCTAGCTCACTCCAGAATAGTTCTATTCATACGCTCAGTAACTCCATTCTGCTGTGGTGTTCTTGGAATAGTCTTCTTTCGTTTGATCCCATTTGTAGAGCAGTATTGTTTGAATTCCTTGCTGCTGTACTCTCCTCCATTGTCATACCTAAGACACTGCAGTTTTGAACCTGTTTCATTCTCAACTAAGAACTTCCACTTTTCGAACACATCAAATACATCTGATTTATGCTTCAGAAAATACACCCACAATTTTCTAGTAGCATCATCAATAAAGGTTACGAAATATTGAGAACCGACAAGAGGGGATACCTCAGCTGGTCCCCGCATGTATGTGTGGACCAATTCCAACCATTTTGATTTTAGAGTCCTTCCAATGTTCAGAAAACTGACATTCCTCTGCTTTCGAAATATGCAGTCCTCGTACAAATCCAAGTCAATGGATTCCAGATTTGACAACTTTCCCTTAGACAATAGGACTTTCATCCCTTTTTCAATCATATCTCCAAGCCGGCAATGCCATGTAGTCGTATCCACTCCAGAAGATGCAACTGACATAGCAGCATTCAAGCCAGAAGTCACATACAGAGTGCCTTCCTTCTTCCCATAAGCCATTACCATAGCCGCTTTGGTCATCTTCCACGAATCAATGGTGAAAGTTGTCACATATCCAGCTTCTGATAATTGCCCAACAGAGATCAGATTCTTTTTCAAATCTAGCACATGTCTGACATCTTTTAACTTCAGCACTGTCCCGTTCTTCTGATTTATTTGAACATTCCCCTTCCCAACAGTGCTACAGGGTTCATCATCGCTTAGATAGAGTTTCCCGAGGTCACCCTGCACATAGTTGTGAAGAACTTCTTTGTGCGAAGTTGCACAAAAAGATGCACTCGAATCTATTACCCAAAACTCATTGTGTGTAATTAGAGAAAAAATTAAGGCATCGACAATGCTTTCTTTAGATACATTAGCTGAATCCTTACCTCCCTGATTGTTCTTTGTTTGCTTCATCGGAGCTCTGCAGTCCCTTTTCATGTGCCCTTTCTTGCTGCAGTTCCAACAACCATCACCCTTCCCGTATGGAGTTTTCGATCTGCCTTTCTTTGACTATGATCGAACTCGGCCTTTTTTGCCTCTATTCCTGTTTCTCCCTCTATCTTCAACATTCAGGGCGGATGTAGAGACTACCCTTGATCACTTTCTCCAAGAGTCCTCGCTCAAGATGGTACTGACAACATTCTCATACTTTAGTTTCTCTGTCCCTGAAGAGTTGCTCATCGCTATCACCAGACCTTCTCAATTGTCTAGCACATAGTATAAAACCAGGAGCACTCTGACTTCATCGTCAAAATTGATGCCTACCATCTCCAACTGTCCCGTTAACACATTGAACTGATTTCGATGTTCATTCACGTTTCCTTCCTAGACCATCTTCAAGTTGAACAACTTCCTCATAAGAGAAACCTTGTTTGATGTGGAAGGCTTTTCGCATAGCTTTGCTGGGGCTTCCATTAAACCCACCGTCGAATTCTCCTTTTGAATCTTTAACCCAACAGTGTAGACACCTCATTTGGCCCCCTATGATAGCCTTAAGTACCAATCATATATAACAATGCCCCCATTTCACTCATAATTGAATGGTTCATGGCATAATTTAGATTAATTAATGACAATGAAGATGTTTGTTGATAGTTTTAGTTCGCTGACTTCTAGAAATTTGTGAAAGAAGAGCTGGATCGCATCAAGATCTCGAGTCAAACTCACCATTCACACAAGGAGAGAACCACGACAATAATTCTATGTATTTCGGACCACTTAAGATGTGTTTAGGCCAATTCCTACAAAGATTATGCTTAGCTTGCTTAAATGTCGCCTGGGTAGCTAAGTTAGGAAGTGGGATCCATTGATCTAGAGGTCCACCTTCTTTTCGAGCCCATGATCATTAGGACAGTTGAACCCTTAGATTCTTCACTTTGAGTGCTTTCCGACGGTATGTAGGACGTCCAAATCCGATAAACGGATCGAGAGTTGTGAGTCTTCGAAGTTTGCCTTAAAAAAGGTGATAAAACCCATCTAGGCACCACCCAAGTGGCGCCCACCCTACTGATTCCATCTAGATGCCCCAGGCTGGGCGCCCAGACTAAACGTGACCACTTAGGTACCCCACATGTGGCGCCCACCCTTCCAATCCTCTAGATGACCTAAAAATGGACTGTGATTGTTCAAACGGAGGGGCCATGCTCCAGAAATGAATCATTCCACCTAGGCTCCACCCATGTGGCGCCTAGCTCCGAAATCCACTTAGGCAGCCCATGGTGGGCACCCACCTTACTGAAATCCACCTAGGCACCCCATGTGTGGCGCCCACCCTCCTATTCCACCAATTTAACTAAGGGAAGTTTGGGACCACCCCAAACAAGGACCCGACTTCAAAGTGATGGAACTCCATCTAGTCACCACTTAAGTAGCGCCCACCCTACTGAAGTCCACATAGGCACCGGCCCTATGGCGCCCACCATGTCTAGTCTACCTAGGCACCACCCTTGTGGCGCCCAGTCAATTAAATGCTAGTGTAGGTCCCTCTTGCTGAAGATCTATCCGTTCAATCCCAACTCCAAACGGGACCAAGTTCCAAAAGCAAACTTGACCCATCTAGGCGCCAACCTGTGGGCGCCCACACTGTCCGGGACCACCTGGGCGCCTAGCCTGTCTTTTAAACCCTAATTCACCATAAACCCTAAACCCACCATGGGATGCGTGAAACTTTTATAAACTCGTTTGGGAGGCAACCCTAACCCCTTTTGGACACCCAAAAGCCCCTATTTAAGGATCCCTTAACCCCATTTACAGAGGAGGCTATCAAAAAGAGAGAAAAAGAGAAGTAAAGGAAGAGAAAGAGAGTAGCCACCATAGAGAGAGCTTTACATCTAGAAGAAAGGGGAAGAGGGAGCACTCTAGTTTTTAAGACCAGCAATGGAGCAAGCTTCCAAAAGCCATGGATTTGCATGAGAGCTTCAATCTAGGACGTGAAAGAGGTATTTCTAGATCTAGATCTAAGATCCATACATTATGGATCTGCATTATAGTAATACTTATTAGAAGATCTGATATTTAGTATTCATCCATCACTAGAAACACGCTTAGGATTATTTGCGGTCTATATATCTGCATCATTTTCATCATCCTGAACTCGTGATTAGAATAGATCTTGCATCCATATCATTTTCATTGGGAAAAATCTGAATTTGAGAAAGAAAAGTGCAGGAAAGCACTTGGGCGCCACTGTGGGTGCGCCCAAGTCCCTAGGTAGGCTTCAACCCTGATTTTCATATTGCGTGTACTTCACTTTGTTTCTTAGATCCAAATTCATTCTCATACATATTGATATCAAGACCCTCGGATCTGTGACTTAGTTCTGAATCACGTGAAAAGCATTGAAAAAAAGAAGCAAAAGAGGGAAAAAAGTGCAGAAAAGCACTTGGGCGCCACTGTGAGTGCGCCCAAGTCCCTAGGTACGGCTTCAACCCCGATTTTCTGTTTCGCGTGCATTTTTTTTTCTTAGATCCGAATCCATCCTCATACAAGTTGATATCAAACCCTTCAGATCTGTAAAGAGCATTGAAAGAATCGAAAGAGGACCAAATATATTGCTAAAAAGGAAGGAAAAGAAAAGAAGGAAGAACAGAGGTACTTGGGCGCCACTGTGGGTGCGCCCAAGTCCTTGCAAAGGGATCCGTCCCTCAAATCTTGGTCTCACGTCATCGTTTTTAGATCCAAAAGTGTTGGAAATCACGTCGGAATATCACCGGAGATCAGAAATACATCATAACCAGTAGGGAAGTGACTTGGGTACCACTGTGTGCGCGCCCATGTACTGCAGAGACACTTGGGTGCCCTTGTAGATGCGCCCAAGTCCCTGGCTTGCTTTCTGGCCCGCTTTTTCTGCATTTCGCATTGCATTTAACTTGCTGTTGAATCTCTGTAATGACTATGATTGATTGTTGAACTTCTGGACTTCGAATTAGTGAATCATCACTCTTTAGGTTAGGTTGCATTGATATTGCATAGACACTAAAAAAATCACAAAAGCATAAAACTCTTCCCTTCTCACCTTACTCTTTAGTAATTAGAGAAGAGAACCCAAAAACAAGATTAAAAGAAATAGAAAATCCATAAAAAAAGAGTAGATATCAGGTAGATAATCCTAGGTTATTCCCAAGCCTAAGCGAATCAATCAACTCTAATAAAATACCTTAACCAAAACCCTAATTAACAAAACCTTAATTAATTAATCTTAATTAATAAGCTCCCATTAAGATCCTAATTAATAAACTTTACTTAAATAACAAGCCTCTATTTCAAACCCTAATTAACGAAGTCTAATTAACAATCTCAGGATCAAACTCTAATCAAACCCTAATCACCAATTCCCTAACTAAAACCTAAAACCACAAGGCATCCACCTGGGCACCACTCCCTGGGCGCCTAGCCTGTTCACTTCTGTCGCGCCCCCAAAACCGGGAACCGATCTCGGGGACGCGAGCATGGGGAGAATTTGTAGTATTTCCCCTCCCAGGATCCGCGTGTGTGAGGATAACAAATTCACAACACATCAAAATATTTCGCGGAAGCTATACAAGACGTTACGACCCGGAATCCGTATCCATCGGGTTCCGTGTCGTACTCAATCTGTCAGCACAAAATTGTCATAGAAATATTTAAATTCAGACTGGAACAATTCATAATATCAAGATATACAAAGCTGACAGTAACAGGCTTATCATTACCCAACATATTCAAGTTTCAAATTAACAAGTGCATTGATTACAATTCCCAAGAAACAGGCTAACAAAAGCCGTACACAAAAACAAGCTAGAACAAATACTACCCAATGGTGTAACGTAACTCCGGAGTCAAGCATGACGTCAACATGACATCGCTGACACTACAAGACTGCAAAACTCGTGGCTCAACAGCCCTCCGCACGCGAACTAGCTCAAAACAAGGACCTGCTATCTAGAGCACCAAAGCAGAAGTATATCAGACACGACGGTCTGGCAGGTAATCAATATAGGCAAGAGCATAAACAAAACCGAAGTTTAAAGGAAACAAGAACTAAAAACACTTCATTGAACTTGAAACAAGTTTACAAGATTTAAAAACAATGCATGTACAAGATACTTATCGAGAAATCACTAGTGCATGCACGATATACGAAACAAGGTATGAATACATATAATATCATGATTAGTAAATCCACAAAGAGCCCATCCTTTCTCCATCATACATGATGATAAGAGTAAGCACGCACGACAAGCACGACAAGAAACACGATCCCACGTCACACAAGGTAGACGGGGTGTCCGGCCGCGGAACCGGACCACGAACACGCACGATGTGTCAATTCAAGACACGACTAGTCTGCAGACAGTCCACGAGTTTAAGGACCCCCAGGTAGTGGATCAAGCTAAAAGGGCGGTCCAAGCTCAATGAAATCACTTATATCATGAATGCATAAAACATGGCGATACACGTTCGAGAGCACAACAAAACAAGAGGGAAATCATTTGTCAAACACGTCACGACAAGGCTAGCACGATAGCATAATATAAATGCTTAACAACTGAAGAAATGATCCCCTTTTTCTTTCTTGAAACACGATTCTTGAAACACGTCTTAAAACAAGCTTATACTTGAAATTCAAACGAATGCACGATGATGCACAAAGCATCAAAACAATGGTCTTGGTTCTTGAAACAAATCTTCAAACAAACTTATACTTGGAAATCAAACGGGGACACGATGATGCATGAAGCATCAAAACAAGAATTCAAACACGAAATCTATCAAGTTTAGGCTAAGACCAATCATTGACCCTTGTGGAGTTGAAACCCAAATGTCGGAGTTTTTAACAAGATTTGGTGCCCCAGAAGTTATAGTACATTTTGGAATTTCAAGTGCACAAAGTCAATAAAAAGGTCTAAAACCTAGTCTAGTTTTCATTCCCGCAAAAATCTTCAAAAACAGTACTTCTGGTTGTGGTTCACGCCTCTCTACCGGTAGAAATACCGGTTGAAGCGTCTCTACCGGTAGTACTACCGGTAGAACCACCTCTACCGGTAGAACTTCCGGTTGGAGCACTTCTACCGGTAGAACTTCCGGTAGAACTCATGCTCCTTAACTTTTCTCACTCTCTGCCGAAATCTGGGCTATTTCTACCGGTAGAACTTCCGGTAGAACTTGGGGTTTTTCAATTTCCTCACTCTCTGTCAGATTTTGGGCCCTTTCTACCGGTAGAACTTCCGGTTGAAATACCTCTACCGGTAGAAATTCCGGTAGAACTCAGGGTTCACGGTTTTCTCAACTCTTTGTCAAATTTTGAACCATTTCTACCGGTAGAACTTCCGGTAGGGTTCTGAAGCTCATTTCTTTCACACTTCTCTCCCTTCTTCACTTCCACATTTGAACCACATGCACTCCCCAAGCCTTCATGCTTTCCAAGGGATACATTTCACACACTTTTAAAGCATTCCATGCACAATAAACCATTCATATTTCAATCTAAACCTTCAAGTCATCAAAATCATTCATTATAAAAATCATGTTACTACACAACTTGTAAACCATTAAGCAAGATATATGCTTTCAATCAAGAAAAGACCTCAAGATTAGGAAAATAATTAGTAACCATGCTTGACATGACTAAGCAAACCAAGAGAGATTCAAACATTAAATGAAATGGAAAAACTTAGAAATAAGGGCATCATTTTCTCAAAGCAAAATGTCAAAAATCATAATACATCATAAAAACCCAAAATGATTACTTGCATTATGAAAATTAACATAGAAAACATGTCTAAATGAAACCATAATGAAACCATAAAACAATGTACATGAAAAATCCTATAAAGATCACTTGCCTTTGTCCAAATGCCAAGCAAATCTTTCACAAATCCAAATCAAAGAGTTGATCCACGAAATCTACACAAAAGCCCCAAAATAGAACACACAAAAATCACATTTTGGCCACTACAAACCCCCATTTCGAAAATGGGTTTGAAAGTTAGAGAAAAGAGCTCTTTATGAGCTAAATAAACTCCATGGAAGAGATGGGTTCAAGTTCTTACCAATGGCTGCCCAAACAAGAAGAGATGAAGAAAACGAAGTGGGTGCTCAGCTGAAATCCTCAACTAGATGGGTGTAATGGAGAGCTCGAGTTGAGAGGAAGAAAACCACGTTTTTAGATTTGCAAATGGAGCTTCCTAGCCATAGATCCAAGAGAAAGAAGCTTGGGGCAAAAAGAGGGTTTTCTCTCCAGCCCTAGGTCAAGAAGTTGCAGGAATTTGAGAAATGGGCATGGAAGAGGAGGAAGACAACTTATGGGACTTGAAAATGGGACCCATTCAGCTGAAACTTAAAATGGCTAAATCATGGTCTTGCGGGCCCCGGATGAAATCGACGAAGAAGACTAAAATGATCCTCAAAATATCTAGTTTCCAAAAAGTATATTTTCCCCAATTTCTGAAATTTTCGAAATTCATGGACAGATTTAGTGAAAATTGTCATTTTTGCCATTTTTCTTGAAAAACGCGATTTCTGAGTATTAAATCAAGATGGTCAAAACATGAAAGTTGTTTATAACAATAAAATGAGTCAAAAGGAATAAAATTTGGGATTTTTAGAAACCAATAATAAATTCTCACAAAATACAATTTACAAGGGTCGGGTCAAAACAAAGTCAATGGTCTTTTAAAACTCTCCAAAGTTATGAAAAAACTATTCAAACTCAAAAACAAAGTCAAATCATCTCTAATCTTGTTTAAAAAGCTAAATCATGGTTAAAACAATGCTAAACCCAAAAATTGAGGGTCGGGGTCTTACAACTTCCTAAGGAGGAGCCTCAATTAAAGCTTAACCTGATTAACTAAGACCTTAAACCATTCCCAATCAACATAATAAAGCATTTTCGACTTAACAAACTTGAAATATTAATCAACCTAGACTTAAACCAATCTAAAAAGCACCAGACTCACAAAACTTCAAAACAGTCCACCTGGGCACCACCCTCTGGGTGCCCATCCGGCCAAGTCCACCTAGGCACCACCCCCCTGGAACCCATCCTATCCCTTCACCAAGGAATTCCTAATTAAAACTTCTAATCAACCCAACCCAAAGTCACACATTAAAACATTTTTAACTTAAAAGATCTGAAACCTTAATCAATTTAAACTTAGACCAACAAAAAACCCTAAAGACATCCATCTGGGCTCCACCCCCTGGGTGCCCAGCCTGACAGATCCATCTGGGTAACACCCTCTAGGCGCCCAGCCTATCCCAATCACTAAGAAACCCCAATCAAAATTAAAACCCGAGCTTAATCCTAATTGACACAGCAGAAACACCTTTAAATCTAAAATAATTGAGACCCTAATCAATTCAACCTCGAATTAATTTAAAAACACAAAACCATCTCCAACCTCAAGACAGTCACCTGGGCACCACTCCATGGGCGCCCAGCCTATCAATCCACTTAGGCACTATCCCTTGGGCGCCTACCCTGCCCATTCCTTAGGAAACCATTAAAACCTAGTTAATTGAAACCAATTCATTCTTAACTGATTACGAACAAACACTCTACATCAATATACACTAATTCCTATCAATTCAAACTTGAATTGGCCTAAGAATCACGAAACCTACCCAAACCCTAAAACATAACTAGTTTGGGCGCCACCCCTTTGGCACCCATCTTGCCAGATTCACCTGAGCACCACACCCTGGGCGCCCAGTCTATCCATTTTAAGAAACGTCCCAATTCACAACTTAACATAAGTGATTAACACTCAAATCTATCCCAACCAACATAGTACAACACTGTTAACTTGAAACACTTGAAACCTTAATCGATTTGGACTTAATACCCAAAGTCCCTTAGGACCAACAAACCGCTGCGTAGGCACCACTCTCTAGGCGCCTAGCTTATATTTCGACCTCAACCCACCAACTTAATTGGAAATTAATCATTAAACACCTTATAACTTAAACTAATTAAGACTAGAACCTAAAACAATAACCATACCCAAGGACCAGTAAGTAATTCCCATCCAACCAAATCCACCTGGGCACCACTCCTTGGGCATCCATCTTGCCAGATCTGCCTAGGCGCCACCCCTTGGGGCCTATCCCTCCACTTGCACTAAAACACGAATTCTTGATTTTGTTTCAAAACCTAGAACCAAATCACTTTGACATTAGAACGTTTGGATTTAAAACAATCTTAAACATTTAAGTTCATCAAGTAGAAACCCCCACGAACTTCGAAATCAAGTCGATACCGTTGCCAACAGCTGAACCACACAAAATGGCCACTTGGGCACCATTGCCTATGCGCCCAAGTCACCAGAGTGACCTAGGCGCCACTGTCTGTGTGCCTAAGTCTTCTGCCAACCCCATTTCGCCGATTTCGACATCTTCTCACCTCTCGAATCAAAACCTGAAACTCCAAAACCTAAAACACATTAACCAGACCCTTAAAATATCCCTAAATCACTCTTGATCAAAACCATAACTCAAAACAAACCAAACCAATTAGAATCACAATTAACAAGTTGCTTAGGCACAAGAACTATCAAACTTAGGCTATTTACACCCTAGGATTAGATCGGATTACCTTGTTAGGTAGCTTAGAGTATCAGGTTTCACTCCATCACTTTTCCTGTTTCATTAGGGAAGAGGGAAAGCTAATGTGAGTGGTTTAGGACCTTAGGTTAGGGTTAATCCAATGATTAGTAATAAAGCACTAATCACGTAAATCCAAGTAAAAACCTCCTAGTTAGGCCCTTCTAGCCCCATTATAAAAAATCCATAAAAACTATAAAACCAACAAAATAAACACAAAATGATTTTCCTTGATTTCTTCCTCCACCTCAAGTGCCAGATATTTAATCAAACTTAATGATAAAAGGGAATGAAAAACTGATTTCTAAAATTGAATAAATGAGAATGACGACATGAGATGAGTGATTTCGCACAATTTTAAACAATTACTGCCCATTGGCCACCCTAAAACAAACACTGGCCCATCAACCACCTCCAATCAATTACGGCCCATCGGCCTTTCACTTTTATCACTCGTGTATCGCGCACGACGGAAATCACAAATCAAAATCTCATTTGCATCATTATTTTGTTTTGAAAAGTCATCATTTAAACTCTATTTTTCCAAGGGATCTGAAGGGGGTACCTGGGAACGGGACCGATCCTCTTCTTAAATATTTGGCACCTCGCCAATTTATTTTCTTTATTTTAATTATTTTATCTTACTTGGATATACTATGATTAAGCTGTGTGAGGATTAACCTTTATTTTGACTTTAACTCATGACCCTGAATTGACCCTATATTAAACAGACCCAAAGAGACCCATATTAATGTGACAGGACAATTGTCGTGTGTTGCTGGCAGCACATTAGATGAGAGGAGGAACCCACCCACTTATTTTCTCCCATTTTTCTTTGACCTCGGTTGAAGAACGGTGTTACGACCATTATCGTAGCCGGCGATCGTGATCCATCGATTTTGAGGGTCAAGTTTAAATAGCATATATAGATGAATGAAGATTTCCCCAAGCCAAAAATGCCCTTTTCTCTTCGGCGGCGAGGGGGAGGGGGGTGCTGTTCAAAATTTACATCCTACAAAAAGATCTTGTCATCGATTGTCGAATCGTTCCCAATGCCTTCCTATCGAGAATCGCCTATTCATCATCATTCATCTTCTCAGGCTTCTTCCTTTTTCGTTCCAGAGGAAGATAGAGATCCTTCTGATAGAGATAATCTTCTATCTGCATCTTCCAGAAACCGAAGTTCGTTCAATCCAACTTCTCAATCTTTAACTTTCCTTCTTCAGCCATGGCTCCCACTCAAACCTAAGTCTCTGATACCAATTGTCAAGAAAGTAAGAACAAAGATGCAACCAAACAATACAAAGAAGACACAGATTTACGTGGTTCCCTCGAGATTGAGGTACATCCACGGATCACACCGATTCCACTGCTCAAAGGCAGAAGATGAGAATACAAGATATAGATTTCATAACAGAATTTGATGAACTTGAGGAAGATCTCATTAATAATTGACAATGTCTGTCTATGCCAAGAGGCTTTACATTCTATAGGAAAATAAATAACGTAGATCTAATCTTGACCATCCAAAAAAACTGATGGCCATGATTAAAACATCTAACTTAAAAGACAAATCATTAAAAAAACACAACTCAAATAAAATAACTCCAAATAAGACGTGAATTGAATGGGCTGAGGCCAAATGGTTGGTCAACCCATGAGGCCATGCATCTGTCTTCCATCAAATAATGTAGAATGGGAAAGAGATTGTGGGGTGGGCAGGATATAGAAGGAGAGATGGGGGGATAAGTCAATCAGGCTTTCACTTGAAAATAGACCTCACGCCAAACTCCAATCCAAGAGGCAACGAGATCTCGGAAAGAACTTGAGAAGAACTTCGGAAAGATCTCAAAACTTAACTTTCATTAATAATCGACCATGTATGTCTAGGCCAAGAGGCTTTATATTCTATAGGAAAAGAAATAACGAAGATCTAATATGGACCATCAAAATACATTGACGGCCATGATTAAAACATCTAAGTTAAAAGAAAAATCATTTAAAAACACAACTCTAATAAAATAACTCTAAATAAGACTTACATTTGAATGGGCGGAGGCCAAATGGTTGGTCAACCCATAAGGCCATGTGTTTGTCTTGCATCAAATAATGTGGAATTGAAAAGAGATTGTAGGACGGGGCAGGATATAGATGGAGAGATAAGTTAGCCTTTCTCTTGAAAATTGGCCTCACGCCAAACTCCAATACAAGTGGCAAAGAGATCTTGGAGAGAAATAGAGAATAACTTGTGGAAGATCTCAAAATTTGACTTTCATTAATAATCGACCATGTCTATCTATGCCAAGAGGTTTTATATTCTATAAGAAATGAAATAACGAAGATCTAATTTGGACCACCCAATCACATTGACGGCCATGATTAAAACATCTAACTTAAAAGACAAATCATTTCAAAAACACAATTCTAATAAAATTACTCTAAATAAGACTTGAATTGAATGGGCGGAGGCCAAATGGTTGGTTAACCCATGAGGCCATGCTTCTGTCTTGCATCAAATAATGTGGAATTGAAAAGAGATTGTGGGGCGGGACACGATATAGGTGGAGAGATGAGGGGATAAGTTAGGCTTTCACTTGAAAATTGGCCTCACGCCAAACTCGAATCCAAAAGGCAAAGAGACCTCGGAGAGAACTCGAGACGAACTTGAGGAAGATCTCAAAACTTGACTATCATTAATAATCGACCATGTCTGTCTATGCCAAGAAGCTTTATATTCTATAGGAAAAGAAATAACGTAGATCTAATCTGAACCATCCAAACACATTGACGGCCATGATTAAAACATCTAAATGAAAAGACAAATCTTCTGAAAAACACAACTCTAATAAAATAACTCTAAATAAGACTTGAATTGAATTGGCGGAGGCCAAATGGTTGGTCATCCCATGAGGCCATGCGTCTGTCTTGCATCAAATAATGTGGAATGCAAAAGAGAATGTGGAGTGGGCAGGATATAAATGGAGAGATGAGGGGATAAGTCAGGGTTTCACTTGAAAATCGGCCTCAAGCGAAACTCCAATATAGGAGGCAAAGAGATCTCGGAGAGAACTTGAGGAAGATCTCAAAACTTGACTTTCACTAATAATCAACCATGTTTGTCTCTGACAAGAGGCTATATATTCTATAGGAAAAGAAATAACATAGATCTGATTTCGACCATCCAAACACATTGATGGCCATAATTAAAAAATCTAACTGAAAAGACAAATCATTTAAAAATACAACTCTAATAAAATAACTCCAAATAAGACTTGAATTGAATGAGTAGAGGCCAAGTGGTTGGTCAACCCATGAGGCCATGGGTCCGTCTTCCATCAAATAATGTGAAATGGAAAAGAGATTGTGTGGCGAGCATCATATAGATGGAGAGATGGTGGAATAAGTCAGGCTTTCACTTGAAAATTAGCCTCACCCCAAACTCCAATCCAAGAGGCAAAGAGATCTTGGAGAGAACTCGAGAAGAACTTGTGGAAGGTCTCAAAACTTGACTTTCATTAATAATCAACCATATTTGTCTCTGCCAAGAGGCTTTATATCCTATAGGGAAAGAAATAATGTATATCTAATTTGGACCATCCAAACACATTGACGGCCATGATTAAAACATCTCACTTAACATAAAAGTCATTTAAAAAACACAACTCTAATAAAATAACTCTAAGGAAGACTTGAATTGAATGGGCTGAGGCCAAATTGTTCGTCACCCATGGGGCCATGGGTCTGTCTTGCATCAGAGTACCATCAGTCATGGTTTTGGGCCTAAATTGTCTCAATACATGACTTTTTTATGTGCTTGAACTGTCAAGGAAGGACATTATTAGAATCAGTACGACTTGAAGGCTCGACCTCTCATCACAAAGAGGGTGTCTCAATACCTCATCAAATTAATTATAGAGAATAGAGGACTATTTGAAGATTATCAAAATGTGCTTTTGTCAAAGCTTTAAGTCCTATGGGATGTAAAACTATGATGTGAACCTATAAAATCCTTGGGTCCTGAACTTTTACGCGGGTATAGGGAACTCAGATAATTGATTTATTTGCACCACCCCATAGACATGATCAACAATGATTTGAATGTGGGGTCCTACAGATTGTGTGGTCCTCTAAGGCAACCTAATTAAGAGTCATACATATATTTTAAATGAGCTTTGGGTAATCAAAGCATCAATATCAGTGGAATTCCTTCATGTTCACATGGAAGTTAATGAAGTGGCATATTCATTAGCCAAAAAGGAGTGGAGAGGGAGACATCATATACTGGCCCTTTCTTTCTACTAGTGTTTCTCTAGTTCAATTCAACCCTTCTACTTGGACAAACTTTTTGGCCTGAATTTGGGACAAACTCCCATGTGGCACAATCCTAGAGATGCTTTTTCCCCCTCTCTCAAAAGTTGCACCTCTAGGATTGTGCCACATGGGAGTTTGTCCCAAATTCATGCCAAAAAGTTTGTCCATTTAGACTTTTTGAGTTCAATTTGTTGCCTTTCCCCATTTTATTTATATTGATTATGTACGATCTCGGGCAATAGCTTTTGTCTTTTGTGTGACTTTTTTTTTTTTTTTCCTTTTTTCAATTAAATCGTTATGTTACTGCTAAAAAAAATAATGTCAGTATAACCCAGGCTTCAAAAATCAGAATCAAACGAGTCACACCCTAAAGCGCAGCAACCTTCAAAGATATAGAAAAACATTATTAAAAAATCTAAAAAGTTAATTTAAACATACATATGTGATGTCATTTGTTTTTCACTCAATCAGAATTATCAGATTACCAATGCATCTTATCTTTGAATGCTTAACTCTAAGACAAAAGTGGGTTTAATCTTCTAAATTCAGTATAAAAGATTCTCAAAACCCTTCCAATTCCAAAGCATTTTCCAACAAGAAAATAGAGAAAAATGATGTGAATAATGCCTATTTGACAGGAAATGTTCAGAAAGAGTTTTTGTGTGCGCACGCGCGTGCGTGGGGGTGAGTGTGGGTGTTGGGGCTGATTTTTAAAACCATGAGTATGATGAAAGAAAATGGAAAAAGAAGTAAACTTGACATTTTGGAAGAGACTTCAAAATGTTTGGTTTATCTACCTTCATGCAGTGAACATAGATTTAGGCATCCGAAACAATAGATGAGTAATGAGAAAGATGAAAAGAAAAGAAATGAGAACTTTGATAATGGGATCCACTAGAATCATGAACACAGTACGTAGCTCCTACGCCTGCCAAAGATGTTTGCGAACAGATTTCCTTAAAGACCAGAGTTGCTCTCCCTTCAAACAAGGCCCTCAATCAATCATTACTACTACCATCTTCATGGATTGCTCTTCAAAAGTCTTTTAGTATTTAATCATTTCTTCGACCTGAAGCTCTTGCGTACTCATACATCGACAACATTTGTTTTTCACTACTCTTACACATACTCTTGGGATTTTCTATTGGGTGGAATATTGCCCCTGATGTTCTTATAAGAAAAATCTAGATATCTATTGTATGGTAAATTACCGAGACCTTTAAGAGCATCATATTATAAATTGTCTGTCAACCTCTTCCAGTTCTAAGTAGAAAACTGTTTAGGACAAATAGTGTTGTGCGTGTGTATGCGTAAACGTGAATCAATGCAATCGAGCAATCAATCAACCACACAAGAATAAGAAAATCACACGAGAATTACGTGATTCGGCAAATTCGCCTACATCCACGGGAAAGAAAACTCGACTTTCCTTGGGTTCACTCTCTGTATCATATGCAGTATCTCATGGGCTACACATTACATCATATATATAATGCTTTCTTTCTTACCCCTAAGAAAACCCTACCTAGTCAATAAGAAATTCCTGGTACAATTACCAAAATACCCATGACCATGAACCCACTTGGTTTGGACCCACTATGCCAACAAATAGTGCATATCATATTTATTTCTTTAAATCAATGAACAAAACCCACAAGAAAGCAATTAAAAATAATCACTCCAATCTCCTTTAGTAAGAAATAGTATGACAACGGTTATCTCCTAATACAGATCAATAAATTCAAAAGATGGGCATTTTTCTTATGATACCCAGAAGATTGAATCCATGAAATCACAGGAGAAACACCCATGAAAATCTGTTGGCAGTTATAATACAAGTGCAGAGATAGATGAGTAGTATGAATACCTTGGCAATCTTAATATCGTCTTCGAGTTCATGGAATCTCTTGTTCAATCTACCGTGATGGTCTTCAAACCCTGAACAGTAGGTATCAAAATGTAGCAGTCTATTAGGAATATAAAGTTGGCAAGTTATTACCCATTGTTCCTTGTTGGTTATGCATCTGGTATAACAGATAGAATACCCGGTAAGCATTTTGTGGAGAGATTTTTAACTTGATCAATGACTGCCTTCCATTGTGTTCTTTTTTATTTGGTTGTTATGGTGTTTGGGATCATGTGCTTGTCTGTTATTGTGGAATCCAGTAAATGTTGTTGTAATCTTGCAACATTATTATCAATTTGCTTATTTGTTTTCCGTGATCAACTCCACTAAGATTTCTAATGATTAAGTACTTAATGGTGATCTGGATAGCTTTTTCCTGTACTTTTGTGCAAGTTTTGTTTAGTGATTCAAGAATTAAATATCATTTGTATCAACTTGAGATTTCGCATTGGTAAGAGTACAAATGACATAATCTGGTATGATGCATAGGTTGTAGTTGAATCTTTCCTTAAATGCATACCTTTTGCATTATTTGGAAATTGATCCGGAGACAATCTCTGTCAGCAGTGGGCCTATCAAATTAGTTGCATAATTCACAAAAATCGTGTATGTTTTGGACAGTTTTGACATCATAAAATATCTTGGTGCCAATGTCTCTCTGATATAACTTATTCTCAACCTTCGTGTTTAGGATCCTGCCATGCCAATTGCTTTGGTCGAGAATAGTGGGAGACGCAATGTGAATGAAAGCCGTGAAAAAGTACTACCTTTTGATTTCTGCCTACTATATTGACTGCAATCGTCGTATGAGATTATTGTGAATTTGGTTGATGTTTAAATCACAGGTTCTTCCTAACGGCTCTGCTTGGATTCCACATCTAGTGAAAATGATTACAGAAGTCATCTCAAATGGTAGCAAAGCAATTGCATTGAAGGGCCTAACTCAAATGATATAGGAAAGTTCTTCATACCTCTCATTTCGGCCTTTCGGGTAAGCTATTCTAAGTCATAATTTATACTAATACATCATTTATATAAGGTTTTTGTCTTGGCAAATTGAGGCCCTTTTTTTGGGTATGTCAGAATATTGTGAACTCATCAGTATTATATTAGAGTGCTGCAAACTATTATAGTGTTGGATCAAACAGTCTCACTTTTCAAATGTAACTTCTCTCACATCAACGTAGTCACTTATTTTGCTTCTCATAGACTTGTCCATTCTTTAAACCTTATAAAATTGCTCTATTTTCTCGGAAATCCTGCAAAGATGAAAAACTCAAAACAATAAAATCCGAAACGGAGTATACTAATCTATCGGCATACAATACTTGGCCAACATAGGAGCTACATTTCAAGAAAGCATTCTCTGTTCAACGATCTAAAACGTTCATTTGGTGGACCACGCCAAGGTCGCTGTAGCTTTATTTTTCTGAAAGTTTTACTCATCTAGTTATGACCAATTTTTAATGATGTGGGTACCCTTGAGTCCTTTGACCCAACAGGGCTAATGCCCCGGGTGATTCCCGCTAAACCCACACAAACACACAGTGGGTGAAATTGGGCTGGTTTTGAACACAACGTGGGAAGCAAACCTGCCCCTTATGCCACTCCAACTCTCAGGTGGGTGTCCAGTTTTGACCTTATTGTCCAGAAATGATTGGCTGCCGTCAAGTAATGGTAAATTGTCCAATTGGATGACGGAAATTCTTGACGCAAGAGGCTCTCTAAGATCCATCTCCATCGGGCTTTACATAATGGTTGGTACCATTGTGCCCCAAGGTGAGCCTGCTATGGAATGTTGACCAGATCTGACCTTTCAATGAGGGTGAAGCACTAGTGTCTCTAAAATTCTCCACACTATTTAATTTTACACATTTATTAGCCTCTCATTTTGGTCCACAAGAAAAAAAAAGTTCTATTTTCTTCTGCGCTCAGCTTATGATGACTGACCTGGACCTACTAAAATGGGGGAAAGAAGAAAAACTCGATTTACTTACTGTGTGGGATCCGAAGCTGTTCACTTGATTCACTTACTGTGTGATGTGCACTTGTTTTTGTTGCTAACTTCAATTCACTGATTTTTGGAACTGTGTGGACTGCGCAGTACTTTTTCGTTGTGAAAAAGATTCAGCAAAAGATAAAGGAGGACATTGCAATGGAGAGTCCACCTGATTGGGAGCTTCGTGATATGGGCTTAGGATTCCTATGCTATGAATTAGCTATGTCGGTTGGATTGCAATATTATTTTTCATTCTGTTTTCCCTCTTCTTTCCAACCCATAGTACTAATGCGGCAAATGAACTTTGGCTTTGAGTGTAAATGTTTGTATCTTGCACCATACTGATAGTTTTCGTTAGTTGTTTTTTCAGTTATGGTTTTCTTTTTTTTTTTTTTTTTTTCAGTTGTGGTCCCTGTTTTTCCATTCTTCCCTACTGATAGCACTAATGTAGCAAATGAACTTTGGCTTTGAGTATGAAAGTATATATGTATGGCTTATACTGTTACTTCCAGTTACTTGTTTTTTCAGTTGCAGGAATATGTTGCTCCAACCGCCTGGTTTGTAGTGAGCAGGTAAATTGAGGGCCCATCTTCATGTGTCATCTGTAATGTTCTCATGTTGCAGATTTTATCAAAATGTGAGGGTCCATCATATGTATGGCTCACTGAAACACCCAGGTGATGCTTGTCTCCACTAACTACCGATGAGTGTTGTGCGTGCCTAATTATAACGGACTTAGGTTTAACTGATGATGAGGGTTTACAGAGAGGTTGTTTAGCTTGAACAAGTGTCTCTGCTGATCTGAAACCTGAAAGGGAAGAGAAAACAGCGGTCAGGGCCCGAGGCTGCTATCAGCCAAAGGTACTCCGACGCCTGAGTTAGTGCAGCCACTGAACTAGGGTGAAGTGGAGAAGAAGAGATGTTTTAGCAGAGTAACAGTGCGAGCTGTATCTTGCATGTACCTGTTCATGACTCTTCATGCAGGCATATATAGAGGAGAGTGGAAGATTCCATAGTGGAGGTAGGTGAGGATACTTGTCCCATCAGCCCACACCTGGGATCTTTAGTGGGGGTAGGTGAGGATACTTGTCCCATCAAACCTCCCCTCAAATCCCTCACATAAATGTGGATGTAATCTGTTGATAGGAACGAGCCCTTATCCTTGGCCGGTGGCCGCCCTACCTGACAGGGACTCCCTACAAAGTACCCGTCCCATCTCATAATGGGAACTGGAAGCCCGGTGTTCACCTCGGCAGAGGGGCCGAACTGGAGAAGGCGCCGGGGTCAGCTATACCCGAGATCGGACTGGGATGCCAGCGTGAGGTCGAGTTCGGTAGGACATGGTCGGTACTTCTACCGGGACCAGTCCCACCTCGACAAAGGCTGAGACGCTGCTTATGTCAGAGAAGGGGGTTAAGGCCCTTCCTGATTGGCGCTGTTACCAAAGGATTACAACATCGGTTTCGGTAGAAGCAGTCCACACAATTGCCCCCTGCTCCTGACTTCGAGGGGTCAAGGAGACCACGGGGTTAGGAGTGATAGGATGGACTTTCCCGAAACCGATCCTGTAGTTTATACAAAGGCGTGGGGTGCCGCTTCGCTTTCCGAGGCGCTTTTAATAGCGCCAGGCTGTCTGGAGGCGGTTTTAATAGCCCAACCATATCATCATGAGGGCGCTGTGACGCCGCCATGTGTCAGGTCCCTGATGGCCATTGCGTCTTATCGAGGAGACGGGTGGCGTGCTCGAGGCGGTGTCTGCACATGCTTTTCGGGATACGAAGAGATCTCCATCCCTATATAAAAACCCCGGTCCTCGAAGGAGGACCACTTTCGCTGTCACTGTGCTTGGAGCTTTCGCCTGAGTTGCCTGGAGCCTCATCGTCCGAGAAGCCCTTCCGTTCGTCTCCTGAAGTTTAGAGTGTTCCGTTGTCTCTTCACTCCTTCCGGCCCTGTGTCTTAGTGAGTTCCCTTCTGCCTCTGACATTTTTCCTTTTCTGGGTTCTTTTTCTTTTTTTTTGGGGGTGTCTACTCTGTCTTTCTTCTCCGTCGCCGTCACCTGTATTCCGGTCTAGGCTAGGGAAGATGGGGGTTTTTAGACATTGGATAGACACAGAGCTTGCCCTAGCCGAGCTTAGGAAACAATACCAGATACCAGAGAACGTCCAGATTAGGGCGGATGGGGATGGTGACCGAAGCCGACCACGGGTTCTTGTAGAGGGATGGATGCCATTCCCTCTAGTAGCCATAATCGAGGGCGGAGTGAGATTCCCAGTCCATCCCCTCCTGAGAGCTTGTCTCAGGAGGTGGAACCTTACCCCGTGCCAACTAATGCCCAATGGTTATAAGATAATCATGGGTATAGCCGAACTGAATAGGATATTGGGAACCGACCTTGGCGTCGAGGACATTGAGGATGTGTATAACCTGTGTCGATCTCCAAAGGACGACGCATACTACTTGCGAGTTCGGCTGAAGGAGATTCCCATAATCAACGAGCTCGAAGACAACACAAAATACGCCGGGGAGGACTGCCTTTACGTCACCGGGAACTGGGAGTATGCCCCCGGAGAGCCCAGGGTGAACCACGTACCCGGTCGTCTCGGAGAACCACCGAGTAAATATCTCAATTTCTGAACTTCTGATGTAGTTTCATTCTGCCGAACTGATGCCTAATTGCTTGTCGTGCAGGTCACGCGGAGAGGAAACGGCAGAGGAGGAACTCTGGGTGGCGACGAAACGTCGGCTGGTTAAAAAGGATTTATAGCTACAAGGGTCACCGGACCCGATCTGCCTCAGCCCTTCTTGGGTACGAACCCGTGTACCGATCTTTCATAAGAAGACGGCACGAGAACCTCAGGGGGGAGCAAGTCCTAACTCTTGCCGAAGCCAAGGAGCAAACAGCTCCAGCAGCAGGGCCTGCGCAAGTACCTCCCGAGACCGTACCTTCTAGAGCTTCAGCCGAAGCCGGTCCGTCGCAGGTCCAGACTGCAACAGAGACCGACTCCGAGGAGGAAAGTGAGCCGAAGGGTGAGTCCGAGGGGGTTCGGCAAGAGGAGCTTGTGATTCTCCCATCTTCTGAGTCGGACGAAGAGGCCGAGATGGGACGACGTCGCGCGGCCCTTGTTAGTCTTGACGAAGTCATCTTCGGAGACTCGCCCACCTCGGGGACCGTTCTCCCTCCGAACTTGGAGGATACGGTCGTCTCTCCCCCAGTTCAATCTCCTCAGCCTTCAGCAGCGACCGAGCGCTCCACCAAATCTCGTCGGGATTCAGTTCGGCTGGGGAAAAGGCCCAGGGTTGCGGACCCAGTGGGGGACGAGCCCAACCCTGCCTCTCAGCACTCGCCGCTGCTCGGCCCTCCGATCTGGAACCCCAGTTTCCTGCTGGAGGATGGCCAGTCGCTGTCGTCGGACGGCCGGCTGAGTGATGGCACATCTGTTGTCAGTGCCCTTGCGCACGCCTGCGCTCTGCCTGGAGACATGGCAGAACATATGAAGAGGAGCGAGGTGGAGCTGGATGTGGCTCAGATGGCCGACGCCCTCAGGGTAATTCTCTCCTTTGAACTTTGCATTTCTTTGATTTCTGTACTTCTGATATTGATGTCGGCTTAACACTTGTTTCTTCAGATCCTGCAAAGGGCGCTGGTGTCGGCGGACAAAGCCCAACAGAGCACCGCTCGAGCAGAGAGGGCGGAGAAGAGAGAACTGGAACTCGAGGCCGATCTCAGCCTAATGAAGCAGAAGGCAGCCGAGCAGGAAACGTGCGTCTTGGGCCTCAGAGACGAGCTTGATAAGGTGAAGGCGGAACTGGAAAACCAAGTTCAGGCAACGACCGAACTCGAAAAGAGGTGGGAGGAGGCAGAGGCCGAACTCCGAGCTGATGCTGACAAACTACGGGCTGACGTTGACAAAGCTTTTGACGAAGGGGTGGCAGAAGCCACCGAACAGTATATCGCCCAAGTCAAGAGAGTCAGCCTGAAGGCCTGGAGGCTGGGATGGACAAGCTTGTTGAGAGCAGCAGGGGTCCCCGAGGACAGCCCTGTGTATACAGAGATCCCCCAGTTTCCTCCTCCTCAGCCCGCACCGAATCAAGCTCCTGAGGTCGCAGTCAGGGAAGACGAAGACCCTGCCCCCGGACATGACGCGGATGTCGGCGCTGGACAAATGGCTGTCGAAGTCGTGGAAGATGCTGCTGCTGATGGCACCGAAGGGGCTGTGGTCTGAAAAATATATGATGTAACTATTTATTATTTTTTTTTTACTGGGGGGAAATTTTGTATTTCTTTTTGTTGGGAAATTTGTAACCTTTCTCATTCATGGAATGAAATTGGCTTTGCTTCCAACTTTAAACATTTGTGGCGAAGTTTTCTTCTCTTTTTTCCTTTCTTTATGCGTTTGGCTTAACAACCAGAATAAATGATAGGAAATAAAGACAAAGTAAACGAGTTCGGTAGAAACCGAATTTGTAGTAGTTGTAACCCGAGGTGCTGTATTGATTTTGCAACCATAACGAGCATCGATCTCGGTAAAACTGAGGGCGCTTGGTCCCATGACCAAAGCTAAGTCCGGTTTATAATCAGAACTTGACTGGTCCATTGACCAGGCCAAAGTAGCTAACTAAGATAACCGAACAAAGAATTCAAGTCGGTTCTGTAACCGAGCTGTAGGTATATGCCGAGTTCCATAACTTGGCCATTTTTTCGAGAATAGGGGACAGCTTGGAACGTAAACGTATTCTATAAAAAGAAATAGTTTATTAACTTCCCGAATCTGATTACATCTCAAAAATAGAATTTCTTGAGGTGGGTGGCATTCCATGGGCGTGGCAGCTCTCTGCCCTCCATGTCCTCAAGCCTATAAGCAGACTGCCCAGCAACCGAAGTCACCTTAAACGGTCCATGCCAGTTCGGTGCAAACTTTCCTTCGCTGGGATTCCTGTCTGCTGGAAGAGTCTTTTTCAAGACCAATTCTCCAGGGGAGAACTTTCGCTCTCTGACCCTTTGATTATACCCTCTAGCCAAATGTCGCTGGTAGGAAGCGAGACGGATGGCTGCGGCATCCCTTCGCTCCTCCGCCAAGTCGAGTTCTGTGGCGAGGTTTGCATCATTTTGGCCTCGGTCGAACAGTTCCGACCTGAGGGTGGGGAGGCCGACCTCAAGTGGAATTACAGCTTCCATTCCGTAGGCTAGGGAGAAAGGAGTTTCCGAGGTTGAGCGCCTCGGGGTAGTCCTATATGCCCATAGGACACTTGGAAGTTCCTCTAACCATCTCCCTTTGGCTCGATCTAGTCTCTTTTTGAGTCCGTCAAGCACCACTTTGTTTGAAATTTCAGCATGCCCATTGCTCTGGGGGTAGGCCGGGGTAGAATAGTAGTTCCTGATGCCAAGGTCTTGACAGAAGCTTCTGAAGAAATTGGAGTCGAACTGGGTCCCGTTGTCCGTGACCAGGGTCCGAGGTACTCCGAATCTAGTTACAATGCTTCTCCACACGAAGTTTTTGGTATCCTTCTCAGTGATGGAGGAGAGTGCTTCGGCTTCTATCCACTTGGTGAAGTAGTCAGTTGCTACGATCAACCATCTTTTGTTCCCTGGAGCTCGGTGGAGTGGTCCCACGAGGTCCAGTCCCCATTGGGCGAAGGGCCAAGGGCTGGAGAGAGGGCTCAGGTCGTATGCTGGCTGATGGAGAGAGTGGGAGAACTTCTGGCACTTCTCACATTTCCTGGCATAGACCTGTGCATCCTTCTGCATATAGGGCCACCAGTACCCCTGGCTGATAGCTCGGTAGGCGAGTGACCGACCTCCGATGTGGCTGCCGCAGATCCCTTCATGGATTTCATAAAGGAAGTCTTCGACTTTGCTTGGAGGAACGCACCGGAGGTAAGGGCCATTGTAGGATTTTTTGTAAAGTTTATCGTCCGGAGAGAGCCAAAATCGGGCTGCCTTCAGCCTGATTTTGTGGGCTTGGTTCTTGTCCTCGGGTAGCTGGTCATTCTTGAGGTAGGAGATAAGTTCATCCATCCAGCTAGGACCGAGGTCAATGCACATAATCTGTCGAGGCGGTTGAAGTATGCTTGGTTTGTCCAGTGCTTCCACTTCTACAGTTCTTTTTCTTCCTGCCTCGAAGGCAGAGGCTAAATTTGCAAGAGCGTCGGCGTGAGAGTTGGAGTCTCTGCCTATCTGCCTGACTTCAGCTTTTTGGAACTGAGATAGGAGTCGCTTGGTGTGGGCCAGGTAGGCTGCCATCCGTCATCTCGGGCTTGGTAATCTCCATTGAGTTGGCTGGTGACCAGCTGTGAGTCGCTGAAGATCACCAGTTGTTGTGCCCCTAGGGTTTTTGCGCTGCCCAGCCCTGCAATTAATGCTTCATACTCAGCTTCATTGTTAGAAGCTTTGAAGTCAAGAGTCACGGCTTGCTCAATAACGAGACCCTCCGGAGATTGAAGGACTACGCCAGCGCCAGCCCTTTTGGAGGTGGAGGAGCCATCGACGAAGACTTTCCAAGATGAGTCGAGGAACTGTTTCCAGGACCGATCCTGCTCGGTTTCTACCGAAGTCCTTGCCTCCTTGCCCCCCAGTTCGGTGTCGAGATGGCTCGGTGCCGAACTAGGAGAGGTGAATTCCACAATGAAGTCAGCCAGGACTTGGGCTTTGATGGCCGTTCTGGGCTGATACTGGATATCGTATTGCCCGAGTTCGACAGCCCATTTAGACACTCTTCCTGAGAAGTCTGCTCTCCTGAAGAGGGACTTGAGTGGGTGTTCGGTCACAACCACTATAGAATATGTCAGGAAGTAGTGGGAGAGCTTACGCGAAGCACTAACGAGTGCTAACGCGAGCTTTTCCAGTGGCAGATATCTTGTCTCGGCATCCAGCAGAATTTTGCTCGTGTAATAGATGGGTCTCTGCATCCTGTCATCTTCTCTTACGAGTACAGAGCTTACTGCATGGTCCGAAACTGCCAGATATAGGAACAAGATCTCACCCCGTACCGGGGTGGAAAGCAGAGGAGGGGAGGAAAGGTACACTTTGAGCTCCTGGAGAGCGCTCTCGCATTCCGGGGTCCATTTGAACCCGGAGCTCTTTTTCAAGAGCTGGAAGAAAGGATGGCATTTATCCGAAGCTCGGCTGATGAAGCGGTTCAGTGCTGCCGCCATCCCGGTAAGTCTCTGAACCTGTTTTATCGAGTTCGGACTCTGCAGGGCTCTGAGTGCCGAGATCTGATCGGGATTGGCCTCGATTCCTCGCCTCGTAACCAGGCTGCCAAGGAACTTGCCCGAGCCGACGCCAAATGCACATTTGGAGGCGTTCAACTTGAGCTGGTATTTCTTGAGGATGGAGAAGGTTTGATGTAAGTCAGTCAAGTGGTCCTGTGACCGCTTAGACTTAACGACCATATCATCAATATAGACCTCGATCGTCC
Source organism: Umbellularia californica (assembly GCA_028538565.1). Taxonomy (NCBI): domain Eukaryota; kingdom Viridiplantae; phylum Streptophyta; class Magnoliopsida; order Laurales; family Lauraceae; genus Umbellularia; species Umbellularia californica. The sequence goes on from JAPQWN010000005.1 coordinate 16,204,537, forward strand.
TGCCGAGCTGGTCTTGAAACATCTTGGTCACCAGCCTCTGGTAAGTGGCACCTACGTTTTTTTAACCCGAAGGGCATTACTTTGTAACAGTAGGTGCCCCTGGGTGTTATGAACGCGGTTTTCTCTTGATCAGGCTCATGCATTGGAATTTGATGGTAACCTCGGTAAGCATCGAGGAAACTCATCCTCTCATGGCCGGCAGTGGCGTCGATCAACTGGTCTATCTTCGGTAGAGGAAAGCTGTCTTTGGGACAAGCTTTATTGAGGTCGGTGAAGTCTACACAGACCCTCCAGCTTCCATCCTTCTTTTTTACCACCACCGTGTTGGCCAACCACACAGGGTACTGAACTTCGCGGATAGCCTCAGCGTCCAGTAATTTGTCGATTTCCTTGGTCACAGCCTCTGCCTGTTGGGTGCCCGATCTGCGAATCTTTTGGACAACAGGTTTGTGCTGGGGATCCACATTCAGCTTGTGGCTTATGACCTCGGGGCTGATGCCGGACATTTCATATGGGGTCCAGGCGAAGACCTCCCTATTCTGTAACAGGAAGTCGAGCATGCTGGCTCTCTCCTTGTCAGCGAGTTGGCTACCGAGCAGGAAGAACCTTTCTGGATCGCTAGGATCGATCCCGACCTGGGTGAGGTCCTCAATGCTCTTCTGTTCGGGAGTTCGTCCCACAGCGTCGAGCTCAGCTTCCAGCTCGGTCATGTGGACTTGCTGTGGTTGCGTATCTCCGGGGACCACGGCCAAGAGGCATTCTTTGGCCATGTCTTGGTCGCCGCGGACTATGATAACTTCGAAGCTCCCATCCTTGTTCTGTAAAGGAAACTTGAGCTTCTGGTGATGGGTCGAGGGAACGGCCTCCAAGTTATGGAGCCAGGTTCTCCCCATGATGGCATTGTATGGAGATTGTGCATCCACCACCAGGACGTCTGCCGTTGTGGAGGCCCCTCCGACCTCGACCTTAAGGGAAATTTTCCCTTTGGGATATACCGTTTTGGAGCTGAAACCCACCAGCGGGGTGCGGGCTTCTTGCAGGTCCTCCTCTTTCAGGCCCATCTTCCTGAAGCAATCCAAGTAGAGGATTTCTGAGGAGCTCCCGGGGTCCACTAGGATCCTTTTGACATTGAAGTTGTGTAACCTCATAGTCAGAAGAAGAGGATCATTGTGGGGTAGCTGGACCCCGGCCAAGTCTTTATCAGAGAACCAGATTTTTGGCCTCTCCAAACGTGCTTTCTTTGCCGAGGGACCGAGCTCGGCCGTCATCACATGCCTGCTGTGCTGGGCTTTCCTGGCCTCAGCACGGGCTCGGTCACTGCCTCGGGGGGCAGGAGCCAGGTGAATGACGTCGATGGTCCCTGCAGGCTCACCGCTGCCTTGGTCGTCGGGGAGGCGTTGCTGAGCGTTGTTCACTCTGCCTTCTTCCCTGACATGGTCTCTCAGATGCCCATCTTTTACGAGCTTTTCAAGGTGTGCCTTGAAGGCATAGCAGTCCTCGGTTCTGTGTCCTCTATCTTTGTGGTAGGCACAGAACTTGCTCTGATCTCGGGAGGAGGAGTCACTCTTCATTGGCTGGGGCCATTTGAAGAAGGGCTGGGCCTGGATTTTGCCGAGGAGCTTGTAGATAGGCTCTTTGAAGATGGTATTGACGGCTCTATAAGAGGCGCCACTTGGTTTCGGCCTCTTGCTGCCTCCAGAGGTGGGAGCAGGGCGTACTGCCGAGCTGGATGGCTCTCTACTCCGATCCGCCTCTTTCTTAGCAAGCCTCCTCTCTCTTCTCGTGGGACGGCCCTCCTGTCGGCCCTCAGGCCAGAAATTATGGCTTTCTCGAGCTCGGACGTCGTCCTCTTCTTGCTCGACATACTGGTTCACCCGGACCATCAGAGCCTTTACCGAAGGCGCAGGACGACGTACCAATTTCTTCCGAAGCTCATTGCCCGGCAGCAAAGCTTGTTGGAAGGCAGTAACGGCTACGTCGTCGTTGGAATTTTCAATCACGCTGTAGATGGTCCAGAATCGTTTGGCGAACTGAGTAAGAGTCTCGGTCGGCCTCATCTTGATCGAGATCAGATCGGCGTCAGTTTTTGGGATGACCCGGTGGGCTTGAAACTTTTCGACGAAGGAGTTTCGGAGCTGTGGCCAGCTCGAAATTGATCCCTCGGGAAGCGCACAGAACCACCGAAGCGGGAGGTCGCCCAAACTAGAGGAGAAAACCTTACAATCAAGGTCGTCGTCGCCGCTGAATACCGTCATCTTCTGGGTGAAGTGCCGAAGATGAGCCTCGGGGTCCGACGTCCCGTCATAGAGATTGAAACGTGGGACGCTGAACTTATCAGGAAGGGGATGATCTCTGATTTTCCGAGAAAATGGAGACGTGCCATGGATGTCACCGTGTTTGGTAGTTAACCGACCTCGAGCGAGGCCGGCCTGCTCCAGGCTCTGCTGTACGGCCAGCTTAATCTGCTGATCGATGTAGTCAGCCATCTCGGGGTCGGCCCTGGTCTCCCGCCTTTGTTTATGGCGCTGCTGCTGGTCAGCACTGGCATGAGTGTTACTCGAGCCCTCTTCGCGAGCTCGGGCACGCCTTTCATTTAGCTTATCCCTTAGGTCTGGTCGACCCCGGAGACCTAGACGAGCTCGTTGCTTAGGCGGAGGCGTGTGAGAGGCTTCGGGCGGGACTTGGCTCTTCGTTTCAAGCTGCCGTTGAAGCTGCAGGATCTGCCCTTTCTGTTCTTCGATGATGAGGTTTTGAGCCTTGATGGCCTCGGCTTGGGCCTCAACATCGTCCTCCAGGACCATGTCGTCGTCACCTTCATCACCGAGGTGGACGTGATCCTCTTCCATGTGGTCCCCGTGAGAAGACCGAGGAGGAGGAGACCGCACAGGAGCCCCGCCTCGTAAGGGCCGTTCCTGAGGAACGTCCTTACGCGGTGGCGCGTTGAGAACAACTTCCAGGCGCGGACGCTCCGCCTGAGAAGTATTCGTCCGAGCCCGTTCTAATACAGGATCGCGCCGAGAAGACGCTGCTGCTCCTCTTGACGACGAGTGTGTCACCGTGACGGGTGAACCTACACTCCGCATACCAGGTTCTCCTCCCACTCCCTTCGGAGGAGGGTTGGGTGGTGCTTGCCTGGTATCCCTTCGCGAGCTCGTTACCAACGCTCCTGCCTGGTCTGTCACCAGTGGAGGCGGCATGAGAGGCAGAAATGTTTCTGGTTGCTTAGACCCAGACGGTCTAGCAACGCTCTTTCCCTTCTGAGCCTTGGGAGGCATAGCTGTTAGGATGAAAACGTGGAATTTTCAGATCGTTCCCCACAGACGGCGCCAAATTGTGCGTGCCTAATTATAACGGACTTAGGTTTAACTGATGATGAGGGTTTACAGAGAGGTTGTTTAGCTTGAACAAGTGTCTCTGCTGATCTGAAACCTGAAAGGGAAGAGAAAACAGCGGTCAGGGCCCGAGGCTGCTATCAGCCAAAGGCACTCCGACGCCTGAGTTAGTGCAGTCACTGAACTAGGGTGAAGTGGAGAAGAAGAGATGTTTTAGCAGAGTAACAGTGCGAGCTGTATCTTGCATGTACCTGTTCATGACTCTTCATGCAGGCATATATAGAGGAGAGTGGAAGGTTCCATAGTGGAGGTAGGTGAGGATACTTGTCCCATCAGCCCACACCTGGGATCTTTAGTGGGGGTAGGTGAGGATACTTGTCCCATCAAACCTCCCCTCAAATCCTTCACATAAATGTGGATGTGATCTGTTGATAGGAACGAGCCCTTATCATTGGCCGGTGGCCGCCCTACCTGACAGGGACTCCCTACAAAGTACCCGTCCCATCTCATAATGGGAACTGGAAGCCCGGTGTTCACCTCGGCAGAGGGGCCGAACTGGAGAAGGCGCCGGGGTCAGCTATACCCGAGATCGGACTGGGATGCCAGCGTGAGGTCGAGTTCGGTAGGACATGGTCGGTACTTCTACCGGGACCAGTCCCACCTCGACAAAGGCTGAGACGCTGCTTATGTCGGAGAAGGGGGTTAAGGCCCTTCCTGATTGGCGCTGTTACCAAAGGATTACAACATCGGTTTCAGTAGAAGCAGTCCACACAAGTGTCATCATGGCATTGTGGACTTCCTAGGTTGATGAGAATTTAACTGTTCTCTCTTTGTTTAGTTGAATTTCAGGATGATGACCATTTGGATTAATTTGAGGGTCCATCTTCATGTAGTGAGCAGGTAAATTGAGGGCCCATCTTCATGTGTCATCTGTAATGTTCTTGTTGCAGATTTCATCAAAATGGGAGGGTCCATCATATGTATGGCTCACTGAAACACCCAGGTGATTCTTGTCTCCACTAACTACCAATGAGTGTCATTCATGGCGTCGTGGACTTCCTAGGTTGATGAGAATTTAACTGTTCTCTCTTTGTTTAGTTGAATTTCAGGATGATGACCATTTGGGTTAATTTTCTGATCTTCTGAGCTGCTGCTTCCATAGATTTTAATATGGTTCATTTATATTATATGAAAGGTTACCATTATTGAAGGGTGTTATTTCAATTGACTAACGTGCATTCGGTATATGGTGTCATAAAACTTTTCTTTTCTTTTCTTTTTTTTTTTAATTCGTGTGTACGGTTAATGAGCTTTGCTTCAGGAATTCTGGGTCCAGGATGACATGAGTGGACATTCTGTCGTATCCTGGTCCCGAGAATTCCTGGATTAGGGTGGTTTCCGAGATATGACACACGTACTCCCGTGAACTCGTACGTGTTCCGGACCAAGTCCGAATTCACGAAAGAGAAAATTTCACTTTGCACATGTGAGAATTACTCATTGACACCAGTCAATGAACATTTATTAGCGGAAGCATGTATATCAACAATAACAAAATCATGAGCAGTCCATTAACCAATCCATTGAATTACAATTGTCTTTAACAAGCTTATAATTTAAACATCTTAATGCATAGTACACAAGTACTCTAATGACTATCTACTAGATGCTTATCTCAGATTGAACATATTTCTAATATAAATGCAAAAATAGAACTAATCATATGCATTACTTTAAGCTAAGTGCAAGATGAAATGGCTAATTCTGAAACTTATCAGTACCGCTCTTGTAGGTACTCCGGAGTCAAGCTAACCAATACCTTAATCGATTCAATTAATAGTCGGTAGAACTATCGGTTATCCTCTTTGGTAACCTGGGTCCCTGATAAGTGGTTAATTGTTTGTAATTAGAGCCATAATATTTTGATTTATCTTATGCTAGTCATAGTTATTGTTTTTTTATTTTACATATTCTTTGTGCTTTTATGCAAAGGTAAAAAGGAGCAAAAAAGAAGAGAATAAAGGGGGCCCCACAGTCATTGCAAGAGTTGAATTCAGAATTTGGGAAGTCTTATTCAAAGTCCAAGTGGAGCCCAAGAATGGAGAAGAAAAAGGAGAAAAATAAGGAATGTTTAATGCAAGAATTCAAGTCGAATTAGAAGTCTAAAAGAGGGTCCCACACTCATTGTGCAAGCATTATATGGGCCCACTTTTATTATAAAAGCTTCAGATTTAGTTATTGCAATTAATTCTCAGATTAGTGGATCCATGTGAAGAATTTTCTAGAAGATACAAGTGGGACCAGATTTAGAAAGTCTTGCTAATCAAGAAAGAAGACTCCTATTTCATTCTAATTAGGAAGCCCAATTGAAAAGCAAGATGGAGATCTAAATCTACAAGGGAACTATTTACTAAAGGGGATGTTGCAAAAGTATAAAAAGTCATCCACGTCCAGCCACCATTGAGCCATCATCCAACCACCAAAAAAGCATAAAAATCAGTTATTATCATCCCATAAACCCTATTTCCCATACAGCCACCTTTGGAGCATTCTTTGGAGCATTTTGGAGGGCTTTTGGAGCAAGAAAAAGGGGAAAAAGCTGCTGGCCATCCACTTCATCTTCAGCATCTTCTAGTTTTCTTCTAATTACTCTATTCTCTAGTTTATTTTTCATTAAAGACATGAGTTGCTAAACTTTTTAGGGCTAGGGTGTAATTGAAACCCTAGCCTAGTTCTATGTAGTTCCTTTTGGCGTCTTTCAATTAAGAATTCAGTTTTATTGGTTGAGTTCTAAACCATGTTTTTAATTGATGAGCTGTGTATATGCCATGCCAACCATGCATGTTCAATTAATTTTAAGAGTAATTAACTTAATTTTGATTGATCTTGATGTTAAGCATCTAGGGTTTAGAACCATGAATAATCTAAGTATATGCCATGCTTAGACTCATGCATTTATCATTCCCATTGTTTTCATGCATTATGTGTCTTTTGACTAGGACATATGCCATGCTTAGTTTTTGCATCATAATGAACAATTCATGTAGTATGCCACTCATGAATTAGGTTTAGGGGAATAATAATCTAGATACATATGCCATGGTCTAGGTTGATAGATGTCACTAATAAAATCTAATTTTTGATTAAAAGATAATAAGAGACATGCATAGGATTAGTTAGGGGAGTAGATGAAACCCTAGTTCATTCACTATCATTGTTTTCATTTCTAATAATAGTTTGTGTGTTTAGATTAATTTCTACTTAGCTTTTGATAGTCTAATTTATTGTTTTTAGTAGTTTACTTCAAACTTTTATCATTCAATTGTTTTTAATATTCTGATTTGTAGTTGTTTTTGACATTGTTCTATCACAAGTCTTCGTGGGATCGACGTCGTACTTACAATTCACTACACTACATAGTGATCTTGTGCGCATACGAGTTTAATTGTGTGCATACTAGTAGCTTATTTCTAAGTTACTTGGTGCATATCAAGTTTTTGGCGCCGTTGCCGGTGACTTGTTTGCATAGAATAGTGTCAAATCTTGAGTTTAGTATAGTGTCACAGTCTAGTTTAGTCTTTAGTTCAGTTGCTTGAAGTTTTAAAGTGATGTTATTTCTTGTTTTATCATAGTATTCTTTTAGTTCAACTATTTTATTTTCAGTTTTTTATCTTTTCTTACTTTTAGCACATTACTTATTTAGTAGGTGTTTTCTTGCAGCCATAAAACCTGTATATGCAAGATAGGCGATCTCAGGACTTAGCAATCATTGTCTACGATCCGGAAATCGAACGAACCTTTAGACGACAACGAAGGCAAGCTTAGAGGGCAAGATCCAATACTCAGCCCTCATCTGACTCTGAACTTGAAGAAATAAGTGTTAACGGAGATCAAAGTCCTAAAAGCAAGATGGCTAACGGAGAAGACGATCAAAAGAGACCAATGAAGGAGTCCTTCATTCCCTTGCACACCAAACAGCCATCCACCATTCTTTATCCACCTAATACGGCTGGCAATTTCACCCTTACTGTACAACTATTGAACATGGTGCCACACTATCATGGGTTACCTAATGAAGATCCTTATCTTCATATTAAGGAATTTTTTGAGCTGTGTGCGACACAACAAATACAAGGAGTTACCCCAGAGGGCATCAGGCTACGTCTATTTCCTTTTTCTCTTAAGGATAAAGCTAAAATATGGTTAAACTCCTTGGATGCTGGTTCTATCACCTCATGGCAGCAACTAGCTAGTAAGTTCCTAAAGAAAATTTTCCCTGCTCAAAAGACAAGGTAGTTGAGAAGAGAGATCCAAACATTTCAGCAAAAAGATGGGGATCAGTTCTGGGAAGCATGGGAGCATTTTAAAGATTTATTATTGAAGTGCCCGCATCACAACCTTTCCAAAGATGATCAGGTTCAAGCTTTCTATGAAGGACTGAATGAGCTGAAAAAGGGAATAATAGACTCTGCATGTGGAGGAGCCCTGATGGAGAAAAATAGTGAAGAAGCTTATGAACTTTTTGAAACTCTTAGTGAAAACTCACAACAATTCTCTTGTAGGACCAGACAGATAGGTAAGAAGCAAGTAGTATATGAGGTCCAGTCTCAAGGAAATGTAACTGCCCAGATGGCAGCCATGGATAAAAAGATAGACATGATCATCAAAGCAATGGCTTCCAATAGCATGTTCGGACAACCATCAAAAAAGGTATGTGCTATATGTTCACACACTAACCATACTACTGAATGCTATCCTATGTCATCTTTTACAGAACAGGAGCATGCCAATTATGTTGGTAACAATTCCTTAAGCAAAACAATCCCTACGGCAATACTTACAATCCTGGATGGAGGAACCATCCAAACTTTTCTTGGGGAGGGAATCAAAATAATCAAGGTAATCAGCAGCACTATTAAGGACAGCAGAGAAGCTACCAACACCCCCAGAATAATTTTTCTTAGAACAGTGCACAAAAGCCACCAGAAGATGAGTTCAAAAGTTTGGTGACTCAGTTTATTCAGTCATCTCAGGCTAATTTCCAGCAGCATAGTCAAGCAATTACAAACACTCAACAGAGTTTGGCAAAGCTGGAAGCATAGGTGGGTCAGATAGCTAATGCCTTGAGCAAGAGGGAGGACAGTAAGTTTCCAAGCCAGACTGAAATAAACTTTAGAAATCATGAGCATTTGAAGGCCATAACTACCCTCACCAAGGAGCCAGAAAAGGTTTACAGGAGAATGAGGCAGCATGGTACAGTCATAGATACCAGCATGAATGGGCCACATGAAATTCCGGAAGCTATAGAAATCGAGCCACAGGACAGTGCTAGGCAAAATGAGACCGATGTGAACCAGAAGAGTGACAAGAAGAGCACAGACACTGCAGGCACTCCTATTCAGGTCACAACTTCTAAAGAGCCAGAGATAGTGTATAAACCAGTTCCACCTTACCCTCAGAGGCTGAGACAAGAAAAGAAGAGTCAATTCACACAGGACATCTTTGAGACACTGAGGAAGGTAGAGATTAACATCCCATTGATTGATGCTATCAAGCAGATACCCTCTTATGCAAAGTTTATCAAGGAATTATGTACAAACAAGAGGAGATTCAGAGATCATGAAGAGGTTAAGTTAACCGAGGAAGTCAGTGCCGTTCTGTCAAGAAAGCTTCCTCCCAAACTTCAGGATCCTGGGAGCTTTACTATACCTTGCAAGATAGGAGATCATATGTTTGAGAGAGCCTAACTGGATTTAGGTTCTAGTATTAATTTGCTGCCATTTTCAGTCTATGAATATCTGGGTTTGGGAGAGCTCAAACCAACTTCAATTACATTGCAATTGGCAGACAGGAGTGTGAAACACCCACGGGGAATTCTAGAGGACATTTTAGTGAAAGTAGGAGAATTCATATTACCTGCTGACTTTGTGGTACTAGACATGGAGAGTGTATCAATGCCACACCACCTTTCTATTATACTTGGCTGACCTTTCATGGCCACTGCGGGTTCAAAGATAGATGTACAGAAAGGCACAATTGAAATGAAGGTCAATGGGCAGTAGATTCAGTTCAAAGTGTTCGAAGCTATGAAAATGCTGAGAGATGAAGATTGCTTTCAGATTGAGGTGATTGAGCAGGCTATAGGAGAGGTGTTTCCAAGAGCACATGGGTGCAAGGAGGAGTTGGACACATGCATTCATCAAGCCCTTATCAAATCCGAAATTGTGCAAAATAGCGATGAACTGGAGGCGGTACTTATGGGGATTGTAAATCAACTAGAAGTACTCCCCTCCATCCGAAGCAAATATTCAAATTCTTATGAAATTCTCGGTTCCTCCCCCAAAGCAACCCGTTCCTTCTGTCATAAAAGCACCAGAGTTAGAATTGAAGCCATTACCTACACATCTCAAGTATGTCTTTTTGGGAGAGCATGAGACCTTGCCATGTATCATAGCCAGTGATTTGAGTCCTGATGAGGAAAACAAGTTGTTAAAAGTGTTAAAGGCTCACAAAACGGCATTGGGGTGGAGCATTGCAGATATCAAAGGTATAAGCCCAACCATGTGTATGCACCGAATCTTGTTAGAAGAAGAGTCTAAACCTACAAGGGAAGCACAGAGGAGACTCAACCCTCATATGAAAGAGGTTGTCAAAGCAGAAATTCTTAATCTACTAGACGTTGGGATCATCTACCCAATCTCAGATAGCAACTGGATTAGCCCAGTGCAAGTTGTTCCCAAGAAGAGTGGTATGACAGTGGTAAAGAACGAACATAATGAGCTGATTCCTACTAGAGTTACCACTGGATGGAGGGTATGTATAGACTACCGGAAGCTTAACACAGCCACTAGAAATGATCACTTCCCACTACCATTCATTGACCAGATGTTAGAGAGGCTAGCTGGGCATTCACATTATTGTTTTCTAGATGGGTACAGTGGGTACAATCAGTTTCCTACTGCTCCATAGGACCAAGAGAAGACCACTTTTACTTGTCCATTTGGGACATTTGCCTATAGGAGGATGCCTTTCGGACTATGCAATGCACCAGCAACTTTCCAGAGATGCATGATGAGTATATTCTCCGATATGGTGGAGCGCTTTATTGAGGTATTCATGGACGACTTCTCTGTCTTTGGATCATCATTTGATAATTGTTTGTATCATCTGGAGTTTGTGCTAAAAAGATGTGTGGAGTGTAATTTGGTGTTGAATTGGGAAAAATGTCACTTCATGGTTAAACATGGCATTGTACTTGGACATGTGGTGACAAGCAAGGGGATACAGGTGGATAAAGCTAAGACAGATTTAATCAGCAAGCTTCCCCCACCTACATCAGTGAAAGGAGTACGGAGTTTCCTGGGGCATGCAGGATTCTATCGCAGATTCATTAAGGACTTCTCCAAGATTGCATGCCCACTATGTGCTTTGTTACAAAAAGATGTGGAATTTGTCTTTGATGAGAATTGCTTATGAGCATTTGAGCTGCTGAAAAAGCTTTTAACATCAGCCCCTATTATCATGGCACCTGATTGGAGTTTGCCCTTTGAGCTCATGTGTGATGCCAGTAACTATGCTCTAGGGGCTGTGCTTGGCCAAAGAGTAGGGAAGCTTCCACATGTGATTTACTATGCATCCAGGACTCTAAATGATACACAGCTGAACTATTCTACCACTGAGAAGGAACTTCTTGCTGTAATTTTTGCACTAGAAAAATTCAGATCTTACTTTGTTGGGTCTAAAGTTATCATTTACACCGATCATGCAGCACTGAAGTATCTCTTAAGCAAGAAGGATGCAAACCCAAGGCTAATTAGATGGGTATTGTTGCTACAAGAATTTGACCTTGAGATCAAAGATAAGAAAGGCAGTGAGAATGTAGTGGCAGACCACTTATCCAGATTGTTGAATGAGGAAGCAAGCAGGGGGGACGAAATTCCACTCAATGAATCTTTTCCAGATGAGCAGTTATTTCATATTACAAAGCTTCCGTGGTTTGCAGACTTGGTGAATTACAAGGTTTGTGGTGAGTTCCTCATGCATTTTACTAATCAAGACAAGAAGCGGTTGGTGCACATGGCACGTTTCTATTACTGGGATGACCCATATTTGTTCAAGTACTGCTCAGATCAGATCATCAGAAGATGTGTACCAGAAGAAGAAGTTCAGAGCATCTTAGCACATTGTCACAGCAAGGCGTGTGGAGGACACTTTGGAGGGAAGAAGACAGCTGCTAAGGTACTTCAATCTGGTTTCTTTTGGCCCTCTATATTTAAAGATGCACATGCCTTTTGTGCAAGTTGTGATAGGTGCCAGAGAATGGGGAACATTTCCTCAAGGAATCAGATGCCATTGAAAGGCATACAAGAGGTGGAGCTATTCGACGTGTGGGGGATTGATTTTATGGGACCTTTCCCATCATCCTATGGTTATCTCTACATTTTGGTAGGAGTCGATTATGTGTCCAAGTGGGTGGAGGCTATCCCAAGTAAGACAAATGACCACAAGGTGGTTTTGGAATTTCTGAAGAATATGATATTTGTCAGATTTGGGACACCCAAAGAAATCATCAGTGATGGTGGTAGTCACTTCAAGAACAGATCCTTTGAATCATTAATGAAGAAATATGGGATAACTCACAAGATAGCAACTCCGTACCATCCTCAGACAAGTGGTTAGGTTGAAGTGAGTAATAGAGAGATCAAGCAGATATTAGAAAAGACAGTGCAGCCCAACATGAAGGATTGGTATTTAAGGCTGAATGATGCACTTTGGGCATAAAGGACAGATTACAAGACTCCTATAGGTATGTCTCCCTATCGGTTGGTCTATGGGAAAGCATGTCATCTGCCAGTGGAATAGAGCACAGGGCATTCTGGATGACCAAGTTTAATTTTGATATGAAAGGGGCAGGTGAGAAGAGGAAGTTACAACTGAATGAGCTTGAGGAGTTACGATATGAAGCATATGAGAATGCTAAGTTGTATAAAGAGAGGACTAAAGTGTTCCATGATAAGAAGCTTGTGAGGAAGACATTTGCGGTAGGACAAAAAGTATTACTCTTCGATTCAAGACTTATTTCCAGGGAAGCTGAAGTCCAGATGGTGTGGCCCCTTTGAAGTCATTCAGGTTTTTGACCATGGGGCTATTGAGATCTATAATCTCAAGAATCGTAACAAGTTCAAAGTCAATGGACATTGACTCAAACCCTATTGGGAGCAGAATTTTGAAAAGGATGTGGATGTCATTACATTCACAGACCCCCCTTCCACTTGATAAAGAAGCACAATCTGGCTGAAGACTATAAAGCAAGCACCACTGGGAGGTAGCCCAGATCTTTGCAAGGAAACGTTAAGGATGGCGATACAGAGCTGACAATGTACTCCATATCCAGCTGAGTTCTTTTACCCTTTTCCTTGTCTTTCTATTTACTTTTCTATTATGTTTTTAGTGTTTCTTTCTTACTTTATTTTAAAACATTGCGGACAATGTTTAGTTTTAGTTTGGGGGAAGAGTCTTAGTTCCTAAAAAAAAGAAATAACAAAAATATTTGTCTCTTTGAGTCATAGTTCCTTCCTACCACAATGATGAGAATTGATGATTTGTTTTGCATGGTTCATTGAACTTAATTATAATGGTTCTTTATATTATTCAATTGCCGCAAATCTCATTTAAGCATGTTTGAGCTATCACTGTGTGGATTACAATGCTGATATGGTTGAGGTTGAAAGCACTTGCATAATTGAATGATTAGGTGCTTTTGATGGAAACTTGTATAACCTAGTGAGCTTTGAGCCTAAATGCTTATTCTTGAGAGGGTTATATGCTGAGTGATTTGATCTTTCATTCTTGATCGGTTTGATGCAGTTGATTTTATTATCATTCTTTGATCACATGTTTTGAATTTTATATGGAATAACATGCTAGAACTCTCATTTTTTATCCGATCAAGGCATATTTCGACTACACGAACCATATGATATGATTTTAGGCCATGTTTGACTAGTTTGTGCTTTTCTATCCATTCCCTTTAATGTTTATCACTAGTTATCCATGTTGAGCCTTAATTAAGCCAATTCTTGCACCCACACCAACTCCTAAGTTTGGGGGAGTTACCTTACCATATGTATAGCCTTACCTTATCTAAGGAAGTATAAAGATGAATTCAAGGTTCACTACAAAATATGTGCAAGGCTCGAGAAAAAGAAAATAAAAGAAAGGTTGCCGTTACCTTGTCACTCCATAGTTTCAGTTATGTTTTAAAAAAAAATAAAAAAAAGGAAAAAAAATAGAAAAGAAAAAAAAATATAGAAAAATAGAAAAAAAAAAAAACAAGAGAAAAAAAAAGAGAATAATACAATAAGAAGGGTATATGCGTGACTCAAGAAGGTGGAAATTCAAAATGCAAGCCTTAGCCCCTAAAATCAGAAGTGTATAAAGGAACCAGAAGTGTGATTTTATGCAAATTCCTTAGATCTTGTTATCCATTTCCTTTCATTCTTAAACCTTCACCCTAGCCCCATGATAACCCATGTGTAAAAAGTCCTAATTGATCCTAGGTGAAGTGTAGTCCCAGTGTGGAGATGAGATGGAATGGGAGCCTATGGTGTATGATTTCACTTCAAGCATGTGGTATTTTTCATGAGAGCATTGTCTGTTCATTCTTAGACAATTATAGAGTGTTTTATTGTGAGTGTATCTATGGTGAGGATTGAAGTTAAACTAATATGCAAAGGATTGTTTGGTTGTGTGAGAGCCTAAACTGGAAGTTATGTTGGTATTGTTTTACACACGACCCTTTGAGCATGTGGATGTGAGCTAACTTATAAATTGGGTAATCTTTAGAACTGGTTGAGACTTGTTTCTTTGAATCATGTATTGATTAGACATCTCTAAGACTAATGTAGAAGGATAGGATTCATACTTTAGTATTTCAAATTTTTTTTACTTGTTATTTTTTTATTGTTTTGCTCGAGGACTAGCAAAAGGTAAGTTTGGGGGAATTTGATAAGTGGTTAATTGTTTGTAATTAGAGCCATAATATTTTGATTTATCATATGCTAGTCATAGTTATTTTATTTGATTTTACATATTCTTTGTATTTTTATAGAAAGGTAAAAAGGAACAAAAAAGAAGAGAATAAAGGGGGCCCCACAGTCATTGCAAGAGCTGAATTCAGAATTTGGGAAGTCTTATTCAAAGTCCAAGTGGAGCCCAAGAATGGAGAAGAAAAAGGAGAAAAATAAGGAATGTTTAATGCAAGAATTCAAGTCGAATTAGAAGTCTAAAAGAGGGTCCCACACTCATTGTGCAAGCATTATATGGGCCCACTTTTATTATAAAAGCTTCAGATTTAGTTATTGCAATTAATTCTCAGATTAGTGGGTCCATGTGAAGAATTTTCTAGAAGATACAAGTGGGACCAGATTTAGAAAGTCTTGCTAATCAAGAAAGAAGACTCCTATTTCATTCTAATTAGGAAGCCCAATTGAAAAGCAAGATGGAGATCTAAATCTACAAGGGAACTATTTACTAAAGGGGCTGTTGCAAAAGTATAAAAAGTCATCCACGTCCAGCCACCATTGAGCCATCATCCAACCACCAAAAAAGCATAAAAATCAGTTATTATCATCCCATAAACCCTATTTCCCATACAGCCACCTTTGGAGCATTCTTTGGAGCATTTTGGAGGGCTTTTGGAGCAAGAAAAAGGGGAAAAAGCTGCTGGCCATCCACTTCATCTTCAGCATCTTCTAGTTTTCTTCTAATTACTCTATTCTCTAGTTTATTTTTTATTAAAGACATGAGTTGCTAAACTTTTTAGGGCTAGGGTGTAATTGAAACCCTAGCCTAGTTCTATGTAGTTCCTTTTGGTGTCTTTCAATTAAGAATTTAGTTTTATTGGTTGAGTTTCTAAACCATGTTTTTAATTGATGAGCTGTGTATATGCCATGCCAACCATGCCATGTTCAATTAATTTTAAGAGTAATTAACTTAATTTTGATTGATCTTGATGTTAAGCATCTAGGGTTTAGAACCATGAATAATCTAAGTATATGCCATGCTTAGACTCATGCATTTATCATTCTCATTGTTTTCATGCATTATGTGTGTTTTGACTAGGACATATGCCATGCTTAGTTTTTGCATCATAATGAACAATTCATGTAGTATGCCACTCATGAATTAAGTTTAGGGGAATAATAATCTAGATACATATGCCATGGTCTAGGTTGATAGACGTCACTAATAAAATCTGATTTTTGATTAAAAGATAATAAGAGACATGCATAAGATTAGTTAGGGGAGTAGATGAAACCCTAGTTCATTCACTATCATTGTTTTCAATTCTAATAATAGTTTGTGTGTTTAGATTAATTTCTACTTAGCTTTTGATAGTCTAATTTATTGTTTTTAGTAGTTTACTTCAAACTTTTATCATTCAATTGTTTTTAATATTCTGATTTGTAGTTGTTTTTGACATTGTTCTATCACAAGTCTTCGTGGGATCGACGTCGTACTTACAATTCACTACACTATATAGTGATCTTGTGCACTTGCGAGTTTAATTATGTGCATACTAGTAGCTTATTTCTAGGTTACTTGGTGCATATCAGTCCCTATGACACCACGAATAACTAATGAATATGACAATTCAGCTGAGTATAACAATAATTCATTTACACATGTTATAATAATTCAGAATTAATGACGGATGATTACAAGAGATCATATGAAGTAGAACTATGCAAATTGAGCATTCAGATTTTAATCATGCTTAAAGAATCAATGATAATTGAAAACCATGTATAATCTAATTGGTAACCACGTTAGCTAAATCCCCTCAATGAGGGCATGCATTTTGGAAATGTCACCAGTGACCCGTCCAAAGGTTCGACTGGCTACCCGGGTTCCAGAGTTCCGGTGCTCCAGAATGTCTACTGCGCAATGACGTTCACAATCTAAACCAAGAGTCAGCCCCGTCTGGTATCGTCTGGTCAAAGCTAAGTAGTACCGACTCATTTATATCAATATCAAACTGGACTTGAGTAGACTCCACTATCCATTCGTTCAATACAAACCAATTCAATCATTTTCCAATCACAATCTACTCAAGACTTCTCAATAATATTTAAACAATGTAATGACAATTCAGATAATAATATGAAGGGAGTGCAATCTATGCAGGTGAAGTCATGAGTTTATTAATCAATATGCACATGCATTATAATGTAAGAGAGTCAAGGTATATTACTAGCCCATCCTATTCTATCTATCCACCGTCTTTCCCCATCCAATCCGATGTAGTTTTAGAAGGTCAATGTACTGTTATCTTAATTTGGTACCACATTGTATGAAGAAGGTACATTGAATTCCTAAACCAACATCCATGGTGTGGTGATAGACTCATAAATAGTGTTCATGATCTGATCTCGGCCTCTAAAGAACATTCATGAGATTTATAATTTCCACTAGTCATGAGGGAAGGCTTAAGGTTCCAAGCTAAGGTCTTACAAGGCCTTTCCATATCTTACAACTTTATTCATTTAGTGTTTGTCTCACAATCATCCTAAATGATTGATTATGGAAGGTCTTAGGCCTTTGAGGAGTGGAGTTATCTCCTCAAATAGTTAATGGGCTCCACTGGGGTCCAAACTATGTTCACAATCCCTTTTCCTAAAGAGATAGATCCGGTTCATTATTCCACATTTTCACTTCCTCACCCAACCTCTAATCATTAGGACAAATGGACCAATGAATTTTGTGCTTCAAGAGCTTCCAATGATGTAAAGAACTCCAAAATCTGACGAACGGGTCAAAAGTTATGGCAGTTCGAAAATCTGCCAAAATTCAACCAAGTCTGCCAAGATTCGAACGTTCGGGTGAGAGTTCGAACGTTTGTTTCAAGCCAATCACCCGAGAGGCCAAGAGTTCAAACGTTCAGAGTGAGAGTTCGAACGTTCGAGTGTAGAAAGTGTTGTTTACTGAATTTTTGAGTTTTGTTCATTCCAAACCATCTCACTTCCATTCAAACTTCCATTCTACACATATGTAACCCATTCCACTATTTCTATTTCAAAGATACACACATAATAAGAGAACCATCTAAATAATTATCTCAAATTGAATTAAAGAGTCTAAACACCAATATTAGACTGGATTTTCATTCAAGAATCAAAATATAACAACATGCATTGATTAATCTTGCTTATACTTGCCTTTAAATCAAGCTTTCACCCACTCAATCTCTTCTTTGTACAAATCAAGCAAAACCCCCAATTTTCTAAGCTCAAGCTAATCCCTACAATGGTGCATGCAAGAATGACAGCTAATTAACATGTATGCAAATGAAATTAGGTTCAAGCCACTATTGTTAAACAAAAGAACACTTTATTGGGAAAAGAAGTCTTACCAATAGAATGGGTGTAGAAAGATAATGAGGTAAGGAGCTTGGGTTGAAGGAGATGACGAATTTGGAGGTGGTGATTGCTCCTTAACTCTTCAATCCAACATACATGGCCTTCCTTAACTTGATTGGAACCACAAAGGAGATGATTGGAGAGAGGCTTACGAATTAGAGGTGATTTGAGAAAATGGTAGATTGTAGGAAAATGGTAGGTTGCAGAGGATGAAGAAGAGCTTGAAGGTGAAGAAGGAGCCTAAAGAACCCACATGCAAACAACCATTGAAGAGATGGAGAGAAATAGAAGAAAGGAAGAAGGAGGTTCCAGCTGAATGCAAAGGAGGAAGTGGGAACGGTGACTGCTGGTTTAAAAAAGGGTAGTTTGTCTCTGCATTGCATGCAAGTATCATATGAACCAGAAATTCTTGAAAGAGGGCTTTGGGTGAGAAATGGGCCTAACGGGTCAAGATGGGCCCGAATGGGTCAGGTTCAAACACGAAAATTGAAGATGACATCGTGCTTTATGCAATGCATATGAAAACCTATAAAAACTATAAACCTATGGGCAACCCTAAATTATTCAGAAGGTCAAAGTACTACCTGACACGGTTAGAACCCCACTAACCTACCTAAATCCATTATAAAATCATCCAAAACAAATATTAGGCACCTAATCAAAATTTAAAAAACGGTGACACGGTTAGAAGAAAGGAAGGAGGAGGTTCCAGCTGAATGCAAAGGAGGAAGTGGGAACGGGACTGCTGGTTGAAAAATGGGTAGTTTGTCGCTGCATTGCATGCAAGTATCATATGAACCAGAAATTCTTGAAAGAGGGCTTTGGGTGAGAAATGGGCCTAATGGGTCAAGATGGATCCGAATGGGTCAGGTTCAAACACGAAAATTGAAGATGACATCGTGCTTTATGCAATGCATATGAAAACCTATAAAAACTATAAACCTATGGGCGACCCTAAATTATTCAGAAGGTCAAAGTACTACCTGACACGGTTAGAACCCCACTAACCTACCTAAATCCATTATAAAATCATCCAAAACAAATATTAGGCACCTAATCAAGGTTTAAAAAACGGTGACACGGTTAGAAGAAAGGAAGAAGGAGGTTCCAGCTGAATGCAAAGGAGGAAGTGGGAACGGTGACTGCTGGTTTAAAAATGGGTAGTTTGTCGCTGCATTGCATGCAAGTATCATATGAACCAGAAATTCTTGAAAGAGGGCTTTGGGTGAGAAATGGGCCTAATGGGTCAAGATGGTTCCGAATGGGTCAAGTTCAAACACGAAAATTGAAGATGACATCGTGCTTTATGCAATGCATAAGAAAACCTATAAAAACTATAAACCTATGGGCGACCCTAAATTATTCAGAAGGTCAAAGTACTACCTGACACGGTTAGAACCCCACTAACCTACCTAAATCCATTATAAAATCATCCAAAACAAATATTAGGCACCTAATCAAGATTAATTAGGTGTAAAACAAACTTAGGTGGGGTTGGGGTCTTACACATTCTCTCTGTTGCCCTTTCTTGGTTGCGCACAAATTTTGGTCTTGGCCTTCATGATAGGTGCCAATGGGTTGCGTTGAGCAACGTGGGTAGCATGTACTGGCTCAACCTGAACCTGGCCCCTCTATTAATTGGGTTTTAGATGCTAGCATGAAAACTTGAAGTTAAAAATGTCAGTCATGCCAATCTGAATCAAAATCATTTAGAACTAGCGAAAAGCCCCCGTGCTAAACATGCGCAGTGTGATTCATAATATTAAATATTGAACAAATATATTATAAAATCTAAACTATGTTGTGGTGCAGGAAACTCATTATTAAGACATGTATTGGCAATATTAAATATATTCTGAATTCTAAAGGACTACTACAACAGTAATAATTGGAACCTACGGGTTGATTTAGTGAAGATTTATATTTTTTTTCTTACTTGATTGATGCATCATATGGATTAGTACACTTCTTTATACATTTTTGTAACATACTAATCTCATATGTAAGATTAAACCCTCAAATTCCATGATAAAAAACAATTGAAATGTATCAGGTGCAAAGCCTAAGTGATACATCTACTTACCAAAAAAGCAATTTACATATAAAAACTGAACATCTGAAATGAAATTTCTACAAACAATATCTAAACATCTGAAATGAAATGAACGATAAATTCCATCTGAATATCTGAGATCCAAACATAAAATTCATATGCATCAAACATTCAGTGTCCACAAGTCCTTACATTTGACATGAAAATATAAGACAATTACAACATCTAATATCCAACCTTCAATCTCCAAAACTTCAGCAATATTGTACTTCATTCTACAACGTTCAAAACTTCAGCATATAACAAAGTGCAACAACATCCTTGAACGTAGTATCATTCAATAGTATGCAGTAGCCTTTGGTAGAGTCATTCCCTGCAAAAAGTATCATAAAGGACAATCGTAAAATTACAATCTTCCATAAAACTGAAGTAAAAAGGACTGAAAATTAGAATAACACCTACAAATTCAAAGAAACCATCCTTTGGTAGTGTTGTGGAAATCACATAATCTTTGGAAACATTTGGGGTCTTTCACTTGATATATAATCATAGTAGCACTCGAACTTCCGTGTCTCCTCAGTACTCAACACGACATAGTTACAGTCACCATACAATAGAATAAGTGGGTGTGGAAACAACCCTGGGTTGGGTAATATTTCTTACTAATTTTTATGAGAGAGCATGGCCAAAATTTTTTTTTATGAATGGTAAATTTTATTTGTTTATTCTATTTATTTTCATGGAATCACTAAAGCGGAATAAACTTAATTATAATTAAAACTCAGTCCATTACAGAAGTAAAAGGACCTCAAGAAAAATTCAATATCCATTTGAAGAGGCCTAGAGCAGTACATGAAAACTACTTCGTGGACATAAAAATATTAGATAACTTGCAAACTAATATTTATAGAATAGCTATCAAACTAAGATCTTTTGAAATTTTGTGGGAGCCCATTTCAATTAAAAGGGTGTCAAGAAGAAGGATTTAATGGAAATCCAAAAAAAATTAAAATTAGTAGTCTTTCTATTATCAAAATCCAAGATTAAAATCCTAGTGGAACAAATGGAAAATCAAGATCATTTGAAATTGTGTGGGAGCCCATTTCAAAAGGGTGTCAAGTAGAAGAGATTTTAACTAAAAAACCATAAAATTTAAAATTTTTTGTTTTTCTATTACCAAAATCTAAGTAGAATAAGTCGAAAATCAGGGCTTTCTAGCTTATAATACAATCCCACTGACTGACTTGGAATCTATTGATACAAGGACGGAAATCAATGCCATCCCCACTTTAAATCGTTGTTGTCTACAACTCGAATGGAATGAAATCTTTGTTGATACATATGTGCCTAAAGAGTCCATATAAATGAACTCGAATGTGTGGGTGGTTTGAAGAGCAAGACCAGGATCCATATTGATGGTCCAAAATTGTATCCAAGTCTTAGGGCCAAGGGACTCTTATTAGGCCCATACGTATTATATTTTACTGTATCACATACCACATGGAAGAAAAAAAAATAGTATGCAGAACGATTAGCCTAGTTGAAACTTGAAAGGGTCATAATGATGGAGAGCCTAACTGTACTTGGAGGGAGATTTTACCTAGCACTGTTCCCAGCTTGGCTTGGACTTCCAAACAGCCTGTTATGTTTTTAGGACTAAAAATGGATCTTCATCATTTACCTGATAATCTGGCAAGGACCAGCCTTGAAAATAAGGCACTTTGATTTAACATTTTAAGCCAATATTCATGTCGAGATATCATAATTATATGAACTGGTTGAAAGGGAATGTGAAAGAAAAAAGAAAGAAAACTAAAATAACATTGAAAAACTAAGCAAAAGCAGTATTTAAGTAAAGCAGAGCATATGACTAAAATATCATATAAGCTTAAGAATATGAATAGAAGCTGTATAGTGTGGTCATTATGAAACCTAACCAGATGTAAAGACAATCATGTCAACTTGAAACATCCTATAGGCGCCAAACAATGCAATCTTTGCATCAAATTATTTTATCACAGTGAATAAAGTAGTAGTTTCTAAGTTGAGAAGCAAGGACAGAATCACTTTAAGACAATATTACATTCAACACAAAAGATGCTTTTAGCTTGTCGTACAAATAACAGTAGAAAGTAAAAGGGAATGTAAGGGACCTCTGAGCAAACTTTTCAGCTTTGTTAGGAGCATCCACAAATGTTGTATCACTCTCCACCCATTCCCTGAATCAAACGCAGAGTAAACATGAGCACTTTTGGAATATCTTGATAGGATGGGTGGTCATTCATAACACGCTCCAGCAGTTCCTTCTGTAATTTTCAATATGAAAATTTAATAAAAGAAATTGTAGATTGCACATGACTACACCAACAGTCAATATGGTATGTCAGAAGTTTTAAAAAAATTAAAAGAATATCAGAAATGCCTACCACTCAGAAATTTCCACATAGACTATCAACTCAATTAACAATAAGAACGAAATTCATGAATTCTCAAATTAAGAAGCAAAGTAACCAGATTTCTGATCACTTTGGCATTTTGTCAAACATCATATGCACATAGAGCAGACAAAAAAAAGAGCAACATAAACCGGGAAAAATAGAAGAAGACCATAACATTCATTGCTTATACAGCCATATATCAATATGGTCCACATTGATCATCCGGTGAGCCTAAACACAAATAGGCACACAACCCATTCACAGACTGCAAATGGAGTCCTTGGCAACATACCCTCATTCTGTGTATAGAGCGGCTGGTTGAAACCAAGCATTATACACTAACTCCACCATGTCAACCAACACTCTTTCTAATCAAATAAAATAGCGGCTAAATCCACTTTTCCGACATATTTTTAACGGTTGAAATCTCAATACTTCTCCTTGGGAAGCAAATTAAATAAGATAAAACAGCGATGAGCCATTTATTATATATGTAATATGGGTTGGCAATGGTTTTGTTGACGCTCTCGATGTTCCAATCAGCTCTAAATTAGATTCATGTCACATAAACAAAATCCAATTCTATATCTTTTCTTATTGATTCTAGCATGTCACAAAAGCGGCATCCTGATGATGATGACAAGGTGGAATCGGAAGGCAGTGAACCGCCAAATGAGTAGCACCAGAAGGTCCCTGCTCTTAGAAAGTGAATGGATTTCCACTTTTTTTTTTTTTAGGGGGGGGGGGGGGGGGTGTTCGGGGCGGTGGTTTTGATTTTAGTAAATGGAGAAGTGGGTTATGGTTGTATCTATGGGAAATGAATTGGGTTTGTCTTGAATCCATGAAAAATGAACTGGGCTATGATTGAATCTGCGAAACCTTAACTGGGGTGTTATTGTTTCTATGTGAAATGAAGAACCCTTTCGTCAGAAACAAATAACACCCAGTAAGATGAAAAAACAAATACTACTCTAGAATGAATTAAATAAAAAACCAAAATACCTGATATCTGACCCAAAGTCTGAGCAACTCTTGTTTGTACCTTGTGCATTGAGTGAAGAAGATAGAAAGAAGGGAAATGGTACAGTGCCCTTTGGAGAGATAGATGGAGAGAGATGTGATAAGGCATGCATCTTATCCATGATTTCCATCCGTTACTAAAATGCAAGATTTTTGCACATGAGAGGAATGAAGGGCATGAGAGTTATGATAAGGAAATAAAGTGGAGAAGAGGAACGTTCTTGGGGAAGAGGAAGCGAAGAAGAAATGAAGAGAGGAGAATACTAACGTTCTTGAGGAAGACGAAAGGAAGAGAGGAGTTACGGTTATTGGTTGCATTTGAACTAGTGCGTGAAATTAAGATTAAATGGGCTATTAATAAGTAAGATTAAATGGGCCATTAGTTAGTAGGGCTGATGTTGGCAGCATGTCAAAAATTATTAGATGGTCAAAATCAGATCTCAAATTGACACAGAATTGGCAATTGGAATTCAGCTGGCAAATTGAAATCAAATTTTGATTCCTCAGTTCGCTTCATTATATATATAAATATAATATATATAATTAGAAATCTCATAAAATATTAGAGGGAATTTACAATATAATTTTTGGAAATTCAAAAACTTGTGATATTAAAACTGCATAAGATAAATACAAAGTAACTTACCTCCCTTTCCTCAGTCTCTTCCTTGGTAGTCTTTAGCAGCACTTGGTACTTTTGTGGAATTAAAATTCAAGAGATGAGGGATGTGCTGAAAGTTTACCCATTCATCTCCTCGAATCTTCCATAAGAGTTCCCCTGAGACCTCTTTTAGGAAGAGATGCTGAAGACTAGTGAGGTACCGAATACCTTCTACGTTCTTCAAGTTAGGGCAATAAAGCAAATATAGGGACTGAATGCAACTCATTGATTCATCTTCAAATTTTATTTGATTCAGTTGAGTGAGTTGTTCTATGTGCAATATCTTGAGTTGCAAGAAGTGTCTACGACGGAAGTACGATTCTTTCCCAACATATGCCTTTATAAGATAAAGTGACATGAGATTGGGCAATGCTTGCAGTGAAGACAAAGGATCTTCATTCAATTGAGACGAATATAAAAACACTCTAGTGAGGTTTTGAAGGGAAGCAATCCAGAGGGGTAACCTCTCCAAACACCCTTGTAATGCGAGAATTTCAAGATGAGTTAGAGGAGAAGTCAGTGCTTCCATATTAAGAATCTCTTCTTCGCTTGTAGCCATTACATTCAAGAATCGAAGGCCTTCCATATTTCGTAACGAGGCACATAGCTCCACTCCATGGTCTCTTTCCACCTTTGTTATTGTCAACTTTTTTAGCTGGGTCAAGTTTCCAATTTTTTTAACTATTTCATTGTTTGCACCAATCCGTTCTAAAGTTTGTAAGCACTTTATATTGCATATTCCATCCGGCGCTTGTGCGAATTTGTAAAAGTTAAAAGTTCCCTGCCGAAAAGACCGATCATAATGATATGTATAGATACGCCGTAGTTTCTTCAATTTTTCTACTCCTTTGGGCAGGATATTTATTTTTGACTTCCTAATATCCAATGTTTGTAGATTTTGGAGCCTTCCTATGGATTCTGGAAGCTCTTCAACATTTGTATTCCTCAAACTCAAATAGCGTAAATTGAATAACTCCACTAATTCATCTGGCAAACTCTCTATAGGAGAATCTTCTAGATCTAGCACCCTTAATAGTTTAAAGCTTGATAAGATGCCAAGTAAAGAAAGAGATGAAATTTCTAATTTGAACAACATCAATGAGCGAAGATGATAATTACTCGGACCAATGTTTACAACACTACGGTGCATTGACAAGTAACGGGCCTTTTTGTTCAGAGTCTCCTCTTTTCCATCATTTATGTAGCAAAAATTCTCTTCATGGCCAATTGATATAGCCAACTCTCGCAGAATATCGTGCATTTGTACCTTTTTAAACAATCGAACACTGTCTACAAATTGTAGCATGCTCCTACATACAAGATCCTTGATATAGTCTGCCGCCACCTCCTCTAATGTTAGCCCTCTCCTCTCTTGTATAAAACCTTGGGCAACCCATATCCTAATTAGCCTTTTTTGTGTAATTTGGCAATCTTCAGGAAAGAGGCTACAATATAAGAAACAGTACTTGAGGTTGTATGGCAAATCGTTAAAACTGAGCAAAAGTATGTTCTTCAACCCTCCCAAATCTTCATTGTTACCCAGCTGCCGGCTAAGACTAGCTTCCACCATACTCCATTCTAAGCTCGAGTTTTCTTTCATTGACATGAGGCCTCCAATGGTCACAATTGCTAGTGGTAGCCCCTCACATTTTTGTACTAGGCTTTCTGCATATGGCTTTAAATGCGAAGGACATCTTTTGTTTGAAAATGCTTTGCTACAAAAGAGTACGAAAGCATCATCATTGCCCAAATGCCCAAGGCGAAGAACATTTTCAACTCCAAAAGATGATGCAAAATCATCCATCCGTGTTGTGATGATGACTCTGCCTCCACATCCATTATCCGGCAATGCAAGTTGTATGTGTTGCCATACAATTGCTTTCCATACATCATCTAAAACAATGAAGTACCTTTTTGTCTGCAAGTAGCTGATGAGCATCTCGCTAACTTCGATGGTATCCATTTCAGCAACACCATTTGGAATAGGCTCATCTGTAGATTTGCATAGCTCCTTCATCAAGTTTCGTAGGAGCTCGTCAACTTTGTAAGTCTGGGAAACCGTGATCCACGCATGGCAATCAAAGTGGCTCTTCACCTTTGAATGGTTGTAAACTTTTGTAACAAGAGTGGTCTTGCCAAGGCCACCCATTCCCACCACGGACAGCACCACACGTTCTGGCACTTGATCTGATTCTGTCAGCCGGTTGATTAGGAAATTCTTGCTTTCCTCAATTCCCACAATGTCAACATCTGGGATCAAACGCGCTTGTTGTCTTAAATGTTGCCAATTTTCACCACCACCATCATCATTTGTGTTTGATGTCGATCCTACTTCTGGGAGGCAATAACGTTTGTACCGCTCTGAAATCTCGTGAATCTCAGAATTGATTGCTTGCAGCTCAGAGGCAATCTTGCGCTTGTGAGAGTAACGCTTTGGGAGGAGAACGGTCTTCACGAGAGTTCTTTGTAGTAGTCCTTTGTCTGCCTGTAGTCGAAGGCCAGCAATATGATACATGTACTTGTCAATGATATCCTCAACCTTGTAGGTGATTTCTCTTACTTGCCCCACCCATGTTTGCACTCCATCATCATCCGTATCTCTTATCTTTCTTCTATCTGCAACATTCAAGAAGGAAAGCATGCTCTCCAGCTCGAGTTGGATTTCTTCTATCTTCAATCCTCGGAAAAGAGATGCTTCGTGCTCCACAAGATCTCTCAGGGTTTGAAGCAAGAAACCCAACGCAGCGTTCGCCATGTTTGTTTTGCTCTTACTTTTCTCTCACAATACAATACAGTCTTAAAAAGGCTAATGACGCCAGGCTATAAAAGATTGCATTTGAGCCCCATCGATTGTGTAAGAGCTGGCTTCCAACGTGGCTCCATGACTGGTGCCCCTAAATTGAGATAGATGGAGGTTCTTAATTCTAATTGAGATAGCCCTAATAGAGTTGTATATTAGGGCTCAATTAGAAGAAAAAAAAATTTTTCTTTTTTTGTAAACATAATTTTATTTGTCAAAACTAGAACAAAACAATAATTAAGCCACGGGCAGACAATGCCTCACCCAATTAGGAACAATACCATCCCAATAAAAACTGTTACCACTACTTGGCCAAAAAAATGATATGCCACATTAGAAGTTCAAAAAATATAAAAGAACTTAATAAAATAAAAATAATTGTATTGAAGTTTAATGTCCAAAATAAGGGGGGCCACAAGTGTGACATAAATTATACACCCCATCGCTTTATAAATTTATTTTTGGTAATGCAATATCATCACTCTTCTCTGTATATTACGCCATCGCTTCATAAATTTGTTGATCAAGAGATACAAAACCTTCATGTGTTGCCTGAATAATATTGTTGAAAAAGAAGGTTGCTGACTTGCCAAATTCTTTATAAAGGGGGTTGTTTTTTATCCACTATTATGGGCTTTTCATTTTCCACCACTTCCTTTGCGCAGGTTATTGCATTACCTGACATAGCTCTCCAAGCTCCTACTCATATCTTGATTATCCCCAAAGTGAAGGATGGATTAATTGGGCTCCTAAATTTTCCCTTGATGCCTTTATTTTTTTTCTTTTTGTTCTTCCTTTACTCTTTAGAGAGACACATTAAGAGAGAATTTATCAAAAGTTGTTCTGATATTAAATCCATAGCGGGAATTCTGGAAAGTCCTTGTGAAAGGATATTTCCGATGATAAATGAAAGATTATAAAGATGGTTGGAAAAAAGTGATCATAAAATGGCAATTTGGAAAATGGAGGGACTTTCATAAAATAAGACTGTTAATTCTAAACCAGTATCTCCTTGTTTCTATGAAACAGGGAATCCAGACTCTAATTCTTAAATAAATCCCGACTTGGACGGCAGGGAAGCCCACCCCCTTTTATTATTATTATTATTAGTAGTAGTAGTAGTAGTATAATAAGATGGAAACCATTGAATTGACTGGATCCCCTAGTGAACAACAAAATTGAAAAGCTCTGCGTTGGATTCCATGGTATATTCGATCATCAATCATGGAATGATTTTCTTTGTGCCGCCCAACCACAATAATAAATGGGATGCTTTTGTTGGCTTGTATTCATCATCCATCTAATATTAGAGACCCAAGCTGCTAGCATGGCCCACATGGACTACTGTGTCCAGGTCATGGTTTCATCATCCATTAATCCGATCCAACAAGGCATTGACCTGGACGACCCAAGGGCATAAAACAAAGTTAAAAAGAAAAATTAAATGATAATTAGGCTGTGCAACTTGGCTTAAAAAATCCGTGTAAAAATTTTGTAGACTTATTTTTCATCATCCATCAAAATGAATGGAGAAAAAAAGTTGCTAGCACGGCCCACAGTGACAAACTAGTGTGTTCAGCTGGACCCATTTCCAAGTCTCTTCTCATTAATCAATCAAACAGATCCAAGGGGCATTGACTTGAACGACCCAAGGAAGGGTATAAAAAAACTTAAATTAAAAATAAGAATTTTAAATGATAATTAGCCTGTGCAACTTGGCTTATAAAATCCTCATAAAAATTTTGGTCTTCCATTTGTGCCCACTGCTGCATAGGTTCATCTCATAAACCCAATGGGGGGCATTCATGCCTACAACGTGGTGCTATCGACCGCAAAGTTAAAAGTTATAACCAGGGAAATCATTCATTTGACAATCCAAATCCAATTCGTCCCCTACTGGATCCATAGTGGCAGTAAAGCTTGTTTTTGAGGAGGGCTATCATATTTGATGGCAGTCTTTCAAGGGAAAATTCAAATAAGGCCTTAAAATTTTATTTTATTTTGAAAAGGGACACAAGTTTCAATACTTTTCAAACTAATAATACCCAGGACATCCGGCCATTTAAAGGCATTTTTTGGCAATTTTTTTTAAAATACTCAAATTATTCTTCATTTCGAGCCATGAAATGGTTCCGGCAGCCACTATATGCAATCAATAGCCATTGCAACACTTGTTGTCCTTGATCACTGTGAGGGAATCAGTGAAGTAAAGGAAGTTTTATTTCAATTTCAATGGAGGGTAACTGGGGTGCTTTAAAACAAAATGAGAAAAAAAGTTCCCAAATAATAGCTTTAAATGAAGGATGTAATTAATTAAAACCTTTCTAGAAAACTCGGTGACTAATTTGAGAAGTCTTAAAACTTGTATCTTTTTTTGAAATAAGATAAAAACTTAAAGACCTTATTTGAAATTATCCCCTTTTCCAATCCTGCGAACTTTCCTATGGCTAGGGTCGCCCCCACTGGCTAGGTACCAAAATAAAATAAAATATTGCCATCAAAAAATATGCTGCACCGTACCAAACAATGCCATCTCACCAATGACTTCCCAGAAAGGTTCCACACCAACTGCAGCTAACCACTTCTGAATTTTTTTTAAACCGGAAAAAGATGCATCATGACTAGTTCATCCTATCACAATTCAGTTTCATCCTTGTTCTAAACCTAACCAAAATCTACTCAGAATATAAACTTTCCCTGCCGCCTAGAGGACTGTGAAAAGGAAATTTTTTTGTGCCAACTCATTCACCGAAGATTTTCATAGTTGTCCAAACCCTAAATGTTGATCAATCCAAGCGCCTACAAAACTCAGACTAGTGCAGATTTTGGTAAAACATAATTTACGGGGTGGTGGGTGTTAGGGGTTTAGATTGATCATGGATGGGCCAGATTGGCTCCACAAGACTGCATACATTCTAAATGAGCCTTAACAGCCGAAATACCTGCAATCAAATATACATGTACTTGTGAAATTGTCTACATCCAGAAATACAGAAAAACCATGGATAAATAAGTAATACAAACATACCAAATTTAATCCTCCTCCAAATTGATGGAGTCCTTGAACTTCCCATACAAAATCTTCTTCAATTCGGCCATCTGTGCAAGTACAGAGTCCTTCTCTTCTTCTAACTTCTCCAGAGATTTAGTTCTCTTCTTTCATCGTTTCCAGTCTGTTCTCCGCTTCCTCCCGTGGCACGTGAGTGAAAACTTCCCCTATTTGGAATCTCACCACATCCTCATCTGACAAAATCAGTTCATTGCTTGCATCCTCCAAATTGTCATTGGTCTCCTGCCGAAAACGAACCTGTTAAGCACTTAAGCCAACTACAAGAAGAACAAATTGATGTCGGAGCAGAAGGCTTCTTTCTAGGTGCATATTGGCAATTGATTATCTTCCCTTCTTGTTGGGATGTCTGTCTATTCACAGTAAAAGGAAAACAAATAAAAAAAAAGACCGGAAATAATTGAGAGAGAAAATATAGTTCATTGATTTTGCTGGATACAGTGGCACAAAGACAATCCAGACGACATTTCTAACACCAAAAGCATTTTCAGCATCTAATGCTACAAAAATTAGGATAAAGAAAAGGCAGAAAGATATTCACAGAAAGTTTACAGGCCTTTTGTATAGATTTTGCTTTGAGTTCAAATTTGAAACTCTGACATTGTCTTTTGCTTTGAAGCTCCGTCTTTGATGTTCTGCTTTTGGAGATTTCACATACGTACCTTCAAACTTTCCGCAGTTTGGGGCCATGCCAAGGAAAAAATTTGTCCAGTTTGAATCATGCACAGGATGTGACTATTTTTTTCCCAGTTCGCTACCCATAGGGGATGTTACGAACTTCCTTGTCAATAACTCCATGTGACAAACCTGTGGAGTCCATGTAATGAACTCATAAACATTTTAGCACTTCAATGTCATGCAAAAGATGAGTTTTCACAGCCCGGGGCCGGCAGGTTAAGGTCATACCGACGATGCATTTTGGCCCATTGGCATCATGGTCAGA
The DNA here is from genome assembly GCA_028538565.1 of Umbellularia californica. Lineage (NCBI taxonomy): Eukaryota > Viridiplantae > Streptophyta > Magnoliopsida > Laurales > Lauraceae > Umbellularia > Umbellularia californica. The sequence goes on from JAPQWN010000005.1 coordinate 16,235,271, forward strand.
TTTTCTTTTTCTTTTTCTTTTTTACTTTTTTTTGTCCTGGGTTACTACCCAAAGGGTTTCTCTGTAAACTTCAAGCACTGTGGTCGACAAGTTCTACCCCAGAGGATTGTTGAACTGGTTTTTGAACTATTATTAGAGTGTAATGAACATCTTTTAACTTCATTGTTGAGAACATTGACCAGTTCTTCTGATTCACAGGAGATCATTGTCACTGGATCCATTTAGGGATTGACCCTTTTCAGCCTACCCAAAGGGTCATGGGGTAGTCAAAAGTAGTGCCAGAATTTTCTGATTTGCAGTGTTGGCTTTGAATCCTACAGTAGAGTGTTTGGCAGATTGATAAGAAATTGTTTTTAAGTTCTTTTAAGCTTTTTGTGTGTACCCATGAACAGATCACAGTTGCTGATGCATTGCATCACGTGTAGGACCCAAGCGATTATTGAGTTGTAATTGGTTCCCAATTACAACTCAATAATAAAATAAGAAATTAAATTGGATTTGCATCCACTTGGGTCCCATGCGTTATGCCTGCATCAGTTCCGAGAACGTGTCAGATTTGTAATATGTTGATCTCGTGGAACTGGAGTGACAAAGGGCATGGGCATATCGTTTTCATTGTATTATGTGAGTGCCCTGAAACTGGAATAAGAAACAGCATAACACTTTTTGTTCCTTTGTGCCGCTGGGTGCTGGGTGTTGACTTTTGTTCGATTATAGCTGCAGGGAGCTTATTTATTCCATGTGTTTATGAAATGCGATATGCACATTTCAATCCTATTTTGGAGAATTGCATTTATTTATTTTAGGAAGTCTACAGTTCTACATGATAATATTATAAGGTACATACTTATAAAAGGCAGTTAATGTTGGATTGTACTCATTCAGGCATAAGCGTTGGAGATCACCTGATAACTAAATTGCCTAAACACATTTCTCATAGGCCAGCAACTTTTAGGTATCTTTTATCAAGCCGACCCTTTCCAGATCCAGATATGCTTTCGCTGAAGATATGAGCGTATACTTATCTTCTTCAAGGATAATAATCCTTGAGTAGCTTTCCATTAATGGGCATCGCTTGTTTGTTTCCATCAACATCACTCAGATTATAAGCACCAAAAAAAAAAAACCATCAACCGTGTACGAAACTTCCCATTCCTTATTGATTGGTTGGTCATGACTATGAGAGGGATGGGCGGATATGACACACAAGGGGAGAAAAAGGGATGATGGCAACTGCAAAACTGCTGCTTCTGCTTCAACACTGCTGCAAGTACGATGGTATCACACTGTCGTGAAGTTCTTGGGCTTTGGGAAAAAGATAATCCAGCATGAGATGTCCCCAAAATACTTTGGATTGGATTTTGATAAGCTCCACCTCACTCATAATGCATGACTGCAGCAAAAGCTTCATCCCCAGAGGAAATGGATGTGGGAAGATGGCACTGGGGGCTTGGCAGAAGCATTGTCAAGGTTCTCCCCTTTAGCATAATGTGGAATAGAAAAGAGATTGTGGGGTGGGTAGGATAGAGATGGAGAGATAAGGGGGATAGGTCAGGCTTTCACTTGAAGATTGGCCTCACACCAAACTCGAAACCGAGAGGCAGAGAGATCTCGGAGAGAACTCGAAGAACTTGGGAAAGATCTCAAAACTTGACTTTCATTAATAATCAACCATGTGTGTCTATGCCAAGAGGCTTTATATTCTATAGGAAAAGAAATAACGTAGATCTAATCTGGACCATCCAAACACATTGATGGTCAGGATTAAAACATCTAACTTAAAAGAAAAAGCATTTAAGAAACACAACTCTAATAAAATAACTCTAAATAAGACTTGAATTGAATGGGTTGAGGCCAAATGGTTGATTAACCCATGGGGCATGCGTCCGTCTTCCATAAAAAAATGTGGCCTTGAAAGGAGATCGTGGGGCGGGCAGGATATAGATGGAGAGATGGGGGGATAAGTCAAGCTTTCTCTTGAAAATTGGCCTAGAGCCACACCCTAATATCAGTATAACAAAGGCTTTAAAAATCAGAATCGAATGAGTCACACCCTAAAGCGCAGTGACGTTCAAAGATATAGAAACATATTGTAAAAAAATCTAAAATTTAAAAAAATAAATAAATTAAACGTAAATATGTGATGTCATTTGTTTTTCACTCAATCAGATTACCAATACATCTGATCTTTTAATGCTTAATTCTAACACAAAAGTGGATTTAATCTTCTAAATTCAGTGTAAAAGATTCTAAAAACCCTTCCAATTCCAAAGCATTTTCCTACAAGAAAATGGAGAAACATTACGTGAATAATGCCTATTTGACAGGAAATGATCAAAAAGAGTTTTTGTGTGTCGGGGTGGGTGTGTGGGTATTGGGTGGGGGTGGGTGTGGGGGCTGGTGTGGGGGCTGATTTTTAAAACCATGAGTATGACGAAAGACAAGGGAAAAGAAGTAACCTTGACATGGTGGAAGAGACGTCAAAATATCTAGTTTATCTACCTTCATGTCGTGAACATAGATTTTGGCATTCGAAACAATAAATGAGTACTGAGAAAGATGGGTAGAAAAGAAATGAGACAACTTTGATAATGGGATCCGCTAGAAGCATGAATACAGTGGCTCCTCTACCTGCCAAAGACATTCGTGAACAGATTTCCTCAAAGACCAGAGTTGCTCTCGCTTCAAACAAGGCCCTCAATCAATCATTAGTACTACCATCTTCATGGATTGCTCTTCAAAAGTCTTCTTGCATTTAATCATTTCTTCCACCTGAAGCTCTTGCCTACTCATACACCGACAACATATGTTTTGCACTACTCTTACACATACTATTGGGATTTTCCATTGTGTGGAATATTGCCCCTGATGTACTTCTAAGAAAAATCTAGATATCTAGTTTACGGTAAATTACCTAGACCTTTAAGAGCATCATAGTATAAATTTTCTGTCATCCTCTCTCACTTCTAAGCAGAAAACTCTAGGACAATTAATGCATATCATATTAATTTCTTTAAATCAATCAACAAAACCCACAAGAAAGCAACTAAAAATTATCACTCCGATCTCCTTTAGTAAGAAATAGTTTACTAATTTAAAGCAGTCAAATTAATACTAATATCCTTCATGTACTTTTAAAAAATAGCTGAGTTTGTGTGACATTTAGATGAACCTAAACAAAAGACAAGGGAAAAGAGGTGGAAAATGAGTTCCACAAAATGAGCTTATTGCCACAAGACCTTGAGAGAGAATGACTCTGCTTCAAGCATCATTGGCTACTTCTAGTTTGAAAATGCTGTATGGGAGAAAAAAAGGTGGAAAAAAAATATATTATTATCACTCTGTCTATGATGCTCAAGTCTAGTAAGGATATGGATTTTACATGCAAAATTCAATAATCAGATGCGATGTGATACAATGTGTTGCCTATTTCAAAGTAACTGATATCTGAGTCTTGTAACTCTATGTTGCATGGATTTTTTTTTTTTTTAATGCTTAGAAAAAGAATTGCGAAGAGACAATAGATACCAGTAAAAAAAAAGAAAAAATCTAGCTTATGGAATCTTCTTACCATCAAATAGATGCAAGGAGATCTCAACAAAATCTACATATATGGAGTCATTACTGGGAATGGCCTAGACTGTGGAGCTCGCCTGGAGCATGCAAATGATGGGGGGCCCAGGGTTTGAAAGGTCTCCCTAAGACCTACCTCTATGCAGAAATGGGGAACCTACTATTCCAAGGGCCTCAAAGTTAACGAAACTCTAGCTTTAGATAAAGCTAGATAGGAGTCAAAATTTTGCGTGACCAAATTGGGGGTCAGAGTGGGCGGGTAGGGGTGGGGGTGGGTGTGGGTGTGGGTGTGTGGAGAGAGAGAGAGAGAGGGTGTTGGGGAGGAAGAGGAACCATAGGCCAGTCTGTTACTTGCTTGGGAATGACCTGACCATATCTGATAATTTCTCATTTATGACCCAAAATTTGTGTCAAACGTAAGGTCTCAAACAAGAACCAGTGCATGATTTGATTAGTTCTACATCCAACAATTCTCTTTGTTGGATTTAAAGAAAGTATGTATAAGTGCCGTTTTTCTCCAGAAACCATCACAAAGATCAATCATCATGCTTGTTAAGTAGACAATATTCTTAATTCCAATATCAGTCAAGTATTCTAAAAATCCTCATTTTTCATGAAAGACCTTACCACTGTCATATTTTATTGGTTTGAAGAGAAGCAATTTATTTCTTACTTTAATTTTTCATACCGACAGGCATAGTTCTTTCAGCAGGAATATATTCATGATGCCATTGCTCTCACTCAGCTCAGTAATAAATCCAATCGAACTGCATGTCAAATACATTCCGACAGTGAAGGTCCTGTTTCAGACTTTGATAAACATCTTGTAGTCCGCTTATCTATCGCACAATGACCCAACCAGATTATTATTATTTTTTAATAATCCCCACTAAGTAAACCAAATTATATCCAATCCCCACATCTTCATATACACGCAATACTGAGGAAAATATGTTATCTAAGGGCCCGTTTTGTAACTCTAAAAATAGACATTTTTTCAAAATCATTTAGAGCTTATTAACAATTGAGAGTGTGATAAAACCCTAATCACATTTCAAACTTAGAATTTATTTTGAGCGAGATGTGTGGTTTTAACCTGTTACAAATATAAGCTGCTCAGAGCAGCTCATGTTTATGAGTTTTCATTTCCCCTAAAGACAGAGAAAGCGTCCCGTGATGGTAATTATGGGTTACATGGACTAAAATGAGCTATGAAAAATTTCATACTTACTGAAATACCCTCAGCCATATTTCCTACTGGTTTCCTTCGCTCGACGCTATTCCCTACCCTCACTCTTGCCATCAAGCTCTTAATCCTTATACCCCCTCTTAATTATTTGATGTCTGGCTGATTTGTGGCCCACTTGGCATGTTGTCTGATGGCCGTAGATGCGATGTAGCCCACCTGACGCCGTTGTAGATCGCTTTCTCAAAATCCATCTCTTTGTCAAGCTGAGAAAGGAATGAAGTGGATTGGACAAATAAGCTGCTCTTAGTGGCTTATATTTAAAAGATTAAAACCAATTTTTCATAAAAATAGGTTCTAAATTTGAAATGTGATTAGAGTTTTATAAGACACTCTCAATTCAATTCTTAATAAACTCTAAATGATTAAAAAGTGCTAAATTTTAGAGTTACCGAACGGGCTCTTTTTTATAATTAGCTTTTATTAATTTGATTAGAGTGAGCAAACGGGCCCTAATCTGTTTTTCCCAAAACTCTATATCATCACTCCCCCAAACAAAACTCAGTATTGGAATAACTTTCTCTTGCATACTCTAGCAAAGAAAGTGTTAACTATTATTTATACTCAATTTAATCAGATACAACTCATTAAGAAAGATTTACAACCCTTGATAAGATTACATGTTCAAAAAAACTTGAAATGGGTATGATAGTGTGACAACGGTTAACTCAGATCAATAAACGCAAAAGATGGGCATTTTTTCTTATGATACCCAGAAGAAATCAACCAACAGAATCCATGAAATCACAGAAGAAACACCCATGAAAATCTGTTCGCAGTTGTAATACAAGTGTAGAGATAGATGAGTAGTATGAATACCCTGGCGGTCTTAATCTCGTCTTCAAGTTCATGGAATCTGTTGTTCAATCTTCCAAACTTGTTGATGTTCTGCTGATCCTCCCATGTCACCTCAGTCTCAGATCCTCCGCCCTTCAATCAAATCCATGAACAAGATTATTCAGGAGTGGGAGTGAAATTAAAGAACAAATGAGAGAGAGAGAGAGAGAGAGAGAGAGAGAGAGGGAAAATGCATTGTTCTTCTGTTTCCTCGAAAGGTTTTGGTTAGGATTTCGTTTTGGATGATTTCTCACCTGCTGCATATTTTTGTTTTTCTTCTGAATTCTCGAAACGAGAGCAGGAATTAAATTCTCAGAAGGATCGGGTCGACGGGGAGGGTGACGAACGAGGGCTTTTTTACAGTTGAGCTAAAGCGCAGGTTCGAACCTCTCCCGCACGGATGAAATGAGGATGCACGGGGCGCATCAAAATGCATAGTAATTCAATACATAGGGTTTTTTTTTTTTTTTTTGGAAAATTTTAAGAGAGAATAGAACTTTTTCCCCCATTTAAAAAAAGTATACGAGAATCTGAATACTTCAAAAGTGTGTAAAAAGTTTTCCTTATTTCTTTCAATCAAGTCCTCCCCATGTATTCATTTTAAATGATAAAAATGCCCTCCTCATGGCTTTTTGTAGGGATGTAAATGGCTCTCTGATTCTCCAATTATTCGGAGGTTTTGACCCGTTAGAAACCAGGTCTGGGTCCTTATTTAGGCCCCAATAAGTAAATGGGTCCGGGTCCGATTCCACCTTGTTTTAGACCCGTAGACCCGAGACCCGACATATTACCTCAATTTTCAAAATTTTATCTTAAAAACCATATTTTTTAAATATCATTCTCTACCTAGACTTGGACCCGGATCCAAACCCGTCCCATATATGGTTCTGATTCTGGTTCCGGAACTAAGAAACCGGTTCCGAAACGGTTTCGGTTCTACCTTCTCCCTAATGGTTCCGATTCCACGGTGGACCCGGACCGGAACCGACCCATTTATAACACTAGCTTTTTATCTTTTATTCTCTCTTTTTTTTCTCCCCAAAACACACTACCATTGAAGGGGTGACTTCGTCGATATAATCTTCGCAATAAATGGAAAACTCCTTTATTGATAACTTACTTTCAAACCATTCAACAAGTAGGGGCAGTGGAATGTTTCTCGAAACAAAAGGGGAGACACTAAATTCGAAGAAGATAAATTTTCAACCCAACATCCAAATAGGAGACTGGATCTTGGAGGAGAAAGGAGAAAGGAGAAAGGTAGAGTCTTTTGGGGAGGAAAGACAAAAATATGTCATTAGGGCATTTTTATTGTTTTTCAAAATGCTTTTATGGATAGGACTGGATTGAAAGAAATGAGAAAAACTTTTATAATAGACTCAAGGAAGATGGAGAATGAATACTTATTTGTTAGCCTATGCATTTTAATGCAAACAAATAAGCTTATGATCTAGCATATACTTCCAATGCATAATGGTCATTATGGTTGTTTGTGCTCGCCTGCTAGGTGTGAAAATGGTGTGTTTTACCAGAAAAAAAAAAAGGTCATTTACAACGAGTAGTTGAGTTAAAAGTAGGGGTGTACACGGATCGGATTAGTGCGGATTGAGCTAAATCCATCACCAATCCGTTACCTACGGATTGATGGATTTGAAATCCGTAACTAATCTGTGGCCGTTAGAAACCGATCCAATCCGATCCGTAGAGGACCAGATCGGATCGGATTAATCCAAAAAATCTATTCAATCTAATGTTAAAAGAAAAATATCATACATGTAAAAAATTTCATATTTGACCACTTAAAAAAAAATTTCTTATTTTATATTTAAACATCTTGACTTATCAGACCCCTTAGATTTTTTTTATTTATATTTAATATCAACGGATCGGATCGGATTGAATCCGCGGATTGAGGGTGAAATCCGTTGCTAACGAATTACAAGGTTTCAATCCATTACCAATCCATTTATCTTCGGATCAGTTAAAAATCCGTGGATCAGATCCGATTGAATTGGTTTTACGGATCAACGGATTTTTTATACACCCCTAGTTAAAAGGGTTAGATTAGTCCCTTGACACTTAGTTTTGCTGCCTCCTAGTTCAATCTTACATTTACTAATATCTGTTATGAACGAACGCAGTATGAGCTTTGATTCAATCCCTTGACGCTTGGTTTTGCTGCCTCCTTGTTTAATCTTACATTTACCAATAATCTCTGTATGTCCGGCCCATTACTTGTTGCACTCTGACAAATGATACAAAACATGGATATATACCTAACATTGAATCCACCTGGATCCCAAATAAAATTATCTTCCAAAATTCAGGCCAAAATTTCTGGTTTAGGCTGCCAACTATTCTTTGCAATGAATGGAGTTGAATCTAGCAAAGAATTCTCCTTTTCAACGTGGCCATTGATATCAAAATCACTACCACAATGCACAAGGCAGGCCTCCAATGGATCCTCACAATCTATCTATGGAGCAACTTTCTCCACCAACTCAAGTAAGTAGCTAACCTCACCAAATCCACCATCATCATCTTGAGGTTGCTTACTCGCATTGAAGATATTTATTTGAATTGTCATAGTGTCAAATGATGTTTGCATTATTACATTTCTACAATTGATTAGAGCATTTGATGTTGCTAAGAATAGTCGTCCCAAAATAATTAGGATTTTTGCAACAGTCCCTGTCGATGGGTTCGTGTCCAAAATGACAAAGTCCACAGGGAACACAAATTCTCCTAATGAATCAATTAATTGGAGGTTCACATGAGTTTTCTTCAACTCCCCCAAACCTAGTTCTTCATATATGGAATATGGAAGAAGGTTCACACTCGCACCCAAATCTAGTAAAGCATGCTCAATATGATTGTTCCCTATCTGACATGATATAGTAGGACACCCTAGGTCATTTTATTTGATCGGGGTTGGACAAGAAATGACAAAGCTCACCTGCTGGGCAAAGAAAGCTTTCTTGGGCACATTGGTGGTTCTCTTGAAGGTGCAAAGTTCTTTCAAGAACTTGGCATAGGAAAGAATTTGTTGGATCGCATCTAACAGTGGGATGTTAATCCTCATTTGTTTGAAAACCTCAAGCATTTTTTCCAACTGGGCATTTGATTTGGCAGAGCCTTTAAGGGTACAGAGCTTTAGGAATGTAAGAGTACAAAGCTTTAGGAATGTAAGCCGTAGGGGGTGGATCACTAGGTGATGGTTCTCCTATGGTAGTGCTAGGCTCCGCAATTGGTTCCCTTTTCTTTTGGTTCAACTAATCGTTCATTTTTCCCTGAATTCGCATTTGTCTCTCAATCCTCAGTTTCGTTGGCATTTTTACTTTGTTGTCAACCTAATGACCGGACCTAAGTATGGTTATGAATTTGACTTGCTCATGGCTCTTCCCTTTCAAATCATGAATTTCAATTGGGTTCTTTGGGATTTGGCCCTTAGGGTTGGCTGGGAAATGTTCCCTTGTCCTTGGCACTCAATGAATTAGCTAGTTGGCCAACAGTATATTTAAACTTTGCAATTGACTATGTGTTGGCCTTCTAGCTATGAACAGTGCTTTTTTTGAAATAATTGGAGGGTATTCTGGGCTAACATTTTGATGGTTTCTTCAAGAGAATCGACCCGCTGATTTTGTGGATTGGGGTTGAAGTTTGGCATGGGTTTTTGAAATCCTTGAGGTGGCATGACTTGAGATGGGCCACCTTGGTGTTGACCCTTTGACCAAGAAAAGTTCGGGTTGTCCTTCCAACCCAGATTGTAAGTGTTGGAATAAGGATCATACCGATGCCTATTGTCAAATCTAGTGTTCCGATACACCGCACTCACTTCTTCAATGGTATCCCCCTTACCCAAAGTTGGTGACTCAATTGCTCCACCTATGGCTTGGATGTATTTAAATGACTCCAACGTGTTTGGGGTAGGCCTTGAGACTCCCTAGTTCAACTTTAAAGCCTCTAACCGTTTCATCACCATGGTCAACTTAGCTTCTGCCTCAAGTTTTTATTCAATTTAATGTATGCACCTTCTTTCTATAATGGTTTGTTTCTTGAGGTCTTTTTTTTTTTTTTTTTTTATAAGGGCCCATTGCAGTGTGTGTTTAGTGACATCTTACAAATAGGTCCATGCTTGGTGCGCTATTTTCTGAGTGAACGCACCATTGCAAAAAGACTCCACCAAGACTTTGGTCAAGGAATCAATCCCTTCTTATAAGATTTGAACCAAGTGAGTTTTATCAAAATTATAGTTAGGGCATTGGGGCAAAAGACCTTTGAAACGTTCTAGATAATTGTACATGGTCTCCCCCTCCAATTGATGAAAACTATTAAAGGCCTACCTAATTGAACCTTTTTTGTGTGTGTGTGTGTGTGTGTGTGTGTGTGTGTGTGTGTGGGGGGGGGGGGGGGGGGGGGGGGGCGGCGGGGAAGGAATATGATTTTTTGTAAAAGGCGTCAACTAAAGCAACCCATGTGGTAATTGACCCTGCTTGTAAGGTATAAAGCCATGCTAGCCTTTTCTATCAATGAAAATGGAAATAACCTGAGCTTTAGGGATTCTTTGGTCATCTGATTATACTTCATGATCCTACATATGTCCTCAAATCCCCTAATATGCTGATATGCGTTTTCCTGGTCCATACCACAAAAAACTGGGAGCATCTTGATCAAACCATATTTGAGCTCGAAAGTATAGCATTGGCGGTAGGTAAGGTGATGTATGATGGTTGCGTGGTTCGAGTAGGGTACATATAGTCCCTAAGGGTAACAACTTGGGTTCTTCTGCCATGATTTGAAAGATTTCCTAAAACATGGAAGATGGTCCCACAAATGTTAAGCGTGGTTCTAGATCTAATCGAGTTAAAAGCCCTTTTTCAAGTACCCAAAGCTTTTATGATCGATTTTTCTTTGGTCGCATACAATGGGTCCTACCCTAATGCAACCCTAAACCAGTATGATGCACAGGCAATCAAGCAAAAACTAAGGCACTCAAAAAATCTAATAGGTTCACCCAACCATTAGACAGCTCTTAACTCGCTTGAAGAGACACCTAGGCCTCCAATCCGGCCTTATGAAGCCAAATCGACCAGGTAAGCCCACAAGTTGAATAGTGGGGTTACAATGCACTTGGCACGGTCCAGCTTAAAATCAAACGTCTAGAGCAAAGACTGCCACCCTTAGAGGGACAAAACTTACATAAACATTGACTTGACCAAAGAGCGCAACCGGTGTAACCTTTGGTGGTCTTCGTCTTAATGAGCTCGAGTTCCTAGTGTCTCATTCCTACTTGATTTTAATTAAGAATTGGTGCCTATGTGACTTATGGTTAAGCCTAGTGGGGCAAGAATCTGGTGATGAAATCCGGTTCTTATCTTGTTGGGGTCAAATGCCCTTAACTAAGTGTGTGTTCCATATATTTATATGTCAATCAAGCAATCACACTTTGCAAAAATTTATATCAACCTGGCCTCACTTGCAACTAAAAGAGATTCATGGGGTAATGATAGAAGATCTTACAATGGCCCACACAATCCTATCTTGTTTAAAGTTTTTGCAAACATTTTTAAAATTTGAGATTCTGAGAGCATCTTCTTTGCTTAAAGCAAATGCAGCAGTTTCCTTCATTTAGGAGTCCTCAAAACCTGGAATGGTACCTAATAGAAAACAAATAGAGTTAGATTTAATCAAAATTACTAAAGCAGGTAAAAATTCTCAACTAAATTCCTAAATTAAAAATCAAACCTAATCTAATTTTTAAACCCCCAACCTAATTCAATTATGAATGGATAATGAAGCCCTAAAGTTTCTAATGAAGTCCTAAGAAAGATGAAAACTATGTTGCAGAATTCTAAGAAATATTGTAAGTGTTGGGAAACTGTTCTACAGGCGCAATTTACCAAATCTTTATGACCCACTTAAAATGATCTAAACCTAAAAGCAATGGTTGGATGCCAATTTTCTATGATGCAAGGCTATTAAAAAAAAAAAAAACAACCAGAGATGAAAAAGAGTTAGAAACAAAGAAGTTATGCTATCGCAAAGTTGGCTACTTGAACCAATTACGCTGCTGATTGTTGACAGTTTTGTCAACTGGCCATGTTTGTGGCATTAGAAACCTGGCCTTCCAAAATCATTTTGGCCAAAAATCTTGTGGTTTCAAAGACAAGCTACCAAACTTTAATCCTACAAATAAAATCTCAAGCTAAAACAAGAGTTCTCTTGATTGGTTTTCAAATTGCATATTTTTGGGACAAAAACAGGCCAAATCTAATTGAAAAATATTGCAGAAACTCATTTTCAATGTTACCACTTGTAACCAGCCCAAAATTCTTATCCGTATCAGACTTTGAAACATAACTATCCGGGAAACATAAACATGAAGAATCACAAATACTAACCCTAATGCATGATATGAATGCATCCACCAACAAAAAGACACTAAAACTACCCTAAAATTCCTAATTAGAAGATTTTCTTGAATTGGCTTCCCAACAACCGCACCAAAAACTTGATGTTATCAATAAAATCCCTCAATTGTACGGCTAAGTTTTTTCGAGACAGTGGAAAATAAGGGTCGAAACCACAGGGAGTGAATAAAGAAAAACTTTCCAATCAAGAAAGCTGATGTAGATAATTACCAATAATTATGAAGAGCATAAAATTAAGAATTAAAGCAATAGTGATAAATTTGATCAAGGCATAGGAATCCACTAAGTAATCTAAAATCCCTTTTTCAGTGAAAACACTTAACTTGTTCAATATGTACTTTGCTTCAAATCAAGACCAAATCAATACATTAAGATTTAGCTGATTTAACATTAAAAGTCATTTTCTCTCTTTCAAAGAGATTTATATCTTTTTTCTACAAAATAATTCAAAAAGCCAAGACCTCCTTCCCTGAATAAAAGTATTAAAACTATCTTAGCATCATCCATCAAACATAAGCATAACCCATCAAAGAAAATATAGTCCTAAGCATGGCATATCAAACGTAAGCATGAATGATCAACGACATATTTCAATGTTAAGAACTAAGCATGAAAGGCACCGACTAGTATGAAGACAACCTTATTAATCAGTAAATCAGTTATATGAACTGTTAGATTGTATGGACTCAATCCATCAGTTGATGTCATAAATTGATTAATTTCTTTATTTATCAATAAAATCATGCTTTTCTTTCATGAGATGAATGTTGTTTTATTACTTTATGCACATGACCAATACATATGACATAATGGTTCATGAGTTGAACCGGGTCCCATTAGTATATTAGATGTGATATATGTGTATGGATGAGATCCACACACGGGAGATATATGTCACAAATCTTATACTTAAAATATGTTCACAACCAGTGATGAGACTGAGCATCTCATCTGATAAGGTTGCAACACTTTGACCACTATGAGATAGTGTGATTTGTCTCGATCATCAGAATGGAAGATTCTTGATCAATGTGCTGGTACATTGGATGTATTGAAGGACCATGAGAAGCACCTTATGGGATTCCGTCTCAATAATAAGGTCTGCTCTCATAATTCCCTAGCAATAGGCTCTCAATCCTGAGACATTGATGAACTCAAGTTTCTATCTATTCATTTGCTTTGAGTCACCAATGAGTGAGGCCAACTATAAGTCAACACCTCGGTGTCTTGGGTATATGGTAGTAGGACTGTGGGAACATTGAATGATCAAGATGGAATCTATCTCTATTATCCCCTTGTGCCAATTAATGGATTTGTCATTAGTAAGTGCGCACCCATCTCGATTAAGAGTTAATTGGACGGTACTGATGATCATAGTGATTAATTGGAGCTCAAGGATAATAAGATGTGGAACTAATATTGGAAGAGACAGATTTATTCCAATTGATCCATGGATATTGATAGAGGGGCCTACTTGTGGTAATCGGGAAGTTTAGGGTCTTCATTGTAATTTATTCCTAAGACTGCAGTGCAATTGCATTTATATAGTGGTGTTATTTGCAATTAACTGTGGGCCCGGATTGTACATAAGATGTGGGGTCGCGTGTCCAAGTTGGAGCCTATTTGAACTCTAAAAGGAAGGAATTAGAAAGTTACTATTTCTATTTGAAGTAGGACTTCTAATAGTGGTAATAGTATACTTACTAATTGTTTTGGAAGTAAGACTTCTATTTCAATTAAGAAAAGAGGATACTTGAGAGATTATATAAGGGAACACATCCCTCTTGGACGTCCATCATATTATAGTGAAAAACGTCCCTCCTTTTTTTGCAATAGTTGCACTACTCTATTCACTCTTCCTCTTCTAGTTCCTTAGGGTTTCGAGTTGGGTTTTCTCTTGAAGATTCCACCGATCTTCTTGAGAAGAGATATCTAATTCGGGTCATAGTGTGGAAGGCTAAGAGGTGGTGGAGATTTTGATCTTAGTTTGTAGAAAAGTTCTACATCAACGAAAGTGATCAAATTCTCCATTAGAGCACAACCGAGCTCTTAAGGTATAATCTGTTTCCTTGTATGTTGTGGATTGTAATGGATGCTTGTTCGTTTCTATTCTATCTTTTAGATAGTTTTACTTACTGTACATGATCGTGAGATTGAGTGGTTTGCATCCTGGATTTGGTTTTTGGCCTTATGGATACTTGATCCTTGAGTCAAGTGGGTCAAAAGTTTTGAAAATCTATCCACGAGGCCCACCTACTTCCAACATGAACAAATAAAGCATAACTCAATAAAAAACAGAACAAAAAACCTAACTTCAATTCACAGCCTCAATCATAACCTTAGCTAGCAATTGCACCGAAGAAAAACTGATCTTTCATTAATGTATTCTTCAATACAAACTTCTCCTAAGACTAAGTCTTGCTTGGACAAGGCCCAAGACTACTTTTAAATATAAAAAAAATACAAAGTGGAGAAATAGAACTAGAACCCTAGATCTAGAGGAGAGGGAAGAGAGGACGAGGGGAGAGAGAAGTGAGGGGAAGTGGGACATCCAACCCCAGGAGAGAGGCATGGCTTGTCCCATAGGAGTGTGACTCCTTTTATAGTTTCGTTGATAATTGTTTCCCACTTGAACTCCTTAGCTTGGCTTGAACTATAAGCAACCCTCCTATCCTTAGCAACTATTTGAATTTGAATTTATCTCTTACCAAGGATAGAGTATTGTTGTGCAACTTAATGTATGTGTGGGTCCCTTTCCATCTGTACAATTGTAATCACGATTAGAAATTTTAGTACTAACTTTTAGAGGTTATATCTCCCTCATTTCAACTTCGATTGATGCAATCTTGAGCTCCACGAATATCTACTCGAAAAGAGCTTTCCAATGGTGATAGATTATGCTGATCCGACACTCGGTTTGCGAGTTATGACCATTACAAGTTGTTGCCCCTAAAAAACTAAGAATAATTGTGTACACAAGGAAGCTTCATGTGTCTGGACATCCAAGGCATGTGGGCCCCATCTTGGACGCCCAAAGAGCTTTGAAGATCTTTCTTACTTGGTTCTTGATTATCTTCCCAAATTTGAATACTTTCGTTCTCAGTTTAGAACTCCCATCTCTTTGGGTTTGAAGTTTTTCAAATCTTCTTGGGAGAGCTTTCCATCTGGAACTCGATCTCTTTCCTTAAGTAGAAATCTCCTGCTTAAGTTTGGAATTTTGGATAGAGGGGAAGAGATTTCTCTATGTAGGAAAGATGGATGCAAGGTATCTTAAAAACTCTTGAAAACTTTGAATGCAACAAAGTGGGCCCCACCTTCCGTTGAGTGTGTGCATGGGAATCCACGCCCAAGGTGGGGTGTGGTCCCTACTCTATTTTTTTTCTTTTCTTTTATTATTTCAAGGTTTTCTCTAGTGTGGGTCCCTTCTCTATAACAATTTCCTACAAAGATTAAACAAATGCTTTAATGATATAATTAAACTAGCGCAATAATCCATGCTAAGCACAGGCATCGCCTATGTGGTTAGGGTCCCTTGCTCCATCTACTTACTGTTGAGATTTTTTTGATAAATAATTACATGTAGGTATTGCGTGGTGTGCTGGTTAGGTTAGTTTTTATTTAAAAGGCTAGATATAGTGGGTTGAATCTCTCAACGTTTATATTATTTTAGCCTTTTTACCAAGGCTCAATAAAAAAAGTCAAGATTGAAAGGAGTTTGGTCAAAATTGAATCGAAAACCCTCTTCTTTAATATATATATATATATATATATATTATAATGGAATTTGTGCATGCCATGCATGGGACCTACTCAATGCAATTTTGTGCCTAATGACTTTATGCAATGGTGTCACAATGTTCAGAGATTAAAAGTCTAATTGGTGGGACCTTGGGGTGATGCACAATATCAATTTCACAAATTCATACAAGATTGATGATTTTTGCTCAAAATCTCTATTATCTCTCTCACTACAACTAGTATTTTGGCCACCTCATGGTTGTATTTCCAGTAAAGATATTATTAATACAATTGGAACATTGATCTCTTTTTTCTTCTTCTTCTTCTTGCTTAAGAGGAGGTGATTACTAGAAGAGGAAAGGGAAATAACAACAAAAAAGAAGGAAAAAAGATAACAAACGGGAAAAACAAAGCAGAAACCCACACCACCATCGAACAATAAGACCTCCCAAAAAATCCTAGAAAAAGCCCGGGACCTCAACCACCACCTATTAGCAGAAGAGTTGATGAAGCACAAGTTCATCGTGATCGTGTAGTCTGTCGAGACCAAAGCTATCGACCTCTTCTTCCACCCTTGGAGTCTTGTTCTTGGAAGTAATTGAATCTTTTTCTTGCAGATACAAATGATTGGTAGATGGAGGAAGGATAGAGTCAAATGTGGTAAATCTTGGGCAATCCATCTTAGCTAGATGATCTGCTATTTTATCTTGAGACTTAATGCAAAGGCTAATCTCCCAACCTACCATAGCTTTCAGCCCTTCTGTTAGGGCTGACCAAAGTTGCATAAATTCCCATAACAAGTTCTTAGCCTTTTTAAGACTCTCAACAAGAATGAGACAACTGCCTTCAATGATAACTCTTCTGTAACCATTCTAGATGCAGAGAAACACCCCTTGGTGCAGAGCTTTCAATTCCACTTCTAAAAGACGGGTAATAGCAATTGAGTAAGAGTAAGCAATCATCATTTCTCCTCTATGGTCCTTAACAATTCCACCCACTCTCGCAGCCTCAATGAGAGGGTTTACAACACCATAAGAACTTAATTTAACAAATTAACTTTCTGGTGGAGGGCTTCAGTTTTCTTGAGGAAATCTTGCATACAATGCTGAAGGGGGGATAGCTTGAGAAACATTCCATTCATAAATTGTGATTTTAGTCCCCTCAAGAACTGAGCATGGGTGAATCAACAATGCTAGAAAATGTAGTTGTTCCTCATTTTCTAGAGGTATCGGCAAACAATTACACCTACCCTTCTAATACTATTATTATATCTTAGCCAAAATCAATCACTTACAGAGTTAGCCTAATAAGGATGAGATGTTCGCGGGAAGTCTTTTCTAATTTTCCACCGTAAAAGAGCATTTGGCAAAGGGGTAACAATAGTTTCAATGTTGGTTCAATGTTGGTTATGTAATAAAGACAATTGGATCGACATAATTAAGTATTTATGCAGCCTACATCCGACCGGCAATTTACCATATAAGACACACCACATGAAAGACTTTAAGTATAGAGGGAACTTTCAATTTTCAAACAATTTTCCAAGGAAGATAGGGGCCAATATGGGAATTTTTAAAGGATTTGTATACACATATATGATCGACACTTAAATGGGCAATATTTAACTGCAAGACTACGGTGTCGTCAAGTAGTAAAGGAGTAAAAAGTCAGGATTATCGATCCCATAGAGAGAGGATGGAAGAAGCAATGAATCTAATTTAACTTAAGTAGAATTGAACTAAGATATAGCTTATATAAACAATTGAAGTGAATAATTAAAACTAATAAACTATGCAATGTAAACAACTAATTAACAATCTAAAATGTGAAATTAATAAGATCTAACAAACTACACTAAACTAGTGGATGAGTGGTGGTGGAAATTGAAGATTTAATGTGAACATGTGGTGTGAAATGCGTATGATTTTAAAACAAGTGGTGTAAAATTTATATCTAATAATCTAGAAGTGAAAATAACAAATAAAATTAACAACAATCAAAATAAGAGATTAGACAATCCAAAATCCACTAAGTATGTAATTAATCCAATCACTGCATGTTCTATTTCAACTCTCAAATCTATAATCCAATTAGCAATCTCTTGCCTAATTGGATTGGATGATATAGCAATGAAGATTAAATTACAGAAAATCAAAAGCCAAGATCATAGATCATCATCTAGCTACCCTAACAATAATTAATCAAAATCAAGCTACAAAAGATCAAAGATAAGGGCTCTAGAGTATGCTATGTGAGAGAGCTTAATCCAACTACAAAACATCAATCGAGATTATCCAAGCATCAAGTGTAGAGATAGAGCATGAGAAATGAGAGAGATTAGCATTATTAGATCTAAAATCTACTAATCAATCAAGGCTCAAGTAGATAATTTAAACTAAAACATGCATGGAATTGAACTAATCACATTACTTAGCTTCAAAAGGAGAGCCTAATCCAAAAGCTTTAGCCACTAAACATCAAGAAAGATCTTCAAATCTTTATTAATGATCTTCAATTACACTATCTCTCTAGATTAGTTACAAAGAAGCTCCTAAATGCAATCTAAAAGGAAAAATAAAATTGCCAAAAGATCTCCCCCTTTTACGAATACATTCACAAGGATTGCTTCCATTTAATTGGTTGCAACTTGAAGGCTTTTGATTGGCTCATTTGCTGAATATTTTATATGTAAAAAAATAATATACAATTATTGGGATTTGAACCCATAACCTATTTCACAAAAACCCAAGCTCTAACCAAAACACCAACCAATCCTTTGTGTTAAAAAATAACTTCTTTTATCCTTAAAGTCTTCTCCTCTTATTTAGAATTCTTCCACTCTTCCTAAGATTTCTTCATGTAACTTATTTATTGAAATCTGTTTTTGATGCCTTGGGACACTATCCCAAAGGTTAGGATACACACGGGGTCCACCTACACAAGAGAAATTACATAAAAATGCATTATAAATAATCAAATTTATGTATGATAATCCGATAATCCGTTAATGTGATAGAATGATAAAATCTCCGTATAAAGCAAATAATATGCATATGAGATGGTGATAAAATTCGGACTAATGAGGGGTAAAATATGCAATATTTAACACTCATCAATATATATGAGAGATGCTCCTATTAGAGTTACCCTCATGGTACTATGAGAGTAAAGGCAGGGGCCCTCACATCCATATCCAATGCCAACAGCCTAAATGCGAGTGCCTCCACTCTTTACTCTTATACTGTCATGAGAGTAACTCTCACAAGAGCATCTCCCTATATACACACACTGTATTTTACAAAATTTGATGAGATGAAGTTGAATATAATCCTATGCGATGCTCTCTTTTCTCTGTGTCAGTTTGCAGTTTAAATAGATGCTTTTAATTTTTCTCTGGGTTTGATGAAACTGAAATTGATACTAGCAATAGTTCATTATCATATTACTCTTTGGCGCCATCCATGTTTTCTTCTTTGTTGGACCATTATCTCTCATTCAACTATTATGGAGTTATTTTCCATTCCTATAAAACCTTTATTTTGCCGTTAGCAATTCAGTCCTTGTGCTTATATGACTTGTATTCTATGGTTTAATCCTTGTGATATAGGATTAGATGTGTGTCCTTACAAAAAAGATAGTATAGAGAATCTCGTTCACTACTAGGATATTTTCTTCGACGTAAACCCCCTATTTGAATTTATTTTCCAATTATGCACCTCATTTGTGTTTAATATTTAACAAGAATATCTAAAGCTGAAGAGAATTCCAAGAGTAGCATCAAATTATGTACTTAAATGGCTCGCATGTGATCATTCAATCAATTGTCTTGATCTTTAGATGAACCAAAACCGTGCCTATCAATGATTACAACATTTTACATGAAATTAGTATTGTTGAAATAATTTACTACATCCTTAAACTGGTGGTGACTAAAAATCTATAACCCTATTTTAGTACGAATATTTTTTTTAGTTTTATAATTATTCTAATCGATGCATATAATTAGTTTTTATTACTTTTATTTTGTTTTGTTTTGCATGTATTGTTCTGGTGTGGTTCTATTATTGTCCTTAAACCATCCAAAAGAATAAAGCAGGTCCATCTTTACCAATTAATATATTTATACCACAAGTTGAGGAGGAGAAAATAATAAAAAAGTTGGACAGCTTTTTGATAACATACATAAGGCTTACAGTACTTATAACATTTACACGAAATTGGCGGATGTTAACATCAAACGAAGCTCAACAACAACGGTGAATAATGAAGTTGCGAGGAAAATGTTTGTATCCTCTAAAGAAGGTTCTAGGAAAGAAAAATTAGGCGATGAATCTATAAAGTAGAGACGGAACTCAGATACGTTGAAAAATTGTGGGGCATACCTTCAAATTAAAAAAACAAAGGAGATGGGCGGTATTTAAAATTATTGTGGAACATACTCATTTATTAAGTAACCCTAGAAAGACTCATATGCTATGACCACACCAAATAGTTAGCGCTCCTAAGAAAAAATTGATCTATACTTATGGGGCAACTAATTTACGGCCAAGGGGTCAAATGGCACTACTAGAGCTGCAGGTGGGTGGGAGAGATAAAGTTGGTTTTACTGAGATAAATTTTTGAAATCAAATTAGTAACAAAAGATCAAGATGGTAAAATGTTCTTTGAATACTTTAGACAAATGAAAGAAAGAGATCCAATATTTTATTTTTCTATTGAGAAAGATGATGATGATCACATTAAACATGTGTTTTGGGCTTATTACTATTTTCAAAAGTCATATGAGGAATTTGGGGATATTATTTCGTTTAATACAACATACAATACAAACAGATATGGTCTCATTTTTTGTGTGTTCACCGAAATTAATCACTATAATCAATCAATATCATTTGAATGTTGCCTAATATCAAATGAGACTTTTGATACATTCATGTGGGTTTTCAAAAAAATGGCTAGAAGCAATGCAACGAGACCTGCTAAAGGCAATCTTAATGGGCCAAGATTTTGCAATGACAAAAGCGATTCGGTCCATTTTTCCCACCACATGCCACCATTACTATCTGTGGCACATTATGCAAAACTTACAAAAGAATTTAGGTGAAATTATGATTCAAAATCCATACCTCGGCTTAAGATCAATGTCAAATTGAAAATCTGAGGGGGAAGAAGCCTATCGTCAAAGATGACCGGAGAAGAGTGGGAATGGCGATTTGAGAGTTGTGTTTTCCCCCTTTTTCATTGAATAAGAAAGGAGAAAAGGAAGATGAAGCATATTTGAGGCGTTGAAGATGAACAGAGGAGGGGGGAAGAGTGAGGGAAAGAGTGATTCGAGCACGGTGTATGTTTTCCCCCTTTTTCGTCCAAAAAGAAACGAGAAGAGGAAGATGGAGCGTCTGGAAAGGGTTTCCCTCCTTTCTCATCAGTGAAACAAAGGAAGCGAGAAAGGACCTGCTTTTGAAAGGCTTTTCCCATTCTCACCCGATCATTTCACTATATATATATATATATATATATAAATGGGAGGTGCTCTTGTGAAAAATACTCTCACCTTACTATGAGAGATAAGGTGGGGGCCCTCACACACCTTATCTCTCATAGTAAGGTGAGAGTGTTTCTCACAAAGCACCTCTCATATATATATATATATATATATATATATTGAAAATTCTTAAAAACTCTCCTATCTCAAAAGGGGAGTTTGTGCCCGTATTTAATAGCCAATGATTTGTTAGTATTTTAATAGATCCACTTTTGTAGGAGAATATTTAGGAGAGAGAATCGGATATGTGTATCATTGATGACACGTATCACACTTTTATTGGCTAAAAGATGGGCCTTTTAAAAAAAAAATGCCCGGGGAGTTTTGTAGTGTAATTATATATATATAGCCTTATTATGAGAGATAAAGTGGGGCCCTCACATCCATATCTAATGCCAACAACTTAAATGTGACATTTATAGGAGCATCTCTCATATATGTTTATACATGCTAATGTTTGTTTACCATGTATTTGCGTTTGGGAATGATTCATATGTGTAAATTTTGGGTATTTAAATGACTCTTATTTATTTTTATTTTTTTTTTGAAATTTTTACACCTCAAATCCTACTAAATTGATTTGCATACAAGTGACGTATATTCAATACACGTTCCTTTTATGCTGTGTTTGGGAAGGGAGGAGGGGAGGGGAAGGGAGGGAAAATTTGAGGGGGAAGGAAAATGAAGGGGAGGGAAAGGAAAATTAATTTTCCCTTCTCTTGTTTGGGAAGTGAAAAAGTAGGGGAAGGAAAGGGAAAAAGTATAATTTTGTTTGTTTGTGAGGTAGGAAAAAAAAGACCATTTTACCCTTATCCCTCTTTCTCCCTCACTTTCCCCCATTTGGACATAAAAGGGCATTAATGTACTTTCCTCCCCTTTCCCCTCTTTCTCCCTCACTTTCCCCACATTTTTGGGGGGAAAATTTTTGTCACTAAAAGACAAAAATTTTCCCCCCTCTTCCCCTCCCCCCATTTTCCTCCCCCCCTTCCCAAACACCCTCCCCTCTTTCCTTCCCCCCACTTTCCCCTCCCTTTTTTCTTTCCCCCCTTTTTCCTGCCTTCCCAAACAGGGGGTTAGGCGCCAAAGTGGTGTAGAGCATGTCCGCCTTCCTCATGGACAAGTTTGCAGCCTCATTTTTTTCCCCACTTTTTATCTTTGCATTCAAATTGGGCCTTTTTGATTGCACAGAATTACAACCTATGCATTCAAACGAGCGCAAGGCATTGGATGCATGAGAATCCTTTGTCAAGTAGGCATATTTAGTTGCATGACTTGAAATAAATAGGAATTTCTCATCAAATGGGCATTAGAATACATAAGAACTCATTGATGGAAAGAGCCTATTTGTTTGCAGGGAATTGTAGTATACAGGAAGTAACTGATTAAAATAGGCCTGTTTATTTACATGGATCGAATTGGAATGCACGGTAAGCAATTGATTCAAATGGACTTGTTTGTTTGCATAAAGTTGGATTGTATTTTTTAATATACGTATAATTGAAATACAAAGGAAATTATTGTCCAATGAGCTTGTTTGTTTCATGAAATTAGAATATATAAGAATTCAGTCCTAGAATGAGCCTATTTATTTGTATGTAATTGGGTTCCCAAGAAAATAATGGTTCAAATGGGCATGTTTATTAGTATGGAATTCACATAGACACTAAGTGATTTATCCAAATTGGCCTTTTTGTTTGCATGAAAGTGGAAAACATGGGAAGTATTTGATTCAAATGGGCACTAACATGGAATTTGAACACATAGGAATTCATTGTCAAATGGGTTTATTTGTTTACATTGAATTGAATTTATATAATATCCATATTTATTTCATATAATAATAAAAATTAACTCCCTACATTTACATACACACATGTCGTATTTATAATGGACAGAGGGCATATACACTAATACACACATATTTATATCATAATATATAATATTAATAGACAAAGGGCCGGGACAATTCAGGCTTGGTCTTGCCCAAACTAGCCCTTAAAGCTGCAGACTTCTCAAAATCAGCCCCTACTCTACCCTCAAGGCTTTAGGACAAGAAAAAAGCTATGTACCCTTTGGAAAGCCAGGCCTCTTGGTCCAATGGTCAAATTGACAAGCTTAATCACAACCCACTCATATTACAATTACATGCCTTCTATGAGAGCATCTCTTTAATGTGAGGGCCCCCACCCCTATCTCTCATAGTAAGGTGAGAGTATCTCTCACAAGAGCATCTCCCACATATATATATATATATATATATATATATATAGTGAAATGATCGGGTGAGAATGGGAAAAGCCTTCTCTTTTGTACTTGAAACTTCTTAAAAAGGGGGTGTCCCTCACCACAATGGTGAGGGATGGATGCACTTGAATATCCCCCTATATATATATATATATATATATATATATATAGGATAATATTCAAGTGCATCCATCCCTCACCATTTGTGGTGAGGGACACCCCTTTTGGGGAAGTTTCAAGTACAAAAGAGAGGTGTACTTCTCTTTTGTACCTCACTTTTGTACTTGAAACTTCCCCAAAAGGGGTGTCCCTCACCACAAATAGTGAGGGATGGATGCACTTGAAGATCCCCCATATATATATATATATATATATATATATATATATATATATATATTCATGTTATGATGAGGGACAATACAGTAGTTCGAACCATCCACACACATGAGACCCCCTTAAGTATGTCAGACCCATTGAATTTTCACATATCCAAACACTGTATGTCGCCCCCCCCCCCCCCCCGCCACACACACACACACACACACACACACACACACAAGTGCAGTAACATTTCCAATCCTTGCCGTCCATATATAGATGCCCCTACTTGAATGGCGGGGGCTCCTGCACAAGTGCATTGTGTGATTTTCAATTCCGGTCATCCTGTGATGGAGTTCGCCCACAAGTGCAACGTGTTTTCAATCTGTATCTCCAAGGATAGAGGCCCTTGCTTGAATCTGAGGCTCCCCGTGCAGGTGCAGCGTGCAATTTTCAGTCCCTGCTGTCCAAGGACACAGTCCATGTGCCAATTCATGGGGAGAAAGTGCAGGGGTCTTTGTTTAATGACAACTGGATGGTACATAGTGAAATTAACAGAGTTTTTTCCTCTTACCAGAACTCATGTTGGATTGAATTCCATAGAAAATTTAACCTCAGAAACCATAGCATAAGGATTAAGGGCTAAAAGCACTCATTGACTTGCATTGTTCCCAAGCTCAATTAGATTTACAGTATCAAGAAGATAATACTATGATTGCTTATCTTATTCTATAGTATTGGATCACCCCCACCCCAAAATATAAAATTAAAAAAATCGATAACTACACACCTCAGTCTAATCACAACAAATCCCCTAAACAAAACAATATGAAATCTTTCTACTATTAATATAGGGAGACTCTATTATGATACAAAAATATTGCAACAGAAGCACTCCTAAAGCCAAATGCACCCGTACTGTTAGTAAAAAATACTTTTACCATAACCCCCATTGCAATTGGTCGTTCAAGGGGAATAAATTATACCATTGAACAATACTTTTATTTACTATTAAATAAAATTAACCACTACGATGAATTGAAATAAAATGTAATTTCTCCCCAAGTTTTTAATTCATAATCTAACAAAATAATGCTTAGAATCAAAGGGATCCTAAACATGATGATAATAATGATGATGATGATGATGATGATAGCAATTTATGAGCCGATGCTAAAGCACTGTCCCCATTTGCATGGTTGAAGATCATGACAGGCTTCTTTATAAGCTAAATGGCCCTCTGCCAGCCAATGTGCCAATTTACCAGAAAATAAATAAAGAAACAATCCACATCTCATCCATGAAGAGTTCAAGAAGGTTAATGGAACCCATGAAGATGCCAAGTGCAATATAGCTGAAAATTTATCTGTCCCCAAAAATGGAAGGGCAATTTTTGCCGCATAAGGTTTCTCAAAATTATGTCATCTTAGCCACAAATTAGCAAAGCTTGTCCACTTGGCTAAATGTACTTGATGATAGATTGATAAATAAGGCACCGTTCAATAAAAAAAAAAGTGCAGGGACATACAATACAAGCTAAGGGTTTGAGTTGACCTCATTCCTATCTATGCCCGGGTTGTTGGTAAATTGTGGCCCTACAGGGATCTCATCAGCTGTCTGTTTCATCAAATTTGTTCACCATTATCACCCCCACTTGAAACTGACACAATATGAAGGCTACAGATCTTGGCTCTAGATATAAAAAATAACACGATTATAGTCATGTAATCTTCATTTGATGATACTGAAGAACAATCCTTGCAGAAAAAGAGATCCAACTTATCCTGCTCCCAGAGGGACAATAGAATTAACGTCAACTGTTTTGACAATCATTATTTGATGATAAAACAGTAAAAAAGCCGCCCAATTTACTCTCAGTGTAGCTCCTATTGGTACAAACATGCGAGGAAACCAAAGACAAAGAAACATAAACACATACAGACTGCATAAGCATTCAAATGCATGACAGGAAGAGGTGAATCTCGTCATCGATGCAGCATCAACTTTAAGATGCGGGATCACACACATAACAAGAGTAGTGCGGATAGATCACTGGGAGAAGAATGCCAGTATTACGAGGTGGGAAGCTTACGAGCGTAAGAGAGTACCATTACAAAATCCTTGGCTGAGATGCCCACAGAAGCTGCCACCCTTTTTGATGACGCCTCTCGTAACCACATTCCTACCAAGTTATGCAACGCCAAGGTGGGGGCAACTGGCTTGCCCTTACAAGTGATCTCCACCTATCAAGCAATTTACATATCGATCAAATTCCTAGAACCATTATGTGATGAAACTATTCTTGCAACGCATGCAGTACCTTAGTTTCATTATTCATGTCTGTCCAAAAGCAAATATTTGCACCTGTGTCTCACTGAAACATGTATGTACTCTCTGAGGGATAGTGTGCATGCACGAAACATTTATCTACTTGCATATTAATAAAGAAAACAGGGCTCTGACGCGGCAAGGCTCATGGAGATATAGAATTACGCTCCATAGATCAAAACAATGATTCAAAATCAACTGGTGATTTCCTTCATTTGTGTTGTAAGTAGGGAGAAATTCCCGCATCATTGCAAAGCTAGTAGAGAGATTTTTTATGGAAGAAATTTTTTTACCTCTATACATAAAAAATGACTCAAATTCAAGTGTATTGAGAAGAGTATTTCTGCGACATTATGCAGTCACATCATAATATACTGGTATTGGAATGCAGAGTTATATCTGAAAGCAAGTGAATATAAATAGTAAAACAAATTATTTTAGGGGACGATAGTTTCTCCATCCAATTTTGCTCTTGACCAGTTTTTTGATAATTCATTAGTCCCTTGGAACGTAGCAATTAAAGGTAATCACCCAATGGTGTCTAGACTCTGGCCCATCCATCTGTTTTACTCTATATTAGTCAAATAATTAGGCTTATCTAAGCACGATGATTCTTGATAGCACAAGGAACCAAAGGTGGAAACTAGTTAATCGATGGCGTACTGATGATTGGACTACTTCTGTAGCAATTGATACAGAGACCATTTTCTATCAAATGATCAGATGATTAGAAGCATGCAACAAAATAAGTTTTGAATATCAAACAGATAGATTGATGATGAACCCCAATTATATTATTGGACTCATCATAATTGAACAAGGCCACTCATTTTGATCTCTGTCAATCGAATGAATAAGATTGTTTCCTCGCGTGCATGCTTCGTTCATCACATTGGTTTTTTTTTTCTTTCTAATATGTACTTATCCAAACATGATGAAAAGAGCAGCATTTTGATATCATTGACCATCTCATTCCCTCAAAGCACTCCCTGCCTCCCATTCCAGAAGGTCAGATTGTGAGTAAAATTTCTGTCCAAACTAAGCATCGAATGATAGGGAATGATGGAGGCCTTCCATTTACTATTGATAGCCTTTCCATCTCTGGACTTGACTATCGCCCTCTAGCCCCTAATATCGACCAAGGAGTACTGAGGTCAGTAACCACTATAAGATCCTAAATTCTAATGCTTTCCCGAGGCATCATTTAAACATAAATAAATAAATACCGACATCAAAGTTAAGAGAAACACTGCAGGCCAGTAATGCATATTAGATAGCTTGGGAGGGTTCAGATGAGGCTTGCATTTAAAAAAGGGTCTCATGTGTTTGTTGAATATAAAAGAGGGTCTTGTTTGTGTGGTCTATTTTCCAAAACCCATTCATTTAAGTATTTGGATTTTATTTATTTTAGTCAGATATCTGTAATTTGTAAGGATATGTTGGGGCGGTTAGGCTAATAAGAGTCTTATCATTGGATATGACAAGGTTAGGATAGTAAGTCATAACTGAAGTCTTCCCAATGCTGACCCCAAGCTAGCATATAAAACCTCCCACAGCACAGATGAAATCCCTTCAACTATACCTCAAACTAGTCCTCGAAAATCCCTAAAACAGGTGGCCAAAAAACCATTAAATCCAAACTATTTAATCCCAGATGACAGTCTCCAAACTTGTTGCACAAAAGTACCTAAACAAGAATGCTAACAGCTAGATGTACAGAAGACACTTAAAAGGAAAAGAAGACATCAGATGAAACCCAAAATCATAAGCAATTCTAAAACACACTCCAAATGCCAAATAAAGCAATAAACATATTTCATGACTTTAATTTAAATTTCTAATTAGAAAATAAAAAATCAACAATTAAGGTGAATCAATTTTTGGGAAATGAAATTGAGAACTCACCTCAGCTTCACTTGTAAGATCAAGCTTCTTTACAAGGTACTTTTGGATGAAAGATACAGGTAGATTTCCATCTCTATGACAAGAAAAAGAAAAAAAAAAAAAAAAAGATGTGTTGATAGATACATAAAGACAATAAACTTAAAAAAAATGTCGAGAAATAATAACCAAATCATCTTTCATCTGCTAAAAATACGAAAATGAAAGCATTTTATTGATAAACTTGCAAAAATTTTAAAACTGCCGTTAGCCGACAATAATGCTAAATTGAAATATTTCTATAATCAAGTCATTAATGTTTCATCGTGGCCACATCAGCATAGTATACTACAATTGTAGAGATAATGAAATGACTTGCCTTTCCATCATCTCTACAACAATTACCAGAAAATACCAGCAATTAGAAACAAACCCGAGACAAGAAGATGCATATCCATAGTTGTCAACTCTGTTTAGGACCCTGATTTGGTTTGGCCCTAAACTGAAATATTTTGGGTAGTTCGAAATTCAATGATACGTTCAAACTTTCATTTAAAAAAAAAAAGAAATATATATATAGAAAAATTAAAAAAAATGTGTAAAAAAATATATGAAACATTAAAAAATTAAAAACATATAAATTATATCTATTCTATTTTTTCTAATAAATAAATGATGCAATATGTTATTTCTACATGCCAAGTGACTAATTTATAAGCTATGTGTACGTGACTGTGAAATTAAACATGCATTCTTAAATTTCAACCCATAATATGACATACAATTATTTTATAGTTTGCATATAGTGGGAGGCTTGGCATATATTATACTGTTTTATTACAAAAAATAAAATTGCACAGGTGTGGACCGAAATAGCCAAAATGCCAAGTAGACCAAAATCATTTGAAATACAGGGCAAATTTTAAATGTGCAGTTTGGTTCAGCCAGTGCTTCAAACTGAAATTATTCGGTCCTTTTAGCCAAACCAAGCTGAAATTGACAATATCAGCATAGAAAAGCCAATCAGTAAAATGATTAACAAAAACTCACAACTTAACTGAAATAACATTGCTACAATTATGCCCAACAACCTTCAAAAACAAAAAGTGCTAAGGGATAAAATCACATTGGCATAAAGCAAGTGCAGAAATATATTATTAAAGCAATGAAAAATAATATAAAAACACAACCATGGCTCTGCTTATACCTATTCTTTAGATTGTGTATCTTCTTTATAGTAAAAAAGCATTTTTGGTCTCGTATCCATGGTTCTTTAAAAAAAAATCATCTATGTATCTTTTGTTTATCATAGTTCAGTGTAAAGATATACATCTGAACACACAATTACCATATGTAAATGCTGCAATCAATAAACGTAATCACCTTATCTTTTTTTTTTTTTTTCTTTATCTTTTTTTTTTTTGAACGGTACCTTATCTATAGTTAATAAAATCATGTCTGGTGATCAACCATGAAAAGATGAGAGGAATAGAAAAGCAGCTCGAGCTGGGCCAAGTCCAAGCCCGCATGTCTTGGCCCACATGAAAATGAAACAAGCTGGCTTATTCGAGTTAGGCTTAAGCTCGGACCAGGATTTTGAACCCCATGTGGAATTCAGGTCAGGCCTAGGGAGTTGGGAGTTAGGACTCACAACCGTAGGGCGTGTAGGCCCATACACCCGATATATATGTGCTAATTTATAAATAAAGTGCTTGGTGCAATGGAGATTTTAGACCATTGGATCAAAGATAATTCTCACCCAACAGCTACACTGGAAACACACTCTCCCGGGACTCAAATCTTGAGTCTCAAAAACCTTTAAAAACTCCAAGTCCCAAAACATCTCCCCCTTAGCTAATAAATCCTCCTACTACAGTACCTCTCATCGCCAATAGCCTGGGATTCATCAAATTTAAAAGAATCTCATTATCACTGTTCATGCATGACATACTGCTTGCCCGTCAAAATGAGCCATTTCTCACTTAAAAATTTATTCTTTTAATATAATTTAATATAAAAAAAGCTGCCACCAATGTTATAAAAAGAAAAAAGAAAAAGCTGCCACCAAGTTACTTAAACACTCAACCAAATCTCATGGTTACTCCAAGGTCTAGTTGCCTGCCATGAAGTTGCTTGAAAAACATTCAACCAAGTTTTATGGTTGCTCAATTGATCGGGCATTTAAAGAAGATGCAAGATAGTGGCATCTTCCATGTTGTTTCACCTTGGTGTAGATCCTTGGATGCAACAGAATAGCACATGGGCCCCATGTGTCAAATCATACAATATGAATTTTTTTTTTTTTTTGAATAATAACTTGTATTAATCAAAGACTTAACAGTACAAAAGAGGTATACTGAGAAGCTAAGAAAAATACCAAAATAACAAAGACCCAAAAAAAGGCAGGTCTAAGCACCAAGCCTAACAAAAAGGCCCTATACAAAAGGCAGAAAAAAGGCACCCAAAAATCAAGATATCACCTCCCTCCATTTGAGAAGGAGAAGGTCTAAAGGCAGACCGACCCCTTACTAGAAAGTTGGAAGATCAAAATAGGAACTTCATGGAATTAGAGGGGTAAGGACACCATGTATAAGGAAATGAAACAGACAAAAATAAGAGGCCATCCTGTCCCAATAGGAGGGAATCTTACAACTTCTATCTGTACTTGGAGTCTCTAACTACAATACAACCAGGATCAAAGTGAAAAGAAAAGGAAAGATACAAAGTGAAGAAGGGGGGTGAGAAGCCCTTTTTCTCTCTCCTTATCCCACATGGCATTTATAAGCAGAACCCGTGGGCCTTGAATGGCCCCGTATGTTGGTCAGCCAAGATGTGAATGTGGGCCCACATTAGGTAATTATAAATTAAGTAGAGGTAGGTATTCCCACTAACATGGGCAAATGCAATACCGGATAAACTATATACATACATTAACCTTTTGATGGTCATGGTAAGTACCTTGGAGATGTGGTGGGCACCACGGACTTAAATGTAAGTACAATATACTATTTCACATGACTATGTTGCCTATCTCAAAGTACACAATATCATATCCTCCCCCTGTGAAGCAAAGGGTGAGGGAATGTACTTTGCAAATTAAAAGAAAATCTCGTCATGTGTGCCCATTGGAAGGGAAGGATGGGTGAAAGTAAATTGGATATCCATCTTTGAAGGCTGCAATCATCGATGAATGTATGAAAAAGTATGAAGAGGTCAGATGTGAGTTGCCAACCATAGTTGGCAGCAATGCGACAATTGCATGGGCAGACAGGGAGACTAAAAAGATTGAAACAAGAAGATGGTTCAAGAACAACATTGGTCCAATCACCATCTTTGTTCGGTAGCACAACTTGTGTGTTAGCGAGGAAACATCCATGGCTTCATTTATTATTTGTACAATGCGAGTCTACTCACATTTGGGGCAGCCAACATTGGGGCACATTCAATAACCATGCGGGTTCTCCTTATAGATAACAATGTCGATACAACAACAGGATCAATCCAATCAAATACAGTTGGGTCGGACAGGACAAACTGAATCCAAATCATCCTGATATTGATGTACCTAATAATGCGAAATGGTGGGGAGATGTGGGGCGGGCAAGGTAGAAGGATAGAGAGATAGATCAGGCAAACCTGAAAAATTGGCCTTTCACCAAACTCCAATCCAGGAGGCTAAGAGATCTCAATAACTCGAAGAAAACTTGGAAAGGAATCCCAGAAGCTTCACTTTTCATTATCATAATCTTGTCCAACCCTCAAAAGAGGCATTACAACGCTTTAAATAGGAGAAAACTAAACCTAAACCTAATCAGGACCATCCACACACATTGATGGCCGGGATTAAAACATCGAACCAAAATAACTTAGAACATGATTAAAACTCTTAAATAATACAAAAATTATCATAAAATGAATGGTCCCAAAGTCTTGATTGAGATAGATGGGCTGGGCCCATCGACCCACGGAGGCCATGGGGTCTGTCCTACATCACCTAAACTACCATTAATATTGCAGCGCAAAATGGCTTTCATCAATTGAATTTAATTAATTATTCTAATGGTAGATGGAAAGTCCACAGCAGCTTATCCAATGGAAACTTAAAACTACCACACATTCAGTCTAACCCACATGTTGTTGTATGTAGCACCTTGTAGAAATAAGGGCCTAAAGTAAATCAAACAAAGATGACCGGATAGAGAATGGATAAGGCAGGGAGTCCAAGGATATAGGAAGTTCATGGATTTTACTCAAAAAAAGCGCTGCCAGGTTCAATACGATTTTTTAAGTATCTAGTTATCATAGCTGATATTCAAATTTTTTGTTTGGTGTCAAAATCTTTCTTAATCTTCCCTGACATATAAAAGCAGATTTTTCTTCCTTTTTTTTTTTTTTTTCCTTTCTGAATTGTTGCATAATAACAATTCTTAAAACAAAAGTAACTCACTTTATCCTTAAGTAACTGGCCGAAATTTGCGGCAAGCGTCCATCTCCTTCCCTGGAAAAAAAAAAAAAGAATTGTAAGTATCACAAAACTAAAAAGATTGTCGCGAAGGTTTGAGTGGGAGAAAGACAGAATAAGAGATTCCTCAACATAAGGCAAAAAAATAATAATAATAAAAGAAAAACAAAACTGCTTTTGAAATAATTCTGATAAGTTCAAGCATCTCCACAAAAAAGCATATATAATCATGGTTCTGCTAAAAGGTACTTCTCACGGCCTTTATGTCCCTTGTGAGACCCTTCTACCAAAAAACAAAAGTTCCTCGTGGGACCCACTTGCATGCAGCTAGTCATGGGAGGGTAGTGTGATGATAAGGTCTCATTGTGGATATGATTTTGGGTAAAAATGTTCTCATTATGTCCTTGATTTAGGGGCCTTAAAGTCTAACGATTCCTTAAGTTATACATTTTATGAAATTTAATCTAACAGTGAATATTATTTAGGAGGCTCCCTGTATTAAGCACCATCATCGAAAACCCCAATCATGCCAAACAACACCTACCTGGTATGGTGACGGAGACTCAAACATCATACTAACCACTTAATCAAGGGCCGACAAGTTTTCATCATCCAAAATGAGTGCAAGTCGATCCGGTGGACCAATCCATTCGGATGGGTGTGAAACAAGGGATTGGTGACTATCAAGGGGCGTCCCTATTTTATGGTCCACTTAGATGGATCATAAGTTGGGCCCCACTAAGTGTTTTGGGACGTGGTACTCACCTTATGGGTAAGGGGTTATTGACCCTATAGATGTTTATATATATTTATTTTTCCAGAAAAAACACATTTTTGTAAATTGCATACTTGAAATAGCTACATACTGGTCATCAGAAGCCACTAAAGACAACCAAATCGGGCCGATTCTTCTCTCACGCTTTAAACCTGCAGCATCAAGCAGTGCTTGAGCTGAGTTGTTCAGTCCCTTGGAAGCAGTTCCCCTTTTCCGTCTAGTTCCATGAAATCTTCGAGGTTTTATTGACTCTGACGATGCAGTAGTGATGCCTTTCTTGGCATCTGACTTATTAGCAGTCTCCCGAACCTTTGTTTTATGTGCATTCACTTCACCATCATGGTCATGAATTTGCTCTGTTTTTGCAATAGAGCCCCCTTGTATTGTGAACTTAAAACCTTTTGTTCTATTTGCAGCTTCAACCAGGCAATTTAAGGGCTTCCACATATCATCTTTCCCCAGCCATGGCTCAGCACCATTACTTGTATCTTTATTAGATTGGTTGTTAGATGGCTCTGCATTCGTTGAATTCTGCATGGATAAAAACAGTTATTCAATAAAAGGATATCTTTTTATCAGAGATATCTATGGATAGCTAATATGAGAAGGGGTAGCAAAGGGCCAGATCAGGATTGGTTGGGATGAGCCAGAGCCATATTGTTCTGATATTGGATGCATATTTAGGCCCAGGCCAAGAAAATGTTGATCCTTTTGGGCCTGGGCCTGGGCCTGTATGAAAGAACCATAATTGGGCCAGTCGATACGGGTGCACATGTGCCAGGTTGGGCCTGCCCAAGCCCGGACTGAGCCTGGCCCAAATTGAGCTGGATTTAGGACCACTTTTTAGGCCGAGGGCTGCTCCTAGTTTTTTAGCCTGATTACCATATTTCTAGGGCTACCCCTAAATATACTTAAAGGCCCGGCCCGGCCTAACTATTTGATGCAAAGGAGTGGGTGTAGTTTGAAAAATGGGCTGAGCCAGGCCCTGAACTGCGGGCTCATAGACTGGGTCTGTACCTAAATATTAGGCCCACTAATTAAATGATCTACACTTGGTTAAGCTTTGGTCAAACTGACCCAGCCCATGAACAACCCAACCAGTCAGGGCTCAGGTTTGGGCCAAGTCTCAGTAAGAGAATAAGGCCATGTTGCACCGATAAATCTGGTTGATCTAAAACCATGCCCAGGCACATCTCATCACAGTAAAAGAAGTATAGCCATGGAGGACTAGGAAGCCAACGGGATAATCAACCAGTTGTTGCCATAATTTTTTAGCACATAATTAAACTACAAACCACTGACTACCCCTTACCTGTCTTCTGTTTTGTACAATCTTGTTCAGAGTTTCACGTGAGCTTGAACTCTCAGGATAATCTTCAGTAGTATCTTCCTCCTTTTTAATTGAGTCTTCAAGAGGGAAACTTGGCCCCCGTAGAGCCCTTCTGGCAACAGCTTTAGTTCGCCTTCCTGTCAAGCCTGTATGGCTTGATACTCGAGGAGTGTTAACCACTAGTGAAGAAAGAGATCTTTCTTTTCTTCTGACAGGCAATGAGATAGAAGGCACAATTTCAGGAGCCTTAACTTTTCTCGTTTTGAAAGGAAATATCTTTGCCCTAACATCTTGTAAATTATGATCTGGCCTGCAGGTAAGTTCATAAAAATCATGTGCTTTAGTATAAAGATTTAAACCAAATCCCCATTGAAAAGAGATAATGTTATCATGCAATGCTCACTTGAAAGTATTAACTTTTCTACTCACCCCTAAATGGTACAAATGAGTCCTATTTTGAAGTATGAGATCCAGTGGTCCCCTCATATGACCAATTATTCTAACATCTGATGAAAATTGAAAATTACAACCAGCAGTAAAATGGGCCCAATCTGACAGTTGGGATTATGACGTGGAGGATGTTCTAACTAAGCATTTATAATGCTGCGCTGTGGGGCCTAAGATATGGGCAATTTGGATTAGTAAAATCCAGCCCCACATGTACTTTTCTTTGGGTCCAGCAAGTGCTCAACTGATCATATCGAATACATCATTACATATAAAAGGAAACATCAGACTACTGAAATATGACTTTTAACACACTTCACTGCCGGCTGAGAATTCAGACAGATAAGTTTGGACTGCTCATGAATGGGGTGGTTTACATTCCACTAATAGGACCTCTATACAACTTGCCTGAACAAGAAAAGTCTAAGCCCCTTGTGGGGTCCAATTTTGATGAGATAAAATCAAAGTCCCTTGTGGACCTACTTTGATGCATCCTAATCTTGGGAGGATGGTGTGATGGGAGGTCTCATTATGGATATGATTTTGGGCAAAAATCAATCTCAACAATCAGATCATCACAACCACTGATTTAGGGCCCTAAAAGTTTAGCAGATTTCTTGAGTGATATATATATATATATATGAAATTGAACCCAATGGTGAATATAATTCACATTACTATTAAATTAGGGTGACTGCCAATTCACAGAAAGTTCATGAGAAGGTTGGATTTATCATTGGCGGTCTCATGTTTTATATATATATATATATATATATATATATATATATATAGAGGGAGGTGCTCTTGTGAGAGACACTCTCACCTTACTATGAGAGATAAGGTGGGGGCCCTCACATCCATATCCAATGTCAACAACTTAAATGTGAGGGCCCCCACCTTTATCTCTCATAGTAAGGTGAGAGTGTCTCTCACAAGAGCACCTCTCATATATATATATATATATATATATATATAGAGAGAGAGAGAGAGAGAGGAATTTACCTGAACAATCACTTTAGCTGTCCACTAACCACAAAAGGCCCCAGTAGTTCATATGATACGAAAGTGGTCCCCTAGGACTACTTCTGTATTTTTTTTATTAAAGTTTTCATTGAGCTACGACGTCATCACTTGTTTAAACCTGACAAAACCCCAAAACCCCTATTTTCCCTTTCTTCCTCCCCATCACCATTACGAATGTGTCTCCTCCTCACCACCAGTACGAATGCATCTTCTCCTATTGGATTCCAGGTCGTTTTAAGATTTGATTTTTTTTCATTTGATATTCATTTTTCATTTGTTGATTTGAGTCTGGCCTTTTTCAATTTGTTGATTTGGGCTCTCTCTCTTGGTTGGGTCATGCAGTGGAAAAGTGTGATTTTGTGCAATTTGTTGATGCTTTCTCTAGTTGGGTTGAGTTTGGGCAATCCAGGGTCGAATGAGGCAGGGCGAGGCATGTCCACCTGCATGAAGGCCTATCATCCTTTTGAGCAACTCCTAATTCAAATCACAAGAGAGTCAAAGGAGACGACCGATCATTACCTGAAATCATCCTCCCCCACCCCCCCCCCCCCCCCCCCCCCCCCCTCTGCAAGCTTTAATCCACCCCTCCTCCTCTCTTTACAAGCTTTAATCAACCCCCCCAACCCACCTCTCTGTAAGCTAAGTAAAGCTTGTGTAGCTCTTCCTCTCGAGATTTTCCTTCGTTTAGATCAAGCTGAGTAAAGCTTGTGTAGCTCTTCCTCTCGAGATTTTCCTTCGTTTAGATTGGCCATGTTGACCAGGGGAACTTGCATAGAAGGGTTGCGGCCATCAGAGACTGGATTGTTTGCCACATCGCGTACGTAGCTCTGTGGGACTACATCCAACGGCTCTCATGTGAGCTCTTGTACACGTGGGATCTTCTTACTAGCCTTAATGCTGGACAGAAGAGCCATGGCGGTCCATCAATGGAAAGAAGAGGAGTCCATGTTTGACTTTTTCAAAGCAAAGCTCCTCCCTCTCCTTCTCCTTTTTAAATGGAAAAATACAAGGGTTGGTGGAACATTTTTTCTAGAAAGAAATCCTTTGGAGTTTGGTAAGACTACCTTGAACTATCAGCATATGGTAGTTTTGGATTCGAATCCCTCATCCCAAATATTCTAATTCCGCAGTTTTTCTTGAGCCACAGTCAAAGTACAGGACCTTGTCAATGAATCTTGATTTGGAGGAAGTAATTAACAATCACGATGGTAGGAAACTTGAGCGGCAATGATCCTGAGACCACAAGCTTTTGCATTTTCATTCCAAATATACCTGCCACTACATTTTCTCACAAGAAAACATGTATCCAACAAACAGCAAGCACTACTTTAAATGCCAGTCCTTGGTTTAAAAAGTCACCATTAATCTCGCCCACCAATTCTCTTTAAAATAACGAAAGCAAGGCATCCAATATAATTAATTTTTATAATTGTGTTTGCAATGAAGCATGCAGAGGATGTATGTTGGTTTCTTTGGATCATGTAGTGCGTGTGCACATCATAGTGAATCTAATGGTTTTTCTTTTCCAAACTAAGATCCGCGTCGACGTCGTCACTCCGCTGAATCTTGAGATACTTAGTCCCATTGCAATGAGCAACGACGTCGACGCTCGTTGTAAAAGGGTAAAAAAAGTGAAAAGTTTGGCGAGAAGACCGGTTTTGTTTCATAAAAGTTGGTGGCCATCTAAGGCGCTCTTTTGGGTAAATTCCTCATATATATATATATATATATATATATATATATACATGTATATGTATAGGAAATATTCCTGTGCATCTGTCCCTCACTGTATTACGGTGACGGCAACATAGTGGGGCTGACTTTATGATCCATCCAAACCATCCACACAATGGCCGACCTTAGAATTTCGTTTAGGTGGGGCTAAAGTTTTGATAGACATAACATTTAAAAATAAAAATAAAAATTATTTTCACAGTACCAAATAGCACCTAAACGTTTTTCTTTAGAAAATGTCCAACTCATGAAACTCAACTAAATGCATGACAATTTTTCAAGATTGGGCAATGAAGAGGTTAGGATGTTAATCAGAAGTACCAAAAAGCATTGGATGAGTCAATGCCAAATGGAGATCACTGCAAATTCAACATCAGTGAGTGTGTGAGAAAAGATCGAATACAACATTTTGAGGACACCCATACTTTTCCTTCTCACTTTCTCAAAGTCTTCAACCTTTGGATAATGGGAGTGGAATTCCATATTTGAATTATAGTGGGGTAAGAAGACATGATAATACAAATGGATTTGGTCATCTTTGGATCTATAGATATGTTCGGATTTGGTGGAAATTCAGGGCTTGGATAATGGGCTGGAAAGAAGAGGTGGAAAAAGAGGGAGCCCTGTACTGCCACAATGTTTTCTTTTTTATTTCTTTTTTTTACCAACAAAGCTTTACATATGTGGGGCTGTCTTTAGATATATATGGAGTGACAAGTTTAGACATGTGGTGCATGCTCCAAGGCCCCATTCAATTCTTTGAGCATTTAAAATCCGACCTGGGGCCATCACGCCATATCGCTCCAATGTATGCCCACCCTTGATCCAAAGTCCCATTAAATCCCAAGAGAGTTTCAATTCCGACCTAGGGCGACCGCCCCAGGTCGCAACAAGCTAGGTCTGCCCTTGCATCCACACACATGGGACCCCCTGAATAACACCAGATCCCTCAAGTTTACACCATAATATGGTGATGGATAGATGCACTTGAATATTTTCCATATATATATATATATATATATATGGGAGATGATCCTATGAGAGTTACTCTCACGGCATTGGATATAGATATGAGGGCCCCCACCCTTACGCTCACAGTACCGTGAGAGTAACTCTACTAGGAGCATCTCCCTTATATATATATATATATATATATATATAACAATGTCTATCAAGCACAACCAGTGCACAATGCGCACCGGTGCTGGGGCCCACCTGGGGGTCCATCCAAGTGGAGAAAATACCCCCTACCCCTCCCTAAATGGGTCCCACCAAGTCACGCACAGGATGACTGGCCATTTTCGAAAGTCAAAATGCCCCTTTGTGCGACAAATTAGAGAAGAGGCGGATTTAATATTGCACTTGATGTGGAGTTGTCATAATGACGTTGGTTTCCTAAATTTTCTCCATCTTTAAATGACTTGGACAACTTTCCTATTAGCAAATGACCACTACTTGTATTCCCAATTTCTTCTCCTTAAAAGGGCCTGTCCATTTCCAATTAAATAGGCCAAGGTTCCACAATTAGCCGTAAGTGGGTGGTTCAACTCTTATTTGAGTGAAATTTGATAGCCATGGAAGTGGGCCCATGAAAGAGCATCAAGACATTCTCGTGAATCCAACATGAACTAGAAACCAAGATCAGTCGAATAACAGAATCTTAGTTGGCATTCTAAATTCAAACGTTCGTTATATATGTTTACACAGCTGGAATGTCTTGAAACTTGCGTATCTTTCAATAAGCCTTATGAGTTGGCTTACCTTCATTGGATGCAAAGAGGGGGCAAAAACCCCCCACGTTCTTGAGGGGCATTCTCTAAAATTCCTCTATACAAGTGTGTATGTGAGCAAGTGTATGTATACATATGGCCATAATCTTCTAGAGGGACCCCCGCCTGGGATCTTGGTAACAGCCCCATCAAATTGCTAGTGGTTAAACTTGTGGAGCGGGGAGAGGATTCTCGGATCCAATGTATCTATCATGATAGGGATATGGGCCCCTAATGTAAAATGGACCAAGCCCAAGTCAATTGGGCCAACCCATTGACCCATAGGTCAAGCCAGTCCACTAGGTTCAGCCCACAGGCTCAATTGAGCGAGAGCTACTGCGGATTTCTCTTTCTATCCTATTTCTATTTTATATACCTATTTAGATTAAGATTGCTAATATATGTGTTTCCTCCTATATTTAGATTCCTTTAATTATTAAGGAAAGTCTTACTGTCCAAGCAACAGAGAGGAACGATCCCACTCTATAAATGTAGATGGATAACCTGATTGGAATCTATGCTTATTATCATTTAATCTTTGAGTTTTGAGTTTTCTCTTCAATTGACCTATTGCCTGAATCCATCTTTGGACTCAACCAATCCTTTGGGTGGTTTATCTATTTTTCAATCATGGATTCAGGCTCGCCAGCCTCCAAAAATCAATGGTCAGAAAACCTTAATTCAGATCCAATGGTGAGATCAATCCATAACAGGGTTAAATTTGGTCCAGTGGCCACTAGGAGGATCTTTCATGGGGGAGAGGGGAAGGATCATGAGGGGCCAAAACTAGGGAAACAATCATCTTTCCGAGATTTCAATCCATAAGAGGGTCAAATTTGGTCCAGTGGCCACTAGGAGGAGGATCTTCCATGGGGGAGAGGGGAAGGATCACGAAGGGCCAAAACTAGGGAAACGCTCATCTTTCCAAGATTTCTGCCAATCTTCAGTCTTCCACACTAATTCTGATGATTGTAATGGATTTTACTGAAAATTTCCTAGAAATTTTGGGAAATCCATGAT
Organism: Umbellularia californica; assembly: GCA_028538565.1. Taxonomy (NCBI): domain Eukaryota; kingdom Viridiplantae; phylum Streptophyta; class Magnoliopsida; order Laurales; family Lauraceae; genus Umbellularia; species Umbellularia californica. The sequence continues at coordinate 16,275,969 of JAPQWN010000005.1, forward strand.
TTTCCATCCATTCCAAACAAAAGTCTCAATCTCATCACCACTGTATGCCACAGTTCTTCTTGATCAATGCACAAACTAATACAATTATGCCACAGGATTGCCTGCAAAAGTACAGCAGTTAGAATTAGATATTCATTGCCAACATGGAGGAATCATAGACTCAGCGGATTATGGTGTCCTGATACCCGCTCCATTTTAAATAAGCCCATGGTTCAGGGTTCCAGAATGTCTCATGGTACCATCATGTACAAGGTGATCCATACTCCATAGTGATTGAGGGATACCCAAAGAAACTTCAGATTTCAAGCTTTACAGTGATCTGAATATCTGATCCTTGGCCTGTCTAATAGACTGTTGTTTATTTTATTGTCAACCATCTATATGCAAGCAGCAGATCAAAGAATTGGAGTATTTTAACGTGGAAGATTTATGGGGCATTATCGATACATGTTGGGAGCCAATCCCTCAGATCGAACTTAAATAACCTAACCTTTGGCCATTGTGTGGAGTGTTGCATCAAGAAACTCTAAACACAACACTTACTGATCATTCCACTACCTAATGATAGAGTTAGAAAGCACAACACATAATAAGCCAGAAGAAAAGGCAAAATAACAGAATTCTAGCAGATGAATAGTCCATAGGATTATATAAAAGTTCACCTGAGCTTCTCCAGTGGAGCACAACCAAGATCAGTATTGCATATGGGACAGCTATCCATTTCATCATCATTGAGTTTCTCATATATGCACTTCCTGCAAACTGGTTTCTCATACATTGACACGAATAAAGAAAGTTAATATGGAAATCTAAATCCTGATCAGTCTGTTGAGTCAATCAAATGCAACATACTGTATATCAACTGTGTCCTGTAAAGAACAATGACATCGACTATTGCCCAGATTTCAAGTGATTTTGTCAGCTTTAAGATAAAGATGAAGAGATTTGTTTATTGGTAACTGGTATCTGATATTAAAAAGGGAAAAGCACAAGCAAATTACAAAAACCAAAAAACAAATGCCAAAAGAGAGTATAAGATCGTTACACAAAACAACTTAAATGAAACAAAAACATTAGTATTCACCTAATCAACGCACCCTTGGCCGACATATCTACCTTAATATTATCTGTCAATACGTGCCAGAAAACCACACTCAAAGAGGAAGCCAAGGATTTTAGTTCATTAAAATAAAACTGGAACTTCCAAGAACTCCCGACCACACAAGACACTCAAGAAATAGCATTAGAAGAATCGCTTTCAATAATCACATAATCCTAAAGCTGAACCACATACGACCATAGAGCCTCTCATATAGCCAAGACTTCAGCTTCATTTGAATCATTGATTCCATCAAATTTTGAAAAACATAACAAAGTTTGACCTTTCTGATTGCGATGAATTCTGCCTATGCCAGCTGAACCTGGCTTACCTTTAGCTGCCCCACTAAACTGAATTTAAAGAACCAACATGCCTCCCAATTATCAAGGATGCCAGCTAAATACAAATTGTGAAATTTTGTTCTATATCCCATTTACAAATAAAGAGAGATAGGTGAACGCAACAACTTTAAGTAACTAATTAAGAAACTGAAAGGAAAAAATAAGAGGTTTTTCTTTTCTTAATGGTGAGGAAACAATAAGAGGTTGCAAACCAGAAAGTCTATTATATACAATGTATGATCATTGTTCTTACAAAAAAAACTAAATACTTATATGGATGATTTTCTCCTGTGCACCTGCACAATGCACACTTTTCATCGGCACCACTTGTCACGTGGGACCCAGTGAAATTCAAGGGGGGATCCCGCCTTTGGTGATGGTCTGGATGCGTGCTCCAGCTGGAGAAAATTTTCGATATATATATATATATATATGTGTGTGTGTGTGTGTGTGTGTGTGTGTGTGTGTGTGTGTGCGCGCTTGTGTGAGTGTATGACAGTTATCGAAATCTTCAGCCCAGATATGACATGGACACAACAGGGGTGCACCATTGATGGCTAGAATATGGATGTAAACATAATGACATAATCATACATGTACAATAAGGATACATTCCCTACTTATAGAAATCTGGGTGACATGGAATGACATACGTCAGAATTAAGGTCCTTCGGAGCACCATAGAGAGAATGTTACTACTTTGAATGAGTACAAATGAAGGCCAAACCCACCTTGTTACATGGGGCAGGTTCCATGCGTGACAATGTGATGCTTGATCAAGTGCAAAAGCAGAGTCTCATGCTAACTGCTAGTGCTCATGGAGTTTGTGAACTATGGTGGTTGAAAAAAACTTATTAACAAAGTTCAGGGTTGCACCATCTCTTTTGAAAAAAGAAATGTCATCATTCATGACAATATGGCAGCAAACCCTCATTTCCTTCATTCCTGTTTACTATGGGATCTAAACATATTGAAAAAAAATTGCCATGTAGTCAGAGAAAGGGTTGATTCAAAAGAAGTTACACTGTGTTATCAAAGTTTGGAAGACCAGCTGCAGATTTTTTTAAATAAAGGATACTCACAGCCAACTTCAACATACCATACCCACTGATAGCAAGCTTGAGCATGACGTATATAGATGCCTTAAAGGGGAGTATAGAAAGACTATTAGTACAAAGGACTTCTTTGATGCTTAGCCTGAAGAGGAATTGGCAGCTTCGCCAGTCTTTACTGCCGGTAGTAACAGGTGAGGAAGAGTAATTTAGACTTTGGTTTGTTGGTTTTTATTTAATTAGGTTTTTTATACTATTTTTGGTATTTTTTACTTATGAGAAAGTTGGAGGCGAGGTTATATATAAGGACATTGTTATGTTTCTATGGGATTATCCATATGGAGTTGGAGTTGGGTTTTCACTGATTCTTCCTTATGGGTTCACGGTTTTGTTATTAGGTCCAGGACAGTGATCTTCTTTCTTAACCCTTTTGTCGTTTCGGATATGCCAGTTCCCCTACAAACTCATCATCATCATCAAAGCCTTTTCCCAACTATGTTGGGGTCGGCTATATGAATTTTGTTTCTCCATTCCGATTTATCTTGAGCCAAATCCTCAAATAGATTATGCTTCTTAAGATCCAACATCACTACTTTCATCTATGTCGTCTTTGGACTACCCCTTTTCCTCGGACCATCAACCTGTATAGAGTTTTTTTTTTTTTTTCACCGGTGCCGTTGTTGGCTGGTGTTCGACATGTCCAAACCATATCAAATGAGTTTTTTTTATTTTATCATCTATTAATGCTACCCCTAAATGCTTCCGAAAGTGCTCATTTTTTATTCTATCTTTCCTAGTTTTACCACACATCCACCTCAACATTCTCATTTCTGCTACACTCATTTTGTGCATATATTGCTTTTTGATTGGTCAACATTCTACTCCATAGATCATAGCTGGTCTAATTGTTGTTTTGTGACATTTTTCCTTCAAAATCGTTGGCATGCGCCGGCCATAAAGCATAGAATGTTATTATCTCAGGATTTATGTTTGGGTCGTGACAAAATTTTATGTTTGTTGTCAACCTACCTAATGCAACCCTTCTTCTTTATCCATGCTTGGGACCATTCGGTCTCAAATAAACTAAAAAAACCCTAAAATAAGAAAAAATTTAAAAATTATTATAAATAATAAGTTTTGTATGAAAACTGCATTTTAACCTTTGAAATAACCTCATTCCACTTTAAATTACCCATATATCATAAAGCATGTCCATAGTATTGAAATGAGTACTACCAAGATCATAAGTTATGGCAAGAATTAAGCATTCAGTGGCTATTTGATAAGAAAGGAACTTGAGGTGCTTCGAAGGAAGGTCTTCGGATGTGAGTATTCTAGTGGAGAGAGTTAAACATTCAATGGCTACTTGGGTATCCTTTACTCCTCTTTTCATACTCCTCTTTTCAAAGGCATATCCATCAATTCTATAATTCATAATTGGAAGGAAGTGGTCTTTTCCCACCCTACCCAAAATAGAGTTCTACCAAGATGGTGTCCTCCCTCTTCAAGTGCTCTTACGCTAAATTTTGATGGTAGTGCCTGTGGAAACCCCGGACCCGCGGGTTTAGGGGGTGTCATTCGAGATTCGGAAGGGACCATTCTTCTCTCTCACTCAGGTCTGGTGGATTTCCGTTCCATCAACAAAGTAGAATAATTGGCAATTAGAATTGGTATCCGTGAAGCATCAAAAGTCACTCCTCAACGGCTACTTATCGAAGGAGACTCATATTGCATAATTAAGTGGGCAAGTCAATCTTTAAATCCTCCTTGGAACCTTATTCATATAATTGAAGAGGTGTTTTCACCACTTTAAAAGATCGACCAACCAGGAAGTAAATAAACTTGCCAAAGAGGGAGTTCTCAAAACTGACTTGACTGTTTTCATGTAATTGCTTGTGTTTTAGTTCTTGGGAGGGTGTTCTGGGTTTCGGTTTCAGGTTGTGTCCGTCTTTTTACGATTCCTTGCCTCTTTTTGCTCTCCCCTTTGTAGCATAGCAGGTTTTTTTGAGTCAGTATATTTCTCTTATACTTTATAGGTGTTTGAGCAATACAATACATCGTCATCATTTTAAAAAAAAAGATCATAAGTTATGGCCATTTGAAGTGGACATTATCCTTCTTGATTGATTTCTCACAATCTTCATGCTCCAGAAATTGTTCAGCCAATTGTTCTAAATCAATCCCCTCTACTTCAGAAGAACTCACCCTTGAGCGGATTTTTGGATAAAACTGGTTCCTCTGAGGCATGATACTTGGACAAATCAGCAACATTGAATGTGGGAAAAAGGGCATGTCCTTAGAAAGTTAAAAGAAAAACATGAGTTGCCATTTATCTTCTTGAGTATTTGATAAGGACCAAACTTCTTGTTCTTCACTTTGTTGTATGTACCCGCTAGAAAACGTTCTTTCCTCGAGCAGACCACCACCAAGTCTCCCTCTTGAAACAAATTCAACCTCTTGTGCTTGTCTGTATCTACCGTTTATTTTACATTAGACTCTTCAAGCTAGTTCTTGACATCTGCATGCATGGCATTGATTCTGTCAACCATGTTTTCTACTGCAATGCTCATACCCGGAAGCTTGAGCAAATCCACAAGTCTAATGCATGACGCTCAACCATACACAGTCACAAAAGGGAACTTTTCGGTTGACCTATTCACCATACTTTTTAAGGCAAATTCGGCCTGAGTAAGTCAGAAGTCCCACTATTTGGGCTTATCGCCAGAAACACCAGATGAAGTTTCTTATTTTCATGTTTGCGACCTCTATTAGTGCGTCTATTTGTGGGTGGCACACAATGATGTACTGCAAAGACGTGCTGAATCTCCTTCATAATGTCCTCAAAAAGTAGCTAAGAAACCTGGCGTCATGATCTATAGTGATAATCTTTGGCACACCACGCTAGTTGAAAACCCCCCGGAAAAAATAGATCAGATACATTGGTAGCATCCATTGTCTTCTTGCACAGGATGAAGTGGGCGATCTTTGAGAACTTGTTGACACCACAAATACAGAACCCATACCTTGTTGAGTTTGATGAAGACCAACACAAAATCCATAGACAGGCTTTCCAATGGAGCTTCTAGCATTCAAAGAAGTCTAGACTGTAAAGTAAAGACCAATATTTTAGAACCAGCCTTTGGCTGCTTGACAAATAGGACAGTTCTGCACAAACTTTCGCACATCCTTCTTCAACTAAGGCCAACAGTATCTCTCCTCCACGAGAGATACATTTTCATGTCCCAAGTGTCTGCCTAAACCACGTCCATGCTTTTCTTTGATAAATTGTTCTCTCAATGAGCACTTCATTATGCATAATAGATTCCCATGGAATAAGAAACCATCTTGTATATGCAAATCTCCACCTAATTATCCCATCTAACACCTGGCCGAATTGTCCTTAAAGTCCTCATATTCAGCATATAGCTCTTTCAGGCATTTAAAGCCCTCAACTACATTAGTGATAGTAACTATCTAAGCAGATCTCCTTCTCAATGCTCCTGCAGAAAAGAAATCCATTTAACATGCATCTGATTCACATTAGTCTGACCGCTACTGAATTTCAAAGTAGTGATCTATGTAGAGAAAAAATTCGCTCTAAATTAGATAGTACTTCCAATGTTGCAAATCCTGGACAATCACATACGACTCCAATTTATACATCGTCCACCTCTTGTAGGCCTCACTTAACTTCTCATTGTAGAAGGCAACTAACTTTCCCTTTAGTTAAAGCATAGCTCAAACTCCAACATATGAGACATCACTCTCCACTTCTAATAATTCTCAAAGTTCGGTGATGCTAAGACAGGAGCATAATCCAACCTCTCTTTGATAGGTGCGAAACTTTTCACAGCTTCATCGGACCAGCGGAACTTCCCCTGTTTTCATGCACCCAGTATAGGTGCTACAATGATGCTAAAGTTCATAATAAACATCCTATAAAAAGTTGTCAATCCATGTAAGCTCCTCACTTCAGTTACTGTCTTCGGGGTCAGCCACTCCCTAATAGTTTTCACCTTTTCCTCATCTACCTTAATGCGCGAAGCAGTCACAACATAATCCAAAAATATAAGGCCGTTACTCATAAAGCTTCACTACTTCAGATTTACATAAAGTTTATTCTGCCTCACTTTAAGTACCTCTCTCAGGCGAGGAACATGCTCCATCTTGCTACTGCTATAAATCAATAAACCATTTGAAAACACCACAATAAAACCAACCAATGAAAGGCTTGATCACTTAATTCATCAATCTCATTAAGGTACTCAGGGCATTTGTAAGCCCAAACGGGATTACTAACCACTCATATAACACATCTTTGGTCATCTAACCATGGTATATGGATGGATACTTCGCTGCAATTCTGTTTATGGCCATATTGTCATACACGAGCTCCTACTTTTGCATCAGAAGGGTTGGTACTGCACAAGGCCTCATACTCACTCTAATCAAACTCTTCTAAATCAACTCTTCTCCCTTCAAGTCGGTTCTCCCTTCTTGTTGATCAAGGGTGATTTTTCTGCCTTTTTTTACAAAAAAAAAAAAAGTAAACATTATCCTGACATTTGAAGATAGCATCTTTATCGTATTGCCAGGGCCTTCCCAGCAATATATGACAGACATCTATGCCAATCACATCACACATAAGCTCATCCTTGTAATATTTACCAACTGAAAAGGGAATTCTGGATTGTTTAATTACCATTTCTTTGTGGTAATCATTGAACCAATCAATCTTATACGGTGCAGGATGCTTCTATCCATGATCATAACACAAATCCACTAGTTAGCTGTGCATCTGGTCTTGAATATGTTGTGGCACTAAGATTGACCTTCTGCTTGGTCACACATCAACTTTATCACCATGAGAAAAACCCCTTCATCTTCATACGGCATCTCTTCTTCCCTTCTCCAACTGGAAGGTATCTTCTTCTTCATCTCCATGAGAGAGACCCCTTTAGTTTGGTAGATGCCTTGCTTCTCTGCATCTACAACATTTGATTGGTAGGAGTGCGAGCATAAGGACTTTCTCACCAATGATGTTCCCCCAGCCTATCTGCTTAGCAAGCTCCCTGAATCTTGATTTGTGCTAGCAAGACCCTGAAACCAATCCCTCACCTAAGCCTTCCCATGGTTCTGTATTCTAGATCATGTTGGTTCAATGGAAATATGGCTCTCATTGGCTGTTTATATCCTCGCAAGCCTCTCCAACTGGGTTTCAATTTGGGTAGCCATTTGGACAACGTCAACTAAAGTCCAAACTGCTTGCAACAAAAACTGATACTGGATAGCCGACCATAATCCTCACCTAAATATGGCCACTTACTGCTACTCGAATTTTGCCAAGTCGTTCCATGAGGACAACTGAAAAACTCTTCAACGTATTCCCTCATAGTTCAACTCACTTGTCTGCAATTTTGGTCTTGTTAGTATTAAACAAGCCCACGGCCCATGAAAGGATCCAGTCCATCAAGATATATCTCACATGGTCTGATTGGGTCAAGAGAATATGATCCAGGATCTGTTTTCAAGAAAATTCCATTCCAACGACATGTTCTTGCTGCATCAGTGACATCCTGTTGGTGGCCCACCTTTGATCAATCAGATCAACTTCAGAACTCATCCCTTCATGGCTGCCTGATATTTCTAAGGTTATTGGCTATTTTTTGAGGATTTTTCAGCACCTCCAGGTAGTCCTTATTATTCTCGTGTTATTTCAAAAGTTTACAACAGTTTCCATCACGACCATCCAGAATCTTGGATTTTCAGCAGAATAAGTTCAAATCTGTTCCAGTAGGTGCGAAAATATTGTGGCTTCTCAGATCAAACATCTGATCAGTGGTCAGATCCATCTGTGGGGCCCACGTAAAGGATCTACAGCCCCAGACAAGGTCGTCAGTGGGGTTTTTTTATTGTTATTGGTCTGATTTGATTTTTTTCCTTTTCTGCCTGGTTGGATCTTGCCTTCTGCACTCACAAACAGATTTTCATCCCATTGTTACTTGCTTTGATTACTGTTTTTACTGTTTCCATCCAATTTTTTTCAATCTAACATTGAGATGGAGAAATCTGAGGTCACTTTGATCAAGTTCACTGGAAAGAATTACCCTGCCTGGTCTTTCCAATTCCAAATCTACCTAGAAGCTAAAGAATTGTGGGGATTTGTTTCTGGCACTGACCCTAAGCCTACTGAAGATGAGAAGAAGATCTCCTCTTGGCATACTAAAGATGCCAAAATCAAATCCTGGATTCTGGGATCTGTCGAGCCTCATCTGATAATGAATCTCAAGCCTTACTCAACCTCTAACGCCATGTGGGGGTATTTGAAGAAAGTATATCATCAAGATAACTCTGCGCGTCAATTTCATCTTGAATGTGCAATTGCTGAGTATGCACAAGGGACCTTGTCGGTACAAGACTACTATTCTGGATTCCGCACACTGTGGTCGGAATACGATAGTATCAAGTATGCGGATGTGGCTGACAATGTGTTGACTGTGATTCACAATCTTCAGGCCTCTAGTCAAAGGGATCAGTTTTTGATGAAACTGCGCACTGAATATGAAAGTGTCCGATATGCTTTGATGAATCGGACGCCATTACCTTACTTGGATGTATGCTTGAATGAACTCCTACGCGGAGAACAGCGCATTGCAACCTCCGCATGTCTCCACTGAACTTCAAATTGCTGATATTCTCACCAAAGGTCTTCCACGGCCGTGCCATCAATTCTTGGTTGGCAAATTGATGCTGGTTGATTCTCCCGCATCAATTTGAGGGGGGGTGTTAAACAGGCCCACGGCCCATGAAAGGATCCAATCCATCAAGATATATCTCACATGGTCTGATTGGGTCAAGATTCATAACAGCTGTACATATTCTCTTAATTAGTTAGTTTCCTAACTTAGAATAGCAATTGATGTAATTAGTAGTTTCCTAACATAACACCTTGATTAAGGGATGTAAATACTCTATAAATTGATGATCGATCTCCTAAGGAGAATACAGATAATAGAATACAGTTTCAGAAAGTTCTTATCAGTCATACGTTCTTGAAATTGTCAGTTAGAACAATACTTGGTCATATTTGGATGTGAGAACTGAGAAACCTCTCATGCATCAATAGTTCCATTCTCTATTATGTTCAAATATGTGCTTTGCCTTGCCACAGCTGTGAGAATTGCAATTGCTCCCAGTAAGCCGACGATACAAGTTAACCTTCTTCTCCTCAGGGATCTCCAGGTCATCTAAGAATCTCTAAACTTCTACATGCTAGTCAAGGAAACCCTCAATATGGAGTTGTCCGTTGGAGTGCAGGAGATCTACCTTCACCCTATAGCATTTGGAGTCCATATCTCATCAAGCATTGCCTTGTTCTCCAAGACTAATCTCGTTAAGTACTTTATGATTGGATTCATCTAGTGGCAAAGCCAGGATTTTATTGCCGGGGGCAACCGATAGATCGATAATATTTTATATTTATTGATTTACTATTAATTATTTAAAATCATAATTGATTTACTATTAATTATTTAAAATTAAAATCTTTTTATATTAACAATCCCAACATTTTTTTAGACATAATTTCTTAAAATTTGGTGACTATTGAAGGTAATTAAAATACGGAAAGAACAAGGCTTACTATAATAAATCCAAACCGCTCAAAATAATCGTTTTCTCATTTTAGCATTGAGAGTTGTTGTATCTCACTCTAATCAAAGTACAACCCATGTCGGATTGATTACATGTTTATCATTCCACTCACTATTGATTAATGAAAATCCATTGGCTGGTTGCATGTGATCGTTTGATGGGCCACAATGCTCGTAGTAGGCATGGATGGTTGAGAGGACATCATTTTCAAACATTCACCAAACCATGGAAAGATAGCTCCAAAGGCTATGATAATGTAAACTTCAAAAGAGTTTGTATCCTTAGATTGTCTCCCTCACGCTTCCTATGACGGATGTTAAACTTCATAATGGGGCCCACCTATGAAATATTGAATCGCTCAAAATGAACTCCCTTGTCTTAAGTGGAATCTCCCCAAATTTTGCTCATACACAAGTTAGTCCCACAAAGCATATATGATTAAAAATGCCATATAATCAAATCTCATAGTGGGACTAATCCTATTGGCATAAAATTAGGGGTCAGCCCACTAAAAGGGCGAACCTTCAATTCTAGTGGTTCAGATCTCAAATAAGTGGGCCCCACGGTAGAGTTCCACACTAAACCCCTCTCTTCCCGTTTCTCTTTCTCTCTTTGCCACTGGACTTGTCATCAATGATTGGTCGTCATGTGTGTGACCACAACCCAAACGATCATAGCCCTCTTCATTGGCGTGAGACATGTCGTTATTTTAAACCTAAATGCGGTTCATTGCTTCAACAAAGCATGCTATCATCGCATGCATCTCTTGCAATTATTGCTGGTTCTTGCATTGGAAACTCTCGAATGCGACTATAGTCATGGCTTGATTTCCACAAGCACCATTTACGGAATGACTAACTAATCTGTCATTGACTATTGAACTAGGGAAAACCTTGCTATAATACCAACTAGAATGGCAGAAACGCGAAGGGATTAAGGAAGAAGATCATCATCCTCGGCCTATTAAATAAACCCTGAAGCCAAAACGAACTAGGGAAAACCTCAAAGAAACTGAACTTTGCATTCTTCTCATAGCAAATAACAATGTCATATATATAAACCCAAAACCCCAAACTTTCCAAAAATAGTAAAAAATTACCAAAAAAAAAAAACTAATTACTAAAACACTCGAGCCAAACTCTAAATTAATTTCAGGATCTTCCAAGAAAAGTCAGACTAGGATGGACACAGACAAAAGCACCAAAAATAAGCAGAATATACCATTACTATAAAGAATAAGTTTTGCACTAAAACTGCATTTTGAACTTTGAAACAGCCCCATTTCATCTTAGAAACAGCAACCACCTATCAGCTGTTGTATATGTCGTAAAGCACATCAATAGCTACAAAACAAATACTCATGCTTCGTGAGAAGATACCCAAATCAAAAGTTATGAGCATTTGAAATTGACATTATCCTTCCAGCTTGACTTCTTATGACCCTCAAATTCCAAAAATCATTCCACCAATTGTTCTACATCAAGAGTATAGAAAGTTATTAATATGAAGGGCTTCTTTGTTATTTGAAGAAACCTGGAAAGGGGGGATTACTGTAATACATAGATGCTTAGCTTGAAATGAGTATAGAAAGATTATTGGTACTAAGGGCCACTTCAGGGATTGTGCCAGAGAATACACGAATCGCTTCTCTCACTATCCTTTCCTGGTTCTTCTTTTGTATTTTACATTTTTTTTCTTCTAGATCAAATAAAACCTTCAACAATTTCTTCTTCTAAGTCAGATAAAACATTCAACAAATCCATTACTACTGAACTTTAGCAATGGATCAGGTACACCTTAACTAGTGGACCACTCTTGAGTTGGGAGGGTGGTGTGGTGCCCCTTTCTTAGGTTGTGGACAAATCATGTGGAGCCTATCACCACCAGTGAAAATATAGTCTATTAGGAAAGAAAAATATAACAGAATATTCAGTGGTAAAGATGAAGGATCTGGATTGGATGGTTTGAGGCTTTGAGAAATATTACCAAGCTTAAGGTTGGCAAATGGACAGCGAGGATAAAGGAATTCGAGAACATTCCATTAGTAATGGAGTTATCATCAACTGCAATGCTTCCATTCTAATGTTATAAGTGGGCATTGCAAAGGTTATCATATCCTGGCAGCCTTCCCCTCCGCGTACTCATTTATTCAATGTCCACGGAATGGATTTAGGAAAGCCAAGTCCGGCCGGCACTATTAGTGTCCTTTGGAAGGGGCAAGTGGGGAGGAGCTTGACTCAAGATTCCAAAAAAACTGAGGTTTGGGCAATTTGAGTTGCTCTTGGAGATACCTTAAGACCGTCATCCAGTTATAGGGGTGTAAAGATTCAAAGTAGTAGTACATCAAAAGAAAAAAGTTGTCCACAGCTTGTAACAGTTTATCCCTATGAAGACAATCCATAAGATGGACAATCAATTAGTGGATCCAGATTGATCAATGGATATGAATGATTTATTTAATAGTACTTGACGCAAATTAGATCCTTCCTTCCCAAACAGGGCATTGACAAAACTTAAATGCTCGCGGGAGACCGAGCTCACATTATACCTATATAGAAGTTTGTTCTTCTAATCTTTTCTTCTCCCCTCATTTAGAAGTTAACAACAAGAACAGAGGAAAAGCAGACTCGAAGTGCAAATCTGCAGAGCCCTTGAGCAAAGGCAACTAACTGATTCAAGAGTAATGGAGTTTCAAAATTCAGCAACTAGTCAAATGAAAATTCACCATCCTTCCAAAGACCAGACAAAAATGCAAAACAATAAGAATTTTATTCATAACCCAACACCCTTTCTGCTGCCATACAGAGCAAGTATAAATGTGACATCTTGCTGCATATCCTAATAACTTGAATTCATAACATTGTACTGGAACAAAAAACTAGTTCAGAGTGAAGTCAAGTCAAACATCAGATTCTTTCTTAAAGACACATGCATTACATCAATATCCCGCGCAGAAGTATAAATATTAATAAACCTTAAATCTACAAAACCTGAAAAAAAAGAAATAGCAACATAACACCAGGTCATTGACTACATCCCTAGCATATACACTTCAACTCACTAAAAATAGAAAGACCCAGATCATAAAAACGCAAAATAAAACATCGACAGCACTGAATACCTTCTTGATAAACAAGCATCGAAATCAACAGAATGTGAAAGACCCAGCTCACAAAATAAAAATAAACATCAAGCCCAGATCACAGAACTGACAAATACAAACCAAAATATGCAACATAACAGCAGGTCATTGAATTCCTCCTTAGCATATACACGTCAAGTCACTAACAATAGAAAGACCCATATCATAAAAACGCAAAACACAAACCAAAACAGCAAAAGATTCCTTCTTGCAAAACAAGCATCGAAATCAGCAGAATATGAAAGACCCAGATTACAAAATCGAAATACAAATCAAACCCAAATCACACAACTGAAAAATAAGATCACAGCCATCGTCAAAACCACTGGAAACTCACACGTATGAAGGCATTCGGATATGGTGGTGGCATCCTTCAACAACTTGTTGCAGAGAGGGCATGTCATGCATGCCTTGAGAGCCTCCCTCCTCACCCTCACCACCTGGGTCATCGACGCCTTCGTCATCCTCCACCCCCCCAACACTCCTCACCGCAGGTTAGCACGCCTGCATGCCCGGCGGCGCATGTTAGCAAGGCACCGGCGGGTGAGCGGATCCCGCCCAACTGATCCAAATGCTGCGATTTGCGAACATGGGTCTATCCGAAACTTGCATTTACTACGAGAAAACGTGAGGAAGAGGGAAATTTAGCAGAGATTCAAATAAAGCTTGGATTTTTATCATGGTACCTTTGATATAAGGGAAAGGATCGGATTTAGGCGTGATTGAGCAGATGGGGGCGGATTATTGGGAAGAATTGACGTGGGTTTCGTTGGATTCTGAAAGGTGGGGTGTTGGATTGATCTGTTCGAGGATTGGGGTGGGCAGATTCAACGAAAGAGCACCAACCGAGGTGTACCCTTTTTTGGTTTTTCGGTCTTCGTTTCTCTTTTTGTGAAAACTATAAAACGAGTAGGAAGGAGAGTTATAACAACGTGATAGCTAAGGTGTGCAAGGCTGGTAAGTAAACAGTCCTTAACCTAATAAACTACACACACAAATGCACGCGACTGACAAGTGACAACAGGAGCTTTTAATGAGCGGTTGAAAGAACATGTTTTTGCCAGTGGCGCCAGTTGGATGATATTTCTCAGTCTGCTTGAAGAATGATAAGTGAACTGTATGTTAGGAGGGACTTGTGTATTTAATCTCTATATGTATATATTGTAATTTTCGCACCGTCTTTTAATATGTGAACCATTTTATAAATACTATTTTTAATTCTAATCATCGAGAAGCAAAAGTCGGATATTAAGTCAACTGTAAAATTAAACTTTCTAGATAAAATTAGGAGAAAGTTTAGGGTTGGCCATTTGTTGTTTTAATGTAAGTGAAATTCTTAGAAGTTTTAGGTTTATATATGTATAAGTTTGTTAGAGAGGAAGGCTAAGTATCAAGGGTGAATATATATACATAAACATGACCATAAAAAGAAAATCTCCTCTTAATGAAAAATGAGCTAAGAGGAAATGGAAAATGAATAATCGGCCATCTCATTAGTATTTCCACACTTTAATCTCGGAATGTAGGGCCTCATAGGTATCTCTACATTATATCGGTCACCTCTCTACTCTAGAATAATCTTCAATTTCATGAAAATGGACGAGCTCATGGTATATGTGCTTAAACTTGGCCCGATCGGATCTTCAAGATGTGGCCTAATCTTCTGCTTGGCTGAAAGGACTAAAGGAAATCAATTGAGTATGTTATGATAATTCCTTAAGGTTTTTAATCCTCCAAGGGTATTGAATATGTAGAAATTCTGCTTTGTTTTGTTTTTTTGCAAGGTAATTTAGCTCTATTAGAATACTTGTTTTTAAGTTGTATATTGACTGGACTTTGTATTAAAGTTTTCTGGATTCTCGAATAAGAAAACTAAAAAGAATGTAATCTCAATCATAGTAAACAAGCGAGGTCCATATGCGATTGAATGAAACCATTTAAATTAGACATGCATTTTACAAGAGGGCATGATCAGCGTATCTTTTTTCTACACTTCATCATGGTCGCTTGATTAATCCATCATCATCATACCATCATAAGAATAATAATATTAATCTTATTTATCAATGCGAGCAAGATCAATTGATTTAGTAAAACAGAGTGAACTTCTACAATGACATGAATGCATGGCAATCAGAGGAGGGAAGGGGATGAATAGGTTAAAACATGGATTAGTATTATTGGCATTATCTATTAGAACAAGTCCTAATCTTTAATTTTATGTTCTTAAAGTTCAAGCGTGAAGATCCATGGCTTTCTTCTTTTCCTTCACACAAAGTTCCATCCCCCAAGCCTCAAAATACTTTATTAAATTCTGTTGCTGATTTGAGGCAAGGGAAGCAATGGAATGATTCACTTCTTAATGAACTTTTCCGCCCAATGGAGATAACTACAATAAAAAAATGTTCCAATCAAAGAAGCACCGTGTCATGACAGGTGGATATGGCAGTATACAAATAGAGGCACGTGTTCAGTCAAACCGACATATCATTCTCAAATTCAAGAAGCTCATTCAGTGGCTTCATCCTCAATCATTGTCTCTACGAAGACATGGAAAAATCTACGGAACACCCCTTTCATGCCGAAGGTTAGAAACTTCTTATGGAGGGCTCTACACAACAAACTACCAATTGGGGAAATCTTATTGATGAAAAAAGTTTGTGTAGATATATAACATATGTCACATCTGTGGGGAGAAAAGTGAGACCATTGAACATCTTTTTTTAAAATGTCACTTTGCTCGAGCCATTTGGTATGGCACATCATTGTCCTTTATCATGGATAATATCGATCATACCTCATTCATATCTTAGTGGAAATATTGGCAAGAGAAGCAGAATGAAGGGATAATTGACCAAGATCATATTATTTATTTTGGATTCGTGCTATGGTGGATATGGGGAGCAAGAAATGCAAAAATCTTTCGTCAGCAAGATCCAAATGGAGAGAATGTGGTTCAAAGAATCAACCTTACACACACTGAATGGATAAGCTCACTAGAGAAAACGTAAGGAGATCAAAATCGCGATGATGGTCAATTGGATACTTCCACTAATAATCAAGATCTGCATATAGATGTTCGCATTCTAACAAATTAGGAGTTGGATGCATTGCTTATAACAAATATGGTAGCATTTTGACAAAGCTATCCAAAACAATTGAAGGAGATTCCACTATCATAGCATAAATTTTGGTTATCGAAGAAGTTTTGGATTTGGCAATTCAGCATGGGTAAAGGAAAGTAAGTTTCTTTAGTGACTCCAAGATTGCTATTGATTCAATAACAAAGTCTTAATATCCTTTCCCTTGGGAAATTTATGCCCCGAAGATCCTAGAAAAAAAAAAAGATGTCTTTACTAGAGTACACTTTACTGTGATTAGTAAAAGCATTAATAGTGAAGCACATAGCCTAGTGAGTGTGGGGCTTTGTAAAGGCACTGATGCCTACATTAGCAATAATGTTTTATCTTTCTCAATTGATTAATGAATAGAATGTCATCTTTCCCACCAAAAAAAAAAAGTTCGAGGGCTATTTCTGATGGTGAATCTAGATCATTGTAAAATAAGGGCATGTGTATTTCAACTAATTGGATTTTTAGGAAAATAACTCCGAGGTGTAGCTCAGTTGGCTTAGAACCGCGGTTTGCTTCTGGAGGTTGAGTGTTTGAAACTGCACTGCCACACTGGAGTCACATGGGATTTACCTGGCTGCCCCCGGGCCTGTGGAGATTAGTATGGCACAAAGGGCTGGGACACCCTCTGTTCTAAAAAAAAATAAAAATATATTTGGAAAAGTGGTTAAACTAAAAGAAACAAATGTGAAGATCCAAGAATGATGGTCAAATAATCTCAAAAATAAATAAATAAAGGGGAGATTAAAAAATCAATATCCAATGTGACCTCAAGTGCTTGAACAGTTACCAACACCCATAAAAGAATGGGGCGTTTGGTCGGAGGTCCCTCAAAGTATGACTTTGTTGCAAGCAGTCCATAAAAAAAAGTCATGCAACCAAAGGTCCTCTAATATATTCTCATACCTGATATGTCTAATTTACCCTTTCTTCAAAATAATATCCTACGATTAGTGGAATATGCTATTAATAATGGTCAACTACCATTTAATTGACCACGATTAATGAAATCACATTAATGAGAACAAAAATAAATTTCAAAAGACGCAATAATTCCAAAAAATGCAATAAATTTCAAAAGAACGCAAATAAATTTAAAAAGATGCAAATAAATCTTAAAAGATCCAAATAAATTTCAAAAAATGTAAATAAATTCCAAAAGACACAAATAAATTTCAAAAGATCCAAATAAAATTCAAAAAATATAAATAAATTTGAAAAAAAGCAAATAAATTTGAAAAGATGTAAATAAATTTTAAAAAATGAAATAATTTCAAAAAACACAATAAATTTCAAAAGAACGAATATGAATTTAAAAATATGCAAACAAATCTCAAAAGATCAAAATGAAGTTAAAAAAATGTAAATAAATTCCAAAAGATCCAAATAAATTTTAAAAAATATAAATAAATTTGAAAATGTGCACATAAATTTCAAAAGAAGTAAATAAAATTTTTAAAAAATGTAATAATTAAAAAAAAAACACAATAAATTTCAAAAGAACGAAGATAAATTTAAAAAGACGCAAACAAATCTCAAAAGATCCAAATAAATTTCAAAAAATGTGATTAAATTTCGAAAGACACAAATAAATTTCAAAAGATCCAAATAAAACTAAAAAAATGTAAATAAATTTCAAAAGACACAAATAAATTTCAAAAGACATAAATAAAAACTCAAATAAATTTGCCAAAAACTCAGTTAGATTTGTCAAGATTTCAGATAAATTTGTTCCAGAACTCAAATAAATTAGCCAAAAACTCAGATAGATTTGTCCAGAACCCAAAGAAAATTTATTCAAAACTCAGATAAAATTGCGCAAAACTCAAGAAAATTTGACAAAAAATGAAAGAACTTAGATAAATTTGACAGAAACTCGTATAAATTTGTTAAAAACTTAGATAAACTTGACAAAAACTTAGATAAATTTCACAAAAACTTAAATAAATTTCATAAAAACTCATTTAGATTTGCCAAAAACAATATAACAACCCTCCTGCCTTCTTTCTCTAGTGATGGCGCAGCACCGTCGACTATGTTCGGCAATAATCGGAAAACTACAATGGCGGCTACAACGAG
This sequence comes from Umbellularia californica, assembly GCA_028538565.1. Taxonomy (NCBI): domain Eukaryota; kingdom Viridiplantae; phylum Streptophyta; class Magnoliopsida; order Laurales; family Lauraceae; genus Umbellularia; species Umbellularia californica. The sequence continues at coordinate 16,294,466 of JAPQWN010000005.1, forward strand.
ACCAGCAAGCTCTTTTCCTTTTTAATCAATCCAACCCCCATCAGAACCTAATCAAACCCATTAGCGCATGCAAACAACCTGGAGAAAGGCACGGCTGCCGGTGGCTCCTCCATGTCCTGCAACAAATTTCTGTAGCCCTTTCTTCTGGGCTTTTGCGTGGATCAACCCAACCTAACTTGACCCGAACTCGAACCTGGAACTGATATAGAACCCAGGCCTAAAAGACCTGTCTTCTTCTTCTCCTTCGTTCCTTCAAGTTCTGCAATAGGGAAGACAGCGATGTCTTCTCCTTCTCCGATGGAGCAAGACCGGCGAAGGGAGGCGGAGCGGAAACGCGTGGCTCCGGCGACGGTAGAAATCTTCATCTTCGGCGTGCGATGTGGGGTCCAGCCGAAAATAAGAAAACGAACCCAAATCGCTGCCTGTCTTTTGTTATGATTTTTACGATCACGCGCGCACACTAAATTGTGGATTCTCCTCTTCTTCAACCAAAGAAACCAGATTTCTCTAGTTCGTCTTCTAAATTGACGATGGCAAGATCACAACTCCCTTCGTCTTTTTTCCCAGGCAATGGCAGTATCACCTTCGTTTTTCTGCTTTCCCTGCTTCCGATGATGGACGATCTTAACAACAGCAAGTCCGGATCCTCGTGTTTCTTCTTTTTCTTCGGTAACTATCAGTCCAGGCAATCAAACCCGAACCAGAGAAAACCAACAGAGATCTTCTCTGTTTTCTCTGCAACTACAGATGGTGCAGCGGCAGGCGTTGATCAACTGTTTTCTTCTTCTGATGGAGTTTTCCGGGACAATAGAAAATGAGAGAGAACAAACGAGGGAGAATGGAAGACTTGAATTTTTAAAATTCAAAATTTCATACCTAAACAATTGAAAGATTTCTTGCCTAAACAGTTGAAAGGGAAAATCAGTCATAAAAATATATGAGGTGGCGTATCTAGGGACCTCTCGCTGAAATATGTCCAAGCTGCATGGACTACAGGCCTTAGAGGAAAAGTTGATGAACTGGAGGCCTGACAAAACCTCTATGAGGGACCTTTCGCTAATTTTCTCTAAAGAATTCAAATCCAGGTTCCAAGAGAATTGATCCACAATTATAGTCCACCCATTTTGCCGAATCCAATTTGGCTACCTATATGCATGATCGATGATTGCGTTATGGCTACAAGCGAAGCACCTACACAACAAGCAAAGCACCAACAACAAAAAATGCAAAGGTATTGGTAGAGCTGATCAGCTATATACTTTCCAGCAGTTTTATCAAATGAAGGGTTGAATCTTTTGGAGACATTTCAAATCCAAAATATCAATCAATGGTCTGAATCACTAGACCAGTGGGCCTCAATCATATAATCTGAAGGCTTAAGATTAAATGTTAGAAACCCAAAATGATTAAATAGAGGAGATCCCTTACCTTCAACAATATATATGGCACTACACCCAACAACAGAGGGAAGTAGATAGACTTGGATATAATAATGTAGATGGGGTCCTATTTGTAGCATCTGTTACTTAATGCTAGAAGCTAAGATCCCATCCTGGCTGTATAACACATATAAATTCATTCTTTCTTCAAACATGACAACAAAAGGAATCAAAGGACATTAATGTCAGCACTTAAGAAGGAATTGATTCTCTCACTGATAGATAATTGCAATAACATTACAGGGCATCAGATCAATGTTAGTCACTTATCATGGAAGACTCGACCAGATTTCTGAGGACTTGGATCGTTGGATGGGAACTTGGAAAGCTCGACCCAGTAAAATATTGATAAAGCTCAAGGCAAAGTTTCTTCAGATTCTGTTCTAATCTTATTATATTTACAAGATCCAACCAAGAGTTTTCCTCGAGTTTACTCGGATAGAGTTTTGAGTAACCTTAGCAAATGTTCTGGCAAGACTCAGTAAAGTCATTAACCAAAGCTTAAATGCCTCATTTGCATTTGAGTTCTTATCTTATAGAAATGCTTTATGAGCGACAAAGAGAGGGTCCTTTGATTGGTGTGCCAAGAAATATGGGTAGGGCTGTTAATGAGTGGTTTTGTCCCAACCTACCGGGGCCTGGTCTGGGTCCAACACAGACAGTGGACCCTGGTTCTGTGGTTCAAGACCTCTAGATAAGAAATATAGGAGGCCCCAACCGACTTGTTAAAAGTCCTGAAACTGAGTGAGGCCAGAATGGAATCAAGGCCTGAGTCTAGTAAAGGCCCCTTTTTGGGTCAAAGATCTCTATTATGCCATTCAATTAGAAACTTGCAAAAGTCCCCTCACTTGGTTAGGGACATGGGTGTTTGAGTGCTTGACTTTGAATCTCCCATCTAGCAAATAACAATAACAATAAAAATATAACAATAGGAAGTCTATTTTCAGGCTTAGGAGAGAAAAAGCTGATGTGATGAAAAAGTAATTCTGTGGAAAGCTGCTGCACCAAACACATGAAAAAGTAATTTTTTGCAGAAAACTGCCTCATTTTCTACAGAAATGGGCTACACAAACGTGCCCTATAGATCATTAAAAACACATAATTTCATCATCATTTTAGAATTAATTAAGGGCTTAATCATCAAATCATGCACCATTTTAATAAAAAAAAATCATAATTCTATGTTTTTGGGCATCAAAGTCTGAATTCAAGTCAAAATTCTTTGAAAAATCACATTTTCACATAAAATCATGAATTTCTCTATTTCTTGGCATTGAAAGTCACAAGTTTCTCATAACTTTTGATTCACACATAAAATGATGAATTTTCGTTGCACCATTGAATTAATTACAGAAAACTTGATAAAATGGTGAAATCTTATGCATTTATTTAGTGTGAATTGGGTCCCGCATTTTGCAATGTTCTTTTCTTACATAAATAGATAATTCTTTGAACATTGATTATATTATTTGTATTTTTGTAGGGAAAATTAATTTCTTTGGGCTTGCAGAAGAGAATTGATGAAGCAAATGCACCATGGGACCGATCTACTTTTGGCATAAATTCCAAGGTACGGGCTACCATGGCAGGGTCCGCTCTCATATACAAAAAATCAGATTTAATCTCTTGAAGATAAGTTCTAGATTTTGTGGGCCAAGTGATGAGGCGTCCAAGACCTTCCATTCAAGAATCACACATCAAAGTGGGCCCATCATCTCTTACAAGTTGCAAACAAAAATCTGAATTTCAGATTTGGGTCAAGATTTCCTTGAAAATTCAACAGTTCGAATTTGAAGATTTGAGATGGTTTTTAAGAGAGAAAGTGGGTCCACTTAAGTTTCCGAGATTTGAAAACTTTCAAATCAAAGAGATTGGACGTCCAACACTAGCATTATCCAAATTGTGACAAACCCACATGGACCCACCAAGCTATCAAACTTTCCATACAAACTTGAAAATTCAGATTTCTTTTCAATCAAGAAGTAAAATAAGGATCAGCCATGAAGATCGACCAACACTATGCTTCACACATCTAAGATGGTCCTACATGCATTCCAAGTTGTACAAGTTTCGATGTGGATTTTTTAAAGTCAAGTGGGGCCAAGTGGAAGAGTTTCAAGTTAGCAAAAGAGTCATGGGTACCAAGAAATTCAAAAGACAAAGCAAATCCGAGAATCCCCAAAACAAATCTCCTAAACTTGCCAAAGATTCTATCCTAACTTGGAGACTTCCCAAACTAAAACACCTTGTACCACAAGCCATCAAACCAACATTAAAAGAGCCACAAAGGGCTGGACGTGAATCCCATCACCACCCCCACCCCCCCCACGCCACCTTTCCGTTATTTTTTCTTCATCTCACCCTCCTTCCATCACTACTTCATCCGAGGCCTTCCCTAAGACACACCACCATCGCGTTGCTGCCCCAGCCATTCATCATCTTCCCTTGCTTGGATTTCAGATCGCAAAATGAGAGCCGGTTGGAACGCCGTTCAAAATCATGAGTCCCTCTCCTCCATTTAGTATTTCATGTGTCTAGGGTAAGGTTGGATGCATTTTATTTTGATTCAAATAATTTTGTAATGGTAATTTGCTTGTAATGAGTCTTTCATTAATAAATCAAGTTTATGGGGTCTTGGTCTTCACCAATGAGTCAACATTGAATCTTTGTGCGTAGTAAATTTTTCTTGATGGCATTTAGCAAAGTAACCATTGCAGAATTTTAGAATTAAAATCCATTTTTTTCTCTGATTTTATTCTATTTTATTTTATTTTTATGCATCTTAATAATTATTGCAATTGGTTGGACTGACAAATCTTATGGTGAATGCAGTAGTTAAATTAGGTTTCTAGATTAGGATTTTTTTCTTCTTTGGTTATAATTAAATTGTCAGACTTGTAATTAATTTTTAATTAAAGTGGGAAACTTGATTTGTATAGTTTTTTTTTATGCTAGAACTAGTTTTAGTTTTTTTTAATAGGACAGGTTTTGCGCGATTAATTACTCCTTGTGGATCGACCTCGGACTTCCTTCACTGAGTTATTACTACATCGTAGCCTTGCACTTGGGGCTGACGATCAGGAGCGTGAGTGGAGTGAAACTCCATGGTGAGGAACACCTATTAAAATCCGAACCCTCAAAATGATTGCTCTCCACTCTAATTGAATATCCCCAAACCTTAATCCAATAGAATCTCATCCCACATTAAGATTGAATATATTCATGTTATGATTCATATGCTCCATCTTATAGTAAGATCAGCTAACAGTAAATTTGGGGGGCATCCCACTAAAGGGGAGGGATTTCATTCTTTAGATTTCTATTCATGGGCCTTAGGACGGAGTTCCACTCCCTTCTCTCAAGCCTAACTAGGGCAATCCAAAGTCATCTTTCAGTCAACAGAAGTTTTAATCTCCTCCTAAAATGGTACTGCTTCCTTTAACTCTAGTGTCCTTTCTTTTTCTTTTTTCCTCTTCATGTGGAGTTCCAAATCCAAATCCTTACCCCTTAAGAATATCCTGAGGCTACTGAGTGGAGCTCTCTTTAGCAAAATGAAAAAAACCCCAAAATTCAGATCCTGCTCAACAGGCCCCACTTAAGAAAAAATGAAACGGCCCCGCTTAAGAAAAATCTAAATCCCACAAAAGAAATATCACGCTTTGTATGAAAATTTAACTTTAATACCATAAAGTCCACTGCCAGATATATCTATTTGAAACATTTGCATTCTTTATTATTTTATTCGAGTATTTTAAAAGTATAGGTCTAATGATAAGTAAGCCATTGAGTGAGATTTGATAAGAGGAAGAGCATGTTTTCATTGATTTTAGGTTTTTCATATTGGAGAACCCACGAGTTGCATCCCCTGATACTTGTGAGGATCTTTTGTGATTATTTGTTTTCTCCTCTTTTTTTGTTCCTGTATCTGCTGTACAGAAACATTTGGGGGCCTTCAAATCATCAATGGGCCATGGAAGAAATGCATGCTCTTCTATGAAAATGTTTTTTACAATCTGGGTACATTGTCACATTCTTTTTTCTTCATCATTTTCAATGGATAATAAAGTGTTGCAGATTTGATATTATTGGTCGACCATTGCTTCCCCCAAAAGGAAAATTTTGGCTCCGCCATTGATCACGATGACCACGACTTAGAAAGTAGATTATTATTTATTCATATTTCTATAAATACATAAAATTCATGTAAAATTAGAGTCCAAAAACCGAGTATGGCCAGGTCAGTAATCTGGACCCTATACTTAGGCACGGGCTCAGCTGACTTGACCCACTGTTCAGTCCTCATCCTCAATTATCAGACTTGGGCTGGGGCCAATTTAGTCTGCACCTAGGTCCATTAACACCTCTAAATGTGGGGGTCAGGAGTTGAACAGTTGGCATCTAAACAAAGTCGTTTTGGGCAAATTACTGTTTCCTCAGACTACCTCAGGCCGAAGCTCAGCTGGGTGCACAAATATTTATGGCTGTCCTCACGTTGTGTTTTTTATTTTAGGAAAGTATCGGAAAATCACCTTAGATATCAGTTTCTCCGTGCCAATAAAAACCTTCAGCCATTTTTCACTTTTGTTTGAAGGACGATATCGTGGTTCATTTCACTTGATGAAGAAGGAGTTGCGGCTCAAACAAAAGTGAAGATTGCCCAGAAGGCCTTTAATGTTACAAAGGAACTATAATGGCCTTTAGGTGCACCGAGCATTTGAGGTGATTTTTCCGGTAAATTCTTTTATTATTTTGAATTAATAGAATTCTTTAGTATATTTTAGATGCAGTTTTTCTTCAATGTTGAATACTAATCATGACTTTATTTGGATTTTTTAAAATTTAAATCAAAAGTTGTATTGAAAATTCATTGCATTAAATGCATATTATCCACAATTATCATTGTACACGTCCCAATTTCCATCCCCTTGCTCATTTGTAGGCATCCATCTAGGTGGTTCCCATATAAATTTGGGTTTAAGATATTTTAAAATAGTAAATCCAGGTCTTTAGCACCCATTTTGGTTCCCAAGCTATAGCTCAACTGTTAAGGAACGTGTGTGAGTTGCATGATTTGATATCCTGCAAGATTCTACTAACATGCGTGGGATGATATAGGCATAGACAAAACTAATATTGTGCAACATTTCTTCAATAATGAGTTTCCTCTCGATAAATTTAATAGAACTTTTCTTATCCTCATTTCTGAAAAGAATCTGGCTGATTGTATTAACGACTTCAAACCGATGAGTCCATGTAATTAATGTTAAATATAAAATTATATCCAAAGTTATTGCCAATAGAATTAGGAAAGCACTTTTAAATATTATAGGACTGCTTCAAAGTGCCTTTCAAAAGTGAAGACTAATTTTAGATAATTATATAGTTGCTCATGAACTAATCTACTCTTTTAAAAACAAGAAGAAAAATAGACGGATGTGGGCATAAAACTTGACATGGCTAAAGCTTATCACAGAACATAATGAGAGTTTATTGTAGAAACCCTTAAAGCTTTTGGTTTTCACAAAGACCTTATCTAACTTGTAAAGAATTATATATCCTTTGGCCTTCTAAACTCTTTTGAATCGGTCTCCATTTGGTAAATAAAAAAAAAAAAAAAAAACCCTCTCGGGGCCTTAGACAAGGAGACCCACTATCCCCCTTCTTGTTTATTTTAGGAGCAGATGTCTTATCTCACATGCTCCTTAGGGCCAAAGATGAGGATATCATTCAGGGAGTTCAAATAGCTAGAGGAGCACCTAATACATCACATCTATTTTTCTCATATGATTACTTTTTCTTTTGCAGAGCAAACTTGAAAGAGGCCAGGGAAGTAAAAAAAAAACATGCTTGAGGATTATTGTGGGTTTTACGTCAATCAACCAATATCCATAAATTAGCTATTTACTTCAATCGCAGAGCATACCTTAAGAAGTATAGAGCCATTGCCACGTCTCTTGGCATACGTCTGATGGATGAGGAAGAGAAGTACCTAGGCAATCCTTTGATAATAAACATAAATAGAGACCTCAATTTTGAATCGCTTAATAAGATTAATGGTGGAATTAGTTCTTCGTAAGAACCACTCTTATTCCAAGTAGGGAGAATTGGGCTCACTAAATCAGTTAAAGCTGGCAGCAAAAGCCAACCCGACTAGTCAATTCAACCCAACCCAACCCACCCTGCAGGTCTGCATATGACCTGCATGGTCGGACCCCTATAATATACGAGTCAGTTGTGCGGAGTCCCATAATATACGAGTTAGTTGTGGGTCAAGTTTTCCTGACCTGCATTTAAACAAGTCAGGTTAGGACTTAACTCTTATTTTTCTTACAACTAAAACGTATACTCAATTCTATGGAGTGTATCTTTTTATTTTGATATGATGTTTTTCCTATTTTTTAAGAAAACTTTATTTTTAAATTATTAGTTTTGCTAATCTGTTTTTATATATTTAAAAATATATACTATAACTAATTCCTTCTCTTTCCTTTTTCTCAAGTAGGCCCTTTGTTAGCTTGCTTAAAAATATTTTTGTGTGCTCTTCTATCTAATTAGGAGGATTGTGGATACGAAAAAAATATAATGGATATAATATAAATAAAATAAAATAATAAAGCAATTGCTGTGTTCATGCTAGTTTCTACACTATTTTCTCCTTTAAGCTGGTACAAACTAGAGAGAATGGCCGGTTATGGCATCATGATCTAAGCCTCAGCATAAATTTGTTGGAAGTAGGTGGGCCTCGTAGATAGGTTTTCAAAAACTTTTGACCCACTTGATGCAGGGATCAAGTATCCATAAGGCTTCAAACCAAATTCAGGATCCAATACTTTTTACTCATCAACCATGATCAGTAGTAAATTCTATCTATATGATAGAAATAGCATCAAAACAAGCAACCACGAAATCTACAATATACAATGAAGTAGGTCTTACCTTGGGAGCTTGGTAGTGCTCTAGTGGAGAAGTAGACAACTTGCTTGATGAAGAACTCTTTCTTTGAAACAAATTAGAATCTCCAAGACCTCGTAGTCTTCCACGTACGTTGTGACCTTTTTCAGATTTTTTTTTCTCAAGGAGAATGGCGAGCTCTCCAAAAAAAAACCAACTAAAAGTTCTAAGGAAAACCATAAGAGAAACTAGAAAAGGGACGAGAGAGGGCCTGTGCAACTCCTACACGGGGCGTGGATTCCAATGCTTGGGACGTCCACCACTCTCCCTTAGTTATAGCATGAGCAACCTCTTCTTCCTATTATTATTAGAAGTCTCACTTCCATAATAATTAGTAACTTTCTATTTCTTTATTTTTAGAGTTCAAGTAGAATTAGTAATGATTTAATAATTGGGTTAGTGTGAGCACTATTAGGGATTCCATAGAAAGTTGGCTCCAACTGGGACACCCTGACCCCACATCTCATATGCAATCCAGGCCCACAGTTAATTGCAAATAACTCCACTATATAAATGCAACTGAACTCTAGTCTTAAGAATATATTACAAGAAGACCTTAAACTTCCCTATGACCACAAGTAGGCCCCTCCATCTATATCCATGGATCAATTTAATCAAACCTGCCCAACCAATTTATATCCACAACTTATTATCCATAAGACCCAATCAATTACGGTGATTATCAATACCATCCAATTAACTCTTAATTAAGATGGGTGCGTACTTACTAATGATAAATCCATTAATTGGCACAAGGGGATAATGAGGATAAATTCTATCTTGACAATTATATGTTCCCACAATCCTACTACCACGTATCCAAAATACCGAGGTGTTGACCTACAATTGGCCTCACTCATTGGTGACTCAAAGAAAATTAATAGATAGAAACTTGAGTTCATTAATCTCTCAGGATTAACAGCCTATTGTTAGAAAATTATAAGATTAGACCTTAAATGAAAGACAGTGTAGCATAAGGTGCTTCTCATGGTCATTCAATACATCTAATGTACCAGCATGCTGATCCAGAATCTTACACTCTGATGATTGGGACAAATCATACTATCTCATAATGATCATAATGCTGCAACCTTGTCAAATGAGATACATAATCTCATCATCGGTTGTGACTCAATTTAAGTATAGGATTTGTGACATATGTCTTCCATATGTGAATCTCATCCATACACATGTATCACATCTAATATACTTGTGGGCTCCGGTTTATCTCATGAATCATCATGTCATTCGTATTAATTATGTGCAAGCAGGGAATAAAACCATTCATCTCGTGAAATAAAAGCATGATTGTATTGATAAATAAAGAAATAAATCAATTTATTACATCGTCCACTGGATTGAGTCCATATAATCTAACAAAATTTTCAGCTCAATACCGGTTGAGCCTAGGTTTGGTTTTAAATCCTATATGAAGAAAGCTAAATTTAGATTTATCATAACCTAGACAGAGCTTGTCTATATTGCCTATCATGATAGTTTTTAAATTGCACCAATAGGATTTAGGAAGTTAAGGGTTGTTCATTTAGATCTTATCTCATTTTTATAAACTAACTTATCAGTTAGGTTCTAATTTAGACTTTAAGTATGGTTAGTGTCTTAGAAGACTTTTGTGAATAATTTAGGTTTGAATGCGGGTTATGTGGGTCAACCCGACCACCACCAACCAGCAATTGTTATGTTGGTTAATGTGGGCCGGGTCGGGTTAACCTATAATGGGTGCAGCTTAGGACTTCCTAATCTGTTTAATAAATGGCCCGTTTAGCCTAACCCATTTAGGCTAACCCAACCCATTTGCCACCTCTAAAACTAGTTGCCTCGGCAATCTGTGTTGTCAATATATACGTGTAGCTTCGGACTCCCTAATAAAACTACAGATAAAATTGTTTAGAAAACTCTATTGGGGAGAAAACAAGGAAAAAAGGAAACTCGATACTTAGGTGGAGTGAAATATGCAAACCCATAAATGAAGGAGCGTTAGGCATTAGGGAGAAGAGAAGTAATAATCTAGGCTTACTATCCAAAACTTGCTAGAGAAGCCTAAAAATTAGGATAAGCTTCTTTGTTCAAATATTCTAAAAGTAAAATTTTGCCCTCATAAGCCCATTTGGGAAGCCAATTACCGAAGGTTAATTCTTGGTTCTGGAAGAACTTTGTTGACAAGGTTAACTTTATTAAGGAAAAGCTAGATTGGAATTTTGGAAGTGGTGAAAATTTTTTGGTGCAGGATTGTCAGTGGACTCTATTTGAAGATGAACACAGGAAACCCCTATCTAATATGATTAACCTAAATATCAAAATTAATGACCTTTGGAACTAGGATAAGAAATGAAATGAAACTGTTACTAAAAATGTTTTTGACAACCCAAATGATGTGGAAGACATTTGCAAGATCTACATCCCTTTTTCAAAGCCATGATGATTAGAGAACCTTGCCTTTCTATAAAAGTGGTCAACTAACTACAAGATTTGTCTGTTAGGAAATTATTGTCAAAATGGGTGAGAGGAATATCTCTCCCCCTCTCTAAATTGGAAAGCCTTCCAGAAAATCTCTCTTCCGCAAAGAATTCTACTCTTCAGATGGAAAAGGTTCGAGAATGTTATTGTGGAAAGAATGTTTAATTGGTAACTCTAAAATTAACATGATAGACGCTACTTGTCCCATCTAAGAGAGGGCAGAAGAATCAGTTAGTCATGCTCTTTTTCAATGCGAACATGCGAGAGAATGTTGGTTTGGTTCCCATCTTAGCGTTTTAACCTATAATTTGCGTTCTTTGAATATGGTAGATTGGTGGCTACATTTTTATGAGCATGACAAGCCGATTTCTATCCTTAGTAATGAATATTCTAAAAGATGGTTTTATGTAGTTGGCAGGCGGTTTGAAAAGCAAGGAATGACTTCTTATACAAAGGGACCCCCCCCTGAATCTCACCAATATTATTTGATCCATTGGGAAATTCCTGGAGGAGCATGTGTCCTCCTTTAAATGTGCTAACCAAAACAAGAGGAACAAGATTGTGGTTCCCCTAACCCCTCAAACGAGAATGATGTGTCTTTATCTTGAGTTTTAAAAGGAGTATTATGTGTGCAAGTGCTCTTCAATGACCGAAGGTTCTCTCTTCCAAGGAGGTTGAAGCAAGGTAGGGCCTGTGTATTTTTGGATGCAAGGAGGTGGTACAAGCGATTAATGAAGCCTATGATTGGACTATTAATTCAATTAGTTTGGATATTAATTCCCTCGTTACTACTTTGGTGCATGTCAATTTTGTTTGTCCCTTGGAAATTGAATGTTGTTACTTAATTGCTTACTAAAATTAGCGACTCCTTGAATAGGAACTTTATTCGGGATAGGGTCTTACGATGTGGGATATGCTCTTGTTGGTTGTGGGGTTTGCAGTTTTCGTTTTGTTTCTGTAGTTGTTGTTCTCCGTTGTTGTCTGGTATTTTCTGATGCATTTTTTTTAATGAAATTACCCTTCTACAAAAAAAAAAAAAAAAAAAAAAAGAAGTTATGTAGGAAAGAAAAAGGTACCCCCCCTTGGGATATTGTATTGTTGCCACACGTGCGAACATCTTCACCTGTCAGTAAGATTGGAAAACCAGTGCCTTTTGAACATTTGTGGTCTAAACCACAATTCAGACACCCCACAGACATGCTGAGTCAATTTGGAGGCTAAACCAAGTCTTGAGGACTTGAGAAGTCAAAAACAGTCTAGATAGGTATAAAATATGAAACAATTATATTCTAATTATAATTTATTGTGATTTGGCTCATTCTTGGCCGAGCCAACCGAGTTAACATGAGTCTGGCCAATATTGATGTAGATCCAGCCCAATTGGATCGATTAATAGTCATCCAAGAGGCCGATCGAGAGATTAAACAACACAACATCCTAATGCTCCAAAAATCACCCAAACAACTAGAATGAATGCTAGAAAAAGAGAAAAATGGACACCAACACGCATTTTGCCCAGCCCATTTGATTGGGTTTTTTACTACTTAGGTTGGGGCTGGATCTAAAATTTGAGAATGTTTGGACCGGGCTTGGATTAAGTGATAGAAAGTCCAAATCCTAATCCAGCCTGGCCCAAACAAGATTGGTCCAAAACTCGGTGCTTACAGGTTCGTGCCTGTAGCTTTGCATTTGTAGAAAGTAGTTTAGTGCTTTTAGTTTAGTGAAGCCCGGATTGGCCCTACAAAACTGACTTAATGGGCAAGCTTGGGGAAGACATGTTTGAGGCGGGCTGAGCGCTGACCAAGCACTTGTGACCCATATGTTTCGTCATTTGTCTTTTACGCATGGGATATGTAAATATAATTTACGCATGTAAATGATGAATATTCAAATTTTAAGCATGTAAGGTTTACACATGCGTTTATTTTTACAACGTTTGTCTAATAACATCATTTTCACACCATTTACACATGATGTGATTCATTTTACCATGTTTGTTTCAATGACGTGTAAATTGATTAGATGATCTTGTAAACAATAGTTAATCGTTGAATAAATTTTACTATAATAATATGAACAAGAGACAAAAAGGCATATTTTATATCAAAGGATTCATTTGCATTTTTATATCCTTCAAAAGCAACATGTCTTTCAATATGAAATATACTTTTCAAAAATATAAATTTCTATGAATGATCAACTTCACAAAATGGGGCCCAACATGTTTGGTACTCTACCTTACAAAATAAATATTTCAAAATAGAAGAACTCCATCTTTAGACATTTTGGATTTCATTTCAAAAAATGATAGTATGTTCACCCATGAAAAAGAAGATTCATTGCATCTAGTACTCATTTAATTAAATTCACTGCATCTTTTGCTGCCACTTCATCAATTGGTATTTGGGGGCCTGAGATCGGATGTGGTGGGCGTTGGGTTTGTCAATACCACATCTCTTTCATTTGCGATTGTATCTTCATATATAATGACCAACTTTTCATAGTCGGCACAACTTTTTCCTCGATACTTTGCATAATTAGGATGTACCTGAAGTATACAAATTGGACAATACAAAGTGAATAGTTTATAACTTAAACAATTAATGAAATATTATTTTAACTAAAAATTAACGATCCACTTACCTTGACATAGTCATCCCAGACTTGGTCTTCTATAATAACCTTTTTCTCCTTTTCATCCCATCCAAACCCACTTAGGCCAATCAAAGTTTTGATCTGTTTGTAATGGGTTTTTCAATGTTCTAGGGCGATTTCTAATTTTACCTTTATCATAGTCATCTCCAAACTTTTCCATAATTTTTCGTTTTATCTCTTTCCACCCTTCAGTGCTATACTCACCTTCATCTTTTCTCCCAAGCTTTACTTGTTCTATAAATAAGTCCATCAAGTAATCATTAGAGTAGTCCGTCTTCTTTTCTCTTCTACCACGCTTGGCTCCGGTTGGTGCCTCAACTTGGATGGATTGAACATGGTCTTCAACTTGTTTAGTATCCATTTTGAAAAAGTAACAAAATTGTTAAGAAAAAGATATAACTTTAGATAGATTGACATTCATAAATTTGTAATTGCCCATTTAGTTACTCTTTTCCACTCATGATCACCTGAACAAAATGTTATACTAGATTAACATATCAAAATAAATAAACACACATTGGAGATTAACACATCATTTTCTTGAGATACAAGAGAAAAGGACACTTTCGAATGGAGTTCCAACAGAAGCACTTAACTTATATGACAAAGAAGAAGCTCCACGACAGCAAGAAATGGGAACGGGCATATAGGGGTTTCCATGTGTAGACAATATAATCAATATTTTTTGGGTCAGTAGTCATAAAAACACTATCTTCCAATTTAGGTGACTTCTAAAGACTTCCAGATTGTGGCCCCTCAGGTACTGATGCTCTGAATACTGAAATTGAGAATCCCAAATGACCAATAATTGGTTATGGTAGAGACAAGCCCATTTTCAAAATTTGTTGGGTCGGGCCTGAACCACTCAATAATTGTGCAAAAATGTCAAGACCCAGTTACAACACAGGCCTAAAAGCAGAGCCTAGATTCAGCACAATACGCATCAGACTTGGGTTGGGCACCCCAAGTGAGTATAGTTTTACCTATACCCCTTGCCATCCATATTCCTAATTAAGGAAGCAAGATTTGAACCATGCCCCTGCCTCAAATGATGGTGCCCTCATCACTGTACCAGGACAGGAAAGTATATAAACTAATAGTTGGAGACTTGCAAGTTGCAATCCAAGCCAGTTGTATGATGAGTTCCCATAGCAAATGAGGTAAAAGAAGATGAGAATTTGAGATTAAAGAGAATCTTAGCCATGTAGATCTAATGGTGTCGAGGCTGTAATACATTGGGCATGAGAATGACATGATAGTAGGAGGCAACACTGGAAAGAAAGACCAAAGGCTATTGGATATTCCTATTAGAAAATGTGTAGTCCATGCACCAGTCAGGGAAACTTGCCAAAAGGAACCAGCTGTGAATGGAGACCAAAGGCTAGAAGACTTGGAGACCTTGAAAGAGACTAAGAAGAGACATAAAAGGGACAAGCAGCCTTTCTCCCTGTTCCCACATACATCTCTAAAATGATTAGTGCATCCATCATCCATGGGCAACCACTTACACATGCTCATTGGCATGTACATACCCATCCAAGCCTTTCATTAGGTGGCCCAACTTAAGAAATCAACTGGGTCTACTCTTGTTTGTTGAAATATGAAATCATCACTCCAATTATGAAAGAAGTGGAATGTTGAAGCTCAATAACACATTTAAGGGGGCATTTGTTTGCGAGAGTTCCTGATGGGATTTCTTTTTGTTGGAGTTTTCTGATACTATGTCATTAGTCATCTCCCAGCATTTGAAAATTTCTTTTTGATTCATGAGTTTCAGGAATTCAGTCTTTTGGATTGGCTTCTATGGGTTTATGTAATTCTTCAGACTCCTATATATTCAATTTTCAAAATGCGCAGGGTCCTTGAGGGCTTGTGAATCTAGTGTACAAAGATTGCGACATATATACTTTTACATATATAGAGATTGTAATGGTCTGTAATTGCCTCGATTAAGGCTGGAAATATTATAAAGAGAAGGAAGAATCGATCAACAAGTTGCCAATCAGCAGTTTTCCTTCTTCATTATCGACTCTCTGAAATCTACATATGGATCAACAGAGTACTTTACTACACACAGGCTCTCGGCGCAAATGCCACAAACACCATTTGGCAAGTTTGCTGAGAAGCTTACACCCATTGTAGAATGTCTTACATTCTTCTTTTTCCTGTTGATTTCCAGTGCATCCATTGCCACTCTTAACATGTAAGCCTATGCCTATTGTGTTAATGCACACAGGGGATAAATAGATTTGCAGGAGGCAGTAGAGAGACAATGTCTGACACTGGGCATTGAGTCTACTGTTGGTGTATTCAAATAACACCAGAATTCAAATACCAATGGCGTTTTGTGGTCTCTTGGTAACTTGAAACAGGCAACTAAGCCAGCAGAAGATAAAATCAGGAAGGATGCAGTAAAAGATGCTGCAAGATAGTTGATGTGGATAGGACCAAGACACGTGATGTGAGGCCCGAAGAACAGTGGATTTTGTTAGTACTATGCTATATTCCCTAAAATTTGTTCGACTATGTTACTACCCTCGAAATTCTTCAATCTTCAACTGTAGTGAGCAACTAAACTTTCAGCTCACATCCAGTTCTTCTAAATATAACTACTCTTTAATTTCATCTAACAGGAATTTCATCAAACACTTAAAAGACAGCATGCGTTCCTCAATTTGTGATGAGTAGTGAACATTGTAACAAACCGAATTCAGCAAAACAGTGGACCTTAGTAGACTACATGTTAGAAAAGCCCAAAAAGAACATAGCAAACTGTAAGGTCAATTTTTGAAGAGAGAAGCAAGATGGAACAACCTTTGGTGCATTTTCTTTTTTTTTTTCTTGCTGGATCTCCTTCCTTGAATGAAATACCTGTTCAAGAAGAAAGAAACTCCGTGAAACTCGATCGGGTGGCCCGATTGAGTTTTCTTCGATGCTTAAGTCAGCCACCAATATTTGAAAGTCATGTAGTAATTAGTTTTTTTGATATGATTTTGGCATACCTCCTCCTCCTCAGATCCCCTCCTCCTCTTCAGATCATCTCCTCCCCTTATGCCCTTTTTCCCTTTGTGTAAAAGAAGCTCATTAGTACACGTTTCCAACTTCCACAACATGGTGAGCGGATTTCAAACATGGATTAGGATCATGGGGTCTTTTCCTCCTCAATATTGGTCTCCTTTTTCTCTCTGCCAACTGTCCTTGTGTTATTTGACATATGTCATTTCCCACTTTCCCCATTATAGCATGTGAAAGGATCATGCCTCCTTTTCTTGGGATGTTCCTTCCCCACTTTCATTATTGGGCTAATTTTACAGGTGGGTCTGTTTTGGCCCAAACCCACTTCCAGATCATTCAAACTTTCCCCTCACAATTGCCCCCAAGCCTCCTTTCTTCTTTCCCGTTTTCTGAGAAGAAAGGGGGCTTGAGATTCTGAGTGGACACGTGGCGCTTCCGAGGTTGCTCGGCGCTTAGTGGAGTCTTACGCTACTAATTCTTCCAAAGCTGTGAGGATTGTAGAGGCTAAGGTGGTTGCTGCTTTGAGTCGCCTGACTGTAAGTGAGATGGAGCTCGAGGCTATTTGTTCCAAGCTAGTCGAGATGGAGCTGGAGATGCGGGCTTAAGTGATGCTGGTGTCCCTGAGGTTGTCTAGAGAATTGAAGAACTTTCCTCCTTTCCCTTTTGGTGTATTTTGGTTTTAGCAAGTCGCCCAACCAGACAGTATATCTTTTCGATGTTGTGTCTTTTGTGCTTTGAATGTTTAACTCCTCGCATCTCTTGTTTCATTCCGTATGGTTCATGCCTACTGCCACTGTCGGCCTTTTCCGAGCTCCCCTTAGCCCGGTGTTTGCGTCGTCACGCCAAACATCGGTTAAGGGAAGATCAGTGCAGCATACCTAGTTTGGGACTTTCCTAGTTAGGGTTTTTTTTTTTTTTTTTTTTTTCCTTCGGTATGAAGTAATGGGCTTGTTACTACCCTCAATTCTCAGGCCTTAGCCTAATTATGGCGAGGTTGTCCCGGTAGGGTTTGGCCCCTACCGCAGTTCCCCGCCATAATTAACTGATTCCTTGGCACAAGGTCATAAGACAACTGATGGAACGCGCTCCGAGGCGCCGTGGGGCGGCTACCGGGGTCGGCGGAACGTGGGAGTCCGTCGGGTCCGGCCCTTTCGCGCCCTGGCGAGCCTGAAGCGTGTTTCAACATTTCTTTTGTGTGGGTGTGCCAGATTTTCTATTTTACTTGGAATTGCAAGTGGTAATCTGGAGATAAACCTTCGCAAGTAAAAAGGAAATCAACTTCTTTCAAGTTTTCCATTGCACAAATATTTAAGAAAAGAGACATTTTCTTAGTTTGCAGTGAAAGGCGATTTTGTTTGGCATTTATAGCCGATTTGTGGCATTTATAGCCGATTTACAATTCTTATCAATAATAAAAGACAAGAGTTGTGATTTTTGTCTCTTTAGAAAAATACAAACTACAATGAAAAGAAAGAAAAGGAAGATCTAACTTTTCAGGAGATTGTGGGGGACTCGTTCAGATTGACGGTCGCAAGCCATGTATGGGCTTCGCCATCATCCATGCAGATGAGAACAGAAGATGCTCTTGATTCGCTTGGCTTGGCTATAACCTCAGGTTTTTAGAGGACAAAGACCAAGAGAAGGTCCTATGTCCAATAAAAAGCTAAGTAGACGGGCTGAAAAGCCACGTCTAAGCCATTGGAGGCAGCAGGAGAAGGCAAGGACCTTGGGGGGGGGGGTGCCCCCCAAGGGACTTTTGTCACCTTGTAGTGGTGGCCGGTGCAGAACTTCAGCAGAGTTTTTTCTCTCTTTTTTCTTTCTCTGGATACGAGCTCTGGATTCTTTCCGATCGATCGATCTCGATTTTCTGATTCCGATTTTTGATCTTTTTTTCTCTCTTCCGATTTCAATGGAATGCTCTCCTATTTATAGGCTTTTGGTAGCCATTTAGGAGGGTTTATGAGCCTTAATGGCTTTAATGGGAGGAGTTACAAGATTTATTTCTTGATTTTGTAACTCCTTTTTTCTTGAATCTGATTGGCCGATGGAGATTAAGGGCTTTTAATAACCTTAATTACCATAATGGGAGGAGTTTCATGGTTTAAATGGCATGAATCAATTGACTTGTAACTCCCAAATGCTTGCTTCTGATTGGGCCGTCCAAAGAAATGAATTAATGACTGCAATAAAGCTAGTCAATTAACCACATTAATTGGTCGCCGAGCAGTCGAAGAGTCGCGGGCCGTGCCGTGTCTTCTGGAATTCTTCTGGCGATGATCATCGATGGATCTTCATGCTTGTAAGGGGTGAACACCCCCCACAGGGAGATAGGCGGGGCCCAGAGCCCCGGGCCTATTGTATACACTTCAGGCGTCAGGGAGTAGCCCCTAGCCCTAATCATGCATTTGTCCCCAGCTGCTGTCAGCCAGGGGGCCTCCCCAGGACTCGAACCCGGAACCTCTTGTATAAGAGAATTCCGGGGAGGCTCCTGGTACCACTTGGGCTAGTAGCTCAAGTGGTACCAGGAGCCTCCCCGGAATTCTCTTATACAAGAGGTTCCGGGTTCGAGTCCTGGGGAGGCCCCCTGGCTGACAGCAGCTGGGGACAAATGCATGATTAGGGCTAGGGGCTACTCCCTGACGCCTGAAGTGTATACAATAGGCCCGGGGCTCTGGGCCCCGCCTATCTCCCTGTGGGGGGTGTTCACCCCTTACAAAAAGGCAGGGAGTAGCCCCTAGCCCTATTCATGCATTTGTCCCCAGCTGCTGTCAGCCAGGGGGCCTCCCAGGGAGATAGGCGGGGCCCAGAGCCCCGGGCCTATTGTATACACTTCAGGCGTCAGGGAGTAGCCCCTAGCCCTATTCATGCATTTGTCCCCAGCTGCTGTCAGCCAGGGGGCCTCCCCAGGACTCGAACCCGGAACCTCTTGTATAAGAGAATTCCGGGGAGGCTCCTAGCTCAAGTGGTACCAGGAGCCTCCCCGGAATTCTCTTATACAAGAGGTTCCGGGTTCGAGTCCTGGGGAGGCCCCCTGGCTGACAGCAGCTGGGGACAAATGCATGAATAGGGCTAGGGGCTACTCCCTGACGCCTGAAGTGTACACAATAGGTTGTGGGGCTCTGGGCCCCGCCTATCCCGCGTGGGGGCGATCCCCCTGCGTCAATGACCGGCCTTTTTGTAAGGGGTGAACACCCCCCACAGGGAGATAGGCGGGGCCCAGAGCCCCGGGCCTATTGTATACACTTCAGGCGTCAGGGAGTAGCCCCTAGCCCTATTCATGCATTTGTCCCCAGCTGCTGTCAGCCAGGGGGCCTCCCCAGGACTCGAACCCGGAACCTCTTGTATAAGAGAATTCCGGGGAGGCTCCTGGTACCACTTGGGCTAGTAGCTCAAGTGGTACCAGGAGCCTCCCCGGAATTCTCTTATACAAGAGGTTCCGGGTTCGAGTCCTGGGGAGGCCCCCTGGCTGACAGCAGCTGGGGACAAATGCATGAATAGGGCTAGGGGCTACTCCCTGACGCCTGAAGTGTATACAATAGGCCCGGGGCTCTGGGCCCCGCCTATCTCCCTGTGGGGGGTGTTCACCCCTTACAATGCTGATCGACATCGGATGAACATGTAACTTCAGACATTGATAGCTAAGAGCGGGCCGGTGACATCTGTCTTGTCGATTTCTCGATCGGTCGGACAGAAAGAGCACTTTTTTTGGTCGACCGGTTGGCGATCTTGGAGCGATCAATGATGATTTTATGCTTTTGGAGGTTGACCCGTGATTTTGACGGATGTCGGGGGATATGAGTCAATTTCAAGCACTAAAAATCACATTTTCAGGAAACCACAGGGGCCAAAGTGCGCGAAACGCGAAAAAAGACGGAAAAACGGGTCACCGGCGGAAAATCCGGTGACCCGGACTTCCATGGTCGCAGGTCGCAGGGGCCTGCGACCCTGGGGGAATTTTCCCCTTCGGAGCCCGTTTTGCGGTCGTTTTGAGGTCTTTTTCGTCACCGTTTTCTTCTGTATTTTTCCTGACATTTCATCTCATTTATGGGCTTGATTTCCCTGTAGAAAACCTGATGAGAATCCTTGCATTTTTAGAGTGCAAAGTTTCCAATTTTCCGGGAAAGCCGAAGACTTTGTCGCGTAAAGCTGCTGATTTTCCTCCAGAAGCTGAAACTTGGTCAAACGATGTCGGAATGACCTGAAATTTGAGGTGAAGCCTCCTGAGCAATAAATAAGACCAACCATAGGCTTTTGTTTGAGTTTTGAAGCCGTTTGGGGTCCCGTCGATGCTTCACTTGATTTTGCTGCGGGGAAAATGCCGAGCTTTGATATGTGGCCAAACGATGTCCGATTGACCTGAAATTTGACGGGGAGCCTATTGGAGTCATTTTGAGATGTTCCATGGGCTCCGTTTTGGATGTCATGGTCCCGGATTGCTCCGCCGCCGGTAGGCTTGATTTTCTCTCGGAGCATCGAAACCTGGTCAAACGTTGTCAGAATGACCTGAAATTTGACGTGCAGCCTTTTGGAAGCATGTTGAAGCCACTCATGCACTTGGTTTGATGAGCGAAGGCTTCGGTGGTTCCCGCCGCCGGGAGGCTTGATTTTGCTGCTCGAGCATTGATGGAGGGTCAAACGTTGTCGGTTTGACTTGAAATTTGGCATGGAGCCCTTTTGGGACATGCTGGAGTCATCTGTAGGCTCTGATCGAAGTTTTGACGTCTCCGATGATGTCGCCGCTGGGAGCGCCATTTTAGCTGTCGGAGAAGCGAAGTTAGGCCAAATGATTCTGAAATGGCCCGAAACTTCATGTGTACTCTTCTCTTGGCGATCTTGAAGGATCTTGCAGTTTTTGTTTGATTCTGACAAGATTTGATTTTTTGGAGAAGTTGCATTGCCTATTTATGGCAGGTTGCGACTTCATGCAGCTTTCTTGATGTTGAAGAGGCAAAGTGACATTTTTGGTGTCAACAACAACATGCATAACTTCTTGGTACAAGATCATAATACAATCTGCATAAGTTGAATGCGAGGTGACAATTTGTTTGGTACAAAGATATAGAATTTCTTGAAATTTGTTGTGTTCCAAGACCTTGGCCACGCTTTTCCTTCGAGCATCTCTAGGTGGTAGCTCCTGCTCCTCCGACGGAGGTAACTTTGTATGGTCCTTCCCAAATCAGACCTAGCTTGTCGTGACTGGGGTCTTTGGTGTTCGGGAGTACCTTTCTTAAGACTTGGTTTCCGACCTCGGATGCCCTTGTCATACATTTTTGCTGCAAAGCTCCGAGCTAGTTGTTGCTGGTTGGCGGCCAACTTGATCAATGCACGCTCTCTCTGCTCCTTAATCATGTCCAGCTGTTCGGCAATCCTCTCTTTATTTTTCTCATGACTGCATGCCTCCGTCCTTATGGTTGACAACCCAATCTCTAATGGGGTTTCTCCTGTTGATCTCCTCAGGGTGGTTCTGTAGGCTTATAGGACACTAGGAAGCTCGTCCACCCTTTTCTTCATGCCGTCCAGCAAGTTCTTGTCGGAGCTTTCTGCTTGGCTATTACTTTGTGGGTAAACAGAAGTTGAAAAGTGATGTATAACGCCATATTGTTCGCATAGATGCATGAATACCGTACCCTCGAATTGTTTCCCATTGTCGATCATCAGTGCCCGGGGTATTCCTAATTTGCCGACCTCGGCCTGGGCCTGACGATGTCAATCCCCCACTTGTCAAATGGCCACGGACTCTCTATTGAGTTTAACTGCTCGGCAGGTTGATGGATGTCTTTGCCGAAGTGTCGACATCTTTCGCACCTCTCTGCACGAACTGCAGGGCATCCTTTTGTATGTATGGCCACTAATAGCCCTGTGACATAGCTCGGTGAGCCAAGCTTCGTCCCCGATGTTCCCCCCATAGCACGCTGTTGACACAAAAAATGTCACTTTGCCTCTTCAACATCAAGAAAGCTGCATGAAGTCGCAACCTGCCATAAATAGGCAATGCAATTTCTCCAAAAAATCAAATCTTGTCAGAATCAAACAAAAAGTGTAAGATCCTTCAAGATAGCCAAGAGAAGAGTACACATGAAGTTTCGGGCCATTTCAGAATCATTTGGCCTAACTTCACTTCTCCGACAGCTAAACAAGAGCTCTCGGCGGCGACATCATCGGAGACGTCAAAACTTCTATCAGAGCCTACAGATGACTCCAGCATGTCTCAAAAGGGTTCCATGCCAAATGTCAAGTCAAACCGACAACGTTTGACCCTCCATCAATGCTCGAGCAGTAAAATCAAGCCTCCCGGCGACGGGAACCACCGAAGCCTTCGCTCATCAAACCAAGTGCATGAGTGGCTTCAACATGCTTCCAAAAGGCTGCACGTCAAATTTCAGGTCATTCTGACAACGTTTGACCAGGTTTCGATGCTCCGAGAGAAAATCAAGCCTACCGGCGGCGGAGCAACCCGGGACCATTACATCCAAAACGGAGCCCATGGAACGTCTCAAAATGACTCCAATAGGCTCCCCGTCAAATTTCAGGTCAATCGGACATCGTTTGGCCACATATCAAAGCTCGGCATTTTCCCCGCAGCAAAATCAAGTGAAGCATTGACGGGACTCCAAACGGCTTCAAAACTCAAACAAAAGCCTATGGTTGGTCTTAGTTATTGCTCAGGAGGCTCCACCTCAAATTTCAGGTCATTCCGACATCGTTTGACCAAGTTTCAGCTTCTGGCGGAAAATCAGCAGCTCTACGCGACAAAGTCTTCGGCTTTCCCGGAAAATTGGAAACTTTGCACTCTAAAAATGCAAGGATTCTCATCAGGTTTTCTACAGGGAAATCAAGCCAATAAATGAGAAGAAATGTCAAGAAAAATACAGAAGAAAACGGCGACGAAAAAGACCGCAAAACGGACCAAAAACGGGGGAAAAACCCCCAGGGTCGCAGCCCGCGACCATGGCCCAGGGTCGCCGGCCCATGGTCGCCGGCGACCATGGAAGTCCGGGTCACCGGATTTTTCGCCGGTGACCCGTTTTTCCGTCCCTTTTCGCGTTTTACGCGTTTTGGCCCTTGTGGTTTCCTGAAAATGTGATTTTTAGTGCTTGAAATTGACTCATATCCGACGACATCTCGGATCCGCCGTCAAAAGCATAAAATCATCATTGATCGCTCCAAGATCGCCAACCGGCTGACCAAGAAAGTGCACTTTCTGTCCGACCGATCGTGAAATCGACAAGACAGATGTCACCGGCCCGCTCTTAGCTATCACTGTCTGAAGTACATGTTCATCCGATGTCGATCAGCATGAAGATCCATCGATGATCATCGCCAGAAGAATTCCAAAAGACACGGTACGGCCCGCGACTCTTCGACTGCTCGGCAACCAATTAATGTGGTTAATTGACTAGCTTTATTGCAGTCATTAATTCATTTCTTTGGACGGCCCAATCAGAAGCAAGCATTTGGGAGTTACAAGTCAATTGATTCATGGCATTTAACCCATGAAACTCCTCCCATTATGGTAATTAAGGTGATTAAAAGCCCTTAATCTCCATCGGCCAATCAGATTCAAGGAAAAAGGAGTTACAAAATCAAGAAATAAATCTTGTAACTCCTCCCATTAAAGCAATTAAAGCTCATAAACTCTCCTAAATGGCTACCAAAAGCCTATAAATAGGAGAGCATTCCATTGAAATCGGGATCAGAGAAAAAAAGATCAGAAAGAGATCAGAAAAAAAGAGATCGGATCGGAAGAGAGCGGAAAGAATCCAGAGAAAGAAAAAGAGAGAAAAACTCTGCTGAAGTTCTGCACCGGCCACCACTACAAGGTGACAAAAGTCCCTTGGGGGGCACCCCCCCCAAGGTCCTTGGCTTCTCCCGCTGCCTCCAATGGCTTAGACGTGGCTTTTCAGCCCGTCTACTTAGCTTTTTATTGGACATAGGACCTTCTCTTGGTCTTTGTCCTCTAAAAATCTGAGGTTATAGCCAAGCCAAGCGAATCAAGAGCATCCTCTGTTCTCATCTGCATGGATGATGGCGAAGCCCATACATGGCTTGCGACCGTCAATCTGAACGAGTCCCCCACAATCTCCTGAGAAGTTAGATCCTCCTTTTCTTGCTTTTCATTGTAGTTTGTATTTTTCTAAAGAGACAAAAAAAATCATAACTCTTGTATTTCATTATTGATAAGAATTGTAAATCGGCTATAAACGCCAAAATCGGCTATAAACGCCACAAAATCGGCTATAAATGCCAAACAAAATCGCCTTTCACGACAAACCAAGAAAATGTCTCTTTTCTTAAATATTTGTGCAATGGAAAACTTGAAAGAAGTTGATTTCTTTTTTACTTGCGAAGGTTGATCTCCGGATTACCACTTGCAATTCCAAGTAAAATAGAAAATCTGGCACACCCACACAAAAGAAATGTTGATGCACGCTTCATGCCCCCCGGGCGCGAAAGGGCCGGACCCGACAGACTCCCACGTCCGCCGACCCCAGTAGCACCCACGGCATTCTGAGCGCGTTCCATCAAGCTGGCACCACCCGGTGGGACTCGTTCATTTGAGAACACGGTGCTTGGAAATGAAATATTTGCATATCATACTTTTTGCTCTATGCTTATACTTCTTTTCCGGATTCCTTGGCTACTTTCTAGCTGGTAGCCTATGTTGGATTTTGCATCCTAAAAAAAATGAGATGGGATTTTTTGGAAATTTCTATTTCTTTGAGTTTGTTTCCATTCTTTCTCTTTTCAATAAAAAAAAAATCAGTTTTCTTAGTTTGGATTCAAAATTGAGAAACTTTGATCCTATCCTATCGTTCTTTGGTGCTTGCAGAAATGTTGAGCCCGTTCGACTAAGGTTTTGAACCATCGTTTCTCTTCGATGAGTTCATTAGAGATTTCAAAAAAAAATTTAATAAAAAAAATCAGTTTTCTTAGTTCGGATTCAAAATTGAGAAACTTTGATCCTATCCTATCGTTCTTTGGCGCTTGCAGAAATGTTGAGCCCGTTCGACTAAGGTTTTGGGCCATCGTTTCTCTTCGATGAGTCTATTTGGGATTTTTTTTTTATAAAAAAAGGACATAGACCACTAAGGTTAAACCAATTGCGTTCTTTGATCACGATTGATTCAAGAAAAGCCTTGTCCAGAGTGTGGAGACAGCTTGACTGTTCTAGGCAAGGGTCCTCCAAACGGGTTCATTAAGTAATCCTACCCTTACCTGGGGGCAATTCTATCAATTGAGGTTTCATAAGACCGGGTTAGGAGGCCTATGTGTACTCTCTCGTCTTTAAATCTTAGAAAAATTAATTAAAAAATAAAAAAAATAATAAAAAAATAAAAAAAAGATTTTCAAAAAAAAAAATCTTCAAAAAAAATAAATAAAAAAATATTTTTTTTTTAAAAATAAAAAAAATAAAATAAAAAAATCATTTCAAAAAAAAAAAATCTCCAAAAACTCGTCACTTTTGATTTCAGATCTGAGAAATTTTGGTTTCTTCTTTTCTGAGCACTGGCGCTCGCGGAAATCGCCGAGACCGTGTTCAGATCAGAATACCATTTGCTCTCCTTGATGGAACCAATCTTGACATTTCAAAAAAAAAAACTCGTCACTTTTGGATTCAGATTCGAGAAATTGTGGTCTCTTTCCTTCTGAGTACTGGCGCTCGCGGAAATCGTTGAGCCCGTATTTGAATCGGAATGCCACCTGCTCTCTCTGACGAATCCATTTCTGACATTTCAAAACAAAGAATCCCATCTCATGGATGCGAT
This sequence comes from Umbellularia californica, assembly GCA_028538565.1. NCBI lineage: Eukaryota > Viridiplantae > Streptophyta > Magnoliopsida > Laurales > Lauraceae > Umbellularia > Umbellularia californica. Next base: position 16,320,768 of record JAPQWN010000005.1, read on the forward strand.
CTCCAACATTTGTGCCTAGCAATACTGGTACGCCCTTTCAGGGTCTACTGTATCTGTGACCGGCACATTTGTAACTCCTACCTTATATTCTTCTTATCTCGAGCAAGCCCTGCTTCTCGATAAGTCGAATTTAGGTTTACAATTGCTTCTAGCAGTCACTGGAACGCTCATTCTGGGCTCACCATACTTGCTGTCAGAACAATTGTACCATCTATGGCTTTTTGCCTTCTTCATGTCGCTTGGGTTATATCCATGGTTTAAAATCTCGGCCGATACCGAGTCATATCGGCCGATATGACTCGGTATCGGCCGATACCGATCTGATATCTCGCTGAGATATCGGAATCGGTTAAATATCCCCAAAATATCCCGCTATCTTGGCCGATACGATATGAACCGATATCTCGGCCGATATTTTCAAAATATCGGCCGATATTTTGAAAATATCGGCCGATATGATATAAAATGATTCAAAACCTTATTTTTTGCTACTTTTTCCCCATTTTCATCTTTTTCTCTTCTCTTCTCCACCCATAGCAGCAGCCCTACTCCCTCTTCAACATTTTCAAATCCCACATTAATTTTTTGAAGAAAATATTATCTAAGGTATGAGAAAATCAACCCAAAGCATTTTATTATGTGGTTTTTATTTTTATTTTTTAGATGAAGTATAGAAATCATTAGGTTTGTCATTTGTGTTGTGTTATTTAAAAGTTAGATCTACATACTTTCATGCTAGATCTATTCATACACATGATTTTGAACTTTTTTTTCTAATTTTTTTTTTATTTTCGGATTTTTTGATATTTGAATTATTATATATCATTTTTTGGGGATTTCATCATAACTATGTTCTTTTAATGATTCATGATCATTGTATGGTGTATAAACGATTGATTTACATACTTTTATGCTAGATCTATGTATTTAGGATTTTGAAAATGATTTTATTAAAAAAAAATTTCTTAAAAATAATTGTTGTTATTTGTAACTTGTTAGAATATTTGTGATACCAAAGGCTTATTAATAGTGTGTAGATGATAGATCTATATCTACTCATAGTCATAAACATGATTTAGATTTTTATTTTAATTATTTTATTTTTGAATTTTTTAATATTTGAATTATAATATATCATTTTTTGGGGATTTCATCATAAATATGTTCCTTTAATGATTCATGATCATTGTATGGTGTGTAAATGATTGATCTACATACTTTTATGCTAGATCATTTTACTTTCATATTCCTTTTATACTAAAGAAGATAGCGAATTGCGACACAGACAGGACTCATAACTGAAGGTGACCGAGATTTTGATTTATTGTTGTTACTAATGGACAATAATATCATATTCCAGCATTTTCTAATATTCTGGATTTTTTGGATATTTTTGCAAATTTTTTGGATTAAAAAAAAAATTCACACCGCGACGACCGCGACGGACCGATATCCGCGACCGATACCGATATCATATCGGTTTTTCAGCCAGGCCGATACCGCAACCGAGACCGAGATTTTAAACCATGGTCATATCCCTTGAGCGATTTGAAAAGACAACCATAGAAATTCCCATTTATGATCATTATATTCTTGTGATTACTAATGGATGTGGTCTTGTTTCAGAATTTTTTCGAAACTAACAATGGCAGCCTTAACCATTATCTTCGATGAGAACAAGCACCAACTCATGCTTCGACAGAAGCAAACCGAGCGCACTTACAAGCGCCCTGCCAGCTGCCGAAGCGTCAACTCCCTCGGCAACTCTCTGAACTCCGGGTCGACCTCGACTCCCCGGACCATCGTCTTCGGGACACTGGGACCATTCCCACTTCCCGAAGAACAAGCTGCTCCTGCCAAAAAGCAGAAGATCGCCTCTCAATGTGTCACTCCCGTGACACCAAAGGCGAGCGCCCAAAAGCCCGAAGCCCGTGGCACCCCCGCGAAGCCTCGACCAACAACCAACCAGGTCTACCCTAAGACTTGGTCTCCAAGACCTTCCCCAAAACAAAGAAGGTCTCAAACCTCCACCAAGCCAGCATACCTGGCCCCACTCAAGGAGAACCAGTTCTACCCTCTTGCCTACATGAAAGAGGAGAGACTCATCTCCAACTTGACTCCCAAGTCAACCCAGCATGAACCGGCTTGCTCCCACAAGCCCAAAATCAGATCACGCATCACCAGGCCTCTACAAGCACCTGCTAAGGCCTACACTCCTTCGGTTCGACCCTTTATCTCTACAGGGGCCGAACTTGAAAAATTCAAAGCTTCGCTGCAACAGGCAAAGGACCGGGTCCGGATCCTGTCCTTGCCTAGCTACAAAGAAGACAGGCTCGGCTGCTGCGCCCGAGGGAGCACATCCTTCATCGTCAGAGCCCAGCCAGAGCTGACCAAAGCTCAAATCGCTCGTCGAGCACGCCGCCGTGCGTCATATCGACAAAAGAGACTAGAGAAGCAAAGGACCCAGCCTCCTACACTTCAAGTCTCCCGCAAATGGGTCGAAAAAGAAAGACCCGACCAAGTTGCTGCCGTCCATATGGTTGGAAAAACCAGAAGACGCCAAAGGTCAACATCAAAAATCCATGTCAGACATCCGGTGACCCGTAGCGTCACCAGGACACAAAGACATCCCGAAGAATCTCCTGCCCCTTCCAGCCAAGGACGGGAGAGTAATCCTTCATCAAGCTCTTCATCAAAAAGAATGAGCCTCAGCTCAGTCACCAGGACGGTTTCTTCGTTCGAATCCCGAGGGATGAACGTCTTGGCTACAAGTTCTGAGCCACCACCTCAGAATCCACTTCAAGATGATGCGCTCACAAGCATCCAGCAGTTGGAACAAGGCCAGCAGAGGATTGAAACTCTGATGGAAAACCTTCTCCTTGTCGTCCAAAATCAGGCGAACAATGAGCCTCCTCCGAATCATGGCAATAACGAGGAAAATTGTGAAGAAAATGAGTCACGCGCCCTTACCAAAAAGGACGTAGACAATATCCTCGCCAAAGCTAAAGAAGAGGATATACTCAAAGAGCATGGGATCAAGCCACCATATCCTTTATGGATGGACTCGGTCCCGTTCCCCACAAAATTCAAGCATCCTACTCTCCAAACATATACGGGGAAAGGTTCAGCCAGACAGCACGTCATCCACTTCAAGATTTTGACGGGAGCTATCGCGGATCAAGATGCACTCAAGATCCGCCTCTTTGCAAGTACCCTAAAAGGTACGGCCTTCGATTGGTACTCCACTCTTCCGGAGAACTCCATTCAGAACTGGGCTATGCTGGAGACACGCTTCCTGACCCACTTCCAAGGTGAGGATCATCCTGTTACTATGGCTCAGCTCTGCAGCCTAAAACAGGGAGAGAATGAGTCAACTTATGACTTCATTCACAAGTGGAAAGCAATGGCATACAAATGTTCAGATGTATTGCCACAGGCGTCGCTAGTCGACATCTGCCGAAACAACATGAGAGCCAGAATACGCTCCATGATCATCGGCAACAAATCAGAAAACCTGGGAGAACTCTTGGAAGCTTCTATGGAAGCTGAAACGGTGATTAAAGACCTCAACAGTCAGAAGTCATCAAGAAAAGAGCCAACCGCCATTGCAACCTCTAAACCAAAGAAGAAAGAGGTCCTTAATGTGCAAACCAAGTCAGCTCCTCAGCAACCAAAGAAAGCTGAAAACAGAGCTGCGGGTAAGAGACCTGAACTCTCTGATGCCTTCAAAGAGCGAGTAGAAAAGAAATACCCGTTCGACGAAGATGTTGACGAAATCTTCGAGGCTCTCGTGGCAAACGACAAGCTCACCTTGCCTGAACCCAAAAGACCGGGCGATGTTGGCAAAACCAATGATCCTCGGTACTGTCCATACCACCAGATGGTCTCGCATCCTCTCAATCAATGTTTTGTTGTGAGAGAGAAGATAAACGAGATGTGGAAAAACGGAGTCATCACCTTTGACAAAAACTATGGGACTGCCTCCGTCAACATGGTGTCATGTGGACAAACACCAAAATCACCGAAGAAGAAGATCACTACTTCCTTCATGGTGATAAACAAAATTCAAGCGTCCGAGGAGCTGGTTCCCTATCCAACACCAGATGGACAACCTATATGGGTACATCCCGATCTCCTGGAAGATGAAAACTGGGAGATCGTCAAAACAAAGCCAACAGCTCGACAGTGAAGGCAGGCTAGGAAACATCTCCTCAGGCTCAAACGGCAAGAGAAGACCCAGCCAAAACAAGAAGTCCATGAAAAGGCAGAGGCCTCCTCTACCACTTCACTCGGGGCAACAGAAACGTCCCTTCCAGAGACTTCAAAGGCGGTAAGAAACTTCACTCTCAGTGATTTCATGCCACCTCGATTCGGAGAAGAAGCTATGCAGGGGGCATCATACTCTTGCAACTCGGTTGTTGGATTCTCCATTGATGGATACGAGTCCAGCGACACCGATAATGGATTCGAGTCCGACTACACCGGCGAGTGGGAGGAATCTCTTGAAACAGGAGAGTATCTCTCCGACGAAGAATGGGTTCCTGAAACTCACCTTATGCCAGTAATCTGGTATAACCCCTTACAGCCACAAGGATCCTGGTCTGATGATGAGGAAGACCAAGAGGCTGTACAAGAGAATGCTGTTGAGCCAACACCCGTCGTTGCTCCAGTGGAAATCAACCATGTTGAGCCACAAAAAGCAGACGAAGAAGAAGATTTGGCTCCCATGCCTGATCTTGAAGAATATGCAAGGATCTTGCAGCGTCTCGCTCTAGAACAAGAGCAAGATCGCGTTAACGAGCCTCCTCGCAACCCAGAGCCTGAAGTCCCTGAAGATAATCAGGTACATCCACCCTTAACTCCTGAAAATGGAGAAAATTGCTGGGTAGACGATCCTCTTACATCTGAGGATGAGTCTGACTCCGAGCAGGCAACATCTCCTATCAGAGCTTCCTGTAATGTAATATATCAGGACTATAGCTCTTTTGAAGCGTCGTCTGATGAGATTACCTATACTCCGACGACGCCTAGCAATGTATCCTCTGCAGCTACCTCATCTCACGTGACTTTCACAGAGATGACACCCTCTCAGGTTTCTTCTCCTGAGACTGTGACTTCAGGATACACATTCTTCCCGACTGATCATCATAAAGAAAACCCAGATAATGATGCTTGGGATGATGAAATAGTCAACACAGAAGAAAAGCTGCTGGATGCTGTTCAGGACTTGCTCCCGGAAAATGCTCCGTGCAACACAATTACTGAGGATGGCAACTCTGCTGCAGATACATCCCCAGTAGATGAAAAACGACAGCCTCTTGATCCTGAAGACAATCTTCCAAACGAAGATCCTTCTCAAGAAGCTCTCGAAGTTGGTAGAGGCACCCGCTCTGGCCGGGACTACCACAAGAATTACAACCAATCTTCCTTTACTTATGTAAATCCTTTGGGAAAAGATGTTGTAAGCGCCCCCAGTGGCAAAAACAATGAACATGCAGGCCCCAAGGAGGCTTTCAAGTATGACTTGGTTGAGCACTTCAAACACATACCTGCACGTCTGCACATCCTGGATTTATTACGAATGTCTCCACGCACTCGTGATAATCTCATCTCAGAATTACAAAAACTGAATGAGGATGTCGACAAACATGCCCCACAAGTCCTCCAAATTGAAATGGACTACCGGGTCAAAAACTCAGAAACCTCCTTAAAAGGAGAAAAAGAGAAAAGCGAGGAATCATGCATCCAATGCCTCTCGGTTCAAAAGGCAGCCAGTGCAACCATCGCCTTCACTAAGGAAGACCTCCTACTTGGCGAAGCAAAGCACAACCGACCCCTGTACTTCACAGGGTATATCAAAGAAATGCCGATACATAGAGTTCAGATCGACCCAGGTTCTGCACTCAACCTTATCTCCACTTCGGCTCTTGAAGAGTTGGGCATCCCACCCAGCAAGCTAAGCCACACATCTATATCTATCTTTGGATACGATGGGAGCGCTCAAAGGCCTATCGGCAAAATCAAGTTCAAATTGCAAATCGGTGATCTTATCTCTGAGGTCACTGTGTATGCAAAAAAACCCCCTCATGCTACAACATCCTTCTCGGACGTCCTTGGATACACGAGAACGGTGTTGTCCCTTCAACTCTACATCAATGCATCAAGTTCGTCGGCGACGACGGCATGGTACATCGAGTCTTTGCGCACAGAAAACCCTTCAAAGGTAAAGAAGTCCACTTCGTAGACTCCCAGATGTATGAAGGAGAAAAAGAAGAAGAGGAAATAGCACCCCCTGCTGAAAATCTCCAGAAAGATAAAGGCAAGGCTCCTCAAAAATCACCGGAAGAAAACAAACCCTCCGGCAAATTAGAAGAGAGTAGTCAATCACCCTTCGTCGTCTCCCTCAAACCTTCAAAACCTTTGGTCATCACAACCAGAGTGAAGAAGGCAAAGCAAAAGCCTGGGGGCAAATTTGTTGTCTCTTTCGTGTCTATCAAGCAAGACACGGATTCGGACTCAGAGCCAGAAGACGACACCTCGTCAAGCCAAGCTGACACTCAGCATGTTCAGCCTGCTCTCACTCCGATGAAGACACCTGCTGATGTAGAAGATCCTACGTCTGCTACCTTTGTTGTTCCGACAACATCACCAAAGCAAAGGCCGATCTTCTTCCATAGATCGGACGCTTCTTCATCAAACTCCATGCTGGAACCTTTCCAAAATGAAGGTATGCCTCAGCTATCTCTATATAGTCCTGTGGCACAAGCAATCATGAAGAAAATGGGCTATGACGCTCAAAACCCAGTCGGTTTGGGAGAAAGACGCGGTATTCTCACGCCATTGGGGCCCGCCTTGACCAAAAGCCAGCTGGAAGATTGGAGACTCTACGGTCATGTAGAAAAGTCTTCATATGGGTTAGGGTATGATCCCGACACTCCTCTGAGACAGTTGACACAAAAGCTTAAAAGTCGTTTTACCGACCAAGCCTCAACGTCTCAAGTCCATGAAGACATCGATCTCCCTGGATATCTCTTTAAAGAGTTACCTGACAGAGATCCAGGAAGCTCATCCAATTGGTACGATTTCTCTGATGATAAAGAGGAATCGTCCGATAATACAGATTTGTGCTATTCTGACCCAGAAGAGCCCTCGTCTCCAAAAGAAGTACCTTACTTCGACCCAGTCTCAACAGGCAATTGGGACCATCTTATAGCAAGCCTTGAGAGGATCACCAATCAAGAAGACCCGTGGAAAGGAACAAACCCTCGGTCTACAAATGCCCTTGGAATCCCAGAAGGTTTCGTTGAGCTGGAAGCCTCCGAAAATATTGTGGAGGAACCACCTTCGAACCTTCTAACAGAAGATCCTGTTGAAAAGATAGACTTGGGAACACCAGATAACCCACGTCCTGTATTCATAAGCAAGAATATAAAGGATGATGAGTTACTCGAGTATATCGCTTTTCTTCGTGAGTTCGTTGATTGCTTTGCCTGGTCCTACGGTGAAATGCCTGGTTTAGACCCCAAAGTAGCAGTCCACAAACTCAATCTTCAAGAAGAAGTCAAGCCTGTCAAACAAGGCCAAAGAAGATTCCGTCCAGATGTGATGGATAAAATTGAACAAGAAGTTCAAAAGCTCAAAAGCGTCGGCTTCATCCGTGAGGAACGACATCCAGAATGGTTGGCCAACATTGTCCCCGTGACAAAGAAAAATGGGCAGATCAGAGTCTGTATTGACTATAGAGACTTGAATGGCGCCTGCCCTAAAGATGAATTCCCGCTCCCCATACCGGAGGTGATGATTGACAATACCTGCGGATTCGAGCGAATGACATTCATGGATGGCTTCTCTGGTTACAATCAGATAAAGATGCATCCCGAGGATGAAAAACACACTTCATTTCGGACTCCATTTGGCGTGTATTGCTACACTGTCATGCCATTTGGTCTGAAAAATGCTGGTGCCACATATCAGAGGGCTATGATGAAAATATTCCAAGATATGCAGCACAAGACGGTCGAATGTTACGTTGATGACCTCGCCGTCAAAAGCAGAAGAAAAGAAGACCATCTCAAAGATCTTCGGGAAGTCTTCCTCCGACTCCGCAAACACAAACTACGGATGAATCCTCTAAAATGCTTCTTCGGCGTCTCGTCGGGTAAGTTTCTCGGATTCCTTGTTCGGAAAGCTGGACTAGAACTTGACCCCATAAAAGTCAAGGCTATTCTAGAAATGCCCTCTCCAAGAACCTTGAGAGAATTAAAAGGGCTTCAAGGGAGATTGGCCTACATCAGACGGTTCATCTCTAATCTTTCGGGGAAATGCCGTCCATTCTCTCGATTGATGAAAAAGGGTGTGGACTTTGTCTGAGATGCCGACTGTGAAGCCGCATTTCAGGATATCAAGTCATACCTGACCAAACCCCCAGTGTTAGCTGCCCCTGCCACTGGAAAACCATTCATCTTGTACACAAGAGCTCTTGATCATTCTGTAGGCGCTCTGCTTGCACAAGAAAATGATGAAAGAAAAGAAGCTGCTCTATACTACCTCAGCCGCATGCCAGTAGGTGCAGAGCATCGCTACTCCCCAGTCGAAAAGGAATGCCTTGCAGTGATGTTTGCCGTACAAAAGCTACGTCACTACTTGCTTTCCAACACAGTCTACCTCGTCTCAAGGATCAACCTCTTGAAGGTCCTTGTCACAAAAGCAGGTTCTCTCAATGCCCGACTGGCAAAATGGTCCATCCTTCTATCACAATTTGATATTAGGTATGTGCCACAAAAAGCAATCAAAGGCCAAGCTCTAGCAGATTTCCTCGCAGAGCATCCATTGCCTAAAGATTCACCACTCAGAAATGATCTCCCAGACGAACCTATTTACAACGTGGAGACTTTCTCGCCAAATGCCTCCTGGGACATGTACTTTGACGGTGCAACCAGGACAAATGAAAACAGAAAGCTGATCTCGGGAGTTGGCATCTTCTTTGTTAGCCCCGACAAATACATGATTCCACACGCTTTCTCGCTACTGGAACCATGCACAAACAATGCAGCTGAATACCAAGCTCTGATCCTAGGATTGGAACTCGCCATTGAATCCGGTATCACCATGCTGGAAGTCTTTGGAGACTCTCAACTGATCGTCAACCAGATGAATCAGAAATATGAAGTCAGGAAGCCTGATCTGCTGCCTTACTACAACAAGGCACAATCGCTTCTGCAGAAGTTTGACATCTGCAACATCACCCACATTCGTAGAGGTGAAAACATCCGTGCAGATGCCCTGGCTGGACTTGCCGCATCAATGGCGATCCAGGAAGGGGAAAACATGCAAATTACAGTGTGCGAGAGAAGGATCCTCCCTCCTCTTAACACACACCAAGCAGTTGCTGAATGCCACCGAGTGGTTGGAAGTCGGATCTCTATCCTTCAACCTTCAATCGGCGACTGGAGGGATCCGTTCATTGATTACACTATGTTCGGAATCCTACCTGAAGATCCAAAAGAACGGGTCAGCATCCAAAGGCGAGCCCCAAACTTTCATTTGGATATTCCTTCAAAAATCCTCTACAGGAAATCCTTCAATGGAGTACTCCTACGCTGCTTGTCACAACAAGAAGCTGAAGAAACACTCAAAGAAGTTCACGCTGGTCTTTGTGGAGCTCATCAGGTTGGTCCCAAGCTCTACGACCAAATCAAAAGGTTGGGTTACTACTGGCCTTCCATGGTACCCGACGCAATGCAATTTGCTAAGCGCTGCCAACAATGCCAAGTTCATGGAGATTACATTCACATGCCTCCGGAATGGCTGCATCCTACAGCAATCTCATGGCCTTTCGAAGCCTAGGGCATGGACATCATAGGTCCTATTTCTCCCCCTTCAAGCAAAGGTCATCGCTTCATCTTCGCCGCTACAGATTATTTCTCCAAGTGGTCAGAAGCATTTGCGTTCAACGAAATGAAGACCTCATCAGTTCTTCAATTCCTACGCACCAACATCATTTGTCGTTTCGGCATACCCAAAAGATTCGTCCATGATAACAGACCACAATTCCGGGATCATCGATTCTACAGGTTCTGCGACAAATACAAAATCCAAAGCTGTCCTTCGACTCCATACAATCCGGCAGCAAACGGATTAGCAGAAGCCTTCAACAAGACACTCTGCAAAATCCTCAAGAAAATGGTCTCTAGTCACAAAAGAGACTGGAGCGATAAACTGTCTGACGCTTTGTGGGCCTATCGAACCACCGTTCGAGGACCAACCCATAGCACACCATTCTCCTTGGTCTATGGATGCGAAGCTGTCGTGCCCCTAGAGGTACAAATTCCTTCTCTGAGGGTATCTCTACAAAATGACATGACTCAAGAAAGCAATGTCAAATTGCGACTCCATGAGCTGGACAATCTCGACGAGAGACGGCTCGAAGCTCGACAAAGCATTGAACTTTACCAAGCACGCATGGCAGGATCTTTTGACAAAAAGGTCAGGCAACGCGCCTACAAAAAGGGTGACTTGGTTCTTGCGGTAAAAAGACCAATGGTCTTCGCACACAAATCCAAAGGCAAGTTTGAACCAAAATGGGAGGGACCCTACGTCATCGACAAGGTCTTCTCCAACGGCGCATATGCCCTCCTAAACATGGAAGGCGACAGATGTATGCTGCCTATCAACGGCAAGTTCTTGAAGCGGTACTACCCTTGAAGACTTACCCAACTGGGTAAGAGCAATGCCTGTATGGCCAAAACCTGTTCTCAGGTACTCGCTCGTCAAACCCACTCTCTTTAGAATTTTCATATCAAATGTCAAGATTTCTAGAGATTAAAAAAAACAATGCTTACTTTTATCGTTTCATTGTTCAAAAACAAAAAAAAAAAAAATCCAAGTTTAGGAGCCTCTCCCTGACTTGACCAAAACTTTCGATCCTTGAACCAAAATTCATGGTTTGAAACAAAAATCCGGATTTAGGGATTTCCACCCTAGTCCACCTTACCTTTTACCGCCAAATGGTTTTAGGTCAAAATTTACGACCCTCGTGTCTTTAAACAAAAAAATGGTTTTTCAAAAAAAAACCGCGGGGAAGTGACACTTCGTCGATACTCGCAAAACTCAAAAAATCGGAAGGATGCGAACCCCATTCGATACTTCCAAAACCTCTAAAATCGTGGAGACACAACATTTCAGTTGATATCCACAACCCAAATTTCAAAGGTTCGAGAAAACCTAAAATCGTGGAGATATAACATACCAGTTGCTATCCACAACCCAAAATTACAAATGGTTCGAGAAAACCTCAAATTTCAAAAATCGCGGAGAAACGACATCAAGTCAGTACCCGCAAAACCAAAAGTTTTGGGAAAAGCAGGGAAGCGACGCTTAGTCGATATTTGCACCCCAATTCGCGAGGAAGCGACATTCCATCAATACTTGCAAAACCTAACCCGCGAGGAAGTGACATTCCATCAATACTCGCAAAATCGAATGAGCAAGGAAGCGACATTCCATCGATACTTGCAAGACCATTCAGCGGGGAGGCGACATTTAGTCGATACCTGCATTTTGAAAACCAAAATCCGGCTATAAATGCCAAAACAAAATTTTCGGCTATAAACGCCAAAATCGGCTTTCACGCCAACAAAACAAAACTTGGTTTTCAAAAAAAAAAAATCGGCTATAAATGCCACACAAAAAAAAAAAACCTGACTCTCATGTCAAAACCGGCTATAAATGCCACAAATTGGCTATAAATGCCACCAAACTGGCTGTAAATGCCACAAAAACACCGGCTTCCATGCCAACCCAAATTTTGGCTTTTACGCCATAAAATTTCGGCTTCCATGCCATCTCAAAAGCGGCTTTCACGCCACAACCAAAGTCAGGCTCCCATGCCAAAACAATTATTTGACAAAAGATTTTCACAAAATGACAAAGCTTTTGATCAAATCCCATTTAGCAATTACTTTCATCACAAAAAGATTTGAGTGAGCGTAGGGAAAACAAAAAAAAAAAAAAGAAACGAAAAGTACCAAAAAAATACATGTGGTACCAAAAAAAAAAAAGAAAGTGTTCATAAGCACTACAAAAAAAAAGTACCAAAAAAATACATGTGGTACCAAAAAAAAAGAAGAATAGTTTCTGCTACAAAAAATCAGGAGCTCAGCCAAAAATGGTCTCCAACCAAAGCTTCAGCTCCTCAAGCAAACTTTTGGCATCAGCCGTCAGAGTTTCCAAGGCACGCTTCTTCAGGAACTTGCCATGAGATGCTGGCGAATGCCGTAACCCTTCTTTTACACCGGGAAGCTCTTCCCCAGCAGTTTGCCATTGTTCGTTTTCTAGAGTCCTCCTCTCAAGAACTTGACCGGCATCTGCAACCCTGTGAATCAGAGTACTCTCCCTGTCACGAGCCTCTGTTATAGCAGTCCACTTAGCATCAACTTGTGCCTTCAGGTGCTCAAGACGCTTCCTGGCCTCCTCAACTTCCCTATCAAGGACGTTAAGGTCATGCCTCAATCCGATGATGGCTAGCTCTTCCAAGTTCTTCTCCCGAACCAGCTGCTTCTTGCTTTGTATAGCCTCATTCAGGTCAGACTTAGCCTTATCAGCAGGGTCCAAGAACATCTCCTTGAAGAATTGGTCGTTAGGGAAATCCATGGTCTCAAACCACTTGTCACCCAGTGCAATGATCCTATCAACGATCGCCCTGGCACCTGTGACATCCAGACCAACCTCTTCGGTATCAGTGAGAATCTCCTGTACATGTGGGATCATGCCAAATCCGGCATCCAGTTGTCCAGAAAGGAGAGTCTTGATCCAAGAACTCAAAACCCGAACCAGCACCTTCTTCGCAAATTGAAGAGACGAATTGGATGAAGATTCACCCTTCTCCGTTGATCGACTGCTCAGGTCATGTCCCATTGGAAGAGTAACAAAAGAACTCTTTCCACTTGGAACCACTGGAGAAGGAATCTCAGCATGAGGTATCTCCTCTATCGTGTCAGAACTGGTTGTAGGAGTCTCTACCTCCGGATCGACCTCTGGCATCCCTTGCTCTGGTTCTGAAGAAAGCGATGGACTCTCTTCTGTCACTTCAAAACCTGCAAATGAAACACAAAAAGGTATGAATATGATCCTGTTAAAAGAAAAATCATCAGGGTCATCACTACAAAGTACCTTCTTCAACGACTGGCGGAACACTCTCTTCCTCCATGAACTCATCGGAAGCATCATCAACATTTGCGTCCATTGATGGTTCAAAGTCACCGGAATCCTGTGGCAAGTCAGCTGACAAGAAAAAAAATGTTAGCAAATCAAGTCGCAGGCAAAAAAAAAAGAAAAGAGAAAGCGAAAGAAGTTATACCAATTGGAGATTCCGGAGTCATTCCAGAGTCCCTCGGTTCTTCTTCAGATGCCATAACCGGCTCCATCACCGCCTCATCGGTCGGAACCTCAGGCATCGCCAAGTCTTCATCCTCTGCTAAAAAAAAAAGCAGCAGCAGGGTGAGAAAACAAATCAGAACATGGAAAGCCCCATGAAAGAAGTAGAAAACGAAAAAGGAAGAATCATACCTTCACCAATGGTCTCTTCCCCACGACTCCTCTTCTCTGAAGGCTAGTCGACAGCCTCTGGCACCTCCTCGTTGATGGTAAGAGGGATTTCCATGTCAGGAGAGTCCTCATGTGGCCCCTCGCTGTGATGATGACTCCTCCTCTTCTTACCTCTACGGGTTCGCTTTCTAGAAGAACCCGCCCCACTATCAGAGTCAGGTTTCTCACTTGGCTCCTCACTGGATGGTCTGCTCTTGCCAGTAGACTCCGCGGAAGCTCGCCTCTGTGCCGCTTGCATCCAAGCATCGAGCTCAGCTTCCTCCTGTTCTAGCTGCTCCAAAGCCTCATCAGGTACTTCCCGAACAGCTTCAGAACCAATGACGCCCTGGTCACCGAGAAACCTATCTTATGCTTCTCTCCAGAAAGGAAGGCCCAAACTTCCTCTCGCCGGACGCCATCCGACTTTCCAGTACCTTTCCCCGAAGACAGCTTTACATCAAGCTCCTTCTTGGAAAGCCCCCGATATGCCAAAAAGCTCTCCGCGAACCACTTCGTGAAGCCGGCAGTTCGGAAAGTCGATAGCTCAGGATAAGAAATCATGGCAGTAGTGTCCTCAGCACTATAAAAAGCCCATGCATTTCTGCCATCCTGTAAACCCCCAAAACGCTTCACCATACTCGAAGGCGCTCCAACAACGCCTTGAGAGAAGCCCAACTGAAGCGCAAAGCGAGAAGGTACATACGGCTGGATGTCGACGAAAAGATGTCTGCGGTACACCATCGTGCCGACTCGTATGCTGAAAAGCCACTCCTTCTCTGCATTGGTCAAAGGGTAATGCCTTCCCGACCCTGCTCTGGTAGAGTCTCGGGAGGCACCAAAATCAAAAGCCTTCTTCCGCAACTCCGGAGAAAGCTTCACTGAAGACTGCCCCATCTCGACGTCCCTGAACCGTCGGATCCTCATGCGGGCAAACAAAAGTGATTCAGATACGGCTTTTCCCTTAGCCAATCGAATCATCAGAGGATCATCATCCTGTGCAGCACCCAGCTGGTGGAAGCCAGGACAGTGGTATACAAACCACAAATAAAAGATATGGGCTGAAAATACCCTATTCATAGGGAGCCCAAGCCGAACCAAGAAAGCAGCAGCCTGCAGTTCGGTACACAAGTAGGAGTAAAGAGCAGGCACCAAAGCAAGCCGCTCTCCAAACGCCATCTGACAAGCCGGAAAAATACAATGCGGCCTGATGTGCGTCCCATCTCCACCAGCAAACACAGCCTCACCTAGCCAATAAGTGAGGTAAACAGCAAGATCTCTCCGCAGTGCAATGTCAGAACAAATGACATCTGTGCTCGCGAAGAAACCCTTCAACTCTTCCTGCATGGCCGAAGTCTTCTTCCTGTCTTCCCGGGTCATGCTATCAGAAGACTCTTTGCTGTCAAAGAAGTTGAAGAATGAAGAGCCATAACTCTTCCAACTGCTGGATCTCACTTTCGAGCCCTCCTTCAAAAAATCATAGAAGGCGACGAGCTGAAAGTATAGGAGCCTGAACTCCTCTGACTGCTCCTCAAGGACGCTGTCAATCGGCATGAACTCCTCATAGAGTTTGCCAAGGATGGGCAATCCAGTAATAGCACTCAACTCCTTCAGAGAAAAACCAATCTCACCGTTCGTGACAACGAAGGTATTGGTCTGAGGGAGGAAAGACTCCAACATAGCCATGAAGGCATCATCGGAAAAAGTCACGGTCTCCCTAAAAGCGCGGACCGCGTCAAAAATCCCGGCTTCCTTCAAAACGGCGCCCCCAATCAGCAAGGTGTGGTCAGTCCATGACTTCCAATCGGAGTCAGCATTGAAACGGCCACGAAGTCGAAAAGGCTTCACCCAAGTACTGTCGTCACCGCTGAAAACGCCAAGGCCCACCGGTCTCAAATCGACCGACGGATAATCAGAGCCCTGGTAGCCGCTGGCTGGCATCAACACGTCCATACGGACAGGTGGCTTCTCTGCAAAACCGGAAGGTCCACCAACAAAAACCCCGGTCTTGATCACACTGGTCCTCTTCACCCAGCTCGGAGGATCTTCCCTCTTAGGGCACGTGGGAGCAAGGCTCATGATCGAGATGGTACAATCAAAAGACGACCGGGTAGAAACAGTCTTCTCTTCACCATCTGCTGTGTAAGAGAACTGAAAACATCTCCTTTGGTATGTCAAGTCGTCAGGGACTGCATCTCCAAAGAAGAAGGTAGGCTTGGGCAAAACCCTCAGATCGTCCATAACCCAAGGACGGTTGCTTACCATGATCTTATAATACTCCTCACTCTTGAGGGCAATCAGTTGTTGCCTCATCTCATCTCTGTTGAGAGAGTCGCATTCTTCCAAGTTTCTCTCAACATACTGGACCTTCTCCCAGGCCTGCTGAACGGCCACATTAGAAGATCTGGCGGATCGACGAGGTACGCTTGTAGCAGGCTCTTTACCCTTGTTCGTTCTGGAGGAACCACCTGCAAAGGTTGGAAAAGAAAAAGATCGTCATCAAAATGACAGAATTTCGCTAAAAAAAGGGGTCACTTAGTCCCACAAAAAATCTGGCGAAATTTTGACATGACTCCGGGGCAATTCCGAAGAAAAAGGGAAATACCCCGAAAGAAATAGAAAGTTTTGAAGATGGGCTCAACATCGCTGCGAGCTCCGAAACTCCAAACTTTCGAAACCTCAAAATCTCCGCAAAATCAAGAAGGGCTCAACATCGCTGCGAGCTCCAAATTCCCAAATTTGCAAAGATTTTCAGGTATGCTATCACATCATGCTACTCAATTCAATTTACAAAAAGTACATGCATGAACATCTAGATTTGCATAAAACGCATTATCATGATGAGCAAAAAAAAAAAAAAAAAAAAAAAAAAAGAAAGAAACTTTCTCAAAAAAAAAAGGGGGGGGGGGGGAGAAAGAAAAGAACAAAAAAGAGAAAGAAACTTTCTAGAAAAAAAAAGAGAAGAAAGAAAACAGCAAAAAAAAAAAAAAAAAAAAAAAGAAAAAAAAATCAGGGGCTGGCCCATCAGGCCGTGGCCCACAGGCCACGTGGCCGTACGGACCAGATCCGTACGGATCTGTCCGTACGGCCCACAAAAAAAAAAAGAAAGTGCAAAAAAAAAAAGGGAGAAAAGAGAAACACGTGAAAAAAAAACAAAGAAAAGAAAAAAAAGAGAGATAGACCTTCTTTTTTTTACCATCCTATTCTCTAGAAAGGAGTTTTCTTGAAAAAGAAACTTACTTGAAGCCATTGATGGAGAAGAAGAAGGAAAAAGCTTGAAGATCCCTGAAGAAGAAGAACTCTTGGTCTTGGAGCTCTCTTGAGATTGTTGCAAAAGAAAGCAATAAGGGCAAGAGATCTAGCCTCCTCCTTGCTTTTATAGAAGAGAGCAAATCAAAGAAGGAAACAAAAAAAGAAAGGTAAGTGCTACTAATTAGTAACCTTACCAAAAGAGAAGGAATTAGAAAGATTCTTTCCCAAAAAGAAAGATGTCTTTGAGAGATTTTCTCCCAAAATCAATCAATGAGAGATTCTCTCCAACAAAATAGGAGATTGGAGGTTCTTTCCCAAAAAAAAGATACCTTGAGATTTCTCTCCCAAATTAAGGGAATATGAGAGATTCTCTCCCATAAAGATATTTTTAGATATTCTCTATCCAAATGAGATATCTTTAGATATTCTTTACAAAAATGGCCCCACATGAGATCTAAGCCATCCTAAAAAGCTTAAGGTCCCATGGGCTAGCCCATATGAGCCAGGTTTGACCACCTAGGCACTAAAAAAAAAAAAAAAAAAAAAAAAAAAGGCTTTTAGTCAGAAAAAAATCCCTCTTACCAAGAGCATACAAAAATGGTTCCATGCCTCTTTTGAGTTGATTGAACCATACAAAAAAAATTCCAAGCCCCATGAGCTTCCAAAGAATCAAACCATCCAGCCTCATATACCAAATTGAGCCAAAATCTTGAAATTGACATTCCACAAAAATCCAAACCACTCCAATGGACCCACACAGTCCCAAAGAGTGACCAAAAACCAAATCCTGGTCCCCTAACTTGCCACATACAGCTTGTTAGGTCATAAGACCAAAACCAAAAACCAAATCATGATCCCCCAACTTGCCACATACAGCTTGTTGGGTCACAAGGTCAAAACCAAAACCCGACCCCCTAACCTGCCACATACAGCTTGTTAGGTCACAAGGTCAAAAACAAAAGCCCAAATCCACATCCCTGATGTCATCTTCAAAACTTTGCCTCGAGATGGTACTGGATTCCTTTCATTACCATAAAATTCCCCTGGAAGCTCAAAGGCTACTCTACCAAAGGAAAGATTGCTCAAAGACTCTTGGTCAAGACACAAGCTCTCCTTCAAAAATCTCTTCGAGGCACATCGACTACAAAAGTCAAGCAACTCGTCGCTGTACCTCGAGGGGGCATTTGTTGACACCAAAAATGTCACTTTGCCTCTTCAACATCAAGAAAGCTGCATGAAGTCGCAACCTGCCATAAATAGGCAATGCAATTTCTCCAAAAAATCAAATCTTGTCAGAATCAAACAAAAAGTGCAAGATCCTTCAAGATAGCCAAGAGAAGAGTACACATGAAGTTTCGGGCCATTTTAGAATCATTTGGCCTAACTTCACTTCTCCGACAGCTAAACAGGAGCTCTCGGCGGCGACATCATCGGAGACGTCAAAACTTCGATCAGAGCCTACAGATGACTCCAGCATGTCTCAAAAGGGCTCCATGCCAAATGTCAAGTCAAACCGACAACGTTTGACCCTCCATCAATGCTCGAGCAGCAAAATCAAGCCTCCCGGCGACGGGAACCACCGAAGCCTTCGCTCATCAAACCAAGTGCATGAGTGGCTTCAACATGCTTCCAAAAGGTTGCACGTCAAATTTCAGGTCATTCTGACAACGTTTGACCAGGTTTCGATGCTCCGAGAGAAAATCAAGCCTACCGGCGGCGGAGCAACCCGGGACCATTACATCCAAAACGGAGCCCATGGAACGTCTCAAAATGACTCCAATAGGCTCCCCATCAAATTTCAGGTCAATCGGACATCGTTTGGCCACATATCAAAGCTCAGCATTTTCCCCGCAGCAAAATCAAGTGAAGCATTGACGAGACCCCAAACGGCTTCAAAACTGAAACAAAAGCCTATGGTTGGTCTTAGTTATTGCTCAGGAGGCTCCACCTCAAATTTCAGGTCATTCCGACATCGTTTGACCAAGTTTCAGCTTCTGGCGGAAAATCAGCAGCTCTACGCGACAAAGTCTTCGGCTTCCCGGAAAATTGGAAACTTTGCACTTTAAAAATGCAAGGATTCTCATCAGGTTTTCTACAGGGAAATCAAGCCAATAAATGAGAAGAAATGTCAAGAAAAATACAGAAGAAAACGGCAACGAAAAAGACCGCAAAACGGACCAAAAACGGGGGAAAAACCCCCAGGGTCGCAGCCCGCGACCATGGCCCAGGGTCGCCGGCGACCATGGAAGTCCGGGTCACCGGATTTTTCGTCGGTGACCCGTTTTTCCGTCCCTTTTCGCGTTTTACGCGTTTTGGCCCCTGTGGTTTCCTGAAAATGTGATTTTTAGTGCTTGAAATTGACTCATATCCGACGACATCTCGGATCCGCCGTCAAAAGCATAAAATCATCATTGATCACTCCAAGATCGCCAACCGGCTGACCAAGAAAGTGCACTTTCTGTCCGACCGATCGTGAAATCGACAAGACAGATGTCACCGGCCCGCTCTTAGCTATCACTGTCTGAAGTTACATGTTCATCCGATGTCGATCAGCATGAAGATCCATCGATGATCATCGCCAGAAGAATTCCAGAAGACACGGCACGGCCCGCGACTCTTCGACTGCTCGGCAACCAATTAATGTGGTTAATTGACTAGCTTTATTGCAGTCATTAATTCATTTCTTTGGACGGCCCAATCAGAAGCAAGCATTTGGGAGTTACAAGTCAATTGATTCATGGCATTTAACCCATGAAACTCCTCCCATTATGGTAATTAAGGTGATTAAAAGCCCTTAATCTCCATCGGCCAATCAGATTCAAGGAAAAAGGAGTTACAAAATCAAGAAATAAATCTTGTAACTCCTCCCATTAAAGCAATTAAAGCTCATAAACTCTCCTAAATGGCTACCAAAAGCCTATAAATAGGAGAGCATTCCATTGCAATCGGGATCAGAGAAAAAAAGATCAGAAAGAGATCAGAAAAAAAGAGATCGGATCGGAAGAGAGCAGAAAGAATCCAGAGAAAGAAAAAGAGAGAAAAACTATGCTGAAGTTCTGCACCGGCCACCACTACAAGGTGACAAAAGTCCCTTGGGGGGCACCCCCCCCCCCAAGGTCCTTGCCTTCTCCCGCTGCCTCCAATGGCTTAGACGTGGCTTTTCAGCCCGTCTACTTAGCTTTTTATTGGACATAGGACCTTCTCTTGGTCTTTGTCCTCTAAAAATCTGAGGTTATAGCCAAGCCAAGCGAATCAAGAGCATCCTCTGTTCTCATCTGCATGGATGATGGCGAAGCCCATACATGGCTTGCGACCGTCAATCTGAACGAGTCCCCCACAATCTCCTGAGAAGTTAGATCCTCCTTTTCTTGCTTTTCATTGTAGTTTGTATTTTTCTAAAGAGACAAAAAAATCACAACTCTTGTCTTTCATTATTGATAAGAATTGTAAATCGGCTATAAACGCCAAAATCGGCTATAAACGCCACAAAATCGGCTGTAAATGCCAAACAAAATCGCCTTTCACGGCAAACCAAGAAAATGTCTCTTTTCTTAAATATTTGTGCAATGGAAAACTTGAAAGAAGTTGATTTCTTTTTTACTTGCGAAGGTTGATCTCCGGATTACCACTTGCAATTCCAAGTAAAATAGAAAATCTGGCACACCCACACAAAAGAAATGTTGATGCACGCTTCATGCCCCCCGGGCGCGAAAGGGCCGGACCCGACGGACTCCCACGTCCGCCGACCCCAGTAGAACCCACGGCATTCGGAGCGCGTTCCATCACACGCCTCATGGATTTCTCATGACAAGCTTTCAACTCCAACCGGGTTGACGCATTGTAAGTACAATCCCAAGTAAGACCGTCGATACAAATTGTCCGCTAGTGATAGCCAAAATCTGGCTACCTTTCTTATGACCTTCCAGCTCTCCTCGAAGTCTTCTTGGAGCGATCCGTCCTTCTGGAACTCTATTATCGGTGTCATCCAGCTTGGAGTCTCCTCAACCTGGCCGGCGCACATGACGTGCCGACCTTCGTTACTCGGCCTCCTGACCTCCTAACTCTCTTCGGAGTCTTTTCAGAGCGATTCGTCCTTCAAGCACTCTATTATCGGTGTCTTCCAGCTTGGAGTCTCTTCAACCTGGTCGGCGCACATGACGTGCAGACCTCCGGTGCTCGGCTCTGACTGGTAGTCAACGAGGACCTCTCTCTTTAGCTCAGATTTGATGGCTATAGCCAAACTGACCAAGCAATCAGCATGTGAATCCTCCTTCAAACCATTTTGCTTTACCTTAACGTCTCCAACATCTTGGATCAAGCGCTTTGCTTCTGTGACAAATGCAGAAATCCAATCATCTCGAGCAGAATATTCCCCGGTTAATTGACTCGCAGCTAATTGTGAGTCGCAGTTGACTGTTAGTTGCCTGCTCTCTGGCCATCCTGAGTTCGAATAGTAGTGCTTCGTACTTTGCTTCATTGTTCAACGCCTCAAATCCCATTGTGACAGCCCGTTCGATTACCGTCGCCTCTGGCATTATGAGCACCACACCATGCTTGATCCTCGTGAATTGGATGCTCCATCCACATATAGTTGCCACTACTGGTCGGTCCTTGATCTGTCCACTTGCCAACCTGACTCATTTTGCTCGGGCGTCTCCCTGTAAGTGAACTCGGCCACCACCTGGCCCTTTATCGTGCTTCTGGGAACTATTTTGATGTCATGTTCGTTGAGCCCTATTGCCCATTTCACAAGTCTCCCAGAAAGGTCGGCCTTTTGAAAAATCGTCCGAAGTGGATGTTCAGTCAAGACTTTGATCGTATGGGCGTGAAAGTAGTGCCTTAGCTTCCGAGCTACACACACCAAGGCCAAGGTGAGCTTTTCAAGTGGTAAGTATCTCGTTTCGGCATCTAGCAGGGTTTTGCTAACGAAATAGATCGGCTGATGGTGCTTTCCCTGCTCCCTCATCATGGCCACGCTGACCGCGTGCTGAGATACCGCCAGATACAACACCAGCTCGTCCCCTTGCTCGGGAATGGAAAGGACAGGAGGGGAACTCAAATATTGCTTAAGCTGTGCGAATGCTTCGTCACACCTTTCATCCCATACCTGTCTTGCCTTCTTTTTTAGAGCAAGGAACAATGGTCGGCACTTGTCCGAACTCCTCGCTATAAAGCGATTTAGGGCGGCAAGCATTCATGTCAGCCTCTGTACTTCCTTCCTCGAGCTTGGTCGGTCCAACCCCTGCACTGCTGCCACCTGGTCGGCCTCTGCCATTGCAATCTGGTGGTATCCCCGATACGCATCCAAGAAGCTCATCATGTCCTGCCGTAGAGTCCACCAGCCGATCGATTTTAGGGAGCGGAAAGCTATCCTTAAGACACGCTTTATTTAGGTCGGTGAAGTCTACGCACACCCTCCATTTGTTGTCCTTTATTGGTACTACCACAGTGTTAGATAACCACTGTGGGTACTGTACCTCCCAGATGGCGTCCGCTTCTAGTAGTCCATCCACCTCTTCATTCACAGCTGCTTGGCGCTCGGGGGCTAGCTTTCTCTATTTTTGAGCTATCGGTTTGGCTCTAGGGTCTACCCCTAGCTTGTGACTGATGACCTCAGGGTCAACTCCAGGCATCTCATGTGGGGCCTAGGCGAAGATGACGGCGTTCTCATTGAGTAGCTGAGCTAGGCTATCTTGTTCACCTTTGGCCATTGACTTCCCAATCATCCAATGTTGCTCGGGGAATGGCACACCCCTCTTTTGGACAACAAATCTTTGCAGCTCTTCCATCGCCGAACTGGTCTGATCGGATTTCTTCTTGCCTTCTTCCGACCGACCTGTCTGTAGTTGCTATTTCTGGTCTGCCCTCATGTTCGGACAATTGCTCCCCTCGACCTTTAGGGCCTTCCCCTTGATTGCAGCTATTAGACAATTTCTGGAAACCGCCTGGTCTCCCTTAATCTCCATCATCCCCTTCATTGTTGGAAATCAGATCCTCTAATGGTCAGTCGAAGGGATTGCCTTCATTTGATGTATCCACGTCCGACCCATGATGGCATTATAGGGTTACGGCACGTCTACCACGAGAAATTCTACATCCGAATGAATTGGCCCAGCCCCGACCTGTACCGTGATGAGGACCATCGGATGTACAGCTTGTCCGCTGAATCCGAACAAGGGTATGGAGGTCGGCTTCAGGTCCGAGCGCTTTAATCCGAGCTTATCAAATAGCTCAGCGTACAGGATTTCTGACGAGCTCCCCGGATCAACCAATATCCTCCGAACATCATATTCTTGGATCCTCAAAGTCAGCACCAAGGCATCATTGTGTGGTTGGACTACGTGTCGTAAATCCTCATCTATGAATGAAATTTCTCCACCTTTCCGTCCTTCCTCACGAACCATGCTAGGCTCGGTGGTTGTTTGGTATACCTCCTTTAGGTGCGTAACCATTTTTCTCTGTTGACGGATGAATCTGGTTGTCACCTCAGAAGGGTTGGTGGCTCCATGCACCACATCTATCACTCCCACTGGCTTCTCCTTCAGCTGGTTGGCGTCGCACCTCAACTCTTTCCTCGCCAAGCTGCCCTGGGCATTTTTTGGTTGGGAATCCTCCACATATTCTTTCAAGTGTCCCTCCTTTACGAGATCTTCCAAGTATTGTTTGAGGATCCTGCAATCTTCTGTTAAGTGCCCATGTTCCCGGTGGTAGGAACACCATAGGTTAGGATTCCGAAGCCCTGGGTCGCTGACCATCTTCGAAGGTCTCTTGAAGTACGGCTTATTCTTGATCTGGGTCAGAATTCGGAAGATCGGCTCTATGAAGATGGTGTAAACCCCCTCATAAGCCGACCTCGTGGGCTTAGGTTGGGCTAATCTTCGCTTCGACCTTTCACCAAATTCTCTTCTTCGCTTCCGCTTGCTCTCCTCCTCCGCTGGGCGGGCCCATTGATCGTGAGCTCCAAGTGTAGAGCCGCGATGTAGTAATAACTGGTAAGACCAGGTCGATCCACAGGGAGCTTTAGAAATAGGGTTTTCCAACTTTGTTACCTGCCCTAAATAAAATCTAATTTTAGCCTAAAATCTAGAAAAATACATTCATCATTCCTACTTTAAATTAAAATTAAACACATTTCCAAAAATAAAAATTTCTAAATCTAAAAGCCTAATCTAAAATGAATCACAAGTTGCTACAAAAGAACACACAAATTAGAACATCAAATTAGAAACTTACCAAAAATAAAACTAAGAAACTAAATTAGAAACAAAATAACCCTAAGTTAGAAACTAAATTAATCAACACATGTTCAACAAAGATTAGTAACAAATCAAATTAATCAAAAAGGAAACAACCTACTTTTTCACCAAGTTAATCAACTCCCTAAAGTTAAGGACTTTCCAAATAAATAAAGATTTTTAAATCATAACAAATTTAGAAAGCATTAAGTCAATCTTACCTTATGTTAGAATTTCCAAATCTTAAGAAACTTCCTAAGTTAAAATCTTCAATTAACAAAAATTAGAAAGATCTTTTATTTCTGAAAATTATCCAAACCTCAAAATTAGAACCTAATCCTAAAGTTAGAAAGTTAGTAATGCCATGTATGCCATGAGATGTTAGAAAATTCTAAGTCTAGAAAATTAGTGTGCAGGGCTATTTTATGCATGATGTTTCCTAATCTAGTGCAAGCTAAAACTAAGTTTAATGGCTGGGTATTGAACTACAATGATGCATGAATCAAATAAAAAAAAACGGAAGCGAAAAACGATTTAAAACGAAAGAGATATGGATGCACGAACATGACAAAAAAAAAAAAAAAAAACTAAAACTGTGCAGAAATTCTGCATGCAGGTGGGTCCGACCAGCCATGTTTGAGCCACTGGTTCACCATCTTTCCAAAATTATTTTTTCTTGAAATTCTGGGGTTTGAAAATAAAATGATCAAACTTTAATTTCCCCAAGTTTCATCGAAAAATAATGTGTTTTGATCAGGTTTCTAATCGCAAACTTTTCACACAAAATCTGTCCTGAAATTCCTGCATCAATGTGCTGAATTGTGCACCTTATATTGGGATCCGAATTTTCAAAAATTATTTGGCCTAGATTATTGACTCAAATCTCTGATTTTTCTTGCTTATTCAATTTAAAAATCCTATTCCAGCAACTTAAACATGTCTAAACTCCACCAATGTGAATATGCATGCAATGCTAATTAGTTCCAACCATAAATCATGCAAAAACAGACATAAATTGAATTGAATTGATCATAAAAATAAAGACAATAAACAAAAGTTCAAGAATTTAAATGTGTGGTGAAAGCAAGAAAAGTAAATGTGTGGTTTTAACAAAAATTTAAATATATGGAAGAACATAAATTTAAATGTGTGAAAGTGTATTATCCTCTTTCAAAATTCTTTAGTAAGTGGGGTCATAATTTGAATCATGCTCTTAGGGCCTTTGGGTCGTCAGTCCAAACACCAACAAGAAAAGAAACATAACACAAGCACCAATCACCCAAGGACAAGAAAGAAAAATTGACAGAGTAAGAAACAATTTTACTAATATGCAAAGTCTTACATAAGATATAAAAAAATAAACAATGACAATTACATACTATGATGAGAAGCCTCTTCTAGATGAAAAACCCAAGGGTGTAGTGTGATTTCCGGCCAAATCTCCTTGAGGACTCAAATGGAGAGAAAGAGAGAGGAAGAAGATGGAGTGTAGTAGTAATTCTAGAGAGAGTTGGTCTATCTTCTCATGAGAGGATAGGGATGCTTATGCTTTCAATTTATAGATTTTTTTTGCTCTCCTTCTTCCTTCTTTACTCCAAGTTTGTAGCATGCAATCTTCTTTGTATGACAACTATCTTCCTTGGACAACAAGTCTTCAAAGAATTAGCAAGGTGAGTGAGAGATTTTTGGTGC
Source organism: Umbellularia californica (assembly GCA_028538565.1). Lineage (NCBI taxonomy): Eukaryota > Viridiplantae > Streptophyta > Magnoliopsida > Laurales > Lauraceae > Umbellularia > Umbellularia californica. The sequence goes on from JAPQWN010000005.1 coordinate 16,346,528, forward strand.
TTTCATGTGCAAAATTGCAATCCCGAGTAGAAATTATAGCACCAACTTCCAGAGGCCATATCTTCCTCGTTTTAGCTCCGATTGACACAATCTTTGGTTCTAAAGATATCTACTTGAAAAGAGCTTTCCAACGGTATGTGGATTGTACCAATCCGACTGGTAGATTAAGAGTTATGATCATTTTAATCTTGCTGCCTCTGAAAAATCCGAAAATAATTATGCACATATGGAATGTTAATTGTGCAATGGGGTGTGTGGGACCCATGTGGACATCCAAAAGGGATCTTGGGATCTTTATTTCCTTGTTTCTTGAATCCCCTTCCATCTTTGGTTTGCTTCCAAACTTCATTAATTGACTAGTCAACTCTCCAAAAATACCAAGATATGTGGGTCCACCTTGAAAGATGTCCTACTCTTGATCTCTCTCAAATTTCACCAATGTGGGTCCTATTCTTGATTTCTCCTACACAAATTAAAATAAATGGGTTCAAGAATAATTTTATGTAAGGAATTTAAATGGATGATGCATGTGACCCTACTTGATGCACCCAAAATAATCGACTTTCCAAAAATAAATCCAAAAATGGCATGTTTCATGAATTTATGCAAAAAGTGTGATTTTTGAGCAAATTATGCATGAATGCACTACAATGGATAAAAAATGCATAAAATCATGATATGACACTAAATGAGGCTTTCTTGGCTTGATAAGTCCTTAAAATGGTCCAAAATGTGTATGAAAATGTGCACTTTTCAGGACTCATCACACCCCCCAACTAGCATTGTGCTAGTCCCTAGCAAAAACTTGCGAAAAAAACATGAGGCTTTAATCCTAACTTAATCTAAAACTAATGTAGCAAAACTAACTAAAAATGAATGTAACGCCACTTTCGCTGGCACTCTCGACTACATTTAGCGTATGCAGTAAGCCCTTAAACCGCTAGGTTCCCCCTATCGGAAGAGTTGTGCCTCGTGAGGGTTTGCAGTGAATTTACCCACAAAATTTAGGTTTTTTTTTTCTTTTTTTTTTTCAAAGGAACTTTTTCAAAAGAAGATTTACAAACACCGGATATTCTCGATTTTCAGAATTTTCAAAGCAAAGGCAAATTTGAAACTCGGTTCACAAATCCCATCTTTTGGTCTGAAATTCTTGAATTCATGCTAATTTGATCGTGCACGGTGAAATAGTGTGTATATGTAAAAACAAATAAGTTTCAAATGATTCGCCGAGATTCCTGTGAAAACAATTTTCAATCCAAAACTCTGGACTACCTAACATTAGCAACGAAAAGCAATATTCCTCTCAAGGCGACCATGATGGCTTTCACACTACTGTTTTATCAAAGGCCGCAAATCTTTTTTTTTTTTTTTAAACACACACAGGTGACTGTGCAATGCCTAGGTCCTTTAAGCTTTCTAAATAACCCATGTAACGAGCATTAGGCCAATGACTCCCAAAACAGATGTTTTTAGGGCATTTGGTATGTAAATACCCCTACGGGCTTACTGGCTCGGGTTAAAAAGGCTACGAACCCAAACTAGTCACACAACTTTTTATTCTTTTTAACACTTTTTTTTCTTTTTCTTATTTTTCTCTTTTTTTTTTCTTTTTTTTTAACGGTCCCCAACAATAGGCAGCCCTTTCCATGTGCTCGAATTAATTCAACGGCTTTGTGGCCAATAAAACCAGATGAACCAGGAAATTGTAAAACTAAGGGTCGGTTTTGCATCATATTTTCAATCCAATCGTCAAAGAAAAGCGGAAATCATGGCTTGGCATTCAAAAACTTTGAAAACATATACAAACTGTGTAAAAGTGAGGAATCAAAATTCAGCACTTTATCCAAAAATCCTTTCCTTAAACAAAACAGTAAACCATTATTCTTTTTTTTGCCTAAAGCACCAATAATTCCAAAGTTCAAGGTATCTTTGTTTCATAAAAATCCTCTCGAAGTTTCCTTTTTCCCAAGAACCAACAAAATAAATTTTTTTTTTGTTTTTTGTTTTTTTGAATTTTTTTTTGTTTTTTTTTTTTTTAAATAAAAAAAATTGTGTAAAACTTTTGTCTAAAGATGGACAAGTGTGCTTGTTCCCACCCCCCAACCTATTATGAGCATCGTCCTCGATGTGTGAAGGAATGATATGCAATGAACATATGAAATATGAGGAACATAAAAAATAATGGAGGGTAAAGTATAGAAAGCACCTGGGATATGTTCGACCTGCTCCCTGTCCAAAGTTAGACAAAACAGCAAAAATAACAGGATAAAACCTAAACTAGCTACTAAGTAGACTTAATATACACAGTAATGGGCCACTGTCAGATCCAGGGCAGACTAATCCTGGTAGACAGGATCATCAAGAGGAATTTCTTCCTCATCAATTGGTGCAATTTCCAAGAATGGCTTCAATCTTTGACCATTGACTTTGAATGTTTGGCCATCCTTGGGATCATAAATCTTAACAGCACCATATGGAAACACTTTTTTTATAATGAATGGTCCAGTCCAACGAGAGCTAAGTTTGCCAGGAAATAAATGTAGCCTAGAATTATAAAGGAGGACCTTCTGCTCAGGGTGAAAAGATTTTCGCAGAATGTTTTTATCATGAAAGATCTTGGTCCTCTCTTTATAAATTCTTGAGTTTGCATAGGCTTCCCTGCGCAACTCATCCAATTCATTTAATTGCAGTTTCCTCTTGTTCCCAGCTTTATCCATATCAAAGTTAAACTGCTTAATGGCCCAGTAAGCTTTGTGTTCCAGTTCCACCGGGAGGTGGCATGCTTTCCCATAGATGAGCCGGTAAGGAGACATTCCGATTGGAGTCTTAAAAGCAGTCCGGTAAGCCCATAAAGCATCATTCAATCTCATTGACCAATCTTTCTTATTAGGGCTTACTGTAGTCTCCAATATTCTTTTAATTTCTAGATTCAACACTTCCACTTGCCCACTGGTTTGTGGGTGATAGGGGGTAGACACTTTATGTGTGATCCCATACTGTTTCATCAGGGCTTCAAATGCCCGGTTGCAAAAGTGCGAACCCCCATCACTGATGATGGCTCGTGGAGTACCAAAACGAGAAAATATATTTTCTTTCAGAAATTTCTGGACTGTTTTAGAATCATTCTCCCGACAGGGGATAGCTTCTATCCACTTGGACACATAATCTACAGCCACTAGGATATAGATATAACCAAAGCTTGGAGAAAATGGACCCATGAAATCAATGCCCCATACATCAAAAAGCTCAACTACCAGAATGGGATTCATTGGCATCATGTTTCTCTTGGAAATTGTGCCTAACTTCTGGCAGCGATCACAGGCTTTGCAAAAATTGTAAACATCCTTATACAATGTGGGCCAATAAAAACCACTTTGAAGAATTTTATGAATTGTCTTTTTACTTGAAAAGTGACCCCCACATGCTTGTGCATGAGAAAAGGAGATGACACTGTGTATCTCATTATCCGGCACGCATCTCCTAATTATTTGGTCTGGGCAGTATTTAAACAGATATGGATCATCCCAGAAAAAATATCGAACCTGAGAAAAGAAAGAATTCTTATCTTGCTTGGTCCAATGGTCAGGAGTGTTGCCCGTAGCAAGATAGTTTGCGATATCAGCTTACCAAGGGGATTGATGTACCGCAAAAAGATGTTCATCAGGGAAACTGTCCTGGATTGGTGTCGGTTCAATGGTGTTGGAAAGGACCAGTCTAGATAGATGATCAGCCACAACATTCTCTACTCCCTTCTTATCCTTAATTTCTAAGTTAAATTCTTGGAGTAGGAGGATCCATCTAATGAGTCTGGGCTTAGCATCCTTCTTTGAGATAAGGTACTTTAGCGCAGAGTGATCAGTGAAGACAATAATCTTGGATCCAATCAAATAGGACCGAAACTTGTCTAGTGCAAAGACCACTGCCGGTAATTCTTTCTCAGTGGTTGAATAGTTGATCTGTGCACTATTCAAGCTCCTGCTTGCATAAGAAATCACGAAAGGTTTCTTGTCCTTACGTTGCCCTAACACAGCCCCAACCGCATAATCGCTGGCATTACACATAATCTCAAAGGGCAAAGTCCAATCTGGAGGCTGCATAATCGGTGCGGATGTCAGCATGCTTTTCAACTTTTCAAATGCTTCTTTGCATGTCTCAGTCCAGTTAAATTTTGCCTCTTTGGAAAGCAGGTTACAGAGAGGTTTGGATATGGAACTGAAGTTTTTAATAAACCTCCTGTAAAAGCCTGCATGCCCTAAAAATGATCTGACATCTCGTATGGTTTTGGGCGTGGGCAAGTCGGCAATCAAATCTATTTTAGATTTGTCAACTTCCAATCCTCTTTCCGACACAATGTGACCAAGGACAATTCCATGACGAACCATGAAATGGCACTTTTCCCAGTTTAGCACAAGGTTATTTTCTTCGCATCTAGTGAGGACCTTTTCAAGGTTGCTCAAACAATCCTCAAATGAATCACCAAACACAGAGAAATCATCCATGAAGACCTCCAGAATTCTCTCCACCATATCACTGAAAATACTCAGCATACATCTCTGAAATGTTGCAGGAGCATTACATAACCCGAAAGGCATTCGCCGGTAGGCAAAAGTACCGAACGAACATGTAAATGTGGTATTCTCATGGTCTTCTGGGGCGATTTCGATCTGGTTATACCCAGAATATCCGTCTAGAAAGCAGTAATACTGGTGGCCAGCTACCCTTTCCAAAATTTGATCCAGAAAGGGTAGAGGGAAGTGATCCTTACGTGTGACCGCATTTAATTTTCTGTAGTCTATGCAGACCCTCCACCCTGTGGGTACTCTGGTGGGGACAAGTTCATCTTGAGCGTTCTTGACTACAGTAACGCCGGCTTTTTTCGGGACTACCTGGGTAGGGCTAACCCATTGACTATCCGAGATTGGATAAATGATACCCATATCTAGAAGTTAAAGCACCTCAGCCCTTACCACTTCCTGCATGGTTGGATTAAGCCGGCGTTGCATCTGCCTACATGGTTTAGCATCCCCTTCCAGGTAGATGCGATGCGTACACACTCAAGGGTCAATTCCCTTAATATCTGCCACATTCCAAGCAATTGCACTTATGTGATGTTTGAGCACATTCAACAGTTGGACCTCTTGGTCCTCAGTAAGAAGTGAAGAAATGACTACTGGGTATGGCTCTTCATCCCCAAGGTAAGCATATCGCAGGTTCGATGGGAGGGGCTTCAACTCAGGCTTGGGTGGATTCACCTGAGAGGGAAGAGTTGACATACCAGATGGTATAAGCTCCTCAAAATGGGGCTTCCTCAACAGTGTCATCTTGAAAGTCCTCAAGATAGCCCATGTCATCTCCAGTCAAAAGTAGCGCAACATGGGAGTTAATGCACTCCTCAAGATCATCCACAACCAATGTATCAATAAAATCCACATCATGGCAGTCAGTTTCGCAATCCCTCGGCTGTTTGCACATTTGAAAGATATCAAGGTCCAAGGTCATGTTCCCGAAAGATAATTTGAGCCTTCCACTCCGGCAATTGATTAGTGCATTGGAAGCGGCCAAGAATGGTCTTCCCAGAATGACTGAAATTTCACCACTTTCGTTCCGTACTGGCTCAGTATCCAGCACGTAAAAATCCACTGGGAAGTAAAAGTGCTCAATCTGTACCAAAATATCTTCTATTACCCCTCTCGGTTTCTTAACAGATCGATCAGCGAGTTGAAGAGTAGTTCTGGTTGGTTTTAACTCGCCAAGCCCCAGTTGCTCATAAACTGAGTAAGGTAATAGATTTACACTCGCTCCGAGGTCTAGCAAAGCTTGACCTATCTGGTGGTTTCCAATAACACATGAGATGGTGGGGCATCTCGGATCTTTGTACTTGGGAGGAGTGGTCTGAGTTAGGTATGCACTTACCTGCTCAGTAAGAAACGCTTTCTTTGGAACATGAACCCTACGCTTAGCAGTGCAAAGATCTTTCAAGAATTTAGAATAGGTGGGGACCTGTTTAATGGCATCCAACAGAGGAATATTGATCCTGACTTCTTTGAAAACATCCAAAATCTCTTGGTGTGGGATCTTCTGTCTGGGATGGGTTAACCTTAGAGGGAAAGGGGCAACGGATTTGATAGTCATGGGGTCAGGACCTTTTTCAATGTCAACAACAGTCTTTGCATTAGTGCTATCCTTTTCTTTTTCAATTTTCTCATTCAAATCCGAGGAGACATGTTGTTTATGTTTTTTCGGAATCTCATGAAGTTCTCTGCCACTACGTAGAGTGACAGCTTGAACATGCTTCTGAAAGCTGGGGTCAGATATGTTGTTAACTTCAAACTGCCCTTTAGGGTTTGGAATGGGTTGGGCTGAAAAGGTTCCTTTCCCCTGACCTTGGAGGGTACGTTTGATTTGTTCAACAGATGTTTCCAACCTTTGGATAGCTTCCTGGTTGCTCTGAATAGCCTGTTGATTATTTTGCAAATTTTGCATAAACTGCTGTTGAGACTGCATGAATAAATTTAGCGTTTCCTCCAAAGACTTATTCTGGGGTTGTGGGTCATATGATGTATTCAGCTGTTGAGGCACATACGCACCCACATTAGAATGTCTTTGGGGATTAAACTCTGAATTTGCACTTGGTCCATTCCTCCAACTGAAATTAGGGTGGTTCCGCCACGAAGGATTATATGTGTTCCCCATATGATTGGCATTGAACGGCTTTTGAAAAGAATTCAAAGCGTTAGCCTGTTCCTGAATTGCTTCTTGTAAGGCAGGTCCAGTTGGACAATCTATCGACATATGATTTTCGGAAGCACAAATATCACAAACCATGACTGTATCCTTGTTCTTTCCAAGTTTCAGGACTTCGACTTCTATCGTGAGTGCCAAAAGTTTGGCTTGGATGTCTATCTGATTATTCACATGATATAGACCTCCACTCTTAGACTGATTCAATCCCCTGGAATGATCTACCCCCTCAGAGGAGGCCCATTTTTGTGCATTTTCTGCCATTAATTCCAAAAATTCCCACGCTTCATCGGGAGTTTTTTGGTCGAATTGACCATTGCACATCATTTCAATAAATTGACGCGTCTCCGGAGTGAGGTTTTCAATGAAGATCTCAATGAGACGGTGTGTTTCATACCCATGATGTGGACATGCAAGGATCAACTCGTTGAAGCGTTCCCAACACTTAAAATAGGGCTCTTTCTGAATTTGCCTGAACATTATGATTTCCCTATTTAAGGTGTTGGTTTTGTGCTGTGGGAAAAACTTTTTCAGAAATTCGGTAACACATGCATTCCAGGTATTAATTGAATTAGGCCTAAGTGTGTGGAGCCAAGCCTTAGCTTTTTCCTTTAAAGAAAAAGGAAATAATTTGAGTTTGATTACATCTGGCACCACGTTTTGGAGTTGAAGTGTAGCGCATACTTCATCAAATTCTCTCAAATGTAAGTATGCGCTTTCAGAGTCTAGCCCGTGAAACTTGGGCAGAAGTTGGATCATACCCGGTTTTATTTCATATTGACCTGCAATGGCGGGTAACACAATGCACGATGGTGTGGTATGTCGTGCTGGGTTCAAAAGATCACATAATTTCCTTGGTGGCTGGTTCACCTCCCCACCGTTGTGGTCCCCATTTGGATTTGCGGTATGCCCACCATTGTTGGGGTTGCTACCGGACCCACTCGCCATGTTAGACAATCTTGATGGACTCAGAGATTGAGGAGAGTCGTAGATTCTTATAAGTTCTTTGATTGGGGACTCTCTTCTTTGTAACCGATGCGCTGAGTCTCTTTGCCAACTAGACTTCTTGCTCATGCACAAATGATGTGAGCAAGTTGGAGAGGGCTTGTACTTTTCTTTTTGGATTTTTTGGATTTTTTTTTGGGTTATTTTTATTTTTGAAAAAAATAATAAATGAGAAAACTTAGCCTACACAAGAAACAACTAGTTAATATCCTAAGGTTGAAAAGTTTTCCTAAGTTCACCAACCCAGCCCTATGAAACCAACCCGGCCAGTTCAGCCCCCAGGTAAGGGTAGGATCACAAATGGACCCGTTTGAAGGACCCTTGCCTAGAACAGTCTAGCTGTCTCCACACTCTGGACAAGGCTTTGCTTAGGCACCGAGATGATCAAGGACAGCGATTAGGTCACTTTCAGATTACTTTCTTCCAAAAGGACTCTAAACAAGTTGGGAAATAAAGTAACTTTTCCAATTCTTAGAAAGTTTGTAAAAATTCAATGATGTGTACTTTCTAATTAGCAATCCATGCACTTTCCTAATCAAATTTAGGGTGTTTTAACATTCCATGCATGCACCTCCTAATCTAAAAAGATGCTAAAAATAGCACACCCATAAAGCAATGTAAACAAGGAAAGTCAGAAAAGTTACCTTAAATGGCGCTCCCCGGCAACGGCGCCAAAAACTTGATCGTGAGCTCCAAGTGTAGAGCCGCAATGTAGTAATAACTGGTAAGACCAGGTCGATCCACAGGGAGCTTTAGAAATAGGGTTTTCCAACTTTGTTACCTGCCCTAAATAAAATCTAATTTTAGCCTAAAATCTAGAAAAATACATTCATCATTCATACTTTAAATTAAAATTAAAAACATTTCCAAAAATAAAAATTTCTAAATCTAAAAGCCTAATCTAAAATGAATCACAAGTTGCTACAAAAGAACACACAAATTAGAACATCAAATTAGAAACTTACCAAAAATAAAACTTAGAAACTAAATTAGAAACAAAATAACCCTAAGTTAGAAACTAAATTAATCAACACATGTTCAACAAAGATTAGTAACAAATCAAATTAATCAAAAAGGAAACAACCTACTTTTTCACCAAGTTAATCAACTCCCTAAAGTTAAGGACTTTCCAAATAAATAAAGATTTTTAAATCATAACAAATTTAGAAAGCATTAAGTCAATCTTACCTTATGTTAGAATTTCCAAATCTTAAGAAACTTCCTAAGTTAAAATCTTCAATTAACAAAAATTAGAAAGATCTTTTATTTCTGAAAATTATCCAAACCTCAAAATTAGAAACTAATCCTAAAGTTAGAAAGTTAGTAATGCCATGTATGCCATGAGATGTTAGAAAATTCTAAGTCTAGAAAATTAGTGTGCAGGGCTATTTTTATGCATGATGTTTCCTAATCTAATGCAAGCTAAAACTAAGTTTAATGGCTGGGTTTTGAACTACAATGATGCATGAATCAAATAAAAAAAAAAACGGAAGTGAAAAACGATTTAAAACGAAAGAGATATGGATGCAGGAACATGACAAAAAAAAAAAAAAAAAAAAAACTAAAACTGTGCAGAAATTCTGCATGCAGGTGGGTCCGACCAGCCATGTTTGAGCCACTGGTTCACCATCTTTCCAAAATTATTTTTTCTTGAAATTCTGGGGTTTGAAAATACAATGATCAAACTTTAATTTCCCCAAGTTTCATCGAAAAATAATGTGTTTTGATCAGGTTTCTAATCGCAAACTTTTCACACAAAATCTATCCTAAAATTCCTGCATCAATGTGCTGAATTGTGCACCTTATATTGGGATCCGAATTTTCAAAAATTATTTGGCCGAGATTATTGACTCAAATCTCTGATTTTTCTTGCTTATTCAATTTAAAAATCCTATTCCAGCAACTTAAACATGTCTAAACTCCACCAATGTGAATATGCATGCAATGCTAATTAGTTCCAACCATAAATCATGCAAAAACAAACATAAATTGAATTGAATTGATCATAAAAATAAAGACAATAAACAAAAGTTCAAGAATTTAAATGTGTGGTGAAAGCAAGAAAAGTAAATGTGTGGTTTTAACAAAAATTTAAATGTATCGAAGAACATAAATTTAAATGTGTGAAAGTGTATTCTCCTCTTTCAAAATTCTTTTCTAAGTGGGGTCATAATTTGAATTATGCTCTTAGGGCCTTTGGGTCGTCAGTCCAAACACCAACAAGAAAAGAAACATAACACAAGCACCAATCACCCAAGGACAAGAAAGAAAAATTGACAGAGTAAGAAACAATTTTACTAATATGCAAAGTCTTATATAAGATATAAAAAAATAAACAATGACAATTACATACTAGGATGAGAAGCCTCTTCTAGATGAAAAACCCAAGGGTGTAGTGTGATTTCCGGCCAAATCTCCTTGAGGACTCAAATGGAGAGAAAGAGAGAGGAAGAAGATGGACTGTAGTAGTAATTCTAGAGAGAGTTGGTCTATCTTCTCATGAGAGGATAGGGATGCTTATGCTTTCAATTTATAGATTTTTTTTGCTCTCCTTCTTCCTTCTTTACTCCAAGTTTGTAGCATGCAATCTTCTTTGTATGACAACTATCTTCCTTGGCCAACAAGTCTTCAAAGAATTAGCAAGGTGAGTGAGAGATTTTTGGTGCTTTTGATGTGCAAAATTGCAATCCCGAGTAGAAATTATAGCACCAACTTCCAGAGGCCATATCTTCCTCGTTTTAGCTCCGATTGACACAATCTTTGGTTCTAAAGATATCTACTTGAAAAGAGCTTTCCAACGGTGTGTGGATTGCACCAATCCGACTGGTAGATTAAGAGTTATGACCATTTTAATCTTACTGCCTCTGAAAAATCCGAAAATAATTATGCACATATGGAATGTTAATTGTGCAATGGGGTGTGTGGGACCCATGTGGACATCCAAAAGGGATCTTGAGATCTTTATTTCCTTGTTTCTTGAATCCCCTTCCATCTTTGGTTTGCTTCCAAACTTCATTAATTGACTAGTCAACTCTCCAAAAATACCAAGATATGTGGGTCCACCTTGAAAGATGTCCTACTCTTGATCTCTCTCAAATTTCACCAATGTGGGTCCTATTCTTGATTTCTCCTACACAAATTAAAATAAATGGGTTCAAGAATAATTTTATGTAAGGAATTTAAATGGATGATGCATGTGACCCTACTTGATGCACCCAAAATAATCGACTTTCCAAAAATAAATCCAAAAATGGCATGTTTCATGAATTTATGCAAAAAGTGTGATTTTTGAGCAAATTATGCATGAATGCACTACAATGGATAAAAAATGCATAAAATCATGATATGACACTAAATGAGGCTTTCTTGGCTTGATAAGTCCTTAAGACGGTCCAAAATGTGTATGAAAATGTGCACTTTTCAGGACTCATCACCCATCTTCGCTCCAGGACACCCATATCTTCTTCCAATTTTATGAACTCCTCGATCCGCTCCATCAGCTCTTCTTGTGTAGTCGGGGACAGCTTCGTTAATGATTGGCGAAGTTGGCTTTCCTTCGACAGCCCGAGTTTAAAGGTTGCTACAGCTACCTGCTCGTTACTCCCTTCCACCTCATTATAGAGGTGCCAGTAACGTGTGCCGAACTCTTTCAGACTTTCCGAGCTCTGTTTCTTGAGAGGCAGTAATGCCCCGATGTTCTTTGGTTGCTTAGAATTTGTTACGAAATGTGTAACAAAAGATCCAGCAAGACCTCGAAAACTGCAAATCGATCTCTGCTTTTAGCGGGAAAACCACTTCAAGGCCAGGTCTTCCAAACTCGAGAGGAAAACTTTGCACATCAGTGGCTCATTTTCTATTCATAATGCCATGGAATGCTGGTAATATTGGACATGGTAGGCAGGATTCGAGGTTCCATCATAGACTCTTAGGTTAGGGATCGAGATCCGCCGAGGTGCGTCCGATTTTTCTCTCCTTCGAGAATGGAGACTCGAAATTTCGAGCGTCTCCGAGGTACCTTGCCCTGGTCGGATTCTCTAAAGGGAGCTCCGATCAGCCAACGCCTTTTAATAAGGCCTTGTACATCCTCATCGACGAGTGTTCATGGGGGTGCTTTCCTCCTCGGAGTTTCACCAACCTCAATGCATCTGCTTGGACGGGCTTCGCCAACCTTAATGCATCTGCTCGGACTTCTGCTTCGCCAACCAACCTCAATGTATCTGCTCGGACTTCGGCTTCCCCTTCCCTCCGGGGTCGAGAACTCGAAGTCTTGCTTCATTTGTCGCCTGTTCTAGTTTTAGCTTAGCTCTGCCAAGCTCTTGATTCGGAGTGGTTGGTCAAAGGATCTTTGCCCGATCGTTCATGTCGCCCCCTGAGCCGTGCTTCCTCCACCTGAGATGGAGACTGTCCAGTCCGAGGCGGTGATCTTGGATTCTATTCTTGATCTGACAATTTTTCTTAGCAAGAAAAAGCGTTAATGGGTTTTTCCCTCCTCGCTTCCCACAGACGGCGCCAATTGTAAGGTCAATTTTTTAAGAGAGAAGCAAGATGGAACAACCTTTGGTGCCTTTTCTTTTTCTTTTTCTTCTTGCTGGATCTCCTTCCTTGAATGAAATACCTGTTCAAGAAGAAAGAAACTCCGTGAAACTCGATCGGGTGGCCCGATCGAGTTTTCTCTAATGCTTAAGTCAGCCACCAATATTTGAAATTCATGTAGTAATTAGTTTTTTTGATATGATTTCGGCATACCTGCTCCTCCTCAGATCCCCTCCTCCTCTTCAGATCATCTCCTCCCCTTATGCCCTTTTTCCCTTTGGGTAAAAGAAGCTCATTAGTACACGTTTCCAACTTCCACAACATGGTGAGCGGATTTCAAACATGGCTCAGGATCATGGGGTCTTTTCCCCCTCAATATTGGTCTCCTTTTTCTCTCTGCCAACTATCCTTGTGTTATTTGACACATGTCCTTTCCCACTTTCCCCATTATAGCATGTGAAAGGATCATGCCCCCTTTTCTTGGGATGTTCCTTCCCCCCTTTCATTATTGGGCTAATTTTACAGGTGGGTCTGTTTTGGCCCAAACCCACTTCCAGATCATTCAAACTTTCCCCTCACACAAACCATCATACTTGAATCAATGAAACACATGATTTTTTACAAACAAATATAGAATACATCAAACCATCATACTGTGTAAAACAGATATGTTGGCCATTAAGATATCAAACAAAAGCACCATTACAATAAAAGAAAATGTATACCCAAATATAAAGACAATTGAATTATCACATAACATATAGTAATTTAATAATAATAAACAAAACACAACAAATCAATGCAAAGAAAACACAGCAATTTAATAGGCATCTGATTGGAGATGTGGCAACCTAAGACCATGATCTTCATGAAGTCAAGAACCCATTTGTGCTCAAGATCATGATGCTCTGTCAGAAATACTGGTAAAGAAACAGTATTTGTGCTCAAGATCGTGATGGTTCTCTTGCTAGGAGATATGCTTATGAACCCATTTGTTCATTATCAGAGAGTTGTATTACCTTCACACGAAGAAGACAAGAAGCTTGGGCGACCACGCAGGGAGAGAGATGCAGCCACGTAGGGAGAGAGACGCAGGCGGGGAGAATGATGCAGGGAGAAAGACGCACTATCGGTTTTATGAGAGTTGTCTACTCTTGAACTTTCTTTTTTCAATGCATTTGGTGGGCCTCTAACCAAAACTTGTTTGACGGAAACACCGTCTGCTTACGGGTATTCTTTCAAATCCTTCCATTTTGGCATTCCTTATTTTCCAACCTCAACACGTGTTCAGATTTTGATGTGAAAATGAGTCTATTTTCACACTATTTATCCATCTCATTTACATACAAGATGAGTAAATAATTGTACACAAACATGAGTGCGTAAGTGTTAAACATATTCTCGATTTACATATGTAAATGTGCTTAGACAAACGACCCCTAAAGTGGGGTGGGGCCTGGATATGCCTCAGCCGACCCTTACCCTTCCATGAACACCCACAAGAATTACACATTCAATTGCATTCACACGTTCCCTGTGACTGTTGGAGAAATTTCAATTAAAAGAAAATGCAGCCAATAATGCTTGACAGACCGCCTACATTTTGTATATTTTAAAGCAATATAATTTGTTTTGTCATGTAGGCGTCACGTCAACAGGTAGGCAGCTCTCCTTTCGGAAAAACACATTTGGACAAAATACAAAAAATACAGCATTTGATGTGGGCCAATCCAAATGTAACGCCCCACATTGCAACCCTCTGAAGAAGGGCGATTAGAAGGGCCCGTATATGTTCTGGGTTTGCAATGTGAGGAATACATTAGTCCCATATTGGAAATGAAATGTCCAGATCCCTGGGCTTAGAAGTCAAACTCCGTCTTAATTCAACATAAGGCCTTTTAAAACCGGAAATCGTAAAAACTATGGAGTTAAGCATGCTCGGGCTCGCGCGCACATGTGGGATGGGTGACCTTGCTAGGAAGTCCTCGCGTGAACATGTAGGACCAAAACGGACAATTTCATGCTGAGTTGGGCGAGTTGTTGCCCCAAGATCTATTCATCATATCCCCTAAAACTCTAATTTTGCTTATCATTAATATATTCATCCCTAGCCCCTAAGATGTCTCCATTTATTTACTAAGGAAAGTTTCTATCACCGATCATCCCTATCCTATAAAATCTCTCTATTATATAATTACCCCCAGCGAAAATTCCACCTCATTGTACTAAGGAGCTTTTAAATGGGAATGACATGAGCCTACCCATTTTCTAGAACAACAAACTTGACTCAATAATTTTAAAGTGAACTGGAATTTATTGTACCTCGCTAAAGTAGTCCTGAGCCAAAACAGAGAAATCTGTTAGGGAGATGACAACCAATTTAATATACTTGGAATTTATTGTAGACTGGTAAAATAGTATTTGCATAGCTAACCACAAATTGTGGAGGAGAAGGTTTTATTGTGGAACATACCTAACTCTTTAGAAATCCAAAGTTTTCATTCACCCAATCTTACGTGTTCATGCATAGGAATGCTTGCTTTCTCTCTCCTTGCGTGAATGTAAAGCATATTGTCGTGACCCCAGACTGGATTAGCACCCGAGGGCACTCCTAATCCAGGATCAGCGATCAAATGCGGTGCGCATTTTCTTTTTTCTTTATTGCTACGTACACGGATGACGAAGAAACACAATCAAGCTGCGGAGGCATGTAGCAAACCAAAATCTAGAAATTTATTCCATGATAGTAAAACTAATAACACCATTATAATTAACATGATGTCAGAGTGAGCAATGTTCATATAGCATTCCCAAAGCGTAAAGTTAAACATTTATACAAAAGATGAGTTTAATTAAAAATTCCCCAAAAAATAAAGGCCAACAAAGGCAAGTACAACTAATGTCCCAAAATATGACTATCACCCTCCCAAAAGATGTTTCGCGACTCATAGCCTGACCTAATGTCTAGATGACATCGTCAGCTTTTCATTCTTTTCTACACGTCGTGGCTCTCCGGTCGCCTCCTTTAGCTCCTCCTCGGGGATAACGAAATCTGGACTTAAGTACCAAAATAGTGGGTCAGACACGACTGTCTGGAAGGTGGGTGAAGATATTAAATAATATAATAATTTATAAATCAACTGAGGAAGACATTTAAAACCTGTTTAAACAGTAATTGTCCTGAAATACAATGCATAATTTACCCAAAACACATGATCAATATAAAACATGAATAGGTACCAATAAAAAGGTAATTAGCAAGATGGCAACCACACAACGCTAAATCCTCCATCACTAATATGATAAGAGCACGCTAGAGGCGTTGGTCTCGGACACACGAAGTGAAGAGAACCAACTAAATACATATACTAGATGCCAAGAAACTTGGCTAACAGGCTAAACACCAGTCGCGGAACCGGATAACAGGACAGGCAAGAACCCATATTGCAGCTGGCAGGAATCATTAAGGACCCCAAGTCGGTGGATCAATCCGACAAGGTTGCCCAAGCTTAGTGGTGCCGGCACATAGGTCACATGATGAAATTAGAGCATATATAGGTGTATAACACCCAAACAAGCTAAACGGGAAGCTATCACGCACATATATCATGCCATTATCTTGTCATGAACACACAAGGCTAGAGGAATACTCAAATTGCATATTACAGTAGTTTTGAAGCAAAACTAGTAATGACGCACATGACTGAAGAGAAAGATATGTAATTCTAGTAAAATAGAAATACAGATGGATTTCCAAATAATGCCGAACCATACATCGAGGCTTCAAGAGTTAACTCAATGTGTATAAGGGTCCTGTATGTCAGTTTTATTTAGTTTGGCTTGGTACCCCAAAAGATCGAGGACATTCCAAGCACCCATATACATTGGTAAATAAAGAGTCTTCAATACGTCTCCGTAATGGGGTTTCTTTCTCAATCAAACTCCATACAACACTTCCTAGGTCCCACTATAGCATTAGGGCTCCAAACAAACCTCTCCAAACATGAAACACCTGTTTCAAGTTCCCAAAATAGACCCAGGCCTGAAGGACAATTGGCTCGAGTGGACCAAAGGTGGGCTCGAGCCAACAACTCTCAGGGTGGGGTTCGCTCGAGTGAACTGGCTCTTGGGACGTTGGCTCGAGCTACCCAAAGGTTGGCTCAACCCAATTGGTCCCTGGACATGGTTCGTTCGATCGAACCGAGGTTGGCTCGAGCGAACTATGTTAGGTACCTGTTTTATGTGCTGTTTGTGCTCTATCTTCCTCCCTTTCAAGCCTCCTTTGAGCCTCAACTCTTCTACATAAATGAGGGCCCTCCTTGCCTTCTCAAAATCACATTTCTCCTCCATCAAACACTTCACCACATTACATAAGAGTCCATCCAATTCACCCTCATTCATCACAAGACAACCCATCATTCATGAAATCCATATGTAAGCATAACACAAGATTTAACAAAATAGAATGCATAATTTTCAAGAGGCTAAACTAAACAAAAGGACTCATCAATATGCAATTATGAAATCAATAGAAATTGTAGCAAGAAGCATAGATGAAAACAAGTATAAAATCACCA
The DNA here is from genome assembly GCA_028538565.1 of Umbellularia californica. NCBI lineage: Eukaryota > Viridiplantae > Streptophyta > Magnoliopsida > Laurales > Lauraceae > Umbellularia > Umbellularia californica. The sequence goes on from JAPQWN010000005.1 coordinate 16,363,384, forward strand.
AGAACAAATAGTGAAAATTAAGATTTTCTCACAAAACTTGGTAGCATTCAAATTTATCCATTCATCTACTTGCCTTGGCCTCCAAGAGAAATAAACAAGCTTTCAATCTCACTCCCAAGGCAAAAGTCTCCAACCTACACAAAAACCCCAAAAAACACACCCATTTAGAACCCCAAATGGCCAACACAATGAATAAGAAGGAGAAAGCTTACAATAATGGAGGTGAAGACTCTCTAGGGCTAGAAAAACACAAATCTAGGAGAAGGGGATGATTGCTTACTTGGAAGAGGTTCAAATATCAAAGGCTTGCTTAAAAGGAACCCTAGAATGGTTGGATTTCTCTTCAAAAGGCATCCATGGAAAGCTCTCAAGATGGAGAAGAAGAAGATGAGGTCTCATTCTCCATTTGGCAAGAGTTTGTGTGGATTTGGAAGGGAAAGAGCAAGAAGAAGGAGGAGAAAAACCTAGCTTGGTTGGAGCATTCTTTCTCCCACAACAAACATGAGAAGAAGGGAAAGTGAAAAAGGCTCTTTATATATATATAAAGTGGAGGTGGGTCCCATCACTAGCAAAGCTTGTCGGGCTTAAAACATAGGTTTTCGGCCCTCAAGTGAGTTCAACGAAGAAGGGAAAACCGCTTGACATAAAATCTAGTTTCCAAAAAGTACATAATTCATGGAGTTTGTAGACATCGAAAATTGTGCCTGGATTTTTGTGAAAAAAGACTGTTTTGCCCTTGAAGTTGGAAAAGTCGGGTTTTGGGGTCTCGAACGGGGACGGAGTTAACACAAAAGTTGTAGCGGCTAACAAGATCTAACCCTTGGAGTTTAAACATGATTTTTTTTTCGAAATCGCGGATAACCCCCAATACTTACGCAAAATACTAAAAGGGCCTTCAAAGAGTCTCATTAAATCATAAAGGCTCTCAAAACTCCCCAAAGCTATATAAAAGCTATTCTAATCCCAAACCTAAAACAACATCCACTAATATCAGTTAGAGTTAACACACGACTTAATTAGTGCTAATCGCGGTAGATCGAGTTGGGGTCTTACATCCTTCACCCCTTAGGGCATTTGGTCCTCTAAATGGAAAAACAACTAACCTTTGGTAGTAGATGAGGATACTTTTCTAGACTTGATCCTGTAGTTCCCACGTTACTTCCTCAGGTCCATGATTTTTCCAAAGAACTTTCACTCAATGTATTGTCTGTGTCCTTAGCTCATGTTCCTTTGTATCAATTATTTGAACAGGCTTATCTACATATGTGGCGTCTTCTTGGATTTCCAATGGTTCATGATGGAGAACATGCAATGGATCAGGGACGTACTTTTTCATCATTGACAATGGAAGACATTGTGCATGCCGGAGAGTTCGGGCGATAAGCCTAGTCTGTATACCACATCACCAATCTTGCTCACAATATCATATGGTCCAGTGTATCTCCTGGATAACTTGCCCTTTTGCCCAAATCTTAACTTTCCCCTAGTTGGTGACACCTTCAAGAAAACTTTATCTCCTTTTTTGAATTGTAAGTCCCTTCTATGAGCATTAGTATAGCTTTTTTGTCTACTCCGGGCCACTTTTAGACGTTATTGAATCAAATTGGGGTTCTACATCTTCTGCCATACAATGCCTAGAAAGGTGCTATATTAATGCTCGAATGGTAACTGTTATTGTAGGCGAACTCACAAAGTGGTAAGGTCTCATCTAATCAAGTCTTGAAGTCCAACACATAAGAACAAAGCATATTTTCGAGAGTTTGAATTGTTCTCTCTAACTGGCCATTTGTTTGTGGGTGGTAAGCCATGCTAATCTGTAACTTCGTACCAATGGATTCATGTAGTGTCTCCTAGAACCTAGAGATGAAGCTGCTGTCTCTATCGGATGTGATAGAAATTGGCTGTCCATGACGACTAACAATTTCGTTGACAAACAACTCCGCAAGAGGTAGCTTGTGCATTTTCCTTCCTGTCCTCGTGGAAATGAAATGGGCTGACTTGGTGAGGCGATCCAATGATCCAAATTGCATTATTGCCTCTGTTGGTTCTCGGTAGTCCCGAGACGAAATCCATGGTCCACTTCGGGATCTCTAACGGTTGCAACAACCCTGGAGGCTTCTGGTACTCTGCTTCCACTAACTGACAGGTCATATATCAAGAGACAAATGTTGTAATTTCTCTTTTCATGTTATTCCACCAAAATCTGTCTTTCAAGTTCTGATACATCTTTGTGCTACCCGGGTGCATGGAATATTTCGTACTGTGAGCTTCTGTCATGATGTCATTTCTCAAATCCATTATGTTAGGCACGCATAGACGATCATGATAGTACAAGACTCCATCCATAATATGAAAATCTGGACACTCTGCTATATGCTTTGAAACCCTGGCCAACTCCGGATCTTGCAATTATTTATCCTTGATCTTCTGTATAAAGGAGGGCTCAGACACTGACATGTTAGCTAACATCACACCCTTCCTCAGTGGCTGTAGGTTTACTCCAAACTCTTCAAACTGCTAAAAGATACAAGTACCCCATAGACTTGCCAGGCCTACTGATTTCCTGCTCAAAGCGTCGGCGACTATATTCGCTTTTCCCGGGTGATGCTTGATTGAAAAATCATAATCCTTGATGTATTCCATCCACCATCTCTGCCTCATGTTCAACTCTTTTTGAGAAAACAAATATTGTAAGCTGCGGTGATCGAAGTAGACTTTGAACTTCTCTCCATAGAGGTAATGTCCCCACATTTTCAGTGCAAAAACAACCGTTGCCAACTCAAGGTCATGCGTTGTATAGTTCTTCTCGTGAGCATTCAACTGTCGGGATCCATAAGCAACAACCTTTCCATCTTGCATTAACACACATCTAAGTCCTACATTTGATGCATCTGTAAAAATGGTGAAACCGCCGCTTCCGGATGGTAAATAAGGACCAGTGTTGTAGTCAATCTTGTTTTCAACTCTTGGAAGCTAGCCTCACACCGGTCTATCAATACAAATGGTGTATTTTTCCTGGTCAACTTCGTCAATGGCGACGCAATCGATGAAAATCCCCGAACAAACCTCTGGTAATAGCCTGTCAATCCAAGAAATCTTCTGATTTCTGACGCATTCCTCGGTCTTTCCTAATTCACAACTACCTCAATCTTAGCTTGATCCGCTGACAACCCTTCTTTGGAAATGATGTGCTCCGAAAATCCTACTTGTTTGAGCCAAAATTCACACTTACTGAGCTCTGCATACAACTGGTTGTCTCTTAGAAGTTGTAGTGATGTCCTCAAATGCTCTTCATGTTCTTCTCTAGACTTGGAGTACACCAAAATGTTATCGATGAACACCACTGTGAACTGATACAAATAGTGCAAATATTTTATTCATCAAGGCCATGAATACCGCCGGTGCGTTAGTTAGTCCAAATGACATCACTAGAAACTCATAATACCCATATTTTTTCCAGAAAGCTATCTTTGGTACAACTGACCCTCTAACTCTCAGCTGATGGTAACCGGATCTTAAGTCAATCTTCGAAAATATATGCGGCACCTTGTAACTGATCAAACAGTTCATCTATCCTTGGCAATGAATATTTGTTCTTGATGGTCACTAGGTTCAATCTCTGGTAATCAATGCACATCCTCATCGAACCATCTTTCTTTTTGATAAACAAAATTGGAGCACCCCACGGCGAAATGCTAGGTCTGATAAAACCTTTGTCTAGTAATTCTTGCAACTGTATTTTTAATTCTCCCAATTCCGCCGGAGCCATCTTGTATGGTGCAATGGAAATCGGAGCGGTCCCTTGTAATAACTCAATACTGAAGTCCATTTCTCTGACGGCAACCTTGGGATCTCTTCTGGAAAAACGTCTAAAAATTCACAAACAATGGGGATCTCTTCCACCCCTTGGCACTATTTATCCTCCGTGATAAACGCTAAATAAGTGTCAAATCCACTTTTCAAAAGTCTATCAGCCTTCAACGCTGAAATAAACCCTGCACGATGATTCTTCCTCTTTCCCTGAAACATACCTCCTACTGGTGTCTTCTCTAGTTTAAATGTGAGGGTCTTGTTGAAACAATCCATCGTGGCATGGTACCTTGCTAACAAATCCATCCCTAGGATGATATCAAAATCAATCATATCCAATTAAATGAGGTTTACTGGTAACACCACTTCTCCAATCTTAACAGAACAACTAGGGTAAAAAGTCTTACACACAACTTGTATACCTACTGGAGTGGTCATAGTCAAAATAGACTCAAGCTCTTCAACGGGCACATCAATCAACTTAGAAAAATTAGGAAGCAGAAATAAATGTGTAGAGGTAGGGTCAAACAAAATCTTAACTTCAATTCCACAAAAAAGGAGTTTACCTTCTACCACGTTGCCTGCAGCTTCTGCATCACCCCGATTGATTGCATAAACTTGCCCTTGTTGCTGTGGCCTATTATGAGTTTGTTGTTGCCTGCCTTGTGGTGCATTCCTATTCTGTTGCGGAAGACGGGGATTCTGATTCTGCCCTTGCTGACGAGCCTGCTGTTGTTGCTGGGGTCTAAACTATTGTTGTGGTACTTGTTACTGAGGTGACTTTGCTTGATTTTGAACAACCGGTGGGTTCTGAGGTGGTGCAGGACGTTGTGCTCGTTGTTGATTCTACCTATTACCTTACCCATTGAGCTGTGAACAATCCTTGAGCAGATGGTTACGCGAACCACACCTGAAGCGTGTCCCAGTTATCATACGACAATGAGCACTATCATGGTTCTTGCCACAGTGGATGCAAACCACTTGCCTTTGAGCATTCTGATCTTGCCTCTGCCTTTTGTTACGTTGGAATTTCTGTTGTTGATTTTGCTGCTGAGATTCATTATTTCCTTGCGTTCGGAGATTCTTGTTGTTCAAATTCTCTAAACTTGTATGCCCTTTTGACAGCATCTTCGAATGTTGCAGGTGGTACAACCCTAGTAGCATCCATCTCTATAATCAGGTTTAGTCCCTCAAGGAACTTGGTTATCTTCTTCTGCACCGTGTTGATCAATTCAGGAGCATATCTAGACAACCTCTCAAATTTATTGAGGTACTCAAGGACTGACATATTTCCCTGTGTGAGTTGCTGGAATTTGATGGCATTCTCTCTCTTAACATGTGCAGGTATATACTTGTCACTAAATTGCTTCTTGAAGTTCTCCCATGCATGAGCATCTGCCACAGTCCTATATTCTGCCTTGACTGTCTTCCATCAAATGTCAGCTAAGCCAGTAAACATAGATGCTGGGAGTGCCACTTATTGTTGTCCCATGCATCGGAACACTTCATATATATTATCTGTATGATCGAGCCAATCATCTGCAGCCAATGGGTCCTCTTGCCCAGTGAATTCTTTTGGACCCCTCTTCCAAAAATGCTCAAACAATGCATTATGATCATTCTCCCTGTTGTTGATGACAATTTGAGTGCCCGGTGGTTGAGCTGGTATCGGTTCAGGCTTTCTTTCTAAGACTTCCAATAATTGACTCTGTACTTGCGCAATTTCCTGTGCATGGTCTTTATCTCTTTTGGCCATTTATTCTTGTAGTTTGGCTTGATTTTCATTTGCTCGACACTGTTGGTCAATTAGAAATTGCATCATCTGTTGAAACTGATTTTGCATGGTTGTATCAGGAGTGTTTTCCTCAAGTGGTCCAGTGTGTTCACTATTGCTGGCTGTGGAATTGCCGTTCACGGGTCTCTTACGAGGTGTCATATCACTGCAAAATAATGTGTTAGCACATAATAATCAAGTAGATGGTTATACATTGCCCACATGATTCTAACTAACGAAAAGTCTAACGAATCCTCATTACGTCCCTACCATTTCTAGTTTCTTTTAATTGCCTGAAACATGTCTCGCTGTGATACCAATCTGTCGAGACCCTGAACCGGGTTAGTGCCCGAGAGCACTCCTAATCCGGGATAGGCGATCTAATGTGGTGCAATTTTTTTTCCTTTATTGCTACGTACGCGGATGACGAAGAAACATAACATCCGTGTATGTGACTTTCCACAAGTTTTCGCGGTGGGGATGTCATGCTCACAAGCAAATTACAATCGGGGTGCGGAAGCGTAGGGGTGAAAGTGGGCTGGTGGCCCGCGGACGGCCCGTTATAGGATCGGCCCGAGCTCAGCTCAAAAGACAAAAGAGCCGAGCTAGGGCCTAGTATGAGGCCCGTTTGCTTAAACGGGCCGAGCTCAGGCTTGATGAAGGCCAACTCGTAAACCCTAGGGCCTACATATATTAATACATATATTATATATATATATATGTACACTATACAGTATATAATACATATATTATATAACATAATCCATAAATCCTAAACCTTAGTTTTAATCCAATATAAGTAATCCCTAAACCCTAAACACTAAACCCTAAGCACTAAATAATCCATAAACCCTAAACCTAAGCACTAAACCTTAAACCATAATTTTAATCCAATATAAATAATCCCTAAACCCTAAGCACTAAATAATCCATGAACCCTAAACCCTAAATCGAAGCACTAAATAATCCATAAACCCTAAACCCTAAACCTAAGCACTAAATAATCCATAAACCCTAAACCTAAGCACTAAACCCTAAATCCCAGTTTTAATGTTTTATCCAATATAAATAATCCCTAAACATTAGAACTAAATAATCCATAAACCCTAGACCTAGGCACTAAACCCTAAACTTTAATTTCAAATTTTCAATCCAATATAAATAATACCTAAACCCTAAGTGATAAACCCTAAATCCTAGTTTTAATCTTTTATCCAATATAAATAATCCCTAAAAATTAGAACTAAATAATCCATAAACCTTAAACCTAAGCACTAAACCCTAAACCCTAATTTCAATCCAATATAAATAATACGTAAACCATAAATCCTAAGCGCTAAATTATGGAGTCTTTCTTATTTTAGTTAATTTTATTGCTGCAATCCAAACTATGGGAATGGGAATATGGGATGAATGCATGCATTTGACCATTTTTTGTTCTGGTTTGTATATGCAGATTTCTTTGAATTCCTACAGGATTTTTTTTCCTAAAAATATTTTCTTTCAGCTAGTGCTATATCATTATAAAATGGGCCAGGCTCACGAGCCGAGCCTAGGGCCTTAATCGAGCCAGGCTCAAAGGGCTGGCCCTAGGGCCTTATAACTTAATAAGAGCTGAGCCCGGGCCAGGGTTTTTGAGGCCCTCTCGAGCTCGGGCCGAGCTAGGGCCTACTGAAAAATACTAGGGCCGAGCCTAGGGCCTGTCAAAGCCCGGCTCGCCCCGGCCCACTTTCATCCCTACGGAAGCGTGTAGCAAACCAAAATCTAGAAATTGATTCCATGATAGTAAAATTAATAACACCATTATAGATAACATGATGTCAGAGTGAGCAATGTTCATATAGCATTCCCAAAGCGTAAAGTTAAACATTTATACAAAAGATGAGTTTAATTAAAAATTCCCCAAAAAATAAAGGCCAACAAAGGCCAGTACAACCAAAGTCCCCAAAATGTGACTATCACCCTCCCAAAAGATGTTTCGCGACTCATAGCCTGACCCAATGTCTAGATGACATCGTCAGCTTTTCATTCTTCTACACGTTGCGGCTCTCCGGCCACCTCCTCTGACACCTCTTCGGGGATAATGAAATTTGGACCTAAGTTTCAAAATAATGGGTCAGACACGACTGTCTGGAAGGTGGGTGAAGATATTAAATAATATAATAATTTATAAATCAACTGAGGAAGACATTTAAAACCTGTTTAAACAGTCATTGTCCTGAAATACAATGCATAATTTACCCAAAACACATGATCGATATAAAACATGAATAGGTACCAATAAAAAGGTAACTAGCAAGATGGCAACCACACAAAGCTGAATCCTCCATCACTAATGTGATAAGAGCACGATAGAGGCGTTGGTCTTTGACATGAGAAGTGACGAGAGCCGACTAAATACATATACTAGATGCCAAGAAACTTGGCTAACAGGCTAAACACCGGTCGCGGAACCGGATAACAGGACAGGCAAGAACCCATACTGTAGCTGCCAGGAGTCATTAAGGACCCCAAGTCGGTGGATCAAGCCGACAAGGTTGCCCAAGTTTAGTGGTGCCGGCACATAGGTCACATGATGAAATTAGAGGATATATAGGTGTGTAACACCCAAACAGGCTAAACGGGAAGCTCACACGCACATATATCACGCCAATTTCTTGTCATGAATAGACAAGGCTAGCAGAATACTCAAATTGCATATTACAGTAGTTTTGAAGCAAAGCTAGTAATGACACACAAGACTAAAGAGAAAGACATGTAATTCTAGTAAAATAGAAATACAGATGGTTTTCCAACTAATGCCGAACCATACATGGAGGCTTCAAGAGTTAACTCAACGTGTATAAGGGTCCCTTATGTCGGTTTTATTTAGTTTGGCTTGGTACCCCAAAAGACGAGGACATTCTAAGCACCCATACACATTGGCAAATAAAGAGTCTTCAGTACATCTCCGTGATGGGGTTTCTTTACCAATCAAACTCCATACAACACTTCCTAGGTCCAATCATAGCATTAGGGCTCCAAACAAACCTCTCCAAACATTAAACACCGTTTTTAAAGTTCCTAAAATAGACCCAGGCCTGAAGGACAATGATGTGACCGGAACTTGAACCATGTCTCAAGTATATCTAGAGAGATCCAAACACATGGACTTACCGGAGGTGCAGTAAAGATTAGTCTGTATGGACCATTTGAATTAAATACTTCAACAACAAATATTATAAAATTCAAATTCGCAGATTTAAGAATAAAATAATGACCAAATTGTAACGAATTGAATTCTTTAAAATATATATGGTTGGTTTCATCTCCTGGGCTCACTCATGAATATGGTGAGTCCAGGCCCTCTGTGAGACAATATTTGGCCTAAAGCTCCAACAACTTAGGAACAACCTTATTTAACCGTAAGTGCACGGCTGCTTATTTGAGACAGTGACAAATATGGGTCGAATCCACAGGGAGCTGGTTAAAGAAACTTTTAAATTATGAAACTTAATTTATCAAAGAAGATGAGTCTTTAAATGTGTTAATGAAAAAAAAATCATACAATCAATTAGAAGATGAAAAATAACGGTTGATAAAAATGATTAGGGTATAGGAATCCAATAAGCATCCACCCTTTTATTTTTCAAGTAATAATAACTTAGTCCAACCTTTACTTCAAACCAAAGACAAATCAATGTTTTTTGACTTGGATAATTTAACTTTAAAAGCCTTTTTAATTAACAAAAATCCAAAACCCAAGACTTCTTTCACCTTAGAGAAGTATAGAAATAACTAAGCACCACCCATCAAGGGTAAACTAAGCCATCAAAGCAAAACTTAGTCCTAAGTATGGACTATCAAACCTAAGCATGGATAGTCAAAAATATATTTCTATTTTCAAAAATTAAGAATAGAGGTTTGTGTAGGGCACGAAGGTAAGGCTATTAATCATTATGCGCATAAACATGGAACACAAATTGTAACTACTCAATAAGTAAAAAGGCAATTACTTATCTTCATCCATAGCTTCAATTAAAAAAAATTAGCCTGCCATAGCAAAGGTTACTTCTTGATTTATCATTAAAAATGCATATTTTCGACTCCTCTTTCACAATAATCTTCCTTCAAAATAAGTCCTTGGACATGGCCCAAGGATACCAAAAGACAAAATCACTGGAAAGAAGAAGAGGGAAGATGAGATGGAGCCGGCCTCACCAATCTCTCGCAAGCACCACACACGGCCTCACCAATCACTCATGAGCAGCACTCATGGCCTCCTTTTGTGGTCTCCTCCTTTGGTCCGGCCTCTCTAATCACTCGCAAGCGAACCTTTTTATAAGGGTGCATAGGGGATAAATGTCCCTGTTCATCTGGTTGCTGCAGTGAGGTTCGTCAAATGATTGGGTTCGCTTACGGTGCATGCACAGGTCTTCATGTGGTATGCATAAGTCTTCAATATTGCGGCTGTGACAATCCATCTGCGTTCATACCTATGGGTGGTGCTCTTGTGTACAGGTGTGAGTCCCACATATAGCTTGTGTGGACTTTTCTTCTCCTTTGTTTCTCTTTTAAGGCGGACCCCAAAAACACGAAGATACCGTACAAAAATAATAAAAAAAAATTATTTCATGTGTAAATCAAAAGTCATGAGAGATTGTTGGCTTTTCATGCTAAGGGCTCGTTTGGATATCCGTAGAATATTTTATTTACAGGTTCAAATAGTAACAGAAAGAAATAGATAAGAATATAATAGCATAATATTATAGTATTGCAGTACTGTTGTTGTTTGGCGGTTTTTTAAGAGTTCAACAGATTCTAAATGGGGTTGTTTGGCTATTGGTGCATACTATACTATATTTTGAAATCAATATGTGCCACAATTTTAGATCAATCAATCAAACATTGATATATTACTTTATAAATTTAATAAACCTTTAAAAAATAAATAATAAAAAATAATTTTCTTCTTAAATAATAATATTATTAATAAAATAATTAATAATAATAACAGTCATTAATGGAATTTCCAGTTTTATTTGTTTAATATATTCTATTTTTCAGAGAAAGAATTTATTAGAAAAACTAGAATTTATTAGAAAAACTAGAAAGAAACCCAAAGAAATAACATAGAAATGCCCAACTTAATCGGAAACAAAACCACTAAAACTTGTTAGCTTGCATGGAATTGGATTCCTAAGAATTCTAAGAAACACCCATAAAAAAAAATATAAGAATAAAAGTATGTGAAGAGATACTAGATTATGACAATGAAGATGAGCATGACGATGGTTTTATTGATTGATTTTGATGACATCCCGAAGTTCCCTTCTTCACCATGGCTTGAGTGCTTGCAATGAATTACAATAGACTAGATGGGAGATAATGAAAAACTTGCAAACAAGCCAAGCAATCAAGAAAATGTACACAGGAAGTAAAAAAAAATGTTAGCAAAATAGAGTGATGGGATATAGGAGAAAGTGGATAGACCAGATGTTTAGAATGGATCATGGATATGGCATTTCATAGAAAGCAACATAGGTATGGTTTTAGATTTTTGGAAATGAGAAAGTAAAAGGTAATAGGAGATGGAGGGCAAGGGAGACATGGAGGTGGAGACGGAATATGGTGAGGGGAGAAGAAGAGTAAAAGAAGGAAAATAAAGAGAAGATGAAGAGAATACGCATGGAGAGGGCATCCTCAGAGAGAGTTACCTTACCTGCAAAGGAATGGGTATCCCATGGAGAGGAGGATAAAAAGATGAGGAGATGGGAGGAACTAAATATTCATTCCGTAAGTGAGAACCCATGAAATGGAAGAAGATCTTATAGATTTCTTTCTACACGATTATGTTGTATGAAGAAATCTTTCATTATTTTGTTAGAAAAGAGTGTATTATTTCGTTTTATATAGTTATCCAAACAGCCACAATTGAGAAGGCAATAATATCTTCTTCAAAATATAAAAATCTTGCACTTTATTGTGCATCCAAACAGGCCCTAATGATCGAAATTTTCATGATTTTAAGTGAAAATGTGTGTTTTTCAAAAGTTGTTCACTTAAAAACATGAAATCATCATTTCCCAATGAAATCAAGCATTATTAGATGATTAAGTCCTTAATTATTAAAAATTAATGATGAAAAATTTGTAATTTTAAAGACTCATCACACCCCCAAACCAACATTTTGCTAGTCCCTTAACAAAACATGCAAAAAAGGAGAAAGCCTTTATCCTAAACGATGAAAAATTAAAAGAGGAAAAATGCCACTTTCAATGATACTCTCAACTGCATTTAGCTTATGTAGTAAGCCTTTAAAACCCTAGGTTTCCCCTAGTGGACGAGTTGTGCCTCGTGAGGGTTTGTAGAGAATATACCCATAAAACTATTTTTTTTTTCTTTTAATAAAAGAAAAATACATGATTTTTTTATTTTTATTTATTTGAAAAAAGATGATTCAGTCAAATCGGATGCTTCGAATTCCCGAATAATCAAAATTTCAGACTTTTCAAAATCCAATTCACGTTTTTGTTTTTAAAACTTTTCAAAAATCATACCAAGACTTTGGGTGCTTTGTGAAGTGTATAGATTGTACACAATAAATTCATGCATAAATAAAGAAATGCACTAAAATTCATTGGATACAAATTTCCCTCCATTTAATGGGAGGTTTTACATTCAATTTTATGGGTATATCACACTCCCGATCGTGAGAACTCATCGATCGTTAATTACATCCTCAATGGAAAACCTCTGATTATCGAGACATTGACTCAATAAAATTTACAAAGAAAATACAGGAATTAAATAAATAAAATTCATAAGTTCTTTTTCTTCGTCTTTGCTGTCAGAAGTAGTTCTTTAGATTCACCTGGATCTTTGTGATCATTTCTCGATTGGGTTCATAAATTGATGAATTTTATGATGATGATTTTTTTATATGGAAACAGGCCACTCCTTATATATTTTTTTATTGGTCCATCATAATGGGTTTGAAATGGCTAGGCCTCATTGTTGAATGAGTTGAGTTGGATTAGTTGACCCAAAACCTTTGGTTAGATATATGGGCTTTGACCTTTTCTCTTAGAGAGATTTTTTTTTGAAATTTGAAAAGTGGTGGTTTGGGCTCCCTTGTATCAAGGAGAAGTTCTTAACTTCCTTCCTTTCATCTGTTTAAACATCTTATACCCAATTCATACGTAGAAAGCTTGAATTGCTGGAAGGTTGAAAAAGCTTGCATTAGGAATACAAACAACTTGTAGAGATCAAAAGTGGGGTATGTTTGCCTTCCCTTTTCTTTTATATCATTCGGTATTCCCATTTGTATTGACTAAAATTTCATGTCAATCTATATATATATATTTGTTTTATAAGACCACATTTCAATCTTTTCATCATTTTTTTGAAACCAGTATTGTAACAAAATTTTTTTGGTCATCATCATATTCAAATTTCTGTTAAAATCAGGGTTGTAAAGCACTGCCGGGGGACATTGATTGTGCCCGGTAGTGCGTAACAGTCCCAGAGACTGTTCGGTAGTGCACTGCAGTATACTTTTCAATTGATTTTCTGTCCGGCAGTGTGTAGCAGTCTTCTTCCATCATATTTCTTCTCATTTCTAAGATCATTTCAGAAGGTTTTGAGAAACTTTGAGCGCTGTCCAACTATAAGTGAATGTGCCCAATTGTCCCTTTAAATAAAAGTCTTTGTGATCTATCACTTGATTCCTGGGGTGCGAAGTGTGAATTCTGGGGAGTCATCGGTGTTAAGACCAACAAAAGAAAGATTCAAGGTTGTGCAGCTCTGGGGCCTTTACATGAAAATCAGGGCGATGAACACAAAAAAAAAAAAAATCGTGAATTTCCTTTTCTCCTAAGTAAAGAAAACCAAGAAAGTCTCAAAGAACCCAGTGTAGTGAAACATCAGGGCGTTGTGACATTGCTATGGCCGTCCGGTTGCACTCTCGGAGGCCGGTTACCTTGCTGTTTGGAGACTGGGAGTTGCAGGTGTGAATCTGGCAGAGGTTTGGGTCAAGTGCAGAGGATGCTTGATTTGCATCTTAGACTAATGTTTGACCAATTTTGTCCATTTTCTTGAATTAGCCCCAAGCCATGTTGTTTGGATGGCTTCATTGAGTTTCGACTCAATTAGATCATCATTTAAGTTGGCCTTCAATTTGGGCTATAAGTGTTGACTCATTTTTTTAGGTTGGCTTTGGTTAATTTGATACACATTTTTGTGCCTATCACAATCATGTCATATTTTTGGGATGGGCATGGGCTGAAATTTGAAGCCGTTTGAGATGAGTTTTCATCCCATTCATGTAATTAAGTTTGGGTTGTACCTGATTGAGTTGGGCTTATTTCCAAACCACAATTTGCGTGGACTTTTTGAACTATAAGGTCATAGTTTAGGCCAAACTTTTAACCTATTTAAAAATAAGTGTGGGTAGAATTTCAACCCATTTAATGGAGTTAGTTTGGGCTGGGTTTTAACCCAACTTAAAGGCAAACCTAGGTTGTATTCGGATGCATTTAGAGAAATCAGTTTGAGTTGAGTTTTAACCCATTTCAAAGATGAGATTGGGTTGAATCCCAACCCATTTAGAGAAACCAGTTTGGGTCAATGTTTTAGGGAAACAGTTTGGGTTGGCTTTTAAACCCATTGGTAATCCCTACATGGACCAATGTAGGCAAGTATGCTAGAGTCTAAATTCAGTCTTTGCTTGGGTTGGATTTCAAACCTTTATAATAATGCGAAGTTAAATTGTTTAGCTATAGATTCAATACATTTGTTGAAAACCCAACATATTTGTTTAATGAGATTTAGACAATATGTAGCCGGTTCATTCTTTAATTTTTGGAACCCATTGGTAGAAATGAGTTCAATGTTCTGGTTGAATTCGGGTTATGGTTTCAGGGTACATGTTTAGTGAAGCCCAAACTGTATGTCTGGTGTAACCTGGCCTATTTACAGCCCTATAATCTGGGTCTTAATCCACTTATAGTCTCCATTGAGACCATGTATGGTGTACTGCACATTTACTACCCTTATTTGAGCTACTATACAGTCAATCTTAGGTCCATTTCTGAAAAGGATTTAGACTCATTTATAGTCCATTAGCAACTCTATTTAGGCCATTTAAAATTGTAATGTGGGCTAATGTTCTGACTTACTTAGAGCCCTCATTTATGGCCCATTTAAAGCAGCACTTGGGCTGATTTTAACCCTTTATAAGGACGAACTTGGGCTGAGTTTTTAACTGATTTTGTAAATGATTTTTCAGCATGTTTTCTCATGGGTTCGGACCCAGCCTTTTATTCAGTCCATTGTAGCCAAATAACTGATTTTTAGCCCCTTTCAATTGTGCTTTAGGCTGTTTTTCTTAAGTCCATTTGTAGCCAAATGCCGGACTAATTTTTAGCCCATTCATAGTGATGGACCCGAAAAAAGAGGGGGAACCTTCCGTCCTCTCCCTCCGCACCCCGGGGCCTGACCTGAGTCTCGGCGGAGGAGATTTACTTTCTACTTGGCATTCTAAAAAGATCTCGGGCATCAACATTTTTGTACGGGTATGCCAGATTTACTTTCTACTTGGAATTTGGAATAGTGATAATCCGGAGATTCACCTTCACAAGTGGAAAGGAAATCAATCATTTTTTCTAACTTTTCAAATTGCATAAATATTAAGAAAAGAGACAAGTTTTTAGAATGCCGTAAGAGGCGTTTTTGTTTGTTTGCCGTGAAAGGCGATTTTACAAAACTCATCAAATATGAAAGACAAGAATTGTGATTTCTTTTTGTCTCTTTAAGAAATACAAACTACAATAGAAAAGTAAGAAAAGGGATCTAACTTCTCAGGAGATTGTGGGGACACGTTGAGATCAACGGTCGCAAGTCATGTATGGGCTTCGCCATCGTCCTTCAAATGAGAACATGTGATGCTTTGATTCTTTGGCTTGGCTCCTAACCTCAGTTTTTTAAAGGACAAGGACCAAGAGAAGGTCCTATATCCAATGAAAAACCAAGTAAACGGGCTGAAAAGCCGCGTTTAGGCCATGTTGGAGAAGGAGGTGACCTTGGGGGGGTGGCCCCCCAAGGGACGTTGATCACCTTGTGGTGCTTCCGGGAACAAAGTAGCAGAACTTCGTCTCTCTCTTGGATTTTCTGGATTTTCAGAGCTTGCACTTAGGATCTCCTTTTTTCCTTCCTTTCTTTCTTGGAATAGACCTCCTTTTATAGGCTTTTGGTAGCCATGAGGTGTTTATTGGCATTGATGGCCATGATGAAAGAATTGATGAGGAGTTACAAGTTGATTTTGTAACTCCTTTTTCAAGGCTTGTGATTGGCCGATGAAGGTAGTGGGCATTTAATCACTTTTATGCTTCATGATGATGGGAGTTTCATGGGGTTAATGCCATGATTGCTTGGATTTGTAACTCCCAAATGCTTGGTTCTGATTGGGCCGTCCAAAATAATGGGTTAATGACCGCTTTAATGGGTCAATTAACGACATTAAGTGGTTGCCAAGGCATGTGAAGAGTCGCGGGCCGCGCTGCGCCTTTTGAGATTCTTCTTACGATCATCACGGGTGGATCCACGCATTATTTGATGTTGGATTGCGATGCAATTTCAGACATTGATTGATGTTGGCGGGCCGGTGACATCTGTCTTGTCGATTTCACGATCGGTCGGACAGAAAGTGCACTTTCTTGGTCAGCCGGTTGGCGATCTTGAGGCGATCGGTGATGATTTCATGCTTTTGACGGCGGATCCGAGATGTCGACGAAGATCAGTGGTTTTGAAGCACCAAACATTGGATTTTCAGAAAATCACAGAGGCCAGAACACCCGAAACGCGAAAAGAATCGAAAACGGACACTTCGGCGCAAAATCCGGCGACCCGGATTTCCAGGGTCGCCGGGCGACCATGCACCCAGGGTCGTCGGCGACCTTGGGCCAGGGTCGCCGGCGACCATGGGGCTTCGGCCCGTTTGGTCGCCGAGCGTCGTTTCGGCCGTTTTTTCGTCTTTTTCGTCCCTTTTTTCTTTTTTATTTTTCTTGACATTTTTCCTCAATTATTGACTTGATTTTCTTGGAGAAATCTTGACGAGAATTTCTCGCGAAATCGGAGCACAAAGTTTCCTATTTTTCGGAAAGCCGAAGACTTTGTAGCCGATTTTCCGTCAAGCGTCGAAACTAGGTCAAACGATGTCGGAATGACCTGAAAATTGAGGTGAAGCTTCTTGAGCAGTGGATAGGACCAACCATGGGCTTTTATTTGAGTTTTGGAGCCGTTTGGGGTCCCATTGATTCTTCACTTGATTTTGATGCGGGGAAAATGCCGAGCTTTGATATGTGGTCAAACGATGTCCGATTGACCTGAAATTTGACGGGGAGCCTATTGTAGTCATTTTGAGACGTTCCATGGGCTCTATTTTGGATATCATGGTCCCGGGTTGCTCCGCCGCCGGTAGGCTTGATTTTATCTCGGAGCATCGAAACCTGGTCAAACGTTGTCGGAATGACCTGAAATTTGACGTGCAGCCTTTTGGGAGCATGTTGAAGCCACTCATGTATTTTGTTTGATGAGTGATGGCTTCGGTGGTTGCCGCTGCCGGGAGGCTTGATTTTGCTGCTCGAGCATTGATGGAGGGTCAAACGTTGTCGGTTTGACTTGAAATTTGGTATGGAGCCCTTTGGAGACATTCTGGAGTCATCCGTAGGCTTTGATCAAAGTTTTGGTCTCTTTGACGATGTCGCCGCCGGGAGCGCTTGTTTAGCTGTCGGAGCAGTGAAGTTAGGCCAAACGTTGCCGGAATGACCCGAAACCTCAGGTGTACCCCTCTTTTAGCTGTCTTGAAGGATCTCTCAGTTTCTGTCTGATTCTGACAAAATCTGATGCTTGAAGTAGCCTTGCCTATTTTTAGCAGGATGCAGCTTCAGGAGGCTTCTCGATGTTAGGAGACATATTGACTTTTTTGGTGTCCACAAATGCCCCCTCGAGGTACAGCGATGAGTAGCTTTTTTGGAGTCGATGTGCCTCAAAGAGAAACTTGGAGGAAAGATTCCAACTTGAGCAAGAGTCTTGAGCATTTTTTTTTTTTTTTTGAATAGCCTTCTGAGTTTCCGGGGGAATTTTATGGTAGTGAGAGGGATCACGTACCATTTCAAGGCAAAGTTTTGAAAATGACATGGGGTATTTGGATTTTGGTTTTTGACCTTGTGACCTAATAAGCTGTATGTGGCAGGTTAGGGGGTCGGGGTTTGATTTTGATTTTGACCTTGTGACCCAACAAGCTGTATGTGGCAGGTTGGGGGGTTAGATTTGGTTTGTAGGTTTTGGATTTTGATTTTGGTTTTGGTCTTGTGACCTAACAAGCTGTATGTGGCGAGCTAGGGGACCGGAATTTGGTTTTGTGAAATGTCAATTTCAAGATTTTGGCTCAATTTGGTTCATGAGGTTGGATGGTTTGGTTTTTGGAAACTCATGGGACTTTCTTTTTTATTCTCTTTTTTTTTTTTTTTTTTGTTTGAATGATCCCATCAACTCAAAAGAGGCATGGGACTTCTTTTTGCTCTTTTCTTTTTTTTGCTCCTGGTAAGAGGAATATTTTGACTAAAAGCCACTTTTAGTGCCTAGGTGGTTAAACCTGGCTCATATGGGCTAACCCATGGGACCTTAGGCTTTGGAGATGGCCTATATCTCATATGGTGTCATATTTGTAAAGAATATCTAAAACTATCTCTTTTGTGTAGAGAATATCTAAAAATATCTTTACTTGGAGAGAATTTCTCAATTTTTCTTTTTGTGGAAAGATTCTCTCGAAATATCTCTCTTTGGGAAAGTAGCTAAATTTTAGTACTTACCTCCTTTCTTTCTCTTTGTTTCCTCTTTTGGCTTGCTCTCTTCTATAAAAGCAAAGAGGGTTGGTACTTTTGCTCCATTACTTTCTTTTTGCAAGAAACTTCAAAAGTGCTCTCCAAGGCAAGAAGTGCTTTCTCTTCTTCAAGGATCTC
The DNA here is from genome assembly GCA_028538565.1 of Umbellularia californica. NCBI lineage: Eukaryota > Viridiplantae > Streptophyta > Magnoliopsida > Laurales > Lauraceae > Umbellularia > Umbellularia californica. The sequence goes on from JAPQWN010000005.1 coordinate 16,381,969, forward strand.
CAAGCTTTTCTTCTCCTTCTCCCTCAATGGCTTCAAGTAAGTTTTCTTCTTTGTCAAGAATCTCCATTGTAGAAGTAACTTCTTCATTTTTTTTCTTCTTCTTTCTTCTTTTCTTTTTTCTATTCTTTTATTTCTTCTTCTTTCTCTTTTTTTTTTCTTTTCTTTTCTTTTCATGCACGTTTTCCCTTTTTTTTTTCATGCTTCTCTTTTTTTCTTTCTTTCTTTTTTTTTCTCTTTTTTTTTCTTTTCACGGTTTTCTTTTCTGTTTTTTTTCTTTTTTTTTTTTAAAACCGTGTACTCTCTCTTTTTTTTCTGTTTTTTTTCCACGCTGATTTCTCTCTCTCTTTTTTTCTTTTTTTTTTCAGCGTGTTTCTTTTCTTTTTTTTTTTTTTCTGGCTGTACGGACAGGTCCATACGGACCTGACCGTACTGCCACGTGGCAATGGGCCACGGCCTGTGGGCCAAATTTTTTCTTTTTTTTTTGTTGAGATTTTTTTTTCTCTCTCTCCCTTTCTTGTTCTTTTTCCTTGTTTGCTCACTATGATAATGAGGATATGCAATTTCAATATGTATGCATTTTTTTTTTGTTTGATGTATCAAGATAGAAGGCTAGAGTCTCTAGCTCAAGCCAACATGATTTTTGACTTGGACAAAGTTTGATTGGTTTTGACCAAATTGGGTTGGAATTGGTCAAACTTTGGTCAAGGTTTTCCTAGCATCTAATGCATGATGATATATTTGTGATGCATGAGTTTTGGTAAATAGATTTGAAAGTATGATGATGCATACCTGAAAATCTTTTGCAAGTATCGAGATTTTGAGCTCGCAGCGATCTTGAGCTCTTTCTCGGTCTTGCTGGATTTTGAGGAAGTTTTGCAATTTTCGGATTCTGAAGCTCGCAGCAATGTTGAGCTCTTTTCCAGAATTTGCGGAAGTTTGATGAGATTGGCTTGTTCTTGCAGCGATGTTGAGTTCAAGCCTTCTTTGAGAATTCTCCACTGACTATGAGCTCGCAGCGATGTTAAGCTCATCTTCAGACTTCCTGTCTTTTTCAGAGTATGTTCCTTTTCTTTGGAATTGCTCCGGAACCATGTCAAAATTTTGCTAGAATTTTTTTTGTAGCAGAATTCTGTCATTTTGATGTTGATTGATCTTTTCTCTTCCATCTTTTGCAGGTAGTTCTTCCAGAACGAACAAAGGCAAAGGTCATGTTACTGACGCACCTCGTCGGTCTGCTAGATCTTCCAATGCTGCCGTTTAGCCGGCTTGGGAGAAGGTCCAGTTTGTGGAGAAAAACTTGGAAGAATGCGATTCCCTCAATCGTGATGAGATGAGACAGTGATTGATCGCTCTCAAGGATGAGGAGTTCTATAAGATCATGGTAAGCAGCCGTCCCTGGGTTACGGACGATCAGAGCGTTGTGCTCAAGCCTACCTTCTTCTTCGGTGATGCAGTCCCCGACGACTTGACATATTAAAGGAGATGTTTTCAGTTCTCTTACACGGCAGATGGTGAGGAGAGAACTATTTCTACCCGGTCGTCTTTTGATCGGACCATCTCGATCCTGAGCCTTTCTCCCACGTGCCCTAAGAGGGAAGATCCTCCGAGCTGGGTGAAGAGGACCAATGTGATCAAGACCGGGATTTTTGTTGGTGGACCTTCCGGTTTTACAGAGAAGCCACCTGTCCGTATGGACGTGTTGATGCCAGCCAGTGGCTACCAAGGTTCTGATCATCCATCGATCGATTTGAGACTGGTGGGCCTTGGCGTTTTTCGGGGTGACGGCAGCAATTGGGTGAAGCCTTTTCGACTTCATGGCCGTTTCAGTGCTGACTCGAGCTGGAGGTCATGGACTGATCACACCTTGAGGATTGGTGAGGCCGTTCTTCGGGAGGCCGAGATTTTTGTCGCGGTTCGCTCTTTTCGGCAAACCGTCGTTTTCTCCGATGAGGCTTTCATGGCCATGCTGGAGTCATTCCTTCCACAAACCAACACCTTCATTGTGACGAATGGTGAGATTGGTTTTTCTTTGAAGGAGCTTAGCGCCATCACCGGGTTGCCTATCCTTGGCAAACTCTATGAGGAGTTTATGCCTATTGACAGCGTCCTTGAGGAGCAGTCTGAGGAGTTTAGGCTTGTGTACTTTCAGCTCGTTGCCTTCTATGATTTTTTGAAGGAGAAGGAGGGCTCGAAAGTTAGATCCAGTAGTTGGATAAGTTGCAGCTCCAACTTTTTTTACAGCGGGGATTCTTCTGATGGCATGGCCCAGGATGTTAGGGCTAAAGCATCAAGTTTGAAGAAGATCGCTGCTATGCGAGAAGATTTGAAGAAGTTCTTCGCAAGCACGGATGCCATTTGTCCTGACATTGCGTTGCGGAGAGATCTCGCTGTTTACCTCACTTACTGGCTGGGTGAGGTTGTTTTTGCTGGAGGAGATGGGACGCACATCAAGCCGCACTGTATTTTTCCGGCTTGTCAGATGGCGTTTGGAGAGTGGCTGACTTTGGTACCTACTCTTTACTCCTATTTATGTACCGAACTGCAGGCTGCTGCTTTCCTGGTTCGGCTTGGGCTCCCCATGAACAGGGTATTTTCTGCCCACATCTTCTATTCGTGGTATGTATACCACTGTCCTAGCTTCCATTGTTTGGGAGTTGCACAGGACGAAGATCCCTTCATGATTCATTTGGCTAGAGGGACAGCCGTTCACGAATCACTTTTATCTGCCCGTTTAAGGATCTGACGATTTAGGGATGTCGAGATTGGGCAGTCTTCAGTGAAGCTTTCTCCGGGCTTGCGGAAGAAGGCTTTTGACTTTGGTGTCTCCCGTGATTCGACCAGGGCAGGGTCGGGAAGACATTATACTTTGACGGACGCGGAGAAGAGGTGGCTCTTCAACATACGGGTTGGTACGATGGTGTACCGTAGACATCTTTTCGTCGACATCCAACCGTATGTCCCTTCGCGTTTTGCGTTGCAGCTTGGCTTCTCTCAAGGCGTTGTTGGAGCGCCTTCGAGCATGGTGAAGCGCTTTGGAGGTCTGCAGGATGGGAGAAATGCATGGGCATTTTATAGCGCCGAGGACACTACCGCCATGATTTCCTATCCTGAGCTGCCCACCTTCCGGACTGCTGGCTTCACGAAGTGGTTCGTGGAGAGCTTTTCAGTGTACCGGGAGCTGTCACGTCCCCCGAACCCGATTAAGAATAAACCGGATCCGGAGAGTGAATTTTAGGACTAATTAAAATTTTTGTCTTTTGGGCCCACGGATCGTAAGTCCGCTGTGAGGATATTACATTTCAAACCTCATATAAGTCTAGGCATATGGAATATCAGTCAATGAATAATACTTCTCATTAAATTAAAAGTTGCAAGAAAGAATAATTAAAAACTACTAAAGGAGTTAAAGTAATTTATTACATTGGCCAATCCCAATAAACAAGGCCAATAAAAATTAAATCAAGTCAATGAAAGAAAGGTCCAACGAGAGAAATAAATAAAGGAATATATATCTAATGAAGTCCATGTGAATCTCTCTCGTGCCGAGAGTGATGACGCTACTCTACGTCATCGGCACGCCACTCGCGTTCCTCCTCGACTGGTTGGAGATCCTTTGGGATCTCCTCACCGGCCTGCTCCTCATAGTAGTAGTAACCACCTGAGGTGTCTGCACACCAAGGAATAGAGTCAACGACATGTTGAGCAATAGATAAGCATAGCATAATAAACATGACATGCATCAAATATAGAGTAATGACAAGTACACATCATATGAATACAAGGAAAGCGAGTCTAGGCATAAAGCAAGAATAATGATCGATAGAATCATAATAGGAATCCAAACAACCATCTAACAATAACCACTATCATGCAATGCAAAACAAGAACAAGAGGGAGACTCCGAGGATGTCCAATGCCACCTCCCGGGGTACCAGTAACAATCCCAATCTGGACTACTGATACCAAAGTCCGGCTCCAGTAGGATCCTAGCTCCCGGTCCTGGGAATAGCAGCACGGTCCAATGCCCGCTCCCAGCTATTCAACGCCATGGACGCCGTCCAAAGCCGACTGCCCATCCCGACAACCGAGTAACCGGTTCGTCAATAAACCCCAAACTGCAGATGGCCATGATATGCAAACAATAATAAAGTGGTTTTGACACAAGGACAAACAAGACAAGCAAGTCTGGCTAGTTCAATGTACCAGACACGATCATAGGGATTATCTCATTCAAAACAATACCAGACAAGCAAACCACGTAATAATCCCTTTCATTTCTAGCCAGTCATGTTCATCAATACAAGACAAGGTTCCTACAGTACACTCTAAGTCAGGTCCAAGCCTAAATTCTATAAGAATTTATGTTTCATAATTAGTTAAGTGTTTTATGCCAAAAGAGTATACAAGGAATAATATCAACGGATAGAATTCACAAGTCAAGGGGGAATTACAATCCAACCTAGGCAAGTGGTGTCATCCTTGTATTCCACATGTTCTAGCGGAGTACGTGTGGAAATGAATCAACGATGCTTCTAGGGAAAGCCCTTGGTGTACAATCATGTTAAGCATCTAATGAAACAATTTCATACGCATTCGGTTAAATCATGTGCAATACACGAATACCTAGACAACCCATCGAAACACACCAAGCCACGTGCTACGATTTTAACCCCATTAATGGTCAAATGAGTGTGGGTACATGGTTTCCAACATCTAAGGCCCAAACCTAAGTTATTAGTCTCATTTACAATAAAACATGAGCTGAAGCAATAATTTGAATATTTACATCACTTCCTGACCTCCGATCGTGATGAAACTAGAACCATTGGATTCTACATCTCGAGAGCTTTCCAACGGTATATTATATGTAGAATTCCAACGGTCGGATTAAAAGTTATGCATTTCCGAAGTTCGCCTGTGCTGTCAAAAAAAGGCAGTCCGATCGATCGGACAAAAGCTCCGATCGATCGGTCTGAAATCAGCCACAGTTAAGTAACAGTGCCGATCGATCGGACTGCAGGTCCGATCGATCGGAACTGCAACCTGAACCCCGAAAATGGCCGAAAACTGGTTTTTCTGGCCCTTTTTCCTCCGGCCAATCCATGGCTAACCTGCATAAAATGAGCCACCTGCTCTCTCCACAATCCAATCCATCCACATTCCATTCCACTCCATTAATTGAATCAAATAACTACCATTTCCAATTTACATTTAATCAACCTAAACCAATAATTAACAATAATAATCCCTAAATCATAACAGGCTTGGAATTAAGGAATTCTAACAAGGAATCATAGCCAATCAAATAGAAACAAACATACATGCTTAAAAATACAATGCAAATCTACTTGCCTCAACCAAGAAGATGATAGATTTGGGCAAAACTCGAGGAGAAGCCTTTCTACCCCAAAATCCACGATCTAACCCGATAAAACGAAATCTAGGAAGCCAAGAAGAAGATAGGAAGAAAAAGAATTAAGATCAAACCTAAATTTAACCAAAGAGAATACGAATGAAAAGATGAAAGTATGAGAATGCTTACCAAACTGATACCGGAAGCAAGAGGAGATCGAGAGAATGAGAACTAGCGGATCGGATCTTCGAGTTGATCTCTCTAGGCTAGAGATCTGGCTTGAGAAAGGAAGAAGAAGAAGAATGGGGCTGCAGTTTCTTTCGTTCAATTGCAGAGAAGAATGAGAGAGATTAGGTTAAGAAGAAGATAGGGAGGAAAAGACCAAAGTTGCCCTTTAAGTGGGTCCGGTGAAAGAATGGACCACTTGAAGGGTTTCCAGTTGTCGGATCATGATGAGTCAAGAGACAAAAATGATCAGCGCGACGAAACTTTTCCAACGAACCCATAAATCACGGCGTTTGGAATATTTCGGAAAACACTCAATTTTTCCTAAATTGTAAACTACCCCCCTGCTATCAACAAACGAACTCAGAATCGCACGAAACTTCGCAGATACTATTCTAATGCGAAAAGAAACTCACTCATGCTCTAAACCCACTTAAATATCTAAAATACAATTAATAAAATAATTATCAACAAAAAGGGTCAATGGGCCTGTTGTTGGGCCCAACTGACCCAGTAAGGTCGCGGACCTTACAACTCTAACATCTAAAAAGAACATTTGGTCCCCCAAATGCCTAAACATACCTCATCAGGAAAAAGATAAGGGTACGTCCTCTGAATCTGCTCTTTCAGCTCCCACGTAGCTTCCTCCGGACTGTGGTTTTCCCATTGTACCTTGACCCATTGGATTGACTTGGTACGCAACACTACCTCCTTAGTGTCGATGATCTGTGCCGGACGCTCCACATAGGTTGCATCTGCCTGTAACTGAAGTGGCTCATGCTGCAACACGTGAGTGGGATCTGGAATATACTTCCGAAGCATCGAAACATGGAAAACGTCGTGCACACCGGCTAACTCTGGCGGTAGCACCAAACGATATGCCACGTCTCCAATCCTACTCTTGATCTCAAACGGTCCCACAAACCTCTTGGCAAGTTTCCCTTTCTGCCCGAATCTTACAACACCTCTCATCGGAGACACTTTCAGGAATACCATATCCCCAACTTGGAAGTCCAATGGTCTCCGTCTCTTATCTGCATAGCTCTTCTGACGATCCCGTGATTCCTTCATTCTCATCTGAACAATCCGAACTTTCTCACTAGAATCAGCAATCTCTGAGGGGCCATGAAAACTCCGAACTCCTACTTCCTCCCAACATGCCGGAGTTCTGCATCTTCGTCCATACAATGCCTCAAATGGTGCCATACCAATACTTGAATGATAACTGTTATTGTAGGCAAACTCACACAGAGGCAAACTCTCATCCCAACTCTCCTTGAAATCTAATACACACGCTCTGAGAAGATCTTCCAAAGTTTGAATAGTACGCTCTGACTGTCCATCTGTCTGAGGGTGGTAAGCTGTACTGAATTTCAACTGAGTACCCATAGATGACTGAAAAGTAGACCAAAACCGAGAGACAAACTTAGGGTCTCGATCGGATACTATGGACTTAGGCACTCCATGTAGCTTGACTATATTGTCCCTGTACAACACCGTCATCTTGTTCATAAACTGACCAGTCTTGAATGGCAGAAAATGTGCTGATTTAGTCAATCTATCCACAATCACCCAAATAGCATCATTACCCTTCCTGGTGTTTGGCAATCCCGATACAAAATCCATAGTGATATACTCCCATTTCCACTTAGGAATCTCCAATGGGTGAAGCAAACCAGGGGGCTTCTTGTGTTCTGCCTTAATCTGCTGACAAGTCATACACTTAGCGACAAATTCTGCAATCTCTTTCTTCATTTTCACCCACCAATAGTGATTCTTCAAATTCTGATACATTTTGGTGCTCCCCGGGTGAATAGAATATCTGGTGTGGTGCGCATCTGTCATCAACTCTGACTTGATGTCTTGAACATCTGGCACACACAACCTATCCTTACAGTACAAAATTCCTTCAATCAATCTGAACTCTGAATGGTCCTCAATGTGGTCAATAATTCTCTGCAACCCAGGATCATCCTTCTGAGCTTCCTTGATCCTGTTAACAATCTCTGGCTCCCAAACTCCCAAAGTAGCAACTAGGACTTTCTCATTAACAGGCCAGACTTCGACATCCATGTCTCTGAACTGCTCCATCCATCTCCATTCAGGCATTATACATCCACTGAATGCTGCCTTCCTACTAAGAGCATCTGCTACAACATTCACCTTCCCAGGATGGTACTTGATCGGGAAATCATAATCCTTTATGTACTCCATCCATCTCCGCTGTCTGTTATTCAAATCACCCTGTGTAAACAGGTATTGCAGGCTCTTATGATCTGTATTCACCTCAAACTTCTCACCGTACAAATAATGCCTCCACAACTTCAATGCAAACACCACTGCTGCTAACTCCAAGTCATGTGTGGCATACTTCTTCTCGTGATCCTTCAATTGTTTCGATCCATAGGCTATCACCTTGTCATTCTGCATGAGAACACAACCCAAACCAATCCCTGAAGCATCTTTGTAAACCACAAATCCTCCACTTCCTGAGGGTAAGGCAAGTATGGGTGCTGTAGTCAACCGAGTCTTTAACTCTTGGAAACTCTTCTCGCATTCTTCTATCCATACAAATGGAACGTCCTTTCTCGTCAATTTAGTGAGTGGAGATGCTATGGTAGAAAACCCTTTCACAAACCTCCTGTAGTAACCTGCAAGTCCGAGAAAACTGCGAACCTCCGCTACATTCCGCGGGCTACTCCAATTCACAACTGCTGCAATCTTCTTAGGATCCACTGTCAGTCCTTCCTTAGAGATAATGTGGCCTAAAAATGCCACTTGCTCCAACCAAAACTCACATTTGCTCAACTTAGCATACAGTTGGTTATCCCTCAAGAGCTGCAAAGATGTTCTCAATTGATGCTCATGCTCCTCCTTAGTCTTCGAATACACCAACACATCATCTATGAAGACAACCACAAACTGATCTAGGAAAGGGGCAAACACCTTATTCATCAATGCCATAAAAACTGCTGGGGCGTTCGTCAACCCGAAAGGCATCACAAGAAACTCAAAATGGCCATATCTCGTCCGGAATGCAGTCTTAGAAACATCCTCCTTCCTGACTCGCAACTGATGATAACCGGAACGCAGATCTATCTTCGAAAAGAATTGAGCTCCCTGCAACTGATCGAATAGCTCATCGATCCTCGGTAATGGGTACTTGTTCTTAACAGTCACTTGATTCAACTGTCTATAATCTATACACATTCTCATTGTCCCGTCCTTCTTCTTCACAAATATCACCGGAGCTCCCCATGGTGAAACGCTGGGTCTAATGAAACCTTTATCCAACAGATCTCCAATCTGAGTCTTCAACTCCTTCAATTCTGCTGGTGCCATCCTATACGGGGCCTTCGAGATAGGTGCTGTACCTGGTTGCAATTCTATCGTGAAATCCAACTCACGAACAGGTGGCAAACCGGGGATCTCCTCCGGAAATAAATCCGGGAATTCTCGCACCACAGGAATCTCATCAACAGTCTTGGACTCTTTGTCTTCCACGATAAATGCGATAAAGCCTTCGCAACCGCTCCTTATCAACCATTCTGCCTTCAATGCAGAAATTAACCGAGTGGAGATGGGCTTCTCTGCGCCAACAAACTCAACACTACGGTCCTCACTCTGCAACTTCACGGTCTTGTTAAAACAATCTAACACTGCTCGGTTCGCTGCTAACCAATTCATACCAAGTATCACATCAAACTCCGACATTGGTAAGATGATCAAACTGGCGGTTAGCTGAACTTCTCCAATCTGAACACTACAACTAGGGTAGATGACATTACAAGAAACTGTCCTGCCTACCGGGGTGGCTACTATCAAATCATAGGGTAGTATCTCCTTATCCTCCCCCAAATGAAGTGCAAAAGCTGGTGCAACAAACGAGTGTGTGGATCCAGGATCAAATAGAACTTTAGCATCAAATCCACAAACTAAAAGTGTACCTTCAATGACATTCCCTGCAGCCTCTGCTTCTTCATGCGTCAAAGCATAAGCTCTCCCTGCCTGCTGGGGACGCTGCTGATGATATTGCTGCTGGGGTGGTCTCTGACCACGTCCCTGGAATCTGGGTGCCGGGGGTCTCTGCTGATATCGCTGCTGAGGTACCGGAGGGCGCTGATGTGGTGGCTGAGGTGGTCGGACAATCACCTGTTGCTGCTGCTGCTGCTGAGGCCTAGCCTGTGCAGGAGGCATCTGTCTCAATGGCAGCGCAGGATATGGTGGCCTGAGCGCCGGAGCCTGGATTGTGGGTGGTGCCACTCCTGTCTTTCCTGGGCAACTGCGAACCTTATGCCCTGGGTCTCCACAATGATAACATGCCCCTGACTGTCTCCTGCAATCACGGCCATAATGATTTCCTCCACAATGAATCCAAGTGACTCGCTGTGACTGCTGTCGGGGTGTAGGCTCAAACCGTAGCCTCTTGGGTGCTGGCTGCTGATAGTACTGGGACGATGAACCTTGTGACTTGGGCTGAGGGATCAATGCCAAGATCCTCTGCTGCTCCAACATAATCACATCCTTCAAGGACTCCTCTGCCCAGTATGCTTCCTTGACCACATCATCATAGTTGGTCAACCTGCTGCGCTGAACTTGCATCTTGATGTCTGCCCGCAGTCCCTTGATGAACCTCCGGACTCTCTCTGACTCTGGCTGAATCAGGCTTTCAGCAAATCTTGACAGATGGGTGAAGGCAATCTCATAATCCTGTACTGGTAAGTCACCCTGCACCAGTCTCTCAAATTCTTCCATCTTCTGATCCCTGTAATGCTCTGGGATGAATTTCTTCTGGAACTGCTCAGTGAAAGTCTTCCAGGCTACACCTTCTTCAATCGTCTCATACGGGTGCTTGACGGTCTTCCACCATCTCTCTGCTACCCCACGAAACATGTGGGCTGCAAGCTGCACCTGCTGGATGTCCGTGCACTTGAACACCTCATAGATCTTTTCTATTTGAACAACCCACTCATTTGCAACAGCAGGATCCTCAATGCCATGGAACTCGGGTGGGAATCTCTTCCTGAACTTCTCAACCAGTTCATTCAGGTCATATTCTCTGGTCTGTGGCTGGCCCACCTTCTGCACTACCTCAAGCATCTGAGCTTGGAACACCACCTGGTCCTCATTCTGCTTATGGCTTTGCTCAGCCATATCCTTTTGGGACTGGATGAAGGCTGCCATGAACTGATGAAATTGATTATCTGGGCCATTCTGAGAGGAACTACCCTCTGGTGGTGGCACACTACTTGATCGAGTGGATCTACCAGCCATAATCCTGTGAAACATTCAAAGTAAATTCCAATATGCCCCAAGCTAACATCACAATGCTAGAAATAAAACTAAAAGATCAACTTACTGACTAACGGAATCCTCACACGCGTCCTATGGTTTCTAAAATTTTTACCCTGAGAAACCATCAACCTGGCTCTGATACCATTCTGTCACGTCCCCCGAACCCGATTAAGAATAAACCGGATCCGGAGAGTGAATTTTAGGACTAATTAAAATTTTTGTCCTTTAGGCCCACGGATCGTAAGTCCGCTGTGAGGATATTACATTTCAAACCTCATATAAGTCTAGGCATATGGAATATCAGTCAATGAATAATACTTCTCATTAAATTAAAAGTTGCAAGAAAGAATAATTAAAAACTACTAAAGGAGTTAAAGTAATTTATTACATTGGCCAATCCCAATAAACAAGGCCAATAAAAATTAAATCAAGTCAATGAAAGAAAGGTCCAACGAGAGAAATAAATAAAGGAATATATATCTAATGAAGTCCATGTGAATCTCTCTCGTGCCGGGAGTGATGACGCTACTCTACGTCATCGGCACGCCACTCGCGTTCCTCCTCGACTGGTTGGAGATCCTTTGGGATCTCCTCACCGGCCTGCTCCTCATAGTAGTAGTAACCACCTGAGGTGTCTGCACACCAAGGAATAGAGTCAACGACATGTTGAGCAATAGATAAGCATAGCATAATAAACATGACATGCATCAAATATAGAGTAATGACAAGTACACATCATATGAATACAAGGAAAGCGAGTCTAGGCATAAAGCAAGAATAATGATCGATAGAATCATAATAGGAATCCAAACAACCATCTAACAATAACCACTATCATGCAATGCAAAACAAGAACAAGAGGGAGACTCCGATGATGTCCAATGCCACCTCCCGGGGTACCAGTAACAATCCCAATCTGGACTACTGATACCAAAGTCCGGCTCCAGTAGGATCCTAGCTCCCGGTCCTGGGAATAGCAGCACGGTCCAATGCCCGCTCCCAGCTATTCAACGCCATGGACGCCGTCCAAAGCCGACTGCCCATCCCGACAACCGAGTAACCGGTTCGTCAATAAACCCCAAACTGCAGATGGCCATGATATGCAAACAATAATAAAGTGGTTTTGACACAAGGACAAACAAGACAAGCAAGTCTGGCTAGTTCAATGTACCAGACACGATCATAGGGATTATCTCATTCAAAACAATACCAGACAAGCAAACCACGTAATAATCCCTTTCATTTCTAGCCAGTCATGTTCATCAATACAAGACAAGGTTCCTACGGTACACTCTAAGTCAGGTCCAAGCCTAAATTCTATAAGAATTTATGTTTCATAATTAGTTAAGTGTTTTATGCCAAAAGAGTATACAAGGAATAATATCAACGGATAGAATTCACAAGTCAAGGGGGAATTACAATCCAACCTAGGCAAGTGGTGTCATCCTTGTATTCCACATGTTCTAGCGGAGTACGTGTGGAAATGGATCAACGATGCTTCTAGGGAAAGCCCTTGGTGTACAATCATGTTAAGCATCTAATGAAACAATTTCATACGCATTCGGTTAAATCATGTGCAATACACGAATACCTAGACAACCCATCGAAACACACCAAGCCACGTGCTACGATTTTAACCCCATTAATGGTCAAATGAGTGTGGGTGCATTGTTTCCAACATCTAAGGCCCAAACCTAAGTTATTAGTCTCATTTACAATAAAACATGAGCTGAAGTAATAATTTGAATATTTACATCACTTCCCGACCTCCGATCGTGATGAAACTAGAACCATTGGATTCTACATCTCGAGAGCTTTCCAACGGTATATTATATGTAGAATTCCAACGGTCGGATTAAAAGTTATACATTTCTGAAGTTCGCCTGTGCTGTTAAAAAAAGGCAGTCCGATCGATCGGACAAAAGCTCCGATCGATCGGTCTGAAATCAGCCACAGTTATGTAACAGTGCCGATCGATCGGACTGCAGGTCCGATCGATCGGAACTACAACCTGAACCCCGAAAATGGCCGAAAACTGGTTTTTCTGGCCCTTTTTCCTCCGGCCAATCCATGGCTAACCTGCATAAAATGAGCCACCTGCTCTCTCCACAATCCAATCCATCCACATTCTATTCCACTCCATTAATTGAATCAAATAACTACCATTTCCAATTTACATTTAATCAACCTAAACCAATAATTAACAATAATAATCCCTAAATCATAACAGGCTTGGAATTAAGGAATTCTAACAAGGAATCATAGCCAATCAAATAGAAACAAACATACATGCTTAAAAATACAATGCAAATCTACTTGCCTCAACCAAGAAGATGATAGAATTTGGGCAAAACTCGAGGAGAAGCCTTTCTACCCCAAAATCCACGATCTAACCCGATAAAACGAAATCTAGGAAGCCAAGAAGAAGATAGGAAGAAAAAGAATTAAGATCAAACCTAAATTTAACCAAAGATAATACGAATGAAAAGATGAAAGTATGAGAATGCTTACCAAACTGATACCGGAAGCAAGAGGAGATCGAGAGAATGAGAACTAGCGGATCGGATCTTCGAGTTGATCTCTCTAGGCTAGAGATCTGGCTTGAGAAAGGAAGAAGAAGAAGAATGGGGCTGCAGTTTCTTTCGTTCAATTGCAGAGAATAATGAGAGAGATTAGGTTATGAAGAAGATAGGGAGGAAAAGACCAAAGTTGCCCTTTAAGTGGGTCCGGTGAAAGAATGGACCACTTGAAGGGTTTCCAGTTGTCGGATCATGATGAGTCAAGAGACAAAAATGATCAGCGCGACGAAACCTTTCCAACGAACCCATAAATCACGGCGTTTGGAATATTTCGGAAAACACTCAATTTTTCCTAAATTGTAAACTACCCCCCTGCTATCAACAAACGAACTCAGAATCGTACGAAACTTCACAGATACTATTCTAATGCGAAAAGAAACTCACTCATGCTCTAAACCCACTTAAATATCTAAAATACAATTAATAAAATAATTATCAACAAAAAGGGTCAATGGGCCTGTTGTTGGGCCCAACTGACCCAGTAAGGTCGCGGACCTTACAGGAGCTTTCCAAGAAAGAGCTCGATATTAAGCAATCTCCTGGGAAGAGTCTTGGCAAATCGGATGGTGTCCGTCGGGAGGAGGTTTTGGCCTTCCTTTCTGGAGAGAAGCACAAGATAGGCTTTCTCAACGGGCAGGACATCATCAGATCAGGAGCTGCACAGGGGATTCCTGGTGAGGTCTTGAGGCAGCTGGAAGAGGAGGAGGCCGAGATCGATGCTATGATACAGGCAGAGCATACGAAGGCTTCCATGGAGTCTACTGAGAAAAGTAGACCATCCAGTGAGGACTCTTGCGAGAGGCCTGATGTTGATAGTGTGGCAGGATCGTCGAGCAGATTGACCCGCTGAGGCAAGAGGAGGAGAGGACAACGCCGTAACATGAGACGGCACGATAGTCCTTCTGATCTTGAAGTTCCTCTCACCATTGCTGAGGAGGTGTCTGAGGATGCTGACGAGCCTCCGGAGAAGAGAAACAGAGAAGAGGAGATAGCTGGTATGATCCCCTTTCTTTCCTTTTGTTTCTTCCTCTTTTTTTTTGTGAAAGATTTTGTTTTGATCCGCTACTTCTTTTTTTTAGCAGAGGACGATGACCTGGTGATGCCTGAGGTTCCGGCCGATGAGGCAATGACGGATCCAGTTGTGGCATCTGAGGAAGAGCCCAGGGACTCTGGAGTGGTCCCAGAACCTTCACCTGGTATGATTTGCTTTGGCTTTTGCTTTTTTTTTTGCTGTCATTTGCTAACATGTAGCTGACTTGCCAGAGGATTCCGATGATTTCGAGCCATCCATGGACGCAACTTTTGATGATGCTTCGGATGAGCTCAAAGAGGCAGAGAGTACTCCGTCGGTCGTCGAAGCAGGTATATTTGCAATAATAATCTTGATATATTTTTGACAAGATTATATTCATACCTTTTTGTCTTTTCCTTCTTTTTTTCTTTGACAGATTGTGAAGCAGCAGGAGAGATTCCTCCGTCTTCCTCAGAGCCAGAACAGGGGATACCTGCGGCTGATGCAGAAGTAGGGGCTTCTTCCACTTTCAATGAGTCAGCTTGTTCCGTTGGAAAGAGTTTATTGATTACTCTTCCAATAGAGCATGACGTGGGCAGTCGGGCACCAGAGCATGGCGAATCCTCATCTGCACCGTACCTTCAGTATGCAAGAAAGGTGTTGAAGACTGTCTTGAGCTCATGGGTTGAGACTCTTTCTTCAGGTCATTTGGAAGCTGGTTTTGGCATGATCAAGCATGTGCAGGACATCCTCGCTGATAGCAAAGAAATCGGTCTGGACATCGCAAGTGTCGAGGATTTTGTTGAGGAGATCATCACCTTGGGGAACAAATGGACTGAGACCAAGTGTTTCCCAGATGGTGACTTCTTTGATGAGATGTTCTTAAAACCTTCCAGCAAAGTCAAAGCTGAGCTGACTGAGGTCACGAAGACTCGGAGGCAGATCGTTCGGGAGAAGAACGTTACCGAGTTATCCATCATGGGGCTGAAGCAAGACTTGGACCGCCTTGATAAGGAGGTCATTGAGGCTAGGCAACGTCTTGATCTTTTAGAGGAAGAGGCTGCTGCCAAATGGACCGCCATTGTGGAGGCTCGTGACAAAGAGGGGACTCTCATTCGCCAGGTTGAGGAAGCTGAAGGTAATGTCCGGAGGAAGACTCAGGAGCATGAGCAGTGGCAAGTCCTCTGGGAAGAACTTCCTCGTGCTGCATATGGGTCACGGCATTCCGCCGCGTTTTATGGGGATATTTTGAAGAAGCGTGGCCTAAAAACTTTGGAAGTTAAGGCCAAGGGTTTGCTTGAGGAGTTGAGCCTTTGGTTGAAGACCATGTCGGATTGAGTTCCTGAGTTGTAACAAACTCTTTCCTTCTTCTTTCTTTATTTTTTTTTGGTACCTCCATGTATAAACAATTTTGGTACTATATTTTGTATCCCCTTCCTTTCACTTAAATCATTTTTTGATGAAAACAATTTTGAGCAAAAGTTTGATGGGAATGTTTGTTTAAGGATTTGATCAAAAGGTTGTCATTTTGTGAAATCTTTTGTCAAAGGGTTGTTTTGGGCATGAAAGCCAATTTTGTGGCAGAAAGCCTTGTTTTTGATGGTTTAAAAACCAAAATTTGGATGGCGAGAAAGCCTAATTTTGTGGCGTAAGAGCCAAATTTGTTTGTGGTATGAGAGCCAAAATTTTGAGATGGCATTGGAGCCAAAGTTTTTTTGGATGGCGTCAAAGCCGAATTTTGGAATGGCATAGAAGTCGAATTTTGAGATGGCATGAGAGCCAAAAATTTTGTTTGTGGCATGAGAGCCGATTTTGGATGGCTTCAAAGCCGAATTTTGGAATGGCATAGAAGCCGAATTTTGAGATGGCATGAGAGCCAAAAATTTTGTTTGTGACATGAGAGCCGATTTTGAGATGGCATGAAAGCCGATTTTGGCGTTTATAGCCGAAAAATTTTGATTTTGGCGTTTATAGCCGAAAATTTTTTGTTTTGGCATTTATAGCCGGATTTTGGCGTTTATAGCCGAGTTTTGGCGTTTATAGCCGAGTTTTTTGAAAACCAAGTTTTGTTTTATTGGCATGAAAGCCGATTTTGGCGTTTATAGCCGAAATTTTTTGCTTTTGGCATTTATAGCCGAATTTTGGCATTTATAGCCAGATTTTGGCGTTTATAGCCGATTTTTTTTGTTTTGGCATTTATAGCCGAATTTTGGGATGGCATGAGAGCAAAAAATTTTGTTTGTGGCATGAGAGCCGATTTTGAGATGGCATGAAAGCCGATTTTGGCGTTTATAGTCGAAAAATTTTGTTTTTGGCATTTATAGCCGAATTTTGGCATTTATAGCCGGATTTGGCTTTTATAGCCGAGTTTTGGTTTTCAAAATGCAGGTATCGACTAAATGTCGCCTCCCCGCTGAATGGTCTTGCAAGTATCGATGGAATGTCGCTTCCTTGCTCATTCGGTTTTGCGAGTATTAATGGAATGTCACTTCCTCGCGGGTTAGGTTTTGCGAGTATCGATGGAATATCGCTTCCTCGCGAATTAGGGTGCAAATATCGACTAAGCGTCGCTTCCCTGCTTTTCCCAAAACTTTTGGTTTTGCGGGTACTGACTTGATGTCGTTTCTCCGCGATTTTTGAAATTTGAGGTTTTCTCGAACCATTTGAAATTTGGGTTGTGGATAGCAACTGGTTTGTTGCTTCTCCAAGATTTTTGAGATTTGGGTTGTGGATAGCAACTAGTATGTTGCATCTCCAAGATTTTTGAAATTTGGGTTGTGGATATCAACTGGTTTGTTGCTTCTCCACGATTTTTTGAAATTTGCAAGTATCGTCGCTTCCTTGCGATTTTTGGGTTTTGGAAGTATCAAATGGGGTTCGCATCCTTCCGGTTTTTGGGTTTTGGAAGTATCGAATGGGGTTCGCATCCTTCCGGTTTTTAAAGACCAAAATTTTTGTTTAAAGACACGAAGGTCATAAATTTTGACTTAAAACCATTTTGGTTGTAAAAGCCGAGGCGGTCTAGGGTGAAATTCCTAAGTCCCGATTTTTGTTTCAAACCATGAATTTTGGGTTCAAGGATCGAAATTTTGGTCAAGTCGGGAAGAGGCTCCTAAACTTGGATTTTTGGATTTTGATTTTTTTTTTGAACAATGAAACGATGAAAGTAAGCATTGTTTTGAGAGATTGTTTTTTTTTTTTGAAACTTCCACATAAAGATGAAAATTTCAAAAGAGGTGGGTTTGACGAGCAAGTACCTTGGAAATAGGCTTTAGCCGTGTAGATATTGCTCTGACCCGTTTGAGGAAGTCTTCAAGGGTAGTACCGCTTCAAGAACTTGCCGTTGATGGGTAGCATACATCTGTCTCCTTCCATGTTTAGAAGAGTGTATGCACCGTTGGAGAAGACTTTGTCGATGACGAAGGATCCCTCCCATTTTGGTTCGAATTTGCCTTTGGATTTGTGGGCAAATACTATGGGTCTTTTTACTGCAAGAACCAAGTCACCCTTTTTGTAGGCGCGTTGCCTGACCTTCTTGTCGAAAGATCCTGCCATGCGTGCTTGGTACAACTCAATGCTTTGTAGAGCTTCGAGTCGTCTTTCATCGAGATTATCCAGCTCTTGGAGTCTCAATTTGACATTGCTTTCTTGCGTCATGTCATTTTGCAAAGATACCCTTAAGGAAGGAATTTGTACTTCCAAAGGGACAACAGCTTCGCATCCATAGACCAAAGAGAATGGTGTGCTATGGGTTGGTCCTCGAACGGTGGTTCGATAGGCCCACAAAGCTTCTAGCAGTTTGTCGCCCCAGTCTGTTCTGTGACTAGAGACCATTTTTTTGAGAATTTTGCAGAGTGTCTTGTTGAAGGCTTCTGCTAGTCCATTTGCTGCTGGATTATATGGAGTCGAAGAATAACTTTGGATTTTGTACTTGTCGCAGAACCTATAGAATCTGTGATCCCGGAATTGTGGTCCGTTATCATGGACGAATCTTTTAGGTATGCCGAAGCGACAAATAATGTTAGTGCGCAAGAACTGAAGGACTGATGAAGTCTTCATTTCGCTAAGCGCAAATGCTTCCGACCACTTGGAGAAATAATCCGTAGCGGCGAAGATGAAGCGATGACCTTTATTTGATGGTGGAGAAATAGGACCTATGATGTCCATACCCCAGGCTTTGAAAGGCCATGAGATTGCTGTTGTTTGTAGCCATTCTGGAGGCATGTAGACATAATCTCCGTGAATCTGGCATTTTTGGCAGCGCTTGGCAAATTGTATTGCATCAGCTACCATGGTAGGCCAATAGTAACCTAGCCTTTTTATCTGGTTGTAGAGCTTAGGGCTAGCCTGATGGGCTCCACAAAGACCAGCATGTACTTCTTTGAGAGTTTCCTTAGCCTCTTGTTGTGATAAGCAGCGTAGGAGTACTCCGTTGAAGGATTTTCTGTAAAGTGCTTTTGAAGGTATATCCAAATGAAAGTTTGGGGCTCGTCTTTGGATGCTTACCCGCTCTTTTGGATCTTCAGGTAGTATTCCGAACATGATATAATCAATGAACGGATCTCTCCAGTCGCCAATCGGAGGTTTGAGGATGGACATCCGACTTCCAACCACTTGGTGGCATTCAGCAACTGCTTGGTGTGTGTTGAGAGGAGGGAAAATCCTTCTTTGACACACTATGACTTGCATGTTTTCCCCTTCTTGGATTGCCATGGATGCGGCAAGTCCAGCCAGGGCATCTGCACGGATGTTTTCACCTCTGAGGATGTGGGTGATATGGCAGATATTGAATTTTTGTCGAAGCGACTGCGCCTTATTGTAGTAAGGTAGCAAATCAGGCTTCCTGACTTCATATTTTTGATTCATCTGGTTGACGACCAATTGAGAGTCTCCAAAAGCTTCCAACATGGTGATGCCGGTTTCGAGGGCGAGTTCCAATCCAACAATCAGGGCTTGGTACTCAGCTGCATTGTTTGAACATGGTTCCAGTAGCGAGAAGGCGTGTGGAATCATATATTTGTCGGGGGTAACAAAGAGGATGCCGATTCCCGATATTTGCTTTCCTTTTTCATTTGTCCTGGTTGCACCGTCAGAGTACATGTCCCAGGAAGCGTTTGACAAGGAAGTTTCCACATTGTAGACAAATTCGTCCGGGAGATCATCCCTGAGTGGAGAATCTTTAGGCAATGGATGCTCTGCGAGGAAGTCTGCTAGAGCTTGGCCTTTGATTGCTTTTTGTGGTACATACCTAATATCAAATTGTGATAGAAGAATGGACCATTTTGCCAGTCGGGCATTGAGAGAACCTGCCTTTGTGACAAGGACCTTTAGGAGGTTAATCCTTGAAATCAGGTAGACTGTGTTCGACAGCAGATAGTGACGCAGCTTTTGTACAGCGAACATTACTGCAAGGCATTCTTTTTCGACTGGGGAGTAGCGATGCTCTGTACCTACCATCATGCGGCTAAGGTAATATAGAGCAGCTTCTTTTCCGTCGTCATTTTCTTGTGCGAGCAAAGCACCCAAAGAGTGGTCGAGAGCTCTTGTGTACAAGATAAATGGTTTTCCAGTTGTGGGGGCAGCCAGCACTGGAGGTTTGATGAGGTATGCTTTGATGTCTTGAAATGCACTTTCACATTCAGCATCCCAGACAAAGTCCACGCCTTTTTTCATCAGGCGAGAGAATGGACGGCATTTCCCTGATAGATTGGAGATGAACCGTCGAATGTAGGCCAGCCTTCCTTGAAGCCCTTTTAATTCTCTTAGGGTTCTGGGAGATGGCATTTCCAGGATTGCCTTGACTTTGGTGGGGTCAAGTTCTATTCCAGCTTTCCGTACTATGAATCCGAGAAACTTACCCGATGAGACACCGAAGAAGCACTTTAGTGGATTCATCCGCAATTTGTGTTTACGAAGTCGGAGGAAGACTTCTCGAAGATTATCGAGATGGTCTTCTTTTCTTCTGCTTTTTATGGCGAGGTCGTCAACATAGCATTCGACCGTCTTGTGCTGCATATCTTGGAATATTTTCATCATAGCCCTCTGATATGTTGCACCTCAATTTTTCAGGCCAAACGGCATAACAGTGTAGCAATACACGCTGAATGGTGTCCGAAATGATGTATGCCTTTCATCTTCAGGATGCATCTTTATCTGGTTGTAGCCAGAGAATCCATCCATGAACGTCATTCGCTCGAACCCATAGGTGTTGTCAATCATCACCTTTGGAATGGGGAGCGGGAATTCATCTTTAGGACATGCATTATTCAGGTCTCTGTAGTCGATACAGACCCTTATCTGCCCATTTTTCTTTGTCACGGGGACAATGTTGGCCAACCATTCAGGATGCTGTTCCTCGCGGATGAAGCCAACGTTTTTGAGTTTCTGAACTTCTTGTTCGATTTTGTCCATCACGTTGGGACGGAATCTTCTTTGGCCTTGTTTGATAGGCTTGATTTCTTTTTGTAAGTTGAGCTTGTGGATTGCTACTTTGGGATCCAAGCCAGGCATTTCGGCATAAGACCATGCAAAGCAATCAACGAACTCACGAAGAAAAGAGATATACTCGGGTAACTCATCATCCTTTATATTCTTGCTTATGAATACAGGGCGTGGGTTATCAGGCGTTCCCAAGTCTATCTTTTGAACATGATCTTTTGTTGGAAGGTTTGAAGGTGGTTCCTCCACAGTATTTTCGGAGGCTTCCAACTCAACAAGACCTTCTAGAGTGCCAGAGGCATTTTCAGACTGAGGCTCTATTTCTGTCCATGAATCTTCTTGATCAGCATCCTTCTCAATGCTATCATTCTCAAGGCTTGCAATGAGATGGTCCCAATCATTTGCTGGAATTGGGTTGAAGTAGGGTACTTCTTTTGGAGACGATGATTCTTCTGAGATAGAGAGCCGCTCGTCTGTGTCATTGGGCAATTCCTCAGAGAAATTATACCAATTGGAGGAGCTTTCAGGATTTTTGACGAGTAACTCCTCAAAGAGATATCCAGGGATATCGATGTCTTCATGAGATGTTGAGGCTTGGTCGGTAAAGCGACTTTGCAGCCATGGTGTCAACGGTCTCATAGGAGCGGTAGGATCATACCCCAACCTATATGAAGACTTGCCTTTTTGAAGGTGGATTTTCCAATCTTCTGGTTGACTTTTGGTCAGGGTGGGTTCCAACGGTATGAGAATACCACGGCCACCTCCCAAACCAGTCGGATTTTGAGCGTCGTAACCCATTTTCTTCATGATAGCTTGTGCCATTGGATTATACAGGGATAGCTGAGGCATACCTTCGTTTTGGAAAGGTTCAAGCAGAGAGTCCAGTGGAGATGCTCCCGATCTGTGGAAGTAAATCACTTTTTCTTCTGGCGAAGTTGCCGGAATAACAAAGGAAGCAGACGTAGGGTCTTCTATGTCTGCAGGTGTCTCCAATGGAGTGAGAGCGGGCTGATCTTGCTGAGTATCAGCTCGGCTCGATGCTGTGTCATCTTCTGACTCTGACTCTGAGTCCATGTCATGCATAATAGACACAAAGGAGACAGTGAACTTGCCCCCAGTCTTTTGTTTTTTCTTCTTTGCTTTAGTAGTGATTACCAAAGGCTTTGGAGATTTGAAGGAGACGACGAAGGGAGCTTGGCCGCTTACTTCGATTTTGGTGGAGGGTTTGTTTTGGGTTTGTTTTCCTCCGATGATTGCTGAGGAGCCTTGCATTTATCTTTCTGGAGACTGTCGGCAAAGCGAATTGTTTTTTCCTCCTGTTCTTCTTTTCCATCTTTATACATTTGAGCATCTGCAAAATGGACATCTCTGCCTTTGAAGGGCTTTTTGTCTGCAAATATTCAATGTATCAGGCCATCGTCGCCAATGAACTTGATGCACTGATGTAGAGTTGAAGGGACGACACCATTCTCATGTATCCAGGGGCGTCCGAGGAGTATATTGTAGCATGAAGGGGTCCTTATTGCATACACAGTGACTTCAGAAATAAGATCACCGATTTGCAATTTGAACCTGATTTTGCCGATAGGCCTTTGAGCGCTACCGTCATATCCGAAGGTGGATACGGACGTGTGACTCAGCTTGCTAGGTGGGATGCCCAGCTCTTCGAGTGCCGAAGGAGAGATGAGGTTGAGTGCAGAACCTGGATCGATCTGAACTCTGTGTACTGGCATTTCTTTGACGTACCCCATAAAGTACAAGGGACGGTTGTGCTTTGTTTCGCCTAGGAGGAGGTCATCCTTGTCGAAGGCAATTGTTGCACTTGCTGCTTTTTGTACCGAGAGGCATTCATTGCTTGATCCCTCAGTTTTCTTCTTTTCTCCCTTTGAGGGAGTATTTGATTTTTTGACCCTATAGTCCATTTCAATTTGTAGGACTTATGGGGCATGTTTGTCAACATCCGTATTCAGCCTTTGTAATTCTGAAATGAGACTATCACGAGTCTGTGGAGACATTCGCAATAAGTCAAGGATGTGCAGACGTGCAGGTATGTGTTTGAAGTGCTCAATCAAGTCGTACTTGAAAGCCTCCTTCGGGCCTGCATATTCATTATTATTGCCACTTGGGGCGCTTACAACTTGCTTTCCCGAAGGATTTACATAAGAAGAAGAGGGTTGATTGTAATTTTTGTGGTAATCCCGGCTAGAACGGGTACCTCTACCAACTTCAAGAGCCTCTAGAGAAGGGTCTTCTTTTGGAAGATCGTTCTCAGGATCAAGGGGTTGATCCTTTGCTGAGGATGTCTCTGTAACAGCATTGGCATCTTCAGTGATTGTGTTGCACGGAGCAATTTCCGGGAACAAGTCTTGAACAGCAGCCGGCAACTTTTCTTTATTAGCCTAGACATTGCCCGTGAGATCGGGTATCTGGGACCAATTGACTGAGTTTTCATTGAAGAAGATTTCATTGGCAGAAGTTTCTTCAAGATGATCAATCGGGAGTGGCTTGAGTTCCGATGTCACAGCTTCAGGAGACGAAGGCTGAGAGGATGTTATCTCAGTGGAAGTCACCTGAGAGGATGTAGCTCCGGAAGATACGCTACCGGTTGGGGAGTACGTGTCTTCGGAAGCTTCAGAGGCACTGTCGTCTTGAGCTATTGCATTGCAGGTTATCCTGACAGGAGATGCCCCCAGTGTAAACTGTTGGGAATCGGACTCATCCTCGGATGTGAGAGGATCATCGATCCAACTGTTTTCTCCATTTTCAGGAGTTGAGGGAGGGAGTTCCCATTGATTTTCAAGGATTTCTAGTTCTGGATCATGACGAAGATTGATGCGATCCTGCTCCTGCTCTATGGCAAGAAGTTGCAAGATTCTTGCATATTCTTCAAGATCAGGCATGGGAGCCAAATCTCCTTCATCATTTGCTCCTTGTGGTTCGCCCATGTTGGGTTCCACTGAAGCATTTGCTGGTGCTGGATTGACAGCATTTCCTTGAACAGGGTCCTGGTCTTCTTCATCATCAGACCAAGATCCTTGTAGCTGCAATGGGTTATACCAGATTACTGGCATAAGATGAGACTCGGGAAACCACTCCTCGTCGGAGAGGTATTCTCCTGTTTCAAAGGATTCTTCCCACTCATCTATATCACTAGCAGTATCACTGGACTCGTATCCATTCATGGAGAATCCAACTACCGAGTTGCAAGAGTATGATGCCCCCTGTACATTTTCATTTTGGTATAGAGGTGGCATGAAATCATCAAGAGTGAATTTTCTTACCGCCTTGGAGGTTTTGGGAAGAGATTCTTCCGTCGTCCTTAGTGAAGCAGTGGAAGAGGTTTCTGCTTTTTCAAGGACTTTTTGTTTTGGTTGAGACTTTTGCTGCTGTTTGAGCTTGCGGAGCTGTCTCTTGGCTTGCCTTCGCTGCTGAGCGGTCGGCTTTGTTTTGACGATCTCCCAATTTTCATCATCTAGGAGATCGGGATGCACCCATATAGGTTGTCCATCTGGTGTTGGATAGGGAACCAATTCTGGGGACGCTCGAGCCATTTTTATCACCTTGAATGAAGTAGTGATCTTCTCCTTCGGTGACTTTGAAGTTTGCAGACATGACACCATGTTGACAGAGGCGGGGCCATAGTTTTTATCAAAGGTTATGACTCCGTTTTTCCACATCTCATTGATCTTCTCTCTCACAACGAAGCATTGATTGAGAGGATGTGAGATCATCTGATGGTATGGACAGTATCGGGGATCATTGGTTTTGCCAACATCTCCCGGTCTTTTGGGCTCTGGCAAAATGAGTTTGCCATTTGCTAGGAGAGCCTCGAAGATTTCTTCAACCTCTTCATCGAACGGATATTTCTTTTCTACACGTTCTTTGAAGGCATCAGAGAGTTCAGGCCTTTTACCTGCAGTTTTGTTTTCAGGTTTCTTTGGCTGCTGAGGAGCTGACTTAGTCTGCACATTGAAAACCTCCTTTTTCTTTGGTTTTGAGGTTGTAACAGCAGTCGGCTCTTTCTTTGATGATTTCTGACTGTTGAGGTCTTTGATCACCATTTCAGCTTCCATGGAAGCTTCGAGGAGTTCCCCCAGGTTCTCTGATTTGTTGCCGATGATCATGGAACGGATTTTTGCTCTCATATTATTACGGCAGATGTCGACTAGCGACGCTTGTGGCAGCACATCTGAGCATTTGTACGCCATTGCCTTCCATTTGTGAATGAAGTCGTATGTTGATTCATTCTCTCCCTATTTTAGGCTGCAGAGTTGAGCCATAGTAACAGGATGATCCTCACCTTGGAAGTGGGTCAGGAAGCGTGTCTCGAGCATAGCCCAGTTCTGAATGGAGTTCTCCGGCAGAGTGGAGTACCAATCAAAGGCTGTACCTTTTAGAGTACTTGCGAAGAGGCGAATCTTGAGGGCATCTTGATCCGCAATAGCTTCCGTCAGGATTTTGAAATGGATGACATGCTGTCTGGCTGAACCTTTCCCAGTATATGTCTGGAGAGTAGGTTGTTTGAATTTTGTAGGGAACGGAACCGAGTCCATCCATAGAGGGTAGGGTGGCTTGATCCCATGTTCCTTCAATGTATCCTCTGCTTTTGCTTTTGCGAGGATATCGTCCACGTCCTTTCTGGTAAGGGCGCGAGACTCATTGTTTTCTGCATTGCCCTCGTCATCTTCATGATTCGGAGGGGTTTCCTTGTTAGGTGGTGGACGTTGTAGAGTGAGAATCAAATTTTCCATCAGAGTCTCAATTCTCTGTTGTCCCTGCTCCAACTGCTGGATGCGTGCAGTTACGTCATCCTGCGGTGGAGGCGGCTCAGAACTTGTAGCCAAGATGTTCATCCCTCGGGATTCGAACGAAGAAATTGTCCTGGTGACTGAGCTGGGGCTCATTCTTCTGGATGAAGAATCTGAGGAGTGGTTACTCCGATGTCCTTGACTTGGAGGAGTGGAAGACTCTTCCAGATGTGTTCTTGTCTGAGAGACGCTGCGAGTCACTGGACGTCTAACACTGATTTTGGTTGCTGACTTCCGGCATTTTCTGGTTTTGCCAACCATATGAACAGCAACGAACTGATCGGGTCTTTCTTTTTCGACCCACTTGTTTGAGACGTGGAGAGTAGAACGCTGGGTTCTTTGTTTCTCGAGTCTCTTTTGTCGATATGCAGTGCGGCGACGCATACGACGAGCAATTTGAGCTTCAGTCAGCTCTGGCTGGGCTCTGGCGATGAAGGATGTAGTCCCTTGTGCGCAGCAGCCGAGTTTGTCTTCTTTGAAGCTTGGCAAGGACAGAATCTGGACGCGGTCCTTTGTCTGTCGCAATGAAGACTTGAATTTTGCGAGCTCGGCCCCTGTTGAAATGAAGGGTCGACTCGCAGGAGTGCAGGCTTCAGCATGTTTTTGCGTAGGCCTAACGATGCAGGATTTGATTTTGGGCTTGTAGGAGCAAGCCGGCTTATGATGATTTTGTTTGTTTTTTGGGTGGAGGGTAGGTTTCTCCTCTTTCATGTAAGAGAGTGGGTAGAACTGATTCTCCATGAGAGGGGCCAGGTATGCTGGCTTTGTAGATGTTTGGGATCTCCGTTGCTTTGGCGAAGATCTCGGGGACCAAGTTTTGGTGTAAACCTGGTTTCTTATGGGTTGAGGCTTCGTGGGAACGCCACGGGCTTCAAGCTTCTTGGTGTTCGCCCTTGGTACCATTTTAGTGACACGTTGCGAGGTGGTTTTCTGCTTCTTGGCAGGTACAGTGTCTTTTGCGGGAAGTGGGAATGGTCCCAGCGATCCGAAGACGATGGTCCGGGGAGTTGAAGTTGACCCGGTGTTTGGAGAGATGTCGAGGGAAATGACGCTTCGGCAACTGGCAGGGCGCTTATGCTTGTTTTGCTTATCTTGAAGCATAAGCTGGTACTTGTTCTCATCGAAAGTGATGGTCAATGAAGCTGCCATTGTTAGTTTTAGAAAACTTCTGAAACAAGACCAAATCCATTAGTAATCACAAGAATATGGTGATCGTAAATGGGGAACAACTATGGTTTTGTCTTTTCAAACCACTTGAGGGGACATGGGCCAACCCAAGGATGATGAAGAAGGCAAAAAGCCATAGAGGATACAATTGTTCTAAAATGTAAGTATGGTAGGCTCAGAGTGAGCGTTCCAGTGACTGCTAGAAGCAATTGTAGACCTTAATTCAAATTACCGAGAAGCAAGGCTTACTCGAGGTAAAATGATATAAGGTTGGAGATACAAATGTATCGGTCGCGAATACAGTAGACCTGAAAGGGCGTACTAGCACCGCTAGGCACAAATGTTGCAAATCGCATCCTTGGGAAGGACACGAGATGAGATTTTTTTTGAATGGTCGAATTTGGATTCATAAAGGAGAGCAAATAGTATTCCAATCCGAACAAAGGCTCAACATTTCTGCGAGCGCTAAATTCAGAAGGGAAGGAACCATAATTTCTCGGATGTAAATCCAGACGTGACGGAAGTTTTTTGAAAGGTCAAGATTGAATTCATCGAAGAGAGCAAATGGTGTTCCATTCCGAACAAGGCTCAACATTTCTGCGAGCGCTAAATCCGAAAGGGAAAGAACCAAGATTTCTCAACTCTGAATTCAAAGTGACAGAAGTTTTTTTTTTTTTAAGGATTTTTTTTAGAGAATTTTTTTTTGGAAAGGTGCACATAGATTTCCAATTCGATCTTATGAAACCTTAGTAGATAGATCAGCCCCCAGGTAAGGGTAGGATTACTTAATGAACCCGTTTGGAGGACCCTTGCCTCGAACAGTCTAGCTGTCTCCACACTCTGGACAAGGCTTTTCTTAAATCCACTTTGGTCAAAGAACGCAACTGGTGGAACCTTAGTGTTCTTTTTTGAAATCTTTTTTTTTGAAAGGTTTTTTTTTTAACTCGTCAAAGAGAGCGAATGGTGTTCCAATCCGAACAAAGGCTCAACATTTCTGCGAGCGCTAAATCCGAAAAGGAAGGAACCAAGGTTTCTCAACTTTGAATGCAAAAGAGAGAAAACTATTTTTTTTTTTTTTTGAAATTATAGTTTTTTTTTTTTTTTAGAAATCCAAATTGGACTCATCAAAGAGAAAAGATGGCCCAATCCCCGATATGAACGATAGCTGCGAATATTTCTGTGAGCTATCGAGTTCAAGGAGGAGAGGATCAAAATTTCTCAAAGTCGAATCTTGAGAAAGAGAGATCATTTTTTTTTAAGAGTTTGAAATGAAGGAGTTTTTTTTTTTTGAAATCCCAATTGGACTCATCAAAGAGAAAAGGTGGCCCAATCCCCGATATGAACGATAGCTGCGAACATTTCTGTGAGCTATCAAGTTCGAAGAGGGAAGGATCAAAATTTCTCAAAGTTGAATCTAAGAAAAGAGATCAGATTTGTTTTTTTTTTTTTGAAGTGAGAAAGAACAATTGAAATCCCATCTCATATTTTTTTTAGATGCAAAATGCAACATAGGCCACCACCTAGAAAGATGCCAAGTGATCAAAGCATCACGTTCTCAAGTCAACGTGTCCCACCGGGTATGCCAGCTTGATGGACCCGAAAAAAGAGGGGGAACCTTCCGTCCTCTCCCTCCGCACCCCGGGGGCTGACCTGGGTCTTGGCGGAGGAGGGAAGATCTCGGGCATCAACATTTTTGTACGGGTATGCCAGATTTACTTTCTACTTGGAATTTGGAATAGTGATAATCCGGAGATTCACCTTCACAAGTGGAAAGGAAATCAATCCTTTTTTCTAACTTTTCAAATTGCATAAATATTAAGAAAAGAGACAAGTTTTTAGAATGCCGTAAGAGGCGTTTTTGTTTGTTTGCCGTGAAAGGCGATTTTGCCGTGAAAGGCGATTTTACAAAACTCATCAAATATGAAAGACAAGAATTGTGATTTCTTTTTGTCTCTTTAAGAAATACAAACTACAATAGAAAAGTAAGAAAAGGGATCTAACTTCTCAGGAGATTGTGGGGACACGTTGAGATCAACGGTCGCAAGTCATGTATGGGCTTCGCCATCGTCCTTCAAATGAGAACATGTGATGCTTTGATTCTTTAGCTTGGCTCCTAACCTCAGTTTTTTAAAGGACAAGGACCAAGAGAATGTCCTACATCCAATGAAAAACCGAGTAAACGGGCTGAAAAGCCGCGTTTAGGCCATGTTGGAGAAGGAGGTGACCTTGGGGGGGTGGCCCCCCAAGGGACGTTGATCACCTTGTGGTGCTTCCGGGAACAAAGTAGCAGAACTTCGTCTCTCTCTTGGATTTTCTGGATTTTCAGAGCTTGCACTTGGGATCTCTTTTTTTCCTTCCTTTCTTTCTTGGAATGGACCTCCTTTTATAGGCTTTTGGTAGCCATGAGGTGTTTATTGGCATTGATGGCCATGATGAAAGAATTGATGAGGAGTTATAAGTTGATTTTGTAACTCCTTTTTCGAGGCTTGTGATTGGCCGATGAAGGTAGTGGGCATTTAATCACTTTTATGCTTCATGATGATGGGAGTTTCATGGGTTTAATGCCATGATTGCTTGGATTTGTAACTCCCAAATGCTTGGTTCTGATTGGGCCATCCAAAATAATGGGTTAATGACTGCTTTAATGGGTCAATTAACGACATTAAGTGGTTGCCAAGGCATGTGAAGAGTCGCGGGCCGCGCTGCGCCTTTTGAGATTCTTCTTGCGATCATCACGGGTGGATCCACGCATTATTTGATGTCGGATTGCGATGCAATTTCAGACATTGATTGATGTTGGCGGGCCGGTGACATCTGTCTTGTCGATTTCACGATCGGTCGGACAGAAAGTGCACTTTCTTGGTCAGCCGGTTGGCAATCTTGAGGCGATCGGTGATGATTTCATGCTTTTGACGGCGGATCCGAGATGTCGACGAAGATCAGTGGTTTTGAAGCACTAAACATTGGATTTTCAGAAAATGACAGAGGCCAGAACACCCGAAACGCGAAAAGAATTGAAAACGGACACTTCGGCGCAAAATCCGGCGACCCAGATTTCCAGGGTCGCCGGCGACCTTGGGCCAAGGTCGCCGGTGACCATGGGGCTTTGGCCCGTTTGGTCGCCGAGCGTCGTTTCGGCCGTTTTTTCATCTTTTTCGTCCCTTTTTTCTTCTGTATTTTTCTTGACATTTTTCCTCAATTATTGACTTGATTTTCTTGGAGAAATCTTGACGAGAACCCTCGCGAAATCGGAGCACAAAGTTTCCTATTTTTCGGGAAAGCCGAAGACTTTGTAGCCGATTTTCCGTCAAGCGTCGAAACTAGGTCAAACGATGTCGGAATGACCTAAAAATTGAGGTGAAGCTTCTTGAGCAGTGGATAGGACCAACCATGGGCTTTTATTTGAGTTTTGGAGCCGTTTGGGGTCCCATCGATGCTTCACTTGATTTTGATGCAGGGAAAATGCCGAGCTTTGATATGTGGTCAAACGATGTCCGATTGACCTGAAATTTGACGGGGAGCCTATTGTAGTCATTTTGAGACGTTCCATGGGCTCTATTTTGGATGTCATGGTCCCGGGTTGCTCCGCCGCCGGTAGGCATGATTTTCTCTCGGAGCATCGAAACCTGGTCAAACGTTGTCGGAATGACCTGAAATTTGACGTGCAGCCTTTTGGGAGCATGTTGAAGCCACACATGTATTTTGTTTGATGAGTGATGGCTTCGGTGGTTGCCGCCGCCGAGAGGCTTGATTTTGCTGCTCGAGCATTGATGGAGGGTCAAACGTTGTCGGTTTGACTTGAAATTTGGCATGGAGCCCTTTGGAGACATTCTGGAGTCATCCGTAGGCTTTGATCAAAGTTTTGGTCTCTTTGACGATGTCGCCGCCGGGAGCGCTTGTTTAGCTGTCGGAGCAGTGAAGTTAGGCCAAACGTTGCCGGAATGACCCGAAACCTCAGGTGTACCCCTCTTTTAGCTGTCTTGAAGGATCTCTCAGTTTCTATCTGATTCTGACAAAATCTGATGCTTGAAGTAGCCTTGCCTATTTTTAGCAGGATGCAGCTTCAGGAGGCTTCTCGATGTTGAGGAGACATATTGACTTTTTTGGTGTCAACACATAGAACTAATTTTCAGATTGTTTATAGGAGTATACTAAACTAATTTTCAGTCCATTTGAGATCCTCTTTTACACTGTATTTCAGCCCACTACATTCACCTTCTTGGGGTGGCTTTTGACCCAATTAGAGCCCAATTTTTCAACCTGTTTGCAGATGAATCTGGCTGTAACCCAGCCCAATTTCAGCAAGTGTTTGGGCTAAAATCCAGCCCAGTTCAGCCAATATTTGTACTAACTCTTGACCCATTTAGAGCCCCATCTTGGACTGAGTTTTTAACCCATTTGTAGATGAAATCTGGCTGTAACCCAGCCCATTTTCAGCAAGTGTTTGGGCTAAAATCCAGCCCAATTCAGCCAATATTTGGGCTAACTTCTGACCCATTTAGAGTCCCATCATGGACTGAGTTTTTAACCCATTTGTAGACGAAATATGGCTGTAACCCAGCCCATTTTCTTCAAGTGTTTGGGCTAAAATCCAGCCCAGTTCAGCCAATATTTGGGCTAACTTCTGACCCATTTAGAGCCCCATCTTGGAGTGAGTTTTCAGCCCATTTGTAGCCAATATATGGGCTGTTTGTTTAGGAGGATTTTTGTTGTTTATTTAGATGGACTCAGCCTATTTGTAGGGTGTTTGGTTGGGTGAATTCAGGTTTGTGGCTGTTTGTTTGGGTGAATTCAGATTTGTGGGCTGTTTGTGAGTTGTTTGTTTGTGGAGAATTCATTTTTGTGAGTTGTTTGTTTGTGGAGAATTCATTTTTGTGAGTTGTTTGTTTGTGGAGAATTCAGGTTTGTTCTTACGATGGAAGTTCTTGCTTTGGAATTTTTGGTTCAGACATTGGAAGTTTGTCTTTCTCTAGAGTTGGTTCCAGCATTCGAGGCTCTTGTTTCTGTCTGATAATTTTCTTTTCTTCTTCCAATTCTAGTATTGAAGCTTCTTCTACTTGCTTGGGAATTTCCAGTTCCAGCAATGGAAGTTCTTCTTGCTTTGGAATTCCTGGTTCTGGCAATGGGATTTTTTTTCTTGCTCAAGAGTTTGTTCCCCGATCCTTTAGAAATGACTTTTTCATAGTCAATTTAATGAGCTCAAATTGCTGACATCATAGTTAGCTGTTGCAGGTGAGAGTATATGTTGTCTAACAGAAGGTGCAGTGTGCAGTGTAGACTCTATTAATTCCTGCTAGCGCAATTACAACAATTTATAAATTTAAATGATGAGGTTTTAATTTCAGAAACTTTAGAGGACAGATTTCCATTAGGAAATCTGAATCTCCAACTTTTTTTTTTAGGTGGGAGGCAGACTTCTTTTAGAGAAATCTGCATCTCCATTAAAAAAAATGAGGAAGTTTTAAAGAACAAGTCCTTTTGTAACATAAAAATTTGGATTTTCACTTGATGGAGGGCAGAAACCTTTGAACAAGGATCTGAATCTCCATTTTTAATGGAATTGAAGTGGTGGGAAAGATTGATGGAACGCGCTCCTGCCGAGGGTGCTACCGGGGTCGGCGGACGTGGGAGTCCGTCGGGTCCGGCCCTTTCGCGCCCGGGGGCTTGAAGCGTGCATCAACATTTCTTTGTGTGGGTGTGCCAGATTTTCTATTTTACTTGGAATTGCAAGTGGTAATCCGGAGATCAACCTTCGCAAGTAAAAAAAGAAATCAACTTCTTTCAAGTTTTCCATTGCACAAATATTTAAGAAAAGAGACATTTTCTTGGTTTGCCGTGAAAGGCGATTTTGTTTGGCATTTATAGCCGATTTTGGCGTTTATAGCCGATTTACAATTCTCATCAATAATAAAAGACAAGAGTTGTGATTTTTGTCTCTTTTAGAAAAAATACAAACTACAATGAAAAGCAAGAAAAGGAGTATCTAACTTCTCAGGAGATTGTGGGGGACTCGTTCAGATTGACGGTCGCAAGCCATGTATGGGCTTCGCCATCATCCATGCAGATGAGAACAGAGGATGCTCTTGATTCGCTTGGCTTGGCAATAACCTCAGGTTTTTAGAGGACAAAGACCAAGAGAAGGTCCTATGTCCAATAAAAAGCTAAGTAGACGGGCTGAAAAGCCACGTCTAAGCCATTGGAGGCAGCGGGAGAAGGCAAGGACCTTGGGCGGGTGCCCCCCAAGGGACTTTTGTCACCTTGTAGTAGTAGCCGGTGCAGGACTTTAGCAGAGTTTTCTCTCTTTTTCTTTCTCTCAGATTTCTGGATCTGTGGTGCTTTTTTTGATGTCCTTCTCTGGAATGCTTGGGGTGCTCTCCTATTTATAGGCTTTCTGGTAGCCATTTAGGAGGGTTTATGAGCTTTAATTATCATAAAGCTACATAAATGGAGGAGTTACAAGGTTTAATTCCTTTATTTTGTAACTCTTGGATCTTGGCTTCTGATTGGCCGGTGGAGATTGAGGGCATTTAATCGCCATGATGGGAGGAGTTACAAGATTTATTTCTTGATTTTGTAACTCCTTTTTCCTTGAATCTGATTGGCCGATGGAGATTAAGGGCTTTTAATCACCTTAATTACCATAATGGGAGGAGTTTCATGACTTGAATGCCATGAATCTCTTAATTTGTAACTCCCGAATGCTTGCTTCTGATTGGGCCGTCCAATAGAATGAGTTAATGACTGCCATAAAGCTAGCCAATTAACTACATTAATTGGTCGCCGAGCAGTCGAAGAGTCGCGGGCCGTGCCGTGTCTTCTGGAATTCTTCTGGCGATGATCATCGATGGATCTTCATGCTGATCGACATCGGATGAACATGTAACTTCAGACATTGATAGCTAAGAGCGGGCCGGTGACATCTGTCCTGTCGATTTTTCGATCGATCGGGCGGAAAGCACACTTTTTTGGTCGACCGGTTGGCGATCTTGGAGCGATCACTGATGATTTTATGCTTTTGACGGCGGATCTGAGATGTCGTCGGATATAAGTCAATTTCAAGCACTAAAAATCACATTTTCAAGAAACCACAGGGGCCAAAGTGCGCGAAACGCGAAAAGGGACGGAAAAATGGGTCACCGGCGGAAAATCCAGTGACCCGGACTTCCATGGTCGCCGGCGACCATGGGCCATGGTCGCCGGCCCATGGCCAAGGTCGCGGGTTGCGACCCTGGGGGTTTTTCTCCCCTTTTTGGTCCGTTTTACGGTCTTTTTCGTCGCCGTTTTCTTCTGTATTTTTCCTGACATTTCTTCTCATTTATTGGCTTGATTTCCCTGTCGAAAACCTGATGAGAATCCTTGCATTTTTAGAGTGCAAAGTTTCCAATTTTCCGGGAAAGCCGAAGACTTTGTCGCGTAGAGCTGCTGATTTTCCGCCAGAAGTTGAAACTTGGTCAAACGATGTCGGAATGACCTGAAATTTGAGGTGAAGCCTGCTGAGCAATAAATAAGACCAACCATAGGCTTTTGTTTGAGTTTTGAAGCCGTTTGGGGTCCCGTCGCCAGTAGACTTGATTTTGCTGCAAGGGAGATGCCGCGCGTTTATGTGCGGTCAAACGATGTCCGATTGACCTGAAATTTGACAGGGAATCTATTGGAGTCATTTTGAGATGATCCACAGGCTCTGTCTTGGGAACCATGGTCCCGGGGAGCTCCGCCGCCGGTAGGCTTGATTTTCTTTCGGAGCGTCGAGACCTGGTCAAACGTTGTCGGAATGACCTGAAATTCGACGTGCAGCTTTTTGGAAGCATGTTGAAGCCACTCATGCACTTGGTTTGATGAGCGAAGGCTTCGGTGGTTCCCGCCGCCGGGAGGCTTGATTTTGCTGCTCGAGCATTGATGGAGGGTCAAACGTTGTCGGTTTGACTTGAAATTTGGCATGGAGCCCTTTTGAGACATGCTGGAGTCATCTGTAGGCTCTGATTGAAGTTTTGACGTCTTCGATGATGTCGCCGCCGGGAGCGCCAATTTAGCTGTCGGAGAAGCGAAGTTAGGCCAAATGTTTCTGAAATGGCCCGAAACTCCTTGTGTACTCCTCCCTTGGCTGTCTTGAAGGATCTTGCAGTTTTTGTTTGATTCTGACAAGTTTTGATTTTTTGGAGAAGTTGCATTGCCTATTTATGGCAGGTTGCGACTTCATGCAACTTTCTTGATGTTGAAGAGGCAAAGTGACATTTTTGGTGTCAACAAATGCCCCCTCGAGGTACAACGACGAGTTGCTTGACTTTTGTAGTCGATGTGCCTTGAAGAGATTTTTTGAAGGAGAGCTTGTGTCTTGACCAAGAGTCTTTGAGCAATCTTTCCTTTGGTAGAGTAGTCTTTGAGCTTCCAGGGGAATTTTATGGTAATGAAAGGAATCAAGTACCATTTCAAGGCAAAGTTTTGAAGATGACATCAGGGATGTGGATTTGGGTTTCTGTTTTTGATCTTGTGACCTAACCAGTTATATATGGCAGGTTAGGGGATCGGTTTGGTTTTGATCTTGTAGACCTAACAGGCTGTATGTGGCAAGTTAGGGGATCAGGATTTGGTTTTTGGCTTTGGTCTTGTGACCTAACAAGCTGTATGTGGCAAGTTAGGGGACCAGGATTTGGCTTTTGTTTACTCTTTGGGATTGTGTGGGTCCATTGGAGTGGTTCGGATTTTTGTGGAATGTCAATTTCAAGATTTTGGCTCAATTTGGTATATGAGGCTGGATGGTTTGATTCTTTGGAAGCTCATGGGGCTTGGAATTTTTTTTTTTTGTATGGTTCAATCAACTCAAAAGAGGCATGGGACCATTTTTGTATGCTCTTGGTAAGAGGGATTTTTTTTCCTGACTAAAAGCCCATTTTTTTTTTTTTTAGTGCCTAGGTGGTCAAACCTGGCTCATATGGGCTAACCCATGGGACCTTAAGCTTTTTAGAATGGCTTAGATCTCATGTGGGGCCATTTTTGTAAAGAATATCTAAAGATATCTCATTTGGATAGAGAATATCTAAAAATATCTTTATGGGAGAGAATCTCTCATATTCCCTTAATTTGGGAGAGAATATCTCAAGGTATCTTTCTTTTTGGGAAAGAATCTTTCTAATTCCTTCTCTTTTGGTAAGGTTACTAATTAGTAGCACTTACCTTTCTCTTTTTTGTTTCCTTCTTTGATTTGCTCTCTTCTATAAAAGCAA
This sequence comes from Umbellularia californica, assembly GCA_028538565.1. Classification (NCBI taxonomy): domain Eukaryota; kingdom Viridiplantae; phylum Streptophyta; class Magnoliopsida; order Laurales; family Lauraceae; genus Umbellularia; species Umbellularia californica. The sequence continues at coordinate 16,418,067 of JAPQWN010000005.1, forward strand.
GGAGGAGGCTAGATCTCTTGCCCTTATTGCTTTCTTTTGCAACAATCTCAAGAGAGCTCCAAGACCAAGAGTTCTTCTTCTTCAAGGATCTTCAAGCTTTTTCCTTCTTCTTCTCCATCAATGGCTTCAAGTAAGTTTTCTCTCTTTTTCTTTCAAGAAAACTCCATGTAGAGAATGGGATGGTAAAAAAAGTTTCTCTCTCCCTTTTTTTTTTCTTTTTTTTTTTTCCTGTTTTCTTTCTTTGTTTTTTTTTTCCTTCTTTTTTTTTTAGAAAGTTTCTTTTTTTTTGTTCTTTTCTTTCTCCCCCTTTTTTTTTGAGAAAGTTTCTTTCTTTTTTTTTGTTTTTGTTGCCCATGCATGCATTTTTTGTAGATTGAATTTGAGAGCAGATAGCATACCTGAAAATCTTTGCAAATTTGGGAATTTGGAGCTCGCGGCGATGTTGAGCCCTTCTTGATTTTGCGGAGATTTTGAGGTTTCGAAAGTTTGGAGTTTCGGAGCTCGCAGCGATGTTGAGCCCATCTTCAAACTTTCTATTTCTTTTGGGGTATTTCCCTTTTTCTTTGGAATTGCCTCGGAGTCATGCCAAAATTTCGCCAGATTTTTGGTGGGACAAAGTGACCCTTTTTTTAGCGAAATCCTGTCATTTTGATGACGATCTTTTTCTTTTCCAACCTTTGCAGGTGGTTCCTCCAGAGTGAACAAGGGTAAAGAGCCTGCTACAAGCGTACCTCGTTGATCTGCTAGATCTTCCAATGTGGCCGTTCAGCAGGCCCGGGAGAAAGTCCAGTTTGTGGAAAGAAATCTTGAAGAGTTCGACTCTCTCAACAGAGATGAGATGAGACAGCGACTGATCACTCTCAAGGGAGAGGAATTTTATAAGATCATGGTAAGCAGTCGGCCGTGGGTTATGGACGATCAGAGGGTGTTGCCCAAGCCTACCTTCTTCTTTGGTGATGCAGTCTCTGACGACGTGACATACCAGAGGAGATGTTTTCAGTTCTCTTACACAGCTGATGGTGAAGAGAAGACTATTGTTACCCGGTCGACGTTTGATCGTACCGTCTCGATCACGAGCCTTGCTCCCACGTGCTCTAAGAGGGAAGATCCTCCAAGCTGGGTGAAAAGGACAAATGGAATCAAGACCGGGGTTTTTGTTGGCGGTCCTTCCGGATATGCGGAGAAGTCTCCTGCCGATATGGACATATTGATGTCGGCTAGTGGCTACCAAGGCTCTGATTATCCGTCGGTCGATTTGAGACCGGTGGGCCTTGGCATTTTCAGCGGTGACGGCAGTAATTGGGTGAAGCCTTTTCGACTTCGTGGTTGTTTTAATGCTGACTCCGATTGGAAGTCATGGACTGACCACACCTTGCTGATTGGGGGCGCCGTTTTGAAGGAAGCCGGGATTTTTGACGCGGTCCGTGCCTTCAGAGATACCGTGGCTTTTTCCGACGAGGCCTTCATGGCCATGTTGGAATCATTTCTCCCACAAACCAATACCTTCGTTGTAACAAATGGTGAGATTGGTTTTTCCTTGAAGGAGTTGAGTGCCATTACTGGATTGCCCATCCTTGGCAAACTCTACGAGGAGTTCATGCCGATTGACAGCGTCCTTGAGGAGCAGTCAGAGGAGTTTAGGCTCCTATACTTTCAGCTCGTCGCCTTCTATGATTTTTTTGAAGGAGAAGGAGGGCTCGAAGGTAAGATCCAGCAGTTGGAAGAGTTATGGCTCTTCATTCTTCAACTTCTTTGATAGCAAAGAGTCTTCTGACAGCATGATCCTGGAGGACCAAAAGAAGGCTTCCGCCATGCAAGAAGAGTTGAAAGACTCCTTCGCAGGTACAGATGTAATTTGTTCTGACATTGCACTGCGGAGAGAAATTGCAGTTTGCCTCACTTATTGGCTAGGTGAGGCTGTGTTTGCTGGTGGAGATGGGATGCACATCAGGCCGCATTGTATTTTTCCGGCTTGTCAGATGGCGTTTGGAGAGCGGCTTGCTTTGGTACCGGCTCTCTACTCCTATCTATGTACCGAACTGCAAGCGGCTGCTTTCTTGGTTCGGCTTGGGCTCCCTATGAATAGGGTATTTTCAGCCCATATCTTTTATTCGTGGTATGTATACCACTGTCCTGTCTTCCATCGGCTTGGTGCTGCGCAGGATGATGATCCTCTGATGATTCGATTGGCTAAGGGAAAAGCCGTATCTGAATCACTTTTGTTTGCCCGCATGAGGATCCGACGGTTCAGGGACGTCAAGATGGGGCAGTCTTCAGTGAAGCTTTCTCCGGAGTTGCATAATAAGGCTTTTGACTTTGGTGCCCCCCGTGACTCTACCAGGGCAGGGTCAGGGAGACATTATGCTTTGACAAATGCAGAGAAGGAGTGGCTTTTCAGCATACGCGTCGGCAGGATGGTGTACCGCAGACATCTTTTCGTCGACATCCAGCCGTATGTACCTTCTCGCTTTGCGCTTCAGTTGGGCTTCTCTCAAGGCGTTGTTGGAGCACCTTCAAGCATGGTAAAGCGCTTTGGGGGTTTGCTGCATGGGCTTTTTATAGTGCTGAAGACACTACTGCCACGATTTCTTATCCTGAGCTGTCGACTTTCTGAACTGCCGGCTTCACGAAGTGGTTCGCGGAGAGCTTTCTGGCATATCGGGGGCTTTCCAAGAAGGAGCTTGATGTAAAGCTGTCTTCGGGGAAAGGTACTGGAAAGTCGGATAGCGTCCGGCGAGAGGAAGTTTGGGCCTTCCTTTCTGGAGAGAAGCACAAGATAGGCTTTCTCGGTGACCAGGGCGTCATTGGTTCTGAAGCTGTTCGGGAAATACCTGATGAGGCTTTGGAGCAGCTAGAACAGGAGGAAGCTGAGCTCGACGCTTGGATGCAAGCGGCACAGAGGCGAGCTTCCGTAGAGTCTACTGGCAAGAGCAGACCATCCAGTGAGGAGTCAAGTGGGAGACCTGACTCTGACAGTGGGGCAGGATCTTCTAAGAAGCGAGTCCACAGAAGTAAGAGGAAGAGGAGTCAGCGTCACACGGGGCGGGACGAAGACTCTCCTGATGTGGAAGTCCCTCTCACTGTCAATGAGGAGGTGCCAGGGGAAGCTGACGAACCTCCGGAGAAGAGGATTCGGGAAGAAGAGACCATCGATGAAGGTATGATTCTTCCTTTTTCTTTTTCTGCTTCTTTCATGGGGCTTTCCATGTTCTGATTTGTTTTCTCACCCTGCTGCTGCTTTTTTTTTTTTTTTTAGCAGAGGATGAAGACATGGCGATGCCTGAGGTTCCGACCGATGAGGTGGTGATGGAGCCGGTTATGGCATCTGAAGAAGAACTGAGGGACTCTGGAAGGATTCCAGAATCTCCAATTGGTATAACTTCTTTCGCTTTTTTTTTCTTTTGCCTGCGACTTGATTTGCTAACATTTTTCTTGTCAGCTGACTTGCCACAGGATTCCGATGACTTTGAACCATCAATGGACGCAAATGTTGATGATGCTTCCGATGAGTTCATGGAGGAAGAGAGTGTTCCGCCAGTCGTCGAAGAAGGTACTTTGTAGTGATGACCCTGATGATTTTTTTTTAACAGGATCATATTCATACCTTTTTGTGTTTCATTTGCAGGTTTTGAAGTGACAGAAGAGAGTCCATCGCTTTCTTCAGAACCAGAGCAAGGGATGCCAGAGGTCGATCCGGAGGTAGAGACTCCTACAACCAGTTCTGACGCGATAGAGGAGATACCTCGTGCTGAGATTCCTTCTCCAGTGGCTCCAAGTGGAAAGAGTTCTTTCGTTACTCTTCCAATGGGACATGACATGAGCAGCCGATCAACGGAGAAGGGTGAATCTTCATCCAGTTCGTCTCTTCAATTTACGAAGAAGGTGCTGGCTCGGGTTTTGAGTTCTTGGATCAAGACTCTCTTTTCTGGACACCTGGATGCCGGATTTGGCATGATCCCACATGTACAGGAGATTCTCACTGATACCGAAGAGGTTGGTCTGGATGTCACAAGTGCCAGGGCGATCGTTGATAGGATCATTACACTGGGTGACAAGTGGTTTGAGACCATGGATTTCCCTGACGACCAATTCTTCAAGGAGATGTTCTTGGACCCTGCTGATAAGGCTAAGTCTGACCTGAATGAGGCTACACAAAGCAAGAAGCAGCTAGTTCGGGAGAAGAACTTGGAAGAGCTAGCCATCATCGGATTGAGGCATGACCTTAATGTCCTTGATAGGGAAGTTGAGGAGGCCAGGAAACGTCTTGAGCATTTGAAGGCACAAGTTGATGCTAAGTGGACTGCTATAACAGAGGCTCGTGACAGGGAGAGTACTCTGATTCGCAGGGTTGCAGATGCCGGTCAAGTTCTCGAGAGGAGGACTCTAGAAAACGAATAATGGCAAACTGCTGGGGAAAAGCTTCCCAGTGTAAAAGAAGGGTTACGGCATTCGCCAGCATCTCATGGCAAGTTCCTGAAGAAGCGTGCCTTAGAAACTCTGACGGCTGAGGCCAAAAGTTTGCTTGAGGAGCTGAAGCTTTGGCTGGAGACCAGTTTTGGCTGAGCTCCTGATTTTTTTTTATAGCAGAAACTATTCTTCTTTCTTTTGGTACCACATGTATTTTTTGGTACTTTTTTTTTTGTTTTCCCTACGCTTACTCAAATCTTTTTGTGATGAAAGCAATTGCTAAATGGGGTGTTTGTTTGAAAATTTGATCAAGAGGTTGTCTTTTTGTGAAAATCTTTTGTCAAATAATTGTTTTGGCATGGGAGCCTGATTTTGGTTATGGCGTGAAAGCCGATTTTGAGATGGCATGGAAGCCGAAATTTTATGGCGTAAAAGCCAAAATTTGGGTTGGCATGGAAGCCGGTGTTTGTTTTGTGGCATCTATAGCCGGTTTGGTGCATTGATAGCCAATTTGTGGCATTTATAGCTGGTTTGGTGGCATTGATAGCCGGGTTTTTTGAAAGCCAAGTTTTGGTTTGTCGGCGTGAAAGACAATTTTTTGTGGCATTGATAGCCGGTTTGTGGCATTTATAGCAGGTTTTGACATGAGAGTCAGGTTTTTTTGTGTGGCATTTATAGCCGATTTTTTTTTTGAAAACCAAGTTTTGTTTTGTTGGCATGAAACCCGATTTTGGCGTTTATAGCCGAAAATTTTTGTTTTGGCATTTATAGCCGACTTTTGGCATTTATAGCCAGATTTTGGCTTTTATAGCCAGATTTTGGCGTTTATTGCCGAATTTTGGTTTTCAAAATGCAGGTATCGACTAAATGTCGCCTCCCCGCTGAATGGTCTTGCAAGTATCGATGGAATGTCGCTTCCTTGCTCATTCGGTTTTGCGAGTAGTGATGTAATGTCACTTCCTCGCGGGTTAGGTTTTGCGAGTATCGATGGAATGTCGCTTCCTCGCGGATTGGGGTGCAAATATCGACTAAGCGTCGCTTCCCTGCGTTTCCCAAAACTTTTGGTTTTGCGGGTACTGACTTGATGTCGTTTCTCTGCGATTTTTTGAGGTTTTCTCGAACCATTTGAAATTTGGGTTGTGGATAGCAACTGGTATGTTGCGTCTCCACGATTTTTGAAATTTGGGTTGTGGATATCAACTGGTTTGTTACTTCTCCACGATTTTTGAAATTTTGCAAGCATCGAATGGAGTTCGCTTCCTTGCGATTTTTGGGTTTTGGAAGTATCGAATGGGGTCCGCATCCTTCCGGTTTCTTGAGTTTTGGAAGTATCGAATGAATGTCGCTTCCCCGCGGTTTCTAAAAACCAAAATTTTTGTTTAAAGACACGAGGGTCGTAAATTTTGACCTAAAACCATTTGGCGGTAAAAGGTAAGGTGGACTAGGGTGGAAATCCCTGAATCCGGATTTTTGTTTCAAACCATGAATTTTAGTTCAAGGATCGAAAGTTTTGGTCAAGTCAGGGAGAGGCTCCTAAACTTGGATTTTTTTGTTTTTGAACAATGAAACGATAAAAGTAAGCATTGTTTTTGAATCTCTAGAAATTTTGACATTTGATATGAAAATTCTAAAGAGAGTGGGTTTGACGAGCGAGTACCGGAGAACAGGTTTTGGCCGTACAGGCAGTGCTCTTGCCCAGTTGGGTAAGTCTTCAAGGGTAGTACCGCTTCAAGAACTTGCCGTTGATAGGCAGCATACATTTGTCGCCTTCCATGTTTAGGAGGGCATATGCGCCGTTGGAGAAGACCTTGTCGATGACGTAGGGTCCCTCCCATTTTGGTTCAAACTTGCCTTTGGACTTGTGAGCGAAGACCATTGGTCTCTTTACCGCAAGAACCAAGTCACCCTTTTTGTAGGCGCGTTGCCTGACCTTTTTGTCAAAAGATCCTGCCATGCGTGCTTGGTAAAGTTCAATGCTTTGTCGAGCTTCGAGCCGTCTCTCGTCGAGATTGTCCAGCTCATGGAGTCGCAATTTGACATTGCTTTCTTGAGTCATGTCATTTTGTAGAGATACCCTCAGAGAAGGAATTTGGACTTCTAATGGCACGACAGCTTCGCATCCATAGACCAAGGAGAATGGTGTGCTATGGGTTGGTCCTCGAACGGTGGGTCGATAGGCCCACAAAGCTTCAGAGAGTTTGTCGCTCCAGTCTCTTTTGTGACTAGAGACCATTTTCTTGAGGATTTTGCAGAGTGTCTTGTTGAAGGCTTCTGCTAATCCGTTTGCTGCCGGATTGTATGGAGTCGAAGGACAGCTTTGGATTTTGTATTTGTCGCAGAACGTGTAGAATCGATGATCCTGGAATTGTGGTCCGTTATCATGGACGAATCTTTTAGGTATGCCGAAACGACAAATGATGTTGGTGCGTAGGAATTGAAGGACTGATGAGGTCTTCATTTCGCTGAACGCAAATGCTTCTGACCACTTGGAGAAATAATCCGTTGCGGCGAAGATGAAGCGATGACCTTTGCTTGAAGGGGGAGAAATAGGACCTATGATGTCCATACCCCAGGCTTCGAAAGGCCACGAGATTGCTGTAGGGTGTAGCCATTCCGGAGGCATGTGAATGTAAACTCCGTGAACTTGGCATTGTTGGCAGCGCTTAGCAAATTGCATTGTGTCGGGTACCATGGTAGGCCAGTAGTAACCCAACCTTTTGATTTGGTCGTAGAGCTTGGGACCAGCCTGATGAGCTCCACAAAGACCAGCGTGAACTTCTTTGAGTGTTTCTTCGGCTTCTTGTTGTGACAAGCAGCGTAGGAGTACTCCATTGAAGGATTTCCTGTAAAGGATCTTTGAAGGGATATCCAAATGAAAGTTTGGGGCTCGCCTTTGGATGCTTACCCATTCTTTTGGATCTTCAGGTAGGATTCCGAACATAGTGTAATCAATGAACGGATCCCTCCAGTCGCCGGTTGAAGTTTGAAGGATAGAGTTCGATTCCAACCACTCGGTGGCATTCAGCAACTGCTTGGTGTGTGTTAAGAGGAGGGAGGATCCTTCTCTCACACACTGTAATTTGCATGTTTTCCCCTTCTTGAATTGCCATAGATGCAGCAAGTCCAGCTAGGGCATCTACACGGATGTTTTCACCTCTACGAATGTGGGTGATGTTGCAGATGTCAAACTTTTGCAGAAGCGATTGTGCCTTGTTGTAGTAAGGCAGCAGATCAGGCTTCCTGACTTCATATTTCTGATTCATCTGGTTGACGATCAGTTAAGAATCTCCAAAGACTTCAGCATGGTGATACCGGATTCAATGGCGAGTTCCAATCCTAGGATCAGAGCTTGGTATTCAGCTGCATTGTTTGTGCATGGTTCCAATAGCGAGAAAGCATGTGGAATCATGTATCTGTTAGGGCTAACAAAGAGGATGCCAACTCCCGAGATCAGCTGTCTTTTTTCATTTGTCCTGCTTGCACCGTCAAAGTACATGTCCCAGGAGGCATTTGGCGAGAAGGTCTCCACGTTGTAGACGGGTTCGTCTGGGAGATCATCTCTGAGTGGTGAATCTTTAGGCAATGGATGCTCTGCGAGGAAATCTGCTAGAGCTTGGCCTTTGATTGCTTTTTGTGGCACATACCTAATATCAAATTGTGATAGAAGGATGGACCATTTTGCCAGTCGTGCATTGAGAGAACCTGCTTTTGTAACAAGGACCTTCAAGAGGTTGATCCTTGAGACGAGGTAGACTGTGTTGGAAAGCAAGTAGTGACGTAGCTTTTGTACGGCGAACATCACTGCAAGGCATTCTTTTTCGACTGGAGAGTAACGATGCTCTGCACTACAAGCATGCGGCTGAGGTAATATAGAGCAGCTTCCTTTCCCTCACCATTCTCTTGTGCAAGCAGAGCGCCTACAGAATGATCAAGAGCTCTTGTGTACAAGATGAATGGTTTTCCAGTGGCAGGGGCAGCTAACACTGGAGGTTTGGTCAGGTATGACTTGATATCTTGAAATGCGGCTTCACAGTCGGCATCCCAGACAAAGTCTACACCCTTTTTCATCAATCGAGAGAATGGACGGCATTTCCCCGAAATATTGGAGATGAACCGTCTGATGTAGGCCAATCTCCCTTGGAGCCCTTTTAATTCTCTCAAGGTTCTTGGAGAGGGCATTTCTATAATAGCCTTGACTTTTATGGGGTCAAGTTCTATTCCAGCTTTCCGAACAAGGAATCCGAGAAACTTACCCGACGAGTCGCCGAAAAAGCATTTTAGAGGATTCATCCGCAGTTTGTGTTTGCGGAGTCGGAGGAAGACTTCCCGAAGATCTTTGAGATGGTCTTCTTTTCTTCTGCTTTTGACGGCGAGGTCATCAACGTAACATTCGACCGTCTTGTGCTGCATATCTTGTAATATTTTCATCATAGCCCTCTGATATGTCGCACCAGCATTTTTCAGACCAAATGGCATGACAGTGTAGCAATACACGACAAATGGAGTCCAAAATGAAGTGTGCTTTTCATCTTCAGGATGCATCTTTATCTGATTGTAGCCAGAGAAGCCATCCATGAATGTCATTCGCTCGAATCCACAGGTATTGTCAATCATTACCTCTGGTATGGGAGCGGGAATTCATCTTTAGGGCAAGCGCCATTCAAGTCTCTATAGTCAATACAGACTCTGATCTGCCCATTTTTCTTTGTCACGGGGACAATGTTGGCCAACTATTCAGGAAGTTGTTCCTCACGGATGAAGCCAACGCTTTTGAGTTTTTGAACTTCTTGTTCAATTTTATCCATCACATCCGGACGGAATCTTCTTTGGCCTTGCTTGACAGGCTTGATGTCTTCTTGAAGATTGAGTTTGTGGACTGCTACTTTGGGGTCTAAACCAGGCATTTCAGCGTAAGACCAAGCAAAACAATCAACGAACTCACGAAGAAAAGAGATATACTTGGGTAACTCATCATCCTTTATATTCTTGCTTATGAATACAGGACGTGGGTTATCAGGTGTTCCCAAGTTTATCTTTTGAACAGGATCTTCTGTCGGAAGGTTCGAAGGTGGTTCTTCCACAATATTTTCGGAGGCTTCCAACTCAACGGAACCTTCTGGAGTTTCAACTGCATTACCAGACCAAGGCTCTGTTCCTCTCCATGGATTTTCTTGATTGGTGATCTCCTCAAGGCTTAATATGAGATAGTCCCAATCGCCTGTTGAGTCTGGTATTTCTTTTGGAGACGAGGGTTCTTCTGGGTCAGGATGCCACCCGTCTGTGTCATCGGGCGATTCCTCTTCATCATCAGAGAAATCGTACCAATTGGAGGAGCTTCCTGGATCTTTGTCAAACGACTCTTCAAAGAGATATCTAGGGAGATCGATATCTTTATGGACTTGAGATGTTGAGGCTTGGTCGGTAAATCGACTTTTAAGCCTTTGTGTCAACTGTCTCAGGGGGGTATCAGGATCATACCCTAACCCATGTGAAGACTTTTCTACATATCCTAGAGTCTCCAATCTTCCAGCTGGCTTTTGGTCAAGGCGGGCCCCAATGGCGTGAGAATACTGCGGCTTTCTCCCAAACCGACTGGGTTCTGAGCGTCAAAGCCCTTTTTCTTCATGATAGCTTGTGCCACAGGACTATATAGAGATAGTTGAGGCATACCTTCGTTTTGGAAAGCCTCAAGCAAGGAACTTGATGAAGAAGCATCCGATCTATGAAAGAAGATCGGTCTTTGCTTTGGTGATGTTGCCTGATGGAACGCGCTCCGAATGCCGTGGGTGCTACCGGGGTCGGCGGACGTGGGAGTCCGTCGGGTCCGGCCCTTTCGCGCCCGGGGGGCATGAAGCGTGCATCAACATTTCTTTGTGTGGGTGTGCCAGATTTTCTATTTTACTTGGAATTGCAATTGGTAATCCGGAGATCAACCTTCGCAAGTAAAAAAGGAAATCAACTTCTTTCAAGTTTTCCATTGCACAAATATTTAAGAAAAGAGACATTTTCTTGGTTTGCCGTGAAAGGCGATTTTGTTTGGCATTTATAGCCGATTTTGGCGTTTATAGCCGATTTACAATTCTTATCAATAATGAAAGACAAGAGTTGTGATTTTTTTTGTCTCTTTAGAAAAATACAAACTACAATGAAAAGCAAGAAAAGGAGGATCTAACTTCTCAGGAGATTGTGGGGGACTCGTTCAGATTGACGGTCGCAAGCCATGTGTGGACTTCGCCATCATCCATGCAGATGAGAACAGAGGATGCTCTTGATTCGCTTGGCTTGACTATAACCTCAGATTTTTAGAGGACAAAGACCAAGAGGAGGTCCTATGCCCAATAAAAAGCTAAGTAGACGGGCTGAAAAGCCATGTCTAACCCATTGGAGGCAGCGGGAGAAGGCAAGGACCTTGGGGGGGGGGGGGTGCCCCCCAAGGGACTTTTGTCACCTTGTAGTGGTGGCCGGTGCAGAACTTCAGCAGAGTTTTTCTCTCTTTTTCTTTCTCTGGATTCTTTCCGCTCTCTTCCGATCCGATCTCTTTTTTTCTGATCCGGATTTCAATGGAATGCTCTCCTATTTATAGGCTTTTGGTAGCCATTTAGGAGAGTTTATGAGCTTTAATTTCTTTAATGAGAGGAGTTACAAGATTTATTTCTTGATTTTGTAACTCCTTTTTCCTTGAATCTGATTGGCCGATGGAGATTAAGGGCTTTTAATTACCTTAATTACCATAATGGGAGGAGTTTCATGGCTTGAATACCATGACTTAATTGATTTGTAACTCCTGGATGCTCGCTTCTGATTGGGCCGTCCAAAGAAATGAATTAATGACTGCAATAAAGCTAGTCAATTAACTGCATTAAATGGTCGCCGAGCAGTTGAAGAGTCACGGGCCGTGCCGTGTCTTCTGGAATTCTTCTGGCGATGATCATCGATGGATCATCATGCTGATCGACATTGGATGAACATGTAACTTCAGACATTGATAGCTAAGAGCGGGCCGGTGACATCTGTCTTGTCGATTTCACGATCGGTCGGACAGAAAGTGCACTTTCTTGGTCAGCCGGTTGGCGATCTTGGAGCGATCAATGATGATTTTATGCTTTTGACGGCGGATCCGAGATGTCGTCGGATATGAGTCAATTTAAAGCACTAAAAATCACATTTTCAAGGAACCACAGGGGCCAAAATGCGCGAAACGCGAAAAAGGACGGAAAAATGGGTCACCGGCGAAAAATCCGGTGACCCGGACTTCCATGGTCGCCGGCGACCATGGGCCGGCGACCCTGGGCCAGGGTCGCGGGCTGCGACCCTGGGGGTTTTTCCCCCGTTTTTGGTCCGTTTTGCGGTCTTTTTCGTCACCGTTTTCTTCTGTATTTTTCCTGACATTTCTTCTCATTTATTGGCTTGATTTCCCTGTAGAAAACCTGATGAGAATCCTTGCATTTTTAGAGTGCAAAGTTTCCAATTTTCCGGGAAAGCCAAAGACTTTGTCGCGTAGAGCTGCTGATTTTCCGCCAGAAGCTGAAACTTGGTCAAACGATGTCGGAATGACCTGAAATTTGAGGTGGAGCCTCCTGAGCAATAAATAAGACCAACCATAGGCTTTTGTTTGAGTTTTGAAGCCGTTTGGGGTCCCGTCGATGCTTCACTTGATTTTGCTGCGGGGAAAATGTCGAGCTTTGATATGTGGCCAAACGATGTCCGATTGACCTGAAATTTGACGGGGAGCCTATTGGAGTCATTTTGAGACGTTCCATGGGCTCCGTTTTGGATGTCATGGTCCCGGGTTACTCCGCCGCCGGTAGGCTTGATTTTCTCTCGGAGCATCGAAACCTGGTCAAACGTTGTCGGAATGACCTGAAATTTGACGTGCAGCCTTTTGGAAGCATGTTGAAGCCACTCATGCACTTGGTTTGATGAACGAAGGCTTCGGTGGTTCCCGCCGCCGGGAGGCTTGATTTTGCTGCTCGAGCATTGATGGAGGGTCAAACGTTGTCGGTTTGACTTGAAATTTGGCATGGAGCCCTTTTGAGACATGTTGGAGTCATCCGTAGGCTCTGATCGAAGTTTTGACGTCTCCGATGATGTCGCCGCCGAGAGCGCCAATTTAGCTGTCGGAGAAGCGAAGTTAGGCCAAATGATTCTGAAATGGCCCGAAACTTCATGTGTACTCTTCTCTTAGCTATCTTGAAGGATCTTGCATATTTTGTTTGATTCTGACAAGATTTGATTTTTTGGAGAAGTTGCATTGGCTATTTATGGCAGGTTGCGACTTCATGCAGCTTTCTTGATGTTGAAGAGGCAAAGTGACATTTTTGGTGTCAACAAATTCCCCCTCGAGGTACAGCGACGAGTTGCTTGACTTTTGTAGTCGATGTGCCTCGAAGAGATTTTTGAAGGAGAGCTTGTGTCTTGACCAAGAGTCTTTGAGCAATCTTTCCTTTGGTAGAGTAGCCTTTGAGCTTCCAGGGGAATTTTATGGTAATGAAAGGAATCAAGTACCATCTCGAGGCTGACATCAGGGATGTGGATTTGGGTTTTTATTTTTTTGACCTTGTGACCTAACAAGCTGTATATGGCAGGTTAGGGGGTCGGGTTTTGGTTTTGACCTTGTGACCCAACAATCTGTATGTGGCAAGTTGGGGGATCATGATTTGGTTTTTGGTTTTGGTCTTGTGACCTAACAAGCTGTATGTGGCAAGTTAGGGGACCAGGATTTGGTTTTTGGTCACTCTTTGGGACTGTGTGGGTCCATTGGAGTGGTTTGGATTTTTGTGGAATGTCAATTTCAAGATTTTGGCTCAATTTGGTATATGAGGCTGGATGGTTTGATTCTTTGGAAGCTCATGGGGCTTGGAATTTTTTGTATGGTTCAATCAACTCAAAAGAGGCATGAAACCATTATTGTATGCTCTTGGTAAGAGGGATTTTTTTCCTGACTAAAAGCCCATTTTTTTTTAGTGCCTAGGTGGTCAAACGTGGCTCATATGGGCTAACCCATGGGACCTTAAGCTTTTTAGGATGGCTTAGATCTCATGTGGGGCCATTTTTGTAAAGAATATCCAAAGATATCTCATTTGGATAGAGAATATCTAAAAATATCTTTAATTGGAGAGAATCTCTCATCTTCCCTTTATTTTGGGAGAGAATATCTCAAGGAATATCTCTTTGGGAGAGAATATCTCAAATCCCCTCCTTTTTGGGAGAAAATCTCTCTAATTACTTTCTTTTTTGGAGAGAATATCTCAAGGCATCTTTCTTTTAGGAAAGAACCTTTCTAATTCTTTTCTTTTGGTAAGGTTACTAATTAGTAACACTTACCTCTTTCTTTTCTCCTTGTTTCCTTCTTTGGTTTGCTCTCTTCTATAAAAGCAAAGGAAGGTAGGATCTCTTGCTCTTATTGCTTTCTTTTTGCAACAATCTCAAGAGTGCTTCAGGACCAAGAGTTCTTCTTCTTCAAAGATCTTCAAGCTTTTCTTCTTCTTCTTCTCCATCAATGGCTTCAAGTAAGTTTCTTTTTCAAGAAAACTCCTTTCTAGAAAGTAGGATGGTAAAAAAAAAAGAAGGTCTTTTCTTTTCTTTCTTTGTTTTTTTTTTTCACGTGTTTCTCTTTTCTCTTTTTTTTTTTTACACGTTTTTTTTTTCTTTTCTTTTTTTTTTTCGTGCTTCCTTTTCTTTTTTTTTTGTACTTTCTCTTTTTTTTTTGTGGGCCGTACGGACAGATCCGTACGGATCTGGTCCGTACGGCCACGTGGCCTGTGGGCCATGGCCTGGTGGGCCAGTCCCTTTTCTCTTTTTTTTTTTTTCCTTCTTTTTCTTTTTTTTTTCTTTGCTGTTTTCTTTCTTCTCTTCTTTTTTTTTTCTTTCTCCCCCTTTTTTTTTTGAGAAAGTTTCTTTTTTTGTTCTTTTCTTTCTCCCCCTTTTTTTTTTGAGAAAGTTTCTTTTTTTTTTTTTGGTTATCATGATAATGCGTTTTTATGCAAATCTAGATGTTCATGCATGTACCTTTTGTAGATTGAATTTGAGAGCATGATAGCATACCTGAAAATCTTTGCAAATTTGGGAATTTGGAGCTCGCAGCGATGTTGAGCCCTTCTTGATTTTGCGGAGATTTTGAGGTTTCGAAAGTTTGGAGTTTCGGAGCTCGCAGCGATGTTGAGCCCATCTTCAGACTTTCTATTTCTTTCGGGGTATTTCCCTTTTCTTCGGAATTGCCCCGGAACCATGCCAAAATTTCGCCAGATTTTCTTTTAGCGAAATCCTGTCATTTGATGATGATTTTTTTCTTTTTCAACCTTTGCAGGTGGTTCCTCCAGAACGAACAAGGGTAAAGAGCCTGCTACAAGCGTACCTCATCGATCCGCCAGATCTTCTAATGTGGCCGTTCAGCAGGCTTGGGAGAAGGTCCAGTATGTTGAGAGAAACTTGGAAGAGTGCGACTCTCTCAACAGAGATGAGATGAGGCAGCGATTGATCGCTCTCAAGGATGAGGAGTTTTACAAGATCATGGTAAGCAACCGTCCTTGGGTTATGGACGATCTGAGGGTTTTACCCAAGCCTACCTTCTTCTTCGGTGATGCAGTCCCTGACGACTTGACATACCAAAGGAGATGTTTTCAGTTCTCTTACACAGTAGATGGTGAGGAGAGAACTATTTCCACCCGGTCGTCTTTTGATCGGACCATCTCGATCCTGAGCCTTTCTCCCACGTGCCCTAAGAGGGAAGATCCTCCGAGCTGGGTGAAGAGGACCAGTGTGATCAAGACCGGGGTTTTTGTTGGCGGTCCCTCCGTATATGCGGAGAAGTCGCCTGCCCAAATGGACATGTTGATGCCAGCCAGCGGCTATCAGGGCTCTGATTATCCGTCGGTCGATTTGGGACCGGTGGGCCTTGGCGTTTTCAGCGGTGACGGCAGCAATTGGGTGAAGCCTTTTCGACTTCGTGGCCGTTTCAGTGTTGACTCCGATTGGAAGTCGTGGACTGATCGCGTCCTGCTGATTGCTGGCACCATTTTGAAGGAAGCCGGGATTTTTGACGCGGTCCGCGCTTTTAGGGAGACCGTGGCTTTTTCCGACGAGGCCTTCATGGCCATGTTGGAATCATTTCTCCCACAAACCAATACCTTCATTGTAACGAATGGTGAGATTGGTTTTTCCTTGAAGGAGTTGAGCGCCATCACCTGATTGCCCATCCTTGGCAAACTCTACGAGGAGTTCATGCCGATTGACAGCGTCCTTGAGGAGCAGTCAGAGGAGTTCAGGCTCTTATACTTTCAGCTCGTCACCTTCTATGATTTTTTGAAGGAGGATTCGAAAGTCAGGTCCAGCAGTTGGAAGAGTTATGGCTCTTCATTCTTCAACTTCTTTGACAGCAAAGAGTCTTCTGATAGCATGACCCGGGAAGACAGGAAGAAGACTTCGGCCATGCAGGTAGAGTTGAAGGGTTTCTTCGCGAGCACGGATGTCATTTGTTTTGACATTGCACTACGGAGAGATCTTGCTGTTTTCCTCACTTATTGGCTAGGTGAGGCTGTGTTTGCTGGAGGAGATGGGACGCACATCAGGCCGCATTGTATTTTTCCGGCTTGTCAGATGGCGTTTGGAGAGCGGCTTGCTTTGGTGCCTGCTCTTTACTCCTACTTGTGTACCGAACTGCAGGCTGCTGCTTTTTTGGTTCAGCTTGGGCTCCCTATGAATAGGGTATTTTCAGCCCATATCTTTTATTCGTGGTTTGTATACCACTGTCCTGGCTTCCACCAGCTGGGTGCTGCACAGGATGATGATCCTCTGATGATTCGATTGGTTAAGGGAAAAGCCGTATCCGAATCACTTTTGTTTGCCCGCATGAGGATCCGGCGGTTCAGGGACGTCGAGATGGGGCAGTCTTCAGTGAAGCTTTCTCCGGAGTTACGGAAGAAGGCTTTTGATTTTGGTGCCTCCCGAGACTCTACCAGAGCAGGGTCGGGAAGGCATTACCCTTTGACCAATGCAGAGAAGGAGTGGCTTTTCAGCATACGAGTCGGCACGATGGTGTACCGTAGACATCTTTTCGTCGACATCCAGTCGTATGTACCTTCTCGCTTTGCGCTTCAGTTGGGCTTCTCTCAAGGCGTTGTTGGAGCGCCTTCGAGTATGGTGAAGCGTTTTGGGGGTTTGCAGGATGGCAGAAATGCATGGGCTTTTTATAGTTCTGAAGACACTACTGCCACGATTTCTTATCCTGAGCTGTCGACTTTCTGAACTGCCGGCTTCACGAAGTGGTTCGCGGAGAGCTTTTTGGCATATCGGGGGCTTTCCAAGAAGGAGCTTGATGTAAAGTTGTCTTCGGGGAAAGGTACTGGAAAGTCGGATGGCGTCCGGCGAGAGGAAGTTTGGGCCTTCCTTTCTAGAGAGAAGCACAAGATAGGCTTTCTCGGTGACCAGGGCGTCATTGGTTCTGAAGCTGTTCCGGAAGTACCTGATGAGGCTTTGGAGCAGTTAGAACAGGAGGAAGCTGAGCTCGACGCTTGGATGCAAGCGGCACAGAGGCGAGCTTCCGCGGAGTCTACTGGCAAGAGCAGACCATCCAGTGAGGAGACAAGTGAGAAACCTGACTCTGATAGTGGGGCGGGTTCTTCTAGGAAGCGAACCCGTAGAGGTAAGAAGAGGAGGAGTCATCATCACAGCGAGGGGCCACATGAGGACTCTCCTGACATGGAAATCCCTCTTACCATCAACGAGGAGGTGCCAGAGGCTGTCGATGAGCCTCCAGAGAAGAGGAGCCGTGGAGAAGAGACCATTGGTGAAGGTATGATTCTTCCTTTTTCTTTTACTGCTTCTTTCATGGGGCTTTCCATGTTCTGATTTGTTTTCTCACCCTGCTGCTGCTTCTTTTTTTTTTTTTTTTTTTTTTTAGCAGGGGATGAAGACTTGCCGATGCCTGAGGTTCCGACCGATGAGGCGGTGATGGAGTCGGTTATGGCATCTGAAGAAGAACCGAGGGACTCTGGAATGACTCCGGAATCTCCAATTGGTATAACTTCTTTCGCTTTCTCTTTTCTTTTTTTTTTTTGCCTGCGACTTGATTTGCTAACATTTTTTCTTGTCAGCTGACTTGCCACAGGATTCCGATGACTTTGAACCATCAATGGATGCAAATGTTGATGATGCTTCCGATGAGTTCATGGAGGAAGAGAGTGTTCCGCCAGTCGTCGAAGAAGGTACTTTGTAGTGATGACCCTGATGATTTTTTTTTTGAACATGATCATATTCATACCTTTTTGTGTTTCATTTGCAGGTTTTGAAGTGACAGAAGAGAGTCCATCGCTTTCTTCAGAACCAGAGCAAGGGATGCCAGAGGTCGATCCGGAGGTAGAGACTCCTACAACCAGTTCTGACGCGATAGAGGAGATACCTCGTGCTGAGATTCCTTCTCCAGTGGCTCCAAGTGGAAAGAGTTCTTTCGTTACTCTTCCAATGGGACATGACATGAGCAGCCGATCAACGGAGAAGGGTAAATCTTCATCCAGTTCGTCTCTTCAATTTGCGAAGAAGGTGCTGGCTCGGGTTTTGAGTTCTTGGATCAAGACTCTCTTTTCTGGACACCTGGATGCCGGATTTGGCATGATCCCACATGTACAAGAGATTCTCACTGATACCGAAGAGGTTGGTCTGGATGTCACCTGGGTGACAAGTGGTTTGAGACCATGGATTTCCCTGACGACCAATTCTTCAAGGAGATGTTCTTGGACCCTACTGATAAGGCTAAGTCTGACCTGAATGAGGCTATTCAAAGCAAGAAGCAGCTAGTTCGGGAGAAGAACTTGGAAGAGCTAGCCATCATCGGATTGAGGCATGACCTTCACGTCCTTGATAGGGAAGTTGAGGAGGACAGGAAACGTCTTGAGCATTTAAAGGCGCAAGTCACTGCCAAGTGGGCTGCTATAACAGAGGCTCGTGACAGGGAGAGTGCTCTGATTCGCAGGGTTGCAGATGCCGGTCAAGTTCTCGAGAGGAGGACTCTAGAAAACGAACAATGACAAACTGCTGGGGAAAAGCTTCCCGGTGTAAAAGAAGGGTTACGGCATTCGCCAGCATCTTATGGCAAGTTCCTGAAGAAGCGTGCCTTAGAAACTCTGACGGCTGAGGCCAAAAGTTTGCTTGAGGAGCTGAAGCTTTGGCTGGAGACTATTTTTGGCTGAGCTCCTGATTTTTTGTAGCAGAAACTATTCTTCCTGTTTTTTTTTGGTACCACATGTATTTTTTTGGTACTCTTTTTTTTGTAGTGCTTGTGAACACTTTCTTTTTTTGGTACCACATGTATTTTTTTGGTACTTTTCTTTTTTTTGTTTTCCCTACGCTCACTCAAATCTTTTTGTGATGAAAGCAATTGCTAAATGGGATTTGATCAAAAGCTTTGTCATTTTGTGAAAATCTTTTGTCAAATGATTGTTTTGGCATGGGAGCCGATTTTGGTTGTGGCGTGAAAGCCGATTTTGAGATGGCATGGAAGCCGAAATTTTATGGCGTAAAAGCCAAAATTTGGGTTGGCATGGAAGCCGGTGTTTGTTTTGTGGCATCTATAGCCGGTTTGGTGGCATTGATAGCCGGGTTTTTTGAAAGCCAAGTTTTGGTTTATCGGCGTGAAAGCCAATTTTTTGTGGCATTGATAGCCGGTTTGTGGCATTTATAGCCGGTTTTGACATGAGAGTCAGGTTTTTTTTTTGTGTGGCATAGCCGATTTGGTGGCATTGATAGCCGGTTTTGGCAAAAGAGCCAGGTTTTTGGTTTTCAAAAATGCAAGTATCGACTAAGAGTCGCCTCCCTGCTGAATGGTCTTGCAAGTATCGATGGAATGTCACATCCTTGCTCATTCGGTTGCGAGTATCGATGGAATTTCGCCTCCTCGCGGATTTGGGTGCAAGTATCGATGGAATGTCGCATCCTTGCTTTTTTCAAAATTTGGTTTTGTGGGTACTGACTTGATGTGTTCCCCCACGATTTTTGAAATTTGTGGTTTTCTTGAACCTTTGGGTTGTGGGTATCAAAACATGGCATCTCCACGATTTTTAGGTTTTTTCGAACCTTTTTTGAAATTTGGGTTGTGGATATCAACTGATATGTTGCGTCTCCACAGTTTTTGGATTTTGCAAGTATCGACGAAATGTCGCTTCCCTGCGATTTTGGGTGCAAGTATCGATGGAATGTCGCATCCTTGCTTTTTTTCAAAAATTTTGTTTTGCGGGTACTGACTTTGATGTCGTTTCCCCACGATTTTAGAGGTTTTGGAAGTATCGAATGGGGTTCGCATCCTTCCGATTTTTGAGTTTTGCGAGTATCGACTAAGTGTCACTTCCCCGCGGTTTTTTGAAAAACCTTTTTTTTTTGTTTAAAGACAAGAGGGTCATAAATTTTGACCTAAAACCATTTGGCGGTAAAAGGTAAGGTGGACTAGGGTGGAAATCCCTGAATCCGGATTTTTGTTTCAAACCATGAATTTTGGTTCAAGGATCGAAAGTTTTGGTCAAGTCAGGGAGAGGCTCCTAAACTTGGATTTTTTTGTTTTTGAACAATGAAATGATAAAAGTAAGCATTGTTTTTGAATCTCTAGAAATTTTGACATTTGATATGAAAATTCTAAAGAGAGTGGGTTTGACGAGCGAGTACCTGAGAACAGGTTTTGGCCATACAGGCATTGCTCTTACCCAGTTGGGTAAGTCTTCAAGGGTAGTACCGCTTCAAGAACTTGCCGTTGATAGGCAGCATACATCTGTCGCCTTCCATGTTTAGGAGGGCATATGCGCCGTTGGAGAAGACCTTGTCGATGACGTAGGGTCCCTCCCATTTTGGTTCAAACTTGCCTTTGGACTTGTGAGCGAAGACCATTGGTCTTTTTACAGCAAGAACCAAGTCACCCTTTTTGTAGGCGCGTTGCCTGACCTTTTTGTCAAAAGATCCTGCCATGCGTGCTTGGTAAAGTTCAATGCTTTGTCGAGCTTCGAGCCGTCTCTCGTCGAGATTGTCCAGCTCATGGAGTCGCAATCTGACATTGCTTTCTTGAGTCATGTCATTTTGTAGAGATACCCTCAGAGAAGGAATTTGGACTTCTAATGGCACGACAGCTTCGCATCCATAGACCAAGGAGAATGGTGTGCTTTGAGTTGGTCCTCGAACGGTGGTTCGATAGGCCCACAAAGCTTCAGACAGTTTGTCGCTCCAGTCTCTTTTGTGACTAGAGACCATTTTCTTGAGGATTTTGCAGAGTGTCTTGTTGAAGGCTTCTGCTAATCCGTTTGCTGCCGGATTGTATGGAGTCGAGGGTTCTTCTGGGTCAGGATGCCACCCGTCTGTGTCATCGGGTGATTCCTCTTCATCATCAGAGAAATCGTACCAATTGGAGGAGCTTCCTGGATCTTTGTCAAACGACTCTTCAAAGAGATATCCAGGGAGATCGATGTCTTTATGGACTTGAGATGTTGAGGCTTGGTCGGTAAATCGACTTTTAAGCTTTTGTGTCAACTGTCTCAGGGGGGTATTAGGATCATACCCTAACCCATGTAAGACTTTTCTACATATCCGTAGAGTCTCTAATCTTCCAGCTGGCTTTTGGTCAAGGCGGGCCCCAATGGCGTGAGAATACCGCGGCCTTCTCCCAAACCGACTGGGTTCTGAGCGTCAAAGCCCATTTTCTTCATGATAGCTTGTGCCACAGGACTATATAGAGATAGTTGAGGCATACCTTCGTTTTGGAAAGGTTCAAGCAAGGAACTTGATGAAGAAGCATCCGATCTATGAAAGAAGATCGGTCTTTGCTTTGGTGATGTTGCCGGAACAACAAAGGTAGCAGATGTAGGATCTTCTACATCAGCAGGTGTCTCCATCGGAGTGAGAGCAGGCTGAACTAACTGAGTGTCGGCTTGGCTTGACGATGCATCGTCTTCTGGCTCTGAGTCCGAGTCTGTGTCTTGCATGATAGACACGAGAGAAACAACAAATTTGCCCCCAGACTTTTGTTTCGCCTTCTTCATTTTAGTCGTGATGACCAAAGGTTTTGAGTTCTTGAGGGAGATGACGAAGGGAGATTGACTACTCTCTTCTAATTTGCCGGAAGGTTTGTTTTCTTCCGGTGATTTTTGATGAGCCTTGCCTTTATCTTTCTGGAGATTTTCAGCAGGGGGTGCTATTTCCTCTTCTTCTTTTTCTCCTTCATACATCTGGGAGTCTGCGAAGTGGACTTCTTTACCTTTGAAGGGTCTTCTGTCCGCAAACACTCGATGTACCATGCCGTCGTCGCCGACGAACTTGATGCATTGATGTAGAGTTGAAGGGACAACACCATTCTCGTGTATCCAGGGGCGTCCGAGAAGGATGTTGTAGCATGAAGGGGTTTTTATTGCATACACAGTGACTTCAGAGATAAGATCACCGATCTGCAATTTGAACCTGATTTTGCCGATAGGCCTTTGAGTACTCCCATCGTATCCAAAGATAGATACGGATGTGTGGCTCAGCTTGTTGGGTGGGATGCCCAACCCTTCAAGAGCCGAAGTGGAGATAAGGTTGAGTGCAGAACCTGGGTCGATCTGAACTCTATGTATCGGCATTTCTTTGATGTACCCTGTGAAATACAGGGGTCGGTTGTGCCTTGCTTCGCCAAGTAGGAGGTCTTCCTTAGTGAAGGCGATGGTTGCACTGGCTGCCTTTTGAACCGAGAGGCATTGGATGCATGATCCCTCGCTTTTCTCTTTTTCTCCTTTTAAGTAGATTTCTGAGTTTTTGACCCGGTAGTCCATTTCAATTTGGAGGACTTGTGGGGCATGTTTGTCGACATCCTCATTCAGTTTTTGTAATTCTGAGATGAGATTATCACGAGTGCGTGGAGACATTCGCAATAAGTCTAGGATGTGAAGACGTGCAGGTTTGTGTTTGAAGTGCTCAACCAAGTCATACTTGAAAGCCTCCTTGGGGCCTGCATGTTCATTGTTTTTGCCACTGGGGGCGCTTACAACATCTTTTCCCGAAGGATTTACATAAGTAAAGGAAGATTGGTTGTAATTCTTGTGGTAGTCCCGGCCAGAGCGGGTGCCTCTACCAACTTCGAGAGCTTCTTGAGAAGGATCTTCGTTTGGAAAATTGTCTTCAGGATCAAGAGGCTGTCGGTTTTCATCTACTGGGGATGTATCTGCAGCAGAGTTGCCATCCTCAGTGATTGTGTTGCACGGAGCATTTTCCGGGAGCAAGTCCTGAACAGCATCCAGCAGTTTTTCTTCTGTGTTGACTATTTCATCATCCCAAACATCATTATCTGGGTTTTCTTCATGATGATCAGTCGGGAAGAATGTGTATCCTGAAGTCACAGTCTCAGGAGAAGAAACCTGAGAGGGTGTCATCTCTGTGACAGTCACGTTAGACGAGGTAGCTCCAGAGGATACATTGCTAGGCGTCGTCAGAGTATAGGTAATCTCATCAGACGACGCTTCAGAAGAGCTATAGTCCTGATATATTACATTACAGGAATCTCTGATAGGAGATGTAGCCTGCTCGGAGTCAGACTCATCCTCGGATGTAAGAGGATCGTCTATCCAGCAATGTTCTCCATTTTCAGGAGTTAAGGGTGGATGTACTTGATTATCTTCAGGGACTTCAGGCTCTGGATTGTGAGGAATCTCGTTGACGCGGTCTTGCTCTTGTTCTAGAGCGAGACGCTGCAAGATCCTTGCATATTCTTCAAGATCAGGCATGGGAGCCAAATCTTCTTCTTCGTCTTCTCCGTGTGGCTCAACATAGTTGATTTCCACTGGAGCAATGACAGGTGCTGGGTTAACAGCATCTTCTTATGCAGCCACTTGATCTTCTTCATCATCAGACCAGGACCCTTGTGGTTGCAAAGGGTTATACCAGATTACTGGCATAAGGTGAGTTTCAGGAACCCATTCTTCGTCGGAAAGATACTCTCCTGTTTCAAGAGATTCCTCCCACTCGCCGGTGTAGTTGGGCTCGAATCCATCGTCGGTGTCGCTGGACTCGTATCCATCAATGGAGAATCCAACTACCGAGTTGCAAGAGTATGATGCCCCCTGCATAGCTTCTTTTTTGAATCGAGGTGGCATGAAATCACTGAGAGTGAAGTTTCTTACCGCCTTTGAAGTCTCTGGAAGGGATGTTTCTGTTGCCCCGAGTGAAGTGGTAGAGGAGGCCTCTGCCATTTCATGGACTTCTTGTTTTGGCTGGGTCTTCTCTTGCCGTTTGAGCCTGAGGAGATGTTTCCTAGCCTGCCTTCGCTGTTGAGCTGTCGGCTTTGTTTTGACGATCTCCCAGTTTTCATCTTCCAGGAGATCGGGATGTACCCATATAGGTTGTCCATCTGGTGTTGGATAGGGAACCAGCTCCTCGGACGCTTGAATTTTGTTTATCGCCATGAAGGAAGTAGTGATCTTCTTCTTCGGTGATTTTGGTGTTTGTCCACATGACACCATGTTGACGGAGGCAGTCCCATAGTTTTTGTCAAAGGTGATGACTCCGTTTTCCCACATCTCGTTTATCTTCTCTCTCACAACAAAGCATTGATTGAGAGGATGCGAGACCATCTGGTGGTATGGACAATACCGAGGATCGTTGGTTTTGCCAACATTGCCCGGTCTTTTGGGTTCAGGCAAGGTGAGCTTGCCGTTTGCCACGAGAGTCTCGAAGATTTCGTCAACATCTTCATCGAACGGGTATTTCTTTTCTACTCGCTCTTTGAAGGCATCAGAGAGTTCAGGTCTCTTACCCGCAGCTCTGTTTTCAGCTTTCTTTGGTTGCTGAGGAGCTGACTTGGTTTGCACATTGATGACCTCTTTCTTCTTTGGTTTAGAGGTTACAACGGCGGTTGGCTCTTTTCTTGATGACTTCTGACTGTTGAGGTCTTTAATCACCGTTTCAGCTTCCATAGAAGCTTCCAGGAGTTCTCCCAGGTTTTTTTATTTGTTGCCGATGATCATGGAGCGTATTCTAGCTCTCATGTTGTTTCGGCAGATGTCGACTAGCGACGCTTGTGGCAATACATCTGAACATTTGTATGCCATTGCTTTCCACTTGTGAATGAAGTCATAAGTTGACTCATTCTCTCCCTGTTTTAGGCTGCAGAGCTGAGCCATAGTAACAGGATGATCCTCACCTTGGAAGTGGGTCAGGAAACGTGTCTCTAGCATAGCCCAGTTCTGAATGGAGTTCTCCGGAAGAGTGGAGTACCAATCGAAGGCCGTACCTTTTAGGGTACTTGCGAAGAGGCGGATCTTGAGTGCATCTTGATCCGCGATAGCTCCCGTCAAAATCTTGAAGTGGATGACGTGCTGTCTGGCTGATCCTTTCCCTGTATATGTTTGGAGAGTGGGATGTTTGAATTTTGTGGGGAACGGGACCGAGTCCATCCATAAAGGATATGGTGGCTTGATCCCATGCTCCTTGAGTATATCCTCTTCTTTTGCTTTGGCGAGGATACTGTCTACGTCCTTTTTGGTAAGGGCGCGTGACTCATTTTCTTCTCCATTTCCCTCGTTAGTGCTATGATTCGGAGGAGGCTCATTGTTCACCTGATTTTGGACAATAAGGAGAAGGTTTTCCATCAGAGTTTCAATCCTCTGCTGGCCTTGTTCCAACTGCTGGATGCGTGTGAGCGCATCATCTTGAGGTGGATTCTGAGGTGGTGGCTCAGAACTTGTAGCCAAGACGTTCATCCCTCGGGATTCGAACGAAGAAACCGTCCTGGTGACTGAGCTGAGGCTCATTCTTTTTGATGAAGAGCTTGATGAAGGATTACTCTCCCGTCCTTGGCTGGAAGGGGCAGGAGATTCTTCGGGATGTCTTTGTGTCCTGGTGACGCTACGGGTCACCGGACGTCGAACATGGATTTTTTGTGCTGACTTTTGGCGTCTTCTGGTTTTTCCAACCATATAGACGGCAGCAACTTGGTCGGGTCTTTCTTTTTCGACCCATTTGTGGGAGACTTGAAGTGTAGGAGGCTGGGTCCGTTGCTTCTCTAGTCTCTTTTGTCGATATGACGCACGGCGACGTGCTCGACGAGCAGCTTGAGCTTCGGTCAGCTCTGGCTGGGCTCTGACGATGAAGGATGTGCTCTCTCGGGCGCAGCAGCCGAGCCTGTCTTCTTTGTAGCTTGGCAAGGACAGGATCCGGACCCGGTCCTTTGCCTGTTGCAGCGAAGCTTTGAATTTTTCAAGTTCGGCCCCTGTAGAGATAAAGGGTCGAACCGAATGAGTGTAGGCCTTAGCAAGTGCTTGTAGAGGCCTGGTGATGCATGATCTGATTCTGGGCTTGTGGGAGCAAGCCGGTTCATGCTGGGTTGACTTGGGAGTCAAGTTGGAGATGGGTCTCTCCTCTTTCATGTAGGTAAGAGGGTAGAACTGGTTCTCCTTGAGTGGGGCCAGGTATGCTGGCTTGGTGGAGGTTTGAGACCTTCTTTGTTTTGGGGAAGGTCTTGGAGACCAAGTCTTAGGGTAG
Source organism: Umbellularia californica (assembly GCA_028538565.1). Classification (NCBI taxonomy): domain Eukaryota; kingdom Viridiplantae; phylum Streptophyta; class Magnoliopsida; order Laurales; family Lauraceae; genus Umbellularia; species Umbellularia californica. The sequence goes on from JAPQWN010000005.1 coordinate 16,443,951, forward strand.
ACCTGGTTGGTTTTTGGTCGAGGCTTCGCGGGGGTGCCGCGGGCTTCGGGCTTTTGGACACTCGCCTTTGGTGTCACGAGAGTGACACGTTGAGAGGCAATCTTCTGCTTTTTGGCAGGAGCAGCTTGTTCTTCGGGAAGTGGGAATGGTCCCAGTGTCCCGAAGACGATGGTCCGGGGAGTCGAGGTCGACCCGGAGTTCAGAGAGTTGCCGAGGGAGTTGACGCTTCGGCAGCTGGCAGGGCGCTTGTAAGTGCGCTCGGTTTGCTTCTGTTGAAGCATGAGTTGGTGCTTGTTCTCATCGAAGATAATGGTTAAGGCTGCCATTGTTAGTTTCGAAAAAGTTCTGAAACAAGACCACATCCATTAGTAATCACAAGAATATAATGATCATAAATGGGGAATTCTATGATTTTGTCTTTTCAAATCGCTCAAGGGACATTTCCCAAGCAATATGAAGAAGGCAAAAAGCCATAGAAGGTACAATTGTTCTGGTTGCAAGCATGGTAGGCTTGAAATGAGCGTTCCAATGACTGCTAGAAGCAATTGTATACATAAATTCGACTTATCGAGAAGCGGAGCTTGCTCGAGATAAGAAGAATATAAGGTAGGAGTTACAAATGTGCCGGTCACAGATACAGTAGACCCCGAAAGGGCGTACCAGTATTGCTAGGCACAAATGTTGGAAATTGCATCCATGAGATGGGATTCTCTTTTTTGAAAGGTCAGAAATGGATTCGTCAAAGAGAGCAGGTGGCATTCCAATTCAAATACGGGCTCAACGATTTCCGCGAGCGCCAGTACTCAGAAGAAAAGAGACCACAATTTCTCGAATCTGAATCCAAAAGTGACGATTTTTTTTTGAAATGTCAAGACTAGTTCCATCAAGGAGAGCAAATGGTATTCCAATCTAAACACGGTCTCGGCGATTTCCGCGAGCGCCAGTGCTCAGAAAAGAAGAAACCAAAATTTCTCAGATCTGAAATCAAAAGTGACGAGTTTTTGAAGATTTTTTTTTTAAAGATTTTTTTTTTGAAAATCTTTTTTTTTATTTTTATTTTTATTTTTTTTCTATTTTTGATTTTGATTTTTTTTTGTTTAAGATTTTTTTTGAAAATCTTTTTTTTTATTTTGATTTTTTTTTAAATTTTTTTAAGATTTAAAGACGAGAGAGTACACATAGGCCTCCTAACCCGGTCTTATGAAACCTCAATTGATAGAATTGCCCCCAGGTAAGGGTAGGATTACTTAATGAACCCGTTTGGAGGACCCTTGCCTAGAACAGTCAAGCTGTCTCCACACTCTGGACAAGGCTTTTCTTGAATCAATCGTGATCAAAGAACGCAATTGGTTTAACCTTAGTGGTCTATGTCCTTTTTTTTTAAAAAAAAAATCCCAAATAGACTCATCGAAGAGAAACGATGGCCCAAAACCTTAGTCGAACGGGCTCAACATTTCTGCAAGCACCAAAGAACGATAGGATAGGATCAAAGTTTCTCAATTTTGAATCCAAACTAAGAAAACTGATTTTTTTTTTATTTTTTTTTTTGAAATCTCTAATGAACTCATCGAAGAGAAACGATGGTCCAAAACCTTAGTCGAACGGGCTCAACATTTCTGCAAGCACCAAAGAACGATAGGATAGGATCAAAGTTTCTCAATTTTGAATCCAAACTAAGAAAACTGATTTTTTTTTTTTAAATCTCTAATGAACTCATCGAAGAGAAACGATGGCCCAAAACCTTAGTCGAACGGGCTCAACATTTCTGCAAGCACCAAAGAACGATAGGATAGGATCAAAGTTTCTCAATTTTGAATTCAAACTAAGAAAACTGATTTTTTTTTTGAAAAGAGAAAGAGTGGAAACAAACTCAAAGAAATAGAAATTTCCAAAAAATCCCATCTCATTTTTTTTTAGGATGCAAAATCCAACATAGGCTACCAGCTAGAAAGTAGCTAAGGAATCCGGAAAAGAAGTATAAGCATAGAGCAAAAAGTATGATATGCAAATATTTCATTTCCGAGCACCGTGTTCTCAAATGAACGAGTCCCACCGGGTGTGCCAGCTTGATCGAACGCGCTCCGAATGCCATGGGTGCTACCGGGGTCGGCGGACGTGGGAGTCCGTCGGGTCCGGCCCTTTCGCGCCCGGGGGGCATGAAGCGTGCATCAACATTTCTTTGTGTGGGTGTGCCAGATTTTCTATTTTACTTGGAATTGCAATTGGTAATCCGGAGATCAACCTTCGCAAGTAAAAAAGGAAATCAACTTCTTTCAAGTTTTCCATTGCACAAATATTTAAGAAAAGAGACATTTTCTTGGTTTGCCGTGAAAGGCGATTTTGTTTGGCATTTATAGCCGATTTTGGCATTTATAGCCGATTTTGGCGTTTATAGCCGATTTACAATTCTTATCAATAATGAAAGACAAGAGTTGTGATTTTTTTTGTCTCTTTAGAAAAATATAAACTACAATGAAAAGCAAGAAAAGGAGGATCTAACTTCTCAGGAGATTGTGGGGGACTCGTTCAGATTGACGGTCGCAAGCCATGTGTGGACTTCGCCATCATCCATGCAGATGAGAACAGAGAATGCTCTTGATTTGCTTGGCTTGGCTATAACCTCAGATTTTTAGAGGACAAAGAGCAAGAGGAGGTCCTATGCCCAATAAAAAGCTAAGTAGACGGGCTGAAAAGCCATGTCTAAGCCATTGGAGGCAGCGGGAGAAGGCAAGGACCTTGGGGGGGGGGGGGGGGGGGTGCCCCCCAAGGGACTTTTGTCACCTTGTAGTGGTGGCCGGTGCAGAACTTCAGCAGAGTTTTTCTCTCTTTTTCTTTCTCTGGATTCTTTCCGCTCTCTTCCGATCCGATCTCTTTTTTTCTGATCCGGATTTCAATGGAATGCTCTCCTATTTATAGGCTTTTGGTAGCCATTTAGGAGAGTTTATGAGCTTTAATTGCTTTAATGAGAGAAGTTACAAGATTTATTTCTTGATTTTGTAACTCCTTTTTCCTTGAATCTGATTGGCCGATGGAGATTAAGGGCTTTTAATTACCTTAATTACCATAATGGGAGGAGTTTCATGGCTTGAATGCCATGACTTAATTGATTTGTAACTCCTGGATGCTCGCTTCTGATTGGGCCGTCCAAAGAAATGAATTAATGACTGCAATAAAGGTAGTCGATTAACTGCATTAAATGGTCGCCGAGCAGTTGAAGAGTCACGGGCCGTGCCGTGTCTTCTGGAATTCTTCTGGCGATGATCATCGATGGATCTTCATGCTGATCGACATCCGATGAACATGTAACTTCAGACATTGATAGCTAAGAGCGTGCCGGTGACATCTGTCTTGTCGATTTCACGATCGGTCGGACAGAAAGTGCACTTTCTTGGTCAGCCGGTTGGCGATCTTGGAGCGATCAATGATGATTTTATGCTTTTGACGGCGGATCCGAGATGTCGTCGGATATGAGTCAATTTAAAGCACTAAAAATCACATTTTCAAGGAACCACAGGGGCCAAAATGCGCGAAACGCGAAAAAGGATGGAAAAACGGGTCACCGGCGAAAAATCCGGTGACCCGGACTTCCATGGTCGCCGGCAACCATGGGCCGGCGACCCTGGGCCAGGGTCGCGGGCTGCGACCCTGGGGGTTTTTCCCCCGTTTTTGGTCCGTTTTGCGGTCTTTTTCGTCGCCGTTTTCTTCTGTATTTTTCCTGACATTTCTTCTCATTTATTGGCTTGATTTCCCTGTAGAAAACCTGATGAGAATCCTTGCATTTTTAGAGTGCAAAGTTTCCAATTTTCCGGGAAAGCCGAAGACTTTGTCGCGTAGAGCTGCTGATTTTCCGCCAGAAGCTGAAACTTAGTCAAACGATGTCGGAATAACCTGAAATTTGAGGTGGAGCCTCCTGAGCAATAAATAAGACCAACCATAGGCTTTTGTTTGAGTTTTGAAGCCGTTTGGGGTCCCGTCGATGCTTCACTTGATTTTGCTGCGGGAAAAATGCCGAGCTTTGATATGTGGCCAAACGATGTCCGATTGACCTGAAATTTGACGGGGAGCCTATTGGAGTCATTTTGAGACGTTCCATGGGCTCCGTTTTGGATGTCATGGTCCCGGGTTGCTCCGCCGCCAGTAGGCTTGATTTTCTCTCGGAGCATCGAAACCTAGTCAAACGTTGTCGGAATGACCTGAAATTTGACGTGCAGCCTTTTGGAAGCATGTTGAAGCCACTCATGCACTTGGTTTGATGAGCGAAGGCTTCGGTGGTTCCCGCCGCCGGGAGGCTTGATTTTGCTGCTCGAGCATTGATGGAGGGTCAAACGTTGTCGGTTTGACTTGAAATTTGGCATGGAGCCCTTTTGAGACATGCTGGAGTCATCCGTAGGCTCTGATCGAAGTTTTGACGTCTCCGATGATGTCGCCGCCGGGGGCGCCAATTTAGCTGTCGGAGAAGCGAAGTTAGGCCAAATGATTCTGAAATGGCCCGAAACTTCATGTGTACTCTTCTCTTAGCTATCTTGAAGGATCTTGCAGTTTTTGTTTGGTTCTGACAAGATTTGATTTTTTGGAGAAGTTGCATTGCCTATTTATGGCAGGTTGCGACTTCATGCAGCTTTCTTGATGTTGAAGAGGCAAAGTGACATTTTTGGTGTCAACATTGCCGAAACAACAAAGGTAGCAAACGTAGGATCTTCTACATCAGCAGGTGTCTCCATCGGAGTGAGAGCAGGCTGAACTTGCTGAGTGTCAGCTTGGCTTGACGATGCATCGTCTTCTGGCTCTGAGTCCGAGTCTGTGTCTTGCATGATAGACACGAGAGAAACAACAAATTTGCCCCCAGACTTTTGTTTCGCCTTCTTCACTTTAGTCGTGATGACCAAAGGTTTTGAATTCTTGAGGGAGATGACGAAGGGAGATTGACTACTCTCTTCTAATTTGCCGGAGGGTTTGTTTTCTTCCGGTGATTTTTGATGAGCCTTGCCTTTATCTTTCTGGAGATTTTCAGCAGGGGGTGCTATTTCCTCTTCTTCTTTTTCTCCTTCATACATCTGGGAGTCTGCGAAGTGGACTTCTTTACCTTTGAAGGGTCTTCTGTCCGCAAACACTCGATGTACCATGCCGTCGTCGCCGACGAACTTGATGCATTGATGTAGAGTTGAAGGGACAACACCATTCTCGTGTATCCAGGGGCGTCCGAGAAGGATGTTGTAGCATGAAGGGGTTTTTATTGCATACACAGTGACTTCAGAGATAAGATCACCGATCTGCAATTTGAACCTGATTTTGCCGATAGGCCTTTGAGTACTCCCATCGTATCCAAAGATAGATACGGATGTGTGGCTCAGCTTGTTGGGTGGGATGCCCAACCCTTCAAGAGCCGAAGTGGAGATAAGGTTGAGTGCAGAACCTGGGTCGATCTGAACTCTATGTATCGGCATTTCTTTGATGTACCCTGTGAAATACAGGGGTCGGTTGTGCCTTGCTTCGCCAAGTAGGAGGTCTTCCTTAGTGAAGGCGATGGTTGCACTGGCTGCCTTTTGAACCGAAAGGCATTGGATGCATGATCCCTCGCTTTTCTCTTTTTCTCCTTTTAAGGAGGTTTCTGAGTTTTTGACCCGGTAGTCCATTTCAATTTGGAGGACTTGTGGGGCATGTTTGTCGACATCCTCATTCAGTTTTTGTAATTCTGAGATGAGATTATCACGAGTGCGTGGAGACATTCGCAATAAGTCTAGGATGTGAAGACGTGCAGGTATGTGTTTGAAGTGCTCAACCAAGTCATACTTGAAAGCCTCCTTGGGGCCTGCATGTTCATTTATTTTGCCACTGGGGTCGCTTACAACATCTTTTCCCGAAGGATTTACTTAAGTAAAGGAAGATTGGTTGTAATTCTTGTGGTAGTCCCGGCCAGAGCGGGTGCCTCTACCAACTTCGAGAGCTTCTTGAGAAGGATCTTCGTTTGGAAGATTGTCTTCAGGATCAAGAGGCTGTCGTTTTTCATCTACTGGGGATGTATCTGCAGCAGAGTTGCCATCCTCAGTGATTATGTTGCACGAAGCATTTTCCGGGAGCAAGTCCTGAACAGCATCCAGCAGTTTTTCTTCTGTGTTGACTATTTCATCATCCCAAACATCATTATCTGGGTTTTCTTCATGATGATCAGTCGGGAAGAATGTGTATCCTGAAGTCACAGTCTCAGGAGAAGAAACCTGAGAGGGTGTCATCTCTGTGAAAGTCACGTGAGATGAGGTAGCTCCAGAGGATACATTGCTAGGCGTCGTCGGAGTATAGGTAATCCCATCAGACGACGCTTCAGAAGAGCTATAGTCCTGATATATTACATTACAGGAAGCTCTTATAGAAGATGTTGCCTGCTCGGAGTCAGACTCATCCTCGGATGTAAGTGGATCGTCTATCCAGCAATGTTCTCCATTTTCAGGAGTTAAGGGTGGATGTACCTGATTATCTTCAGGGCTTCAGGCTCTGGATTGTGAGGAATCTCGTTGACGCGGTCTTGCTCTTGTTCTAGAGCGAGACGCTGCAAGATCCTTGCATATTCTTCAAGATCAGGCATGGGAGCCAAATCTTCTTCTTCGTCTGCTCTTTGTGGCTCAACATGGTTGATTTCCACTGGAGCAACGACGGGTGCTGGCTCAACAGCATTTTCTTGTACAGCCTCTTGGTCTTCCTCATCATCAGACCAGGATCCTTGTGGCTGTAAGGGGTTATACCAGATTACTGGCATAAGGTGAGTTTCAGGAACCCATTCTTCGTCGGAAAGATACTCTCCTGTTTCAAGAGATTCCTCCCACTCGCCGGTGTAGTTGGGCTCGAATCCATCGTCGGTGTCGCTGGACTCGTATCCATCAATGGAGAATCCAACTACCGAGTTGCAAGAGTATGATGCCCCCTGCATAGCTTCTTTTTTGAATCGAGGTGGCATGAAATCACTGAGAGTGAAGTTTCTTACCGCCTTTGAAGTCTCTGGAAGGGATGTTTCTGTTGCCCCGAGTGAAGTGGTAGAGGAGGCCTCTGCCTTTTCATGGACTTCTTGTTTTGGCTGGGTCTTCTCTTGCCGTTTGAGCTTGAGGAGATGTTTCCTAGCCAGCCTTCGCTGTAGAGCGGTCGGCTTTGTTTTTACGATCTCCCAATTTTCATCTTCCAGGAGATCGGGATGTACCCATATAGGTTGTCCGTCTGGTGATTGGAAAGGAACCAACACTTCGGACGCTTGAATTTTCTTTATCACCATGAAGGAAGTAGTGATCTTCTTCTTCGGTGATTTTGGTGTTTGTCCACATGACACCATGTTGACGAAGGCAGTCCCATAGTTTTTATCAAAGGTGATGACTCCGTTTTTCCACATCTCATTGATCTTCTCTCTCACAACGAAGCATTGATTGAGAGGATGTGAGATCATCTGATGGTATGGACAGTAACGGGGATCATTGGTTTTGCCAACATCTCCCAGTCTTTTGGGCTCTGGCAAAATGAGTTTGCCATTTGCTAGGAGAGCCTCAAAGATTTCTTCAACATCTTCATCGAACGGATATTTCTTTTCTACACGTTCTTTGAAGGCATCAGAGAGTTCAGGCCTTTTACCTGCAGTTTTGTTTTCAGGTTTCTTTGGTTGCTGAGGAGCTGACTTAGTATGCACATTGAGGACCTCTTTTTTCTTTGGTTTAGAGGTTACAATGGCGGTTGGCTCTTTTCTTGATGACTTCTGACTGTTGAGGTCTTTAATCACCGTTTCAGCTTCCATAGAAGCTTCCAGGAGTTCTCCCAGGTTTTTTGATTTGTTGCCGATGATCATGGAGCGGATTCTAGCTCTCATGTTGTTTCGGCAGATGTCGACTAGCGACGCTTGTGGCAGTACATCTGAGCATTTGTACGCCATTGCTTTCCACTTGTGAATGAAGTCGTATGTTGACTCATTCTCCCCTGGTTTTAGGCTGCAGAGTTGAGCCATAGTAACAGGATGATCCTCACCTTGGAAGTGGATCAGGAAGCGTTTCTCTAGCATTGCCCAGCTCTGGATAGAGTTCTCCGGCAGAGTGGAGTACCAATCGAAGGCCGTACCTTTTAGGGTACTTGCAAAGAGGCGGATCTTGAGGGCATCTTGATCTGCAATAGCTCCCGTCAGGATCTTGAAGTGGATGACGTGCTGTCTGGCTGATCCTATCCCCGTATATGTTTGGAGAGTAGGATGTTTGAATTTTGTTGGGAATGGGACTGAGTCCATCCATAAGGGATATGGTGGCTTGATCCCATGCTCTTTGAGTATATCCTCTTCTTTAGCTTTGGCGAGGATACTGTCTACGTCCTTTTTGGTAAGGGCGCGTGACTCATTTTCTTCACAATTTTCCTCGTTATTGCGATGATTCGGAGGAGGCTCATTGTTCACCTGATTTTGGACAACAAGGAGAAGGTTTTCCATCAGAGTTTCAATCCTCTGCTGGCCTTGTTCCAACTGCTGGATGCGTGTGAGCGCATCATCTAGAGGTGGATTCTGAGGTGGTGGCTCAGAATTTGTAACCAGGACGTTCATTCCTCGGGATTCAAATGAAGAAACCGTCCTGGTGACTGAGCTGGGGCTCATTCTTTTTGATGAAGAGCTCGATGAAGGATTACTCTCCCGTCCTTGGCTTGAAGGGGCAGGAGATTCTTCGGGATGTCTTCGTGTCCTGGTGACGCTACGGGTCACCGGACGTCAGACATGGATTTTTGATACTGACTTTTGGCGTCTTCTGGTTTTTTCAACCATATGGACGACAGCAACTTGGTCGGGTCTTTCTTTTTCGACCCATTTGTGGGAGATTTGAAGTGTAGGAGGCTGGGTCCGTTGCTTCTCTAGTCTCTTTTGTCGATATGACGCACGGCGGCGTGCTCGACGAGCGATTTGAGCTTCAGTCAGCTCTAGTTGGGCTTTAACAATGAAGGATGTACTCCCTCGGGCGCAGCAGCCGAGCTTGTCTTCTTTGTAATTGGGCAAGAACAGGATGCGGACCCGGTCCTTTGCCTGTTGCAGTGAAGCTTTGAACCTTTCGAGTTCGGCCCCTGTAGAGATGAAGGGTCGAACTGAAGGAGTGTAGGCCTTGGCAGGTGCTTGTAGAGGCCTAGTGATGCATGATCTGGTTTTGGGCTTGTGGGAGAAAGCCGGTTCATGCTGGGTTGACTTGGGAGTCAAGTTGGAGATGGGTCTCTCCTCTTTCATGTAGGCAAGAGGGTAGAACTGGTTCTCTTTGAGTGGGGCCAGGTATGCTAGCTTGGTGGAGGTTTGAGACCTTCTTTGTTTTGGGGAAGGTCTTGGAGACCAAGTCTTAGGGTAGACCTGGTTGGTTGTTAGTTGAGGTTTTGCGGGGATGCCGCGGGTTTTAGTATTCTTGGGGTTCGCCCTTGGTGTCACAGAAGTGACACGTTGAGGGGCGATCTTCTGCTTCTCGGCAGTTGCCTTTGGTGTCACAGTAGTGACACGTTGCGAGGCGACCTTCTGCCTTTTGGCAGGAGCAGTTTCTTCTTCGGGAAGTGGGAATGGTCCCAGTGTCCCGAAGACGTTGGTCCGGGGAGTCGAGGTCGACCCGGAGTTCAGAGAGTTGCTGAGGGGGTTGGTGCTTCGGCAGCTAGCAGGGCGCTTGTAAGTGCACTCGGTTTGCTTCTGTTGAAGCATGAGCTGGTGCTTGTTCTCATCGAAGGTGATAATCAGTGAAGCTGCCATTGTTAGTTTCAAAATTTCTGAAACAAGACCACATCCATTAGTAATCACAAGAATATGATGATCATAAATGGGGAATTCTATGATTTCGTCTTTTCAAATCGCTCAAGGGACATGACCCAAGCAATATGAAGAAGACAAAAAGCCATAGAGGGTACAATTGTTCTGGTTGCAAGCATGGTAGGCTCGAGATGAGCGTTCCAATGACTGCTAGAAGCAATTGTATACCTAAATTCGACTTATCGAGAAGCGGAGTTTGCTCGATATAAGAAGAATATAAGGTAGGAGTTACAAATGTGCCGGTCACAGATACAGTAGACCCTGAAAGGGCGTACTAGTACCGCTATGCACAAATGTTGGAGATCGCATCCATGAGATGGGATTCTCTGTTTTGAAAGGTCAGAAATGGATTCGTCAAAGAGAGCAGGTGGCATCCCAATCCGAATACGGGCTCAACGATTTCCGCGAGCACCAGTACCCAGAAGGGAAGGAACCACAATTTCTCGGATCTGAATCCAAAAGTGACGAGTTTTTGAAGATTTTTTTTTTTTTGAAATTTTTTTATTTTATTATTTTTATTTTTTTTTAAAAAAAAATATTTAATTTTTTTTGAAGATTTTTTATTTTTATTTTTTTTTTTGAAGATTTTTTTATTTTTATATATATTTTTTTTGAAGGTTTTTAAAGACGAGAGAGTACACATAGGCCTCCTAACCCGGTCTTATGAAATCTCAATTGATAGAATTGCCCCCAGGTAAGGGTAGGATTACTTAATAACCCGTTTGGAGGACCCTTGCCTAGAACAGTCAAGCTGTCTCCACACTCTGGATAAGGCTTTTCTTGAATCAATCGTGATCAAAGAACGCAATTGGTTTAACCTTAGTGGTCTATGTCTTTTTATTTATTTATTTAATTTTTTTTTAGATCCCTGACAGACTCATCGAAGAGAAACGATGGCCCAATCCCCGATCCGAACACGGGCTCAACGATTTCCGCGAGTACACATGCCCAGAAGAGAAAGGATCAAAGTTTCTCAATTTTGAATCCAAAACGAGAAATTTGATTTTTTTTTATTTTTTTATTTATCCCTGACAGATTCATCGAAGAGAAACGATGGCCCAAATCCCATTTCTAACAGGCTCAACGATTTCCGCGAGCACACGAACCATAGGAGAGGATCAAAGTTTCTCAATTTTGAATCCAAAACGAGAAAACTGATTATTTTTTTTTATTTTTTATTTTTTGAAATATCTAATGAACTCATCGAAGAGAAACGATGGCCCAAAACCTTAGTCGAACGGGCTCAACATTTCTGCAAGCACCAAAGAACGATAGGATAGGATCAAAGTTTCTCAATTTTGAATTCAAACTAAGAAAACTGATTTTTTTTTTTGAAAAGAGAAAGAGTGGAAACAAACTCAAAGAAATAGAAATTTCCAAAAAATCCCATCTCATTTTTTTTTAGGATGCAAAATCCAACATAGGCTACCAGCTAGAAAGTAGCCAAGGAATCTGGAAAAGAAGTATAAGCATAGAGCAAAAAGTATGATATGCAAATATTTCATTTCCGAGCACCGTGTTCTCAAATGAACGGGTCCCACCAAGTGTGCCAGCTTGATGGAACGCGCTCCTGCCGAGGGTGCTACCGGGGTCGGCGGACGTGGGAGTCCGTCGGGTCCGGTCCTTTCGCGCCCGGGGGGCTGAAGCGTGCATCAACATTTCTTTCTGTGGGTGTGCCAGATTTTCTATTTTACTTGGAATTGCAAGTGGTAATCCGGAGATCAACCTTCGCAAGTAAAAAAGGAAATCAACTTCTTTCAAGTTTTCCATTGCACAAATATTTAAGAAAAGAGACATTTTCTTAGTTTGCCGTGAAAGGCGATTTTGTTTGGCATTTATAGCCGATTTTGGCGTTTATAGCCGATTTACAATTCTCATCAATAATGAAAGACAAGAGTTGTGATTTTTGTCTCTTTTAGAAAAATACAAACTACAATGAAAAGCAAGAAAAGGAGGATCTAACTTCTCAGGAGATTGTGGGGAACTCGTTCAAATTGACGGTCGCAAGCCATGTATGGGCTTCGCCATCATCCACGCAGATGAGAACAGATGATGCTCTTGATTCGCTTGGCTTGGCTATAACCTCAGGTTTTTAGAGGACAAAGACCAAGAGAAGGTCCTATGTCCAATAAAAAAACTAAGTAGACGGGCTGAAAAGCCACGTCTAAGCCATTGGAGGCAGCGGGAGAAGGCAAGGACCTTGGGGGGGGGGGGGGGGTGCCCCCCAAGGGACTTTTGTCACCTTGTAGTGGTAGCCGGTGCAGGACTTTAGCAGAGTTTTCTCTCTTTTTCTTTCTCTCAGATTTCTGGATCTGTGGTGCTTTTTTTTTGAAGTCCTTCTCTGGAATGCTTGGGGTGCTCTCCTATTTATAGGCTTTCTGGTAGCCATTTAGGAGGGTTTATGAGCTTTAATTATCATAAAGCTACATAAATGGAGGAGTTACAAGGTTTAATTCCTTTATTTTGGAACTCTTGGATCTTGGCTTCTGATTGGCCGGTGGAGATTGAGGGCATTTAATCGCCATGATGGGAGGAGTTACAAGATTTATTTCTTGATTTTGTAACTCCTTTTTCCTTGAATCTGATTGGCCGATGGAGATTAAGGGCTTTTAATCACCTTAATTACCATAATGGGAGGAGTTTCATGACTTGAATGCTATGAATCTTTTGATTTGTAACTCCCGAATGCTTGCTTCTGATTGGGCCGTCCAATAGAATGAGTTAATGACTGCCATAAAGCTAGCCAATTAACCACATTAATTGGTCGCCGAGCAGTCGAAGAGTCGCGGGCCGTGCCGTGTCTTCTGGAATTCTTCTGGCGATGATCATCGATGGATCTTCATGCTGATCGACATCGGATGAACATGTAACTTCAAACATTGATAGCTAAGAGCGGGCCGGTGACATCTGTCCTGTCGATTTTTCGATCGATCGGGCGGAAAGCACACTTTTTTGGTCGACCGGTTGGCGATCTTGGAGCGATCACTGATGATTTTATGCTTTTGACGGCGGATCTGAGATGTCGTCGGATATAAGTCAATTTCAAGCACTAAAAATCACATTTTCAAGAAACCACAGGGGCCAAAGTGCGCGAAACGCGAAAAGGGACGGAAAAATGGGTCACCGGCGAAAAATCCGGTGACCCGGACTTCCATGGTCGCCGGCGACCATGGGCCGGCGACCCTGGGCCAGGGTCGCGGGCTGCGACCCTGGGGGTTTTTCTCCCCTTTTTGGTCCGTTTTGGGGTCTTTTTCGTCGCCGTTTTCTTCTGTATTTTTTCTGACATTTCTTCTCATTTATTGGCTTGATTTCCCTGTAGAAAACCTGATGAGAATCCTTGCATTTTTAGAGTGCAAAGTTTCCAATTTTCCGGGAAAGCCGAAGACTTTGTCGCGTAGAGCTGCTGATTTTCCGCCAGAAGCTGAAACTTAGTCAAACGATGTCGGAATGACCTGAAATTTGAGGTGAAGCCTGCTGAACAATAAATAAGACCAACCATAGGCTTTTGTTTGAGTTTTGAATCCGTTTGGGGTCCCGTCGCCAGTAGACTTGATTTTGCCGCGAGGGAGATGCCGCGCGTTGATGTGCGGTCAAACGATGTCCGATTGACCTGAAATTTGACAGGGAACCTATTGGAGTTATTTTGAGATGATCCACAGGCTCTGTCTTGGAAATCATGGTCCCGAGGAGCTCCGCCGCAGGTAGGCTTGATTTTCTTTCGAAGCGTCGAAACCTGGTCAAACGTTGTCGGAATGACCTGAAATTCGACGTGCAGCTTTTTGGAAGCATGTTGAAGCCACTCAAGCACTTGGTTTGATGAGCGAAGGCTTCGGTGGTTCCCGCCGCCGGGAGGCTTGATTTTGCTGCTCGAGCATTGATGGAGGGTCAAACGTTGTCGGTTTGACTTGAAATTTGGCATGGATCCCTTTTGAGACATGCTGGAGTCATCTGTAGGCTCTGATCGAAGTTTTAACGTCTTCGATGATGTCGCCGCCGGGAGCGCCAATTTAGCTGTCGGAGAAGCGAAGTTAGGCCAAATGTTTCTGAAATGGCCCGAAACTCCTTGTGTACTCCTCCCTTGGCTGTCTTGAAGGATCTTGCAGTTTTTGTTTGATTCTGACAAGTTTTGATTTTTTGGAGAAGTTGCATTTCCTATTTATGGCAGGTTGCGACTTCATGCAGCTTTCTTGATGTTGAAGAGGCAAAGTGACATTTTTGGTGTCAACAAAGATGAAAATGGAGTGGGTGTGGAGGTGATGTGGTGGCTGGAGGGCAGAATCCTTTTAAAGAGGACTCCGAATCTCCAATAATGGTAGTGGAGAAGATGAAGCAAGAGATGAAATTTTTTTTTACCTTGTCCACTTCTCTGTCTTCTCCTTTTGTCTTTCTCTTTTTCTCTATTCTTTGTCCTCTCTGTTGGAATGCCAATCCAATTTCTCTTTACTTCTCCTCCTTTTATTATTTTTTTTGTTTGAGAAGTTATGTAACTTCCCATGATAAGGTCGTGAGAAAGGGTTGGAAAGTTTTTAAAATTTCCACAACAATCTCTCTCTTTCAAATGCTTGAGTGGGTCAAATGGCTCTCATTAGATCATTTTTTGGGGCCCACATTTGAATTTTGAGGAATAAAAATAGTTTATGTAGGGATTTGAAACTTAAACCTTTGGGATGATGTGCATTAGCTTCCACCACTTTACCAACAGCTACTCATGTAGTTTCTTTACTAAAAAAATATTTTGAAATTTTGATGACTCATGTCATTGAATCATGTTAATTTAATGGGCTTAGACCAATTTCCATATGCATTTTTTGTTTGGCAAAATTTTGACATCAACAAATGCCCCCTCGAGTCACTTATATGCAAATATTTGTACATGTGGGACTCGATTTTTTTTTTCACAACATAGCATGTATATAATTCCCCCCCCCCCCCGTTTAATTTTTCAGCAATGTGGAAGGAAAAACAACCGGTTTCCAATTCTTTGACAATTCCTCATATGCATTTGCGAGCCTCCTTCGATCCAATTAATAATTTCAATGGGATGAAGCTGGAGCGAACCTGCTCAATTCTTGATTTTCCTGAATCTGAGTCGATTGGTCTCCCTGAAGAAGACAGTGATAACTGGACTCCGATCATACATGATTCCACCAGTGTTCTTGATCATATGCTTAGAAGCCATCCTAGATGTATAGATCAGTTGACTGTGTTGTGTCCCCATGTTTGCTTTGAGGATGTCAGTTTTTTCAGTACATTAGGAAGGGAAATTGTCAGTGGAAAACGATTACCCTGGGATTGGTAGGAAAAATTTAGAACACTGGGCTTGTTTGAAGCAACTTTGCAGTGGAAGTGTTGGACCTGGGATATAGTTCATCTTTTTGAGGCACGCCTTCACAATGCCAAAATACTGGAGGCCGTTCGTGCTTCTGAAGGAAGCTACTTGAGGGCATCTCATGTGTATAATGCGTTAACAGAATACTGGTGCAAATCTACTAATGCATTTCATTTTTGGTGGGGTGAAATGTCAATTTCATTATATGACTTGTACCGTCTTTGCGGATTGCCTATTTCAAGGGTCTTTTATGATGAGTTTGTACCTGATAATCTTTTTATCTACAATTATGAGGAGAATCTAGTCTCATATTCTGATATTGAGCGTCGTGAGAAGAAAATTCTCCATGACCTCTTCAATGAATATCAGGTAGTCTGAAGTTGCAAATCAAAAGGAAAGAAAGCAGTTGTTTTAAAAGATTGGATAATTCACTTTCACATGCCCCCAGTGGATGATACATTGGTTCGAACAATTGTCAAGGATGCAAGATCCAAAAAGTGTGCCTCTATGGGGAGAAAAATACCAAATCTAAGTGAACCTCAAAATCTGGAAGCTGCATGTAGACTGAAGTCTCTTTCTCCCAATAGTTTCTTGGCTGCTTATATTGCTGCTTGGTTGAGTCAATTTGTTTTCCCTCACAATAATGGTGATACAATCAGACCCAAGACATTTGTCATGGCTGCTAAGATAAGCGTGGGCACTCCTGTTTCACTTGCACCACCTGTTTTGGCTAGTATTTATCGAGGCTTAGGGGCATAGCTACTCATCCAGATGGGCCATTTTCAGCTGTCATTTCTTATCCTGTGCACTTTTTGCTCATTTGGTTGGGCTCATATTTCCCGGGACTTTATTTGCGGCATGGCCCAAAAGATTGTAAAATGGCTTAGGAATATCTGATTGATGCTGTACCTGTTGATTTGAAGAGATTACCGGCGAGACATATCTTCACTCGGCTTGAGAATATGTATTCACGCCCATATGCCTTCACTGACTAGACTCGTTCATTGATTGATCAGAATAATTTGTTGAAGACACATGAAATAAGTTTTCTTATTTCAATACGCCCTGGTTTACTTCCCTTAAGGCAAAGCAGTAATCAAGCTAGGGTTGAACATTACAACCCATGTCGGTTTGCCAGATTCCTTGGTTTTGACCAAGCTGTGCCAAGTTCCCTCTTCAATGAAATTAAACAAGGAAATTTTCCCTCGAGTCAACTAAAAAGAATTTGGGAGTACCTTTTACGCTCAAATACAGGGATATCATTTATCATGCCTGGGGGTTTTAACTTTGGACAAACTACCCGTAAGTTTGTTAGATGGTGGAAAATTTGTTGGGAAGCTTATTTTAACCTCCAGAGCAGGGAAAAACTTTTGATGGATCCCAAGATTGATGAAATTTATAAGGCACAAGTTGTAGCTCGTATTGCATCTAGCAAAGTTTCAAAGAAGAGAAAAAACTCATCAGTTGGCACGAGTCCAAGTGCGCAATTGGCAACTTATGAAGCAGAAATCGTTCTTTCTCCAAGAAGAGTTCCTGTTAATATTTCAGAGATGCTTGAACTTGAAGCGAGGCCCAAAGAAAATTCTTCTTCATCCACAGATTCTTTTGACTAAGACAGAACTCCCACGAAACATCATAGATCCCATTATAGGAGCTCTTCTCCTCCTTTGGAAGTTCTTAAGCAAACTGATGTTGTTGAAGGTGCTGACAATGAGTTACTTGATAATGGGGAACGAGAGGATGATCAGATTGATTATGACCTTTATAGCGACTTGCCCGAAGCCACAGGTTTCTCCACCCAAGTAATCTTTTTTTCTACTGGGGCTACAAAAAGATTTACAGACTCACTGGCTGTTAAGGTAGCAAAACCCTTCCTTTATTTATCACCAGGAGCAAGTTCAAGTGCCCAAGCAGGTATATACATATTTTTTTTAGAATATTCATCTTAATTGATGATTCAAGTTGGATTTGCCTGATGAAGATATATATATATATTTTTTTTATACACTTTTTTTGTTGACAGGAACAAAGCTCAACAGGAATTTGTTGGAGATGGAGACAATGTCATTTTTGACATTGGTAGGGCATCACTTGGTAAGAATGATTCTCATTTCCTCTCTTTTTTTTTATCATGTATTATACAACATGGACATGTGAAACCTTTTTTTTTAAGGTGCTTCTCCTAAAGGCAAAAATGGGACCCAAGAGAATTATCCTCCAGATAAGGAGGATCTTGTTCCTGAGGTTGTTAGTTCTATATCTTCAGAAGATGTTATTGTCGGTAAGAGAAATCTCTCTCTCTCCTTTTTTTTTTTTTTTTTTTGAAACATATACATATGTTATCTTTGGCATGAGAATAATAGAAAATTTCCTTTTACAAATAATGTAATTCCTTCACCCTTGCCATCTTTACCTCTGTTGGCTATAGAGCAGACTGTTGTTGCAGACGCTGGGGAAGAGGATGTAGATGATTAGGCTCGAATTGCTGTAAAAGTCATTCTCTCCAAATTGTTCTCGAGGTTCAAGCGGACGCCACTTGATCAACTTCATTCATTGTCTTCTTTTGTAGACAAAACGTTCCATCTTTTGGAAGGCCTTCCTTTAGACCTTTCTGGAATAAAGTTTAAAGTGAATGGAGTATTGGGTAAAGCTCGGTTGTTAACTGAAGCAAAGGATTCAGATTCATTTGACATGCTTCATCAAACTGTCTCAGAAAAGCTTGTATTAATTTGTCATGAGGAGAAGCTGAAAGTTCAGAAGGTGGATGAAATCACATCTGCTAGTTCACAATTAAAAGCTGAAGAAATTGGACTTTGTTCTAAACATGAAAACTTAGAGAAAGAAATCTCTTCCATTGAAGAGAATATTTTATCCTTCCAGGAACAAGTTGTCATGAAACATCATGAAGTTAATGAGATTCGTGACCGTCTGCATAAGATTGCAAAAGAAACTGCAAGTTTGGACGATGCACTTTTAGATTCAAAAAATGATTTGAATTTAATTGTTGAACAAAAACAGGATTTGGAAAGAGAAGTTGCCCATTTTGTTCAGCAAAGGGAAAGCAAGCATCAAGCAACGACCGATTTGGAGTCAAGTTTGAGAGAGTTAATGCAAGAGTTGTCCTCATGTGAGTGGATCTAAATTTGTATTAGATGGCTTCATTTTGTATTTGGAATGAATCACTGTAATAAATGATCCATTTTATTACTATTTTTTTTCATTCTCATTTTGTGTATTTTTATGCATAATAACGTTTTATAAAACGTCCATTAATAGGAGGAAGTGTTCGATCTCCATCTTGTGTAACCAATTGGTAAGCCCCATTGGTAAAGATTTTTTGTACTACATAAGGTCCTTCCCATTTTTGGTCGAATTTTCCTCTCGACAAACGAGAAATCACAATAGGTCTTTTTACTGTGAGAACTAAATCTCCTTTTTTTTGAAAGACCTGATCTTTACTTTCTTATTGAATGCATTTGATGCTCGAGCTTGATATGCTTCCAATATCTATTGTGCTTCAAGTCTTTTTTCATCAAGTGCTTCCAATTCTTGAAGTCGAATTTTGGCATTTTCATCATTGGTGAATGATTCTTGTATGGCAATTCTGAGGGATGGTAATTGTACATCAAGAGGAAGGATTGCTTCTCCTCCAAAGACTAATGAATAAGGTGTATTTTGGGTTGGAGTACGGACTGTTGTTAGATATACCCACAAGGCTTCAAATAATTTCTCATGTCAGTCTCTTTTATTTTTAGAGAATATTTTCTTGAGAAGTTTGCAAAGAGTCTTGTTAAATGCTTCTGCTAGACCATTTGCAAGTGCATAAAATGCTGATGAATCCTTTGATTTTATATTTTTCACAGAATATATGCATTTGTTGGTTCTTGAAAGGAGTTCCATTGTCGGTAATGATCCTTTGAGGGATGCCAAATCGATAAATTATATTTACCCGAATAAAGTTGACGACATCCATAGCTTTAACTGCTTTGAGTGGAATTGCTTCTGCCCACTTAGAAAAATAATCCGTAGCGGCAAGTATGTATTGATGGTTAGAGATGATGGTGGGTTTATGGGCCCAATAATATCAAGTCCCCATGCTTCGAATGGCCATGATGTTATTGTGGGGTGCAATGGTTCTGGTGGTTGATGAATAAAATCTGCATGTATTTGGCAAACATTGCATTTTTTAGCAAAGTCCATTGAATCGGCAACCATAGTGGGCCAATAATACCCCATTCTCTTCAAATGCATATGGAGTTTTGGACCTGATTGATGTGATCCACATGTTCCTGAATGCGCTTCGTTTAAAGCTTCACGAGATTCAATATCTGAAAGACATCGAAGCAGTACTCCATCTAATGATCGTCTATATAAGACACCATTAAGTAGAACAAATCGCGGTGTTATTCTTCTGATGTCTTTCTTATCTTTTGAGTCTTGAGGGAGTCTTCCATATTGTAAAAACTCGATAATTGGTTGTCGCCAATCTATTGTTTCGATTTCTAGTACTGAGATCATATTGCTTGTTTCAGTTGGAATTGTTTTCAAGATTTCTTGAATATTTGGAATAATTCGCCTTTCTTCAATCTTGATTGGAAAATTAATTCTATTCGCTTGGGCTAGAGATGCAGCCAAGTTAGCGAGCGCATTTGCTCGGGTATTCTGTCCTCTTGGATATGATATAGTTGGAAAATTTGAAAATTCCCAATCAAATTTTTAGCTCTTTCAAAATATTCAATTAGTTCAGGTTTCCTCACTTCATAAATACCTATTAATTGATTAACAATGAGTTGTGAATCTCCACGTACAATAAGAGATTCAACACCCATTTGAAGTGCTAACTCTAGTCCAATGATTAAAGCTCCATATTCAGCTATGTTATTTGTACACGGTTCAACCAAAACAAATGAATATGGAAGTATTCCATTTTCTGGAGTCAAGAATATAATTCCAGCCCCAGTCCCTGATCTTTGTGATGCACCATCAAAAAACATTTCCCAAGTCTTGCGAATTTCAGTACAAAAGACCTCTTCATCTGGTAAGTTTTCAGATAATGGTGAGTTATCAGGAATTGGATGTGCTGCAAGAAAGTCAGCCAGTGCTTATCCTTTTACTGTTGTTTGAGGCACATAAGTGATTTCAAATTCCGACAACAAAAGCGTCCATTTTGCAAGGCGTCCTGATAACGTTGGCTTTGACATTAAATATTTCAGAGGGTCGGCTTTAGAAATGAGACGGATTGAATGTTCAAGGAAGTAATGTTGCAGCTTTTGTACTGCAAATATTAATGCCAAACATATTTTCTCGATAGGTGAATAATTATTTTCTGCACCAACGAGTGTCCGACAGAGATAGTAACAAGCATTTTCTTTTCCTTGTCCATTTTCTTGGGCTAGGAGTGCACCCAATGAATGATTTAAAGCAGTGATATAAAGGATCATTACTTTTCCTTTTATTGGCGCTGCCAGTACAGGAGGATTCGTAAGATACCTTTTTATGTTATCTAAAGCATTTTGACATTCTTCATCCTATTCAAATGAGACTCCTTTTTTCATTAACTTAGAAAATGGTTGACATCTTCCGGAGAGATTGGAAATAAATCTTCGAATATAAGCCAACCTTCCTTGAATACCTCTTAATTCGCGTAAATTGCGGGGTGGTGGCATATTGAGTATAGCTTTCCTTTTATCAGGGTCAACTTCGATTCCATTATGTCGTACAACGAAGCCCAGGAATTTTCCTGATGTTACTCCAAATGCACATTTAAGGGGGTTCATTTTGTATTGATTTTTACGTAAACATTCAAAAACTTCTTTTAAGTCATTAAGGTGTTGAGATCTATCTTTTGATTTAACAATTAGATCATCAACGTAACATTCCACTTTTTTATGTAAGAGGTCTTTAAATATTTGAGACATAGCTCGTTGATATGTGGCTCCTGCATTTTTTAAACCAAATGGCATATCTGTATAACAGAAAATGCCTTTAGGGGTTCTAAATGCTGTGAGTTCCTGATCTTTTGGATCCATTTTAATTTGATTATACCCCGAAAATCCATCCATGAAGGATAAAGCTTCGAAACCAGTTGCGGCATCTACCATGAGTTCAGTGATGGGGAGAGGGAATTCATCTTTTGGACAAGCAGCATTTGAGTCACGAAAGTCTACCCAAACACGGATTTGTCCATTTTTCTTTTTGACTGGGACAATATTTGCTATCCATGTGGGATATTTTACTTCACAAATGAAATTGGCTGCTTAGAGTTTATTAATTTCTAATTCAATTTTAACAGCAAGATCCGGATGAAAACGACGTTGTGCTTGTTTAATTGGTCGCTTAGAAGAATCTACTGCTAATTTATGAGTTGCTACTTTTAGGTCTAGTCCTGGCATTTCTTTATAGGACCAAGCAAACATATCTTTGTACTCAAACAAGTAGGCAACATATTCTTTCATTTCATCATCGGACAATAAGTTGCTTACATAAGTAATTTTTGGTTCTTTTGGAGAACCTAAACTAATTTCTACAAGTTTATCCACTGTTGCCTGCCCCCCATCCTCGAGTGATGGTGGTGCTTCCTCGGGATCATTAACTAATTCTTCATCTTCCTTTTCAGCATCTTGTTCTTCACCAAAGATCATATTGACAGAGTCCTGCATCCCATTTTCATGATGATAAGATTTTCCTTTTGATTTGTTCTTTTTGGTTTGTTTTTGTTGAACTGTATCTCTACCCATTTCATAGCCAATCATAATGTATTTTAAGGCCTCCTTTGAAACAGAATCACATTGATATTTTGACTTCTGTGTTTCTCTTGGGACCATGTGTTTGTCATAAACATCCCAGCCTAAGCTTAAATCATTCATCATTTTGACGAATCTTTTCTTATTTCTTCCTTTCTTTGTAATTTGCATTTGCGGGATTGACTTTGAATTTTCCCCTTCGTAAAATTGCGAGCCACTGAATGCCTGCTTAGGTGTCCCATACTTAGGATAGAAGTCATCATGCTTTGCCAGTTCCAATCGATCGAATACTGAGATCCGAGAGGTCTGCAACCTCTTTGAACCTTTTCTTTTAGAGGATGACTTTCTTTTCCAGCATCTTTTTGACTTCTCTTCTACCAGATATTTTGCATTAATCTGATAAGTTGTTGCCTTTTGTTTTCCTATACAAATAGGTTCAGGCTTGAGAGCATATTTTTGAGCTTCCGTTCTATTAGGAAGAGGCTCAATTATTCCCCCCTCTTTCAAACTACTTGGATTTTCAACGTTGTAACCCATTTTTTGCATCATTTTAATAGAATTTGGGTGATAACGGCTGATATCCACCAGGCCTGTAGTTGATATATTTCATTAGATTCCTCGGGTAACTTTGACGCTTCACCATGCACAAACTTGATGAGTGGGTATTTTTCATTTTCTCTTAGGAGATTGTAGCTAAACAGGCTGCACAAATATTTGGGCTAAATGCACTCTCAAGCTCTGTCTCAGTTTGATGTACTTCATTGAGAAATTCATCGGGATCAAGGAGAGCTTTGATAAGAGCCTTCGAATATGTTGTGAAAGTCTTAAAACATCATATACACTTGGTGGTGCCTGAATCTTTTTCAAATGTGCCAAGACGTCATATTTTGTTGGAGACTTTTCATTCACAACTTTCTTTGCCCCCTGCTAAGGTTGTACACCTGTAACCTCATTTCTTTCAACTGCCTTTTCTTTGGATTTCTTTTCAACCTGTGATGTTCTCTCTGGTAACTGTTTCCCTGAACGAAGTTGGACTGGGCAGGATTCATTAGAGGCTTGCTCCACAATTTCTTCTTTAAGGGTGTCCTTTTCTTCAATTTCATCATGCTCTTCTTCAGTGGATTGAACCACGTGACACGATGCTGCTTTTAATTGAGAGTCAATTTGATTTTCATCTCTTTTCATTTCATCCTGGTCAGCAACGAAGTTTACCATCATGATCTGGATAAATGAGCCATCCCAATGATCAATTGTGAGACATTCATGTTCCTGTTCAATTTCTTCAATAACAACACCATTTGTGTTGTCATTTTTCTTTAGGTGAGTTATGATGCGGATTATGATTGGATTATTGGGATCACCATCCAAGTGTGCATACGGTGGGGGAACATAGCTCGTCCCTTCTTCATCCCATGGAGCGTTCTCAAAATTTTCTGGTAAACTAGGCTCTATCAAGAATGTCCATGGTAGTCCTCTTTCAGCCATGGTAACCCAACGCTTCGAAGAACTTTAGCATTATAGATTGCCGTTAATCTTTCGGCTTCCTCTTCTTCATCAAATGTATTTTCAGACCAATCTGAGAAGTCTGAAAATTCATCCATATGATCTTCCAGCCATTGAGTTCTTTCAATGATCTCCGAGAGGGATTCTATATCTGAATTATAATTGACTTCAAAACCAGTATTGTAACAAGAGGTAATTTCTACCTTTTTCTGGTTACCCTCAGCTTCATTTTTTTGTTTAGTGGCTATATGAGCTACAAAGAATTCAGGTGGCATATATTCCCTTAGTGTCACTGGGACTCTAATTTTTGATATGCCGGTTCCTTGCTGGTAATGAGCTCTATGTTTGATCACATACTTACTTTTCTTTGCAGGCATTTCATTTTGATGAAGCTGGTTATTTTTTGAAACATTTGCCTTTTCTTGAGGAGAGTTTGTTAGGTTTTTGAGTGTTGGGTAAATTCATGGGTTGGACAAAACTCTGGGTTTTTGAGTTGTATTTTTTATTTAGAAAAGACCTTTGAAGATAGAAGATTGGAAGGACTCAGAAGAAGAAAGCCTGAAGGAATTAGAAGAAGTCTGCTGGAGAATTTGAGCTGAATTTCCGGATCCAATCCAGAGAGGGGTCTGCTCGAGCGACCATTTTCTTTGCTCAAGCGAACAATGTACGGGTTGCCCAGTTCTGTAACAGAGGCTGGACCACTCGAGCGAACACTGAGACCGCTCGAGCGAACCTGGCGCGGACAGTGAGATAAGATTAGAAACTTGATATTCTAATTGTGCTCAAACTGCTTGTTTTAATCCTAATCCTGTTAGGAAACTTTAAGCACGAACCAAGGGCTATTTAAAGGGTTCTAAGGCTATTACAAAGAGACCCTCACCTCTCATAATGCTGAGTTAGAGATTATCATTGAGAGAGTTCTTCTCTAGAGTTTTTATGAAGTTGTGCTGCCAAGTTCTCTAGAGTCACTTCTTCTGAATCCTTTGTAGAAGATTATCTTCCTGCGAGAAGATTTGAGGAGTCAAGTGCTGGTTTGGATCTGTTGCAATCAATGGAGTGAAGTCGTTGAAGCGTGAAGTGACACAAGGTAACTTCAGTCCTTGGGTAGGGGATATCTAGGGAAGAGATCTGAGTTTCTTGTAATTGCGAGATTCATAGTGCTTGATTTGATCCAGTTCGGATCGGTGGTTTTTCACCCGGTTAGGGTTTTCCACCTAAAATTTGGTGTCCTTGTGAGTGTGCTTGTTGATTTATTTCCGCTGCATTATATTTGTTTTGGCACACTGTTGGGTTGATTGTTTGAGTAGACCAATCTAGAGATCCCGGAGACCCCTGCATTTTTTTTCAATTGGTATCAGAGAGGGCTGCACTATATAGTTGTGTTTGATCCTACAAGATTTCTAGAATGGTACTCAATCAGTTCTTGGCTAGACCTTCTATGTCTGATAATGATAATGAAGAAGAGGTGTCAGATCAAGAACAAGATTGGGAGGAAAAATATTACTCCACGTTTAATGATTGTGTGAGGATGACCAAGTATGGTAAAAAGGTCACAATCAAGTTGAAACGTGCTCAAGAAGAAAATTCTACATTAATGAATGAGTTAGAGCAAGCACTGGAAAAGATTCGTCTCTTGGAAAGTCAGAAAAACTGTTTGGTTGAAAATTTGACAACTGATGGTGAAAAACTTGAAAAGGCTGAAAAAGAGATAGTGATATTGAAAGCTGAAAATCAAGATCTAAAAGGAAGACTGAAGATCACTTTGTCCGAGCTAGAAGTCAAGCAAGCCTCTCTAAACAAGATGAACACTGGTTCGAGGATTCTTACAAACATCTTGTGCAGTCAGAAGCCTCCTTTTGACAGAAGCGGTCTCGGTAATGATTATGGTGCATCCTCTTCAAATGCTAAAGGTAAAACAATTTTTGTTTCAAGTGTTGCACACGCTACTCCACATACTGCACTTTCAAATAATGTGTTGAGTAGTATCAAGAAAAAGAGTGTCACGAGCTGCACGCACATCCACTTGTCATCATTGTGGTTTAAAAGGACACATTCGCCCCCATTGCAAAAAGTTGCAACGTCTACCTAAGACCAAGCAATGGCGGAAGTGTTTTTCTCCACCCAAGACAACTCCAATTTGGGTTAGAAAATCAGACTTGCCTAATGAGTTTGCTCACACTATGCTGAAAGATCAAACTACACAAGTGTGGGTGGCTACATGTAAAAAGCCCTGATCCAGGAGATCAAGCCCCCACCCCCAGCACTGCTACGAAGATACATTCAGGGGGAGTTGCTATTGAGGGGAGCTATAGATCCTAATTGGCAAGAAAGCTGCTGTTCGTATTTTTTAGCTTTGTTAAAATATGGACAAAAGGGGGGAGAATGACTGATCAAGGGGGAGTTCAAGAAGATCAAGCTGAGAAGATCAAACTGAGTCAGAGACAATGCAGATGTACATTGCTGTGCTGTTTTTTTTCAATGTATTTTGGGTTTCATTTTGGGTAGATCCAATTGTATTGTCCTACGGAGTTTTGTCGATGAATTGCCAAAGGGGGAGATTGTTAGGTTTTTGAGTGTTGGCTAAATTCCTGGGTTGGACAAAACTCTGGGTCTTAGAGTTGTATTTTTTATTTAGAAAAGACCTTTGAAGATAGAAGATTTGAATGACTCAGAAGAAGATAGCCTGAAGGAATTAGAAGAAGTCTGCTGGAGAATTTGAGCTAAATTTCCGGATCCAATCCAGAGAGGGGTCCGCTCGAGCGACCATTGTCTTCGTTCAAGCGAACAGTGTGCGGGTTGCCCGGTTCTGTAACAGAGGCTGGACCGCTCGAGCGAACACTGAGACCGCTCGAGCGAACCTGGCGCGGACAGTGAGATAAGATTAGAAACTTGATATTCTAATTATGTTCAAGCTGCTTGTTTTAATCCTAATCCTCTTAGGAAACTTTAAGCACGAACCAAGGGCTATTTAAAGGGTTCTAAGGCTATTGCAAAGAGACCCTCACCTCTCATAGTGCTGAGTTAGAGATTATCATTGAAAGAGTTCTTCTCTAGAGTTTTTATGAAGTTGTATTGCCAAGTTCTCTAGAGTCACTTCTTCTGAATCCTTTGTAGAAGATTATCTTCCTGCGAGAAGATTTGAGGAGTCAAGTGCTGGTTTCGATCTGTTGCAATCAACGGTGTGAAGTCGTTGAAGCGTGAAGCGACACAAGGTAACTTCAGTCCTTGTGTAGGGGATATCTAGGGAAGAGGTCTGAGTTTCTTGTAATTAAGAGATTTATAGTGCTTGATTTGATCCAGTTCGGATCGGTGGTTTTTCACCCGGTTAGGGTTTTCCACCTAAAATTTGGTGTCCTTGTGAGTGTGCTTGTTGATTTATTTCTGCTGCATTATATTTGTTTTTGCACACTGTTGGGTTGATTGTTTGAGTAGACCAATCTAGAGATCCCGGAGACCCCTGCAATTTTTTTCAATTATTATCAGAGAGGGCTGCACTATCTTGTTGTGTTTGATCCTACATGATTTCTAGAATGGTACTCAATCAGTTCTTGGCTAGACCTTCTATGTCTGATAATGATAATGAGGAAGAGGTGTCAGATCAAGAACAAGATTGGGAGGAAAAATATTACTCCACGTTTAATGATTGTGTGAGGATGACCAAGTATGGTAAAAAGGTCACAATCAAGTTGAAAGGGGCTCAAGAAGAAAATTCTACATTAAAAAATGAGTTAGAGCAAGCACTGGAAAAGATTCGTCTCTTGGAAAGTCAGAAAAACTGTTTGGTTGAAAATTTGACAACTGATGGTCAAAAATTTGAAAAGGCTGAAAAAGAGATAGTGATATTGAAAGCTGAAAATCAAGATCTACAAGGAAGACTGAAGATCACTTTGTCCGAGCTAGAAGTCAAGAAAGCCTCTCTAAACAAGATGAACACTGGTTCGAAGATTCTTACAAACATCTTGTGTAGTCAGAAGCCTCCTTTTGACAGAAGCGGTCTCGGTTATGATTATGGTGCATCCTTTTCAAATGCTAAAGGTAAAACAATTTTTTTTTCAAGTATTGCACATGCTACTCCACATACTGCACTTTCAAATAATGTGTTGAGTAGTATCAAGAAAAAGAATGTGCCACGAGCTGCACGCACATCCACTTGTCATCATTGTGGTTTAAAAGGACACATTCGTCCCCATTGCAAAAAGCTGCAACGTCTACCTAAGACCAAGCAATGGCGGAAGAGTTTTTCTCCACCGAAGACAACTCCAATTTGGGTTAGAAAATCGGACTTGCCAATGAGTTTGCTCACACTCTGCTGAAAGATCAAACTACACAAGTGTGGGTGGCTACATGTAAAAAGCCCTGATCAAGGAGATCAAGCTCCCACCCCCAGCGCTGCTACGAAGATACATTCAGGGGGATTTGCTATTGAGGGGAGCTATAGATCCTAATTGGCAAGAAAGCTGCTGTTCGTATTTTTTAGCTTTGTCAAATTATGGACAAAAAGGGGGAGAATGACTGATCAAGGGGGAGTTCGAGAAGATCAAACTGAGTCAGAGACAATGCAGATCTACATTGCTGTGCTATTTTTTTTCAATGTATTTTGGGTTTCATTTTGGGTAGATCCAATTGTATTGTCCTACGGAGTTTTGTCGATGAATTTCCAAAGGGGGAGATTGTTAGGTTTTTGAGTGTTGGCTAAATTCATGGGTTGGACAAAACTCTGGGTCTTTGAGTTGTATTTTTTATTTGGAAAAGACCTTTGAGGATAGAAGATTTGAAGGACTCAGAAGAAGATAGCCTGAAGGAATTAGAAGAAGTCTGCTGGAGAATTTGAGCTGAATTTCCGGATCCAATCCAGAGAGGGGTCCGCTCGAGCGACCATTGTCTTCGCTCAGCGAACAGTGTGCGGGTTGCCCGGTTCTGTAACAGAGGCAGGACCGCTCGAGCGAACACTGAGACCGCTCGAGCGAACCTGACGCGGATAGTGAGATAAGATTGGAAACTTGATATTCTAATTGTGTTCAAACTGCTTGTTTTAATCCTAATCCTCTTAGGAAACTTTAAGCACGAACCAAGGGCTATTTAAAGGGTTCTAAGGCTATTGCAAAGAGACCCTCACCTCTCATAGTGCTGAGTTAGAAATTATCGTTGACAAAGTTCTTCTCTAGAGTTTTTATGAAGTTGTGCTGCCAAGTTCTCTAGAGTCACTTCTTCTGAATCCTTTGTAGAAGATTATCTTCCTGCGAAAAGATTTGAGGAGTCAAGTGCTGGTTTAGATCTGTTGCAATCAACGGTGTGAAGTCGTTGAAGCGTGAAGCGACACAAGGTAACTTCAGTCCTTGGGTAGGGGATATCTAGGGAAGAGATCTGAGTTTCTTGTAATTGCGAGATTCATAGTGCTTGATTTGATCCAGTTCGGATCGGTGGTTTTTCACCCGGTTAGGGTTTTCCACCTAAAATTTGGTGTCATTGTGAGTGTGCTTGTTGATTTATTTCCGCTGCATTATATTTGTTTTTGCACACTGTTGGGTTGATTGTTTGAGTAGACCAATCTAGAGATCCCGGAGACCCCTGCAATTTTTTTCAATTGGTATCAGAGAGGGCTGCACTATCTTGTTGTGTTTGATCCTACAAGATTTCTAGAATGGTACTCAATTAGTTCTTGGCTAGACCTTCTATGTCTGATAATGATAATGAAGAAGAGGTGTCAGATCAAGAACAAGATTGGGAGGAAAAATATTACTCCACGTTTAATGATTGTGTGAGGATGACCAAGTATGGTAAAAAGGTCACAATCAAGTTGAAAGGGGCTCAAGAAGAAAATTCTACATTAAAGAATGAGTTAGAGCAAGCACTGGAAAAGATTCGTCTCTTGGAAAGTCAGAAAAACTGTTTGGTTGAAAATTTGACAACTGATGGTCAAAAATTTGAAAAGGCTAAAAAAGAGATAGTGATATTGAAAGCTGAAAATCAAGATCTACAAGGAAGACTAAAGATCACTTTGTCCGGGCTAGAAGTCAAGAAAGCCTCTCTAAACAAGATGAACACTGGTTCGAAGATTCTTACAAACATCTTGTGTAGTCAGAAGCCTCCTTTTGACAGAAGCAGTCTCGGTTATGATTATGGTGCATCCTTTTCAAATGCTAAAGGTAAAACAATTTTTATTTCAAGTGTTGCACATGCTACTCCACATACTGCACTTTCAAATAATGTGTTGAGTAGTATCAAGAAAAAGAATGTGTCACGAGCTGCACGCACATCCACTTGTCATCATTGTGGTTTAAAAGGACACATTCGTCCCCATTGCAAAAAGTTGCAACGTCTACCTAAGACCAAGTAATGGCGGAAGAGTTTTTCTCCACCGAAGACAACTCCAATTTGGGTTAGAAAATCAGACTTGCCAATGAGTTTGCTCACACTCTGCTGAAAGATCAAACTACACATGTGTGGGTGGCTACATGTAAAAAGCTCTGATCAAGGAGATCAAGCTCCCTCCCCCAGTGCTGCTACGAAGATACATTCAGGGGGATTTGCTATTGAGGGGAGCTATAGATCCTAATTGGCAAGAAAGCTGCTGTTCGTATTTTTTAGCTTTGTCAAATTATGGACAAAAAGGGGGAGAATGACTGATCAAGGGGGAGTTCGAGAAGATCAAGCTGAGAAGATCAAACTGAGTCAGAGACAATCCAGATCTACATTGCTGTGCTATTTTTTCAATGTATTTTGGGTTTCATTTTGGGTAGATCCAATTGTATTGTCCTACGGAGTTTTGTCGATGAATTGCCAAAGGGGGAGATTGTTAGGTTTTTGAGTGTTGGCTAAATTCATGGGTTGGACAAAAGTCTGGGTCTTTGAGTTGTATTTTTTATTTAGAAAAGACCTTTGAAGATAGAAGATTGGAAGGACTCAGAAGAAGAAAGCCTGAAGGAATTAGAAGAAGTCTGCTGGAGAATTTGAGATGAATTTCCGGATCCAATCCAGAGAGGGGTCCGCTCGAGCGACCATTGTCTTCGCTCACGCGAACAGTGTGCAGGTTGCCCGGTTCTGTAACAGAGGCTGGACCGCTCGAGCGAACACTGAGACCGCTCGAGCGAACCTGGCGCGGACAGTGAGATAAGATTGGAAACTTGATATTCTAATTGTGCTCAAACTGCTTGTTTTAATCCTAATCCTCTTAGGAAACTTTAAGCACGAACCAGGGCTATTTAGAGGGTTCTAAGGCTATTGCAAAGAGACCCTCACCTCTCATAGTACTGAGTTAGAAATTATCATTGAGAGAGTTTTTTTCTAGAGTCTTTATGAAGTTGTGCTGCCAAGTTCTCTAGAGTCACTTCTTCTGCATCCTTTGTAGAAGATTATCTTCCTGCGAGAAGATTTGAGGAGTCAAGTGCTGGTTTGGATCTGTTGCAATCAACGGTGTGAAGTCGTTGAAGCGTGAAGCGACATAAGATAACTTCAGTCCTTGGGTAGGGGATATCTAAGGAAGATTGCGAGATTCATAATGCTTGATTTGATCCAGTTCGGATCGGTGGTTTTTCACCCGGTTAGGGTTTTCCACCTAAAATTTGGTGTCCTTGTGAGTGTGCTTGTTGATTTATTTCCGCTGCATTATATTTGTTTTTGCACACTGTTGGGTTGATTGTTTGAGTAGACCAATCTAGAGATCCCGGAGGCCCCTGCATTTTTTTTCAATTGGTATCAGAGAGGGCTGAACTATCTTGTTGTGTTTGATCCTACAAGATTTCTAGAATGGTACTCAATCAGTTCTTGGCTAGACCTTCTATGTCTGATAATGATAATGAAGAAGAGGTGTCAGATCAAGAACAAGATTGCGAGGAAAAATATTACTCCACGTTTAATGATTGTGTGAGGATGACCAAGTATGGTAAAAAGGTCACAATCAAGTTGAAAGGTGCTCCAGAAGAAAATTCTACTTTAAAGAATGAGTTAGAGCAAGCACTGGAAAAGATTCGTCTGGTGGAAAGTCAGAAAAACTGTTTGGTTGAAAATTTGCAACTGATGGTCAAAAACTTGAAAAGGTTGAAAAAGAGATAGTGATATTGAAAGCTGAAAATCAAGATCTACAAGGAAGACTGAAGATCACTTTGTCCGAGCTAGAAGTCAAGCAAGCCTCTCAAAATAAGATGAACACTGGTTCGAAGATTCTTACAAATATCTTGTGTAGTCAGAAGCCTCCTTTTGACAGAAGCGGTCTCGGTTATGATTATGGTGCATCCTCTTCAAATGCTAAAGGTAAAACAATTTTTGTTTCAAGTGTTGCACATGCTACTCCACATACTGCACTTTCAAATAATTTGTTGAGTAGTATCAAGAAAAAGAATGTGTCACGAGCTGCACGCACATCCACTTGTCATCATTGTGGTTTAAAAGGACACATTCGTCCCCATTGCAAAAAGTTGCAACGTCTACCTAAGACCAAGCAATGGCGGAAGAGTTTTTCTCCACCCAACACAACTCCAATTTGGGTTAGAAAATCAGACTTGCCTAATGAGTTTGCTCACACTCTGCTGAAAGATCAAACTACACAAGTGTGGGTGGCAATATGTAAAAAGCCCTGATCAAGGAGATCAAGCTCCCACCCCCAGCGCTGCTACGAAGATACATTCAGGGGCAGTTGCTATTGAGGGGAGCTATAGATCCTAATTGGAAAGAAAGCTGCTGTTCGTATTTTTTAGCTTTGTCAAATTATGGACAAAAAGGGGGAGAATGACTGATCAAGGGGGAGTTCGAGAAGATCAAGCTGAGAAGATCAAACTGAGTCAGAGACAATGCAGATCTACATTGTTGTGCTGTTTTTTTCAATGTATTTTGGGTTATATTTTGGGTAGATCCAATTGTATTGTCCTATGGAGTTTTGTCCATGAATTGCCAAAGGGGGAGATTGTTAGGTTTTTTAGTGTTGGCTAAATTCATGGGTTGGACAAAACTCTGGGTCTTTGAGTTGTATTTTTTAGATAGAAAAGACCTTTGAAGATAGAAGATTGGAAGGACTCAGAAGAAGAAAGCCTAAAGGAATTAGAAGAAGTCTACTGGATAATTTGAGCTGAATTTCCGGATCCAATCCAGAGAGGGGTCCGCTTGAGCGACCATTGTCTTCGCTCAAGCGAACAGTGTGCGGGTTGCCCGGTTCTGTAACAAAGGCTGGACCGCTCGAACGAACACTGAGACCGCTCGAGCGAACCTGGCGCGGACAGTGAGATAAGATTAGAAACTTGATATTCTAATTGTGCTCAAACTGCTTGTTTTAATCCTAATCGTCTTAGGAAACTTTAAGCACGAACCAAGGGTTATTTAAAGGGTTCTAAGGCTATTGCAAAGAGACCCTCACCTCTCATAGTACTGAGTTAGAGATTATCATTAAAAGAGTTCTTCTCTAGAGTTTTTATGAAGTTGTGCTGCCAAGTTCTCTAGAGTCATTTCTTCTGCATCCTTTGTAGAAGATTATCTTCCTGCGAGAAGATTTGAGGAGTCAAGTGTTGGTTTGGATCTGTTGTAATCAACGGTATGAAGTCGTTGAAGCGTGAAGCGATACAAGATAACTTCAGTCCTTGGGTAGGGGATATCTAGGGAAGAAATCTGAGTTTCTTGTAATTGCGAGATTCATAATGCTTGATTTGATCCAGTTCGGATCGGTGGTTTTTCACTCGGTTAGGGTTTTCCACTTAAAATTTGGTGTCCTTGTGAGTGTGCTTGTTGATTTATTTCCGCTGCATTATATTTGTTTTTGCACACTATTGGGTTGATTGTTTGAGTAGACCAATCTAGAGATCCCGGAGACCCCTGTATTTTTTTCAGAGTTTGAGGTAATAACTTCTAGAGTTCTGCCTTCACTCGAATTTTTGTTATTTTTCTTTTGAGTAGTAATCTCCTCCCACTCCTGTTTTTCAAGGGCAAAAACAGGGTTAGCATCAGCAGTTGGTTTGCTTTCTACAGTCTGATTTCCTGCTAACTTGATTGTCCCATCATCTATCAGAGCTTGTATCTTTTCTTTCAAGACAAAGCAATCAACAGTTTTATGATTAGTCATCCGATGGTATTTGCAAAATTTTCGATGATCAACTTTATCAACCTCATCAAGCCTTTTTGGTTCTGGTAGTTCCAATAAATTTCTCTCCAAGAGTTCTCCAAGGAGATCTTCAACGTCTTCATTCGGAAAAGGGTAAACCTTCTCCATTCTTTCTTTTAATGATGGACGCTTTTTTCCAGCGTTTTTCCTTTGTTCTGATTGAACAGGTTTATCCACTTGTTTGTCTTTGGATTTCCCAACTTCAACAACGGTGACCTCTTTCTTTGGCTGTGCTTTCTGATGAGTTGTTGACTGTGATGGTGTTACTTTCTTGGTTTTGGCAACCTCTTTATTATGCCTTAAAGTGGAATTTTCCAAGTCATGAGCCCTTTGATTTAAGGCTTCAAATGTTTCCACAGGTGAGGCTAGAAGAGGATGTCGTGTCTCATGATTTAGACCCCGTAAGCAAAGTTTGATCTTTTGCCTTTCTGAGAGTGGGGTAGGACAACGGAGACTAAGATCTCTCCATTGTGATATGTATTGTTCTGCAGTTTCATTGAGTAGCTGAGAGGCTTCAGTGAGTTCTTCAATCCCGACTTCTCTATTAATGCTGTAGAAGTGTTGAAGAAATGCATGCTTCATATCCTCCCATGTTGTTATTGACCTAGCTAGTAGGTGTGAATACCACGTGAAAGCCGCTCTTTTTAATCCTGTTACAAATTGTCGCAAAAGGAGAGCTGGATTTTTCGCTATGTCTCCACATAAAGCAACAAAATGTGCTAAAAATTCGCTCGGATCACCTGAACCGTCAAAATTTTCAAATTTGGGCATTGTATATCCCGGTGGAAATGGGACTTCATCCATGTGGGATGGATAGGGTTTTTGATAATCAAAATCAATTTTTCCAGCAGGCGTTGT
Organism: Umbellularia californica; assembly: GCA_028538565.1. Classification (NCBI taxonomy): domain Eukaryota; kingdom Viridiplantae; phylum Streptophyta; class Magnoliopsida; order Laurales; family Lauraceae; genus Umbellularia; species Umbellularia californica. The sequence goes on from JAPQWN010000005.1 coordinate 16,478,246, forward strand.
GACTTCCTTGACTGTTCGAAGCACAAAATCTTTAAGGGAATTTAGATCAATGTTAGCATTTGATAAACTTGAAGACCGATCCTTAAATGGATTTTGTTTCAATGAGGCAATTTCTGCTTCCTTTTCATTTAACTTCTGTTGCAGTTTAGCTATCATCTCCTCCATTGTTTTATCTCCTTCAGCTCCTGTAACGAGAACATCAGCGAACGATTTTTGTGAAACAGATGGAGATGATGGAGTATTGACATTATTGTGCACATGTGGCGGAAACTCTTCTTCCATGAAGATGGCCTCGGGTTGATCATAGAGTGGGTTACCCGAGAAAGAGGACTCTTCTGCTGAGTTTGAAGAAGATGAAGAGTCAATTGAGTTGACAGATTTTGTTGTCCTCATTTTTCGAGTAGTCCTATTAATTTTCTTTCATTGAGGCTTTGATGTGAGAACTACGAGACCACACCTTTGTGCTGAAGACGATCCCCCGCTTGTCCTTTTTGATTGACTTTGAGTTTCGGGGCGTGATTGACCTTCAGAGGTAACCATTACTGCTACAGTAGTCATTGGGGTCTTAGGTGTTTTGAAAACACTCTTAAGATTTGATGACTTTATTAGAGGTGTAAATTGGGATCCAAGAGCAGGGGTATCCTTTGCCCTATGAATCTTGCCTCCAACATGTGGAGTCCTCTTTAAATCAAATGGTGAGACACTCCCGAACAGCAAAGTAGGTGGGGCCAAGGCAGCTATGCGGATGATTTCTGGTGCCAATTTGACTTTGGATGCTGCTTCAGCAATAACGATCACCTTGCGACTTTTGAATGCAACATTGATTGTTGATTCCATTTTCCCCTGCATTTCCAAAGTAGGATTTAGTTAAAAGAATCAATAAATCTTTTCAAGATGAGAGGAAGAGTAGGTCCTACCGGGTGTGCCAGAAATTTGTACACAATAAATTAATGCATAAATAAAGAAATGCACTAAAATTCATTGGATACAAATTTCCCTCCGTTTAATGGGAGGTTTTACATTCAATTTTATGGGTATATCACACTCCCGATCGTGAGAACTCATCGATCGTTAATTACATCCTCAATGGAAAACCTCTGATTATCGAGATATTGACTCAATAAAATTTACAAAGAAAATACAGGAATTAAATAAATAAAATTCATAAGTTCTTTTTCTTCGTCTTTGCTGTCAGAAGTAGTTCTTTAGATTCACCTGGATCTTTGTAATCATTTCTCGATTGGGTTCATAAATTGATGAATTTGATGATGATGATTTTTTTATATGGAAATGGGCCACTCCTTATATATTTTTTTATTGGTCCATCATAATGGATTTGAAATGGCTAGGCCTCATTGTTGAATGAGTTGAGTTGGATTAGTTGACCCAAAACCTTTGGTTAGATATATGGGCTTTGACCTTTTCTCTTAGAGAAATTTTTTTTTGAAATTTGAAAAGTGGTGTTTGGGCTCCCTTGTATCAAGGAGAAATTCTTAACTTCCTTCCTTTTATCTGTTTAAACATCTTATACCCAATTCATACGCAGAAAGCTTGAATTGCTGGAAGGTTGAAAAAGCTTGCATTAGGAATACAAACAACTTGTAGAGATCGAAAGTGGGGTATGTTTGCCTTCCCTTTTCTTTTATATCATTCGGTATTCCCATTTGTATTGACTAAAATTTCATGTCAATCTATATATATATTTGTTTTATAAGATCACATTTCAATCTTTTCATCATTTTTTTTTAAACCAGTATTGTAACCAAAATTTTTTGGTCATCATCATATTCAAATTTCTGTTAAAATCAGGGCTGTAAAGCACTGCCGGGGGACATTGATTGTGCTCGGTAGTGCGTAACAGTCCCAGAGACTGTTCGGTAGTGCACTGCAGTATACTTTTCAATTGATTTTCTGTCCGCCAGTGTGTAGCAGTCTTCTTCCAGCATATTTCTTCTCATTTCTGAGATCATTTCAGAAGGTTTTGAGAAACTTTGAGCGCTGTCCAACTATAAGTGAATGTGCCCAATTGTCCTTTTAAATAAAAGTCTTTGTGATCTATCACTTGATTCCTGGGGTGCGAAGTGTGAATTCCGGGGAGTCATCGGTGTTAAGACCAACAAAAGAAAGATTCAAGGTTGTGCCGCTGTGGGGCCTTTACATGAAAATCAGGACGATGAACACAAAAAAAAAAAAAATCGTGAATTTCCTTTTCTCCTAAGTAAAGAAAACCAAGAAAGTCTCAAAGAACCCAGTGTAGTGAAACATCAGGGCGTTGTAACACTGCTATGGCCGTCCGGTTGCACTCTCGGAGGCCGGTTACCTTGCTATTTGGAGAGTGGGAGTTGCCGGTGTGAATCTGGCAGAGGTTTGGGTCAAGTGCAGAGGATGCTTGATTTGCATCTTAGACTAATGTTTGACCAATTTTGTCCATTTTCTTGAATTAGCCCCAAGCCATGTTGTTTGGATGGCTTCATTGAGTTTCGACTCAATTAGATCATCATTTAAGTTGGCCTTCAATTTGGGCTATAAGTGTTGACTCATTTTTTTAGGTTGGCTTTGGTTAATTTGAATCACATTTTTGTGCCTGTCACAATCATGTCATATTTTTGGGATGGGCATGGGCTGAAATTTGAAGCCGTTTGAGATGAGTTTTCATCCCATTCATGTAATTAAGTTTGGGTTGTACCTGATTGAGTTGGGCTTATTTCCAAACCACAATTTGCGTGGACTTTTTGAACTATAAGGTCATAGTTTAGGCCAAACTTTTAACCTATTTAAAAATAAGTGTGGGCTGAATTTCAACCCATTTAATGGAGTTAGTTTGGGCTGGGTTTTAACCCAACTTAAAGGCAAACCTAGGTTGTATTCGGATGCATTTAGAGAAATCAGTTTGAGTTGAGTTTTAACCCATTTCAAAGATGAGATTGGGTTGAATCCCAACCCATTTAGAGAAACCAGTTTGGGTCAATGTTTTAGGGAAACAGTTTGGGTTGGCTTTTAAACCCATTGGTAATCCCTACAAGGACCAATGTAGGCAAGTATGCTAGAGTCTAAATTCAGTCTTTGCTTGGGTTGGATTTCAAACCTTTATAATAATGCGAAGTTAAATTGTTTAGCTAGAGATTCAATACATTTGTTGAAAACCCAACATATTTGTTTAATGAGATTTAGACAATATGTAGCCGGTTCATTCTTTAATTTTTGGAACCCATTGGTAGAAATGAATTCAATGTTCTGGTTGAATTCGGGTTATGGTTTCAGGGTACATGTTTAGTGAAGCCCAAACTGTATGTCTGGTGTAACCTGGCCTATTTACAGCCCTATAATCTGGGTCTTAATCCACTTATAGTCTCCATTGAGACCATGTATGGTGTACTGCACATTTACTACCCTTATTTGAGCTACTATACAGTCAATTTTAGGTTCATTTCTGAAAAGGATTCAGACTCATTTATAGTCCATTAGCAACTCTATTTAGGCCATTTAAAATTGTAGTGTGGGCTAATGTTCTGACTTACTTAGAGCCCTCATTTATGGCCCATTTAAAGCAGCACTTGGGCTGATTTTAACTCTTTATAAGGACGAACTTGGGCTGAGTTTTTAACCGATTTTGTAAATGATTTTTCAGCATGTTTGCTCATGGGTTCGGACCAAGCCTTTTATTCAGTCCATTGTTGCCAAATAACTGATTTTTAGCCCCTTTTCAATTGTGCTTTAGGCTGTTTTTCTTAAGTCCATTTGTAGCCAAACGCCGGACTAATTTTTAGCCCATTCACAGAACTAATTTTCAGATTGTTTATAGGAGTATACTGAACTAATTTTCAGTCCATTTGAGATCCTCTTTTACACTGTATTTCAGCCTACCACATTCACCTTCTTGCGGTGGCTTTTGACCCAATTAGAGCCCAATTTTTCAACCTGTTTGCAGATGAATCTGGCTGTAACCCGGCCCAATTTCAGCAAGTGTTTGGGCTAAAATCCAGCCCAGTTCAGCCAATATTTGTGCTAACTCCTGACCCATTTAGAGCCCCATTTTGGACTGAGTTTTTAACCCATTTGTAGACGAAATATGGCTGTAACCCAGCCTAGTGCTTGGGTTAAAATCCAGCCCAATTCAGCCGATATTTGGGCTAACTTCTGACCCATTAAGAGTCCCATCCTGGACTGAGTTTTTAACCCATTTGTAGATGAAATTTGGCTGTAACCCAGCCTATTTTCAGCAAGTGTTTGGGCTAAAATCCAACCCAATTCAGCCAATATTTGGGCTAACTTCTGACCCATTTAGAGCCCCATCTTGGACTGAGTTTTCAATCCATTTGCAGCCAATATATGGGTTGTTTGTTTAGGAGGATTTTTGCTGTTTATTTAGATGGACTCAGCCTATTTGTAGGGTGTTTGGTTGGGTGAATTCAGGTTTGTGGGCTGTTTGTTTGGGTGAATTCAGATTTGTGGGCTGTTTGTGAGTTGTTTGTTTGTGGAGAATTCATTTTTGTGAGTTGTTTGTTTGTGGAGAATTCAGGTTTGTTCTAACGATGGAAGTTCTTGCTTTGGAATTTTTGGTTCAGACATTGGAAGTTTGTCTTTCTCTAGAGTTGGTTCCAGCATTCGCTGCTCTTGTTTCTGTCTGATAATTTTCTTTTCTTCTTCCAATTCTAGTATTGAAGCTTCTTCTACTTGCTTGGGAATTTCCAGTTCCAGCAATGGAAGTTCTTCTTGCTTTGGAATTCCTAGTTCTGGCAATGGGATTTTTTCTTGCTCAAGAGTTTGTTCCCCGATCCTTTAGAAATGACTTTTTCATAGTCAATTTAATGAGCTCAAATTGCTAACATCATAGTTAGCTGTTGCAGTTGAGAGTATATGTTGTCTAACAGAAGGTGCAGTGTGCAGTGTAGACTCTATTAATTCCTGCTAGCGCAATTACAACAATTTATAAATTTAAATGATGAGGTTTTAATTTCAGAAACTTTAGAGGGCAGATTTCCATTAGGAAATCTGAATCTCCAACTTCTTTTTTTTTAGGTGGGAGGGCAGACTTCTTTTAGAGAAATCTGAATCTCCATTAAAAAAAATGAGGAAGTTTTAAAGAACAAATCCTTTTGTAACATAAAGATTTGGATTTTTACTTGATGGAGGGCAGAAACCTTTGAACAAGGATCTGAATCTCCATTTTTAATGGAATTGAAGTGGTGGGAAAGATGAAAATGGAGTGGGTGTGGAGGTGATGTGGTGGCTGGAGGGCAGAATCCTTTTAAAGAGGACTCCGAATCTCCAATAATGGTAGTGGAGAAGATGAAGCCAGAGATGAAATTTTTTTTACCTTGTCTACTTCTCTGTCTTCTCCTTTTGTCTTTCTCTTTTTCTCTATTCTTTCTCCTCTCCGTTAGAATGCCAATCCAATTTCTCTTTACTTCTCCCCCTTTTATTATTATTTTTGTTTGAGAAGTTATATAACTTCCCATGATAAGGTCGTGAGAAATGGGTGGGAAGTTTTTTAAAACTTCCCACAACGATCTCTCTCTTTCAAATGCTTGAGTGGGTCAAATGGCTCTCATTAGATCATTTTGTGGGGCCCACATTTGGATTTTGAGGAATAAAAATAGTTTATATAGGGATTTGAAACTTAGACCTTTGGGATGATATACATTAGCTTCCACCACTTTACCAATAGCTACTCATGTAATTTCTTTACTAAGAAAATATTTTGAAATTTTGATGACTCATGTCATTGAATCATGTTAATTTAATGGGTTTAGAACAATTTCTATATGCATTTTTTTTTTTGGCAAAATTTTGACATCAACATACATCAAATCACACTTTCAAATGTTTTATGATAATGCCGTGTAAACGGAATTCTCCCTGAAAATTTCCAACTCCCCTAGATTCGGGGAAATACAAGTCTCCTCTCAAGGCTATTATGATGGCTTTTGCACTATTATTTTTTTTTCAAAGGTTGTGAGATGCATTTTTTTTTTCATTTTTTAATAGGGTTCTTTTGAGGTGATTTTTCTTTTATGCCATATATTTCACCTATTTCAAGTTCATGCATCCCTTATCAATTCTCATTTTCTTTTCATTCATTTTTGTTCTTTTCAAAATGGTCCCCAACAATAGGCAGCCCTTTTCAATTCGCCCGAATTAATTCACTGGTTTTGGTTGGCTTAACTATCCCGACGGACTAGGAGGACTTATAGAACCAAATTTCAGAAAGTCATCATACTTTTTCTGAAAAAACTCTGAAAACGACATTTACAACTTTTTATCCAAGAAATTTGAGATGATGTACATGTGCTACCATGAAAAACAAAGTTTGGTATTCTTTTTTTTTTTCTTTTTTAAGAAGATGATGAACCTTCATTTTACTTCCAAAAATATTTTAATATTCAAGATTTCTAGACATCTTCAAATCGTCAAGTTCTTTTGAAAACTTTTCTAAAACACATGACAAAAACCGAAAAAAATGGTCCACCCCGAACCAGCATAGGTGGTCTTTTAGCGTCAGATTCCCAAACGGGTTGCTTACCATGGCAAGTGGATTAGTTTTGGCTCAACAGGAATTCGTTTATCTCCCTATTGGCGTAACCCGTCTCAGACCAAATTTCTTCGATCTTACTCTGCGGTTCCCGAACCAATAGTCTTCTTTGTAATCTTCTAGTCGAGGTCAAAAATAGTCCATTGCACTTTTTCCTATTTTCTCTTATAAATGAATTACAATTCAATCTAACACACCGGTAGCAACAACCTATCCTCTTTGCTCTACGTTTAATGGCATAAAGGCTCTTACCATCAAATGACGGTGATTGTTTATCCTTCATTTCTTGCTCGAATGCCTTCCTTATCTTCATCAATATGATGAACTTGATGTCGGAAGGGACATCGAGGTTTGACACAAACCACTCACATTGACTAAAACTGGAAACCATTGGGTTGCCTCCCAACAAGCGCTAAGTTTAACGTCTTCAGTCAGACAAAACTGAAAACTAAGTGAAAGTCTTGAAAACACACTTTTTTTAATTAGTAAAAAAAAAGAAAATTTTTTTTCCTAAAATTGGACAAGCGTGCTTGTCCCCACCCCCGACCTAATTTAGACAGCGTCCTCGACGTCATGCATGTAATGCAACAATGTGGTATTGTAACATGAGGAAAAAGAGATGGCAAGAGTTAAAGGGAAAGAAGTCATCGAATGATATTATGTGTTGCTCCTCATCCAAAAAAGACAAAACAAAAAGACAAAAAATAGAAGCTAAACTAATAGTATACACAATGTACACAAGTATAGGCCTTTGTCTGATCTAGGGCCTATCAATCCTGATAAATAGGATCATCCAGAAGGATTTCTTCAATGTGTTTATCCTTCAATTCCAGAAAAAATCTTAGCCTTTGACCATTAACATTGGAGATTTCTCCAGTTTTAGGGTTCTTAATGTCCACTGACCCATGAATATAAACAGTACGTACAATGAATGGGCCAGACCACCAAGATCTCAATTTCCCTGGAAATTGGTGTAACCAGGAATTGTACAGGAGTACTTTCACGCTAGGTTTGAATGACTTATGAAGAATTGATTTGTCATGGTTTAATTTCATTCGTTCCTAGTAGATTTTGGAATTCTCATGGGTATCATTTCTCAATTCATCAAGGTCATTATGCTGCAGCTTACGATAATTACCAGCTAGTGACAAATTAAAATTGAATGTTGTGAAGGCCCAGTAAGCTCTATGTTCTAATTCAACTGGAAAGTTAGCATGCCTTACCATAGACCAACCTATATGGGGACATCCCAATAGGGGTCTTGTAAGCAATTTGATAGGCCCATAATGCATCTAATAATTGCAAAGACCAATCCTTTCGAGTTGGATTGACTTCTTTTCCAAAATTTGTTTAATCTGCCTATTCGAAACTTCTACTTGGCCACTAGTTTGTGAGTGGTAGGGTGTAGCAATCTTATGAGTAACGGAGTATTTTTTTCATCAAATGATCAAAGGTACTATTGCAAAAATGAGTTCCACCATCACTTATGATTGCCCTGGGTATACCAAATCTAGAAAAGATGTATTCCTACACAAATCTGATTACCACATGTCGATATTCTTTTTTGTTGGTATTGCCTCCACCCATTTGGAAACATAGTCCACCGCAAGTAAGATGTACACATTACCGAAGGAATTTGGAAATGGTCCCATGAAATCAATGCCCCAAACATCAAAGATTTCCACAATTAGGATTGGGTGCAAGGGCATCATATTCCGACGGTTGAGTTTACCGAGCTTTTGACATCTCTCACAACTCAGAAAGAACGCATGACTATCTTTGAAGATTGTGGGCCAATAGAATCCACACTACAAAACCTTTGCAGATGTCTTTTTGGAGCTGAAATGGCCTCCACATGCGGGATCATAACAGAATGAAATGACACTTTGATGGTCCTCATTTGGAATGCATCTCCTGATTATCTTGTTGAGACGGTACTTGAATAGGTACAGGCCCAAAAGAAATATTTCACCTCAAACAAGAATTTGTACTTATCCTGTTTGGTCTAATGTTTAGGCATTTCCCCAGTGACAAGGTAATTCACTATATCTACAAACCAGGGTAGTTGGGAAACACTCCATAATTGTTCATCAAGGAAGCTCTCACTCAGTGGGACATCATCCTGAGAGTCAACTGATAAATTAGTGAGATGATCTACTACAACATTTTCAGAACCCTTTTTTTCCTAGATTTCCAATTCAAACTCCTAGAGCAGAAGTATCCACCTAAGAAGACGAGCCTTCGCATCCTTCTTAGCAAGAAGGTACCTTAAGGTGATCAGTGTATACGAAGACTTTAGATCTTATCAAGTAGGATCTAAATTTCTCTAGGGCAAAGACCACAGCTAGCAATTCCTTTTCAGTTGTGGTATAGTTTAGCTGTGCATCATTCAGGGTTCTACTTTCATAATAGATTACATGGGGCTTCTTATCCACTCGTTGTCCCAAAACAGCCCCAAGAGCATAATCTGGTGCGTCACTCATTAGCTCAAATGGGATAGTCCAGTTTGGAGGTTGGATGATTAGGATAGAGGTAAGTACTTTCTTTAGTTGTTCAAAAGGCTTGAAGGCACGATTCATTAAATTCAAATGGAACATCCTTTGCAAGCAAATTGCACAAAGGATTTGCAATTTTACTGAAATCTTTTATGAATCGCCTATAAAAACCTACATGGCCTAAGAAAGATCGTATAGGTTTGACAGTCCGTGGTGGTGGAAGATTAGATATCAGATCAATCTTTGCTTTATCTACCTCAATGCCTTTTTAAAAGATTACGTGTCATGAAATTACACTTTTCCTAATTCAAAACCAGATTTATCTCTTTACACCTAATCAGCACAAGTTCCAGATGGTACAAGAACTATTCAAAATCATTTCCAAATGCTAAAAAATCATCCATGAAAACCTCAAGGAATCGCTCAACCATGTCCAAAAAGATACTCATCATACACCGCTGAAAAGTAGCCGATGCATTGCATAACCCAAAGGGCATGCGACGATAGGCAAATGTTCCAAAGGGACATGTGGAAGTAGTCTTCTCCTTATCCTCTGGTGCGATTGGAATTTGATTATAACCGGAATAACCATCAAGAAAGCAGTAATATGCATGTCCGGTTATTCGCTCAAGCATTTGGTCCATGAATGGGAGTGGAAAGTGGTCTTTCTGGGTGGCTGAATTCAATTTTCTACAATCTATGCACACTCTCCATCTAGTATGTACTCTGGTTGGCACCAATTCATTTTCTTAATTTTTCACCACTGTGATTCTTGATTTCTTTGGTACCACTTGAATAGGACTCACCCAAGAATTGTCTGAAATTAAGTAAATTACTCATGCATCCAATAATTTGAGCACCTCCGCCCTAATTACTTCCTTCATAGCCGGGTTTAGTCGCCTTTGTGGTTACCGAGAGGTTTTTGTATTTTCCTCTAAATGAATCTTGTGTTGAACAACAGGGGGACCTATGCCCTTGATATCTGCTATTAACCACCCTATAGCTTCTTTATGATTCCGAAGGACTTTGACCAGTAATTCTTCTTGGGCAGTGTTCCAGTCTGAAGTTATAATGACGGGAAGGGTTTCTGAAAGGCCAAAGAACACATACTTGAGTGTGTCAGGTGGTGGTTTTAGGTCCAATTTTGGGGGTACTACAATCGATGGCACAAGCGGGGTATCATAAAGAAGTTAATGCACTGCTAGATTCATCCCCATTCTGAAAGGCTTATTTGGGCTACCACCTATTCTTTTCCAAGAATGGGGATGAATCTAGCAGTGCATTAACTTCTTCAATGTGGCCATTTATGTCAAAATCACCCCCAAAATGCACAAGAAAAGCCTCCAATGGATCCTCACAACTTATCTGGGGAACTGCATATTCCACCACCTCATGTAAATAGCTAACCTCAGCAATCCCATCATCCTCATATTGAGGTTGCTTAGTCACATTGAAAATGTTAACTTGAAGTGTCATGGTGCCAAATGAAATTTGCATCACACCATTCCTACAATTGATCAAAGTATTGGATGTTGCTAGAAATGGTCGTCCTAGAATGACTGGTATTTTGGCCATTGTTTCTATTGGTGGTTTTGTGTCCAAGACAACAAAATCCACAGGGAACACAAACTCTCCCACTTTGATGAGGACATCCTCCACTACCCTTTTCGGGTATCGAAGCATCAGCCAATTGGAGGGTCACATAAGTTTTCTTTAACTCCGCCAAACCTAGCTCTTTGTATATGGAATACAAAAGTAGGTTGACCCTCGCACCCATGTCTAGTAATGGTTGCTCAATATGATGTTCCCTATCTACCATGAAATTGTAGTACACCCTAGGTCCTTGTATTTGATGGGTTGGGCAAGAAATAACGGAGCTGGATTGCTGAGCTAGGAAAGCCTTTTTGAGTACGTTGGTGGTTCTCTTGAAGGTGCAAAGGTCTTTCAGGAACTTAGCATAGGCATGAATTTGTTGTATTGCATCTAATAGTAGGATGTTAATCCTCACTTGTTTAAAAACTTCAAGTACCTTATCCAACTGGGCATTTGATTTTGCTGGGGTTAGCCTTTGAGGGTATGGAGCTTTAGGAATGAAAGTCCGGAAGTGGATCACTAGGTGATGGATTTCCTACGGCAGTGCTTGTTTCCTGAACCGGCTCATGTTCCTTTTGTTTCTCTTCAGCTTTTGGCTCATATTCTTGAATCCTCAATCCTCTTGGGGATCTCTACTTTGTTATCAGCCTGACGGCCGAACCTAAGTATGGTTATGGCTTTAACCTGCTCATGGCCCTTCCCCTTTATGTCATGAGCTTCAAATTGGCCTTTTTGAATTTGGCTCTTGGGGTTGGCTTCTGGTTGAAAAGGGAAGGTTCCCTTGTCCCTGGCACTCAATGAGTTAGCCAATTGGCTCACTGTGTATTCCAACTTTGCAATTGATTGTGTGTTGGCATTTAGACTCTGAACGATGCTTTGCTGAAACTGGAGGGTATTCTGAGCTAAAAGTTCGATGGTTTCCTCAAAAGAATTTACCAGCTGATTTTGTGAATTGGGGTTGAAATTTTGCATGGGTTGTTTTTGGAAACCTGGAGGTGGCATGGCCTGAGATGGGCCGCCCTAGTGTAGACCCTTAGACCAAGAAAATTTTGGGTTGTCCTTCCAACCCGGATTGTAGGTGTTTGAATAGCGATCATACCTTGGCCTATTCTCACATCGAGTGTTTTAATACACTACACTCACTTCCTCAGTATTTTCTCCCATTACCCAATTTGGTGACTCAACACTATCCCCTATGGCTTGACTGCATTTTAGGGACTCCAAAGTGTTTGGAGTGGGACTCTGATTTCCCTGTTTCAGTTCTAAGGCTTCTAACCTCTCATCACTGTGGCCAATTTGGCCTCTGCCTCAAGCTTTGGTTCAATTCTATGCATGCCCCCTCTTTCCACAATGGTTTGTCTTTTGGGCTCCTCTTTGATGGGTGCCTATTGCAATGCGTTTTCAGTGACCTCTTCCAAATATGTCCATGCTTGGTCTGCTATTTCTGTATGAATGAACCATTGCAAAATCATTCCACCACAGTATTTGTTGGGTAATCCATCCCCTCATACAAAATTTGAACCAATCAAATCTTTTCAAAACCATGGTGTGGTCATTGGAGCATAAGGTCCTAATTGAACCGCTCCAAGTAATTGTACATGGTCTCCCTTGCCAATTGACGGAAACTATTCAAGTCTTATCTCATCGAGGCTTTTTCTGTTTGGAGTAGAACTTCGTGTAGAAAGCCTCAACTAATGCTCCCCAAGATGTGATGGACCCCGCTTGTAAGGCATAAAGCCATGCTTTAGCCTTTTCCTTCAAGAAAATGGGAACAACCTAAGTTTTAGGGATTCCTCAGACATTTGATTATATTTCATGGTTCCACATGTCTTTGAATTCCCTAATATGTTGGTATGCGTTTTCCTCGTCCATCCCATGAAACACAAGGAACATCTGGATCAAGCCAGATTTCAGCTCGAATGTAGCATTAGAGGTAGGTAAGGTGATGCATGATGGTTGGGTAGTTCGGGTTGGGTACATGCACTTCCTTAACGTAATAGCTTGAGGTTCTTCCGCCATTATTTGAGAAATTTCCTCAAATATGAAAGATTGTCCTACAACTATAAGAGGTAGATCTGACTCAATTTGATATAAATGTTTTTTTTTTTTTTTTTTTTTTTTTTTTTTTTACACGTACCCAAAGCTTTTCCAATTGATTTTTCTTTGATCGCATATAATGGGTCCTATCCTAGTGCAATCTTGGCCTAATATGATGCACAAGCAATCAAGCAAAGATTAAGGCACTCAGAGAATTATCTAATGGGTTCACCTAATCAACTAAACAGCTCCTAACTATTTGAAGAGTACACCTAGGTCTCCATTTCGGTCTTATGAAGTCAAATCGACTAAGTAAGCCCCCAAGTTGAATGGTGGGGTCACAATGCACTTGGCAAGGTCCCGCTTAAACACCAAAGTCCTAGAACTGAGACTGCCACCTTTTAGAGGGACATGGCTTACCTAGACATCGACTTGACCAAAGAGCGCAACTAGTGCAACCTTTGGTTGTCCTTGTCCGAATGAGCTTGAAATCCTTGGGCCAATGTCTAATTAATTTTAATTAAAGATGGATGCCTATGTGGGGTATGTTTAAATCTAGTGGGCAAGAATCTGGTGATGAAATCTGGTTCTTTTCTTGTTGGGGTTGATTGCCCTTAACTAAGTGCGTGTCCAACTAACTTGTGAGTCAATCATGCAGTCACACTTGAAGAATTTAAATCAACCAAGCCCACTTGCAAATAAAAGGAGTCGTGGGTCAAGTTTAGAATACACCTAGAGTTCCGCCCATTCTTGAAGCCTTTGGAAATCCTTCTTTCCCAATCATTTGTTGTCTTGCAAACTACAAAAAGAAATCAGTAATATTAGAATAGACAGAAAAAAGAAACAATCTTTTTTCCTTATTAATTTTTTAAAATTGTTTTGTTTTTATTTTTTTAACCTTTTGACCAAATTGTTGACTATTGATGGGGACCTCAAAAGTATGTCAATGTTGGGCTCGTTGGAGAGAGGATCTTATGCTGAACATTTTTCATGTTTTGCATTTCCTTAATTATTCGAGGTATGGAAAGTCCTCTAAACTCCATTGCAATTTCTACTCAAAAGCAGTCCCCACATATTAAGATTTCTAATTTAAAATTAAGATTCCTAATTTAAAATTTTTCTTAAAACTGGCTCCCCGGCAATGGCGCAAAAAATTTGATGTGATGAGAACTTGATCCATGTCCCAAGTATATCTAGAGAGATCCAAACGCAAGGTCTAATCGGAGCTACAGTAAAGATTAGTATATATGGGCCATTTGAAATAAATACTTTAACAACAAAGATTATAAAATTCAAATAGGCAGATTTAAGAATAAAATAATGACCAAATTGTAACCAATTGAATTCTTTATAATATATATGGCCGGTTTCGCCTCCTGGGCTCACTCATGAATGTGGTGAGTCGAGACCCTCTGCGTGATAATATCTAGCCTAAAACTCCAGCAACTTAGGAACAACATTATTTAACCGCAAGTGCACGGCTGTCTATTTGAGACAGTGGTAGATACAGGTCAAACCCACATGGAGCTAGTTAAAGAAAATTTTAAATTAAGAAACTTAATTTATCAAAGAAGATGAGTGAGTTAATGAAAACAAAATCACACAATCAATTAGAAGATGAGAAATAATAGTTGATAAAAATGATTAGAGCATATATAGTAATCAAATAAGCATCCACCCTTTTATTTATCAAGTAATCATAACTTGGTCCAACCTTTACTTCAAACCGAAGACAAATTAATGTTTTTCTACTTGGATAATTTAACTTTAAAAGCCTTTTTAATTAACAAAAATCCAAAATCCAAGACTTCATTTGCCTCAGAGAAGTATAGAAATAATCCAAGCACTACTCATCAAAGGTAAGCATAACCCATCAAAGGAAAACTTAGTCCTAAGTATGGACTATCAAACCTAAGCATGGATAGTAAAAAATGTATTTCTATTTTCATAAATTAAGAATGAAGGTTTGCCTAGGGCACGAAGGCAAGTCCATAATTATTATGCACATAAACATGGAACACAAATTGTAACTACTCAATAAATAAAAAAGGTGATTACTTATCTTCATCCATAGCTCAAATCAAATAAATTAGCCCGCCATAGCAAAGGATACTTCTTGATTTATCATTAAAAATGCACCTTTACAACTTCTCTTTCACAATAATCTTCCTTCAAAATAAGTCCTTGGATATGGACCAAGGATACCAAAAGACAAAATCACTGGAAAGAAGAAGAGGGAAGATGAGATGGAGCCGACCTCACCAATCTCTCGCGAGCAACACACAGGGCCTCACCAATAACTCATGAGCAGCACTCACGGCTTCCTTTTGTGGTCTCCTCCTTTGGTTCGGCCTCTCCAATCACTCGCAAGCAACCCTTTTTATAAGGGTGCATAGGGGACAAATGTCCCTATTCATCTGATTGCTGCAGTGAGGTTCGTCAAGTGATTGGTTTCGCTTGCGGTGCATGCACAAGTCTTCACATGGTATGCACAGGTCTTCAGCGGTTGTGACAATCCATCTGCGTCCACACCAATGGGTGGTGCTCTTGTGTACAGGTGTGGGTCCCACATATAGCTTGTGTGGACTTTTGTTCTCCTTTGTTTCTCTCTTAAGGCGGGTCCTAAAAACACGAAGATACCCTAGAAAAATAATTAAAAAAATCATTTCATGTGTAAATCAAAAGTCATGAGAGATTTTTGGATTTTCATGCTAAAGATCGAAATTTTCATGATTTTAAGTGAAAATGTGGGTTTTCAAAAGATGTTGACTTAAAAACATAAGATCATCATTTCCCAATGAAATCAAGCATGATTAGATGATTAAGTCCTTCATTATTAAAAATTAAAAATTAAAAAGGTGCAATTTTAAACACTCATCAGACAGTTGGCTCGAGCGGACCAAAGGTTGGCTTGAGCCAACAACGATCTGGGTGGGGTTCGTTTGAGCGACCTGGCTCCTGGGAGGTTGGCTTGAGCCAACTGGTCTCTGGACATGGTTCGCTCGAGCGAACTGAGGTTGGCTTGAGCGAACTGTGTCAAGTACCCGTTTTCTGTGCTGTTTGTGCTCTTTTTTCCTCCCTTTCGAGCCTCCTTTGAGCCTCGACTCTTCTACATAAATGAGGGCCTCCTTGCCTTCTCAAAATCACATTTCTCCTCCATCAAACACTTCACCACAGTACATAAGAGTCCATCCAATTCACCCTCATTCATCACAAGACAACCCATCATTCAGGAAATCCATATGTAAGCATAACACAGTATTTAACAAAATAGAATGCATAATTTCCAAGAGGCTAAACTAAACAAAAGGACTCATCAATATGCATTTATGAAAGCAATAGAAGTTGTAGCAAGAAGCATAGATGAAAACAAGTATAAAATCACCAAGAACAAGTAGTGAAAATTAGATTTTCTACAAAACTTGCTAGCATTAAAATTTATCCATTCATCCACTTGCCTTGGCCTCCAAGAGAAATAAACAAGTTTCCAATCTCACTCCGAAGCCCAAAATCTCCAACCTACACAAAACCCCCAAAAAATACACCCATTTAGAACCCTAAATGGCCAACACAATGAATAAGAAGGAGAGGGCTTACAATAATGGAGGTGAAGACTCTCTAGGGCTAGAAAAACACAAATCTAGGAGGAAGGGATGATTTTTTACTTGGAACTGGAAGGGCTTCAAATGTCAAAGTCTTGCTCAAAAGGAACCCTAGACTGGTTGGATTCCTCTTCAAAAGGCATCCATGGAAAGCCCTCAAGATGGAGAAGATGAAGATGAGGTCTCATTCTCCATTTGGCAAGAGTTTGTGTGGATTTGGAAGGGAAAGAGCAAGAAGGAGGAGAAAACCCTAGCTTGGTTGGAGCATTCTTTGTCCCACAACAAACATGAGAAGAAGGGAAAGTGAAAAAGACTCTCTATATATTTAAAGTGGAGGTCGGTCCCATCACTAGCAAAGCTTGTCGGGCTTAAAACATAGGTTTCCGGGCCTCGGATGAGTTCAACGAAGAAGGGAAAAACGCTTGACATAAAATCTATTTTCCAATAAGTACATATTTCATGGGGTTTGGAAACATCGAAAATTGTGCCCAAATATTTGTGTTAAAAGACAGTTTTGCCCTTGAAGTTGGAAAAGTTGGGTTTCGGGGTTTCGAATAGGGACGGAGTGAACACAAAAGTTGTAGAGGCTAACAAGATCTAACCATCGGAGTTAAAAAATGAATTTTTTTTCAAATCGCGAATAACTCCCCATACTTATGCAAAAATCACTAAAAGGACCCTCAAAGAGTCTCATTAAATCACAAAAGCTCTCAAAATACCCCAAAGCTATATAAAAGCTATTCTAATCCCAAACCTAAAACAACATCCAGTAATCTCACTTAGAGCTAACACACGGCTTAATTAGTGCTAATCGCGATAGCTCAGGTCGGGGTCTTACATATTTGGAATATATTTGAATCCTAGAAGTTATGGGCAGACAGGGGAAACAAGATTTCTATAGCTAATCCCAATTTGTTGAGACGAGAGTTGAGTTGCTCATTCAAACTATTCTAAATCTAATGTTACATGCACAACCATATGCAAATGTTCCTCTCTCTCTCTCTCTCTCTCTCTCTCTCTCTCTCTGACGCGCCAACACACACACAACTTAGTGCATGCACATGAAGGTTGGCCCTTTGTGTCATATTTGGATTTTAGAAGATATTATATCAACAACATAATTCTATTGTCCCAAGAAAACATATTGCCATAATCAGTAAGTGTGCATTTTAGTAGGACAATGTGAAGCCTGAGGTAGATTTCTGACCAAGGGACAAAGAATAGAATGTGGAAAGATAACTGGGATTAGATTTGGAGTGGGAATGTCTCAATGATTTTTTTTTGCTTTTTGAATTTTTTTTTTTTTTTTTTGGGTGATGAGATGGGGGAGGGGAGTATAAAAAGTAGGAACTTCATTGGCATATTCATTTCTATGAAGTAGATCAATTTTGTCTAGACAAGTTGAGGCTTATGGATTAAGGTGAGATTTATGAAGAAGACAGGCATAATTATGAAATTTTACTCACTTGTATGAGTATGGCACTCCAAAGGTGAATGCTTATGTTTTGATTTGATCTTTTTTATTTATTTATTTATTTTACTTTGAGAATTGAAGAACATTTCTGCAATTCGTCATAAAATTGTGATAAGTTTTCTTATGATTTCCTTATTGGTTTCAATTAACACATTTTTGGTTGTTAAGTAGCCACAAAAATGGAACAAAAAGTAACTTGTTAATTAATTAACAGCGAACTTCATTCCTTGAGGTGGAGTTTATTTGTTATACCTTGTTATTAAAAGGTTCTTTTGGATCCAACAACTTCCTTTTGGCTATAACAGTGGAATTGCTATAGTAATGATCAATTGTTTGCAACTTTGGGCTGATGAATAAAAAATTATACAACATACTGCACCATAATCCCTTTAGTTTCTTTTTTGTTCTTCATTTTTATGGATTTGATTCAAATTAATAAATTCATTTGTTTGTAAATTTTAAACCTTTCAGACAAGAAGAGAAAAGGCTTCGCATTGACCTATCACTTTTGAAAAGCTATTGATATGTAATTTGGATATATTAAAAATCATTTTATAGTTCTCTCTCTCTCTCTCTCTCTCTATATATATATATATATATATATATAGAAGAAGCTATCGATGTACAATTTGGATATAATACAAATCATTTTAAAGTTCTAATTAAAATTTAGTCCATGAACTAGCTAGCATGGCTCTAATTTTGTTAATAATCCAACATGTTTAAGAGTTTATTCAGTTAGGTTAAATTTTAGATATCTCAAAGGCTTGACTTGTAGGCCTCAAAGCTAGCTGTAAATCAAATTTCAACATTTTTGATCCTCCATTTGGCAATTTGAACAAGTTCGCGCTCCTACAAAATTTATGCTTATATTACTTAAATATAATGAGGTGAGAATTGCCCATGATTGACTTTAAATCAAGTTTCAACACATGCGATCATGATACTCCGTTTTTACTTCTTTTGGCTCACTCTTTTTTTTTTCACAGTAGATGATAAGAAACTCATCAATGAATAACATCAGATGTAGATAACAGAAAAATACCTATTTAGAAGACAAGTAGATCACATATGCAGTATAAGTAACCAAGAAGTACATAACTAACACATCCTTTAATGGAGTAGCTGAAAAATTAAATTCTTATTAGACCTTAACATAACTATATTGTTTTTCCTTGTGAAGACAACATTTATGCATGCTTCCTACAGGGAGAGGCAATGCACCTAGATGTCCCCCTCTTACATCACAAACTTTCTACAGCATAGCTTAGATATCATGGAGCAGAGGAACTATCACCACTTGCACCTCTCAGAGTCCTGCAATTGGTTTGACAAGATCACTTCATTAGCACAAAAAAGAATAATTACTTATCCATGACTCAGGATGTTAGCAATATTGAATATCACACTTGCCACAGATGGAAAGTGCAGAGGTAACGATATTCATGGCCTTGAACCTTTAAACCTCATTAATGGCATGTCTAGTTACTACGTCCAAATGGTCATTTGGTAGGATTGATTTTCTAAGTAATTAAAGGCCCACTTCGATTTGGATGTCTTAATAAAATTAAGCTAGATACCATTCTCAAAAAAAAAAAAAAAAAAAAAAAAAAAAAAAAAAAAAAAAAAAAAAAAAGATAAAAAAAGCTAGAGATGCTCTAGTAACTTTAAAAATCACAAACATAAAAATAAGATAAAGTAGATACTTTCATGTTTCAAGTCCCATTCTGATTTGTGAGAAATCGAAGTCTGATCTCCTTGAGTGCTGTTAGAGCATCCTTTATGTTGATCCTCTCCCGGGGTGATCCTGCAGAGCAATTTAGAGCCAGTTCCATGATGGATGATACACACTGCACCTTTACATTAAAATGTTCTTCCCCTGGCCTTAGCAAGTTGGCATCTATAACCTGAATTATTGCATTGGGTAGTAACTCATTTACCCAATCCCTCAGGCTCAGATCTCCAGCAAATATTTCATCAGTGGGCTTCTTTCTTGTAAATGTTTCCATCAACATAATACCATAACTGTAAACATCGCACTTTGTGGATACCAATCCTTCCGATCCATACTCTACATCCAACATTAAAATGCTTTAGAAGAATTAACATATGTATGAGAAAAGTAACACATGACAGAAACTTGAAAATAAAAATTATATCTAAACGAAAATTAAAAGCTAGAGGCTTCACCTGGAGCAATATACCCAAAAGTTGCAAGAGTCTTGGTTTGTGCAATACTTTGCCCCTCATCTAAGAACCTTGCTATGCCAAAATCACTCACATGTGCAACCATGTCTTCATCTAAGAGGACATTACTGGGTTTCAAATCACAATGAACCGATGGCGTTGAATAACCATGGTGGAGATAGTCCAATGCAGATGCCACATCTATCATTATGCCTAATCTTTGCAAGATATCTAAGAAATAGTTGTGAGAATACAACCACTTTTCAAGGCTCCCGTTAGGCATGTATTCAAGTACTAAGGCTCTGAAATCAAGGTTAGAGCAACTGCTGATGACTTTGATAAGATTTCTGTGACGAATGTTCCGCAATATCTCACATTCTGTGTCAAAGCTTTTGAATGCACCTTCTGTTTGAAAATTGAATACTTTGACAGCCAAAGTCATCCCATTTGTTAGTATCCCTTTGTAAACTGAACCAAAACCCCCCATACCAAGCAAGTTGCTTTCATTAAACCCATCAGTTGCTCGCAGAAGTTCATGGTATGTAATTCTTTCACATGTAATCGTAGACAAGAAATTGGTTTCATGAATTGGAACTTTGTTTCTCCTTTGGTATCTTATGAATATGAATCCCAAGGTGAAGGCGAGCAATATCGATGCAATTGGCAACAAAATATATAGGACTAGAAGCACTCTTTTCATCTTTGATCTGTGAAGAGAACTGGTATCACATTGTGGGACTCGGAAGTGAGGAGCACCGCACAACGCTTCGTTGGACACAAATGATAGATATGTGAGGTTTACGAAAGGTCCTCCAGTTGGAATTTCTCCTCTTAATCTATTGAAAGATACATTGAAATATAAAAGATGTGAGAGTGTCTCTAATGACTTGGGAAGCACACCAGAGAGGTTGTTTTGGGATAGATCCAAGAATTCCAAGCTTATCAAGCTCTTAAAAGACTCGGGAATAGGTCCTTGTAGCCTATTATGTGCTATAGAAAGGTTAATTAAATTTTGCAAACCTCCAATTGTGCTGGGGATATGGCCTGAGAATTGATTTATTGATAGATCTATTTGGGTTGCTACCTTTAAATTTCCAATTTCTGGGGGTAGATATCCACTTAAAGAATTTGAGGATAAGTTGCACTCTAGAAGATCTTTGAGGCTCCACAGGCTAGCAGGCAGTCCAGAAGTTAATTTGTTGGAATCCAGATAGAGATATCTTATAGAAGTATTGTTCCCCAAGCATGCCGGAATCGGACCAGAGAGCTCATTTTTGCTAAAACGTAATGACCCGAGGCGAGGTAAATGGCAGAGGTCATTTGGAATTGATCCCTCTATTCTGTTGCTCCCAAGATCCAATATTTGGAGCTTCCATAACCCGTTGATTGTTGTTGGAATAAACCCACTCAAGTCATTGCCATATAGTTGTAAGAATGCCAAATTGCTTACATTACCAATTTCATTAGGAATGTTTCCCTTAATTCCACAATAACTTGCAACAATACCTTCCAGTGAAGTGGACAAATTCCCAATGTAAGCTGGAAGGATGCCATTCAGAGGGTTATCATCTATCCACAATGTTTTTAAATTTGTACAGCTTGTCAAAGAAGGGGGAAATCTCAATTCTACAGATGAAGAAGATTCACTGATCAAATTGTTTGATGATAGGCGTAGATCTTCGAGGAGTCCTAAATTACCAAGTGCATTAGGAATTGAACCAGTGAACATATTATGGGTAACGTCCACACGAATGAGATTAGAAGCATTCTCAATAGAGTCGGGGATCAATCCACCAAGGTTATTTACTCCAAGATAAAGATATTCAAGATTGGACAGGCCTATCATTGATGGAAGATTGCTTGAAAGGTGATTGGCCACAAATGAAATGGCTTGCAGTGTTGAGATATTGAAGATTGTTGCTGGAATGGGACCTCTTAAGCTATTCCATTCTAATACTAATGTCTCCAAATTGTGAAGATTACCAATCTCTGATGGTATTTGACCTGCCACAATGTAGAACACACATACATAAAAGTAAGTTTTTTTTTACGTAGGCTCTCCATCTTCCAAAAGAAAAAAAAAAAAAAAAAACAAGAGTAACAGAAAGTACGAAAATTTTAAAGTGATTAATGTAGATTTTGATTGTCAAAAGAAATTTGTCTCATAAAAAAAAAAAAGAAAAAGAAAAGAATAATTTCTCTCAGTTCAACCAATCCATTTTGAGTCTTTCCTTCGGCCAATGGAGATTTAATTCTGGCAAGCCAACTCCCCCAGCTTTTACTGTTCACAGCTCTTTCTGTTTGTTGGAGAATTCTTATAAAAGATTGTTTTAAATTTCCAGAATTTGAAAACTTTCTATTCTTTGTATTGAGGAAAATGTTAAATTATTGAAAGATATTTTCCGTATATATGGAAAAATTATGAAAAAGCAGCATAGTTACCTTATGAAAAAGTAGAAAAAAGAAACAAAAGCTATTATGAAAACATTATTTGCAAAGAATAAATGAAAATAATTAATGCAACAAAAGCTATTATTTGCCTTGTGAAATTTGCTAACTTCTTATGAAATTTTCCAAAAAAAAAAAAAAAGGAGAGACAACAATGTACTTGTCAAGTTTGATTTTATGAAGATAAAGCCACGATAAGGAAGTGATATTAATTAAAGGTAGGAGGTCGTATATACCAATGAGGCCAGCCCTCTGTATGATTAATATCTCCAAAGTAAGAAGATTACCCAGCTCTTGTGGAATTTCACCTACAAAAAGTATACAAAATTACTCAAAAGATTTTTATGTCTTATGTTATAATTAATGTATTTATGTATAGAGAAACGATAACAGTTAAAAAAAAGTTGAATTCTAAATGGGCATGCATGCACAAAGTTAAGATGAAGTTTTTGGTCTTGAAGTGCAAAGCAGGCTAGAATTTAATGCCGTAAATATTCATTACACACACATATGTTAGATTGTATGTCTTCAATCTAATAGATGATGTGAATGAATTCTTTTATTACCTTAATTAAGTTATTATTTCATGCTTTATTCATGTGATGAATGTATTTTACTATATGATTACACATAACCAATACAAAATGATATCATATTTTATGAGTTGAACCGGAGTCCACAAGTATATCAAATGTTATCCATGTATGTGGATGAAATTTACATACATGTTACATATATCACAACTCTTATTCTTGAAGTACTTTCACGTCCAGTAACTAAGCACCTCATCTAAAAAGGTTGTAGCACTACAATTACTATGAGATGGTGTGATTTTTCTCAATCATCAAAATGTAAGACTCTGGATTGTTTGTGTTAGTATAACATATTGAAAGGATCATGAGTAGCACCTTATGAAAATATGTTTTTGATCAAGGATTTCTCTCATAATTTCCATGCAATATGCTCTCAATCCTAAGAGATTATTAGACTTAAGTTTCTGCTACACATTTACTTTGAGTTACCAATGAGTAAGGCCAACTATAGGTCAACACGTTGGTATCTTGGTACGTGGTAGTGGGTCTGTGAGAACATATAATTCTCAAGTTGGAATCTATATATCATCTAAGATAGAAATATCCCTTTGTGCCAATTAATGGATTTCATAATTCGTAAGTGTGTACCCATATCAATTAGGAGTTAATTGGATGATATTGATGATTACCGTGATTATTTGAGTCACAATTAAGGATAATGAGATATGGATCTAATTTGGTTGGACAGATTAATTCCAATAGATACCTGGGTATAATTGATGGAGAGGCCTACTTATAGCAATTGAGAAAATTAAGGTCTTATTATAAATATTCATAAAACTGGAGTGCAATTGTATTCATTTAGTGCAGTTATTTGGAATTAACTATGGGTCCGGATTCACATGAGATTTGGGTTCCTGATCTTTAGTTGGAGCCAGTTTCTAAGCAATCCTTAGTGGTTCCAATGCTAGCCCTAAAAATAGAAGGTAAAATTAGAACTCTTAAAGGAATGAGGAGTATGACATATACTGATAATAGAACAAAACTTTGAATTGTGGTTTAAGAAGGGTGCTCTATAATAAACTATAAATAAGAGGAGACGGTTAGAGATCTCCACACACAATCTTATAAGCTCCCCTCTCTCGTTTCTCCTCTTCTTTCCTTTGGTTTCCTTCTAAAGAGCCTAGGGTTTCTTCCTCTTAGAGATCCCACCGTTTTCTTTGGGAAGTTCTCTACAAAAGGATCATAGTGTGGAAGAACACATGGCAAAGGAGATATAATCTATGAAAAGGGTTTTCGTAGTGTCAAGTTTTATAGTTCCCGATTTGAGCGCTAGCAAGCTCTAAATGTATAGATATACAGCCTATTTATTTTTGTAGATCTTTTATGTTTTGTTTGTTTCTTGATAGATCTTTGGTTTTAATGCATGAGATTAGGGTTTTAGATCTTGGGATTGGATTCTTGGCTTTTTGAGTGTTTGATCCTTGCATTAAGTGGATCAAAAGTTTTTGAAATTCATATAGACAGCCCACCTACTTCCAACAACACACAGACATATATGGAGATGCTCCTATGAGAGATGCTTTTACCTTACTATGAGAGATAAGGTGCGGGCCCTCACCTTACTATCAAATGTCAGCAACTTAAATGTGAGGGCTCCCACTCTTATTTCTCATAGTAAGGTGAGACATGCTCTCACAGGAGCACCATCCGTATATATATTTATATATATTATCTTTAAATTTTTGAATCTTCATATTGATATTTTGACTAATTCTTTCCTAAACCACTAGCTACTAATTTCTAATTGAGGAAATTTCAAATGAGAGGACAAAGCTCAAGGTTGTGTAGGCCTATTTCATTTCGGAATCCTGATGGGAAAATAACCGAAACAATAAAAAAAAAAAAAAAAGAGAGAAAATTGAAAGAGTAGCTCATCCAATCTTTATGCTAAGTGGGGAAACATCAAAAGCTACAACAAAGATATTGATAACTATCAGACCAAAAATAATAATAATAATAATGATAATAGTAATAATGATAAAAGAAAGAATAAAGCATTATCATGAAAATTAAAAGCATGATTCTATCCAAGCTCGCACAAGCAAGTAATCATAAACATAATTATAAGACTCAAATAAAGCAATTTAATATTCCCCAAAATTTATACCAAGCAAATGAGGTTCTTCATAATACAACTAATTAACAAGGCTTTTTTTTTTTTAATCTTGTCTACTTGGTACTTGTTGTAATTTTATAAAGTCTGTGCTTGTGTAAGGCTACATAAAAAGAACAGAGATAGATACAGTAATTGGATCACAAGACCAAAATCATACCTTTCAAGATATTATCCCCCAAATATAACTCCTTTAGGGTAGTTAAGTTTCCAATCTCTCTTGGTATTTCCCCACTGAAATTGTTATGTGACAAAGTCAAAAGTTGAAGTTGTGAGCATTCAGATAAGCTTGACGGAATTTGGCCGAAGAAGTCGTTATTTGACAGATAAAGGTTTTGGAGTCTTGGAAGATAATGACACATATCCATTGGAAGATTACCAGTTAGGCTATTATCTGTGAAATCAATACTTTGCAGCGAGGAAATGTTGAAGATTGTTGGTGGTATGAAGCCTGAAAGCTTGTTGTTTCCCATGTATAAATACTTTAGGTTACCAAGATTACCAATCTCTTGTGGAATCTTTCCTTGTAAAAAATTGTAACGCAAATCCAAACCCTCCAGCTTGGTTATATTTGAAATGGAAGGTGGGATAGCACCAGTAAAAAGGTTGTTATCAAGGATCAAGGTTTGAAGTTGAGGTAAGACGCCCAACCATGAAGGAACCCCTCCGCTAAAGCTGTTGAAGCGAAAACTAATGACTTTCAATCGATGCAAATGAGCTAACTCTTCGGGCACAACGCCATAGAAACTGTTCCTGCTAATGTCAAGCCAAACAAGAAACGAGAGATTACCCAAGTGTGAAGGAATGATGCCACTAAGACCCATCCCTGGAATATTCAAGGCTGTGACTCTTTGGTGGCGAGTGCCACAAGTGACTCCAATCCAGTTGCAAAGGGGGGTGGCGGTGGTCCAGTTGTTTGCCAAGACGTCTTGAGGGCCGAAAGTGATATGGGCTTTCAAGGCAAGAAGAGCAGTTTGATCAGTGGTGATGTTGAATACAGTACTACTATGTGCTAAGCAACCGATAATACAGTGCATGGACAACAACATAGCTGCGCCTGCAAAGATGAGGAAGCAACTTCTCTCCATGACTCTGTGTGTGTAATTTGGAAGATGGACTCAGTGTGACAAACAAGGATAAGCTAGGCCTATAAATAATGAAATCACAGCGTGGTAAGGTAAATTATTGTAAAGAAAATATCAAGGAACCATATACACTGGCTGGGTCAAGTTATTGGAGTCTTCTCTTCTGCTCTTTCTAATTGTCAAGTTAGCTGCTGTTCTTTCTAGTTGTCAGTTTGCAGGGCCAGGGCCAATTTAGAGAACTCTTCTGTTCTTTTTAGGGTAAATTACACTAACGCCACCTCAAGTTTTTGACAATTGCAGAAACACCCCCTCCAGTTTCTGAAATTACAATGACTTCCCGTGTCAGATTTATCAAGGGAGCTGCAATATGCAAATCCAAACTTGCTCGTTGCACATCCAGTATCGGCATGTTGCGAGCTTGCGATCTTGCGTTCTTCAATTTGGGAAGGACTGGCAGAAAAGTCTACCATTGTGCCAGTTTGCATATAATAATAGTTATCATTCCAGTATCGGCATGGCATCATTTGAGGCGTTGTATGGACGTCGATGCAGGACCCCAATTTGTTGGGAGGAGAAAGGTGTCAGGAGTTTTCGTGGCCCATCTATTGTTAGTGATACCAGTGAGAAAGTGAAGCAAATCCATGATCGATTGAAAATTGCTAGGAGCCGTCAGAAGAGTTATGCAGACTTGAAGATGAGAGATCTTCAATTCGAGATTGGTGAGCATGTGTTTCTAAAGGTTTCACCAATGCGAGGAACATTAAGGTTTGGGCAGAAAGGGAAATTATCTCGGAGATATATCGGTCCATTTGAGATCTTGGAAATAATTGAAGAAGTTGCTTACAGATTGGCCTTACCAGCAGCGTTGTCAGCGGTGCATAATGTTTTTCATATCTCAATGTTGAAGAAGTATATCACAGATGCATCTCACGTATTGTAGTATGAGCCATTGGAATTGCAGCCAGATGTTACCTATGTTGAGCGACCTTCTTGGATCATCGACACGATGGAGCAAGTTCTCAGGACTGTACAATACATTGGGTGAAAGTCTAGTGGGAGCACCATAGTCCTCGAGAAGCCACCTGGGAACTCCGGGACCAAGTGAAGAAGCTTTACCCGCATCTTCTTCTAGAGTTATATTTACATTTGGCGGACCAAATGTTAAGGGAGGACGAATGTAAGATCCGGACCCACCATTAATTATATTTATTATTAAAATATTAGTATTATTTAATTAAATGTATTTTAGTTATTTAAGTGGGTAGGGTTAAGTGGGGCGCACGTTAGATTTGATGTGTGGCTCGGTAAGTTGGGATAGTGGGTAGATGACCTGACCCGTAGTTTGACCTAATGACTTAAACCCAAATAATATCATCTTTTAACCTAATCCCTGTTTTAAAGAACTGCACGTTCTTATCTCTCCACTTTCGTCTGCAACTCTTCCCATTACTTTTCATCTTCTTCCTCTTTTAACTTCCCAAGCCATTGCGGTTTTAGGATCCAGCCATCAGAACCAAGATCAGAGGACACCATCATTCTTCGCTCAACTTTCTTATCTCAGGTAATCCCCTCCTCAAACCATTAGGAGTAGATCTATATTCTTGGATTATCTCATTTTTCTTTCCAATGGTAGATTTGGATAGGAGTACCATAGATTTATTCATCTGAGCATTTCTTTCCCATATTCTTTGTCAGATCAGTGATATATAGGCTTATTCTCGAGCGCTGTGGGAATCTCGGTTTGGATATTCCCTCTCCCTCTCCCTCTCTTTCTCTATTTCTCTCTCTCCCTCCCTCTCCCTCTCGCTCTGCACTCTTCCCTCCTGCGTCACTCTTTCAGGTGAAGTATTCGAGAGAGCCAGAAAACCCTACCAAGTGTAAGATCACTGATTTCCCATCCATTTCGCTCCTTTTCTTTCGAAAATCTAGGGTTTTGTGATGTGGTTTTTGTTAGATTTGATCTTCTTTGCCTCCTATAAAATCTGTTTTGCACTTGAAAAGCTGTTTTTTGTTTTATTTCCAATGATTCATGATTCCTTTTTTGGTGCCTTGCGTAATTTTTCGTCTTGTATTTGATCTGGTTTGATTGCATACGAAGATTTGCAGTAATTTTTTTTTTTTTTAACTTTCTGAGTTTGTGCTTTTGCGAAGCTATTAGATCCTGTTTTTCTACTTCGTATTGAAAAGGTGGAGATGTGTATGGGAAAATCACTTCAGTAGGGTAGATTATTCAGTGGTCTGCTCTTCATATTCACCTTTGACCCTTCATTTTTAATCCCTTTCATAGAAGAGTTGCATTGCTTTGATATCCAATGGATTCCACCAATTGAAATAATGGGCCTTTAATCTCATTTACTGTGTTTCAATTTTTCTTCCCTTGTTGCATTTGTTATCTCACTTGCACATGGTTTGCTATATCTGTTATTAATTTCCTCATGAATGTGGAGATTTATGGCTCATTTTTTTAGAAATTTTGGTTATGGACTGTTCTTGCTTTTTTGATGTTGTGATTCTTTTTATGGCTCATGTATAGATAAGAAGTCTCTTTCCCCCACAAAATTCCTTGTAGATTATCATTTTTAGGGTGAAATTCCTTTCCTCAGGTGAAATTCTTCAATCTCTGTTTTTTTGTTTGTTTTTCTTGTAGGGTTAATTAGAATATGATTTGGTTTTCATGCAGCATTGTATTTGATTTGTGGCTTTTGTTATATTCTGTTTGGATTGATTTGGTTTTCATGTGGCATTGTATTTGATCTCTCTCTTTTGTTACGTTCTGTTGTGGATTTTGGTTTGATATGGCCTAATGTCAATTGAATGTATAAGCTAGAAGGAATTTTTTTTTCTTCGATTTGTGTTAAGCTGAATGTATCTGGTTTTGATGGTTTGATGCAGTCGATTTGGTTTAAATGTTTTTTCTGGAAAGAAATTAAATGTGTTTGATGTTCTAGTGTTTTTTTTTTCATTTTGTTGACAATGATATCTACTATAGGAAACATCAAGGTTTGTTTGAGCATACATAATACAATATCAAAATCGGCCGAATATAAGTTCTAGACTTAAATTTGATAGGAATGAAGCCAAAATGACCCCTCTTATTGAATTAAGGCCAGTTTCAGTCAAGTCCAAATTAAATACTAAATGTGCAAATTTGGCATCGCATGCCGTTGGTCTTTTCCTGGAATTGAATTTTAATTCTCAGAGACTGGATAGCTTCCTTTTGCTGAGGTCTTGGAATCTTTCCCAGATATCATGGGTCTAGATTGTCTTAGTTCTCCCTATATTATAGTGTGTTTGTATGCAGAGAAGGAGCACAATTCAACAACAAATCTATTTGTATGGGGAATTTGGTATTTGGGATTGGTTCTTTTTGTCATCTACGAATGGTTTGAAATTAAGGGTCGTATTCAGAAATTAGTTTAAGTTTCAACCTGTTTTCATATGAAAAAATCAATGATTTTTTAACATTAAGTAAGAACTCAAACTCAGTCAACATACCTTTGGATGGTATCAAGTGTTGTGGAGTGAAAACTACAAGATACTTAAGTGATGTCTTTGATTCCGAGAGATTACAACTGAAGAAAGAGTCCTATGAACAGAGGACGGCATTGCTCACGTAAATAAGTCAGAGAATGAAAGACACTTGGTTATATGATAGGATGACCAATGCAAACATGGATAAGTTTAAGAACCTAGCCTCCTAGCAGAGTATTTAAGCAGTTTATTTCTCTTTCAGCTTTCATGGCCTTTTTTTTGTATTTATTATTTTTTTGATAACCAGCTTTCAAGTATTTAGTGTAATAGTTCTTATTCTCATTAATTTCGTCAAAGTAGGCATGAAAAAGATTAGTAGGTGTAATACCTTCCTACCACAAGGTTCTCTCTCTCTCTCTCTCTGCTCTCCCCCCCCCCCCCCCCCCCCCCCCCCCCTCTTGCCACGCCACCAATCACCTGTCTCGCATCACAAATTTTGTTTCTATTTTAAATGGAGAATAAATTAAAAGTCACATTTCTCGTATATGGCTTCAGTGGCAGGCAGTATTTGTGTGAATATAAAAAATGCAAAAGGGTTCCTTATTCCAGATCTTATTATGTGAAGTGCGTATTAATAAGTTGTTTCTGCATGGAACAAGAAGCAACAGAAGACATGAAATTGTTTAATTGCAAAGAGTACATATATAGACAAAAGTCTTGGACCTCCCACTCTACTCTCCTAGTTTGGGATTAATTCAAGCACCCTCATTTAAACTGTTAGTAACTAAAATCCCTTGATTTAAACTACAACTAAGACTCTTACATTACAAGACGCCCCGAACTATCTCAGATTATAAAGCTAAAAACTGAACTATACCAATCAGAAAATAGGTAGTAATTTACTACAATTTTTATAAAATTTCAGTAATGAAAATGAGGTACAAGATAGGGGGATCTTGGAAAACACTTCAAACCAAAATGTCCATTTTAATATGCAGTGATATTGAAAGAAAACAAAAGATCATATATGAATTTAGGAAGCAAAACTATCACCCATGATGGCCTGGCTAGCTTGGGGCCAAATTTGAACTGGGAGGTGATTGCATGCGCTCAACCTCACGGCCTCATCATCACATGATAAGGTTTAGCAAATTAGAAAAATGGGACCACTAGTGAAGTCAGCAAGCAAACCTTTGGATCTCAAATCTTACCCCATGACAGGCAATGGAACTCAAAGCTGACTGTATGGGATAGGAATGATACCTTTGGTGATTGAACCATGCCTAGGTGGGGAGAGATCAACTCCATTAATTGAAGATGCGGTTTAATTGAATGGTGATTGGTGAGCACTGAGTACCACTTTTGTATGGGTGATTTTCAAGCTTATCACCTATCATGTCTGTAGGCTGAGATCCAAGAGTTTTGTATTATTATAAGTGGGTCCTTGCAATGGGTTGGACTTGATTTTACATAAAGCTGAGTGTATCGAATCATTTCTTATTTGAACTAACCATCCTCATGGCTATTTTTGGTTGCAAAAATGTCTTTTGTCCAGCCATGTGATGCTTCAACATGCTGCTGGCGATTTTTTCTGAATTTCTTTAAGAGTTGTCTCTGTGGAATTTTTTTTTATAAATCCTATATATGTTTTGTTTGAAGGCTTGTGAAGTCAATTTTCCTAAATTTTACATTTTGTTTTATCCTGTTTTTGTTGTAGCGCATGGCCATTGCTATGCTATGCTTTTTTATTGTTGTTTGATTTATGTTCCATTGCTTTTGCATCACCAGGCAAATAAAGTCTGTTGTAAAAAGCCTTAAAAGGCGCATTGGGAATAAGAATCCAAAGATTCAACTTCTTGCTCTCACGGTAAGCACCAGTAGCGGTCGAGTTGCATTGTATTCATTGAAAAAACAGATTTATACATAACCTATTCCCAAGTAAGAGAGAATAATTGAAAAAGAATAATTTCCTATTCTAAAATATTTATACATAACTGTGTGGAGTGTTTTTACCGAAACCGAGGTTACTCCTAACTTCGGTGACAGCACCAAGCAGGGAATGCCTCGACTTCACCCTCCCAGTGCGGCAGCATGCCAGCTGGCACCGAGATGGGTTTGGTCTCGGTAAAAGTAACGGCCACCCCTTCCGAACTCAGCCTCGTGCGTCTCGACATCCGTGTCCGACCTCAGGCTTAGCCGACCTCAGTGTCTTCTCCAGTTCGGTCTCTTGGCCGAGGTGAACACTGGGCGTCTAATTCTCATAATGAGATGGGACAACCACATTACAAGGAGCCCTGACAGATAGGGTGGCCGCCGGCCATCGATAAGGGCTCCTTCCTATCAGCTGATCACATTCACATTTATTTGAGGGATTTGAGAAGAGATCCGATGGGACAGTACCCTCACCTACCCCTTCTAAGGGTCCTAAGTATGGGCTGATGGGACAAGTATCCTGAGGATGATCCTTCGAATAATGTGAATGGTAAGTTTGTAGCACTCATAGCTAAATCTTTATCTGACAATGATACTGATGAAGATAATCAAGATGAGTTGTCAGACCAAGAAAAAGATCGGGAAGAATTGTACCACGCTACTTATGCTGATTGTGTCAAGATGACCAAGTATGGTAACAAGATCACTATCAAGTACAAGGCTGGTCAAGAAGAAAATTCTGCACTTAAGATTGAATTAGAGCAAGCGCTTAAACAGGTTCATCTCTTGTCAAGTCAAAAAAATTGTTTAGCTGAAAATTTGACTACTGATGGTCAAAAACTTGTAAAGGCTGAAAAAGAAATAGTGAATCTGAAGGAAGAGATAGTGATATTAAAAGCTGAAAATCAAGACCTGTAAGGAAGACTGAAGATTACTCTGTCTGAGCTAGAAATCAAGCAAGCATTTCTAAACAAGATGAACACTGGTTCGAAGATTCTTACAAACATCTTGTGTAGTCAGAAGCCTCCTTTTGACAGAAGCGGTCTCGGTTATGATCATGTGCATCCACTTCCAATGCGAAAGGTAAAACAATTTTTGTTTCAAGTGTTGCACATGTTACTCCACATACTGCACTTTCAAATAATGTGTTGAGTAGTTTCAAGAAAAAGAATGTGTCACGTGCTGCACGCACATCCACTTGTTATCATTGTGGATTAAAAGGACACATTCGTCCCCATTGTAAGAAGCTGCAAAGTCTACCTAAGACCAAGCAATGGCGGAAGAATTTTTCTCCACCTAAGACAACTCTAATTTGGGTTAGAAAATCTGATTTGCCTAAGGAGTTTACTCACACTCTGCTGAAAGATCAAACTACACAAGTGTGGGTGGCTACATGTACAAAGCCCTGATCAGGAAGATCAAGCTCCCACCCCCAGTGCTGCTACGAAGATACTTTCAGGGGGAGTTGCTATTGAGGGGGACCTATTGATCCTAATTGACAAGAAAGCTGTAGTTTATTATCTTTAACTTTGTCAAACTTTGGACAAACAGGGGAAGAAAGGTGACAGATCAAGGGGAAGAACAAGAAGATCAGACTAAGTCAGAGACAATGCAGATCTACATTTGCTGATTGCCATTTTTTTGTTGGTTTCTTTTAAAAAAACTTTCAATGTATTTTGGGTTTCATTTTGGGTAGATCTATTGTATTGTCCTAGGGAGTTTTGTCCATGAATTGCCAAAGGGGGAGATTGTTAGAATTTTAGTGTTGGCCAAATTCATGGGTTGGACAAAACTCTAGGTCTTTTGAGTTGTATTTCTTTTTTAGAAAATGACTAGATTAGAAGGGCTCAGAAGAAGAAGGTCTGAAAGAATTTGAAGAAGTATGCTGAAGATTTTGTACTGATTTTCCGGATCAACAGAATGGGGTCCGCTCGAGCGACCAGTTCATCCGCTCGAGCGAACAGAGTTAGAATAGCCATCGCTGAAACAGAACCTCAACCGCTTGAGCGGATGGTGGGTCCGCTCGAGCGGACAAGGCGCAGAGAGTCCTACGGAAATTAGAAACTGCTTTTCTAATTGTGCTCAAACTGCTTATTTTAGTCTTATTCATCTAAGGCAACCTTAAGCACGAACCAAGAGCTATTTAAAGGACTCGAGGGCTATTCAAAAGACACACCTCACCTCTCAAAGTTCTGAGTTAGAGATTATTTTTGAGAGAATTTTTCTCTAGAGTTTTTATGAAGTTGTGCTGCCAAGTTCTCTAGAGTCAGTTCTTCTGCATCCTTTGTAGAAGATTATCTTCCTGCGAGAAGATCTGAGGAGTCAAGTGCTGATTTGAATTTGTTGCAATCAACGGTGTGAAGTCATTGAAGCGTGAGGTGACACAAGGTAACTTCAGTCCTTGGGTAGGGGATATCTAGGGAAGAGATATGGGTTTCTTGTAATTGCGAGATTCATAGTGCTTGATTTGATCCAGTTCGGATCGGTGATTTTTCACCCGGTTAGGGTTTTCCACATTAAATTTGATGTCCTTGTGATGTGTGCTTGTTGATTTTATTTCCGCTGCATATTATTTATTTCTGCACACTTTTGGGTTGATTGTTTGAGTAGACCAATCTAGAAATCGCGGACCTTAAAATATTTTTTCAATTGGTATCAGGGTGGTTGCACTATTTTCTTGTGTCTGATCCTGCAAGATTTCTGGAATGGTGCTCAATAGAGAAGGGACATCAACTTCAAAGCCTCCTTTGTTTGATGGTTTTAATTATGCATAGTGGAAGCAAATGATGATTGGGTTCCTTAAGTCCATAGATGATGATATTTGGGATATTGTTGAAGATGGCTACTCTATACCTACTATTGTGTTAATGGACAAACTGTTCCTAAACCTAAATAAAGTCCAATGGACTAAGGATGAGAAGCATAGATCCAATTGTAATAACAAGGCTGTGAATTGCATATACAATGGAGTCTCTGCTGATGAGTTTCGAAGGATTTACATTTGCAAAACTGCAAAAGAATCATGGGACGTCTTACAGACAGTTTATGAGGGCACAGACACGGTGAAGTAAGCCAAATTGCAAAGGCTGAATAAAGAATTTGAAACCATCATGATGGAAGAAGATGAGACCTTTGATCAATTTAATGTAAAGTTGATTGATATTGTCAATTCTGTTTTTATTCTGGCGGAAGAAATACCAGAATACAAGATTGTCAAGAAAATTTTGAGGTCTCTACCTTCAAGGTTCGATTCTAAAGTTGATGCTATTGAAAAAGAACAAGAATCTGGATATCCTCAAGTTAAATGAACTGGCTGGAAATCTTCAGACGTTTGAAGCAAACCGTTTGAATAAAGGAAAATCAAAAGAGAAGAATATTGCTTTGAAAGCCATCTCAGAATCAAGAATGAAGCCTGTAAAGAAAATTGAATCTGATTCTGAATCTGAAGATGAAGATGATATGACTGAGTTTATGAAATGTTTCAAAAAAATACATAAAGACAAAACAAGCCAGTAAAAAGAAATTCAAATTTGAGAAGAAGGATCCTGCAAAAGGGACAAAGTGTTTTGAATGCCAAGGCTATGGTCACTATGCTAATGAGTGTACCAACAAGAAAAAGGCTAAAAAGTAAAAGGCTCTAAACACAACTTGGAATGAAGAATCTTCTGAAGAAGAAAAAGAAAATGCAAAAAATCCTGAGGATGATCCTTCGAATAATGTGAATGGTAAGTTTGTAGCATTCATAGCTAAATCTGTGTCTGACAATGATACTGATGAAGATAATGAAGATGAGCTGTCAGACCAAGAAAAAGATCGGGAAGAATTGTGCCACGCTACTTTTACTGATTGTGTCAAGATGACCAAGTATGGTAACAAGATCACTATCAAGTACAAGGCTGCTCAAGAAGAAAATTCTGCACTGAAGATTGAATTAGAGTAAGCGTTTAAATAGGTTCATCTCTTGTCAAAAAAATTGTTTGGCTGAAAATTTGACTACTGATGGTCAAAAACTTATAAAGGCTAAAAAAGAAATAGTGAATCTGAAGGAAGAAATAGTGATATTAAAAACTGAAAATCAAGACCTGCAAGGAAGACTGAAGATTACTCTGTCTGAGCTAGAAGTCAAGCAAGCCTCTCTAAATAAGATGAACACTGGTTCGAAGATTCTTACAAACATCTTGTGTAGTCAGAAGCCTCCTTTTGACAGAAGCGGTCTCGGTTGTGATCATGGTGCATCCACTTCCAATGCTAAAGGTAAAATAATTTTTATTTTAAGTGTTGCACATGTTACTCCACATACTGCACTTTCAAATAATGTGTTGAGTAGTTTCAAGAAAAAGAATGTGTCACGCGCTACACGCACATCCACTTGTCATTATTGTGGATTAAAAGGACACATTCGTCTCCATTGTAAGAAGATGCAAAGTCTACCTAAGACCAAGCAATGGCGGAAGAATTTTTCTCCACCCAAGACAACTCTAATTTGGGTTAGAAAATCTGATTTGCCTAAGGAATTTACTCACACTCTGCTGAAAGATCAGACTACACAAGTGTGGGTGGCTACTGTACAAAGCCCTGATCAGGAAGATCAAGCTCCCACCCCCAGTGCTGCTACAAAGATACTTTCAGGGGGAGTTACTATTGAGGGGGAGCTATTGATCCTAATTGACAAGAAAGCTGTAGTTTATTATCTTTAACTTTGTCAAATTTTGGACAAACAGGGGGAGAAAGGTGACACATCAACGGGGAGAACAAGAAGATCAGACTAAGTCAGAGACAATGCAGATCTACATTTGCTGATTGCCATTTTTTTTGTTGGTTTCTTTTAAAAAAACTTTCAATGTATTTTGGGTTTCATTTTGGGTAGATCTATTGTATTGTCATAGGGAGTTTTGTCCATGAATTGCCAAAGGGGGAGATTGTTAGAATTTTAGTGTTGGCCAAATTCATGGGTTGGACAAAACTCTGGGTCTTTTGAGTTGTATTTCTTTTTTAGAAAATGACTAGATTAGAAGGGCTCAGAAGAAGAAGGTCTGAAAGAATTTTAAAAAGTATGCTGAAGATTTTGTACTGATTTTCCGGATCAACAGAATGGGGTCCGCTCGAGCGACCAATTCATCCGCTCGAGAGAACAGAGTCAGAATAGCCATCGCTGAAACAGAACCTCAACCGCTTGAGCGGATGGTGGGTCCGCTCGAGCGGACAAGGCGCAGAGAGTCCTACGGAAATTAGAAACTGCTTTTCTAATTGTGCTCAAACTGCTTATTTTAGTCCTATTCATCTTAGGCAACCTTAAGCACGAACCAAGGGCTATTTAAAGGACTCAAGAGCTATTCAAAAGACACACCTCACCTCTCAAAGTTCTGAGTTGGAGATTATTTTTGAGAGAATTCTTCTCTAGAGTTTTTATGAAGTTGTGCTTCCAAGTTCTCTAGAGTTAGTTCTTCTGCATCCTTTGTAGAAGATTATCTTCCTACGAGAAGATCTGAGGAGTCAAGTGCTGGTTTGAATCTGTTGTAATCAATGGTGTGAAGTCATTGACGCGTGAAGCGACACAAGGTAACTTCAGTCCTTGGGTAGGGGATATCTAGGGAAGAGATCCGAGTTTCTTGTAATTGCGAGATTCATAGTGCTTGATTTGATCCAGTTCGGATCGGTAGTTTTTCACCCGGTTAGGGTTTTCCATCTTAAATTTGGTGTCCTTGTGATATGCGCTTGTTGATTTTATTTCCGCTGCATATTATTTATTTCTGCACACTTTTGGGTTGATTGTTTGAGTAGACAAATCCAGAAATCACAGACCTTAAAATATTTTTTAAGGTTGTTACAGGAAGGAGCAGTTGATGACGGCTTCCTCCTGGATGTTTCCAGCAGTTCTGCGCCCATGGAAACGATGGAAGAAGATATACCTCCATAGATCTCGTTGCATGCTATTCCTGGAATGCGGGCCCTTCAGACTATGCGCATCTCTGGTACGTTAAAACATTGCCCTTTGGCAATCTTGATTGATAGTGGGTCCACCCACAACTTCACCGACCCTATCACCATTCGTAAGGCAAATGTACCAACCCATTCTGATTCTATTTTTGAAGTCATGGTTGCCAATGGGGAACGCCTAAAGGTTAATGACATTTCAAAAGGTGCTATTATCCAATCATAGGGTGTTCCTATCCAGGCTGCTTTTTATCTTCTCTCTTTAGGGGGGATTGATGCTGTGTTGGGAGCTCTTTGGTTAAGAACTTTGGGCCCATTTGTGTGGGACTTTGTTGCCTTATCAATGAAATTTACACAAAATGGGAAAAAATTCCAATTGAAGGGAATTGCGGCCTCCAATTCCAATTTGGTGGACCCAGACAAGTTGGCCAAGAATCTGCCCATTTCTGCACATGTTTACGCCATTCAATTAGTAAGTGTTGTTGCTGCCACAATTGCACCTTCGGACCCACAAATTAAGGTCCTTTTGAATGAATTTGAAGATGTATTTATGGAACCAAAGGGCCTCCCTCCTCACAGAGCACGTGATCATGCCATCCCATTACTTGAAGAAACCTCGCCTGTCAATGTAAAACCATATAGGTATCCTTTTTTCCAAAAATCTGAAATAGAAAAGATCATCATGGATATGCTTCGAGATGGGATTATACGGCCCTCGAACATCTTCATTCTCATCTCCAGTGCTCTTAGTAAAAAAGAAAGATGGAACTTGGCGCATGTGTATTGATTACCGAGCACTTAACAAGGTAACAATACAAGATAAATTTCCCATTCTAGTTGTTGATGAGCTGCTTGATGAATTAAATGGGTCCACTATTTTCTCAAAGTTGGATTTAAGGTCAGGGTACCATCAAATTAGGGTAAAGGAGGGTGATGTACAAAAACCAGCTTTTCGGACCCGTGAAGGCGATTACAAATTTTTGGTGATGCCATTTGGGCTAACCAATGCCCCATCAACATTCCAATCACTCATGAATAATGTGTTCAAACCTTATATGCGGAAATTCATACTAGTTTTTTTTAATGATATACTAGTATATTCAAAAGATTCCGTGGATCATGTGAGTCACTTGAGGGTTGTTTTGGAAATTTTACGGCACCACACGTTATTTGCAAAGTGGTCTAGATGCAATTTTGGTACTAATGAGGTCCAGTACTTTGGTCATGTGATAACAAGAGAAGGGGTGGCTGTTGATCAAGAAAAAATCCAAGGGGTACTAAATTGGCCCACACCTACTTCAAGCAAAGCCCTTAGAAGTTTTTTGGTCTTGACCGGGTATTATAGGAAGTTTATCAAAGATTATGGGAAGATTGTAGGTCTTGTGACAACCTTGTTAAAAAAAAAATTCATGGGGTTGGAATCATAGTTATTAATTTCTTTTCGTTTCGGCCGAAATGGCCAAAATTTTTCATTTCGGTCAAGTGGCCGAAATGAAATTTCAGCCCTAACTTTTCGGTTTGAATTTCGGTCAATCTCGGCCGAAATTCAAGATTTCGGCCGAAATTCGGGATTTCGTCCGAAATGTGACTTTTCGACCGAAATGTGACTTTTCGGCCGAAATGAAATTTTACATAATTAATTTTTTTTTTACTTTTTTTACAGATATATTTTGTATTTCTTATACTTTCACCAAATATAATTCCAAAAAAATTACTATAATGGATTAAATATAAATTTATTACTTTTTCTATTTTTTTTACTTATATATGTATATATATATTATGTTATATTTTCCCTGAAATGTAATTCCGAAAAGTTTCGGCCGATTAAATCCCTAATCGGCCGAAACTTTTCGTTTTGCAGGCCAGAGCGAAATGAGGCCTGAAACGATATTAACAACTATGGTTTGAATGCGGCATCAGACAAAGTTTTTCATGCACTCAAGGAAGCTATGGCACAGGCCTCAGTTTTGGCATTGCCTGATTTTTCTTACCCATTTGTTTTGGAGTGTGATGCTAGTGGGACCAGAGTGGGCGTAGTTCTCATGCAAGAAGGGCGTCCAATAGCCTACCTCATCCAGGCTCTACATGGTAGGAATTTGTCACTATCTACTTATGAAAAGGAGCTCCTCGCTATAATCTTAGCAGTTGAGAAATGGAGGCCCTATCTCCTAGGCAGAACCTTTGTGATTAGAACAGATCACAGGAGTTTGAAATTCTTGTTGGAACAGAAAATTGTAAATCCTTTGCAGCAAAAATGGTTGACAAAGCTTATGGTTTACAGTAGCCTTCACTGATCCTTACTGATCAGATCAAAGTCCTTCAAATATTCAGAAAAATGGAAGAAATGAGGGCATCAATTGGTTAAAGGCATAGATTTACTAAAACAAGATCCAAAACATAAATCCAAAAGTTCTACATAGATGATACATATAAATCCAAAAGTTCTGCATAGATGATACATAGAAAAATGGAAGATATGAGCGCATCAATTGATGAAAGGCATGGATTGACTAAAACAAGATCCAAAACACATACCCAAAAACCCAAACCCTTTCTCCGATTTCCTCCACGGATCAACTTCGAAGCTAAAACCCTAACTTAGAAGTGAAAATCCTGGGTCTGCCATTCTTCGGAACAAACTCCTTTGCTATGGTAACCTACCAGCACTTAGGATGAGATGAATTCTTGAAAAGTTAGTCAATTGATAACTTAATTTCATGAGAGAGTCAAGCTAAGTGAATATAAAGTTATAAACTAGTTATGGCAAACCTCAAGTGAGTGACAAAAAAGTTGGTCAAGTGAACGTCTATGAAAGGTTCCTTCCAAAAAGTTTTCAACTGCAATGTTCAATCCATTATGTAACAATTTTCCCTTTTTTAGATCTAACCCAATCATATCTTTCAAGCAAGAGTTCATCATGCACTTAAGTTTTTGTACTACATTTGTTTTATTAATAAATAGTAGCTTTATATGTTTTCATTCTACATCATTACACTAAAGCATTTCATTTTCTTTTTTATTCCTATGCATCAGTATCCAATTGCTAATCATGCCATATTTTGTATTTTTACCTTTTATTTTTGTTGTGACTGGATAGTTGAAAGATGGATCCCAATCCTTTGGATAAACGGATCCTTACTGATTAAGATAATCATATATCAAAAGTGATATCGGAAGGGCAGTTAGAGTCAATACTGTCATTGCTAAACTTTAACATATTTCTATTATTTTCTGATGGTTCCTCGCGAGTCGTTTGTTATGATGTTATGTATTTGTTAATTGCAAGAGCTTGGCCCACTGAAGTGCATCCCAGCTGATCCTTTAAAGGATTTTTGGAAATTAAATGAAAGACAAGAAGAAATTGTCCATATGGTCGGCGTGCTGCCTACACAATGTGGCCTCCATTGGTAAAATGAAAATTCACCATGGCATTATATGGGCGTTGGTGGAGCGATGGAGACCTAAGACTAATACCTTCGATTTTAACTTCAACGAGGCGACAATAACATTGGAGGATGTTGCCTATATTTATGGCCTTCCCATCGATGGAAGGCTAGTTACAGGCAGTACAATTTCGAGGGTAGAAGAGATGAGAGCATTATGTCATGAGTTATTAAGGAGAGTTCCCAACCAAGCTATGGACTGCATGGGGGTACAAATAAAGTACACCTGGTTTCCTCTCCATTTTGGCAAATGTCCAGAAGGGGCATCTAAAACGATTGAACAATGTTGAACCCGTACGTGCATACCTATTCTCCTTAGTGGCCCAACAAATTTGTAGCAACACTTCCGGGTCGAGGGGGAACGGATACCTTCTTGAGTTGTTTAGGACGTTTGAAAGATATGCATGGGGGCCAGTCTGTTTGGCAAATTTGTATAAGACTCTAGGCAAAGCAACAAGATTGAAAGATGGGATCAGAACACTTACAGGCCCACTTCAACTATTACAGGTAATATTTGTACTTTCTAATCAGATGATCTTTATGTTTTATTATGCTTATCTTTTATTATACACAATGGTTTTACACGTGGTGCAGATTTGGGCCTTTTCTCGGATAAAGATAGGGCGACCGATTGAGAGGGGATGGGATCGGATCCAGTTCGCTTTCCCTTTATGTCTGATGTGATATGAAAGGTTGAAATGTTTTAATTTGCTTTTGAATACATTTTCTGTCCGCGAACAACTTGATAAGCAAGAGGACAAAGATTATGTGAGTTACTATGATCTATATAAAGTAAATTAAAGATTTATACATACAGGTGATATTCATTGACTTCCTCATACATACTAATTCTGTTTTTTAGTTGAACATCCTAGTTTGTATGGCAGCCCTACATTCAATATGGTGATAGTCTACTTAAACATGTTGGAGATGAAGAAAGTGCCCACTTTGGGGAACATATCGTGCTCATCTTTTTTGGGTCTTTGAAAATCACAATGCATGTAGATTTATAAAACAGTTTGGACTGAGGCAAATGTGCCTCTTACATGGAAACCACCATTGCTTTGAGATGAGTGCGGGTCAATATCAACAAGAGATTATCAAATTAAGAAGAAAGAAATTAACCATATGTGGGAGGATAGATGGGAAAATATAATTGATGGTGAGCCTGATGACGCTGCTCATCACTCTAATGAGTACCTTGCTTGGTATAGAGGAATTACACGCTTGCGAATTGAATGAGGCATGGGTAACATGGATGCTTCAAGAAATGTGGTGGAGGATCACTCAGTTGTCAAGGTAAAATGGATTCTCATGGAATACTCGCACCTTGTAAATTTATACAGAATTGTACATGTCATATAACACATGTGGCTTGATGTTTGTGATAGGTTAGAGCCTTTTTAGAACATGTTATTGCACCTCTTGGGACAATTGATGGAAACATTGGTCCTATAATCCTAGCCAAAGCTCTTAGATAGGTTCATAGTAAGCTCTACAAATTCCACGCATCATGTGCCACTGGTTTTGATAAATTGGATATTGAAGAATGTTTAAAGGATGAGACAAATGAGTCACAACAGGTAAACTTTGAAATTAATTAATCTGTACCGCCTAGTTCATTGTTTGTAAATTCATTTCATGACATTTTCCCTCAACTTGTATGTTACAGGGCCAAGGTACTTGTGGACCGACTGTGGCACCGATGGTTGTACCTCCCATTTGTAGGTCCAATCAAGCCACTTTGGCACCAGACATAGAAACTCCTTGCTCTGTTGAGTCTTTGTTGCATTATATTCCAGGTCAATTGAGAAATTTTGGTCTATCAGATACAATGGTCAAATTAGGAAAGGGCCCTAAGTTCACATCCAACTCTGCAAGGAACCATTCTGAGGTATCTCTATCCTCTATCTCGACTATGGCAAAAGTGATGGAAAATAACTTACGGTCTCTATCATATGTCACGGCAACAAACAAAACTCCAGGGTATTTTCCATGAAGGTGGGCACCATCAACAGCTATTAGTGGGCATAATAAACTCTTGAAAGAGCGGATGCTTGAGCCAAAACCCCAAAATAACCTCTAGAATGAATTATCATCTTCCCTGATTAGATGAGACACGCTGCTTGGATTTGTCCTTTCTAGTTCAATGGAATAACTAGGCGGGATTCTATATGAATCTTCATAAGAACAACGTATATCAAGCAATGCTATCTCTTTTGCAAGCCAAGGTTTCATGTAGCTGATATGGACTCCAAACTCTAATTGAAAGTCTGTCACAATTTCTTTTGGAGTGTAACTTGGATGGAGATGCAGCCGTTCTTTCATCCAGTCAGCAATCAAGGCCGATGTGGCCTGAGAATGTGCGAGTCCTATCATTGGCTTCGAACAAGTATGTTTTTCACAATAAGTTTGCACAATAAACTTAGGGACGGACTGAA
This sequence comes from Umbellularia californica, assembly GCA_028538565.1. Lineage (NCBI taxonomy): Eukaryota > Viridiplantae > Streptophyta > Magnoliopsida > Laurales > Lauraceae > Umbellularia > Umbellularia californica. The sequence continues at coordinate 16,521,632 of JAPQWN010000005.1, forward strand.
GGATAGACCCATGGATGTGCAAAGGACATTGATGATCACCACACCTTGCACTTAATTCTGTCGTAGACCTTTTCACCCAATGAAGCTCAAAATTGCTATAATTTACAAATTTTCTCAATGTAGTCCTAAATGATTCACGAGTCTGAAACCGTCTTCCATTCCACATTTTTCAAAAAGATGCCTCTTGGTGATCGACGCCAATATGGTCATCATCAGGAACTAAAGTATCAATAACATCTTCTACTCTCAAAACATTTGATGCAGACCTAATCCTTCTTGTGCATACGATGTTCTACGTGACCCTATGGCAGTTTGCGATTCATATTCTCTAGGGTCAACATCAATATTAAATTCATCTTCATCATTTTCAGCCCCCTCCTCAACTACATTGCACCCTCCATCGAAACCAAGAATTTTGGGTACTGCATCTGTTTCCATCCAATCCATGACAAATTCATCCCTTATATTAGAGAATTTCCCATTTTCATCTTCTGCAAGATTAATAAGAGATATTAGATCTTCAAGCATGGCCTCTACAAATCAGATGTGTAGCGAACCAAACCTGTAAACATCCTCTCTTATTGAAGGGCCACCTGTATCCTTTTCACCGTTAGGAAAGTTTGTGGCATTTGTATATATTATCGAATTCCCCCTGCGTGAATCACCATGTCATAAAACAATCAGTAACATAACTAAAACAAGATATTAAACAAATTAGCAGTTACTACATTTGTTATGATGGGTTAAGGTGGCACCTGTTCAAATTGAATGATGGTTTATTCCCTCGCTGGTTGCTAAGCCGAGCATATGTAGACCTTAGATGTGATGGTTGTCGACTTGCACCTGCTTCAATGTTTGTATGCAAATACATAAATATAGATTGACTTTCATTTTGGAATAATCTAAACATCCAATGGAGATCATCATCACCTCTTATGATTATGAAACGTGAAGCTTCGGCCATTATGATACTGATCTTGCATATTTATATGCTCATTATGAAGCTCCCAACCAGTTTACCTTTTGCTCACCACCATTGTAGACTGGAAGTGGATTGCTTACGTCTAATAGACCATTAAAATGACATATTATACATATCTCAATAATCTCCATCCTACGAAGGAGAACATAGATTTCGAATAATAAGATTTACTTTTGAATATTTTTTAAGTTACTCACAAACATCCATATAATCCATGAAGATTAAAGTGTGCAAATAAATATTGGAATAAGTATTTCTTTAGTAAATAAGATGAATGTCTGGAATTACTAAGATTTGAAGGTTGTTAAATATAAAATAAAAACTACTCTATGAATACATGGAAAATTAAAAAGGTTAAAATCTAAGAATTGACATTTAGGATATCATGAAGCTACATATTTCTATAACATTAACAACCAAATAACAATGCATTATCCGTTCAAAAAAAATTAAATAAAAGCATTATCTTAATCAATTATACACTTAGATATTCTAGCAAGTTTATTTTACATCTCATTGGTACTAATTCTCTACATTTAGCAAAATTGTATATATATATATATATATACACACCATAAAACACCCAATTAAAAAATAATTATAATGACAACATGGGGGTTGGTCAATTGGTGCCATATCTTTGGGGTTTTGATGTTAGATGGTCACAAATGTCTTTGACTATTATCTAGGCAAGCTACAAAGTCAGGCCTCAATTGTGAAAGCAATCAAGACAACACCCCCCCCCCCCCCCCCCAACGGCACCCAAAAAAAAAAGGAGCATTCCAATTTCATGGAACAATAGCACATGAGACAATTGTAAGATCTTAACCGTTCATCTAATTAATATCACCTCTCGTTGATAACTATTAAAGAATATAAACCATTTAATCGTTTGCTTACTTATATATAGCATTAAAAAGAATCATTAGCAGTTTAAGGTAATGATCAAAACTACGTATGTAATGCCACAATAATAGGAAAATGTTAAAAGAATATGTGGACATTCTGAGTTTGTGCCCCCACATTATTTTTTGCAACTGGATGTCCAAGCCAAATCCAATTGTTGGTAATTCATGATATGAGAACAAGGGGATTTTTTTAATATATCAACAACAGGATGTTCATAAAAACGTGAGGCTCCACAAGTCCCACCTAAGGTCACTATTAATATTACACAAAATATTTCAGATGTTTCTATAAGTGGGATTCCTTGTATTCTAACTTTTTTTCAAAAGACACAAAACAAGAAAAAAATAATACAATAAATAAGAGGGAGATACATACAAGGTGGGAAACATGGAATGAATACCTAAGACAAAGATGTGGCAGGAGATTCAATTGCTATATATGATAATGGCCTAAGGTTGAAATGCAGAGAATGTGGCATGAGATCACTTGTTATATATGGCAGGAGATCACTTGTTATGTGGCAGGAGCTACACTTGAAAAGCAGGGAAGCAGAGAATCTAAGCCAGAGACGAAAGCAACGGAACATAAAGAAATTATAAATAGAAATGCATTCGTTGACTTTTAACCTATCGTTTTTTGCAATATCACAACTAAAAAACTTGAGGCATTGCAACTTTATTGTGATATTGCAACATTTGTTGTGATATCACAAAAAAAAAAAAAAAAAAAAGCTTTTGGCATGCCAAGCGATACGGTCTGTATGGAGAACGTCTGGGTAAAATGGCCAACTTAGGTAACAAGGGGGAGAAATCAAGTACCGAACGATACCGTACAAAAATTTTCCCAAGAATAAATGGAGAGGCATACAGTTCCAGAACTTAGGAAGAGCTCTAGCTGTGAAGAAGAGAAAGGGATAAGATGATCTCTAACACTTATGCTTAAAATAACTATAATAAGCTGTAAGGAGATGGATGAAGCAGTAAATTTGATCTTCTGTTAACCTTGATGATGCACAAAATGGATTTGCACACCACCTGTCAAATATGAGTAATAAATGCAGTAATTAAGAGGAGAGAGAAATTATAGTGGTTCGGCCAGTGTGACCTACGTCTACTTCAGAAAGGCAGAGGTCGCCGGATATTTTATATATATCAAGTGCGGAGAGATTACAAGCCTAGGAGAATAAGAGAGATGAAGTGTGTAGAAGGGAGAATATTGATTGCCCCCAAGTGCTGGTGAGGCTCTTCTATTTATAGTCTTCCCCTAACAGATGGGGACGACTTTACAACAACGTTCACAAGGAGCCTTCGAACTGTCCTCGATGGACGAGGCAGTTGGGATATTCTCCGCATGACTTGGTAAAAGAGGGATAAGGACTGACTATTTCTGAAGCGACAAGGGTTGCCTTGACGTGGCCAGGCCTCATGGATTTGGGCCTGGACCTCATTGGACTAAACGGATCTTCATAAATTTAAGCCTTGGCTCATCACGGACTGGGCCACTTGGGCCTGACTCATCATTTGCCCATCAATGCCACGCGCCCAAAGAACCTTTGAAAGGGGGTTATTCTGAATATCCAGGTCTCTTCTCCCTTCCAAGAATTTTTTCCGCCTTTCCGCACCCTGCCAGTCTCTTCTTTTTCTACTTGGATGTGTGTTTGGGAGAGTCCTTTTAATTTGGGGCTTTTCTTGCTTTGAAACCCTAGGCTATAAAACCCATTCCAAAGAAAAGGAAACCCATCTTCTTCATTGTGAGAGTAGAGAAAAACCCATTCTGTTACCCATTTTCTTCATTGTGAGAGTGGTTCCAATTTCTCCATTCCAAAGAAAAGGAGGAAACCATGGCTGAACACCGCACAAAGAAAGAGTTGCACTGTGTTGGCCCGGGCGCCGCCGCCGCCAGCGCAGGTAGCACTGGGCAGGCCGCCTCCCAGGCTGCTGTCGACGGGACGGACGGGGCTGTGCGCGCAGCAGGTGCTGCTGGAGTGGAAAGCGCAGCAGCGGAGGCAGACGCCGATGCCGCGGCAGGCGCGGGGCAGTGGGCGACGCCGGGCACGAGCGCCGTGCAGCTGGCATCAGGCGTGGACGCCTTGCGGCAGGCGACGCCGGGCAAGGGCGCAGGGCAGCGGGCGTAGACGCCGTGCGGGATGCGGTGTCGACCGCGGGCACCGTGCAGTCGGCGGCGTCGGGCTTGGGCGCCGTGCAGCGGGCGTCAGGCGTTAATGCTGTGCGGCAGGCGGCGTCGACCGCGGGGGCCGGGCATGAGCATGGATGCAGCAGCGCGGGCGAGCATGGCAAGAGCGGGCGCAGCAGGCCAGGGCGTGGCTGGCACCACCACGAGCGTGAGGACGGTAGCGACGCCCGGCGCGGGCGTGGGTTCAGCAGCGACAGTCTGGGCGGGCGCGACAGGCTCGAGCGCGGGCCTGACGACGGTAGCGGGCTTGGGTGCAGCTGCGGAAGTGAGGCGTGCACGGCTGCGGGAGCGGGCGCCGCAGCGGGCGTGGTAGCGGTGGCGATGGGCGAGCTAACCATGGAGGTGGTTGCGCCTTTGGAGGCCTTCGGCGAGCTGCCCTTGTGCACAGAGGAGGCGGGCAGCTGGGGCACACAATAGCTGGGGTGTAGGAGGCGCGCGCTGGTCCCGAGGCTGCTGTGGCCGGGGCTGAGGCATCTTCTGCGGAGCTACTAGGCGAGGAGGCGAGCAGCAGGGTATCACTTGGGCGAGCAGGAGGTGCTGGACGCCTGGTGGGTTTTGGCGCCTGAGAGGTGTTTGGGTGCCTGCTATAGACGCCTGAGGGGTACTGTCAGGACTATGCTACTCAGGCTGGGCACCAGGAGGGGTGTTAGTACCCAGGAGCAGGTACCAGATGGATGAGACCCGATTGTTGACATTCAATCTAATGTAGTCCCGCTGGTTGTAGAGGGCCTGAATTTCAAAAACGTGCCGGGCAAAAACAACTTTATTCCAACATCGAAAAATATATAACATGATTACCTGGAGAGAGAGGCAGGCTGCTTGCATGAGAGCAAAGACAGACTTTGAAGACCAAACTTTCGACGACCCATGAGAGAGCCCCTAAGCTGGAGGTATGGGTTACCTGCTTGAAAGCAGTGCAGAGGCCAAGCTTTTGGCGACTCACGAAGAGCCGTTCAGTTGGAGATATAGGCTGCCTGCTTGGGAGTAGTGCAGAGGCCTGCGACCAGCGAGAGGGCCGCTAAGCTGGAGATAGACTGCCTATTTGAGAACAGTTCAAAGGCCAAGCTTTTGGCGACCTGCTAAGCTGGATATATAGGCTGCCTGTTTGAGAACAGTGCAGAGGCAGGTCAAGCTTTTGGGGATCCGCGAGATGATTCACCCCGCCTGGACCTGTTGATTTCCTCAACATTCATATATTTTTGAGCTTTTGCCAATAGTTCTGGCATGCTCTTTGGTGGTCGCTTCATGACTGAAAAGAGGAAGTTTGATGACCGGAGGCCTCCTAGGAAGGCGGTCATGCTGACCTTATCATCGGGCTCCTCGACCTGAAGGACCTCCCTGTTAAAACGAGTAAGGTAGCTCCTCAGGTTCTCGTCTCGATCCTGTTTTATGTTGAGCAGATGGGTGGCAGGCTTTTGTTGGCGGCGTCCACCAATAAAATGTGCCACAAATGATCTGCTCAGTTCGGCGAAGGAGCCTATGGAGGCTGGGGAGAGACTGGCAAACCATTGTCGTGCGGAACCCTTCAATGTGGTTGGGAATGCCCTACACATAATCTCGTAGGGGACATTATGCAGCTGCATTATAGTTTTGTAAGTCTCCAGGTGGTCCAATGGATCCTTCGTTCCATCAAAGGTCTCCATGGATGGCATTTTGAACTTCCGAGGAAGTGGGTAGTTCACCACGTCGGGCTTGAATGGTGTGTTCGTTCGCCTGACTAGATAATCCACTGTCTCCGGTGCCTGTACCTTCATGGCGTTGAAGACATCACCCAGCTGGTTTTGCATTTCCCTGATCTTCTCGTCCCAGCGATTGGGGGCTTCCCGGGACGGATCATGGAAATAACTCCCATCCTCCATGCTTTTGTTTTCACTCTCCCCTTCTTGGAAATGAGGATCCTCCCCATTAGAAGCAGAGGGAGGAGGTGGGAGTCCTCCATGATGTGTTCCCCCCGAATGCGGGGGTCCTCCAGGATGGGCTCCACCGGGAGGTGGAGGTCTTTCGCGATGGGCACCGCCTTGAGGGGCGCCCAGAGGAACTCCAAAATGATTTTGGGCGCCCTGGGGAACTCCAAAATGGTCTTGGGCGCCCTGGGGAACTCCAAAGTGGGCGCCCAAGCCTGTATGGACGCCCAGATGAGGAGCTTCCTGACGTGGAGCTCTTGGATGCCCTAGGCACTGTGCTCCTTGCGGTCCTCCAAGTGGTATTTCTCTAAGTTGTGCTCCTCCTTGCCCTGCGAGCACGAGTTGTAGGATCTGCTGGTTTTGGGTCACCAGCTGCTGCATAGTCTCCAACATTTATTGAGGAGTGGGAGCAAGAGCATTTGTTGCAGGATTAGTCGGTGGAGGATCATCATCGCCCTCTCGCAAAGGATTATCCTCTGGTCGTCTTGTCGATCTAGTGGTGATCACCATAATTTTGACAGAGAAAGTCTTTTGAAGTGAGAATTTTAGTCGTTCCCACAGACGGCGCCAAACTGATGATGCACAAAATGGATTTGCACACCACCTGTCAAATATGAGTAATAAATGCAGTAATTAAGAGGAGAGAGAAATTATAGTGGTTTGGTCAGTGTGACCTACGTCCACTTCAGAAAGGCAGAGGTCGCCGGATATTTTATATATATCAAGTGCGTAGAGATTACAAGCCTAGGAGAATAGGAGAGATGAAGTGTGTAGAAGGGAGAATATTGTTTACCCCCCAAGTGCTGGTGGGGCTCTTCTATTTAGAGTCTTTCCCTAACAGATAGGGACGACTTTACAGCAACGTTCACAAGGAGCCTTCTAACTGTCCTCGATGGACGAGGCAGTTGGGATATTCTCCACAGGACTTGGTAAAAGAGGGATAAGGACTGACTATTTCCGAAGCGATGAGGGTTGCCTTGACGTGGCCAGGCCTCATGGATTTGGGCCTGGACCTCATTGGACTAAAAGGATCTTCATAAATTTAAGCCTTGGCTCATCACGGACTGGGCCACTTGGGCCTGACTCATCAAACCTGAATCAGTTGATTCCAATGAGTTTCAAGCTGCATCCAGGCATTCAAAGAAAGGATTAGAAAAGAAAAAAAGGAAAAAAAAAAAAAAAAACACGTACACAGCATATGAGAAATAAGCAATAACATTTCACTACAATACTTATCTTCAGTGAATTAATTCAAGAAGAGTTCACAAGAAACTCATTGAGCACCACTAAGTTACCTGAATATTAATGTAATCCTCCGTGTCATCAATATATTCATGCAGCTGAAAGAACAAGATTCAGTTGATATATCAGATAGTTAAGAGAAAATGAAAAATGAAAAATTAAAAATAAAATAGGGATTTTTACGTGAAAAAAATAAGGAAACCCATTTACTACTACTTGATGACAGGGATTTGAGATTTTGCCAAAATGTGAAAACTATTAAATATTGGGTTTTTTTTTTACCAAGTCGTCCCTAGATCGCGATATTGTAACTTGTGAAATCCAATTTCCAACCCTTCATTTTCCCCACCTTTCTATTTTACATTTGATGAAACCCTAATTTTAATGTTTGATTCGAGATCGCTCTCCACAAGTTACCATCTTCCGTTTTCTTTATTTATTATCTTTTTGTTGTCGTAGATACTGTTTGTAAGTCCTTGATTCATTTGTTTGGAGTGGTTTAGATGTTTAAAAACCTTTGCAGGCCTTGGATTTTTTTTTCCTGGGTGTTGTCGCCTATATGGTATTTTGGAAGCTGTGGTCTTTGCTGCTTTGGTATTGAATGTACGAGGATAGGGAGATTCGATTGACTGCATTGGTGGCTGTTACCTTCGTTTCTTCAATCTCTTGATTTTTTTTGTTCATTTCCTTTGTTGGAATGTGGTAGCTTATTGGAATGTCTGTAATGCTTTTTGCTTTTACTCATCTTGGTGATGGATGAGACAAAAAAGACAAAACCATCTGACTTCTGCAACAACTTTTGTTGAAGGGGCTTGGCTATGATACACAAATACAGCATGGATATGGCTAAGACACGCCATAGACACGGCATGGACACGGATTTTACACATAAAAAGTGAAGTATTAAATACGATACAACACGATAGGTTGCCCATTTTGAAGTATCCGTGCATCATAGGTGCCTGATCAAATTTATAATGTTTTTGGTATTTGGAAGTCTATTCTTTCTGTTAAGAAAGAGTTTGATAGGTGGATTCGATACAGAGTTTATGATGGTAGTCGGGTGTGGTTTTGGAATAACGAATGGTGTGGGCAATCCAATTTGCACAGTCAGTTTGCTTCTTTGTACTGTTTGGATTGGAGGCAGCATGCTCTAGTTTCAGATTGTTTTTGTTCAACAGAATGGGAGCAGTTTGGGACTTTTCTTTTCGAAGAAATTTGGCAGATATTGAAATTGCTGATGTTGTTCGATTACTTGCTTGTCTTGTACGTATTATTTGTCAAGGGGAAAAATTGATGTTAGGCTTTGGAAACCAGACGTTAGAGGTCTTTTTTCAGTTAAATCTTTTTAAAAGGTTTTGTCTACATTGGATGTTAGAATGGAAGGTTGGCACAACTTTTGGGTTTCCTATGCCCCACCTAGAGTTTTGGCTTTCTGTTGGGTCGCTAAGCAGCAAAAAATTCTAACTATTGATAATCTGCAAAAAAGGAATCATGTTATAATTAACGGTTGTCCTTTAATGTTTGAGAGATGAAGAATCAGTGCATCATTTGATGATCTATTGCCCTTTTGCTTATAGAGTTTGGATTGTTCTTATTAATTGGTTTAATGTGAATTGGGTCATGCCAAAGACAGTTGAAGATCTTTTTCTTTCATGGCGTATAGAAGATATTATTTCAACAACATAATTCTATTGTCTCAAGGAAACATGTTGCCATAATCAATAAGTGAGGATTTTAGTAGGACAATGTGAAGCCTGAGAAAGATTTCTGACCAAGGGACAAAAAATAGAATGTGGAAAGATAGCTGGGATTAGATTTGGAGTAGGAATGTCTCCATGATTTTTTATTTTTTTTTCTTTTGAATTTATTTATTTATTTTTGGGCTGAGGAAATGGGGGAGGGGAGTATAAAAAGTAAAAACTTCATTGGCATATTCATTTCTATGAAGTAGAAAGTTGAGGCTTATGCATTGTGGTGAGATTTATGAAGAAGACAGGCATAATTATGAAATTCTACTCACTTGTATGTGTATGGCACTCCAAAGGTGAATGCTTATGTTTTGATTTGATCTTTTTGATTAATTTATTTATTTTACTTTGAGAATTGAAGCACATTTCTGCTAGTATTTGACACAAAATTGTGACAAGTTTTCTTATGATTTTCCTTATTGGTTTCAATTAACACATTTTTGGTTGTTAAGTACCCACAAAAAAGGAACAAAAAGTAACAAAAAGTAACTTGTTAATTAATTAACAAGAACTTCATTCATTGAGGTGTAATTAATTAACAGAGAACTTCATTCATTGAGGTGGACTTTATTTTTTATATCTTGTTACTAAAAGTTTGTTTTGGATCCAACAAATTCTTTTTGGCTATAACAATGGAATTGCTAAAGTAATGATCAATTGTTTGCACAATTAATTTGGGCTGATGAGTAAAAAGTTATACAACACACTGCACCATAATCCCTTTAGTTTCTTTTTTTGTTCTTCATTTTTATGGATTTGATTCAAATTAATAAATTCATTTATTTGTGAATTTTAAGCCTTTCAGACAAGAAGAGAAAAGGCTTCACTTTGACCTATCACTTTTAAAAAGCTTTTGATATGTAATTTGGATATATTACAAATCATTTTATAGTTCTAAATATATATTGAAGAAGCTATCGATGTAAAATTTGGATATAATACAAATCGTTTTAAAGTTCTAATTAAATGTTAGTCCACATACTAGCGTGGCTCCAATTTGTTAATAGTCCAACATGTTTAAGAGTTTATTCCGTTAGGTTAAATTTTAGATATCTCAAAGGCTTGACTTGTAGCCCTCAAAGCTGTAAATCAAATTTCAACATTTTTTGCCCATTTGGCAATTTGAACAAGTTTGCGCTCATATAAAATTTATGCCTATATTACTTAAAGATAATGAGGAGGTGAGAATTGTCCATGATTGACTTTAAATCAAGTTTCAACACATGCGATCATGATACTCCGTTTTTACTTCTTTTGGCTCACTCTTTTTTTTTTTTTTTTTCACAGTAGATGATAAGAAACTCATCAATGAATAACATCAGATGTAGATAACAGAAAAATACGTATTTAGAAGACAAGTAGATCACATATGCAGTATAAGTAACCAAGAATTACATAACTAACACATCCTTTAATGGAGTAGCTGAAAAATTAAATACCTATTAGACCTTAACATAACTATATTGTTTTTCCTTGTGAAGACAACATTTATGCATGCTTCCTACAGGGAGAGGCAATGCACCTAGATGTCCCCCTCTTACATCACAAACTTTCTACAGCATAGCTTAGATATCATGGAGCAGAGGAACTATCACCACTTGCACCTCTCAGAGTCCTGCAATTGGTTTGACAAGATCACTTCATTAGCACAAAAAAGAATAATTACTTATCCATGATTCAGGATGTTAGCAATATTGAATATCACACTTGCCACAGATGGAAAGTTCAGAGGTAACGATATTCATGGCCTTGAACCTTTAAACCTCATTAATGGCATGTCTAGTTACTACGTCCAAATGGTCATTTGGTGGGATAGATTTTCTAAGTAATTAAAGGCCCACTTCGATTTGGATGTGTCTTAATAAAATTAAGCTAGATACCATTCTTAAAAAAAAAAAAAAAGAAGAAGCTAGAGATGCTCTAGTAACTTTAAAAATCACAAACATTAAAAAAAAAAGATAAAATAGATACTTTCATGTTTCAAGTCCCTTTCTGATTTGTGAGAAATCGAAGTCTGATCTCCTTGAGTGCTGTCAGAGCATCCTTTATGTTGATCCTCTCCCGGGGTGATCCTGCAGAGCAATTTAGAGCCAGTTCCATGATGGATGATACACACTGCACCTTTACATTAAAATGTTCTTCCCTGGCCTTAGCAAGTTGGCATCTATAACCTGAATTATTGCATTGGGTAGTAACTCATTCACCCAATCCCTCAGGCTCAGATCTCCAGCAAATATTTCATCAGTGGGCTTCTTTCTTGTAAATGTTTCCATCAACATAATACCATAACTGTAAACATCACACTTCGTGGATACCAATCCTTCCGATCCATACTCTACATCCAACATTAAATTGTTTTAGAAGAATTAACATATGTATGAGAAAAGTAACACATGACAGAAACTTGAAAATAAAAATTATATCTAAACAAAAATTAAAAGCTAGAGGCTTCACCTGGAGCAATATACCCAAAAGTTGCAAGAGTCTTGGTTTGTGCAATACTTTGCCCCTCATCTAAGAACCTTGCTATGCCAAAATCACTCACATGTGCAACCATGTCTTCATCTAAGAGGACATTGCTGGGTTTCAAATCACAATGAACCGACGGCGTTGAATAACCATGGTGGAGATAGTCCAATGCAGATGCCACATCTATCATTATGCCTAATCTTTGCAAGATATCTAAGAAATAGTTGTGAGAATACAACCACTTTTCAAGGCTCCCGTTAGGCATGTATTCAAGTACTAAGGCTCTGAAATCAAGGTTAGAGCAACTGCTGATGACTTTGATAAGATTTCTGTGACGAATGTTCCGCAATATCTCACATTCTGTGCCAAAGCTTTTGAATGCACCTTCTGTTTGAAAATTGAATACTTTGACAGCCAAAATCATCCCATTTGTTAGTATCCCTTTGTAAACTGAACCAAAACCCTGTAAGGCCCCGTCCCGAGTTAATCGAGATTAACTCTAATTAATTGAAATTGAAGCTAGTTAATCGCGTTTAACTAGATTGATGGTACTTAATGACTAAGCTTAGTGAGACTAGTCACAAATGAACCTAATGAAGTGGTAATGAAGGATTTAAATGAATTGGATGAGATTTAGACCAAACTAAGAGAACAAGACCTATTTCGTAAATATGGGTTTATATGTATTTTGTCGAATACGGAAACTCTTGATACCAACGCGTGTATCTCGACGAGTACGTCAACTTTCGTAATAGACTCGAAGTCGTTTGACGAGAATCCGGTCAAATGACCCTCCATTTGACTTAAATTGTAAATAACCTTGATTGGGTGGATTTCAATGCAAAAGGAGGGCTTATATAAAAGGAAATGAGTCCTCTGAGTCATTTCCACCCAAATCCGTTGAAGACAACCCTAGGCTCATCTTTTCATCTCCTTTTTCTTCTTTCTTCCGTTGCAACTCCATCGAACATGAGAATAGGATTTGAAGTGGTTCAAGTGTAGTGAGTCTACATCTTCTCCACCTTCTTCATCTTCTTCTTGGACATTCTAGGGAGAAGCATTCAAGTTGAGAAGTTTTCATTCAACCTAAGCTAAAGAAAGGGGGGTTTTCTTCATCAATCTCCAAGAGGCAAGTATAAACATCTATTTATGATTGAAATGCTATATTACAAGTTTTCTTGAGTTATAGGAATGGGTTCTCAACCCATTCCTTGTTGTAGAGTGTATATTGTTAGGGATTGAATGGAAATGGTGAATGATTACTCCAAGAGTATGTTTTCTTGGATTTTATAGCTTGTTAGAGAGACTTGAGTTTGAGGAACTCAGTCTTTAGAAAATTGCTTCAGAAGTTCTGAAGCTCGAAAATGACATTCTGGGCGAATTTCGGCTAGCCGTAAGGCTAACCGTGAAGCCAACCGTCAAAAATTTGTGAAATGGGCGAGCTTCTGGAAAGCTAACCGCCAATTTTCGGTTAGCCGAAATTTGAATTTCGGCTAGCCGCGAGGTAACCGTGAGGTGACCGAAATTGAGTCAGAAATTCTGTCAAAATTGCCAGCTTCTGGAAAGCTGACCGTGAGCTAACCGCGAAATGGCGGTTCAATTTCGGCTAGCCGCCAGTCACATTCCGGCTAGCCGCCGACTGCATTTCGGCTAGCCGCCGGTCAAGTTCCGGCTAACCGCCAGCGACATGGTACTGGCCAAATATTAATTGTGAGTGAAAATTTAGCCAATCGATCGGACCTAACGGTCCGATCGATCGGGGGATTTTGAAATCGTGGGTGAAAATTTTGGGAACTAAATGCACACCTTAAACATATAAATGTGATGTCCATCGATAATAACACGTGCATTTGGTAACCAATATTCTCACCTAATTAGTTGTCAAAATGTGAAAAAAAGTTCGGTAGAAATGGACATAGATAGGGAGTTTTAACCCGTATGTGATATTGTTGACTAAATGCAACGTAATGATTACTCATATAATGAATTAATGAACAGTTACTAAAGGTAGCAATGCAATGAATAATTCCTGCTGCAGCATATGATTGGGGTGTTCCGGAGCTCCGTGGTGATGCCAGTGATCTCTGATCAAGACACTGGTAGATCCCACACTTAGACTGAAAAGTCAATGAATTGATAAGCCATGTAATGAAAAGTGAAATACATTGGACTGAAGAGTCCCATAAGCCACTTAATCAATGAAACTAACGAAATGAATGAAACGAACGAAACGAATGAAATGAATGAAATGAATGAACACTGAATGAAATGAACTGAATAACACTTCCTCTGGGAAGGAACTGTATTGAGTAATGATAGTACTACTATTATAGTTGAAATTAGTTATTGCTTATTGGTTATCTGCACTGTACAGGATTTTGTACTGTCCTATATTTAATTCTAGAATTATTGCATTGAGAAATGAACATACTTATTGTATGGTATCATAGATTGTTTATGCATTGCTAAACCGTCGTATTCATAGTGTTATTGATGGCATTACAGGCCCAGTTGCCCGTGCCGGTCATGCCGAGGCCGCGCCGCCTGCGGAGGAGGCCCATCCGATACCTCCAGGAGGTTTAGCGGAGTGGGCATAGTTCGGAGGACGACCGAACTTGAATATTTTGATAAATACTTTTGTAATAGTTAGTTTTGAGTTGTATATATTGATGCCACATGCATTGTATTTTAAATGTGCAGTGGTGGACTTTATTGGACTGTCATCTTGTAGATGTGGACTTTACTTTTGATGTAAAGTTAATTCTTGTCAATGTATGTATGTATATTCCGCAAATTGTACATTGGCAGGTGTTGTGATTTGATATCCCTTGTGACTCTTGTCTTAACTTCGGTTAATTCAGGATTTACGGGAGTAAGTATGATCTCGCGATTCGGGGTCTGTCCGAAGTAATCGGATCTTGGGCCCGGGTCGTGACAAACCCCCCATACCAAGCAAGTTGCTTTCATTAAACCCATCAGTTGCTCGCAGAAGTTCATTATATGTAATTCTTTCACATGTAATCGTAGACAAGAAATTGGTTTCATGAATTGGAACTTTGTTTCTCCTTCGGTATCTTATGAATATGAATCCCAAGGTGAAGGCGAGCAATATCGATGCAATTGGCAACAAAATATATAGGACTAGAAGCACTCTTTTCATCTTTGATCTGTGAAGAGAACTGGTATCACATTGTGGGACTCGGAAGTGAGGAGCACCGCACAACGCTTCGTTGGACACAAATGATAGATATGTGAGGTTTACGAAAGGTCCTCCAGTTGGAATTTCTCCTCTTAATCTATTGAAAGATACATTGAAATATAAAAGATGTGAGAGTGTCTCTAATGACTTGGGAAGCACACCGGAGAGGTTGTTTTGGGATAGATCCAAGAATTCCAAGCTTACCAAGCTCTTAAAAGACTCGGGAATGGGTCCTTGTAGCCTATTATGTGCTATAGAAAGGTTAATTAAATTTTGCAAACCTCCAATTGTGCTGGGGATATGGCCTGAGAATTGATTTATTGATAGATCTATTTGGGTTGCTACCTTTAAATTTCCAATTTCTGGGGGTAGATATCCACTTAAAGAATTTGAGGATAAGTTGCACTCTAGAAGATCTTTGAGGCTCCACAGGCTCGCAGGCAGTCCGGAAGTTAATTTGTTGGAATCCAGATAGAGATATCTTATAGAAGTATTGTTCCCCAAGCATGCCGGAATTGGACCGGAGAGCTCATTTTTGCTAAAACGTAATGACCCGAGGCGAGGTAAATGGCAGAGGTCATTTGGAATTGATCCCTCTATTCTGTTGCTCCCGAGATCCAATATTTGGAGCTTCCATAACCCGTTGATTGTTGTTGGAATAAACCCACTCAAGTCATTGCCATATAGTTGTAAGAATGCCAAATTGCTTACATTACCAATTTCATTAGGAATGTTTCCCTTAATTCCACAATAACTTGCAACAATACCTTCCAGTGAAGTGGACAAATTCCCAATGTAAGCTGGAAGGATGCCATTCAGAGGGTTATCATCTATCCACAATGTTTTTAAATTTGTACAGCTTGTCAAAGAAGGGGGAAAGCTCAATTCTACAGATGAAGAAGATTCACTGATCAAATTGTTTGATGATAGGCGTAGATCTTCAAGGAGTCCTAAATTACCAAGTGCATTAGGAATTGAACCAGTGAACATATTATGGGTAACGTCCACACGAATGAGATTAGAAGCATAATTCTCAATAGAGTCGGGGATCAATCCACTAAGGTTATTTACTCCAAGATAAAGATATTCAAGATTGGACAGGCCTATCATTGATGGAAGATTGCTTGAAAGGTGATTGGCCGCAAATGAAATGGCTTGCAGTGTTGAGATATTAAAGATTGTTGCTGGAATGGGACCTCTTAAGCCATTCCATTCTAATACTAATGTCTCCAAATTGTGAAGATTACCAATCTCTGATGGTATTTGACCTGCCACAATGTAGAACACACATACATAAAAGTAATTTTTTATTTTTTATTTTTACGTAGGCCCTCCATCTTCCAAAAAAAAAAACAAGAGTAACAGAAAGTACGAAAATTTTGAAGTGATTAATGTAGATTTTGATTGTCAAAAGAAATTTGTCTCATAAAAAAAAAAGAAAAAGAAAAGAATAATTTCTCTCAGTTCAACCAATCCATTTTGAGTCTTTCCTTCGGCCAATGGAGATTTAATTCTGGCAAGCCAACTCCCCCAACTTTTACTGTTCACAGCTCTTTCTGTTTGTTGGAGAATTCTTATAAAAGATTGTTTTAAATTTCCAGAATTTGAAAACTTTCTATTCTTTGTATTGAGGAAAATGTTAAATTATTGAAAGATATTTTCCGTATATATGGAAAAATTATGAAAAAGCAGCATAGTTACCTTATGAAAAAGTAGAAAAAAGAAACAAAAGCTATTATGAAAAAACTATTTGCAAAGAATAAATGAAAATAATTAATGCAACAAAAGCTATTATTTGCCTTGTGAAATTTGCCAACATCTTATGAAGTTTTCCAAAAAAAAAAAAGGAGAGATAACAATGTACTTGTCAAGTTGATTTTATCATGAAGATAAAGCCACGATAAGGAAGTAATATTAATTAAAGGTAGGAGGTCGTATAATACCAATGAGGCCAGCCCTCTGTATGATTAATATCTCCAAAGTAAGAAGATTACCCAGCTCTTGTGGAATTTCACCTACAAAAAGAATACAAAATTACTCAAAAAATTTTTATGTCTTATGTTATAATTAATGGATTTATGTATAGAGAAACGATAACAGTTAAAAAAAAGTTGAATTCTAAATGGGCATGCATGCACAAAGTTAAGATGAAGTTTTTGGTCTTGAAGTGCAAAGCAGGCTAGAATTTAATGCCGTACATATTCATTACACACACATATGTTAGATTGTATGTCTTCAATCTAATAGATGATGTGAATGAATTCTTTTATTACCTTAATTAAGTTATTATTTCATGCTTTATTCATGTGATGAATGTATTTTACTATATGATTACACATAACCAATACAAAATGGCATCATAGTTTATGAGTTGAACCGGAGTCCACAAGTATATCAAATGTTATCCATGTATGTGGATGAAATTTACATACATGTTACATATATCACAACTCTTATTCTTGAAGTACTTTCACAACCAGTGACTGAGCACCTCATCTAAAAAGGTTGTAGCACTACAATTACTATGAGATGGTGTGATTTTTCTCAATCATCAAAATGTAAGACTCTGGATTGTTTGTGTTAGTATAATATATTGCAAGGACCATGAGTAGCACCTTATGCAAATATGTCTTTGATCAAGGATTTCTCTCATAATTTCCATGCAATATGCTCTCAATCCTAAGAGATTATTATACTTAAGTTTCTACTACACATTTACTTTGAGTTACCAATGAGTAAGGCCAACTATAGGTCAACACGTTGGTATCTTGGTAGGTGGTGGTGGGTTTGTGAGAACATATAATTCTCAAGATGGAATCTATATATCATCTAAGAGAGAAATATCTCTTGTGCCAATTAATGGATTTCATAATTCGTAAGTGCGTACCCATATCAATTAGGAGTTAATTGGATGATATTGATGATTACCGTGATTATTTGAGTCACAATTAAGGATAATGAAATATGGATCTAATTTGGTTGGACAGATTAATTCCAATAGATACCTGGGTATAATTGATGGAGAGGACAGATTAATTCCAATAGATACCTGGGTATAATTGATGGAGAGGCCTACTTATAGTAATTGAGAAAATTAAATTGAGAAAATTAAGGTCTTATTATAAATATTCATAAAACTGGAGTGCAATTGTATTTATTTAGTGCAGTTATTTGGAATTAACTATGGGTCCGAATTCACATGAGATTTAGGGTCCTGATCTTTAGTTGGAGCCAGTTTCTAAGCAATCCCTAGTGGTTCCAATGCTAGCCCTAAAAATAGAAGGTTACTAATCCAATTAGAACTCTTAAAGGAATGAGGAGTATGACATATACTGATAATAGAACAAGACTTTTAATTGTGGTTTAAGAAGGGTGCTCTATAATAAACTATAAATAAGAGGAGACGGTTAGAGATCTCCACACACAATCTTATAAGCTCCCCTCTCTCGTTTCTCCTCTTCTTTCCTTTGGTTTCCTTCTAAAGAGCCTAGGGTTTCTTCCTCTTAGAGATCCCACCGTTTTCTTTGGGAAGTTCTCTACAAAAGGATCATAGTGTGGAAGAACACATGGCAAAGGAGATATAATCTATGAAAAGGGTTTTCGTAGTGTCAAGTTTTATAGTTCCTGATTTGAGCGCTACCAAGCTCTAAATGTATAGATATACAGCCCATTTATTTTTGTAGATCTTTTATGTTTTGTTTGTTTCTTGATAGATCTTTGGTTTTAATGCATGAGATCAGGGTTTTAGATCTTGGGATTGGATTCTTGGCTTTTTGAGTGTTTGATCCTTGCATTAAGTGGATCAAAAGTTTTTGAAATTCATATAGAAGGCCCACCTACTTCCAACAACACACAGACATATATGGAGATGCTCCTATGAGAGATGCTTTCACCTTACTATGAGAGATAAGGTGCGGGCCCTCACCTTACTATCAAATGTCAGCAACTTAAATGTGAGGGCTCCCACTCCTATTTCTCATAGTAAGGTGAGAGATGCTCTCACAGGAGCACCTTCCATGTATATATTATCTTTAAATTTTTGAATCTTCATATTGATATTTTGAGTAATTCTTTCCTAAACCACTAGCTACTAATTTCTAATTGAGGAAATTTCAAATGAAATGACAAAGCTCAAGGTTGTGTAGGCCTATTCCATTTCGGAATCCTGACAGGAAAATAACCGAAACAATAAGAAAAAAAAAAGAGAGAAAAGTGAAAGAGTAGCTCATCCAATCTTTATGCTAAGTGGGGAAACATCAAAAGCTACAGCAAAGATATTGATAACAATCAGACCAAAAATAATAATAATGATAATGATAACAGTAATAATGATAAAAGAAAGAACAAAGCATTATTATGAAAATTAAAAGCATGATTCTATCCTAGCTCGCAAAAGCAAGTAATCATAAACATAATTATAAGACTCAAATAAAGCAATTTAATAATCCCCAAAATTTATACCAAGCAAATGGGGTTCTTCATAATACAACTAATTAACATGGCTTTTTTTTTTTTTTTTTTTTGTAATCTTGTCTACTTGGTACTTCTTGTAATTTTATAAAGTCTGTGCTTGTGTAAGGCTACATAAAAAGAACACAGATAGATACAGTAATTGGATCACAAGACCAAAATCATACCTTTCAAGATATTATCCCCCAAATATAACTCCTTTAGGGTAGTTAAGTTTCCAATCTCTCTTGGTATTTCTCCACTGAAATTGTTATATGACAAACTCAAAAGTTGAAGTTGTGAGCATTCAGATAAGCTTGACGGAATTTGGCCAAAGAAGTCGTTATTTGACAGATAAAGGTATTGGAGTCTTGGAAGATAATGGCACATATCCATTGGAAGATTACCAGTTAGGCTATTATATGTGAAATCAATACTTTGCAGCGAGGAAATGTTGAAGACTGTTGGTGGTATGAAGCCTGAAAGCTTGTTGTTTCCCATGTATATATACTTTAGGTTACCAAGATTACCAATCTCTCGTGGAATCTTTCCTTGTAAAAAATTGGAACGCAAATCCAAACCCTCCAGCTTGGTTATATTTGAAATGGAAGGTGGGATAGCACCAGTAAAAAGGTTGTTAGCAAGGCTCAAGGTTTGAAGTTGAGGTAAGACACCCAACCATGAAGGAACCCCTCCGCTAAAGTTGTTGAAGCGAAAACTAATGAATTTCAATCGATGCAAATGATCTAACTCTTCGGGCACATCGCCATAGAAACTGTTCCTGCTAATGTCAAGCGAAACAAGAAACGAGAGATTACCCAAGTGTGAAGGAATGGTGCCACTAAGACCCATCCTTGAAATATTCAAGGCTGTGACTCTTTGGTGGCGAGTGCCACAAGTGACTCCAATCCATTTGCAAATGGAGGTGGCGGTGGTCCAGTTGTTTACCAAGACGTCTTGAGGGTCGAAAGTGATATGGGCTTTCAAGGCAAGAAGAGCAGTTTGATCAGTGGTGATGTTGAATACAGGACTACTCTGAGCTAAGCAACTGATAATACAGTGCATTGACAACAAAACTGTTGCGCCTGCAAAGATGAGGAAGCAACTTCTCTCCATGACTGTGTGTGTAATTTGGAAGATGGACGATCTGTGTGACGAACAAGGATGAGCTAGGCCTATAAATAATGAAATCACGGCGTGGTTTATTTCTGGTATTGGATATAGAAATCTATTCTAATTTCAATTCAAATGCCTCAATTCTACATGTCCAAATACAGAGCAAGTTTATTTATTTATTTATTTTTTTCGGTACTTTGACGGGGAGGAGGAATCAAACCCAGGACCTCTTAGTGAGGTTCATGGGTCCTAACCATCTGAGCTAAGCCCATTTGGTTTAGCTGAATTGCATAAGAGAAGAAGTCCTTGATAATTACATCCATTTACAAGTCTCCTTAGTGGTAGGTAGACTTTGGAATATTGTAACGAAACTACGGCGGTTGTGCCAATCGTCCAAGTCCACCACTGCATTTTTGTGCCGCTAGTCCAAGTCTACAGCTGAGAAGACTTGTAAATGGATGTCAGTATCACTATCACCTAAATCACAGTGACTTCGATAAATCACAATGACCGTCTCATCGTGTGTGACGATCACACACAACAATTTCTCCGACACGCGATCATATAAAGCTGACTAATTTCAATTGAGAAATCAGCCAGTTGATTTTGACCTTCTAATTTGTTTTTACTATTTGATAACTTCTCAATAATTCCTTTCATTTTAGTAACTCCACCCACCAATTCGCTATTGACTTTTTACTATTAAGGATTGTAACTCCTCCAATAACTCCTTCCCATTATTCTTTAACTCCTCCCATCACTTTTTAACTTCTATCAAGAAATCTTGTGCTGCAACTTCTACAAGTTCTTCATTAGCAACAAGGACAACCATGTCCAATGACCTAAAAGCCCAGATGCTCCCTTTAAGAAATTTTCCAACAATAGAGATCCATCCTTCTCTGGCGAGGCGGCTCCTTCAAATGGTGATGGTGGTTGTTATGGTGATCCGGCAAACATTGTTCAATTTTAATGATTTTTGTATAGTATTTGTTTTCTTCTAAGTTTGGGCACTAGATTTTTCTTTTTACATGTATGTGGATGGAGTTTAAGGGTTTGAGATTTGTGGAGATGTGATGGTGTAGGGATGTCCAACGGGCCGGGCCGGGCCGGCCGCTTCATAGTCAGCCCGCCGTGCCAGCCCGGCCCGCCCCGCCAGGGAAAAACCCTGGCCCAGCACGGCCCGCCACGGGCCGGGCCAGCGGGCCAGACGGGCCTGCACTTTTTTTTTTTTTTTCAGTATTAAAAAAAAAGAATAAAGCAAAAACTAACATGTCTTTCAAGAAGTGAAGTGAAAAGTTGGCAAATGGTTGTGTAATTACTTTATTTGTCTTTTAGAAAGTAAAATGTTTAGGTTCTGATAAAGTAAAAGTAAACTTTTTTATTACTAAAACTTTGTTTTTCCATTTGTTGTGAACAATCAAACATAGTTCACTAAAAAAATTTGGGTGATTGAAATTATTTAACTATAGATTTTTAATACTTCGTGATGCTCTACAATAAGGCTTCAAAATGATTTTATGAGCTCAACACTATAAATTCATCAGTGATTGTAACAAAAAATAAAAATAAAAATCATTAGTGGAACTATTTGTTTATAATTACCATCCTTTATGTTTGTTCGTATATAATACATAGAAATTGAGTTCATATAGAAAGAGACAAAGACACAGTTAGTGTAAGAGAGAACCATTTGGATTTTAACTGGCATTATAGCCACTGTATTTTTAATAATGAAACAGTTAAAAATTAATGGATTTTCTTTACAGTGGCTAATGAATTATCAAATAAGTAAAAAATTTTAACATCGCACAATCACGGAGAATGACAAAGATATTTTAGTGGTTCGGTCAAACTCGACCTTCTCCACTGAGAAGAGAGAACCATTTGGATCTTAACTTCTTGAAGGTTTCTAAATAGGATTACCTTCAAAACCTTACAAACTTTTTAGAAAATAAAAATAAAAAAGAATGAAAAACTTATAAATTTAAAAATTACAATGAAGGAAAAAGTAAAAAATCAGATGTGTAGTCCACTAATGTATTCTGCTGGATCATAATCTTCCATTGATGTCAACTCTTACTTCCTCTTATCTGCCAAATACCAGTCTCGTAGGCAAACACAACATTCCACCGTTTCTTCAGTAAAATTGGTTCTTTTGTCGTCCACCACACGTCCACCTGCACTAAAAGCCTGTTCTGATGCTACAGAAGACATTGGAATAGTCAATAGATCACGAGCCATGGCGGCCAACACCGGATAAATGCTTTCTTGTTGCTTCCACCAAGCTAAAATGTCAAAACTAGATGCATCTTGCACCCGTATTACACCGATGTCAAGATACGATGATAACTCCGTCACAGTGTTACTTGAGCTTGAGCTGGATGTCATGCCCGTAGACAGGGAAGAATACCACACATCCCACTCACCAACACCTGTTTGCTGGACTTCTGAATGGCTCATACTAAGCCCAGTTGTACCCATTTGCTCACAATAAAATTGAAAAAGTGCTTGTAAATTTGCCCTAATATTTGAAAAAACATTTAAATCTATATAATTCATGTTTTTATTTATTCCATCAATAAAAAACTGTATACCACTTAATTTTAACCTAGGATCAAATACGGCAGCTAAAGAAAATGTCATTGGAGCCTCTTTCCAATATTTATTAAATTTTTCTTCCATGTTTTTAATAGTGCTACTCAGTAAAAAATGATCTCCAAATCTACTGAATTGTAAAGTAATTTTAAAAAGCTTCATTAAAGCTTCATTAGATGTGGGATAATATATCCCAGAAAAAAATAATGTTGAAGTATAAAAAGCTTCTAATAAATCTCTTATTTGGGCACATAACTCCCAATGTTCATCACTAATCATCAAATGTTGCGCATGAAAAGCACAAAATTCATTCAAAACAGTTCGCCGATCAAGTGCCTTGTTTAACAAATCATACATAGAATTCCATCTATGTTCTACCTCCTTAGGCAATTTAATAGCTGATACGCCTTGCCTCGCACATATTCCAGCATACAATTGTCTTCTTTGTACGGAGGTGAAAATAAATCTAGCAATGTCTTTAATAGCATCTGTGTAACTTACAATATGCTTTAAACCGACCTTTGCAATGAGATTTAAGATGTGACATACACATCTATTTTGAAAGATAGAGCTATCTATCAGAGTTGCAAGTGGCATCTGCATTCTCATTAATTCAATAGCCACTGTATTATTACTGGCATTATCTAAAGTTATAGATAAAACTTTTTCTTTGATATAATATTCCTCTAGTTTTTCCAAAATAAATGTACTTATTCTAGTGCCATTGTGTGGCCATTCAAGACTGTTAAAACTAATTATACGTTTATTATGTGCAGTAAGACAAAGATAATTGTCACCCCCTTTAGATGTCCACATGTCTGTGGTTCGGACTATTCTACCAGGAATTTCTACAAGGTAATTTTTTATATTTGTTTTCTCTTCCTGCCAGAGTCTAATAGCATCATTTCTGGCTGTATTTCTTGAAATACTGTGAAATTGTGGTTGACAGTATTTCTGGACCCATTCTTCAAAAAACTCATTTTCAACAAAACAAAATGGTAATTCGGATAACACAATCATTTTAACAAGATTTTGTCTACAACTTTGTGCATTAAAAGAAAAAAGACCCAAACTGCTACTACTGCTACCACCACCAGTACTAGAAATTTGGGTCTGTGATCCAGGCCTCCCTGTCCCTGCATCCGTTGCCTTTTTAATGCCTGGACATAATATACGCATATGCCTTGCCAAATGGCCGGTACCCATTTTTTAATGGGCACCATAAATCTTACTACAAAATTTGTATTTTTCCTTTTCAACTGTTTTTCCATTTTCAACAACCTCAAACCTTGTAAATGCCACCCAAACTGGTGAAGTTCTATTCCTCTTGGTTGGTTTACGGGAACTCTGAGGAAAGGAGGGTGGTAAATCACCTACTTCATCTTGTAATTCAATAAAATTTTCTTCTTCCCCTAAATTAACTGAAGATGATTCTGTCGGAAATCTTCCAACCATATTTCAAAATATAAAATTTATAAGTAATAACAGTAATAGGCTCTAATAGCCTTCTTTTGTGATAATTAATATAAGAAAGGGGAGAAAATGAGAGTTAATACAATATAATATAAACTTATATATATGGAATCTCAAATTTAAATAATATAAATACCTCTAAATCTTTGAAGGCCCCTTTAATCTTGTCTCTTGATGACTTGATCTTTGACCCTCCAAAAACTTCTTAGAGAGAGTGAAAGAGTTGAATGCTTTGAGAGAGAGCTAGAGAATGTATAAAGAGAATGAGAGAGTTGTGTAAATTGGTAAGGAATGAGAATGGGAGGGTTAGGGTATTTATAGACTTTGTAAAATGAAAAATGACACAAAATACCCCTTATATGACCGTTTTATAGCTGTTGGGGGGGAAGGGAAGGGGGGGGGGGGGGGTGTAAAAAGGACTTTTTTTTTCAAAAAATGGGCTTAGGGCGGTTGGGCGGGCCTGGCGGGCCGACCCCAGCCGGCCTGGTGGGCTGCAGCCCCAGCCCACGTTCATGGCGGGCCTGGCGGGCCCGGGCCGAACGGGCCAGCGTGCCCAGCCACCTAGGCCCGGCCCAACCCATGTGCGGGCCGGCCCATTGCGGGCCGGGCCACGGGCCGTTGACCGGCGGGTCGGAGCGGGCCGGCCCGGCCCATTTGACATCCCTATGATGGTGTATGTACTGTTGTTTACAGAACAAAAAATGGAGAGAGTGATCAATCAACCCAAGGTTATATTTGGAAGAAAACATGGAGAGAAAGTAATCAATCAACCCAATGCAGGACCCACTAATTACTACACAGGTGTTAATAATCATAGTAGTGCTCAGCTATTGTTGAAAGATCACATGGTTTAATGTTAAAACCATGAGACCCAAGCAATGTTGTTTAATTAAGATGGGTCCACCAAAAATTGGTAACCATGGTGTAATACATCTAATGGTGATTATATCACCTATCTATTTTTTTCTGGTAAAACATTATCTAATGTCAAACATCATTGATGAATCTATCTATGAAAAATCATTGTGGGACCCATTTGATGTTGGTGAATCTATTTATGAAAAATCATTGTGGGACCCATTTGATGTTGGTGATCATGTTAGCACTAGGGGAGCTATCATATAGTGGAACCTACTCAATGATGGCAAACTAAAAATTGCAATCATATACTTCAATCTTGGTAATCAGCATGGTACCCGGCTAATGGCGGTAGTATAGGACACACATAATGTTGGTAATCATGATAAAAAGCCTCTAGTGTGCCTCTTCTTTGACAGCTCTCAATTTTCATTTATAATACTTATATTTTCTCCTCACATTTCTCCTTAAGTTTCTCTCACCATACCAATTGATCATTTAAATCTTTCCAACTTTACTGCTGCAAATATGGGCCTACTAATACCAAGTTAAGAGGCGTCCTTTTTATCCTTAATCATTTGAAAAAGAATCTCAGAGATCCAAATTCATTGAATCAGTGGGCCGCACATAGGGGTCACTCCACTCACGTGAAGCTTTTCCAAAGGCCATGGGCACTTTTATGACTCCTGATTTAACTAAGGCTTTAACTTATAGAAAATTGTGACTTGTCAGGCTGCTAGGTGTGGCTCACTTTTGAAAACCCCTAGACCTAAAAAAAAAAAAAGTAAGAAATAAAAAAAATAAAAAAACCCTCAGACCATCCGGGTTCTTTTTTTTTTTTTTTTTTTCCTTGAAGGCAATTGTATTGAAAATAAATTTTTTTTTTTTTTTATGGGGGGGCGCTGGGGGGCTAAACAGACAAAAAGATTACAAAAAGACCTCAATGAGAGGATCAAAAACCTATTGGTAACTGATGGGGCTAAACAGACAAAAAGATTACAAAAAGACCTCAATGAGAGGATCAAAAACCTATTGGTTACTGATAGTTAGTGGAGCTTGAACTACCAAAAAATTGAGGATATGATGAAGTTGTTCACCTTAGAATGTCCTTTGGATATTACTGAAAGAGAAGAGAAGCAAATCAATGATCCGTTTCTTGATTCTAGTTATGGAGGGCTGGATGAAGTTGTTCACCTCATTTCGAGCCTTCCGGAGAAAATACGTTGTTGAAATGAATAATGAAGCCATTGCTTGCCTCGCAGTGTTGTCACAGTGGCTTGAAATGACATTCCAGAGAAAAGTTGGAGACAATAAAAGAGGAAATTGAGTTCCGGCTATTTGAAGGATCCAACTCCAGATATCCCTGGCAAAATAAAACATGACGAAAAGATGCTCGGCGGGTTCCCCTGCCTTGTTACACAAGTAGCATTTTGAGGCAAGTGAACACCCCACAGATTGGGCCCAAGCATGAGTAGGGGTTTTTGTTGTGATCTAGGGCCTACCGAAAGAGATCAATCACGCACAAGAAGAACACGGATGTACGTGGTTCGGCTTTTGGCCTTCGTCCACTGGGAAGAAGGGAGAAATCACTATGCAATCAGAGGGGTGTCTACAACCTAGAGACTCTGGTCTCTATTTATAATATCAGCCCCAAACCCTGTTACACCCAAACCCAACTTCTAATCACAGTAGAACTACTATAATAGACCTATTTCTAATCAGAGTACAACTTGGGCAATCCAAGGGCCCGGTTAACCAAGACTTGCTAATTGTCAATTGAGACATACAAATTAACAGTTTTCCTATGCATCAAGGACCAACCAAAACAAGATATCCTTGGGAGCATGAATTTGTTCCAAACCAGTGGGGCCCAATTGACAGTAGAGACTATTGTTCTTAGAAATTGCCATGCCATTTTCTTAGATAGATTGCCATCTGAGGAGGCTTTCCAAAGTAGAGTTTCGTTTGAATTTGTCTCTGGAAGGAGGAATTGAGACACCTGGGAGATGATGTATAAAATGGCTTGGGGAAGATTGCTTGGGATGTTCCAGCTATTACGATTGACCATTGAAGAAAGCCTGACGTCAAGTGGGAAATGATAGTGAGGGAATTTGTTTGCAATGATGATGTTTTCCAACCATTCATCATATGTTAATCAGGTTCCCATTTCCAAGTTTCCATCTACTCCCAACATTGTTGAAATGGGACAACCGCCTTATCTTTATCCAAATACAGGGGCCAGCATTGGGATTTTGGCAGCTCCAAATTGAATTTGATTGAAATATCCACGTTCGAACCAGGGAGCCCAAAGGGAGGATGAAGTAGCATATTGCCATCCGAGTTTTAGAAAACTTGCTTTATTCATTTCAGCAACTTTCCTGACCCAATACCTCCTTCAACCTTTGGAAGACAGACTAGTGCTCATCTAACATAATTTTTCCTCTTTGGAGGCTCATCACCTGAGCAAAGGAAGTTTGTTATCAACTTCTCAATTTCTAAATTTGAACACTATTGCCGTGTGAGTTGATAGGCTAGCCAAAACATGGTTGACGAGAACAAGGTGACCTGCAAAAGAGAGGGCTTTGGCTTTCCATCCAATTAGCTTTCCATGAAACTTGTCTAGGAGAGCTGCAAAGTGGCGGTTTTTTGGGCTACCAAAGAAAAGGGGCACACCCAAGTAAGTGTTTTTAGTTTCCAGCAACTAGAATATTTAGCACTGAGGTTATCATCCCCAGTTGAGTTCAACGTCCACCCTCGCTCTTGAGCTGTCATAATTGTGGTCGAGCCCTCGCCCTCACCATAAAACCGTTGTTGTGCCGTTTCCCATTACCATCCCCCTTTTCTTGTGGTTACATTTCCCTATATACATCTAACTTTTGTGCATGTTGAAGACCTGACCTGCAATGTTTTGGTATTTGACCAGCAAGTTCTTGATGGCTAGAAGGCTTGATTTTCTTACTATAATAAATAGGACGATATCATTTGCATAAAGCAAATGACAGGGAGTATTGGTAACTGTAGAGACAGACTAGATGGTACCCATCGGAAGGAGTTTCTGTAAGTGCAAGATCAGAAGTTCCTCTGCCAAAATAAAGAGGTAACGAGACAAAGGGTCTCCTTGTCTTAGGCCATAGGAAGAAGCAAAAAAGCCTTGAGGGATTCTGTTGACAAGCACCAAACCACGACTAGTGCATATGCATTCCTTGATAAGGGAGATGAAGGAGTTAGCAAATTTGAAGAATTTTAGGGTGCTAAAGGGAAAGTCCCAATTCAATTTATCAAAGGCCTTGGTAATGTCTAACTTCAAGCATATTGACCCATCTTTGATTTTTGAATTCAACTTTTGATACAATTCATGGGCCGTAGCAATATGATGTTGGATGGATCTATCTTTAACGAAGGCCGCTTGATGGGAGGAAATAAGAGGGGAGGATTTTAGATAGTCTATTGGCTAGGATATTGGAGAGAATTTTGTAAGTGAAGTTGAGGAGACTAATTGGCCTGAATTCAGAAAAGGTGGAGGGAGATGAGATTTTGGGAATGAGAGAAATGAAATAGGCATTGAAGGGTCTGTAAAGTTAACCAAACTTGAAAAAATGTTGGATTGCTTGGGTGATAGAGTTACCTCTGATCTCCCAAGTGGCTTAGAAAAAAAGCGCTGATAAACTACTTCGCTTTAGAGAGAAGACTGCCTCTTTAATCTCTTGAGTGTCCGGGGTTTTTTTCAGATAGGTTTTGGTCGCTGCTCACAGATGGGCCTTCAATGTTGAAGAAATCAGGATCTGGTCTACGAGGGTGATGCTAGAACAGACTAGAGAAGAAGTCAAGAGTGTAAGAGTTGATGAGATTCAGGTCCTCTGTGACGTTGCCATTAACAGAGATTTTGTCAATGTGCTTATAGGAGCATCTGACGTTTGCAGAGATGTGAAAAAACCGAGTGTTCCTATCCCCATGGTTCAACCAATTTATCCTGGATTCTTGGCGCGAATGGTATTCTTCATATTTTAGCCACATATGCAAAGCAACCTTGGCTGAATTTAGATCAGAGAGGACATCTAATTTGGATCCTCGTCATAGGTAGCTTGTAATTATTGGACAAGCAGTTCAGCTAAAGCAATCCTCTGATAGAGGTTAGCAAAAACCTCCCCATTCCACTTTTTGAGGTTTTGATTGAGAATCTTGAGTTTGTGAGCCAGAACAGATTTGGGATTGCCTTTAGAGGGAGTGTCCCAACAACTGGATTTGACTACTTCCATGAAATTTGGATGATGCAATCACATTTCCTCGAATTTGAAAGTAGTAGTGTCCCTAGTGGACGATCCAGATTCATTGAATAAACACTTTCTTTCCATGCCTTCTCTTAATAATAAATAAATCTCTAATTTTTTTTTATACGTTGTAATCAGCCAAGTATTTGCCAAGGGGATCACTTGGATTTAATTTGGTATATCTGATATCATTGGATTTACGTAAACGCTTGCACAATTCTCAAGCAAAATCTTCTCTAAAATTTATGATAAAATCTTTTAAATCTTCACTTTCCTTGATTTACTTATATCAAGCGAAAAGAAGAGCGGTACAAGGACTAGTTGCAGTTGGATTTCTAAAAATAGGTTGTAGATAATAAATTATAAAAAATAACGGATTTATCTCTCCTCCTATATTTTCCTAATTTTTCTTTGAGCCCAAATCTCTTATCTACATCCTCATAAACTCCCAATTAATAACTTCCCCTAAAATCTCCTATAATGTCTCTTTTGAATCCAGACCCTCGGCACTTGTCTCACCCAAGTGTCACGACCCGAGCACGAGATTATGATTAATTCGAGTTAACCCCAGGTCGCGACGCATACTTACTCCCGTGAACTTCAATCACATAAAGTCACAAGGGACATCAATTAACACATTATGCGGAACATATAAACAATATAGCCATTACTCATGTAAATAAAACTTACAACTAATCACTTGCATATTTAATTACAATGCAAGGATTCAAAGCATGAAACATTCTTTTACAACTTCCCTCATTAAAATTTCATTTAAAGTTTCGCTTCAATATCATAGTCAGATGATATTGGTCATTTCCACTCAACTAGTCCTCCTAGAGGAACCATAGCGGTCGTCTCCGCTGGCGCTGAGGTCTCAGAAGGACCGGCATGGGCAGCTGTGCCTGTAATGCCATCAATAACACTATGAATTTGATAATTCAGCAATGTATAAACAGATCCATGATTTAACATGCTAAATACACAATTAAACTGTCTAAGCCAATGTTAGACTAATACCATTTCCATTTACTTCAAATCAAATCAAATCAAATCACTGAGAGTCTTTATTCTTTGGCAATACTACAATAACATTTCAATTCAAATCGCATCTTCTTAAAAAGGAATGAATCACATCTTCCAAACGGAAGGAATCACATATGGTGGGATTTATCAGTGCTCGGGCCAGGGACATCTGACATCACCACGGAGTTCCGGAACACTCCCAAATAATCTGCTGCAGCAGTATCAGCTCTAATGAGCTTATAGAAATCACTATGTAGTGCCAGACTCAATGAACAATTCAATTAATCATTTCATTTCATTTCTTTATAAATTTCAATTTCAATTCAATCTACAAAGTTAACTAAACAACATCAACCATGTAGGTGTAACCTTCAGACATTTAATGTACGTATTATTCTAGATGGACATCACAGTTTATGTGTTTTTTGTACATTTAAGTCTGTTCGTTAACACCCATGGAGATAACACAATATAGATAGCCTTGATTGAATCAATAGACTCTTTTATTTAATTCAGAATAAAGTCTGAAATCACATGAGCTTCAGTGAACTTATCTATACTGAATTAACTAGCCTTACAAGCTAATCTTTATCATCTATTCATAATATTCAACTTCAAGTCACTCTTTGATCATCTCTTAATCCATCTTGGATCCAAGTCCAAAAATATTCTTTTAATGAACGTTTAACTATGCAAACTCTCTCAGTTATTTGATAATTAGTCATTAGACTAAGTCTATGAACCATCTATAAACCACTTATAATCATATAAAAATCATTTAAATCAATTTAAATTGAGAAATTCACTGGACTCAATATGAGTCCTCCGATCGATCGGACCTAAAGGTCCGATCGATCGGCCTGAAATCATGTCCCAGTTAGGGACAGTCCGATAGATCGGACATGCGATCGATCGGCCTACATGTCCGATCGATCGGACCTGGTTCCAGATCTCTGAAACACATCTTCATTCTTCTTTCCAGTCATTTCACTCTCAACCTGCACATAACCTTGGAACCTCCTGTTCCCCCATCCATATCCACATCCATACACATCAACATCACAAATCTATTCACCATATACCCATTCAACAATCCATTCAACAATTTATTCAATCCTTCCATGACTTCAATAAAAAATCAAACAATTGAAACAAAACTCAATAAACTCAAGAAACATCATATCTAAGAGCACACATGCACAAATCATGATTTATACTTGCCTTAGGGTTGATTTAAACACAAAACCCCTTTCTTTTTCTTAGAGGAATCCACAAGCTTTATTTCATCCAAATCACCAAAATCAAACCTTGTTGTTCTAGACAGTGAAACTCCAAGCTTCCTTGATTCCAACTCCAAGAAAAACCAAGCGAAGAGATTAAGAAGATGATGCACACAGCCCTTCTTCAAAAATCATTTGAAAATCTACTCTCTAACACTTTGTAGAGAAGAACTAAGAAGAAGAAAACTCAGAACTCTCACCCTCTCTCTGTTTCTCAGCTTCAGAGATGTTTCACCGACTACAAATGAGTGAGTCACCATCCTTATAAAAACAATTTTTACAATAAAACCCCACTTCCTAAATATATTTCTAGTTTGAGTCAAACCAAAGCTCATTTGACTCAATTGAGATCAAATTAACACGAGCATATTACGAAAGTTGTTGTACACATCGAGATACACGCGTTGACATCAAATTTTACCACATTCGATGAAAAACGTATAAACCCAATTTTACGAAAAAGTCCTTAATCTCACTAGTATGTGTCTAAATCCATTTCTATCAAATCAATCTCTTTCAAATTTGTTCATTATGCACAATTCATTCAAGCATGACTAAGTTGATTCCTTTCACTCACTAATCACATTCATCGTGATTAATCACACTTAATCCACACTAATCGCAATTACTTAGAGTTAATCTCGATTAACTCGGGATGAGATGTAACACGAAGAAACTCGAAATTTCTCACCATGGCCTTCTTAAACATATAGAATAGATGACACGAATGGCTGTCCAAAGAGCCAGGTGTCTGGGAGGCTTAGGTGGGTTTTCAAGCAACTGCAGGTCAGCAGTAAGGCTAAAAGTTATACACCACAACTCTTAAACGTTGTTTCTTAGTACTTTTTAAGATCGAGAAGATGGGTATTTTTCATATATACATGTGTATGTGTGTTTATCACTTGCATACAACCCACAAGTTGTTTTGTTTTTATGTGTGTTTTCTTTTGAGGGATTTGATAAGATATTGACAGCGGGTCCATGCATGAAGACGGTGGATTGGTCAAAATGACGTGTTTTTGGCAGAGGAGATATTGTTGTGGGTTCAAAGGTTTGTCTTCTCATTTGTTTTGAGTGATTTTTTAATAAAAATACTCATTTGGGGTTTTGTGTTTTACAGATAATTTTATGCATATATCACTTTGTAGAGGAATGTTCATATGCATCCTTCACTCACCAT
This sequence comes from Umbellularia californica, assembly GCA_028538565.1. Lineage (NCBI taxonomy): Eukaryota > Viridiplantae > Streptophyta > Magnoliopsida > Laurales > Lauraceae > Umbellularia > Umbellularia californica. Next base: position 16,554,526 of record JAPQWN010000005.1, read on the forward strand.
GGCATGAGAGACGGTGACATAGCAGTCCATCGAGCTTTGGATGAGTATCTGGATCAAATGGCTGGAAATGGTCATTTAAAAGGCTGGAAAAAGCAGATTTTCCCAAAACCCTCCACTCCCTCTCACTTTCGTTTCTCTCCAACACAATATCCATCTCAGTTTCTCTTCCCTCTGAAGGAGACGAGCTATTCTTGTGGCGCCGACAGCCCTTCTTTCAGAAACCTGTCGCCGGAAAATTTGAGATCCACCGGCTCATGGATCCTATGCTATAGTCGCTACGGGGAATTCTAAATTCTTTATGTGCTTTTTCGAAAATGAACCAAAAGTCTAATTCCCTTTTGAAAATTTCCCAAATTAAAAATAAATAAATAAATAAAAATAAAAAAAAATAAAAAAAAAACCACCACCCCTCAATAACACATCCAGGACATCATAAAGCTCAAAACAAAAACAAAAAAAGCTATGATTAAATTACAAATCTCATACAGTGGAATTCACTAAAGTATTTTCTTATGCGTTTTTAACGCGTGGCTGAATGACTACAGAGACGTGATTACAAGCTAGAATTCTATCGAGATTGAGTATTTCTCCGGTATGAACTCTGTAAGTCGAAAGAGAAGGAAATGAACTGATACAATTGTGATGTCACACCAAATTCATTATTGATAGTAGGTTCCTGGCACCCAGAACTAAACGCCCACTCCTTGAAGGAAACATTATATCCAGTCTCCAATCTGAAAAATTAAACATCAGCAGGATGATGGAGTTCTAATGCCCATTAGAGGAACCTGGACGAAGCAAGAAATTGAAAACAAGGATTGTAAGCATGTTGGTCTTCATGTTGCAGCAGAGACAACACCTGCCTTTCCACTATTTCAATTATTCGATACATGTAGTTGCATGTTGCTGTTACTTTCCCTACAATCCAACCGAAAATGTTGGTTAGTTTCCTTTTGAACCCTCTTCCACCTGATTCCCAGGTTCGTCTTCTAAGTAAATGCAGTCCCGCCCCCGCTATAATGTGCAACAGACAGGCTGGTAGAGTGATATGACACAACTTAAAGACGCGATGAATGAAAATTTTCTATAACCTTGATACAGGATATCAGTATCGCCTTAATTTGCTCCATTTAATAATTGGACAGTGGAATCAATGTTTGCCTCCATTCCGACTGTAAAGGCATTTTAGTCATCAAGATCCAATGAGACCTTTGTAGCGTGCATAAAACATGATCAATATGAAAAGGAAGAGACAAAGCAATCCTGTGACGGACACCACCTGTTCAACAAAGGGAGACATTCTGGTTACAGATAGAAGAACCAAGCATTTAGTCCCATTAATAAGAAAATAAATTAAGTATACCCATTTAAACGTGTATCCGTGGTTCTCATTCCATTCATATGGGATGTTCATGCCGAATATTCCACAAACCAAAGAATAAATGGAGAGGCATACAGTTCCAGAATTTAGGACGAGCTCTAGCTGTGAAGAACATAAAAAGATGAGATGATCTCTAACACTTATGCTTCAAACAACTATAATAAGCTGTAAGGAGAAGGATGAAGCAGTAAATTTGATCCTCTGTTAATAGAAACCTCACCTGAATCAGTTGATTCCGATGATTGTCAAGCTGCAGCCAGGCATTCAAAGAAAGGATTAGAAAAGAAAAGAAAAACGTACAAAGCGTATGAAAAATAAGCAATAACATTTCACTACAATACTTATCTTCAGTGAATTACTTCAAGATGAGTTCAAAAGAAACTCATCAAGCACCACTATGTTACCTGAATATTAATGTAATCCTCCGTGTCATGAATATATTCACGCAGCTGAAAGAAAAGAATTCAGTTGATATTTCAGATATTTAGATAACATGAAAAGTAAAAAATAAAAATAGGGATTTTTACGCAAAAAAAAATAAGGAAACCCATTTATTGCTACTTGATGACAGGGATTTGAGATTTTGTCAAAATGTGATAACCGTTAAATATTGGGTTTTTTTTTTTTTTACTAAGTTGTCCGTAGATTGCAATATTGCAACTTGTGAAATCCAATCTCCAACCCTTCATTTTCCCCACCTTTCTGTTTTACATTTGATGAAAACCCTAACCTTTAATGTTTGATTCAAGATCTCTCTCCACAAGTTACCGTCTTCCGTTTTATTGTTATTTTTTTGTTGTCGGAGATACTGTTTGTGATTCCTTGATTCATTTGTTTGGAGTGGTGTAGATGTTTAAAAACCTTTACAGGCCTTGGATGTTTTTTCCTGGGTGTTGTCGCCTATATGGTATTTTGGAAGCTGTGGTCTTTGCTACTTTGGGTATTGAATTTACGAGGATAGGAAGATTTCAAATGACTGCATTGGTGGCTGTTTCCTTCATTTCTTTAATCTCTCGATTTTTCTTTTATTTCCTTTGTTGGAATGCGGTAGCTTATTGGAATGTCTGTAATGCTGTTTGCTTTTACTCATCTTGGTGATGGATGAGACAAAAAAGACAAAACCATTTGACTTCTGCAGCAGCTTTTGTTGAAGGGGGCATACAAGATGCTTGGAACGTCTGCCTTGATGCATTCTGCCACAGTGATCCGATGATGGTTTGAAAAAAAAAAAGTTTACTTCTAATGGCATTTGCACTGAAACTTATGGGGTTCTTCTCTCATCTGGCCTTGGTTCCATGTTCACAGAGAGAGAGAGAGAGAGAGAGAGAGAGAGAGAGATGGGTTTAATGGAAGAGAGAAGAGAGACGGAAGGGTTTTAGCCATGATCTGAAGATGGAGAGTTCGCATAACTTTGATTAAATCAGTGCTCTCTAGCATTCCGATTTATTTTCTTTCTTGTCTCAAATGTCCTATGAATGTTGTGTAGAGGATTGAAAAAATTCAACGGGACTTCCTTTGGAATGATTCTATTGAGAGAAGGAAGTATCATCTAGTGAAGTGGGAGACTGTTTGTAATCCTTTAGGTCAACGTGGTTTGGGTAGTTGTTTGATTGAGAAGGTTAATAAAGCCTTATTGGGGAAATGGTTATGGAGGATGGGGGGTTTTAGGTCATATTTTGTGGAAAAGGATTGTCTCTTGCAAGTATAGGTTGGATAATGATGGTTGGTGTGTGCTTGGTCAAACTTACAATGTTTCTAGTATTCGGAAGTCTATTCTTTCTGTTGAGAAAGAGTTTGATAAGTGGATTCATTATAGGGTTCATGATGGAAGTCGGGTGAGGTTTTTGCATTATGAATGGTGTGGGCAATCCAATTTGCACAGTTAGTTCCTTCTTTGTATTTCCTTCTTTGTACTATTTGGATTTGAAGCAGCATGCTCTAGTTTCATATTATTTTTGTTCAACAGAGAAGGGAGCAGTTTGGGACTTTTCTTTTCGAAGAAATTTGACAGATATGGAAATTGTTGATGTTGTTCGATTACTTGCTTGTCATGATAAGTATTATTTGTCAAGTGGCAAAACTGATGTTAGGCTTTGGAAACCAGATGTTAGAGGTCTTTTTTTAGTTAAATCTTTTTACAAGGTTTTGTCTGCATCGGATGTTAGAATGGAAGGTGGGCACAACTTTTGGATGTCCAACGTCCCACCTAGAGTTTTGGCTTTCTGTTGGGTAGCTAAGCAGCAAAAAATTCCAACTATTGATAATTTGCGAAAAAGGAATCATATTATCATTAACGTTTGTCCTTTATGTTTGAGAGATGAAGAATCAATGCATCATTTGATGATCTATTGTCCTTTTGCTTATAGGTTTGGATTGTTCTTATTAATCTGTTTATGTGAATTGGGTCATGCACTCATGCCAAAGACGGTTGAAGATCTTTTTGTTCAATGGCATTTAGGTACCAAATTTGTTCGTGGAAAGCTTTTATGTAAGGCAGTTCTTTATGCTACTTGTTGGAAGCTTTGGAGGGAAAGGAATAACAGAGTCTTCTGCAACCAAAGTAAATCAGTAATGGAGCTTACTCAATCTATTATTTGAATGGTGTTTGAATGGGTTAGTAAGCGTCAGGAGTTCGTTGGCATCTCTCTTGATGATCTTAATAGATCTTGGGATCCTTTCCTTAAGGGACGTTGGTGTGATAAATTAGTACGAAAAGTTCTTTGGTTGAGTCCCTCTGCTGGTGTCCTTAAGATGAATTTTGATGGTAGTTATTTTCATGATATCCGAAAAGGCGGAATCGGTGGAGTAATTCGAGATTGTGAGGACAAGGTGATTAGAAACTATTCTGGGCCTGTGGACCAAGGTTTTAAAATCGTCCAAGTTGACTCGGACTCGGTCCTTACCAATCCGAGTCGATGGGACTCAGTAACGGTATCGAAGGACTTGGCTGAGTCCCATTTGACTCGCCCGAGTCCACTCACTGACGGGCTTGGGGTTTTAAATAGGCCTTCTAAACCCTAAAAAAGTTCATTTCACTTGTTTTAACTTGCTGGAGATAGGAGAAACCAGCCTCCAAAGCTCTTTTCTAGCAACTAACATCCTCAAATCCATCCATTTTGAAAGATCTAGCCTTCCAAAGAATCCAACCACTATTCACATCAAAGAGGGTTTTTTGATTTGTCAACTTTAAGGTATGTTTTCTTGAATCTACATGCATATATGGTTTAGAGAAGATGCTGAGATGAAGATATTGCTTGAAGATTGCTTGGAGGATCATTATTTGTTCTAAAAAAGCATTTTTTGTATTTTTGGGTCATTTTCTTTAAATTAAAAAAATCTGAATTTTTTTCATTATTTACTTGTGTTTTTGGTATGAAATTATTATTTTGGGTGTGTATAACATGGATCTATGGACACTAGATCTATGCATGTATGTGCAATAATAATATTTTCCTTACTTTTTCTTGTTAAAATAATTATTAATAAATAATAATATGTTTTTTTTTGCTTATTACATTCTTAAATTATGTAGAATAGATGATATTTCAACTCTCGTTTGGTTAAAAGAATGTGATTTTCTTGATTATGATGTAATTTAAAAATAAAAAATAAAAATCTGAACTCTTTTTCATTATTTTTTTATATTTTCTGTATGAGACTATTATTTTGGGTGTGTTTCTAACATGGATCTGTGGTTCTAACTCTAGATCTATGCTTGTATGTGCAATAATAATATTTTCCTTACTTTTCCTTGTAAAAATAATTATTAATAATATGTTTTTTTTTTTTTTACTTTTTACATTATTAAATTATGTAGAATAGATGATAACATGTGTGGGTTGTTTGTAGATGATATTTCAACTATTGTTTGGTTAAAAGAATGTGATTTTCTTGATTATGAGAAAACTTTTTTATTAAAATATTAAAAAATCAGAATAGTTTCATTATTTATTTATGTTTTTTTGGTAAATGGTATTGGTAAGAGACTATTATTTTGATTTTGTACTACAACACTATAACATGGATCTATGGTTCTAACTCTAGATCTATGCTTGTATGCGTGCAATAATAATTTTTTCTTTAATTTTTTCTATTTAAAAGCATTATTAATAATATGTTCTTTTTGTTTCTTCATTCTTAAATTATAAAGATTTGATTGTGTAGAATCTTGAATTCTTGATTGTACAGATTACTGTCACTTAAATTAGAGCACAATGGCCCAAAAAAAGAAAGGGAAAGAAGTTGACCCCGAATGGGCACATGGGGAGACGGTTGCAGGAGACCGTCATAAGGTCAAATGCAAATGGTGTCATAAGACTATCAGTGGTGGGATCCACAAATTTAAACAACGCCTAGTAGGTATACAAGGGGAAGCTAAAGCATGTGCAAATGTCCCCTTTGAAGTGAGGAAACAAATGAGAGATATTTTGCATGGAAAGAAGAATGAGAAAGAAAAGAACGAAAAAACTTGATGAGAGGGTTGCAAATATGTAGAGGATTGACAATTCTGAGGATGACTCTGATGGTGGTGGTGATGACTAGGAGAGGGAGTTACAGAAGGCTATGGGAGCGAGCAGTGAACAGTTTGCTTCTAAGCAAGCTGGTATGGATGAGACACGGGCTGGGTGATGCAGGCCATAGGATTAAGGCTTACGGTGGAAAGTGCTAAAATCACAATGGGTGTCGAAGCACGTGTCCGAAGACACAATCAATCTCTGCAAAGATAATAAATGAGGACGCACCTCAATGGGAAAACCCAATTTTATTAATCAACTCTCTGAGAAATAATTCTTTACAATGCCATATAAATAGGAAAACACAACTTAAACTCTAAGAAACCTAATTAAAATAGGAAACCAAATAAATAGGAAACCTAATCCTAAATAACATTCTTTAAATAAAATCAGAAACTAATGACCTACAATTAGTTAATAAAATATCCTAAATCTAAGTGGGCCCAAAACATGTGGCCATGAGGTCTACACTGCATCATTCTCCCCCACTTGAAAAGAACTTGACCTCGAGTTCGGAAAATGTCCACCTGGATCAAAGATCAATATAACAAACTTCTGATTCATCAGTTGATCTACAACTTCCATTTAGAGTTCGATGTAAAATAGCTTTTGATGGGTGAAATTTGTGTTGATATGCAATCAAACCGCTGGATGATTTACTTGTAGAATCTGCACCATAAAATCACAAAATCTGACAAGTCGTTCTTGATCTCCCGATTGCCATTGGTGATCCATAAAGACAAAATCAATTTGAGAGCTTATGTGGGGATTATCAACAACTTGCTCTTCATCACTTGGGGTTCGCACTTGGGGATTATTTGTACCCATAGGAGAAATTTCAAGGCCAACTGTAAATGTGGAATCTTCTGTGTCTAACTCTGGTTGATCGTTCTACATATCACTTGTTCCTTAACACAGTTTGTTATGTGTGGTGACTTTTCTTCTTGAGACGTAACTTCCAATAAACTAGACCGTTTAATTATCCACTCCACACAAATTGCTTCACAAAATGCCTCGTGGATGGTCTGACAGTCAGTCATTCTGTCCACTATGTTTGGTCTCAAGCCTCTTACAAAGCTAATGAAATCATGTCATCATCCTCCATTCTACATGCATCTGGAGCTTTGAAATTTGGTTAGAATATTCAAGAACGGACAATTCTTCTTGTTTCAAATCAAGAAATTGCTGGAAATAATTTTTATTAACAGCATACCATAATCCATATTGACACGCATATCTGACTCCTTGAAGTGCATTGTAGAACTTACTGATATGGAGTTTCATATTGGATGTGTGAATGGGCTGACCTTTTCTGTAGATCTGCTATCTACGAGCACGCAGGCGAAAACGGATCTGAAATTGGACGGTGGAGGAGCTTAAAATCGTGAAAAGAAGTTTTAACCGTTGATCTAGCTAAATCAGCCATTGATCTGATTCTGCTGATGTAACCGGTGATGTCAACCTATCAAACTGCTTGGAACATGGATCTTGGGCAATTGGAAGGTGCTGGAGGTTGTGTGAAAGAGATAGGGGTGTGGTCTCGATCAAGGGATCTAGGAATGGGGTCGTCTGGATTGGTTTTCTGGAAATTGGGAATGGGAATGCATAATGGGTCTATGGGTTACGCAAATTGGAAATGGGAATGCATAAGATTGGGGCTGGGTTCAGTGATTTAGGGTTTGGGGAAAAGTATGGATTTGGGGTGCTGATGCTCAGGGATTTCGGGTAGGGATTTGGGATTGGGGCTGGGGGCTGAGTGAACGGAAAGAGTGATAGGGTTAATCACGCTGACAATCGACGGATCGTTCGGCTCTGATATCAATTGATGCAGGCCCCAGGGTTATGGCTTGCGGTGGAAAGTGCTAAAAGCACAATGGGTGCCGAAGCATGTGTCCGAAGACATAATCGATCTCTGCAGAGATAATAAACGAGGACGCACCTCAATGGGAAAACCCAATTCATTAATCAACTCTCTGAGAAATAATTCTCTACAATGCCATATAAATAGGAAAACACAACTTAAGCTCTAAGAAACCTAATTAAAATAGGAAACCAAATAAATAGGAAACCTAATCCTAAATAACATTCTTTAAATAAAATTAGAAACTAATGACCTATAATTAGTTAATAAAATATCCTAAATCTAAGTGGGCCCAACACATGTGACCATGAGGTCTACACTACATCACCGGGGCCAGTTCTTCAAGAGCTCCTCCTCACCCTTATCAGGACACAGCGAGGAGAAGGACATTGGATCCATTCTTACATCGGACCCAAAGTACGAAACAACCAAAGATTAGTAGCTATATCATGGGTGATATCAAAGTTAGAGCCATGAAAATGGGGAGAGCCATCTCAAAGTTTTTCCATTATAATCGTATTCCACCGAATGTTGCTAATTCACCATACTATTAGGCCATGGTTGATACTATAGTTGAGGTGGAGCCCACAGTTAAACCTCCATCCGCTTATGAGATTGGCGGAAAATATCTTGACCTAGAAGTTGACGGTTATTGGAGATACTTGGAAGACCACTTCAAAACTTGGGAGGAGTATGGGTGCACGCTTATGTGTGATGGGTGGGCAAGCAACAATAGGCGGCACATTATTAATTTCATGGCTTATTGTGTAACGGGAATAGTTTTTGTCAGCTCTATAGATACAAGCGGGCATAGAATGGATGCACAACATTTGAATAGTTTGATTGATGATACCTTGTGTATGGTTAAAAGTTGGCACAAATATGTTGTTGCAATTGTGACAGATAATGCGGCTAACTTTAAGGCCGAGGCGAAGAAATTGCGTGAAAAGCATAAGAGTATTATTTGGGTGCCGTGCGTGGCACATTGTATTGATCTCATTCTGGAGGACATTGGCAAATTAGATGATGTCCGTGATACTATTGATGAAGGAAAGATGGTAACATTTTTTATCTATAACCATCAGTTCATGACCGATCTGCTAAGAGAAATGAATGAGGGTCGTGAGATTTTGAGGCCGGGTATCACACGCTTTACTATGTGCTTCGTGGCACTTAAGAGTGTTTGTTGTGCCAAGGCTCACATAATGCAGATGTGGACAAGTAGAACATATGTGAATTCAGATTTTTCACGTCAACCTTTGGCACGCCGTGTACAACAGATTGTCCTTGGAGAGGATTTTTGGAACAGGGCAGAACGAATTACTGACTTACTCGAGCCTCTTGTCTTGGTCTTGAAACTAGTGGATGGTGATACGAAGCCCACAATGGGCTTTGTGTATGATGCCATAGATAGAGCAAAGCTTGCTATAGAGCAAAGGTCTAGACGAAAGTATCGGACTTATTATAAGAAGCTTTGGAAAATCATTTACAATCGATGGGACAACCAAATGCATCAAGACATACACGCGACAGGTAAATTTTGACTATTATGGTTATTAAAAATACTAATTAGTTACTAGTAAGTTACTATTTATTTTGGCGTCCAATAGTCAATACTTATTACTTAATGACGTCATGGCATGCAGCGTACTACTTGAACCCAAGCTGCTTCTACAGCAAACACTTTTCCAAGCATGAAGAAGTTTTTTATGGCTTGAAAAAAACGTTAGAGACCATGATAGATGACACACAACATCAAGTTACAATTCTTAACCAGGTAAGATGTCATAATAGACCGTGACATTATTATTCACAGATTTTGTGGGCTAAGTGCTAACTTCTAAATTTTAACTTTTATAGCTGAGAAACTACAGAGGTGCTCTAGGCAGAGTTTTGGATCAGATGCAGCCATATAGGGTCGTAAACAGATGGATCCAGGTATTGTTTCAATGCTTAAATTAGAAGAAATATAGTAATTTCTGAATTATGACAAACAATTGAATTTATTGTTTTGATTTTTTAACATAGGTTAATGGTGGGCTGTCTTTGGCGATGAGGTTCCCCATTTAAGAGCCTTCGCAAAAAGAATATTGAGCCAAACAGCCTCGTCTTCGAGATGTGAAAGGAATTGGTCTACATTTAGTTTGAAACATACTAAGACCCGTAATCGCCTTACTATGAATAAGTTGGAAACGTTTGTCTTTGTCCATTACAACATGAGGTTAAGGGCAAGGAATCTAACGAGAAGAGATAGCAGAGACTACCGACCGATTAATTTGGATTATATATTCGAGGAAGATGACCCTCTTGGTGATCCAATATTGAATGATACAGCATTCATCGATGAAGCAATGGCTGATGTTGATGACTTTCAATCGGATGAGGGACAGAATCCCCCACCGCAACCTCTCACTCATAGATCTGCTACGCCTACTTCTACAGCGCCATCAACGCGCAATAAGGGTAAGCGTGTAGCAGCATCGTCATTGCAAGGCTCACAACGTGGTCATAACCGTGAGCCAGAGTTGACACGTTCTACTTCAGAATGTATTACGGGGGCTAGAGATAGATCAACATCAACTGGTTCAAGTGGCCCGGTCTCTGAATCAAAACAATGGATTAAAGACCCAACTTTCCAATACAGTCGAAAGTCGAAGGATAAGAGCACCCATGCAAAGACAAAGGTTGGCCACTCATGAAGAAGAAGAAGAACAACACAAAATATCATCTTCTAGCAAGAGTGGCTCTGGAGAAGGAGGTGAACAGGGCCAGAACGAGGATGAATACGAAGCTAGTGGTGGTGGTGGTGGTGGCGATGACAACATTAATGTATTTGCCCCGTTACTTGGTGGTCCAAGTGAGCCTGTTAGTGGGTCACGTGGGTGGGGCAGAGTTAAAGGAAACGAGCCATCGGATGAATATCCATAATCACATCAAATGGCATCGTGCCCTTGGATCAAATCAAAATGACGATGAAGATGAAGATCTAGAACCCGCAAGGCATTCAACATGGAATTAGCATTTAAATTTTAAAAAGAAAGAGCTAAGGTGTGGTTTTACATTTTTATATGCTAGAAGCTTAGTTACATCTTTGATCTTACTAGTTGACTTGAAAGTAGGAAACATCTATATTGTATTTTCTACTTTTTAGTTTTAAATTTTAATTGCAATTAAATTATAAAAATGCTTGTCTTACTCTTAAGTCTTAACTCTTAATGTCTTATTAATTATTATTGATTTATTCTAAAAAAAATTATAAAATCTATCATTAACGACTTAACATACAAGACTGAAGAGAGTTAAACTATATACAATTATATATGGATGGATGGAGGGAATAAAACAAATAAAAAGGAGAAAATCACGTTTTTCCCTTTTTTTTTTTGGCTTTTCAGGGGGCTCGGTTGAGTCGGTCAAGTCGAGACCGAGTCGGGTCCCGAGTCCGTGTTTTAAAACCCTGCTATGGACTCTATGAATGCTAATGCAGTTGAAGTCTATGCTATGTTGATTGGTTGTCCTGAGTTGCTCAGCTTGGGTGGTTACAACGCAAGTATTGAAGGTGATTCTTATTTAGCTTTTCAGTGGGGTTCTGGAAAAGCTTCTCATCCTTGGAGATTGACAGATTTGATGGAGGAAGTATAGGATATTGCTAAACAGCTTGGAGCCTCATTTCATCATGTTGATAGGGAGGCAAATGTCATGGCAAATGCTCTTGCTAAAGAGGGAGTGTTACGCTCTTCTATTTTGTTTGATGCCTAGTTTTTTCTTTTTCATCATTTTCTCTTTAAGTTTGCATTTTGGCCAAGTTTCGTTGGCTTCTTTGCTTTTATTCTTTGTTGTTTTTTTTGGAAATAAAATTTACTGTAATCAAAACAAAACAAAAAAAAAATCATAAAAAAAATTATGTTAACAATTATTACTTTTTGGAAAATTTTGAAGTTCTTATCATTAAATAGTGATAAATGAATTTCTCTATAATTTTTTTTGTAAAAGTCCCTAAAAATAATGTTGAAAGTTTTCATTGTTCAAAGAATATAGAATCAGAAGCACAGACTTGTAATTTTCACTTTAGTTGCTTCCTGCGACTCGGTATGCATCAAAAAAAAAAAAAACATAAAACCATAAAGACTTAAAGGGAATTCTTCCAGATAATATGGTGTTAAAATCACAAGTGGATCGATCACACAGACACAACTTTCATGAATAAACTAAACACAACTTAATTCATAAATAAACTCTAAATGGACTAGGGATAGGTGGGCGGGGCCCAAAGGCGGGTCGACCAATGGGGACCGCTGGTCTGTCCTGCATCAACTCTCCCCGACTTGGAGAGAACTTGACCACGAGTTCTATAGATGTCCTCCAAGATAAAAAAATCCAACATATGAACTTCTGATTTGATGACTCGGACATTGGAAATGATTTCTTTAAACTAGAAATAGATAAAATGCTTGGATGTTGCTGATGAATTGATCTTGATTGGATGCTCCCTTGAATGATTGGATGTAGAATCTGTACCACTAGATCACAATCATTCACTTTTACTTACGGATCTCCAAAAATAAAGTCAATTTGGGGAATCTCAATGACTGGATTTGCTTGCAAATACATTGGACCAATTGATTTAACCTCTTCTAGATCTGACTCTGATTTCATTCACTCTTGTACTACTGTAGTCTGTTCTTCTCGTACGTCTGACATATATTGATCTAGACTGTTCACTTGCCTTCGTCAAATTTTTCTTGACTACAATCAGCTTGAGTCATTGTTGCATCCGATGTTGTCCCTGCATCTTCTTTCTCTTGTCCTTGCCTTTCTGCATTGTCATTGACATCATCTGTAGCATTGGTAGACGTTTGCACCTTTTTGGTGCTTGAAGCGCACATCAGGCCTTGTTGCTTACCTTCCTCATGTTCAGTAACTTGGCTATTCTGATTTATAGTGGAATCCATGAGTTTTGGTACACACTTCTGTTGACACCAAAAATGTCACTTTGCCTCTTCAAATCAAGAAAGCTGCATGAAGTCGCAACCTGCCATAAATAGGCAATGCAACTTCTCCAAAAATTCAAATCTTGTCAGAATCAAACAAAAACTGCAAGATCCTTCAAGATAGCCAAGAGAAGAGTACACATGAAGTTTCGGGCCATTTCGACAACATTTGGCCTAACTTCACTTCTCCGACAGCTAAACGGGAGCTCCCGGCGGCGACATCATCGGAGACGTCAAAACTTCGATCAGAGCCTACAGATGACTCCAGCATGTCCCAAAAGGGCTCCATGCAAATTTCAAGTCAAACCGACAACGTTTGACCCTCCATCAATGCTCGAGCAGCAAAATCAAGCCTCCCAGCGGCGGGAACCACCGAAGCCTTCGCTCATCAAACCAAGTGCATGAGTGGCTTCTACATGCTTCCAAAAGGCTGCACGTCGAATTTCAGGTCATTCCGACAACGTTTGACCAGGTTTCGATGCTCCGAGAGAAAATCAAGCCTACCGGCGGCGGAGCAACCCGGGACCATGACATCCAAGACAGAGCCCATGGAACGTCTCAAAATGACTCCAATAGGCTCCCCGTCAAATTTCAGGACAATCGGACATCGTTTGGCCACATATCAAAGCTCGGCATTTTCCCCGCAGCAAAATCAAGTGAAGCATCGACGGGACCCCAAACGGCTTCAAAACTCAAACAGAAGCCTATGGTTGGTCTTATTTATTGCTCAGGAGGCTTCACCTCAAATTTCAGGTCATTCCGACATCGTTTGACCAAGTTTCAGCTTCTGGCGGAAAATCAGCAGCTCTACGCGACAAAGTCTTCGGCTTTCCCGGAAAATTGGAAACTTTGCACTCTAAAAAATGCAAGGATTCTCATCAAGTTTTCTACAGGGAAATCAAGCCAATAAATGAGAAGAAATGTCAAGAAAAATACAGAAGAAAACGGCGACGAAAAAGACCTCAAAACGACCGCAAAACGGGCTCCGAAGGGGAAAAATCCCCCAGGGTCGCAGACCCCTGCGACCATGGCCCATGGTCGCCGGCGACCATGGAGGTCCGGGTCACCGGATTTTCCGCCGGTGACCCGTTTTTTCCGTCTTTTTTCGCGTTTCGCGCACTTTGGCCCCTGTGGTTTCCTGAAAATGTGATTTTTAGTGCTTGAAATTGACTCATATCTTCCGACATCCGTCAAAATCACGGGTCAACCTCCAAAAGCATAAAATCATCATTGATCGCTCCAAGATCGCCAACCGGTCGACCAAGAAAGTGCACTTTCTGTCCGACCGATCGTGAAATCGACAAGACAGATGTCACCGGCCCGCTCTTAGCTATCAATGTCTGAAGTTACATGTTCATCCGATGTCGATCAGCATGTAGATCCATCGATGATCATCGCCAGAAGAATTCCAGAAGACACGGCACGGCCCGCGACTCTTCGACTGCTCGGCGACCAATTAATGTGGTTAATTGACTAACTTTATTATGGTCATTAATTCATTTCTTTGGACGGCCCAATCAGAAGCAAGCATTTGGGAGTTACAAGTCAATTGATTCATGGCATTTAAACCATGAAACTCCTCCCATTATGGTAATTAAGGTGATTAAAAGCCCTTAATCTCCATCGGCCAATCAGATTCAAGGAAAAAGGAGTTACAAAATCAAGAAATAAATCTTGTAACCCCTCCCATTAAAGCCATTAAGGCTCATAAACCCTCCTAAATGGCTACCAAAAGCCTATAAATAGGAGAGCATTCCATTGAAATGGGAATCGGAAAAAAGAGGAGAAAATCAGGATCAGAGAAAAGATCAAAAAAAAAAGATCAGAAAGAGATCTGAGAGAAAGAAAAAAGAGAGAAAAAACTCTGCTGAAGTTCTGCACCGGCCACCACTACAAGGTGACAAAAGTCCCTTGGGGGGCACCCCCCCCCAAGGTCCTTGCCTTCTCCTGCTGCCTCCAATGGCTTAGACGTGGCTTTTCAGCCCGTCTACTTAGCTTTTTATTGGACATAGGACCTTCTCTTGGTCTTTGTCCTCTAAAAACCTGAGGTTATAGCCAAGCCAAGCGAATCAAGAGCATCTTCTGTTCTCATCTGCATGGATGATGGTGAAGCCCATACATGGCTTGCGACCGTCAATCTGAACGAGTCCCCCACAATCTCCTGAAAAGTTAGATCTTCCTTTTCTTGCTTTTCATTGTAGTTTGTATTTTTCTAAAGAGACAAAAATCACAACTCTTGTCTTTCATTATTGATAAGAATTGTAAATCGGCTATAAACGCCAAAATCGGCTATAAATGCCAAACAAAATCGCCTTTCACGGCAAATTAAGAAAATGTCTCTTTTCTTAAATATTTGTGCAATGGAAAACTTGAAAGAAGTTGATTTCCTTTTTACTTGCGAAGGTTGATCTCCGGATTACCACTTGCAATTCCAAGTAAAATAGAAAATCTGGCACACCCACACAAAGAAATGTTGATGCACGCTTCAGGGCCCGCCAGGGCGCGAAAGGGCCGGACCCGACGGACTCCCACGTTCCGCCGACCCCGGTAGCCGCCCCAACGGCGCCTCGGAGCGCGTTCCATCAAGCTGGCACACCCGGTGGGACTCGTTCATTTGAGAACATGGTGCTTGGAAATGAAATATTTGCATACCATATTTTTGCTCTATGCTTATACTTCTTCTCCAGATTCCTTGGCTACTTTCTAGCTGGTGGCCTATGTTGGATTTTGCACCCAAAAAACATGAGATGGGATTTTTTGGAAATTTCTACTTCTTTAAGTTTGTTTCCACTCTTTCTCTTTGCAAAAAAAAAAATCAAAAAAAAAATAATCAGTTTTCTTAGTTTGAATTCAAAATTGAGAAACTTTGATCCTATCCTATCGTCCTTTGGTGCTTGCAGAAATGTTGAGCCCGTTCGACTAAGGTTTTGGGCCATCGTTTCTCTTCGATGAGTTCATTAGAGATTTCAAAAAAAAAAAAAAATCAGTTTTCTTAGTTTGGATTCAAAATTGAGAAACCTTGATCCTATCCTATCGTTCTTTGGTGCTTGCAGAAATGTTGAGCCTGTTCGACTGAGGTTTTGGGCCATCGTTTCTCTTCGATGAGTTCATTAGAGATTTCAAAAAAAAAAAATAAAAATAAAATAAAAAAAAAATCAGTTTTCTTAGTTTGAATTCAAAATTGAGAAACCTTGATCCTATCCTATCGTTCTTTGGTGCTTGCAGAAATGTTGAGCCCGTTCGACTAAGGTTTTGGACCATCGTTTCTCTTCGATGAGTTCATTAGAGATTTCAAAAAAAAAATATTAAAAAAAAATAAAAAATAAAAAAAAATTAGTTTTCTTAGTTTGGATTCAAAATTGAGAAACTTTGATCCTATCCTATCGTTCTTTGGTGCTTGCAGAAATGTTGAGCCCGTTCGACTAAGGTTTTGAACCATCGTTTCTCTTCGATGAGTTCATTAGAGATTTCAAAAAAAAATATTAAAAAAAATAAAAAATAAAAAAAAATTAGTTTTCTTAGTTTGGATTCAAAATTGAGAAACTTTGATCCTATCCTATCGTTCTTTGGTGCTTGCAGAAATGTTGAGCCCGTTCGACTAAGGTTTTGGGCCATCGTTTCTCTTCGATGAGTCTATTTGGGATTTTTATAAAAAAAAGGGACATAGACCACTAAGGTTAAACCAATTGCGTTCTTTGATCACGATTGATTCAAGAAAAGCCTTGTCCAGAGTGTGGAGACAGCTTGACTGTTCTAGGCAAGGGTCCTCCAAACGGGTTCATTAAGTAATCCTACCCTTACCTGGGGGCAATTCTATCAATTGAGGTTTCATAAGACCGGGTTAGGAGGCCTATGTGTACTCTCTCGTCTTTAAATCTTAAAAAATTAAAAAAAAAAAACAAAAATTTTCAAAAAAAATAAAATAAAAAAAATAAATAAAAAAAAATATTTAAAAAAAAATAAAAAATAAAAAAAATAAAATAAAAATAAAATAAAAATAAAATAAAAAAAAATCATTTCAAGAAAAAAAAAATCTCCAAAAACTCGTCACTTTTTGGATTCAGATTCGAGAAATTGTGGTCTCTTCCCTTCTGAGTACTGGCGCTCGCGGAAATCGTTGAGCCCGTATTTGAATCGGAATGCCACCTGCTCTCTTTGACGAATCCATTTCTGACATTTCAAAACAAAGAATCCCATCTCATGGATGCGATCTCCAACATTTGTGCATAGCAATACTGGTACGCCCTTTCAGGGTCTACTGTATCTGTGACCGGCACATTTGTAACTCCTACCTTATATTCTTCTTATCTCGAGCAAGCCCTGCTTCTCGATAAGTCGAATTTAGGTTTACAATTGCTTCTAGCAGTCACTGGAATGCTCATTCTGGGCTCACCATACTTGCTGTCAGAACAATTGTACCATCTATGGCTTTTTGCCTTCTTCATGTCGCTTGGGTCATATCCCTTAAGCGATTTGAAAAGACAACCATAGAAATTCCCATTTATGATCATTATATTCTTGTGATTACTAATGGATGTGGTCTTGTTTCAGAACTTTTTCGAAACTAACAATGGCAGCCTTAACCATTATCTTCGATGAGAACAAGCACCAACTCATGCTTCAACAGAAGCAAACCGAGCGCACTTACAAGCGCCCCGCCAGCTGCCGAAGCGTCAACTCCCTCGGCAACTCTCTGAACTCAGGGTCGACCTCGACTCCCCGGACCATCGTCTTCGGGACACTGGGACCATTCCCACTTCCCGAAGAACAAACTGCGCCTGCCAAAAGGCAGAAGATCGCCTCTCAACGTGTCACTCCCGTGACACCAAAGGCGAGCGCCCAAAAGCCCGAAGCCCGCGGCACCCCCGCGAAGCCTCGACCCACAAACAACCAGGTCTATCCCAAGACTTGGTCTCCAAGACCTTCCCTAAAACAAAGAAGGTCTCAAATTTCCACCAAGCCAGCATACCTGGCCCCACTCAAAGAAAACCAGTTCTACCCTCTTGCCTACATGAAAGAGGAGAGACCCATCTCCAACCTGACTCCCAAGTCAACCCAGCATGAGCCGGCTTGTTCCTACAGGCCCAAAATCAGATCATGCATCACCAGGCCTCTCCAAGCACCTGCTAAGGCCTACACTCCTTCAGTTCGACCCTTCATCTCTACAGGAGCCGAACTCGAAAGGTTCAAAGCTTCGCTGCAACAGGCAAAGGACCGGGTCCGCATCCTGTCCTTGCCCAACCACAAAGAAGACAAGCTCGGCTGCTGCGCCCGAGGGAGCACATCCTTCATCGTCAGAGCCCAGCCAGAGCTGACCAAAGCTCAAATCGCTCGTCGAGCACGCCGCCGTGCGTCATATCGACAAAAGAGACTAGAGAAGCAAAGGACCCAGCCTCCTACACTTCAAGTCTCCCGCAAATGGGTCGAAAAAGAAAGACCCGACCAAGTTGCTGCCGTCCATATGGTTGGAAAAACCAGAAGACGCCAAAGGTCAGCATAAAAAATCCATGTCCGATGTCCGGTGACCCGTAGCGTCACCAGGACACAAAGACATCCCGAAGAATCTCCTGCCCCTTCCAGCCAAGGACGGGAGAGTAATCCTTCATCAAGCTCTTCATCAAAAAGAATGAGCCCCAGCTCGGTCACCAGGACGATTTCTTCGTTCGAATCCCGAGGGATGAACGTCTTGGCTACAAGTTCTGAGCCGCCACCTCAGAATCCACCTCGAGATGATGCGCTCACACGCATCCAGCAGTTGGAACAAGGCCAGCAGAGGATTGAAACTCTGATGGAAAACCTTCTCCTTGTCGTCCAAAATCAGGTGAACAATGAGCCTCCTCCGAATCATGGCAATAACGAGGAAAATGGAGAAGAAAATGAGTCACGCGCCCTTACCAAAAAGGACGTAGACAGTATCCTCGCCAAAGCTAAAGAAGAGGATATACTCAAAGAGCATGGGATCAAGCCACCATATCCTTTATGGATGGACTCGGTCCCGTTCCCCACAAAATTCAAGCATCCTACTCTCCAAACATATACGGGGAAAGGATCAGCTAGACAGCACGTCATCCACTTCAAGATCTTGACGGGAGCTATCGCGGATCAAGATGCACTCAAGATCCGCCTCTTTGCAAGTACCCTAAAAGGTACGGCCTTCGATTGGTACTCCACTCTGCCGGAGAACTCCATTCAGAACTGGGCTATGCTGGAGACACGCTTCCTGACCCACTTCCAAGGTGAGGATCATCCTGTTACTATGGCTCAGCTCTGCAGCCTAAAACAGGGAGAGAATGAGTCAACTTATGATGTACTGCCACAAGCGTCGCTAGTCGACATCTGCCGAAACAACATGAGAGCTAAAATCCGCTCCATGATCATCGGCAATAAATCAAAGAACCTGGGGGAACTCCTGGAAGCTTCCATGGAAGCTGAAACGGTGATCAAAGACCTCAACAGTCAGAAATCATCAAAGAAAGAGCCGACTGCTGTTGCAACCTCTAAACCAAAGAAGAAGGAGGTTCTCAATGTGCAGACTAAGTCAGCTCCTCAGCAGCCAAAGAAAGCTGAAAATAGAGCTGCAGGTAAGAGACCTGAATTCTCTGATGCCTTCAAAGAGCGAGTAGAAAAGAAATATCCGTTCGATAAAGACGTTGAAGAAATCTTTGAGGCTCTCCTAGCAAATGGCAAACTCATTTTGCCAGAGCCCAAAAGACCTGGAGACGTTGGCAAAACCAATGATCCTCGGTACTGTCCATACCACCAGATGGTCTCGCATCCTCTCAATCAATGCTTTGTTGTGAGAGAGAAGATAAACGAGATGTGGAAAAACGGAGTCATCACCTTTGACAAAAATTATGGCCCCGCCTCCGTCAACATGGTGTCACGTGGACAAACACCAAAATCACCGAAGAAGAAGATCACTACTTCCTTCAAGGTGATAAATAGAATTCAAACGTCCGAAGTGTTGGTTCCTTGCCCGACACCAGACGGACAACCCATATGGGTACATCCCGATCTCTTGGAAGATGAAAACTGGGAGATCGTAAAAACAAAGCCGACAGCTCAACAGCGAATGCAGGCTAGGAAACATCTCCTCAGGCTCAAACGGCAAGAGAAGACCCAGCCAAAACAAGAAGTCCATGAAAAGGCAGAGGCCTCCTCTACCACTTCACTAGGGGCAACAAAAACGTCCCTTCCAGAGACTTCAAAGGCGGTAAGAAACTTCACTCTCAGTGATTTCATGCCACCTCAATTCAAAAAAGAAGCCATGCAGGGGGCATCATACTCTTGCAATTCGGTAGTTGGATTCTCCATTGATGGATACGAGTCCAGCGACACCGACGATGGGTTCGAGCCCAACTACACCGATGAGTGGGAGGAATCTCTTGAAACAGGAGAATATCTCTCCGATGAAGAATGGGTTCCTGAAACTCACCTTATGCCAGTAATCTGGTATAACCCCTTGCAACCACAAGGATCCTGGTCTGATGATGAAGAAGACCAAGAGGTTGCACAAGAAGATGTTGTTAACCCAGCACCTGTCATTGCTCCAGTGGAAATCAACTATGTTGAGCCACACGGAGAAGACGAAGAAGAGGATCTGGCTCCCATGCCTGATCTTGAAGAATATGCAAGGATCTTGCAGCGTCTCGCTCTAGAACAAGAGCAAGACCGCGTCAACGAGATTCCTCACAATCCAGAGCCGGAAGTCCCTGAAGCCCATCAGGTACCTCCTCCCTCAACTCCTGAAAATGGAGAACATTGCTGGATTGATGATCCTCTTACATCCGAGGATGAGTCTGACTCCGAGCAGGCAACATCTCCTATCAGAGCTTCCTGTAATGTAATATATCAGGACTATAGCTCTTCTGAAGCGTCGTCTGATGAGATTACCTACACTCCGACGACGCCTAGCAATGTATCCTCTGGAGCTACCTCGTCTCACGTGACTTTCACAGAGATGACACCCTCTCAGGTTTCTTCTCCTGAGACTGTGACCTCAGGATACACATTCTTCCCGACTCATCATCATGAAGAAAACCCAACTTGGGGTGATGGATGGGTCAACGAAGAAGAAAAGCTGCTGGATGCTGTTCAGGACTTGCTCCCGGAAAATGCTCCGTGCAACACAATCACTGAGGATGGCAACTCTGCTGCAGATACATCCCCAGTAGATGAAAAACGACAGCCTCTTGATCCTGAAGACAATCTTCCAAACGAAGATCCTTCTCAAGAAGCTCTCGAAGTTGGTAGGGGCACCCGTTCGGGCCGGGACTACCACAAGAATTACAACCAATCTTCCTTTACTTATGTAAATCCTTCGGGAAAAGATGTTGTAAACGCCCCCAGTGGCAACAATGATGAACATGCAGGCCCTGAGGAGGCTTTCAAGTATGACTTGGTTGAGCACTTCAAACACATACCTGCACGTCTTCACATCCTGGATTTATTACGAATGTCTCCACGCACTCGTGATAATCTCATCTCAGAATTACAAAAACTGAATGAGGATGTCGACAAACATGCCCCACAAGTCCTCCAAATTGAAATGGACTACCGGGTCAAAAACTCAGAAACCTCCTTAAAAGGAGAAAAAGAGAAAACCGAGGGATCATGCATCCAATGCCTCTCGGTTCAAAAGGCAGCCAGTGCAACCATCGCCTTCACTAAGGAAGACCTCCTACTTGGCGAAGCAAGGCACAACCGACCCCTGTACTTCACAGGGTACATCAAAGAAATGCCGATACATAGAGTTCAGATCGACCCAGGTTCTGCACTCAACCTTATCTCCACTTCGGCTCTTGAAGAGTTGGGCATCCCACCCAGCAAGCTAAGCCACACATCTGTATCTATCTTTGGATACGATGGGAGCACTCAAAGCCCTATCGGCAAAATCAGGTTCAAATTGCAAATCGGTGATCTTATCTCTGAGGTCACTGTGTATGCAATAAAAACCCCCTCATGCTACAACATCCTTCTCGGACGTCCTTGGATACACGAGAATGGTGTTGTTCCTTCAACTCTACATCAATGCATCAAGTTTGTCGGCAACGACGGCATGGTACATCGAGTCTTTGCGGACAGGAAACCCTTCAAAGGTAAAGAAGTCCACTTCGCAGACTCCCAAATGTATGAAGGCGAAAAAGAAGAAGAAGAGGAAACAGCACCCCCTGCTGAAAATCTCCAGAAAGATAAAGGCAAGGCTCCTCAAAAATCACCGGAAGAAAACAAACCCTCCGGCAAATTAGAAGAGAGTAGTCAATCTCCCTTCGTTATCTCCCTCAAGAATTCAAGACCTTTGGTCATCACGACTAAAGTGAAGAAGACGAAACAAAAGTCTGGGGGCAAATTTGTTGTTTCTCTCGTGTCTATCATGCAAGACACAGACTCGGACTCAGAGCCAGAAGACGATGCATCGTCAAGCCAAGCTGATACTCAGCAAGTTCAGCCTGCTCTCACTCCGATGGAGACACCTGCTGATGTAGAAGATCCTACGTCTGCTACCTTTGTTATTCCGGCAACATCACCAAAGCAAAAGCCGATCTTCTTCCATAGATCGGAC
Source organism: Umbellularia californica (assembly GCA_028538565.1). Taxonomy (NCBI): domain Eukaryota; kingdom Viridiplantae; phylum Streptophyta; class Magnoliopsida; order Laurales; family Lauraceae; genus Umbellularia; species Umbellularia californica. The sequence continues at coordinate 16,576,835 of JAPQWN010000005.1, forward strand.
GCTTCTTCATCAAATTCCATGCTAGAACCTTTCCAAAATGAAGGTATGCCTCAGCTATCTCTATATAGTCCTGTGGCACAAGCAATTATGAAGAAAATGGGCTATGATGCTCAAAACCCAGTCGGTTTGGGAGAAAGACGCGGTATTCTCACGCCATTGGAGACCGCCTTGACCAAAAGCCAGCTGGAAGATTGGAGACTCTACGGTCATGTAGAAAAGTCTTCATATGGGTTAGGGTATGATCCCGACACTCCTCTGAGACAGTTGACACAAAAGCTTAAAAGTCGTTTTACCGACCAAGCCTCAACGTCTCAAGTCCATGAAGACATCGATCTCCCTGGATATCTCTTTAAAGAGTTACCTGACAAAGATCCAGGAAGCTCATCCAATTGGTATGATTTCTCTGATGATAAAGAGGAATCGTCCGATAATACAGACTTGTGGCATCCTGACCCAGAAGAACCCTCGTCTCCAAAAGAAATACCAGACTCAACAGGCGATTGGGACTATCTCATAGCAAGCCTTGAGGAGATCACCAATCAAGAAAATCCATGGAAAGGAACAGAGCCTTGGTCTGTTAATGCAGTTGAAACTCCAGAAGGTTTCGTTGAGTTGGAAGCCTCCGAAAATATTGTGGAGGAACCACCTTCGAACCTTCCGACAGAAGATCCTGTTGAAAAGATAGACTTGGGAACACCTGATAACCCACGTCCTGTATTCATAAGCAAGAATATAAAGGATGATGAGTTACCCGAGTATATCGCTTTTCTTTATGAGTTCGTTGATTGCTTTGCATGGTCCTACGCTGAAATGCCTGGTTTAGACCCCAAAGTAGCAGTCCACAAACTCAATCTTCAAGAAGACATCAAGCCTGTCAAACAAGGCCAAAGAAGATTCCGTCCAGATGTGATGGATAAAATTGAACAAGAAGTTCAAAAACTCAAAAGCGTTGGCTTCATCCGTGAGGAACAACATCCAGAGTGGTTGGCCAATATTGTCCCCGTGACAAAGAAAACTGGGCAGATCAGAGTCTGTATTGACTATAGAGACTTGAATGGCGCTTGCCCTAAAAATGAATTCCCGCTCCCCATACCGGAGGTGATGATTGACAATACCTGCGGATTCGAGCGAATGACATTCACGGATGGCTTCTCTGGTTACAATCAGATAAAGATGCATCCCGAGGATGAAAAACACACTTCATTTCGGACTCCATTTGGCGTGTATTGCTACACTGTCATGCCATTTGGTCTGAAAAATGCTGGTGCCACATATCAGAGGGCTATGATGAAAATATTCCAAGATATGCAGCACAAGACGGTCGAATGTTACGTTGATGACCTCGCCGTCAAAAGCAGAAGAAAAGAAGACCATCTCAAAGATCTTCGGGAAGTCTTCCCCCGACTCCGCAAACACAAACTGCGGATGAATCCTCTAAAATGCTTCTTCGGCGTCTCGTCGGGTAAGTTTCTCGGATTCCTTGTTCGGAAAGCTGGAATAGAACTTGACCCCATAAAAGTCAAGGCTATTCTAGAAATGCCCTCTCCAAGAACCTTGAGAGAACTAAAAGGGCTCCAAGGGAGATTGGCCTACATCAGACGGTTCATCTCCAATCTTTCGGGGAAATGCCGTCCATTCTCTCGATTGATGAAAAAAGGTGTAGACTTTGTCTGGGATGCCGACTGCGAAGCCGCATTTCAAGATATCAAGTCATACCTGACCAAACCTCCAGTGTTAGCTGCCCCTGCCACTGGAAAACCATTCATCTTGTACACAAGAGCTCTTGATCATTCTGTAGGCGCTCTGCTGGCACAAGAGAATGGTGAGGGAAAAGAAGCTGCTCTATACTACCTCAGCCGCATGCTAGTAGGTGCAGAGCATCGCTACTCTCCAGTCGAAAAAGAATGCCTTGCAGTGATGTTCGCCGTACAAAAGCTACGCCACTACTTGCTTTCCAACACAGTCTACCTGGTCTCGAGGATCAACCTCTTGAAGGTCCTTGTTACGAAGGCCGGTTCTCTCAATGCCCGACTGGCAAAATGGTCCATCCTCTTGTCACAATTTGATATTAGGTATGTGCCACAAAAAGCAATCAAAGGCCAAGCTCTAGCAGATTTCCTCGCAGAGCATCCATTGCCTAAAGATTCACCACTCAGAGATGATCTCCCAGACGAACCTGTCTACAACGTGGAGACTTCCTCACCAAATGCCTCCTGGGACATGTACTTTGACGGTGCAACCAGGACAAATGAAAACAGAAAGCTGATCTCGGGAGTTGGCATCCTCTTTGTTAGCCCCGACAAATGCATGATTCCACACGCTTTCTCGCTACTGGAACCATGCACAAACAATGCAGCTGAATACCAAGCTCTGATCCTAGGATTGGAACTCGCCATCGAATCCGGTATCACTATGCTGGAAGTCTTTGGAGACTCTCAACTGATCGTCAACCAGATGACTCAAAAATATGAAGTCAGGAAGCCTGATCTGCTGCCTTATTACAACAAGGCACAATCGCTTCTGCAAAAGTTTGACATCTGCAACATCACCCACATTCGTAGAGGTGAAAATATCCGTGCAGATGCCCTGGCCGGACTTGCCGCATCAATGGCGATCCAGGAAGGGGAAAACATGCAAATTACAGTGAATGAGAGAAGGATCCTCCCTCCTCTTAACACACACCAAGCAGTTGCCGAATGCCACCGAGTGGTTGGAAGTCGGATCTCTATCCTTCAACCTTCAATCGTCGACTGGAGGGATCCGTTCATTGATTACACTATGTTCGGAATCCTACCTGAAGATCCAAAAGAACGGGTAAGCATACAAAGGCGAGCCCCAAACTTTCATTTGGATATTCCTTCAAAAATCCTCTACAGGAAATCCTTCAACGGAGTACTTTTACGCTGCTTGTCACAACAAGAGGCCGAAGAAACACTTAAAGAAGTTCATGCTGGTCTTTGTGGAGCCCATCAGCTATGCCAAGTTCACGGAGATTACATTCACATGCCTCCGGAATGGCTACATCCTACAGCAATCCCATGGCCTTTCGAAGCATGGGGCATGGACATCATAGGTCCTATCTCTCCCCCTTCAAGCAAAGGTCATCGCTTCATCTTCGCCGCAACGGATTATTTCTCCAAGTGGTCAGAAGCATTTGCGTTCAACGAAATGAAGACCTCATCAGTTCTTCAGTTCCTGCGCACCAACATCATTTGTCGTTTCGGCATACCCAAGAGATTCGTCCATGATAACGGACCACAATTCCGAGATCATCGATTCTACAGGTTTTGCGACAAATACAAAATCCAAAGCTGTCCTTCGACTCCATACAATCCGGCAGCAAACGGATTAGCAGAAGCCTTCAACAAGACACTCTGCAAAATCCTCAAGAAAATGGTCTCTAGTCACAAAAGAGACTGGAGCGACAAACTGTCTGAAGCTTTGTGGGCCTATCGAACCACCATTCGAGGACCAACCCATAGCACACCATTCTCGCTGGTCTATGGATGCGAAGCTGTCGTGCCCCTAGAGGTACAAATTCCTTCTCTGAGGGTATCTCTACAAAATGACATGACTCAAGAAAGCAGTGTCAAATTGCGACTCCATGAGCTGGATAATCTCGACGAGAGACGGCTCGAAGCTCGACAAAGCATTGAACTTTACCAAGCACGCATGGCAGGATCTTTTGACAAAAAGGTCAAGCAACGCGCCTACAAAAAGGGTGACTTGGTTCTTGCAGTAAAAAGACCAATGGTCTTCGCTCACAAGTCCAAAGGCAAGTTTGAACCAAAATGGGAGGGACCCTACGTCATCGACAAAGTCTTCTCCAACGGCACATATGCCCTCCTAAACATGGAAGGCGACAGATGTATGCTGCCTATCAACGGCAAGTTCTTGAAGCGGTACTACCCTTGAAGACTTACCCAACTGGGTAAGAGCAATGCCTGTATGGCCAAAACCTGTTCTCAGGTACTCGCTCGTCAAACCCACTCTCTTTAGAATTTTCATATCAAATGTCAAAATTTCTAGAGATTCAAAAACAATGCTTACTTTCATTGTTTCATTGTTCAAAAACAAAAAAAATCCAAGTTTAGGAGCCTCTCCCTGACTTGACCAAAACTTTCAATCCTTGAACCAAAATTCATGGTTTGAAACAAAAATCCGGATCCAGGGATTTCTACCCTAGTCCACCTTACCTTTTACAGCCAAATGGTTCTAGATCAAAATTTACGACCCTCGTGTCTTTAAACAAAAAAAAAAAAAAAAATGGTTTTTCAAAAATCGTGGGGAAACGACATCAAAGTCAGTACCCGCAAAACAAAAATTTTGAAAAAAAAGCAAGGATGCGACATTCCATCGATACTTGCACCCAAAATCGCAGGGAAGCGACATTTCGTCGATACTTGCAAAATCCAAAAACCGTGGAGAAGCAACAAACCAGTTGATATCCACAACCCAATTTCAAAAATCATGGAGATGCAACATACCAGTTGCTATCCACAACCCAAAATTACAAATGGTTCGAGAAAACCTCAAATTTCAAAAATCGCGGAGAAACGACATCAAGTCAGTACCCGCAAAACCAAAAGTCTTGGGAAAAGCAGGGAAGCGACGCTTAGTCGATATTTGCACCCCAATTCGCAAGGAAGCGACATTCCATCGATACTTGCAAAACCTAACCCGCGAGGAAGTGACATTCCATCAATACTCGCAAAACCGAATGAGCAAGGAAGCGACATTCCATCGATACTTGCAAGACCATTCAGCGGGGAGGCGACATTTAGTCGATACCTGCATTTTGAAAACCAAAACTCGGCTATAAATGCCAAAATCCGGCTATAAATGCCAAAACAAAAATTTCCGGCTATAAACGCCAAAATCGGCTTTCATGCCAATAAAACAAAACTCGGTTTTCAAAAAACTCGGCTACAAATGCCACACAAAAAAAAAGACCTGACTCTCATGTCAAAACCGGCTATAAATGCCACAAATTGGCTATCAATGCCACAAACCGGCTATAAATGCCACAAATTGGCTATCAATGCCACCAAACTGGCTGTAAATGCCACAAAAACACCGGCTTCCATGCCAACCCAAATTTTGGCTTTTACGCCATAAAATTTCGGCTTCCATGCCATCTCAAAAGCGGCTTTCACGCCACAACCAAAATCAGGCTCCCATGCCAAAACAATTATTTGACAAAAGATTTTCACAAAATGACAAAGCTTTTGATCAAATCCCATTTAGCAATTACTTTCATCACAAAAAGATTTGAGTGAGAGTAGGGAAAACAAAAAAAAAAAGAAAAGAAAAGTACCAAAAAAATACATGCGGTACAAAAAAAAAAAAAAAAAAGGAAAGTGTTCATAAGCACTACAAAAAAAAAAGTACCAAAAAAATACATGTGGTACCAAAAAAAAGAAAGTGTTCACAAGCACTACAAAAAAGAGTACCAAAAAATACATGTGGTACCAAAAAAAAAGAAGAATGGTTTCTGCTATAAAAAATCAGGAGCTCAGCCAAAAATGGTCTCCAGCCAAAGCTTCAGCTCCTCAAGCAAACTTTTGGCCTCAGCCGTCAGAGTTTCCAAGGCACGCTTCTTCAGGAACTTGCCATGAGATGCTGGCGAATGCCGTAACCCTTCTTTTACACCGGGAAGCTCTTCCCCAGCAGTTTGCCATCGTTCGTTTTCTAGAGTCCTCCTCTCGAGAACTTGACCGGCATCTGCAACCCTGCGAATCAGAGTACTCTCCCTGTCACGAGCCTCTGTTATAGCAGCCCACTTCGCATCGACTTGTGCCTTCAAATGCTCAAGACGTTTCCTGGCCTCCTCAACTTCCCTATCAAGGACGTTAAGGTCATGCCTCAATCCGATGATGGCTAGCTCTTCCTTGTTCTTCTCCCGAACTAGCTGCTTCTTGCTTTGTGTAGCCTCATTCAGGTCAGACTTAGCCTTATTAGCAGGGTCCAAGAACATCTCCTTGAAGAATTGGTCGTCAGGGAAACCCATGGTCTCAAACCACTTGTCACCCAGTGCAATGATCCTATCAACGATCGCCCTGGCACCTGTGACATCCAGACCAACCTCTTCGGTGTCGGTCAGAATCTCCTGTACATGTGGGATCATGCCAAATCCTGCCTCCAAGTGTCCAGAAAGGAGAGTCTTGACCCAAGAACTCAAAACCCGAGCCAGCACCTTCTTCGCAAATTGAAGAGACGAACTGGATGAAGATTCACCCTTCTCCGCTGATCGGCTGCTCATGTCATGTCCCATTGGAAGAGTAACAAAAGAACTCTTTTCACTTGGAGCCACTGGAGAGGGAATCTCAACACGAGGCATCTCCTCAATCATGTCAGAACTGGTCTCTACCTCCGGATCGACCTCTGGCATCTCTTGCTCTGGTTCTGAAGAAAGCGATGGACTCTCTTCTGTCACTTCAAAACCTGCAAATGAAACACAAAAAGGTATGAATATGATCCTGTTCAAAAAAAAAATCATCAGGGTCATCACTACAAAGTACCTTTTTCGACGACTGGCGGAACACTCTCTTCCTCCATGAACTCATCAGAAGCATCATCGACATTTGCGTCCATTGATGGTTCAAAGTCATCGGAATCCTGTGGCAAGTCCGCTGACAAGAAAAAAATGTTAGCAAATCAAGTCGCAGGCAAAAAAAAAAAAGAGAAAGCGAAAGAAGTTATACCAATTGGAGATTCCGGAGTCATTCCAGAGTCCCTCGGTTCTTCTTCAGATGCCATAACCGGCTCCATCACCGCCTCATCGGTTGGAACCTCAGGCATCGGCAAGTCTTCATCTTCTGCTAAAAGAAAAGCAGCAGCAGGGTGAGAAAACAAATCAGAACATGGAAAGCCCCATGAAAGAAGTAGAAAAGGAAAAGGAGGAATCATACCTTCACCGATGGTCTCTTCTTCCCGAATCCTCTTCTCCGGAGGTTCGTCAGCTTCCCCTGGCACCTCCTCATTGACAGTGAGAGGGACTTCCACATTAGGAGAGTCTTCGTCCCGCCCCATGTGACGCTGACTCCTCCTCCTCTTCTTACCTCTACGGGTTCGCTTCCTAGAAGAACTCGCCCCACTATCAGAGTCAGGTTTCTCACTTGACTCCTCACTGGATGGTCTGCTCTTGCCAGTAGACTCCGCAGAAGCTCGCCTCTGTGCCGCTTGCATCCAAGCGTCAAGCTCAGCTTCCTCCTGTTCTAGCTGCTCCAAAGCCTCATCAGGTACTTCCCGAACAGCTTCAGAACCAATGACGCCCTGGTCACCGAGAAAGCCTATCTTGTGCTTCTCTCCAGAAAGGAAGGCCCAAACTTCCTCTCGCCGGACGCCATCCGACTTCCCAATGCCCTTTCCAGAAGACAGCTTTACATCAAGCTCCTTCTTGGAAAGCCCCCGATATGCCAAAAAGCTCTCCGCGAACCACTTTGTGAAGCCGGCAGTTCGGAAAGTCGACAGCTCAGGATAAGAAATCGTGGCAGTAGTGTCTTCAGCACTATAAAAAGCCCATGCATTTCTGCCATCCTGCAAACCCCCAAAACGCTTCACCATACTCGAAGGCGCTCCAACAACGCCTTGAGAGAAGCCCAACTGAAGCGCAAAGCGAGAAGGTACATACGGCTGGATGTCGACGAAAAGATGTCTGCGGTACACCATCGTGCCGACCCGTATGCTGAAAAGCCACTCCTTCTCTGCATTGGTCAAAGAGTAATGCCTTCCCGACCCTGCTCTGGTAGAGTCTCGGGAGGCACCAAAATCAAAAGCCTTCTTCCGCAACTCCGGAGAAAGCTTAACTGAAGACTGCCCCATCTCGACGTCCCTGAACCGTCGGATCCTCATGCGGGCAAACAAAAGTGATTCAGATACGGCTTTTCCCTTAGCCAATCGAATCATCAGAGGATCATCATCCTGTGCAGTACCCAGCTGGTGGAAGCCAGGACAGTGGTATACAAACCACGAATAAAAGATATGGGCTGAAAATACCCTATTCATAGGGAGCCCAAGCCGAACCAAGAAAGCAGCAGCCTGCAGTTCGGTACACAGGTAGGAGTAAAGAGCGGGCACCAAAGCAAGCCGCTCTCCAAACGCCATCTGACAAGCCGGAAAAATACAATGCGGCCTGATGTGCGTCCCATCTCCACCAGCAAACACAGCCTCACCTAGCTAATAAGTGAGGTAAACAGCAAGATCTCTCCGCAGTGCAATGTCAGAATAAAGGGCATCTGTGCTTGCGAAGAAACCCTTCAACTCTTCCTGCATGGCCAAAGTCTTCTTCCTGTCTTCCCGGGTCATGCTATCAGGAGACTCTTTGCTGTCAAAGAAGTTGAAGAATGAAGAGCCATAACTCTTCCAACTGCTGGATCTGACTTTCGAGCCCTCCTTCAAAAAATCATAGAAGGCGACGAGCTGAAAGTATAGGAGCCTGAACTCCTCTGACTGCTCCTCAAGGACGCTGTCAATCGGCATGAACTCCTCGTAGAGTTTGCCAAGGATGGGCAATCCAGTAATAGCACTCAACTCCTTCAGAGAAAAACCAATCTCACCGTTCGTGACAACGAAGGTATTGGTCTGAGGGAGGAAAGACTCCAACATAGCCATGAAGGCATCATCGGAAAAAGTCACGGTCTCCCTAAAAGCGCGGACCGCGTCAAAAATCCCGGCTTCCTTCAAAACGGCGCCCCCAATCAGCAAGGTGTGGTCAGTCCATGACTTCCAATCGGAGTCAACATTGAAACGGCCACGAAGTCGAAAAGGCTTCACCCAAGTACTGCCGTCACCGCTGAAAACGCCAAGGCCCACCGGTCTCAAATCGACCGACGGATAATCAGAGCCCTGGTAGCCGCTGGCTGGCATCAACATGTCCATACGGACAGGTGGCTTCTCCGCATATCCGGAGGGTCCACCAACAAAAACCCCGGTCTTGATCACACTGGCCCTTTTCACCCAGCTCGGAGGATCTTCCCTCTTAGAGCACGTGGAAGCAAGGCTCATGATCGAGATGGTACGATCAAAAGACGACCGGGTAGAAACAGTCTTCTCTTCACCATCTGCTGTGTAAGAGAACTGAAAACATCTCCTTTGGTATGTCAAGTCGTCAGGGACTGCATCTCCAAAGAAGAAGGTAGGCTTGGGTAAAACCCTCAGATCGTCCATAACCCAAGGACGGTTGCTTACCATGATCTTATAGAATTCCTCATTCTTGAGAGCGATCAATCGCTGTCTCATCTCATCGCGATTGAGGGAATCGTACTCTTCCAAGTTCTTCTCAACAAACTGGACCTTCTCCCAGGCCTGCTGAACGGCCACATTGGAAGATCTAACAGATCGACGAGGTACGCTTGTAGCAGGCTCTTTACCCTTGTTCGCTCTGGAGGAACCACCTGCAAAGGTTGGAAAAGAAAAAGATCGTCATCAAAATGACAGGATTTCGCTAAAAAAAAAAGGGGGTCACTTTGTCCCACCAAAAATCTGGCGAAATTTTGGCATGACTCCGGGGCAATTCCAAAGAAAAAGGAAATACCCCGACGGAAATAGAAAGTTTGAAGATGGGCTCAACATTGCTGCGGGCTCCGAAACTCCAAACTTTCGAAACCTCAAAATCTCCGCAAAATCAAGAAGGGCTCAACATCGCTGCGAGCTCCAAATTCCCAAAATTGCAAAGATTTTCAGGTATGCTATCACATCATGCTACTCAATTCAATTTACAAAAAGTACATGCATGAACATCTAGATTTGCATAAAAACGCATTATCATGATGAGCAAAAAAAAAAATCAGGCCACGTGGCCGTACGGACCAGATCCGTACGGATCTGTCCGTACGGCCCACAAAAAAAAAGAAGAAAAAAACATGTGAAAAAAAAAAGAAAAAAAAACAAAAGAAGAAATCATGTGGAGAAGAAAAAAAAAAAGAAGAAGAATAGAAAGAAAAGAAAGAAAGAAAAAAAAAAGAAGAAAGAAAAAAAAAAGAAGAGAAACTTTTTTTTTACCATCCTATTCTCTACATAAAGTTTTCTTGAAAGAAAAAGAGAGAAAACTTACTTGAAGCCATTGATGGAGAAGAAGAAGGAAAAAGCTTGAAGATCCTTGAAGAAGAAAAACTCTTGGCCTTGGAGCTCTCTTGAGATTGTTGCAAAAGAAAGCAATAAGAGCAAGAGATCCTACCCTCCTTGCTTTTATAGAAGAGAGCAAATCAAAGAAGGAAACAAAAAAGAAAGGTAAGTGTTACTAATTAGTAATCTTACCAAAAGAGAAGGAATTAGAAAGATTCTTTCCCAAAAAGAAAGATGTCTTTGAGAGATTTTCTCCCAAAATCAATCAATGAGAGATTCTCTCCAACAAAATAGGAGATTGGAGATTCTTTCCCAAAAAGAAAGATACCTTGAGATATTCTCTCCCAAATTAAGGGAAGATGAGAGATTCTCTCCCATAAAAATATTTTTAGATATTCTCTATCCAAATGAGATATCTTTAGATATTCTTTACAAAAATGGCCCCACATGAGATCTAAGCCATCCTAAAAAGCTTAAGGTCCCATAGGCTAGCCCATATGAGCCAGGTTTGACCACCTAGGCACTAAAAAAAAAAAAATGGGCTTTTAGTCAGGAAAAAATCCCTCTTACCAAGAGCATACAATAATGGTTCCATGCCTCTTTTGAGTTGATTGAACCATACAAAAAAAAAAAATTCCAAGCCCCATGAGCTTCCAAAAATCAAACCATCCAGCCTCATATACCAAATTGAGCCAAAATCTTGAAATTGACATTCCACAAAAATCCAAACCACTCCAATGGACCCACACAGTCCCAAAGAGTGACTAAAAACCAAATCCTGGTCCCCTAACTTGCCACATACAGCTTGTTAGGTCACAAGACCAAAACCAAAAACCAAATCCTGATCCCCCAACTTGCCACATACAGCTTGTTGGGTCACAAGGTCAAAACCAAAACCCGACCCCCTAACCTGCCACATACAGCTTGTTAGGTCACAAGGTCAAAAACAAAAGCCCAAATCCACATCCCTGATGTCATCTTCAAAACTTTGCCTCGAGATGGTGTGTGATTCCTTTCACTACCATAAAATTCCCCTGGAAGCTCAAAGGCTACTCTACCAAAGGAAGGATTGCTCAAAGACTCTTGGTCAAGACACAAGCTCTCCTTCAAAAATATCTTCGAGGCACATCGACTACAAAAGTCAAGCAACTCGTCGCTGTACCTCGAGGGGGCATTTGTTGACACCAAAAATGTCACTTTGCCTCTTCAAATCAAGAAAGCTGCATGAAGTCGCAACCTGCCATAAATAGGCAATGCAACTTCTCCAAAAATTCAAATCTTGTCAGAATCAAACAAAAACTGCAAGATCCTTCAAGATAGCCAAGAGAAGAGTACACATGAAGTTTCGGGCCATTTCGACAACATTTGGCCTAACTTCACTTCTCCGACAGCTAAACGGGAGCTCCCGGCGGCGACATCATCGGAGACGTCAAAACTTCGATCAGAGCCTACAGATGACTCCAGCATGTCCCAAAAGGGCTCCATGCAAATTTCAAGTCAAACCGACAACGTTTGACCCTCCATCAATGCTCGAGCAGCAAAATCAAGCCTCCCGGCGGCGGGAACCACCGAAGCCTTCGCTCATCAAACCAAGTGCATGAGTGGCTTCTACATGCTTCCAAAAGGCTGCACGTCGAATTTCAGGTCATTCCGACAACGTTTGACCAGGTTTCGATGCTCCGAGAGAAAATCAAGCCTACCGGCGGCGGAGCAACCCGGGACCATGACATCCAAGATAGAGCCCATGGAACGTCTCAAAATGACTCCAATAGGCTCCCCGTCAAATTTCAGGACAATCGGACATCGTTTGGCCACATATCAAAGCTCGGCATTTTCCCCGCAGCAAAATCAAGTGAAGCATCGACGGGACCCCAAACGGCTTCAAAACTCAAACAGAAGCCTATGGTTGGTCTTATTTATTGCTCAGGAGGCTTCACCTCAAATTTCAGGTCATTCCGACATCGTTTGACCAAGTTTCAGCTTCTGGCGGAAAATCAACAGCTCTACGCGACAAAGTCTTCGGCTTTCCTGGAAAATTGGAAACTTTGCACTCTAAAAAATGCAAGGATTCTCATCAAGTTTTCTACAGGGAAATCAAGCCAATAAATGAGAAGAAATGTCAAGAAAAATACAGAAGAAAACGGCGACGAAAAAGACCTCAAAACGACCGCAAAACGGGCTCCGAAGGGGAAAAATCCCCCAGGGTCGCAGACCCCTGCGACCATGGCCCATGGTCGCCGGTCCATGGTCGCCGGCGACCATGGCCCATGGTCGTCGGCGACCATGGAGGTCCGGGTCACCGGATTTTCCGCCGGTGACCCGTTTTTCCGTCTTTTTTCGCGTTTCGCGCACTTTGGCCCCTGTGGTTTCCTGAAAATGTGATTTTTAGTGCTTGAAATTGACTCATATCTTCCGACATCCGTCAAAATCACGGGTCAACCTCCAAAAGCATAAAATCATCATTGATCGCTCCAAGATCGCCAACCGGTCGACCAAGAAAGTGCACTTTCTGTCCGACCGATCGTGAAATCGACAAGACAGATGTCACCGGCCCGCTCTTAGCTATCAATGTCTGAAGTTACATGTTCATCCGATGTCGATCAGCATGTAGATCCATCGATGATCATCGCCAGAAGAATTCCAGAAGACACGGCACGGCCCGCGACTCTTCGACTGCTCGGCGACCAATTAATGTGGTTAATTGACTAACTTTATTATGGTCATTAATTCATTTCTTTGGACGGCCCAATCAGAAGCAAGCATTTGGGAGTTACAAGTCAATTGATTCATGGCATTTAAACCATGAAACTCCTCCCATTATGGTAATTAAGGTGATTAAAAGCCTTTAATCTCCATCGGCCAATCAGATTCAAGGAAAAAGGAGTTACAAAATCAAGAAATAAATCTTGTAACCCCTCCCATTAAAGCCATTAAGGCTCATAAACCCTCCTAAATGGCTACCAAAAGCCTATAAATAGGAGAGCATTCCATTGAAATGGGAATCGGAAAAAAGAGGAGAAAATCAGGATCAGAGAAAAGATCAGAAAAAAAAGATCAGAAAGAGATCTGAGAGAAAGAAAAAAGAGAGAAAAAACTCTGCTGAAGTTCTGCACCGGCCACCACTACAAGGTGACAAAAGTCCCTTGGGGGGCACCCCCCCAAGGTCCTTGCCTTCTCCTGCTGCCTCCAATGGCTTAGACGTGGCTTTTCAGCCCGTCTACTTAGCTTTTTATTGGACATAGGACCTTCTCTTGGTCTTTGTCCTCTAAAAACCTGAGGTTATAGCCAAGCCAAGCGAATCAAGAGCATCTTCTGTTCTCATCTGCATGGATGATGGCGAAGCCCATACATGGCTTGCGACCGTCAATCTGAACGAGTCCCCCACAATCTCCTGAAAAGTTAGATCTTCCTTTTCTTACTTTTCATTGTAGTTTGTATTTTTCTAAAGAGACAAAAATCACAACTCTTGTCTTTCATTATTGATAAGAATTGTAAATCGGCTATAAACGCCAAAATCGGCTATAAATGCCAAACAAAATCGCCTTTCACGGCAAATTAAGAAAATGTCTCTTTTCTTAAATATTTGTGCAATGGAAAACTTGAAAGAAGTTGATTTCCTTTTTACTTGCGAAGGTTGATCTCCGGATTACCACTTGCAATTCCAAGTAAAATAGAAAATCTGGCACACCCACACAAAGAAATGTTGATGCACGCTTCAAGGCCCGCCAGGGCGCGAAAGGACCCGACGGACTCCCACGTTCCGCCGACCCCGGTAGCCGCCCCAACGGCGCCTCGGAGCGCGTTCCATCAACTTCTTTGTTAGGTCATTCAAAACCAAAGTGTCCAAATTCTTGACACTTGTAACACTGCCATTGGTCCCGCAAATTACTCTTACTACTAATTACTCTTTGGCCTTTGTTATTTCTAACAATAGATGGAATAATCAAATAACCATTGGATTGCTGACTCCAAAGATTAGATTTTGCTACAGAAGCATCCGGTCAAAAATTAGAATAGTTACTTTTTCAAAAGGTTATTTAGTAGTTAACGAAACCTCGTAAGAATTTTTTACGGCTTTGATAAGGTTTTAAAGATGAATATAGAACATGCATTTAACTAAAGCATTCAACTGTCCATATGGTGCTTGTTTATATCTTCTTCTTTTTTTAATCTATTTTGGTTTTTTTTTTCCTTCATGAATACTTTCTTAACTTTAAGTGATATCGTACCGTGTAAGATTGATGGTTTGGATTTTATTTTATTTTTATATTCTGATTTAAAGATAAAAAAAGATCTATATTGATACTTTAAACTTATTTAACTATATGTAATAATATATGTCATGATGTGCTTGATATAATTATATGATAGACTTACTTGTTATTATATTTATACTACTACAAATGGAAAAATGGATGGTTATGAATAATAACATTTTTCTTTTTCTTTTAATTTTTAATTTTTCATTTTTATTAGAAAAATAAAAAAATCCTACGATTCGCAATTCGATTCGATTCATGGGTATGAATGATTTACGATACGATTCCGATTTTGAAAACTATGCTCATTTCCATTAAATATCATTGAAGTAAATCTCATTTTAATTTACTAAAGATATTTCCATTAAATGTTGACATGGATGTATGGTAAAACTAGGAAAGATAGAATTAGAAATTAGTGCTTTCAGGAGCATTTAAGGGTAACGTCAATAGGCGATAAATAAAGAGACTTGTTTGAGAGGGTCTAGACAATGTCCAATGTAGGCCAACAACAACGCCATTGACGAAAAGTTTTTATATGTACGTTGATAGCACACCAAGGAGAAAGAAAGGGATGAAGAGGACATGGATGGAACTAGTGAGGATAGATTTGAAGAAGTATAACATATCCAAGGATTTGGATCAGAGTAGATCGGAATGGAGAAATAAAATTCATGTATCTGACCCAACATAGTTGGGACAAGGCTTTGATGATGATGATTTAATGTAGAAAGGCTAATTTAGATAGGCACACCTTCAGCAAAAACATGAATAATCTGATGTATATGCAACTTTTTAGCATCTATAAATATGCCATGCCATCATAAACTAAATGGAAATCATGCACACATTTAGCTCATTTCATAATCTACATCATCGATTAATAAGCACATTAGATATACAAACATAGTATAAAAAATTTGAGAAGAGGAGAAAACACAGAACCATACTTATAATTCATGTACTAAAACAATATATCAAACAAGCAGCTATACTTGCAAGTCTAAATACTTGATGAACATAAATTTTCAAAAGTTATAATGAGAGAGAGAGAGAGAGAGAGAGAATTGTAGTGGTTGATTGCAACAGTAATAGACTATCATAGTCAATTGCAGTAAAAGGGAAAGAACACAAGAATGGGGGAAAAAGAGACCAACTATAACAGTTAGTCGTTCGATTGTTATAATCAACTGCATAGGAGGAAGAATAAAGAATGTGTAAAGCGCCTCCTTGCTCCTCAAAAACATCAGAAGCATCTTTCATTTATAAATATAAAAGGCCCAACTTAAAACATATATATACCAAATATCCCTCCCCTTCAGAAACATTGGAGCGTCTTACCCTTCATAAATATAAAAGGCCCAACTTAAAACATGCAAAATTATCACCTGTGGGATGTCTGCATGATGAGCCCCGTGGGAAAATTAATCCCAGGCATTAATTCACCCCAGACCTCGATGTATTAAAGGGAGGAAACAATTTCACAGAGGGCGTTCCATGGGACATCCATAGGGAAAAATTGCCCCTTAGCACGCACACACACAACACACCCCAAATTTAAACGCGTCAAAAGGCCTGAACTCTAGGCTCATACGCACCATGGGTCCCATTGCCCTAATCCATACGTGCTAAATGATTGCCTGGATTGGCCCCACAGTGCTGTCAGGCATGTCACTCACCATAACTGCCACTCAATAAATCACTGATAGTTATGCGTGTGTACGTAGAGATAGAGAGGGGGATTACCTTTTGATTAAAAGCAGGAATAAAAGAGGTGCATTGACTTATCATTTCAATACAAACGATGAGATTGAATTTCCAATATGGCCAATTCAGAAATACATCACATTGGGGCTGTTTTGGAAACAAGATTCTAATAGATTTTGTTATATTATATGCTACATTAGGACATAATCTAGTCACCGAAAATCACCTAGTTGGCTAACTTAGAATGCATTATATAATAAGCCACTTTCTTGTAAAAACCTCTATATTAAATTCTTCCAAGATTATGGTGTAGAAAATGATCTTTCACATTTTTTTTAAATGGTGACTGTATTAATTGCTCAAGAAAACTTTATAGAATAAGAGAGCTACACTGAAACAAAAGGCCCAACAAAGAAGGGGGAGCAATCAACCAAAAAGATGGAGAACCAATGCCCCAAAAAACTGGGCAGCAGCTCCAAAAAGAAGCTAAATACCTATGATGCAGATACGGCATGGATATGGCAAGTACAAGCCATAGACACAGCAGGGAAACGGATTTTACACATAAAAAGTGAAGTATCGGATACAATACAACACGATACATTGCCCATTTTTGAGGTATCCGTGCATCATAGCTAAATACAAATTTACAGTGAGAAACAATAAAGAAAGGCTTAGAGACTCCTTTTACAAGCTTGTCCACTTCTGCATTTGCATAACGTCTAATATGAAGGAAATATTCAACTCCCTAGACAGATAAGTCACCTCTTTAGTGATATCAACTAGATACCATCAGCACAAGAATGAGATGCCCACTGAATAGGTCAAGTCTCCTCTAACCAATAAACGATGAGGATTCAAAGTAAAGCCTTCAAGCAAGTGAATGTTCAAGGCTAACATTTTAGCCTTATTGATAGAACAAAACCCAACTGGAGCCATGGATTAAAAATCGGCCGAGTCCGAGTTGACTCAAACTCGGCCCTAAATGAGTTGGATCCTAAGGAATTCGGACTCGAACAATGGGAATCGGGCAAGTCTTATGTGACTTGGACGAGTCCCAATAGCTTTGGCAGACTATTTTTATTTTAAATTGGGACTCGACCAACTTGGCCCGACTCAGCCGTGTCCCATGTGACTCACCCGACTCAACTCGGATTCGGCCCTGAGAGAGTCAGGTCCCTAGTTCGAGTTCTTTTTTTCTTGTCTAGAGCCGAATAGGAGAGGATAAATTCTTCCTCATTGTGGATAACACCCCCAAAAACTACCCTCCCCGGGTTACCCAAGGCACTCCCATCAAAATTGAGCCTCAACACACATGGAGGGGGCGGACACCATCTAGGAGAGATTCACGGATTGTGAGGATAGGAAGAAGCCACTTTCTTCTAGTTTTGAACAATAGAGTTCAACTAAATACCCTTGAATTAAGGTAGAGAGGAGGCTCAATACGCCACTAGAACCTTCACTTTCTCTATCAGCAATAACTCGTCAGAGGCATTTCCTTCAAAACATCTCTTGTTCCTTTCTCTCCATACAGACCAAAACAACTAGCAAGAGTGAAAGTCTCCACATTATCCTACCTCTCTTGGAACCTACCACTAGTCTCCCAAGACTTAAATAAAGTAGGGAGAGAATGAGGAAGAGGACCATAGTAGCTTTCATTCTGCACCGGCTGTGGCCCAATTTAGGTGAGTCACCACTGCATCTATAGTCATAGATACAAAGAAAGAGGCCATCAAGAACAAATCGTCTATTGCAGCCATCCATATCCTTCTATATTCTCCATTTGCAGGAATGAAAATATTGGCAATACAATTCAGAAAAGACCGGAATCGGCCTTCCTCCACTTCATTCAAGTTCCATCTAAAAATAGGCCCCCACACTACATAATCACCTCACCTCTCCAAATAATCTATTGCTTTGGTTGGTTGGTTACTTATACAATTGAATAATTCTGGAAAGGAGATTGCTAGAGGCACGTTCCCCATCCAAAGGTAAATCTAGAAGAGAATTTTGTCACATTCACTAACTCGAAACCTCACTTGCTTCATATACATCTCCTTGGGAGAAATGATCCCTATCCAAAGACTAGAGATGCAAGGAGAAGTCATGCACTAACCAACCATCCCTAGAAATCTCATATTTAGAGAAGAGGACCTGCTTCCATAAACCTTGACAGTCGTCCCTTGTCCTCCATAGCCATTTGCCTAGAAGGGCCAAGTTCATCTCCTTCAACGGTCTAATATGCCTAGACCACCACCATGCTTCGGCTTACACACTTAAGACCGCTTTATCAGGTGGAACTTCTTTCTTCTCCTCATTCGCATGCCATAAGAAGTTCCGTTGTAATTTCTCAATGGGCTTAATGAACTCCATCGAGCATTTATATAAAAACATAAATATAATGGAAGATTTGCCAAGTTTCTTTGATTAGAGTAATTTTTATCGTCTTTCATATAATAACGTTCAAATATGATTTAAAAGTATTTAGCCCAATATCTACTTGTGAGTTCTTAGGCAATCACATATTATAGTGACCCGACTATGATTTCCAACATAGATGGTCATTTACCATTGATTACCAACAATAATATGGGGCCCACTATGATTCCCAACATATTGGTCCCACTGTGATTAGAAACAGTAGTGGATGTTAATTAGGCCCACGACTCGTGAAGGGATCCAGCCTACTTCTTAATATATCACGTGGATTGCTTGGGTCAATGACACAATGTACATAATTGTGTATATTCTATTTTAGTCATTGTTTCTATAACTTAGAATTGTAATTGATACTCTTACCTAGATTAGAGCCTTGATTAAGGCATGTAATGGTTATATATTGAGGAGGGATTTCCAAAGGGATGGACACTCAAATTAATTCAATCTCAGATTATATTCTGTCAAGTTCTGTCGTGAGTTTGTCATGGCATCAGAGCAAGGCTCAAGGCAGTCTTGATCTTAGACATCTTCCAAAGCATCAAGGGAATAAGGATAGAGAGAAATAAGTCTCTCTCGTGCAGCAAATAGATCCAAGATCTATTTTCAAGAAATTTCTAGCGACAAACCTTTCCAACATCTTGTGTGCCTTTTGATTCTGCTACTTGTAAAATGGGAAAGAAAAAAACTCTTTCATTTCCTATTTCTACTTCACAAAGCACTCAGTGTTTTGATTTAGTTCATGGGAAATTGCTCCAGCCTTTTCTCATGCTCACTATAAATAGTTTGACTCTTATTGATGATTTCAGTCGGTTCACATGAGTTTACTTTTCTGCATTCCAAATCTGACGTTTTCAATGTTTTAGAAAAAATTGGCTTATGTTAAGAATCAATTTTCTATTTGCATTAAAATCTTGCAATCTGATTCGGGCGGGGAATATGTGTCCTCTGATTTTCAACCTTTTTTTACAAAACAAAGGCATTATTTCTCAAAGAACTTGTCCTTATACTCCATAGCAGAATGGATTCGCTGAAAGGAAAAATAGACATCTCCTTGATGTCACCCATTCCCTTCTTCTTGAATCATCAGTTCCTACCCGCTTTTGGGTTGAGGCATTGGCTACTGCAACTCATCTTATAAATCGTATGCCCTCAACCTCTCTCACAAATCAGAGCCCATATTACCAATTGTACAAGACATCTCCATCCTATGATGATCTTCATGTTTTTGGTTCAGTTTGCTTTATGCATTTGCCTCCAGCTGAATAAACCAAACTAACTGCTCAATCGGCTAAGTGTGTTTTTTTAGGTTATGCACCCTTCTAGAAAGAGTTCTTTGCTGTGATCCTCACATTCGTCGCATACGTACCTTTAGCAATGTCTTTTTTTTTTTTTAAACACAATATTTTTTTCAAAAACACCTCGATCCCCCTGACTACTACTCCTTGGTGTCCTTACCTGGTTTTCCTGATAACACGTTAGTTATTCGATTTAATCCTAACTCTGTGTATCACAGACAGAATAAAAAAGCGCTTACCAAGACTCTCCCTCCTGATCTTCCTCTAGCATCCGGTCCACCTCTAGCAATTGGTCCCTCTAGACATTCTTCATTGTGTCGCTCCACTCGCATTTCGGTACCACCAGATCGCTATGGGTTCTCACATACTTCCTTAATAGCCACTTTGTCTTCCTCTTCCATCCCACAATCCTATTCTCAGGCTGTGCAGCACCAATGTTGGAACCAGGCTATGCAAGATGAATTGGATGCTTTAGAGCAAAATCATACGTGGGATATTGCCTCGTCTCCTATGGGTGTTAAAGCTATTGGCTGTAAGTGGATTTTCTCTCTCAAGTTAAAATCAGATGGCACATTAGATCGATATAAGGCGCACCTTGTTGCTCTTGAAAATCGGCAGGGATATGGCATCGATTATGATAAAACTTTCGCTCCCGTCGCCAAAATGACCACCATACGCATAATTATTGATGTTGCTGCATCTCTGTCTTGGCCTCTATATCAATTGGATGTAAAAAAAATGTGTTTCTTCATGGTGATCTCAAAGAAGACGTTTATATACGTCTGCCTCAGGGGTACTCATCCAGGAAGAGTATGGTTGCCAAACTCCGTCGCTCCCTCTATGGTCTGAAGCAAGCTCCTCACGCATGGTTTGAGAAATTTCAAGATCCTCTTCTTCGCTTGGATTTTCATCCGAGCCAGTATGACCCTTCTATGTTTTTACATCATGTTCCGTCCGGGATTACCGTGCTACTTGTTTACGTTGATGATATAGTCATTACTGGCCTTTATGTATCCGTTGATGACATAGTTAGGAACTCCAAGCTTCTCTTAATGAGACATTTCACATGAAGGATCTCGGCCCTTTAAACTATTTCCTTGGTCTTGAAGTTCATCAATTGACTAAAGGTATAGTTCTCAATCAGCACAAATACACTATTGATCTCATTGACTTGGCTGGCCTTACTGCTTCAGCTCCAATCGATACATCGGTCAAACTAAATGTCAAACTCAATCAAGAGGATGGTGACCTCCTTCCAAATCCTACCGCATATAGCCAGTTAGTTGGTAGCTTGATCTACCCCACGATCGCTCGTCCTGATAACTCCTATGCGATCAACCTAATGAGTCAGTTCATGACTGCTCCTCGTCACCTTCATATGGCTGGTTGTTTTTTCCATCAAACAATCCTCTATCTCTCATAGCTTATTCAGATGTTGATTGGGCTGGTTGTCCAGATACTCGCAGATAGACTACAAGATGGTGCATGTTTTTGAGTGATAGTCTGATTTTCTGGAAATGCAAGAAACATGAAAAAGTTTCAAAATCATCTACCGAGGCTGAGTACCGAGCAATGTCTGTTGCATGCTCCAAAATTCTATGGCTCCGAGGTCTGCTCTTTGACATTGGATTTCCAGCAAAAAGTGCTACCCCCTCTATGCAGATAATACAAGTGCAATTCAGATTACTGAAAATCCGATTTTTCATGAAAGCACTAAACACATGAAGGTTAATTGTCACTTCATGTGTGATGAGTTTAAGCGTGATGTCGTTAGCCTTCCGCATGTCTCCAATGAGCTTCAAATTGCTAATATTCTTATTAAAGGTCTTCCACGACCACACCATCAATTCTTCGTTGGCAAATTGATACTCGTTGATTCTGCCGCATCAATTTGAGGGGGGTGTTACTCAGGCCCACGACCCATGAAGGGATCCATCCAGCCCAATTCTTAATATATCACGTGGGTTGCTTGAGTCAATGACACAGTGTACATAGTTGTGTATATTCTATTTTAGTCATTGTTTCTATAACTTAGAACTGTAATTGATACTCTTGCCTAAATTAGAGCCTTGATTAAGGCATGTAATGGTTATATATTGAGGAGGAATTTCCAAAGGGATGGACACTCAAAATAATACAATCTCAGATTAAATTATGTCAAGTTCTGTCTTGAGTTTGACAGTGGATTCTATCATGAATACCAATATTTGGTAGGCCCTATCATGACTCCCAATATTAGAAAGCCTCCAGTTGGTTACTAATACTAGCTGGGTCCCACAACTATCACATTTTGTGGTTCCATCAGGATTGTCAATGTTAGGAACATTTTGTGGGATCCATCAGGTTCCATAGTAATTACAAATATTAAATGTGACCATAATTGCCAATTTAACATTATTAAATGATCCCATTGTGAAAATCAAAATTTGATAGGTCGCACCATGGAACAACAATGGATGCCTCCCTTAGTAATTGTCATAATTATATAGGTCATATGATTACTAATATCAAAGGGTGCCACAATAATTTTAATAATGACGTATCCCTCAATAATGTCCATCATCAGATAAGCCCTATCAAAATAATCACCATTTGGCGAAATCTCGGCCACTAAAGTTTGGTGGGCCCCACCATGATTAACTAACATCAAATGAATATCATGGTTTTCAATATTAGATGGTACACTGATCTTCTAATAATAGAATAATAGATTGCTACACTATGATAACCAACAATGGCCAGGCGTCACGGGGCCCATCAAACTTTATCATCAATAAATGGGTCCCACTATTTTCTTTTTAGTATCAGATGATTTCCATTTTAACAACCACCATTTGATGACTCCATGGTGATTATTAATTAATAGGTCCCACAATGGTCGATCATTTCTACTTATCTCTTCTTGTTTTAGGCATAACAACTAATGAGATTTTTATAAATTGCCAAACACTATTTTTCATTTTCTGTTGAAATTTGCAAAAATTACCAAACATTACAATTAGCATAATATTACAATAAAGCAATATTTCATTATGTACAATGAAATCTAAGTATACTCAAACATGTTGATATTATTTTCTACATGTATCCAAACGCCCCCTAAACCATGAGTACATAATGACGTATTGTATCTCATTTTCAAAGAAACACTCACAATAAACAAAAGAAACATACCATTAATGATTACCATAAATCAGAAACACATACCGTTGTCAATCTGTTCAATGTACCATCAATTTGCATAAAGTATGCCTGCAAAGTTAAACAAAATATCACCTTAGGCTTTGATCTTTGATCAAATACAGTTTGCAAGAAAGATCAGTACAAAAACCTCAAGTAACATTTCAAGCTCCTCAACATCATTTTCATTGGCATGAATCATTGCAGCACTTGCTCTGCTTGCTTTTGATATCTTTGACCCTATAGTCGGAGAAGCAGGTAACCAATTGGGTACACCAGAGCCACTAACAGGTGAAGAAGCACCAGCCAATTTTCTTGACAAGTAGAGGTCCGCCATATCCTCATCATCATCTAAAAGTTGCTCAAGTTCATCCCTTACCTAGAAAGAAAGTATTTGCTCAGAATACAAAGGGCTTGACAAAGAAAAAAAAATTAGGTGAGGGTTTCCAAAATCCACAATGATGAAGAGTTGCCAACTTGCAGCGAATCATCTACAACTTGATAAGGTAATTACTATATCAGGGTGGTCGAAAGCAATACATACTTTATGTCATCAGCTCATGGAATAAATATCTCTAGAATTAACATTAACTAAAGAGAATTAATAGTTACAAGCATCAGTTAAAATTATAAGATGACCTTGAGCAAGAACTGCATTTTTTCATAGTAAAATTCACAAAACATCTCCACACAGGCATTCTGATGTGACGACATTCATAACATCTATATTCAATTTTATCTTTGAAAAATGAACCAGATGGTGTTTAGGGCTTCTTCTCTGAGTGAAATATATAAAACGTGTAAGTGCCAAGCTACCAGTATTTTTTGTTGGATATTGAACTCAACATGCAGAACATTGATATGTTGGATGACTCATTGCATGCATGACTTGGTTTTAAGTTCCTAGTGATTGTCATCACTGTTGGGAACTAGTTTTCCGGATTTCCCTTCACCGGTTGTTGTTGGATTACCCGTCATAAGGTTTTTATAGATCGATGAAGACCATATGTAGATTTTTCCTCCTTGCTCAATATTTTTCCATTAGTTGCCTAAGTGAGAAGATAGCGTCCATAGTTGACCTCCCTGTCATGAAACCAAATTGATTTTCAGATATCTTGGTCGTTCGTCTAAGCCTTTGCTCCATTACTCTCTCCCATAGCTTCATAGTATGACTCATAAGTTTAATCCCACGATAGTTGGTATAGTTTTGTATCTCCCTTGTTCTTATATATAGGTACTACAACACTTCTTCTCCATTCAACCGGCATTTTCTTTGGCATTAATATCTTATTGAAGAACCCAGTTAACCGAATTCCCCTAATTTCTCCTAAGCATTTTCAAGCCTCTATCGGAATGTCATCTATGCCTGAAGCCTTTCCTATCTTCATTTGTGTTAATACTTTCTTCACTTCCACCACCCTAATCCTACGGAAAAAAGTATGTTCTGGTACCGAAGTATCTTCTCGTGTTCTTATATCTCATATATAGTCTTCATTTAAAAGTTTGCTAAAATACTTCACCCACCTTCCTTTGATATGACAACCATTTAATTAGGAATATTTAATTAGGAGTTTTCTTAGACTTGTACTATTAAGCAAGTTTCTAATTTTCAAGAGAGATTGTAGAAAATGAATCAGAAAGTTTGGTTGGCATGGGAATTCCAACCTAGGAAGGAATCTCCCATCCCATCCAATATATGTAAAACCTCAGTAGGGAAGAAAGACTTTGATTATTGAAAATATATTTGAGTGGTTTACATTATGGTTGTGAGTTTTTTTATGGTTTGAGAATGCTCGTGTTGAATACCTTGGGGCCCATTTGGCACTTTACTAGATTAGCAAAAGTCAAGTAAAGCCTCCATTTTTCAGACAAGGGGTCACATCAATAGCACTTTCATTCAAAATTCCCTCCATCTTTTTCAAAAAAAAAAGTCAAAAAGCAACATCCTTTCTCCACTAAAAGACAAAAAAGCTCCACTTTTCTATACAAAAAGTCAAAAATATTCCATACCAAACAACTAAACACAAAATACCATCATAACCCTATTATATTTTATTCTCTCTTGATTTGATGCTTTACAACACTTTATTTTACATGTAAAATTACCAAACGGGCCCTTGGGGATTCATCAAAGCCTCTTTGGAGCCTGGCCCTACAAATGAATTCTTCATAGATTTGGCCAAAACCCTTTGTGGAAATTTGGTCTGCTTTCACTCACAGATCTGAAGTTGTACCATGCAAGGGCTATAGAAACTTGTCTAGTAAACGGAACCAGAAGTTGAAAAGGTGTAATACTAATGAAGACGTCGAACCAAGAGATATTCACTCTTGCAGAGCCCATAATGGTATTCATCAAAAGGATGAACTAATGATATATAGCCATCTTAAGCAAGATAAAAAAGGAAGTATCTAATATACCCTGATACTTCAAAATAGGTAATGTCTTAGTACTATATTGTGTCCAATACTTTATTCTTATATGCAAACTCCTCATATCTATTTTATGTTAACTGTTCTAACGAAATGGTTTTTTTCAAAATTTCAACCTTATCCAAACAAAGAGCAATCAAGTAACTAACTCCCTCTTAAAATAGAAATCATGTCTAAATGAATGCTAAGGTGCATCTCTGTACATGTATGTTTACTTATTGCATCCTCATTCTTCATGGAGAATCCATCATGAGATTGACAATTTTCACCATAGTAGTGCTTCGTCTTTATTTGCTAGTAAGATTGACAATTTTCACCATAGTCATGCTTAGTCTTCATTTTCTATGAAAGATCTTGAGCCCCTAAATTTTTTTCTTGGGGTTGAAGTTCATCGTACACCTACGGATCTGTTTCTTTCGTAATCCAAGTATATTTATGATTTCCATAGCTAGACCAAAATAGATAGTGCCAAGTAAAGCTCCTCGGTCAATTTCGGGCCTCTTGCTCCACACTGTCAAAATTTGATGGCAAACCATCGCTTATCCAAACTGAGTATCAAAGTGTTCTTGGTGCTCTTCAATACATCAAATTGACATGACCCAATATAGCATTTGCTATCGATCAAGTTTGCTAAATGCATTCACTATGACCTCCCAATGGACCGAGATCAAATCCATTCTATGATTCCTTCAAGGAACCACACAGTGTGACTTAAGTTTCAAACATGGGGCCCCTTTTTTATCGGCTTTCTCTAGAGCCGTCTAGGCAGGAGATTCTAATAATTGGCTCTCTAACACTGACTATGGTGTGTCTCTTGGTCCATGTCTCTGTTGACAAGTATATAGACTTGATGGATCTTCATGGAGAATACATCGTGAGATTGAAAATTTCCACCATAAACATGCTTAGGGCCTGTTTCTTTAGTGGAATTCCTGGAATTTCTGTCTGGGGAATTCCTAAATTCCCAAACATAGTGGAATTCCTGAATTCCCCTTGGGCTTGAGCATCCAAGAATTCCACACAAATGCAAAGGGAGTGGAATTCCTGGATTTCCAAAGGTCAAAAGAGAACTTTCAAGTGGCTTAAATCCAGAAATGCTACTGAATAAACATGGGATTCAGAAATTATAGGGGACAACATGTCACATCATGTCCAGGAATTCCTGGACATGGTGAATTCCTGGCAGAAATTCCAGGAAAGAAACAGGACCTTAGTCTTTATCATAAACATCACATGTCTTTGTTGCATCTATCCCATATCTGGCAGTCATATCAAATCACTAAAGAATAAAATGGTTTGAAAGCTTTTTTTTTTTAGCCATTTTAAAAATGGCTTGAAAGTTAACCAATCTGATACATCCTATGGAAGAGCCCTTCAACCATTGGCAAATGTAAGTCATTAGCCATTTACAGTAGTTGATTAAGGTTTTAATATCAAATGCTGACGGTAAGTAAATATACATGGATCATCAAGAAATAAAATTCTTAGGAAATTAGCTCTATATGCTACCTGTTGAAGCTTTGATTGGAGAGGAATCATAGAGTTTTCAGATATAATTCTTCTTTTGTTGAGAGGTTGTGGAGTCCATTGTCTGGATAGTGTCTCGATGGGTGAGCAAGCAAAAGGAATTTCTTAGTGTTTTGCTGGAAGATCTTAATCAATCTTAGGCAGCAGTTTTTAATGGGGGCTGGCCTGCTAAATTGGTGCATAAGTTATTGTGGAGTCGTCCTCTAGTGGGTATTCTTAAATTGAATTTTGATGGTAGTTACTCGTGTAGAGCTTAGAGAAGATGTTTTAAAGGTTTTATTAGGGTTTGGAATGGAAATGTTGTTAGGAACTTTTACGGGCATGCGGATTCTATGAATGCCAATGAAGCTAGAGTGTTTAATCTTCTAATTGGGTGACATGAGTTGCGTAGGATGGAAGGTGTCAATCATATTCTTAAAGGTGGTTTTGTTTTTGCTATGCAATGGGGCAATGGGGTTTTGTGAAGGCTTTTCATCCTTGGGGGCTAGCTGATTGGGTGGATGAAGTGCACGATATTTCAAGACAAATGGAGGCCTCTTTTAATCATATTCGTACAGAGGCAAATGATATGGCTGATGGTCTCGTAAGGGAAGGAGCCTTTCGTTCTTCTATATCTTTTTATGTATAGTTTTGGTTAAGTCTTGCTTGTGGTTGGTTGTTGTGTTTGCTTGGTTAGCCTTTCTTGTGTCCCTATTTTGCTTTTGCATGTTCTTTTGGTGAATTAAAATTTTTATTGTATAAAAAAATAAAATACTTGGTAGCATTATGGTGAGGAAGAATCAGTTGTTAGTATATATGCAAAGGATAGATGGGAAAGAGGAAGAGGGTTCAATAGAAGAGGCAGACAGAGCCAACATGAAATTCCTTCAAAAGCAGTTTCGTAGATTGATCTTTTAGGAGGAGATCAAATGGAAGCAACGGTCAAGAATTAAGTGGCTGAGAGCAGGAGACAAAAATATGAAGTTCTTCCATGCCATTGCTACTACCCATCACCGTGTTAATTGAATAAATGTTATTGAGGCTAAAGAAAGGATATGGGACAAAAGGCAGGATATAGAAAGGGAAGTTGTAGAACTTTTCCAGCATTTATATACTGGTGATGGCCGATCTAGGCCTCGGATAGATGGAGTTCCATTGGGGTAGCTGTCAATTTCCAGTGCTTCTTCTCGAGTTCCAGTTTAAGAAAGAAGAGATCAGGGAAACAGTGTTCAGTTTAGGTGGTGATCGTGCTCCGGGGCCAAATGGATTCCCAATTGTATTTTACCAACATTTTTGGGATATCTTAAAAGATGATATATTAGTCTTTTTCAATGAATTCCATGCTAATGGAGCTGTACTAGGAGAATTGGGTGCTATTTTTATAGCTTTGATTCCTAAGAAGGATGGAGTTGTTTCAATTAAAGATTATAGGCTGGAAGCCTCTATAAGATGTTAGCTAAAGTTCTTGCCAATCGCCTTCGGAAAGTACTTCTTGAAATAATTTCGGAATTCCAAGGCGCTTTTGTAGAAGGTTGCCAAATCCTTGATAGAATTCTTACTGCCCACGAGTGTATAGACTCGAGAAGTTGGCAGCAGCGTCCGGGTTTACTTTGCAAGCTAGATTTAGAAAAGGCTTATGAAATGGTGGATTGCAATTTTCTCCAATACATGATGACAAGAAAGGGATTTGGTGCGAAACGGAGCAAGTGGATTCATACCTGTATTTCCTCGGCTCATTTTTCTATTTTGGTGAATGGTTCACCGAAAGGTTATTTCAAAAGTTCGAGAGGCCTTCGGCAAGGAGTTCCTCTATCTCCTATGCTCTTTGTTATAGTGGCGGAATCTTTGCATGCTTTAATGGAGAAAGTCAAGCATAACAATCTAATCAAAGCCTTTTTGCATTGGAGAATGCCAAAATTGAGGTAACACATTTATAGTTTGTAGATGATACCATTATGTTTTGTGATGCTTCTTTGGATCAGTTGCAAAATCTTTAGTGTATTTTGAAATGGTTTGAGTTCTTTTCAGGGTTGAAGATTAATGATGATGAGTGTGAATTGATTGGAATTCCAACAGAAGAAAGTCATGTTGCTTTTTTGGCACATGTTTTTGGGTGTAAAGTTGGTAAGCTTCCTGCTAAGTATTTGGGGATACCTTAATGTTTGGGAGTACCAAAGAAACATCTTTGGGATCCTGTTGTCGAGCGGATTGAAAAGAAATTAGGTTCTTGGAAGGGTAGATATTTGTCTATGGGTGGTCGTCTTACTCTAATTAAATCAGTTCTATAAAGTATTCCAATCTATTTTCTTTCTTGCTTCCATTGTCCTAAAACAATTTTACGAAGGATAGAAAGAATACGGCGGGGTTTCCTATGGAATGACTCTGTTGAGAAGAAAAGGTACCATTTGTTCCAATGGGATAAGGCTTGTAAACCAATATCTCAAGGTGGTTTGGTATTCGTTCTATTGAAAAAGTCAATAAAGCTTTATTGGGTAAGTGGCTTTGGAGGGTGGGAGGACCACGACAGTGCTTGTGGCAGCAAATTATTATTGGTAAATAAAAGGTGGCTAATGGTGGCTGGTGTGTTCCGTTCCAAGCTAACAGGATTTCTGGCTTACGGAAGTCTATTTTACTGGTTCAGGTGGAGTTTGCTCAATGGATTCGGTATAGGATCCATGATCGTCTTTGGGTCAAATTTTGGCATGATGAATGGTGTGGACAAGTGGTTCTATCTAACCAATTCCCAAATCTTTTTTTGTTGGATCGTAGACAACAAGGTTTTGTTGCTGACAATTTTTCTATGGGGGTTGGACGAGCTGTTTGGGATTTCTCTTTCAGAAAGAATCTTAAAGATATCGAAATCTCTTACTCTGCTACCTTGTTGGGTATGCTCAATAAGATTTATTTGTCAATGGATAGATCTGATGTAAGAAAATGGAAACCAGATGCTAAAGGGCAGTTTTCAGTTAAGTCTTTTTATAATGTTTTGAATGACAGAATTGGACCAATGGCAGGTTGGAATTCTTTTTGGGACCCTTCAGTTTTGCCTAGAGTGTTAACTTTTTGTTGGTGGCAAAGAAGCATAAAATACTGACGATAGATAAGTTGAGGAAAAGAAATCATGTTATAATTAATGGATGTCCTATATGCTCCCAACAAGAGGAAACTGTGCATCATCTGTTAATTCATTGCAAGTTTGCTCGTAAAGTTCGGTCTTTTGTGCTTAATTGTTTTGATATGAAATGGGTTATGTCGGGGACTGTTGAAGATCTTTTCCTACAATGGCATTTTGGAAGTAGGGGTCGAAGGGGTAAAATTTTATGGAAACTGGTTTTATATGCTACAGTGTGGAAGATTTGTTTGGAAAGAAATACAAGAGTATTCAGAAATGTTAGTAAATCAGTCTAGGAGATCAGTCAATCCATTGTTTGGAATGTATCAAAGTGGGCTTCTATCAGAAAAGAGTTTAAAGAAATCTCGGTGACAGATCTTAATCGATCTTGGGCTGCAGTTTTTAATAGGCATTGTCGTACTAAAGTGGTGCACATAATTGAATGGCTAAGTCCACTTGGAACATCTAGTTGAATTTCAACGGCAGTTTTTCAAGGAGTATGAATCAAGGAGGTATTGGAGGTGTGATAAGAGATTCGAATGGTAATGTTATTATAAAACTTTTCTGGGCCTGTGGGTTCTATGGATGCTAATGAAGCTGAAGTGTATGCTCTACTTATTGGGTAACGTGAGTTGGAAAGGATAGGCGGGGCTCATCCTATTATTGAAGGACATTTTTTTTTTTTTGGACTATTCAGTGGGCTTCTGGGAAGGCTGTTTATCCATGGCAGATTGCGAATTGGGTGGAGGAGGTGTAGGATATTTCTAACAAAATGGATGCTTCTTTTCATCACATTTTACAGGAGGCTAACTCAATGGCGGATGGTTTGGTAAGGGAAGGAGTTTCTCGACCTTTTATTATGTTTGATGTATAGTTTTTATTAATTTTTGTTTTTGTTGTCTTTGGTCTTTTGTTCTGTTGCTTTTTCTGGTGGAATAAAATTTAACAGTTATAAGAAAAAATCAAGTAATAGAATACGCATTAAAGAAAATGAGAATAAAGCATAGATTCTTGTTGATGATTAGAAAATTTAGTAATGCAAGCTACAATTTTACTTAATAACAATATAGAATAATTTCCACATATATGAATTACATAGAAGTTAACAGGAAGTGAGCCATGTGAAAAACGAAGAACCATACCTTTTGAACCCGAGCAGTCAACCTAGTCATTGCACTCTTCAACTTACGTACACGATCCAAGTTGGAACTACTAATCTGCATATATTATGGCAGTTGCTGGAAAACATATTTGGCAGGACAAAAATAGAAAATTGTGCACAAAATAAACAAACAAAAATAGAACCAATTTAAGGAATTAAATACTACATTGTTCTTGAAGGATATATATATATATATATATATATTTTTTTCTTTCTTTGTGGTGCTCGATGAACTCACGATGCACATACACTACACATGTTCCTAACTAGCTGACCAACAGCTCGGGATTAGGGACAGAGGATTTTCCAATAGGACATCACTAGAAGTGGTACCAACTTAGTTTCTGTCATGATTTCATGAAAATTGGTCATTTTGAATTTTAAAAACATGGAGTGAATAACCAAGTTCTACCAAACCAAAATGAAGAAGGTCAAGTGGTCAACATTATATTAACAAAGAAGACTCTAGAGTCCAAACAACACAAGAATGGATCAAAGTAACAGTATTGTTTCAGATATTACAATATGAACCAGACCCTCTCCCGCAGTCTCTAGGTGGACTTCAGACTAGCAACAAAAAATAAGACACGTATCATGACTATGGGTCCCACTCTAAAAATGGTTACATGGATTAGGATTTTGGCACCTACTAAAAATGGAATCTGCTGGACATTGCTGGCTGTCCAATTTGAGGACATGAAATGGACAGTCAGGGGTTTAGAGGAGGCAAACACTAACCCGGCCAATATCCGAGCTACATTTAACCTGTATAACCCCGCCCGTATTTAAAATGGATCAGCCACGGGTTAAATAAACTTAACCCGCATCAGAATGGGTAGGGTTTGGGTTGACACCCATAACCTGTCTGAACCATTTATATTTTCTTGTTTCTTCCGCCTTATCTTTAACCTGATCAGCAAGAAAGGAAATCTTCGACTACTACTATTCTTTCTTCCCAAATCCCTTTAGAACCCCTCTAGGACCTTTGTAAGAAGCAAGCTCAGCTCCTTGGCATCCTCTTTTCATTTCTCTTGCCAGCAAAACACACACGAGCCATTATGTGCATACGATAATTAGTTTGATATACTTCTTCTATTCTGCTCATGAAGTTTCTCATTCAAAGATATTCATTGATCCATGTCAATAGACACCTTGCTTGTAAACGTAATTCAACCTTCTACAGAAACTGTAGGTTTGCATCTCATCTCTTGTAGTACATACCGTTCAAACTGACAAAAATAAGATGCTCACGGCTGATCACAAGAAGTCTTTAAATTGAATTGTATTGAATGAATTTTTGTGTACCTCTCTGGAGATTGTCCTTTCATATATATAGGGCTTTACATGCCTTTAAACAAGGTTCTAATCTTGGAAGGAAACTAGTTACATTGATCATAAGTTAGGAAGGAAACTAACTAAAACTAATTATAGAATATGTACAGTTGTAATACAACCCAATCAATCCACGTGAGAGTTATGTGAAGGACTTTCGCATGGGCCTTGGGCCTTGGGCCTTGCTAACACCCCCCTCAAATTGATGCGGGAGAATCAACAAGCATCAATTTGCCAACCAAGAACTGATGACGCGGTCGCGGAAGACCTTTAGTAAGAATGTCAGCAATTTGAAGCTCAGTGGAGATATGTGGAAGACTAATGACACCGTGTGTAAGTTCATCACGTATGAAGTGACAATCAACCTCGATGTGCTTAGTGCGTTCATGGAAAATCGGATTTTCAGTAATCCGAATAGCACTTGTATTGTCTGCATATAGTGGGGTAGCACCGGCTGCTGGAAACCCAATATCGGAAAGGAGTCCGCGTAGCCAAAGAATTTCAGAGCACGCAGCAGACATTGCTCGGTACTCAGCCTCGGTAGAAGATTTTGAAACTTTTTCATGTTTCTTGCATTTCCAAGAAATCAGACTATCACCCAAAAACATGCACCATCCTGTTGTCGATCTGCGAGTATCTGGACAACCAGCCCAATCAGCATCGGAATAAACTCTGAGAGATAGAGGATTGTTGGATGGGAAAAACAACCCATGAGTCGGTGTGCGAATAAGGTACCGAATGATGCGACGAACAGCAGCCATATGAAGATGTCTTGGAGCAGTCATGAACTGACTCATGAGGTTGACCGCATAGGAGAGATCAGGGCGAGTGATCGTGAGGTAGATCAGGCTACCAACTAACTGGCAATATGTTGTAGGATCGGGAAGAAGGTCACCCTCCTCTTTACTGAGTTTGACATTCAGTTTGACCGGTGTATCTACGGGAGCAGAAGCAGTAAGGCCGGCCAAGTCAATGAGGTCAACCGTGTATTTGTGCTGATTGAGAACGATTCCTTTAGTCGATTGATGAACTTCAAGACCAAGGAAATAGTGTAAAGGGCCGAGATCCTTCATGTGAAATGTCTGATTAAGAGAAGCTTGGATTTCCTGAATCATATGTGCATTCGGACCAGTAATGACAATGTCATCCACGTAGACCAGTAGCACAGTAATCCCGGATGGAGCATGATGTAAGAACATAGAAGGGTCATACTGGCTCGGATGAAAATCCAATCGGAGAAGAGTAGCTTGAAATTTCTCAAACCAGGCGCGAGGAGCTTGCTTCAGACCATAGAGGGAGCGACGGAGTTTGGCAACCATACCCTTCCCAGAGGAGCAGCCCTGAGGCAAACGCATATAGACATCTTCGTTTAGATCGTCATGAAGAAATGCATTCTTGACATCCATCTGATATAGAGGCCAAGACTGAGATGCAGTAACAGCAAGAATGATGCGAACCGTGGTCATTTTGGCGACAGGAGCAAACGTTTCATTATAATCAATGCCATATTCCTGGCGATTTCCAAGAGCTACAAGACGCGCCTTATATCTATCCAATGTGCCATCGGATTTTAACTTGAGAAAAGACCCACTTACAGCCAATAGGTTTGACACCCATAGGAGATGGTACAATATCCCACGTATGATTTTGCGCTAATGTATCCAATTCCTCTTGCATAGCCTTGTTCCAACATGGGTCCTGTACAGCCTGAGAATAGGATTGGGGAATGGGAGAGGAAGATAAAGTGGCCATTAAGGAAGTATGGGAGAACCCATAACGGGCTGGTGGTACCGAAATTCGAGTGGAGCGACGCAGAGAAGGATGTCCGGGTGGATCAACTGCCGGTGGTGGACCGGATGCCGGAGGAAGATCAGGAGAGGGATCCCTGGTAGGCGCTGGGCGGTTCCGTCTGTGATACACAAAGTTAGGATTAAACCGAACAACTGACGGGTCGTCAGAAAAACCAGGTAATGACACAAAAGAGGAGTCAGGAGGGTCAACGTGTTGTTGAAAAAAATACTGATGTTCAAAGAAAACAACATTCCTAGAGGTACGTAAACGACGAATGTGAGGATCATAACAAAGGAACCCTTTCTGGAAGGGTGCATAACCTAAAAACACACACTGAGCTGATTGTGCCGTGAGTTTGGTCCTCTCAGAAGGAGGCAAGTGTATAAAACAAGTGGAGCCAAAAACATGAAGATCCTCATAGGATGGAGCGGTCTTGTACAAACAGTAATATGGGCTTTGATTCTCGATGGAGGTGGATGGCATACGATTGATAAGATGAGCTGCTGTAGCCAATGCCTCAACCCAAAAACGAGTAGGAACCGAGGATTCCAGAAGAAGGGAACAAGTGACATCAAGGAGATGTCGATTTTTCCTTTCAGCGATTCCATTCTGTTGGGGAGTATAAGGACAAGATTTTTGGGAAATAATGCTAACACAAACATCCTTCCAAACAGCACAAACTTGTTGGCAAAGAAAATGCTAGAACAGTCATAGATGGAAGCAGGTGTCTATCATCCTTCAATGGCACACACGCCAGAGGAAACGCATGAGGCTAATGTACTCAAGTGCTATCAATCAAAGGAAGTGAAAAAAGCACGTGAACCGCTTGTTAACGGCCCCTACACTCGTGTTTGAGTGAGGATTCTCAAGGTTTATTTTCACTTGATGGCTGGGTGAGTCAATTGAAAATCTAAGGTGAGGCCCACGTTTTGCAAATCAAAATGGATCGACATGAACGGCTTGAAAGCACTACCTTTCTATTGGATTAGCTAAATTTTAAATTAATGGGTTGGTCCCACCCTGATTGAGAAATATTGTGCAAAACACATGAATCTCTTATATTTTATTACGTGTTTTGTGTATGCTCAATGTTACAATGTGATTAAGGAACAAAACTTGGCCACAAACACACGAGAAAATAGAGATCATTTTGAACAGTTTAGATTTTTGACAGGTGGGTCCCACTCTCGTTTTTTTAGAAGAAATCATCTCTTAAAAGCTTCAAACAATTTGCAATATCCTGTGTGGCTAATCCTTCTCATTTTGTAAAACGAGATAGCACATGCTTACCTAGTACCTAGTTCCTACGAGGCAACTGTGACTAAGTTTCAGAGATGACACATCTCATGTTTACGGCAGTAGGCATTGAAAGGACATCCTTGCTTACTTGGAGTTGTGACTTTAACGGTGGAGATTTCATTTTGAATTAAAATATCGAGATATATATCCTTTAGCAATCTGCTGCCTCTTTCATTTTCTCCTTACCGATTTCTCTCAACATATTTGCCAGTTCTTCTCCTTTGAAACTCCAGTTGTTCTTCTTTTGCTTCTTCTCTCTTCTTCTTTCTTCCTCTTACTTTCCCCTCCCCTCTTATGTACCCATTTGCCGCCCCTAAATTTATACCCTACTTGAGCCTTTTGTAGTATATGTTTTGCTTATTATTATGTAGTTCTCATACCCAAAAATAAAAAAGAAAAAAGAAACAAAAAGAAAAGAGAAAAAAAGAGCCAGGATTCAGGTGAAACAGATCAGTTCGGGTCGACCTGACCCAACCTGCACCAAAATGCAGATTAGACAGGTCAACCCGACCCACCTCACTAAGGGTGTGGGTTGGGAGATTACGGCCCATTTTCAAGACATGGCTACGGGCTGTCGTCCAAAAACCCGACCCCACTACTGACCCAAACCAAAATGGCCCGACCCGGCCTGTTTGCCACCCCTATTTATGGATGAGAATTTATGCAAAAATTAAAAATGGAATCTGCTGGACATTGCTGGCTGTCTAATTTGAGGAAATGAAATGGACAGTTATGGATTAGGATTTAGGCAACAATTAAAAATGGAACCTGCTGGACATTGCTGGCTGTCCTAAGGCCATGAAATGGACAGTCAATAGATAAACGAGTTTCTATATCAACCATATATTTCATGGCCTTATTCTAGGGCAGAGGAAAGAGATGGACTGGGCCTGTAGGGAAAAAAACACTTTTTGAAAGGATGGAATTGCATAATCAATCAATTGAGAGACATCGGACCTCCATTGGTTGCTACGAAGTAGCGTTTGGAAGACATAAACAACCTGGAAAAGAAGCATTTTAACGAGCCTAGCAGAGGAAGACACAGGAACTGGACAAGGAGAGATGGAAGTAGAAATAGATGCAGAACCCTAGTTTCGCCTGCTTGTTCCCCCGGGGATGGAATGGCATAATCACAAGATGGGAGGGAAAACACAGGTGCATTAGATGCTTCATTCGTTTCTGTTCGCTCGCCCACAGATGAATTCGGAGATGCGGATCGCCTTCCTTTAGTAAGTCTTAACAAGTCAATGGGAAGGAGATGGGTTGCCAGTAGCTTCCCTTGCTGGTTCAGGAACGACGAAACACCCGTTAGCCTGCAAAAAAAAAAAAGATGGAAAGCTGTTTGATTGCTTAACACCCGACGGATCCAATTTTTCATGGATTGATACACGAACCCCTTTTAAAAGGCGTCCAATGGAAGCACCTGTTAAAAGGTGTGAAGGCATAGAGATTGCCAGGAGTAGGAGAGGGAGAGGGAGACCCAAGAGAAGTTGGAAAGAAACTATTAAACATGACCTTGCCTACATGGATCTAACGGAGGACATGGCCCTAAACAGATTTGATTGGCGTCGTCAAATCCATATAGCCGACCCCACCTAGTGGGAAAAGGCTTGGTTTGGTTTGGTTTGGTTTGGATACACGAACCCCTTTTGTGTCTGGTGGGATCAATTGGCTCCACAAACCACGCTCCTTTCT
Organism: Umbellularia californica; assembly: GCA_028538565.1. NCBI lineage: Eukaryota > Viridiplantae > Streptophyta > Magnoliopsida > Laurales > Lauraceae > Umbellularia > Umbellularia californica. Next base: position 16,614,107 of record JAPQWN010000005.1, read on the forward strand.
TTTGTGCCGGTACAAAGTCTATCCAGTGACCACTAAAGGGAACCCTGACTCCATCCTCAGGTTAGCATGTATTTATTTCAGCATGTAAATATCGAGGCTTTTACATTTTTCATAACATCCAGCTTTCTGGCATCAAGGACAGGTGCAATGGTGTGACAGATCCCAGATGTAGGCAAGGGTAATAATTGGTCAAAGAAGAGTTATTGCAGACATTAGCCATCCATCATAGTGTGTGGGTGGTGCTTTAGGCCAAAGATCCAATTATTTAATGCATCAAAGAAGAGTTATTGCAGACATTAGCCATCCATCATAGTGTGTGGGGGGTGCTTTAGGCTAAATATCCAATTATTTAATGCATCATCATCATATCATTCTAAGGTCCGCTTAATATTCAATGCATGACTAATGAACCTTAATTAATTTTATTTTTAGCCCAGAGGTTATTCCCAGACCTTTAAAACAGGAAAAACATCATGCAAGGCACCTTTATAAAACAGAAAATATCATCCCCCAAAATTTTCCAAAAAGACCACTATTTTCTGTATTGGTGAAGTGGTAAAGACAGCTCCCCTTGAAGGCAGGGGGCGCAGGTACAGACCCTTGGTATGTTGTTTTCATGCTCCCTTAGGAAACCACTAGAGAAGCACATCAAAAGAAGAGAGAAAGAACACTAAATGCTTTACCTTCGAGGTTAGCTCATCTAAAGCTGGGTAAGCAGCAGTCTCCAATTCTGTGGTGCGTGCATCAAGAAAACTGCAGATGGCTTCCAAAGCAACCTCCAGGGCCCTAAATTCAAAGGGAGACTCTAGAATGCAACAGTCAACTCCATGATGAAAGAAAGCAACCACATAAATGAAAAACAAAAGAACTGATATAATAAAGAAAAGATATACTAGCAAACAGTGTATGTTAATCTTCCTTTTTTCTGGATAAATAAAAGCAAGTCTTTAAATGATTTTTATAGATGGACAAAGGAGACTATTTTCAAATAAGATATACCATCTTCTTCACCAAATTCAACATCATTCTGCCCACTTGATTGCTCCATCCCATCTCCTTGTACCTGACGAAAGATATTTGCAGGTGGCAAACGTCTACGGAGTTCCTCGACAATGGGAATAACCATTTCATCGGTGGGATCTCGAAGTAACACCTGCTCTTTAAACCATAAATTGTAAATTTTTTAACCAATATGACTTTTCCTTATAAATTGGTAAAATGAAGACAATAAATAAATAAATAAAGACATTTCAAGTTCAGTAAAACACCAGGGTTTGTTTGCATGGAAGTGAAATCCTAGGAATTCTAAGAAATGTATTCCTACCAAACTGTTTATATTGAATAAACAATGTAGAAAACCACAAATGGCCATTACATAATTTCCCCTTTCGGTGGAAAGTGAATGCCCGGCGAATACCTTAGTAAATCAAATCATAGGAAAGTCACGGTCCTATCTATATTTCTACCTTACACCACTCACCTCTTTATTACTACTTCCTTAGGGCCTGTTTGGTATTTTTACTGCAAAATAAAGATAAAGTAAAGCATCAAATCAAGATAGAATAAAATACAAGCGGGTTATGATGGTATTTTATTTTTAGTTGTTTGGTATGGAATCTTTCTGACTTTTTGTGTAGAAAAGTGGAGTTTTTTTGTCTTTTAGTGGAGAAAGGAGATAGCTTTTTTTACTTTGTTTTTAAAAAAGGAGGAAATTTTGAAAAAGTGTACTTTTGATGTGACCCCTTTGTCTGAAAAATGAAGGCTTTACTAAACTTTTACTAAACGAGTAAAGTGCCAAACGGGCCCTCAGGACCCATTTTATCATGAATAAGTAGGAATACAATCCAATGCAAACAAATGTACCCGAAATGTGAGCTATGCGAAATAGAAGCTCATCTCAAAGTTTTGCCTTTCAAAACAAAAAAATAAATAAATAGGAATAAGAGAGAACCAGATAAGGAGAAATGGCAAGTGATGTGAAAGATCTACACCTCCAACGGTGAGATCGAGTCCTGGGACTCAAAAACCCTAATATCCTTAGGAAAAACTCACGTGCAAAAAGAACTGAATTCTTATTAAAATTTATGGCATGAACATTACAATAGGGAATTCCTCTATATATAGAGTAGCACCCTTTCTTAATAACCAAGACATTCTAAAATAAGAAACTACCTAATCTTAATCAGAATAGAATTTAGGAAGTAAATATACTAAGCAACTCTACTTATTTAGAAATTATCTAAACTAAGGATATGGATCCCCAAATTAGAGATCATGTGGACCCCATTAAGCGGGTCATCCAGTCTTGCGGACATTGGCCTTTGATTGACCTGCATCAACTCTCTCTGGCTTGGAAAAACTCGACTCCGGCGAATGAATGGCCTGATATTGCTCGTAAAGATCGGGATTAAGATGCTGGAAATCCGTAGCGGTAATCCACGTGGCATCCGAGAGGGGTCGATTCCAGCAAACAAGAAACTTCTGAAATCCCCCTTGCTTAGTGGAAACAATCTAATCATCAAGCACATCAACAATCTGATCCGTAGGGGCTGATGAAAGTGGAAGCTAAAGTTCATGTTCTTCGGACGGACTGTCTTGGTCATGGCCCTTATAGAGAGTGAGGTCTTCAACATTGAAGGTAGCATTGAAACCAAGATCTGGTGGTAAATCCAACACATGCAGTAGGACCAATTTTCTTGAGAATCTTAAACGGTCTGGAATTGCAGGGGTGTAGCTTTTTGTTGGCTCCTGGTGGAAGGCGCTCTGGACGATTACGAAGCATAACCATATCACCTTTCTCAAACTGGACAAAACGACGAGGCTTATCTGCATGTTCTTTATAAGAATCATTGCTTGCTGCAATATGTTATCAAACTTCCTCATGAACTTGCTGCATATGGCGAATAAAACTGTCCGCATCAACACTTGGTCTTGCTTCGACAGGAAAGGAAACAAGATCAACTGGTAGATGTGGTCTGGTGCCAGTGACTGCTTCAAAAGGAGAAAGTCTCATGGACCGGTTGACTGAGTTATTATAGGCGAACTCAGCCATAGGCAGAACTTGATCCCATGTAGTAAAATGGTCACACACTAAACAATGTAGCAGATTACCAAGGCTATGGTTGACGACTTCTGTCTAACCATCAATTTGTGGATGATAGGCAGTAGAAAATTGCAGCTTTGTTTTAGACATGCCCCACAATGTCTTCTAGAAGTAGCTAACAAACTTTGTATCCCTATCAGACACAATGGTCTTCGGAAGTCCATGCAGACGGACGACTTCCTTAAAGAAGAGTTGTGCAATTTTGTAGGCATCTGCTGTGCTGGAACAAGGAATAAAATGAGCCATTTTGGAGAAACGATCCACAACCACAAAGACAAAGTCGACTTTTCTGCGGGTCATAGGAAACCTAAGTACAAAATCCATGCTGATATCCTCCCAGAGGCCCTGTGGAACTGGTAACGGCTGATATAAACCCGCATTCTTCTTCCTTCCTTTAGCCAACAGGCAAGTGCGACACCGCTCACAGATACGAGAAACATAGGGTTTCATGTGTGGCCAATAATATCTGTCTCCAACAAGCCCAAAGGCCTTATCACGACCCAAATGTCCACTGCATCCACCGGAATGGAGTTCCCTGATAACGTGCTCGCGGATAGATGTATTTGGCAACAGAGGCGACTACCATTAAACAAATAACCATCATGAATCCTAAAATATGGATGCTTGAGATTCTCACCCTAAAGGATCTCTTTATAGATGGCACTGAAGTCTTTGTCTGTCGCATATGCCTCCTTGATTTGCTCAAAACCCAATACAGAAATAGCCATGGTGGTCAAGAGATGTTTCTGACGACTTAGAGCATCTACGATCACATTTTCCTTACCAGATTTATGGCGGATGGTAAATGTAAACTCCTGAATATAAGCGCTCCATTTGGCAAAATTAGCGCCCAGTTTATGTTGGGAATGAAGCTTGAGAGACTCATGATCAGAGTAAAGCACAAATTCTCTACCCATCAAGTAATGCCTCCAATGGTGAAGTGACTGAATAAGAGCATAGAACTCCAAGGCATAAGGAGAGTACTTGCGCTTTGAATCTGAAAGTTTCTCACTATGGAAAGCAATTGGATGTCCCTCTTAGCTAAGGACACTCCCAATGCCAACATTGGACGCATCGCACGCAACTTCAAACACCTTGTCAAAATCTGGAAGGCGAGAACAGGAGCTTATGCGATTTTCTGTTTGAGTTATTCAAACACTCGAGTTGCTGTATGGGTCCATTTGAACTCGCCCTTCTTTAAACACTCTGTAATAGGAGCAGTGATACTGCTGAAGTTCCTAATGAATCTCCTATAGAAGGTAGCAAGTCCATGAAAACTCCGGACTTCAGATACTATAGTGGGGAGTATCCAATCCAGAATTGCTTTGACCTTCTCTGGATCCATTTTAATGCCATCTGACGATATGATGAATCCCAAGAATATAACAGAACTGCTCATGAAGGTACACTTCTTGAGATTGATGTAGAAACTTTCTCTACGAAGGAGATGGCAAATTGCGTGGAGATGAGTGAGATGCTCCTCCCTGGTTTTGCTGTAAATAAGAATGTCGTCGAAATAAACAACGATAAATTTCCCGATATAGGGCTGCAATAGATGGGTCATAACCCACATGAAGGTATTGGGAGCATTTTTTAACCCGAATGGCATGACTAACCATTCATAAAGACCAACTCTGGTTTTGAATGTTGTTTTCCACTCATCACTGGCACGGATGCGAATCTAGTGGTAACCACTGCGCTGATAAATTTTCGAGAAGATGGTTGAACCTGTCATCATATCAAGCATATCATCTAATCAAGGAATAAGAAATCTGTATTTTACTGTGATCTTGCTGATAGCTCGACTGTCGATGCACATGCACCAACTTCCATCCTTCTTAGGCGTAAGAAGGGCTGGTACCCCGCAGGGACTGAGACTCTCTCGAATGTACCCTTTTTGTAACAGGGCATCCACCTATTTCTTGAGTTCGGCGTGCTCTGCAGGACTCATTCGATATGCAGGTAGATTTAGAAGTGAAGGGAATAGATCAATGGCATGCTGTATGCCCCTCATAAGTGGAAGATTATTTGGCAGTTCATCCGGAATAAGATCGGAGAATTGTTGCAGGAGTGGCTTGACTTCTACCGGAATGGAATCATGGGGAGAATCCTCTGGCACTTGGCGGATAACCAAGGCATACATCAGATCTTGATCTCTGCTTTCCTGTTCAAATTTACTCATGGTTAATGTCTGAGGAGTGGCCACTTCTTTTGCAGGCTGGAGTGGCAGTGGCCATAACCGGGTTTTATTACCTTTCCACATGAAAGTATGGGTGTTTGTGTCATTATCAATGACAACCTTCAACTTCTTCAGCCATGGCGACCAAAGAGTATATGTGTAACTTTCATTGGTATAACATCACACTTGCTTTTATCTTCATAAGAACCCAGTCTGAAAGGAACTATGCACTGCTTGTCAACCGGAATAGTTGAATCATTTACCCATGCAATTTTGTATGGCCTTGGATGCTTTGTAGTAGGTAGCTTTAGTTTTTCCACAGCATCTTTAGTAATAACATTCATAGCACTACCGCCATCAATAATCATATTGCAAGTTTTGCCCATGCAGTGAACTCAAGAGCGAAAAATAGGTGCATGATTAGAATCATGTTCCTCCTGTTGATCATCAGTGATCAGAAGATGGCGCTCAAGATATACAAGTGGTAAACCATCAGTAGGAAATTCTTCAAGAAAAACGCTCTGAGTGTCTGTCGGTTTTTCCATTTCAATGTGCTCATCAAACTCTTCACTGTCATCGGCTTTATCTTCTGCATAGAGATTCTGATGAGGACATTCTCTAGCATAATGCCTTTTCTGCTGGCAAGTATGGCAGATCACTTCCCTTTTGTCAGAGCGTCCTCGTGCACGAGGATCATTTTGTGGTGCCTATTGCCGCTGATTTTGGGGAGGTGGCCATTGTTGTACACCTTGGGGCGGCTTTTGCAATGTCTACGGTGGCCTCGATCGATTAACCGACTATTGGGCATTAGTGGGATTTGGAGGCTGTGTCCCTCGAGTGGAAAACTCCCTGGCTTGGTATCTTTCCCGCCTCCTCAATTGGACTTCATGTTGTGCTTTGCGTGCTTTACAATAGGCTTCATCGATATCATTGAAATCAAACATAGAAATTCATTGCCGAATATCAAGATGTAAGCCTTCTATATATTTATTGATAACGAGTCCATCATTCGTCCGCAGATTGCAGCGCACAATATAGTCTCGAAACAGATTGGTATATTCATCCAACGAATAGGCACATTGTTGCAGACTAAGATATCCTTTATGCAGGGAATCAATATGGTCAGAAGGAAGGAAATTTTGCTTAAGTCGCCGCTTCATATCTTCCCATTGGAAAATGGGATGCCCAAAGGCGAGCTCACTGTTTTTAACACTTAGCCACCAAATGCGTGCAGGCCCTTTAAGCTTAACTTTTGTGAAGGCTATCTTCTGGGCATCATTCATGTTGTACCAGGCAAAATAGTCATCAAGAGAAGTGAGCCAGTCAACGAAAGCCTTGGGATGAAGATCTCCTGAAAAATCACTGATTTCCAGTCTCACTCTTTTGGTGATGTCATTTGTATGTGGTGCACCACGTGGTTCACGATCACCATGTCCAATGAAAAGACGTTGTACCATGTCAGACATGGTTTCACGATGCTGATACTGAGGACCAAGTGTGACTGGATTTACTGGGGCAACTGTTCCGGGTGCATGGGGAGCGGGGTTAACCAGATTGACCTGAGGTCCAATCCCGGATGTTTGTGGATCCCACTCTGTGAGAACAGATTCAATTATACCTGTGGCCCGATGTCCTTGAAGTTCATTAAGAGCAGCTTCAACAATTTCCAGTCACTCAATCACAGTGTCCATGTTAGATCCCAATTTTTTCAATAGTTCATCCTGTTGGTAATTGGTGATAAACCCGTGGTATTGACGTCCTCGGGTAGCCATGAAATTTCAACTGTAGTTTTTTTTTTTTTTAAGTGGGCTGGGTCGGAATTAGAAACAGACCAGGCCCAGACTGCAGGTCAGTTCAAAACGAAGGCCCAAGTGAATCCCAACTGCAGAACTCAGCGCGCGGGCTGTGGGTTTTGTTCCGCCTTAGAATTGGTGCGCTAAAGGAAGAAAAGAAGAGAAGGGGAGGGCTCCTTCTTACCTTTCGACCAGAATAGGACAAGGAGTGAGTGGACTGCAGCGGGAGGTGCGGTGATGTCGCAGATGAATCGCCGATGGGCTCAGGCAGTGGCGAGGTCACTGGAGAGGAAGCCGCAATGCGAGTGATGAGGAGAGCGATGACGCAGCAGATGGCTGGTGACGACGAGGGGTGCTGCTAGCGGTTTTCTCCCAGTGCCAGGTACTCTTCGAAACTCAGATCTCCTTCTTCGACTCTCTGCTCTTTTTCTTATGCTTTGTTTGTTTTATTTATTTTTTTTCTTCCTCTGGGGTTTGGGAATTGATGATCAGAAAAGGCATTGGTTGGGGTTTGGGAATGGATGATCAGAAAAGGTTTCGGTGGGTGGAGATTGGATCTTGGTGGGATTGGAGATGGGCTCTATGAGTCTAGGTGAGGGATTTTTTTTTTTTTTTTGTTGGGAAATTTTGGGCTGCGATGAGGGTATGCAGAGGGGTTGGGTTAGATGAGGATGGAGGGTAGGTCGGCAGGGGCTTGGATTTAGGGGAAGAAGATGACAGACGTTGGGTTTCGGTGGAGGGTTGGAATTGGTTGTAGCAGTGGCATCTGTGGTTTAGGTAGGATTAGGGTTTAGAGATTTGGTGTTTTGCAGTGAGGTTGGCTGTGATGGGAAGGTTGGGGATGATGAGTGAAGGTGACGATAAGTGAGGATGTTAATGGCTGGACAGTAAGTGGGAAGATGGGATATGGTTGACGGAATACCTCAGATCGGTGATCGAACCGGCGATCGGAGATGGATCGTCAGCTCTGATACCAATTGATGTGAAAGATCTAGACCCTCAACGGTAAGATCGAGTCCTAGGACTCAAAAACCCTAATATCCTTAGGAAAAACTCACGTGCAAGAAGAACTGAATTCTTATTAAAATTTATGGAATGAACATTACAATAGGGAATTCCTCTATATATAGAGTAGCACCCTTTTTTAATATCCAAGACATTCTAAAATAAGAAACTACCTAATCTTAATCAAAATAAAATTTTAGGAAGTAAATATACTAAGCAACTCTACTTATTTAGAAATTATCTAAACTAAGGATATGGATCCCCAAATTAGAGATCATGTGGACCCCATTAAGCGGTATCTAAACTAAGGATATTGATCCCCAAATTAGAGATCATGTGGACCTCATTAAGCGGGTCATCCAGTCTTGTGGGCCTTGGCCTTTGATCGACCTGCATCAGCAAGGAACTAGATGACTATACAACAAAGAAGACTCAGAATAACTGAAGAAACTTAGAGGGGAACACTACTATCTCCATCAACTTGCTGGCTGGAATGTCATGAACAAGGGTTCTTTATTCAATTTCCATTTTTTTTTCCTATTAGATCAAAAAGATAGTGAATGTGATGTCTACACTCTCGCTAAATGGAGGTAAAGGGACATATCAACATGGCTCTGTGTTTGTGTCTCAAATTGGAAGGTGACAGTGCTTGTAAAACCCTCAATGGCAGCCTCCTGGGGTAGAGAAGAACAATGGCTAGGCACGCAATGTTTGGTTATAGAACGGAAGGAAATTATGTCAACAAAGGAGCAGTAAATGGCCTAAAAAACCAGTCATGTGGATTCATCAAGATGAGGGACAAAACTGGGTGCAAGAGTATCAAAAGAAGAGAGAAGAGAGGCAGAATGGACAGTGTGGAAGATAAGGCCATAAATCGTACCATTAGTTTCTAGGGGAAGTGTCTAATAGGATGATAATGTCTGCAAGGGAGAAGGGAAGATTTGAAACAAGGGGTTTCATAACCTAGGTGGAGTTTCATTCTGTTAGTAAAGCTGTTTGTGTTTTTTGAAGAGAGAGAGAGAGAGAGAGAGAGAGAGGAGAAGCGGCACTAGATGGAGAGGCTCTTCTGCATGGAGCCTTGGAGCCCCACTGATGCAAATGGCCTAGTAAGATTGAAAACCATTCAAATGAAAAGGCCTTGGTGTTCATGGAGGCTTACGATCAGGCACTGGGGTATGGACCCATGTGAGATCTATTGATTTCAGAAAAGAACCCAAAGAGTTCAAGGAATTGTCAATCAGGGGTTGTTTCAATTCATGAGAACCCATTTGAAGAAAAGACAAGGGAGACAAAGGCAGCACTGCTTCCTCTTTGGGGCATGATTTCATGGGCCATACCAGGTCCAAATCACCCAGGACCTGAACCAAAAAGGTCACCCAAGATCCCTCTTCAATTTAGTTGAGATGGGCTCATCAGAAGGCCATGTGGGACCTGTAATTAGTTTCATGGAATTGGTCTGGAACTACTATGCTTTAGAAAATTTCTTATTTCTTGCCAAACTTCTTCAATTTAGATGCTAATTTCTTGCCATTAGAGTCTCTTTGGATGGAAGGAAGTGATTAGGAGCAAGAGATTTGGTTTGATTGCTTGTAATGGAGGATTATTGGGGATTTGTGCATGTCTACTGTGTCATTCGCATGCACAGTCAACAGCAGGAGTCAGCAGGCTCTTTTTTTTTTTTTTTTTACTCTTTTCCTTTTAAGCAATTTGAGGTATTATTAGCCATAGTTAGAAAGTATGATTACATGGACCATTGATTTAGGGTTTAAGCCTTAGTTAATAATGTATGAGTCAATTGACGGGAGTTAGTAGTCGACATACCCAAGACAGAATAACGTGTGTTATTCCATGTGCCTTACATCTGCATTTTACATTCTTGGTGTTCTTGGTGTGATGATGAAGATCCAAATAGTGTGATTCGATGTCCAACAGTGTAACAGTCCAGTTACATGTTTTACTACAGTCCTTACGGAAGAGCCAGGATACTGTTCTTGGATCCTTTTGATCCCGTGACTGCATCACCTACGTTCAATGGATTAGAAAGGATGGTTTAGATGAATGCTCCAGAGCTCCCTGCAAGCATCATCAAGAAATGTATTTGATTCAACTGGAGGATTTGGCTGATGTGTTGCTCAAAGACCAGAAGGGTAAGAAAACACTGCTTTTTCAGAAGGTAACCAAACTCTATTAAACCATCTAAAGGGGGCACAACACAAAATAAGTAAATAAAATAAAGGAAATGGCAAAACTAGGTCCTCAAATTGAAAAAAATAAAAAAGTGAACCCCAATCTCCCAAGAAGTAGAGGAGCCCAATACTGCCAGGATGTTACAGGTAGCAAGCAATTCAACTACAAGTATAAGGTCTATAGAAGTATAACATCTACTTGTTCTGCATGCATAGACATTCCTACACCAAGTAAAAGCACCAGAGTGGAAAGAACGATCCCTCAAGAAGAAGGAACCAACAAAATGTGATGCAAAGTAGGCTACCACTCCACCAATGGATCCACCCAGCATATTTTTTGTAGCTTCCTAATTTTAGTGTAATTAGGATTAGTATTCTAATTTATTTGGTTTCCTAGTTTGATTAGGATAGTTTCTATTATTAGATTAAGTTTTCTTAGGCCCTAAGTTACTTTGCCTATTTATATTACAATGTAGAGATGATAGTCTCAGATTTGGAGTTGAATAAAATTGGGATTTTCCCTTGGAGAGGATGTTCCTCATGTTAGAAATCTCTGCGGAGATAATTTGAGGTGTCTTTGACACGTGCTTCGGCATCTACGCATGCCCTAACTCTAGGGCCTGCATCAGAATAGCTTAGCCACTAAGCTGGCGCAACCCCAAATCCACGATTGAAAATTAGACCAATCTCCAAGAGATTGATTGAATCCAAAGATGGATCCCAGCACTAGGGCACACTCAAAATCATGAAACACTCAATAAATGAAGAGAAACTCAGAATTCTTTAATTAATTGATACTAGCATAAGCAACTACAAAGGGGATTCAACTATATATAGATGAGTAGGATTGTTTCTTAGCAATCAAGACTTACTAAATAAAATAGGAAAGTTGTAATCCTAACCAAACAATGAATAAAAATTAGAAATAGTCTCTAACTAAAAATAGGGATAAATTTAGTTTCCCGT